>OZ008369.1:5554601-6815059 GCA_963931995.1 Phaonia tiefii
ACGTAAAAAATCGATTGTAGGTAAGTAGTCAGGGATGATGCGGAGAAGTTAAGGCTAAAAATCTTTTACTACTTTCCTTATTTTTCGATTTTATACCAGCAGGAGTCCATTTGCCGGTGATAAATTGAATTACTGCAGAATTGAAATTCAGCAATGAGCAAACATTGGCAATATTATGTTTTTATACCTGAATATCAGGAAAATTCACCTCAATAACAATCGTGGACGAATATTATGGTCAACTGACTTTTTAACTAAATCAATTGTTCTTGTTTTTAAAATTAGCAATATAACAACTAGTAACAAACAACTTACTGCAACTTACAACTAATAAAAATATAGAGAAGTTGTTGCTAAAATTGTACAATGTATTTCTTACACCTATCCCTCATACATCTATTATGTTGAAACCTATGATGTTAAATAACACGCAATCAAATCAACAATATCAAATTACATATACTTGTATGGATAGTCATGGAAATTCTTAAGTACCACATATTACGAAATGGCCCACATTTTTATTATGTATAAATCCATGCGGATACAGGATTGAATGAAACCGAAAATTCCATTGATAAAATCTATACTGTGGATTTGGTTTCAAGACAGAACAACAATCTCATTTATTTCCGAATATTAGTTTTCAGTTGTTTCGGCTTAAGGTCATAAGAATAAAAAGAAAACACTTCAAGTATTTCTTCTTACAATTTTATTAATATTTTCCAATATTTCGACCAACTTCGTTGATCATTTTCAAGGATCTGATAAAACAAGAATAAACACAAAGTATTCATAAACATTAGTGAACAGTTCAAACAAGAATAAACATAAAATAAGTCGATAGAACAAAAGCCAGCACTCGCAGCCCACTGTACTTTAACTGGACACAAACCAAATTTTGACGAAGTGGAAATTCTGACTGAAGAGAAAAATTACTCGAGACGCCTCTTCCAGGAAATGCTGCATATAATTGAAGTTCCATCGGAGAAAAGGTTTAATTTCAAACGAGATACAGATCAATGTGCGCATGTGTATAGGCACACAATTGAAAAATTCAAGAGAAGGACAAATCAGTTGACATAAGCCTGCGGAAAAACTTGGACGCGCTCTGCGTTATCTCAAAATGTAATTAAAATTAATCATTCTCCCTTTGGGGAAAATAATATATATTTTTATGTTTATTCTTGTTTGAACTGTTCAATAATGTTTATGAATAGTTTGTGTTTATTCTTGTTTTATCAGATCCTTGAAAATGATCAACGAAGTTGGTCGAAATATTGGAAAATATTAATAAAATTGTAAGAAGAAATACTTGAAGTGTTTTCTTTTTAATCTTATGACCTTAAGCCGAAACAACTGAAAACTAATATATCTACAAAGGTCAACTATACTCAAAATTTCCAAATATTTTAAATTTGAATACAACTTTCATTCTAATTACGTTTTATCTTCTGTTTATGTTAATTATTATATTTAATTATACTTATATTTAGACATATCGAAGTTACTCATTTATTATTCAACTGAAATAACAGTTCCAAATAATTGATTTAATTTTTTCTAGAAATCACCTACGTATTTGTTTAAGTAGGCAACTACATATCAAATTTTATCGTTGAATAATTTAAGATTTCATAGAATTATATTTGTCTACACAGTCCGTATTCAGTTCTGGCGAAATTTTGTCATTTATCTCTAAACGAAAAATTTTGTTACGAAGAGTTACCACCGTTCTCTGATTTACCTTGCAAATATTTCATTGATAATTCCTCTACGCACTCCTTTATATTTTAGCTGCAAAAATTATCGAAATTCCGGTCCCAAACAATTGGTTTCGTTCGAAATAACTTTGGCGTGGCAACCCTGTAATTGAGTTTGCTTAAGAAATTTTCGCAAATAGCTGAGTAGCAAGCAAATGAAAAGAAAGGGAAAATTTTCGGTTCGCGAAATTGTCGCTATTTTGAAAATGGAATGACATAAAACAGAGTTGCATCTAAATATTGTCCTTTTACGTGTATTTCACAACATTTGTAAACATTCTTCTAACACTTGTTGGTTAATAATGTGTGATAGTTTCGTAACAAATAATTTGTATTAACACATAAGTTTCAGTCGGGTGAACCGACTTAATCATACCCTCACACTAAGTCATCCATTGCGTGGGACTTCTGCTAAAAACGCCCATACTCAAAAGTGATCATATTCAATAACAGATTCACATTGCACTAAATATTATTGAATACCCAAATTAGTTAGATTCCCTCCCAATATTTATATGCGAGGTACAAAAATTTTGTTGTTGCCAAAATTTTGATCAGTATCAAATTTTATTAAGATCGGATATGATTTATTGGAGATATCGAGTCGGCAAGCCGCAACTTTTGTATGGGAGGTACGAAACTGGGCGTGGCACAATAGATATTTATTAATTACATAGTAGCTTTTAGGAAAATATTGCCTAGTACCGAATTTTATTAAGATCAATTGAGGTTAACGAGACTTATCGTGTCGATCAACCGGTCATCCGCCCAATTTTTATATGGAAGGGACCAAAGTGGGTGTGGCGAAACAACTCATTTTCTATAGCAGAGTTTTGTTTGACTAAGTATTGACTAGTATAAACTTTCATAAAGATTGGTGCGGTTTTGCGGGACTTCTCGTACCGAACAATAAGACGGCCAAACAACTTTTGTATGGGAGGTACCAAAATGGGCGTGGCAAAATCACCCTTGTTTTAATCGGTGATTGGCGTTTGATGGCGTGACGCCTTGTACCTAATTTCATTAAGGTAGGAAGTGTTTCACACGATTTATCTGATTAACAACCCGGACGAACATCCTGTGTTGTATGGAAGGTACCAGAATGGGCGTGACAATCTCGCCCATTTCCTCCAGTTAAGTAGGTATTTACAGATTATTAACCGGTGTGAGAATTGAAGCTAATCACATCTAGCAGAAGGAAGTTTTGAAAGAAATATGATTTTGTGCTAAATGTGTCGATTTGTCAATCCCAAACTCAATATTGGTAAATAATAGTCACTGACAAAATTTCATTGTGATCTGTAAATATTTACGACAGTTATCGTGTTGACCAGCCTGCCAGCCAGCCAGACAGTTAGACGGACATGGCTCAAACGTCTTAAAAAGTCCTAAAACGAATTTCGTCCAAAGATACTAAGGGTCTAATATGGCTCCTTCTATGTGTTACATTGTTTTACGTATTAAATGATATATACCCCCATCCCTATGGGTGAGGGTATAAAAAACAAATCTAACAAATCTCTAAAACTAATCTTGGAAGATACCGGCGGTGACAACGCCAATGCTTACGTTGAATCCCAGACCAATAGACAAGAGTCTTTATCCCTCTCTTTGCGTTCTCTCGAGTTCGAGTTGCTGTTGTATTTTGATCTTTTGTTGGACATAAAACGGATAGAAATAAAAGGGAATGCGTATTTACGTTCGATGCAACCAACATAAAACATAATTTAGCTGCCATTAGTATCAATCAAAGACAATTTAAACTTAGGTTGCTTATTGCTTTCTCGCCCATCCACTCTGGTTTCTATCATTTTCCTACTACTGCATTACTTACTAGCATCTTTTAGAATTTATCATACGTATGTACGTGTTTCAAACGAGCTCCTACCACCATCCTCTCACGCGGACCAAACATTTGCCAATCATCAGAATGAGCATTGGATATCGGTGATATTTACTAACTTGCTCGCCAACAATTTTTGCAATATGTATTAAATTTTATGAGCCAGAGAAAAAGTTATCGACAAAACTTATGCTTATGACGAACAAGTCGGTGGGGTACTTAACGTGAGCCATGTCCATGTAATCGATATATATCGTCGATATAACCGTGGTCGTCGTTGGTGCAATGGTTAGTTGCTCGGCTCTGCTCCTGCTCTGACGATCTTACATATCTTACGACGACGCTCATTTCGCCTAATGACGGCGACACTATCGAGTAACTACCCAAGACAAAGCTTCGTTTGGAATCGGTGTAATACTGTAAGTTCCAATCAGTGAGTGTACAACTAGAAAGCGCAGAGGTCTCTGGTTGTAAGAAGCTCTCCCCAGTCTGTTCTTGGGATGTAATGGGAAAACATTTTGTCTTAATCGTTTTTGCAATCGTTTTTCAGGATTTTAGCCAGGGGGTTTCAATAAAAACACTTCATCGACCTCCTAGTTGCAAATTTGATACAGTATAGAATGTGGAATAGAAGGAGCGATAGGTAAATTGAAAAAAACAGACTTTAAATTTGATTGTATTGGCAGTTATGACTTTTAAAAGCTTTGATTTGAACGAACACAGCAATTTTCTATTATTTGTATTTGCATTACGTCAAAATTCTGGCATAAATACCAACTGCCATTAGACTTTTGACGAGCATTTGGTGGACCTGAAACACCCATGCACTGTTTTCATATATAACTCTATGGTTTCACCTCCCCTAAGAGAGAGGTACGGCCTCATGCGGCTACAAGAGGAGCATTAGTTTCTGTCATCTTAAGGTACCAATATTTGGCTCCTGTATTGCTCCTCATTAGAATAACATATGATCTGATATCATCGCCCTTTTTCCTGTGTAGAGCATCACTGGTCAATCTAAACAATTTTTTATTAAGGCCGTTTCTATTGAAATGACGACTAGTCTACCGGTCAAAAACCAACATAAAGCTGAGCACTTATTGTTTCCAACTTCAGTGGCCACTTTGTTGTCCACCCCTTTGAGTCTGAGTGCACAATGTCAACAAATCCTTATTGGGTTGGGGGTGAGGTGAACAAATGCAACGTGAATTTTTCGTATGACACGAATCCTTTTAATTGCATTGACCACAACACATTACCCACATAGAGGAGAGGTTGGGGAGCAGTTGCAGTACAGTGCTAGGACAGAGTCATGTTGTGTTATTAAGGTTTCCTATGAGTTTCACATGAATTTATAACATAATAATTTTTGTAACTTCTTCCTAAGTTATGGAATTATTATGTGAACATTTGCAGGATATAGTTACTTATAGTTCTGAAATTTATTTTTGTTCAACTTTGAAAACCTCAAATTTGAAAATGCATATTTTTTAATGGATTTTTGTCCCAGATTATGTCCTAATATCTTATCTAGGAGACAATGGAACAATTAAGTCTAAATGTCGCTGAATTTAATAGGTTACATCTGTCAATTTTCTAGCGTTAACCTTGAAACAGATCGAAGCAGATCGAAGATCAATAAGTTCGCGACTTTTCGAACTTCCCTCGTGGTTATATGAAATGCAACACTGCTCCCATCAAGTACCACCTGGTAATAGACTACTGTCAAATTTTGAGCAAGTTTCGTCATTAACTTTGCGTTTAACAGCCGTTCAAAACATACAACCTCGTGCATTTTTTTTAAAAATGGGAAAAAGTGAATTTCGAGTGGTCATTAAACATTATTTTTTGCGAAAAAAACCGTGAGTCAAGCCAAGGAAAAGCTTCATAAATACTATGGGGACTCTGCACCATCGATTTCAATGGTTAAAAAACAGTGGTTTACTGACTTTCGTTGTGGTCGCACAAGTACAAATGACGCTGAACTTTCTGGACGGCCAATTGAGGCCAATACACCCGAAAATGTCGAAAAAATCCACGATATGGTGTTGGCCGATCGAAGAGTAAAAGTGCGTGAGATTGTTGATGCCATAGGAATTTCATATGGAATGTGGTTTCAATTTTAAATGATTTTAAATGAAAATTAAATGAAATAAGAAAGCTGTCTGCATGATGGGTGCCGAGTTTGGTCCATAAATTGGCCATAAACGTTATCGTGTGACAACTTCAAAGGATTGTTTGGAGTTGTTTAACCGCAATTCGAAGGAGTACCTCATTTTCAAACATAAAGAAATGGCTCGGAGGAAAGAGATTCAACTCCAACGATGAAATTATTGATCAAACAAATGCCCATTTTATCGACCTCGAAAAATCGTAATTTTTGGAAGGGATACAAAAATTGGAGAAACGTTGGACTAAGTGTATTGAGCTAAAAGGAGATTATGTTCAAAAATATTTTTTTTTTGCAAAAAAATTGTGTTTCATTCAAAAAGTCACGCACTTATTGATCCGCCCTCGTATGCTGCAGACTTAAAGCTAATTTTAATCTACGACAGATTTTTTTTTTTAAAAAGAACGAATAAAATAGCATTATTGTTACTCCTGAAAAGATAATAATGCCGGGTGACCCTGATTTTTTTGCATAGTGCCATTGGTTGAAGAAAAAGGGTAATTGGAGGTAAAATTAAGTCGATGAACATGAAAATGGAACATGAAATTGTCGAGGCTTACCCCAGAAGAAGTGGCAATGCTAGACAACGAAGTTATGTATTTTATAAAAACTGGACAAATATTTGATTTATTTTTGAACTAAAAATTAGATTTTACTACAAAAATTCTTTTTGTCCTTGAAGCACCGTATTCAGTACTTCGCAAGATATTTTGGCATTTATCTCTAAACACACAATGTTGTTGCAAAGAGTTACCACCTACCTCTGATTTACCTGTGAAATATTGTATTTCGCATATTTTCGCGACGACCGTTGGAATTAATCACAGACTAACTCCAATATGTTGTCGGTCGCTATTTATAGCAGTTCCATTACTTAACACCAGGGATACTTAACATCAGGGTTGCACCTGATTCCAGAACCCGTTTCTCTACGATTCTTAACGAACTTACTCAGTATCCCAGCGTATTCAGAAGCCTGTGCCTAAATTCTGTAACTTCTTAAAGATAAAAATCGGTTGCTAAATTGCCAAATTTGACAAAATTTCAATAGTAACTTTCCGAATTTTATCAATTTAACTCTCCATTTATGTCATTAAAAGTTACAGAATTTGGGCACTGGTTTGACGAGTAATTTTGTTGTTGCAAAGGTATACTTCCAGGCGCAACATTAATCGCCCTGTTATTTACATTATGTTAATTTACGAATTTAAGCGTAAGTAAAAGTTTTTATGTAATCGTAACAATATTAAAATATTTTTATAAGAAGCTCGAGATAAATTTGTAGTTTTTAATAAATATTCATTACTTGTGTTCGAATAAGTTATATATTTTATTTGAATGTAAAAAATTAGACTTGTAAATAAAAAAAACCGTTTCCCAATATATCTCATGAAGAGATTGGGAGAGCTTCTCATAACCAGTGAGCTGTGCTCTTTCTAATTTTTCACTCACTGATTGGGATCTTCAGTTTTACATTGGTTCCGAACGGTATTTTAAGAAGCTTCTTCATGGCTAAGTACTCGATAGTGTCGCCATCACTATGCGAGGTGGCCGTAAGGTGGTCAGAGCAGGGATCGAACTCACGTTCTCATGCATAAGCGTCGCGCACACTAGCCATTGTACCACCGACAGCCACAGACTGGTAAATAAACCAAATACATTTTTGTTCTAAATTTATTTGTCATCCTAGATCCCAGGATATCCAAAAATAAGTTCCGTTTACCCGGAGTAACTGATTACCCGGGAAATGCAAAACCCTATTTCTGCGCTGTAAAGTATGGCACGTTGCACTGTGGGGCCTTTGTCCAGAATCTTTGGCGAAAATCAAAAATTTGGTAAAGGTTTTTGGTAAAATGAATAATAACAATGGATAGAGAACTCACTGTTTATCAAGAATTCGAAAACGGTTTCAAGATCGGATAAATAGTACGACTTATATGGCCGTTCAAAGTTGTTTATTTTTTTCAGTGTACAAGAAAAAACACAAAGGGAAGGAAATTACAAGTTTTACAATTGAGTTACAGCCAAACCAATCATTATGTTTTATGCGTTGATGGAAAGGTACGTTAGATTTAAAGCAAAGAATTATTTATTTTTATTTTCCAGGGTTTAATTATCAAAATATCACGGTTATAAGAAAACTGTATTTTTGGATCGTTTTCCAACTTTGGTAGAATAGAAGTAAAAAGGTTTCGATTAGTTTCGGAAGTTATTAGTTTAGGGTGATTAACTACTCATTACTCTACGATATTCAATTAAAGTTGGCTGCATGTCATTGCCCATTTACATGTTATTACAATAATAGTGCGGCAACCTTGCAATAATAAACAGTCGGAAACGGAAACAAAATACAGCCAAAAATTGCAAATGTTTTGTTGTGTTTTTATAACTTTTTTATGTCGTTATGTTTCCAATGTATCTGTGAAAACAAACACAATTGTTTTTGCATTTGAATTTTGCATTATTTATTATTATCTTCGATGAAAATACATCGATTAAAGATAAGGAAAATATCAGAAAGAGGCAAATACAGGATTCTTTTTTTAAACAAGTTGGACTAAAAGTAGACTGTCCCAAGTACGGATAGGGAAACTCAAACGATGAAAATACTTCTAGGAGATTTTTTGAAAACTGAAATTGACAATCAAATCAGGAAAAGATTGGGAACGATCTTGCATATTTTAAACTGCAAAGAAAACGTAAATTCAACGAAATATGGAGAATATGCGTCGAAAACTGGATAACATTTAGCGGAAATTTATCCACAGAATAAGTTGACTCCGACAGTCCATAAAATATTGGCGCATTGCAAAGATATAATTAAATACCTGTCTTTATCAGTTGGAGACCTTTCTGAAGAAGCGCAGAAGTGCGGGATGCGGCATCAAGGGTGCGGCAAAATGAGGCCCCTTCATCAAGTTGGCATCATCTTCCGATTCACTTATTTCTTTCCTGCGGCATGTGAAGTCACGAATAGAGTTAGACCGTAATTGTAGTTTAGAAATGATGAGTCTTTTATTCTCTTACGAATTGTGATGAATATTTTACAGAAAATTGAAAAAATAAATTTACAAAAAAAATATATTTATTTTAATTTGTTGGGAAATAATTTTAAAACGAAAACAACAATCTAAAATTGGTAAAAATATTTTTTTTTTAGTTACCGTAAAATTGATTTTTCTACAAATTTTAACTTTGATAACCCATAAGTAAGCACCTAGAAGGCGCAGCACCCTTTCCAAACACTCATTTCATAGGCTGAACACTTATCTATCATATGCCATTCAAATTAAGCAATTATCTTATTTGGTTCAAAATATATGATTTTTGCAACGAAAAACTCAAATGGCGCCACTGTGCGTTGTATGAGAGCCTGATAGAGTTAGAACTTGTTTCTCGAGCATTGGTATTAAAATTGCCGTGTCTGACCCCAGACTTACCCGAAATAATACCCGATTGCAACAACAATCCTCGTTCACTACCTCGAAATTATAATTGTATCAACGTTCACCCTTTTCTGGTGGATGTTCTGCTTGTCGAAACCATCAATTTTGTCTTGTCTTCATTAACTCCGGGATCACACTCGGCAATTTTACTTGCGCAAGTCTTGAGTTTATAGGAGAAAGGGAGAGAGCTACCATTCTCTTCCCCTCTCTCCTATAAACGCAAGCCTTGCGCAAGTAGATTTGCCGTGTGCGAACCGAAGCAGAACACGAGTAACTGTCAGCCCCACTTTTACTGGTTTCCTCTCGATTCTTGGAAATACTGCAGTAATTTAATTGTCGCAGATTTGGCCCAATGATGTCTAAATCATCAGCAGCATGTGCGCATTTGTTACTGATAGTTTTAGTCGTATCGACATTATCATCGCATATTTCAACATCACTACAAAGCAAGACCAAGTGATCCAATTAGTTAATAAGTACTTGGTAGTTCATTCTACAATGCGGGTTATCCGCACCAATACACCAATTAAATGTTTGCTCTTATTACAAATCAATTCTAAGAATAGAAACTCACTTGATTTTAGTATAATTTGAGAAGATACATACGTGTTTTGATGTTAATAGCGACTACATCTATCTGATCTAAATAATTGGTAACCATTTAGGGCATATAATAAAAATTGGTTCAAACACACCGTGAAAGCGAAATGGATCCTTAAGACACTCTACTGCCGACAATATGCACTTTCGTGCCCATGGCACACTCATTTATTTTCTGTGACACACCTTTTGTGCTGTATATGAAATTACGTCAGATTTGCAGTAAACAAGTGGAATTTATCTCGCAAGCAACAAGTTGACGTGTGATATAAGGAAAACGTAAATGAGAAAAATACTAGATGTTGTTATTAAGAGGTGGTTGGTTGCTTGGGGTTTACATCAGAGTGGCAATAGTCCTACAAATTTGAAAATCCAAAACAGGTGTCGTTATTTGCAAGAGTTATAAAATGGAAGCTTGAATCTTAAGTTAAGTTGCAATCATATGAATTTTTGTAAATTTCGCACCATAACTTCTAGAGTCATAACTCAAAATTATTGGATTTTTTTTTAAATCGATAACCAAGGATTGCTGTAAAAATCTGTCGTTATTCTCTTTTTCCATTTGCCAAAAAATCTCCATATGAATATGACCATCATTGAGAATTTTCATACATTTTTTAACTAAGCAGAACCAACTTTATGCCTCTACTGTAAATTTTTAAATTTTGAGTTATGACACTTTTGCAGTTAGGGTGCAATGTGTATATAAGTATTGACGTCTGATTGATTGTGAGCAGCTCGCCCCAGTCCCTTCATGGGACGTAATGGGAAATTATCTTTTTTTTCATACAAATAAAAAAAGTCAATTTCACTCTCTACCTAAAAATACAATTTAGACTGTGAACAGATGATTTGATTGCTGTGGGTTAGTCAATATTTTTCTTGATTTGAACGTCACTAAGGACACCTCTAAAAATCACCTTGTTAAGGAACAACTTTTGTTTTATGTTAAAAGACCTTTAGGACGGCTTGCGCGTATTTATTCTTTTATAATCTGTATAGTTGTTGTTGTAAAGTTCAATTACAATACTGTTGCCAAATTTTATTTTTAGCTGGTAAAAGCAGCAATATTTTTTGCCGACCCAGCTTAATGGGTATATGTATATTTACGAGTAAATATTGTATATAATGTTTATATAAAACTTTGTTTATTTATGATTTTCATGTTGTATCTCACCACCAAGGTGATTCCCAGAGCATGAAATTATAAAAAATATTTTGAAAATATTGAGAGTTTTCTTTGATATTTCCATAGGAATTACGTTGAATGCGGCTGATTGTTGTATACCAGTGACTCATCGCCGTCATCATCATTATCATCAACGCCACCACTGCCAAACGATGATGATTTGGCCAGTGCGAGAACGAAACATCTATCATTGAACGCAACAGATATACGACGAGTACATATGTTTGAATCTTAGATTCTCAAACTGGGGCGCGCACGCTCCGCTCCCTCCGGGCCATTGCGCATATTTTGCGATGTTGATGAGGCAATATATTTCGATTTGTTTTATGTTTTGTTACAAAATCACTATTGACTCATTGTAAGACATGTGCACGTGTATGTATGTACGTCTTCAGTGTATCAGTAAAAATATGTCAAATGTCAGAAATTTGTGTTGTTCCTAAAGTCTGAAAAATTCCGGAATCACCAAAATTCCAACTTTATTTCGTTTCATTTGAAGGGTATTCACGCAAGATCGTATATAACTGAGTTGTTTCTCGGGATATTTTGGCATGTGGCACCATCTTGACGTCCACATCCATATCATTAAACAAAGAACTGGTTTCCCATTACATCCCATGAAAGGATTAGGGAGAACTTCTTACAACCAGTATGCTGTGCGCTTTCTAGTTTTACACTCACTGATTTGGACCTACAGTTTTACACCGATTCCGAACTGTACGCGCACACTAATATTGCATAACCGATGGCCACAATTCATTAAATTTAGGAACAAAAAATATATTATCATTTCGCGACTATGAACCATTAACTGTTATTGCCCGACCTTTCTCATTTTTAAAGACAAGAGATTCCATGTTGGCCCAGTCCAAAATCTACACCAAACAGTGACACGTTGTTGATACATTTGTTTCTCAAAAATCACTCGTGTATTTGTGGAACCATAAATGTGACAATTTTGATGATAAACGAAGCCATCAAACCAAAAAGTGGTCTCATCGTTAAAAATGATTTTGTTCAAAAACCTTTCATTATTTTTAAAATCTTTCTCAACAATGAAAACGCGTTGCTCTTTAACGTAATATGGTGTTTACATTCACTCGACAAATCACTCTATTATCATGAGATTTCTCATACAGTTTTGTACCCAAGATCGAGTAAATTTACCTCGATAATGTTATTATCATGTCACAAATCATTTCAACCGTATACGCACTTTCAGTATAAGACTGTGTGAACATGAAACTGAAATTGGGAATGTAAAGGAAACTGACTTCACTGAACATACACATTAATAACAACACATTCGACCATTATTAATTTAAGAGGTAGTGTTATAAGAACAGTTGATAGTGCTTTCATTCATTATTTTCTAAATACTAACAAAATTTCAAGAAATTCTAAATAAATTCCATATAAAAATATCTTCAAAAGTTATTTCTACTCATAAAGAAATAGAAAAAATTACTGACTGACAGAATTGTATGATACTAATATATACAAATTCTCCTGCTATCTCCTGGTATAATTCCACAATGGCATCATAAAACATCATGAGCATGATGGAATTATTAGGCGGTAGCAGGAGGAGTGTGTATATATTAGTAATACAGAGATCTGTCAAACTCAGTTGATTTTTCAATTTTTTTCTATCTTTCTTTAATTTTACAAACAACTTTTTAATTAATTAACAAAATTAGTATGTGGTGAAACTGGATTTATAATTTATAAACAAACAAATTAGTTAAAACTTGACAGAACTCTGTACAACGACGTGAAAAAACTTCGATCAGCTGTTCTTATAACACAACCTCATATTTCAACCATGATCATGAGACTCAACCTAGTGCAAGTTAATTTACGTCGAACATCTCACATTTCCACAAACCTACTATGAAGAGTGTGAAATAAAACGACAGATGAGAGAAATTGTTTCTCTATTCTCATTTACGCTATGCCCTCTTTTGTGTTGTTTCGCTTTAACAACAACACTTTACCGCACACATGGCATGCAATTCAAATGTTGTGTGAACCTCAAATTTTAAACTGCAATTTATAATTGTCATGTAATAAATTTGCCCCACATAATTATTTATATGACAATTATAATTTGTAGTTTAATTTGAATTACCTCTATAAATTTACAACTAACAATTGTTCTTATTTTCAAAGCATTTCCTTCATATCTAACAGTTTTGGTTTTCAAATATTTGATATGTACAGGTTTATGAATTCGAAAGTACTACGAGGCAACGACATTGGAATCCATAAACCTCTACATATAAAATTCTTTAAAAACAGAATTGCCAACAGTTCAGACAAATTCAAAATAATTAAAAGCAATCCCATATTCATTCCAATTGGCCTCCGATTCCACAAACTGCATTTGCATTGCCTGAGCAAATGGAAATTCAAAATTTTTTAATTTTCATTGCGAACAATGGTAATTCTTTTGCATTTGCATTAGATAAAGTAATGCAATTTACAATTCAATGCAAATTAAAAATTTTCCAAAGTTGCATACTTTTATCAAAAAATTTTCGTTTACAAAAAAAATGGTTTCCAACAAAGTACAAAAAGTACAAAAAAACGGAGCCTGAAATATTATGCAGGAACCATGTATATGTTTGGAACATCAATTTACTTAAGTGCAAGCATTGTTTTCACGAATTGAAGATTTGCTGCTTTTTTGTTTCTTTGTTGTCTGTTACGTTTGGGTTTCAACAGTTTTCAACAAATAAAGCCACATTTAGGTCACAAAAACATATATTAATCATTGTGTCTCCAACGTGTAATATTGCATAGCAAACACAATTTGTTTGGACAAAAGAATACAATGTATGAGGCAAGTTACAAACACGTTACATTGGCATCCAAAGAACAACAAAAGAAAGATTTTCAATGTGCATAAGTATATGTTTAATTCATGGTCAGCAAATAAAAACATTAAAACCTCTTATTCAAACTATTTTAATTTTGCCTTAGAATAAATAAAAAAGTAACACAATCGTAAATAATGGTAAATACCGGAACAAACCTATTATATTCACATATGAGTAAACGATACTGGCTGTGAAATATCATATATGAAACAGCCGTTCAAACACTTAACAAAGTCCATCAATCCTTAACTCGAGATTCATGATGGCATGATTAAGAGTTGCGATTAGAATTAAGAATACGTTTATACATACGTGTGTATCTATATAACACGGTTTGTGTTAACACGTATTACAATGACGTATACACTAAGAAAATGCAGAAAACGGCCTCAGCAACATATTGTACAAGTTGACAAGCATTGTTTTCATGAATTGAAGGTCTGGTGCTTTTTTGTTTCTTTTCTGTCTGTCTCGTATTTGTTTTCAGCAGTTTTCAACAAACTAAGCCATATTAGGGTTGCAAAAACATATATTATGACATATTAATCATTGTGTCTCCAACATGTATTATTGAGTAGCAAACACAATGTGTTTGGACACAAGCACACAATATTTGCGATAAGCTACAAACACATCATATTTGTATCCATACAATAAAAAGACGGATTTTTTCAGCGTGTAAACATTTGAAGCTAAACATCCATCATTCGTTACTATTCATATAACCATCCTAAAGTTTTGGCTGCGCATACACAACTTTCAGCGGCGCAAGCTACTAAGCCATGCAAATATGTTTATGTACGCGTGGACCATTGAAACTTTCCGCATCTGTCGACTTAACCGCTCCAGACTTCATCTGTGGGGTTATTTGAAGTCAAAAGTTTGTCAACAAGCCACGGACGCTGGAAGCTTAGAAAGACAATATTCGTCATGAACAGCCTGGAACACTGCGAAAAATTATGAAAAATGCGGAAACACGAGTACATTGCGCCATTCCCTCTTTGCCATCTCATATTCGACAAGGGATCGAAACAAATTTGCACTGTTCAAAATAAACTAATAAAAGAAATCGAAAAAAAATGTAAAGGGTCCACCCTGTACTAAGAATTCATTTATATAAGTACATATGAATGTGTGTATCTAAATAACACGGTTTGCGTTAACACGTATGACGTAAAGGGTGGACCATGTAAAATTTGGATTTTAAATTCCGTGTTGGTTCGAAGTGGATGGCCAATTTGACATTTATGAAGTTACATTTTATTAATTAAAGGTTAGAAATTTACGAAATGGGTGTCATTACGCACGAAGAAAATTGGGAAACATTAAAAACTTTTTTTCTAAAGTTCTGAGTCTTCAACTCAAACTGTAAAAAATCTAGGAAATAAATTCGATAGAAATGGAGTGCCCATCTACGCAATTTTGGGATCAATTTGAGAAGTGAGTTCGTCAATGCGGATTCATATGGGGCAAAAGAACTCGTGCACGTGTTCGTCTAGTGCGTTCAGGGGATAATATTTCCGCCTTAGCAGAAACTGTGCTCGAGCAGCCATCAACATCAATTCGACACCGTTCGCTGCAATTGAACATTTCTCGCAGTTCTTTGCGCAAGAATTTTGCATAAAGACCTCAATATGAAGGCTTATAAAGTCCAATTAGTCCAAGAACTGTATCCTCATGATCATCCGATGCGTTTTCGCTTCGCTGAATGAGGTGAAGATCGCTTGACTGAAGATGAGCATTTTTTTCCGAAATACTATAATTTTTTCTGATGAAGCTCATTGTACCCACCGACGTTAAACAAAATTGTCGCATTTGGGGTTCGGAAAATCCTCATGTTGTCATCGAGGAGAAGCCGATGCATCCACAATGAGTGACTGTTCCATGCGCTTTTTGGTATGGCGGCATCATAGGCCTATGTTTCTTCAAAAATGAGCTATGAGCTGCCGTTACCATCATTGACGAGGGTACCGTGCCATGCTCAGCGAATTTGTTTACCCAAAAGTTGAAGAGGATGACATGGACGACGTATGGTTTCAACAGGTCGTCGCTAAGTGTAATAAACAATCTTACAATCGATGTTTTGCGCACTGCGTTCGAAAACTAAATAATCTGCCGAAACTCGGAAGTCCATTGGCCGCCTCGCAGCTGTGATTTAACTCCGTCACACTATTATTTCCGGAGAGCCGCGAAACATAAGTCTTACGCAAACTAACCCGAGTCCATTGAGGTCTTAAAACACGAAGTCGACGCTGTCGTTCGCGATATAGAGAGGCCCAAACAATCGAAAATGTATTGAAAAATTGGGTAGGTCGAATGAGGTCATGTAAACCAAGTCGTGGAAGCTATTTGAACGATATTGTGTTTCATTCATAAATGTCAATGTAAAATGAATAAAATCATAATTTGGAAAAAAATTTCTATTAGTATTATTTTTAAAGCTAAATTAAATTCCAAATTTTACATGACCCCCCCCCCCCCCCGCCCTTATAAACGGGGTAAATATTTGAAGCTAAACATAGCATCATGTGCTATAGATGGTGCTCTGCTGCGTTGGATAAAATATTGGTCAAATGCGAGTACTACCCATCTGATATGTACCTCTAAATTACGGCTGCGCTTGCATGACTTTCAGCGGCGAACGTCTTTGGATAATTTTTCTCGTCAATTGTCGATTGTGTTAAAAAATATCGAAAAATTGATGTCACGTTCAAAATTTAATTTTTTTTATAACTAAAACTCGTATATTGGTTCCAACAATTTCAATCATATATTTGTTCATCTCATTTTTAACCTACAAATTTATGAATGCATGGACTTATAGCTTTTCCATGTTTTGAATTGGATCACAGTTAAGAATCTCTGGTACAAATGTTTGCATACTCATATATTTATATGATAATGCATATGTGTGTATATATACACATATGTACATAATACATCAGTTTGTGCGGTTTTTTACATACTAACACATTGGGTCGAAATTAATCTATTTTTATGTGGTCAAAAAACGCCCATCCTATACATACATACATATGAACATGTGCTACGTATTTATTTTAGGTTTAGCTCACATTGAATTTTTATTGGGCTTTGGAAGCATTTTTTTTTGGTGATACTGTATTAGGATTAGTTGATTGTTGAAAAGGGCTTGGGGGATGTCTTCATGGGGTCGAGGAGTTTATTATTACTTTCTAATAGAATGAGATCTCCTTTCAGCCAGAATGTATTTAATTAAATTCGGCAACTGTCACTCGAGATTATTGTCTCAACTCATGAATAGTGGGAAAAACATATATTCTATATAGTAATATACTTTGTAGCGCTGTGTTGTCCACTTTGGTGTTATCTCTGAATCATTGAACTTAATGGGTTTTCAATGATTTCAAATCCACATTTATACATAGATAGCCCAGTCGGTATTACGGTATTGAAGTGCACATGAAATGCAAACGCTACTAACTCCATTATAAAATTAATTTTATTCCGATTATCGACGCAATTCTAATTTAAATTAAACATTGTCACGCAATGTTGTTCGTGTTAAACGCGGCATTTGATTAGAATTTTTTATAAAATTGTGAATTTTATCAATGATATACTTTTTTTATACGAAAGTTATAAATATTATAGAATTTGTTGTAACCTTAAGGTTCTATTAAATTAATTGCATTACAATGGAAGGTTGTTGAGAAGCTCCAAAAAGGACACGGACATTTAGTCACACTCTTCGAGGCATTTACCTGCAATGGTCGCTTAATTTCCACTTATGCCTAAGTCGATTGTTGAGCAAACCCTCTTCCTAATGGCTGTTGGCATTTCTTTAATTTGAAATGGATGTGATTAGAAGTCACGTGCATAACGTTTATCATTGTAGGACATTCGACCTTCCGTATCGATGGATACAATCGAAATTTTATTTTCATATAATTTTGAAAAGCGACTCGATTTGTTGGAGCTATAGAAAGCGCTGCTACCTTTGTCCACCAACAATCTAGGCATCGTAATTCTCACATCCTTTCCTTTGTTAGTTCAAATCATAGCACCATATTGACGTCAATACTTCCATTAACTACAACAAGAGCGAGTCGACAAATTCTCGTCAAACACATAATTCTCATGTTTTGCAAATTTTCATTGAAATTCCCTCTACCCATTGGGGGGGGATTTGGTCGTTTGACGTTTGCCGTATCGCACAGATGATGTTGCTATTTTCGACTTTTTATTCAGTTTTATGCTTTTAGTCTTTGAATTATTTATGAGTGAGACCGACCTTTTATTTCCAAATGAGATCTGATTCTGTCTGTGGGTACGAGTATAACAAGTTCTTGCTACGAGTACAGACGCAGCTATAGTGTCGTCTTTATTGGCTAAGGTCTTTCATTCATTCATTTAAATGCGCGTTGATATTGATAATATTATTATTAATCTCTGTTTTAATGACGTCATTGTAAAACATATTTGAATGCTTTTATGCCTACATTAATTGCTAGAACAATGCAAAAATTACAATTTACTTAATGGGGGTGAAATTGTTTTTAATAAGATGCAATTATTGTTGTGAGGGCAGGATACTGTTAATATTCTTTTAAAATAGAACCCAAAGAAATCCTTTTTATTGAATGGAAGGTTCATGCTACAGTAGCCAACTGATTGAAATAGCAGTGAATGGTGGCCGGTGAGAAAACTTTTAAACTCAACCTACACTGAAAGAATGAAATCTGTAATATATATTTGTGTGTATTTACGTTGGTGCACTGGCGGTTTTGTCGTCATTGCACTGAAATATGCATTCCCGACCTTTTGGTTGTTCTATGGTAATTCAATTTTCGTTGGTGCAACGAATACATTACATGGGAATTTCTGAGGAAAATGGTTTCTTCTCAACGAAGATATCTTAAAATCACATCAATGAAACGTAGTCGTCGCAGTAACGAGACTATCTCAGATAACAGAATTATATTCGCTGCCGGGTTGATCCTTTGCATAGTTAAATTTTAATGACAATTTTCGACGAGGCTAAAAACAAATCACTCGTATAACGAAGATTTTCCTTTGACTGTATTACTAATGAACGTGTCTTTTCACATTCTAAGACCGATTTCTGTAATTTACGCATTAAAATATTAGTTACTTACTTAAGTGACCTTAAATAACCCAGATGGATCAAGGGCCTTACAAAATGAGAATAACATGTTTCTCCAACCGGCTCGATCTTCAGCTTTTCTCCTCTCGCAGGCAATATTCCACCTGGTTTTTCCAGGCAATAGTCCACCTGGTCTTTCCAGCATCAAAAGACTAATGCTCACTAAAGCAGTTACCTACATACATGGTTGACCACAAACACTAAAGTGGGTTAAGGGCCTTACAAAACGAAGATAACATATCTTTTTAACGCTGCACTTGATAACACCAATAACCCTTTACTTGCTCCTTCCAGCGAAGTCTTGGTCGTCCTATTTTTCAGTTTCCTTCAAGCACCTATTTTTCGGCTTCCTTCAACAGTCTCTTGTACATGAAATCGATCCCTGCTCTGACCACCTTACATTTCTTTCGACGGCGTTCACCTCGTTTAGTGACGGCGACACTATTGAGTATTTAGTCATGAAAAACCTTCTCAAACATAACGTTCAGAACCGGTGTAAAACCGGTGTCCTAATCGGTGAGTGTAAAACTACAAAGCGCACAGCTCAATGGTTGTGAGAAGCTTTCCCCAATCCCTTCATGGGATGTAATGGGAACCGTTTTTTTTTTGGTTTCGATTAACTACGCCGATGTCAAAATACAGTTCATACAGTTTGGGGGCATTGATACTCGGCATTGTATTTTATAGTGCCATACCTTCTTCGGAGCATTTTCTCTCGACGACTTCCAGTACAGTTTCGTCTGCTTGCGATATTGTCAGGTTTCTGCTCCATAGAGCAACGCTTGTTGTCTGATATGTACACTGAGAAAAAAAGTGCGCTTTAAAATTAAATGTGAACACTTTCAAATTTTAATTAAAGTGCCTCAGTCTAAAGGTTCTTAAGCGGAGCACAAAAAAAATATTTTGTAAAAGTGGTAATTTTAAGTTTTTAAAGTGTTTACTCTTAATTAAAAAGTTAACATTTTTGTTCTTAATGTAAAATTCTTAAATATTAAAATGTTTACTTTATTTTATAATGACAAACTTTATATTTTAAAGTAAAATATATTATTTATAAAGTAATCACTTTTAAAATTGTATTAAAAGTGAATCCATTTGGTTTTAAATTTTTAAACTTTAAAAAATAAAATTAAAACGTTTATTTTCAAAGTGTTAACTTTAAAATGTAAAGTGATCAATTTGCAGAAAAGTGTTAACGTTTATATTTAAAGTGTTCACTTTATAAATCTAAGTGTCACTTTATAAATCAAAGTGTCACTTTCTAATTTAAAGTGTTCACTTTAATATTGAAAGTTTTAGTTTTCAGTAAAAAGTGTTCACTTTGACATTTAAAGTGAACATTTTGTATTAAAAGTGTTTACTTTTAAACTCAAAGTGTCTTTGTTTGATCTAAACGTGAACACTTTAAAACGCAACGAAAACAATTTTATTTTCAAAGTGTTTATGTTTATTTGTACCGTTAGAATAAAATAGCGTGCGTTAGCAGCATTTGTGTGATTTCGTTATAGTAAAGTGAATTTAGAAGTGTGAACAAGTTAAAAAATGATCAGTCAGGGTAAAATTATTCAAGAAAGTGACTTGGTGGGAATTCTTGGCAACGATATCCAAATTAATGAGCAGGGTGCTTTAACGTACACGTGTGTTGTTGATGGAGAAAAATCTACCAACGATAGTTTAAGTGAGGAAGATACGGATCTCCTTAATCTGCTAAAGGAGTTTGATCTGGAAACACTTTTTCTTGACCTAAAAAGTAAGTAAAAATACGTAGGCAATATAAACACTTATGTAATATTATTAATTTTCCTTAGATGCTGGAATAACTTTTCGAAGCTTACAATTTTTGTCAAAAGAAGACATTGCGGAAGCAATAAGAAATATTGGTCTTCGATCGGAGTTTAGAGAAAAGTTGTTTTTCTGGCGCAAGTCAAAGGTAAATATAATATTAATTTTGAAGCTTATTTGCGATGTTATGCACGTACATAGATACAATTCCCATTTCCATATTACTACGCTTATAATTTAGCAAGTTGTTTTTTTTTCAGTTTAGAATAGAAGACGAAACGTTGAGCCAGAGTTCGAAGATTGTTGGTTGGCTAGAAAAAAATCGTCACTACGATTTATCTTGTTCTTCAAATAATTCAATAAGAAGCGCATTTGGATCACAGGTAAGAATATACAGTAAAAAGTTTTGTATTAAATTTAATGGTACACTGCATTGCAGCCCCTTTCAACATTTTTAAAGAATAACTCAACCGGGAAACAACTTATTCAATATTATGAGGAAAGGGCATGTTTTACGAATAAGCAACGCGATGACCTCATTAAAATAATTTTAGAAGATGTCATGTTAACAAAGGCAAAGCTTAGACCGGAACACTTTGCTAGTATTGTGGAAGAAATAGTGGGTTTATTTCCCAAAGAAATAGAGTCCCAGGTATTATTTAAAACTATATATAAAAAGAACATATTATAAACTGATTTCTTTCAGGATTATTACTACATTCCTCGTCAAAGAAAAAAAAACCCATCAGGCAAGCTGTATTGCAAATATTTTAACTTAAAGACAAAGATTAGAAAGAGTAGTCCATCTGCGGGAACATCTCTTTCGAGTGAAGTACGTGATCCATTAGAGGAAGAAAATTTGGAAGTTGACGAAACGCTGTCGTTATGTTTAAAAACTACGCTTCAAAAAGATGCCAGTAATTGGGATGAGGTTATTGACAAATGGCAAAAAACATTTACACTTCGGAAGCAGGATTTGGCAACGCGCTCAAATTCTGATTTTTTGCAGGAGTGGCCAATGTTAAAAGACTCCAGAGCACCATTTCTGGTATTTAAAAAGAACATTACCACAAAATTCAAGGATATACAAATTCTTCTATTTTTTAGATTAATCTAGATTTTAATTTGATTTATCCACAAAAAGATAATCTTTTAAAAACAAAGTGGGATAATTTTAAAACCAAGATAGTGAATTACTACGATGTCAACATACGGAATCAGCAATCAATAGATCTTCTGAACCAAGCAAAAACATCGAAAAAAATTGGTGAGTAACAATTATGGGCTTTTTGTTAAATTAACCAAAGTCCAACTCACAAGTCAACTAGATTGTCAAGACTACATTTTTACAATTCTTCTCAATTCAGTTCTGCTACCTTCAGCAAGATTTAGTGCAGATGGAAATACAAAAAAGAAAGCCACCATTAAAGATGCCAATGAAAGCTTCGTATTGCAGTTAACAACAATTAGCGATTACTCAAGACGAATAAAAGAACTTATCGGTAAATACTATTATAATAAATCGACTGTACAGCCGTTTGTAATTGTGGTAGGAGACTCTGTGGACGATCTTAAAACCTTTTATATTTACTTTGACGAAACTTTGTACAAACTAAATTCTTTTATTGAAAGTTTGGACATATGTTTTAAAATCTTTCACGTGTTTAATCTTAAATATCCTAAGATTTGCGAAATGCCATGGATGTTTATCCAAAAGTATTTTTATGGATTATTCAAAATTTGACGCAAAAAGTTCAAATCTTACTTCATTGTTAACTCACATGAATGAAAAAATTTAATTTTGTCAATTTTTCGATTGTCATAATATATAAATGTTTCAGATGTTTTCAGTTTTTTAATAATGTTGATGTGCTCATAAGACATTTAAAGCACATGCACTTATTGTCAAATAGAGATATACTTCAATGCGAACAAAATAAATGTAAGCAAATTTTTTCAAACTTTAGTTCTCTAAAGCGACATTTATTAACTCATAAGAATATTAATTACTCTTTACAAACACCAACAGAGATACCTGTCACATCCTCTGGAATTAAGTTAGATGAACCCATTTTATCAGAACCTATCATAGTAACAATGCCAGACACAATTTCACAATTTCATATAAATAGAGAACAAACCATAGCAGATTTACAAAATAAGTCTTTAGCTTTCTGTCTGCAACTATATTCAAAAAGTGCCATGCCAAGAAAAGATGTTTTAAATATACAAAGCATGGTATCAGATTTACTAGGAACAGTTTCTGCTACAATCAGAAATATAATTTCAAATTCAAACAGTAACTTATGTACCGGACTACAAAACGATCTTGACTGTATTCTTAACTTTTGTAATGATCCTTTCATGGAAATAAAATCTGAACATCGAATAATTACAGTTTTGAAGGCGATGAATTTATATGAAAGCCCAAAATCTTTTGTAATTCTTAATGAAATAGCTGACACGGTTGTTCGGGGAAACCCTACACTCGATAGTAAAATGCTTAGCATTCAAATAATGCCATTAAAATTTCAATTTAAAGCACTTTTTGAGTTACCTAATGTTTTACAAATGACTTTAGCAAATACAGAAAAGTTTTTAGCAGACACTAATTTTTCAAATTTTTCTAATGGCCAAATTTTTCATTCAATTAAATTAAAATTCGATTCTCAACTGGTAATACCTTATGTTTTATATTTTGATGACTTTCAAATTAATAACGCTCTTGGTAGTCACACATTCTCAATTTGCGGTTCTTATTACAATTTCCCTACTATGCCACAATATATACTCTCAAAACTTGATTTTATTTTTAATGCTGCTTTTATATCAACAAAAGATTTGAAATGTTGTGGAAACAGAACATCCTTCTACCATTTACTTGAAGAGCTTAAGTCATTGGAGGAAGGGATATTAATTCAATCATTTGATCAGACTTTCAAAGTACATTTCGTTTTAGGCCTTGTAGTGGGAGATAATTTAGGTGTAAATAGTATTTTGGGTTTTGTGCAATCTTTTAATGCCAAGCGTTACTGTCGAGCATGTATAACTACTAAAGATCAAATTAAAATTGATGTTTCAGAAAACGAACAACTGCTAAGAACTCGGATTCATTACGAAGATGACTTATCTAACAATACATTTCAAGACACAGGTGTCAAAACAGTTTGTATTTTTAATGAGTTAAGAAGCTTTCACGTAACAAATAACATTTGCTTTGACATTATGCATGATGTTTTAGAAGGGATTTGCGTATATGATATTTGCAACATAATCTTGGGTTTAGTAAATGCCAAAGTTATTTCATTAGACACTATTAACAGCAGAAAAAATTTTTTTTAGTTTGGAAATATTGAAATAGGAAATATTTCGCAGCCTCTTCTTATGGACCGACTTCTATCAAACAACTTAAAAATGACAGCTAGTGAGGTTTGGTGCTTTACAAATTTTCTTCCACTTATGATAGGAGATTTAATTTCCCCGGATGTGAAGCATTGGAAACTATTGGTGTTGCTAATAGAAATAGTAGATTTATTATTTGATTCTAGTTTTTCTACTTTAGATTAAAAAATGTGGTCCTCTTAAGTTTGTCTGGGCGATGCGTTTCGAGGCAAAACATAAAGATGCAAAAATATGAAAAGCAAAAATACGGCTATGAAAAGTTCTTTTTGTTTATCAAATTTTTTACAAAAGTATAAAAATGGGTTTCCGCATCCTTTTAACACTGAAACATTTATTACAAAAGACTTAACAAAAGAAGAATATTTTCCTATAATATTGAACTTTGAAAATATTAACTATCAATCTGTTAATGTTTCGACTATAATACATTATAAAGGAATAGAGTATAAACAAAATTATTTTTTAGCATCACTGAATGAAATAAATTGTTGTATCTATAAAATCAAACTTTTTATTTACGAAAATGAAATTATTTACGTTCTATGTTATCCTATTGAAATTATTAAATTTGATGAACATTTTCAGTTTTACGAGACTGGTATAACACAAAATTGCCTAAAACTGATTAACATTTCTTATTTTACAACCCTGCCTATGAATTTACATCAAATTAACAATGGAAAGACATATGCAAGATTAAAAAAGATATGATAAAATAATGACTTATTTTTTAAATTCGTATTATATGTAATGAGTTATTAATGAGTTATATATAAATATTTCATAAATATAAAATAAATTTAAGTTTGTTTGAATAAAAAAAATTTGGATTAAAAATAATTAAAATAATGTGTTTTCTTTAAAGTTTATTGTGAACACTTTTAAATTACATTTGAAAGTGTTCACTCTTAAATTAAAAGCTAACGCTTCTAGTTTGAGATTGAATATGTTAACTTTAAGTTTAAATACAAACATTTTTGAATTGGATCAAAAGTGTGAACTTTAAAATCAAAAGTATTTAAATTGTATTCGAAAATGCGCATATTAAAATGTAAAGTTTTCACTTTAATATTCAAAGTGTTAACTTTCATAATTTACATTTTAAAGTGTAAACTTTACAATTAAATATTTTTCAATACGGCTGGTTTTCATACATGAAAATTTTTAATTTTAAAGTCCCTTGTACTGGATTTAAAGTGAAATTAAAGTGTCTCTTTTCTGAGTGTATAACTGCATCTTTGTTTCCTGAGAGCGAGCCTTTTCTCTGAAGTGGTTGCTTAGCCCGAAATAACACCTATTAGCTAGCACATTTCTCCCACGTACACACTGATATATAGAAGAGCAAACACAATGTGTTTGGACATAAGTATACTATATTTGCTACAAGTTACAAACATGTTATATTTGCATCCAAACCATACAAAATAACAGATTTGTCAACGTGCAGTCATGTCCTTTTCATGGTAGCAGTAAAGTCAGCTTTATAAAGTCCGAAGACATCTATCTATTGGATACTTAGCAGTTGATATGTACAGGGTTGGTACACGAATATCCATAAATCGTGGGCCTTACAACGTTTGCCGGGGTCGTCAATAAATGGGGTGGTTGTATGTTGTATTTTTCGTATTTCCATTGTCAATATGAACGATGGTCGTTGGCAAGACCATCTCCCCGTGATTTTGCATTTAATTTCGGGATGTGTAATGTATCCACCCATTATGGATTAGGTGTTGACCACGGCAAAGCTCTCCAGGAGTATGTCATATTTGGATTTTGGGTTTGTGACGGTTTTATCCACCATTAACCAATAATGTGGGTTCATCTGCCTTCTAAGGACTAAAGCGTGAAATGTCTTAATAGCCCGATGAGCTTCAGTGACTGTTGACATCTGATAACCTGACTTTGTATTAGCGTGAACTGATGTGCGGTTCCGCGCATTTGAAGAACCGGTTCTGTCGAGTCCGGTTCCAAGTAGAACCGGGGTTTTGGCCCGGTTCCGGTTCTTAGCAAATTGCTGTTCCAGAGAGGCTTAAGGGTAATGATTTAGTATTAGAATATACCATTTTATAAAAATACACATTTTCATACCCTAAAAGGTTAACACTTTTGGTTCGGTTGGAACCGAGTCCTGTTTTTTTTCCAGTTCTTCAGTTCTTTCATAATCGCTTCTCATCGTTTTTGGAACCATTTTCGGTTCTTTTGAATCCTTTTTCGTTTCTTTAAGAACTGTTTTCTGTTAATTTCGACTCTATTTCGGTTCATTTGAAACCGTTTTCGGTTTTTTGGAACCGCGATTCTGTTCCTGTAAGAACCGGTCCGGTCGGGGCTTGTAAAGAACCGATTCTGCAGAATCGGTTCCTCGATTCTGTGCATCACTATTAGGATGTCATTCTGTTTATTCATACAGAAGCCACTAATGCAAATTTATGGGTTTCCCCGCATATTCTATTTTTGCGGTACCCGTCATATCCGAAGGGCTTCAACATATCCACCATCCGGGAATATGCCCAACAAAATACTAAACATAACACAATTGAATGCCTGTCGCTATTACCTTATTGAGCAGGAATACAACTCTTCGATTGAAATTATAATGACATAATATAATTTAATATAAAACTGGGCGGCTCGCGAATCGTGCTACAAAAACAAAACCTAATAACCCTTTTTCTTTGTGAGTAATCGGCTTGTTTTTTTTTTATTTTGCAGGTTACTATTTAGATTTAATAAAATGAATGCTTGGGATATGGAAAAGAGGATTTCGATACTGAAGTGGTTGCTTACGTTGCAGTCCTTCATTTCCGTCCAAAGTTTGGCGGCACTTCCCGAGTAGATGGACCAATATGAGGTGAGTAAATATGTTTGCCGAATCTGGAAGCATCTCACGAAGGCCGTTCCTTTGAGATCCCTATGTTCGGGTTCAAGACAAAACCCCGGCTGTGGCATCGTCAATTCAGGCAAATCCAAGCGTTTCGACTCGAAACTTATCGGTGCAAATTGGAGTTAGCACACGGTCATTACAATGGCAAATTCATAATGACTTAAACTTGTTTCCATATAAAGTTCAAATTACAAGCAAGTTAAATCCTTTGGATTTGCTATTAATGAAATGGCCGAAAAAGACAACAACTTGATAAATTGCTTGGTCTGATGAGGCTCATTTTTATATAAAAGGCAATGTAAACAAGCAAAATTTCCGTATATGGAGTTAAATACTCCAAGAGACGAAACTATGTACATCCAGAACGAGTCTTGGTGTGGTGCGCAGTTTCATAAAGGTGCATTGTGGAGCAATACTTCTTTGAAGAAAACGGTGTAACAGTAACTGTCAATGGGAACCGTTATTTACTTATAAATATGTTGAAGAAGATTGTTTACCCAGAACAACAGCATTTGGTTCCAGCAAGGTGAAAATTCCCAAACAAATTAATATCTAGAAACTCCACTTTTCGCTGGCCCCCAAGGTCACCTGACCTGACTGCACCAGTCTTTTTTTTATTAAGTTATATCAAGCAAGAGGTGTACAAAACGAAACAAAGGAATTTGTTCCATGAAAACAATAATTGAGGCGATCCCGACTTCAACCCGTCGTCAGGCCGCAATGAATAATTTTCTTATCAGGTTTTGAATATGCGTGGATGAGCATGGGGGTTATTTACGGTCTATCATATTCAAAACCAATTAGTTATAAAAACTAAAATTTAAATTTCTATACAATAAAAAAATAAATGAGATCAGTTGATTTAAAAAAAAACAATTTGAATTTTTTATTGTAGCTCTATTGGTGCGCCACCCTGCATAATATAATATAATATAACAACAGTTTAACTCTACAACGAACTTATTCTTCAAGTGTGCAATTGGTCCTTGATATTATCTTTGATATTTTGTGTCGCATCTTGTCATAGAAATCCACATGATTGGCATAGTAAATTTAAAGTAGTATTACATTCTTCTCACTCTGAAATGATTTCTTAGTTTAACATAATTGTCCCAAACGTTGTTTGGGGTGACAAGATATCCTTTGTGCTACAAACACACATATGTACATAGGGTGATATTTATTTGGAGTTTTTAAAAAAGAACATGTAATATATTTGCGACACTAGCATTAACACTGTTATAATTTAACACTGATATTTTGACGTTTAAATCTTTTTGTAGATTTTGTAGAATTTGGAATTTATCTGCATATTTTTTTTTCTTTTGAAAATAGCCCTACTTTTTAGCCAATTACCTTGAAACTTTTGAGAGGAATAGTACTCGCAATCAGAAATACATAGATCGTTGTTTAGCGAACTACTTCACCTACCCAACGGCATAAAAGTTATTTGTCTATCTACAACTCATAAACCACCTACGGGATATGGGATGTCAATTGCCCAAGAAGAGTCAATTCGATTGAAATAATTTTATATAATGGTATTTGGCTATTTTACAGTTGCTGTAATAAAAGTTTAAATTTCGAAATAATGTTTAAAATTTCATCATGGACAGATATACGCAAGAACAACGTTTACAAATTATTAAATTTTTTTATCAAAATAATCGTTCTCCAATTCTAAGTTTTCCTGAGCTTTTGCCATTTTATGGTCGTAATAATCGTCCACCTGTGTTCGCTATTCGTCGAATTGTTGCAAATTACGAGAGTATATTTTCTTTACATAATGTTCAAGTGCCAATACGACAAAGAACCGCTCGAAGTAATGGAAATATTGCTGCCGTTCAGGCAAGTGTTGCTGAAGACCGCAATTTATCGATTCCAAGACGTTGTCAACGATTGGGACTGTATCAAACCACAACCTGGCTAATTTTGAGATAGGATTTGGGCTTGCATCCGTATAAAATTGATATCACTCAAGAACTGCAGCCATTGGACTACTGTAAACGTCATGAATTTGGTGATTTTATCTTGGAACAACTTGAAAACGATAAAGAGTTTTTAGGAAAATCATCTTCTCCGATGAGGATCCCTTTTATCTGAGTGGTGCGGTAAATAAACAAAACTGTCCATTCTATTGCGAAGATTGACAGTTTGGTGTCAATTTTGGTGTCGGTAGAAAAATCTAAAATTTTTGATGATCTTTAGGTCCATTATTCAGCAGAACAAAGGATAGAATAGATACATTTGAAAGGTCCAATTTAGTTTATAAGATACCGTGTAGGTACGTAGGTACAACAAAAAATAGACTAAAGACTAGAATTACAGGACACAAATCCGATCAGAAATACAATAAAACCACTTCTACACAAAAAACCGTAGAACAATACATCAATTTTGAACACCGAAAACAATTACAATCGCAGATATACATACATTAGAAATATGTATATACATACATTAGAAATTACAGACATTTAGTTAATAGGAATTAGGGTAATTACATTAATGTTAAATAATGTATAAATAACTTTTCAATATTTAAGTTAATATTTTATAATTTTGTGAATTTATTTTTGTCTTTAAGTGTATTTTTACTTATGTCTTATGAGATATTTTTTCATATTGACAAAGAAAATTTTTTATTTCCCGCTCTTTTTTGAAAGGAAAAATTTGTGATATTGAGTTTTTTGAATTGTTTTTAAAACATAATATTTGTTCCCTGAAGAAGTCGCCCAATGTGGAGACGAAATATTGGAGATAAATAAGCAAAACAAATGAAAGATCATAAGCTCGTTTAAAGAATAAGAAGAATTTCAATTGAAGATCGTGGAAAACTTTATATAATATATATTTAAGACAAAATAAAAAAAAAAAAAAAAGAAACAAAAACATAAGGAACACCCTAATATGTATTTATGTAATATGTATTTTTTATTATTGTACCAGAATCCCTGACGGCAAATTGAAACGGATTGTTTGTAGAGAGAAAAATAAAAACTCAACCGACGTAATGAAAGCATCTTGGAAAGTAATTAAAATATTTTCAAGATTAAAAAATAAAAGGCAACAACTGAACTGTATGGTATATCTCTGACAAATACTTAAGAATAAAATAAATTATCAAATACATACACAAACAACCCTTTCTTTAAGAGGGGTAAGGATTCCTTTGGTCTTTGGCAGCAGTTACCTTTTGACACCACTTGGCAACAAATTGCTACTAAAATTATTATTGTTGTTACTGTCTATACGAAGCGCAATATAAAACGAGTTATAAGTGAAAGTCCAATTGTGTTTGCTGGCATTGGATTAGACCCTTGAATGGAAGTTAAACACATCATTGCCGGGGTTACTTGGAAACTTTACTTTGCCCAATGACTAATTCCTACACAGAACAATCAAAAATTTAGTACGTAACTATGAAATACCTTGTGTATACAGCTGGTGTTGAAAAAAAATTGAAGAATTTCTAAGACAAATATGAAAGGTGGCATTTGTGACTTAAGTATTTCATCCACAAAGCACATAAATTTTGTAGGCGAATATAACGGGTGGTCCAAATACAGGTATATTTTTAATTAAATCTATCAAACTGATAGATTTTTTCTGTTCAAAATACCAATGTTCAAATGAGTCAAACGTCGCTTACGCTGAAACAAACTTATTTCCTAAGTGAGTGCTGTGTTGCCCAAACTGTGCGTTTGTTGAAAAGAAGTTTTGGCCGAAATGAAGCACCCACCGCGCGTGCTGTACGCAAGTTTGTGCACACAGTTCGTGAGACTGGCGTGCTAGTGGACAAACACTCATTGTCCCCGTCGTCGTACGGTGCGTACCAACGAAAATATGGCTGGTGTGCAATTCAATACAAGAACATCGACTCGCTATCGATCTCAACCACTCGGCATTTCATGCACCAGCATGATGAGAATTTTGAACAAAGATCTCGCATTATTCGCTTACAAGGTCCAATTGACTCAGTATTTGAAGGTGAACAACCATCCACTTAGTTACGGCTACTTATTTTGGACCATACAGAGGCTCCAATCGGACATCGAATTTAGCAGAAAAATCATCTTTTCTGACGAGTCGGTGGTTTCGTCAACAAACAAAATTGCTGCATTTGTGGATCGGAAAACCCGGATGCCATTGTCGAGAAGACAATGCATCCATAGAGACAGTTTGGTGTGGATTTTCGAGTGGTGGTAATATTGCACGTTGCGGGATGGGGCTAAATGAAAAAAATTAAATACTTAACGTTTGTTTTAACACTATTATGATACAACCCACTAGTATCAACTATATTGTTTACTTTTGCTTTGGTTTGTGTCTAGACTAACTAGATGTCTCACATATGTTGGCAAATTTCTTGTGTATTGGGAAGTTTTCTAGGTGAAGCCTGTAACCAATATTTTGTATATATTGAAGTTTTGAACCCAATAAAATGTAAAAAAGCCAAAGTGAAATAAAAAAGTCAAAGAAAAAAAAACCTATTCATACTCTTAAACAAAGTACCTTTTCTTAAAAAAATACCTTTTCTTAAAAAAAAACTTTATCTTATAAAAGTAGCTTTGCTTAAAAACAGCAGAATTTCATACAAAAACTACATTTTCTTAAAAAAGCCTTTTTTACATAAGTACCTTTTCTTAAAAAAGTACATTTTCTTACAACAATTCCCTTTTCTTAAAAAATTACCTTTTCTTTAAAGAGTAAATTTCTTGTGAAACAAAATATCTTTTCTTGATATAAGTACCTACTTTTAAAAATTTTCCTATTCTTGAAAAAAGGGTTAATTCTAAAAAAAATTCCAATTTCTTAAAAAAACCTTTCCTTCAAAAAAAAAAATACCTTCTCTTAAATAAAAACATTCTCTTACAAAAATTCCTTTTCTTAAAAGTAGCTTTTCTTAAAAATAAAATAATACATTTCCTTTTCTTGAGATAAGTAATAAATAAAATAAATGGTTTCCCATTACATCCCATGAAGGGACAGGGGAGAACTTCTCACAATCACTGAGCGGTATTTTGAGAAGCTTTTTCATGGCTATTTACTCGATAGTGTCGCCGTCACTATGCAAGGTGACCGCCTCCGAAAGAAATATTAAGGTGGTCAGAGCATGGTTCGAACCCAGGATATCATGTACAAGAGCCGCGCACACTACCCATTGCACCACCGACGGTAAGTAGCCTTTCTGAAAATAAGTACATTTTCTTAAAAAATAACCTTTTCCTAGAAAGAGTACCACTTCTTTAAAAAGTACCTGTTCTTAAAAAATTTACTGTTTTGAAAAAAAAAAATCATACTCTTATGGCTTTTTCTTACAGAAAATACTTCTTCTTAAATATAGTACCTTCTCTTAAAAAAAACATTAGCTTTCAATAAAAGAAGTACCTTTCTTTAAAAAGGACCTCTTCGGGAAAATATATACCATATTCTTACAAAAATTACCTAAAAATAAAATTTAAAATAATAATAAAATTTAAAAAAAAACTGTCCCTAAAAAAAGTTAATCATTTTATAAAAAGTATCTTTTCTTAAGGATCTATTTAAATGCTCGTATTTTTCAACGGGAGCCTTAGGCGTGTTGGAACTAAGTAGTACATAATATGTAGCGAAAGGAACTTCGTTCCAACCGGGTGTCCCCTGACACATGAGGTGATTTTTTTTTCGAAAATGCTGCTGTAAACGCCATTTACGCCATGATTACGGACTTTTTATAGGTTCAAATGGAGGATATGAACTTGGATATTCTTTAGTTTCAGCAGGATAGCGAACCACGTCACACAGTTCTTCAAACAATCAATACTGTGGCCATTAAGTTCGGTAATCGTGTTATCAGCCGTCTTGGTGATGTTAATTGGGTGTCTCGGAGCTGCGATTTAATCCCTTTAGACTTTTTCTTGTGGGGTGACGTTAACCTTTATTAAGCCGTGTTGCAAAAAGTTTGGAATTTTTCTTGCAAATGATTTTTCTATGCTAATTAGGGTCCACTGAACTCAATCCATCGGCAGTTCGAGAGGTCGAACAATAGCCACCGAAAATAAGGGGGACAATAAGGAGGACAGGAGGTGCGCAGTGTAATTATTTTTTCAAAGCCAACCAAATTTCTTATAGCACTATTTCCTATAGCATATATACTAGACCATTTGAAAAAAAAATGGGATAATATACTTTCTACTTCTACTTAAAAAAACAAAAATTTTGGTATTTAAAACTTGAAAATTGATCGACGTTTAGGGGTCGCGCAAAATCGTTAAAGGTTTTTGGCTGCAAAAAAGCATGGTTCAATAATCCTGATTTACTTATATGATTAACATTTTGGATACGCGTGACCGTTTTTGATCGGAATTGACTTGTTTTAAACGTAATAATATTTCAAACATTTTCTGTGAAGACATCAAAACATTTTAGATAGTAGTTTGAGTTCAATAACCTTCCAAACCTAATAATTTTTAAATTTTTCTTCAAAATTTACCTACTTTTTGTCCATTTAAAAATTTTTTTTTTAGTTTTGGCTATACTTTTTATACATCTTTAAATGCACTACTGACGAACAATTCTTAACGTTACTTTTGATGTATGACAGTACCATTCATATGGCATATGTTCAGCAGTAGCATAGAATAACACATACTATAGAAGTTTTTATTCGCTCAATAAATTAAACGTCATAGGTACGATGGAAATTACACAGTGGAGGGTGGAAAATATGGGTTCAATAATACCAGATGGTGGCAATAGTATACAGCGATCCGCAAAGGAACTACACCCGAATTTCGTGTTTTTGTGGCAAACTAGTTGTGTTAAATACAATACAAATGAATACCAACGTTAAAAGTCAACAAAAAAGTGCAAAATACATTTAAATTTTTCAGTTCTACACCAAAACGACAGGAAATAGTTAAGTGAACATATTTTGTAACTCCACCTGGTGTATGTAAATTTTAAATTTAATTTGCTCTCATTTCCACAGACCTACCGAGAGAGTGTGAAATGAAACGTCAGATGAGAGAATAAGTTCTTTATTTATATTATAGGTGATTATAGGTGAATTTAAAATATCCTTTCATATCACAAATAATTATTTAAATTTTTTGCAGAGCCCAGGAATGTCATTTATTTACGCAAAATTCCAACAGAAAGAGGAGTTATAGAGAGGTTTTTATATGAAATAAAACATGGAAATACTCTTAGCATGTCTGCTCTTATCGTTGCTTCTGAAGTACTAAAACCATGGAAATTTTTTCGAAAAGAAATACCAGTGCAGTGGAAAGAATATGTTGTAAAAAAAATAAAGTCACTTCACCCTGATTTTTTTAACTTAAAACGCAGTATTAATCGTTGCACTGAAACTGAAACTAAAAAAAAGTATTTGTTTCCGAAAAGTATTTGTTGAAAACCCTAGAGCTAAATTTTTACTATTTCGCAGGTGATGAGCTAAATGGATTAATTAAGTTCAACATTTTTGTGGTCAAAATTTACATTTAAAACTGGTTTACGTGTGCCCTTGCAACACAAGCCCCATTAAACGACATTTTGTTGATAGAATCTTTAAAAAAATACCGCAAATCGAATGAAATGATAGCAAATGGTGCAATCAAAACTTTTGTACGGCATTTATGGTATACAAGTGACATCGCGCTCGGCTTTTCTGTTTTCGACCCCAGGCATACCGAAGGAACTTTAATGAAAATGATTGCGAGAAAATCTCGTTGTTGCAAAAATTATTTCAGAAAATATTCTTCTTGGTTTCTTGCTATCCACCCGCCCAAGAATGAGAATTATTAGCGGATTAAAGAAATTGTGGAAAACATCAGCGTTGTCAACGACCCAGCCGAGCGAACTATTGGACTTATTAAAACTGTGAACAACACTATCATTATTGATTAATACTGCTGCTGCTTAACATATGATAGGGACCTCTCCCCGAAAGGGGACCTCTGCGCCGAAAAATTTTTTTTTTTACTTTTTGAGTGATTCTTTCAAATGCCGCAAACCGCAAGTTTCTATGTCTTTTAGTGTTTTTACAAATCACCTGTAAAGATGAACATAATTAATGATATAAACAGATATATATATAATATTTGAAATTTAAAAAAAGTTCAATATCAAAGGTACAAAATTACAAAAATATCAAAATTTTACTCAGAACCATGCATAACCACGCAAAACACGGAAAAACGAAGCGCTTTTTTTAAACGCGTTTTTCTCAATAACTTCTTTTCGGCGCAGAGGTCCCTTTTCGTGGAGCAAGTCACATATGTCAATTGAATGGTACTGTCATACACCAAAAGTATCGTTAAGAATCGTTCGTCAATAGTGAAGATATACAAAAAGTATAGCCAGAACTAGAAAAAAAAATTTTTAAATGGACGAAAGTAGGTAAATTTTGAAGTAAAATTTAAAAATTATTAGGTTTAGAAGGTTATTGAACTCAAACTACTATCTAAAATGTTTTGGTATCTTCACAGAAAATGTGTGAAATATTATTACCTTTAAAACAAGTCTATTCCGATCAAAATCGGTCAAGCGCATCAAAACTTTTAATCATATAAGTAAATCAGGATTTTTGAACCATGCCTTTCTGCAGCCATAAACCTTATACGATTTTGCTCGACCCCTAAACGTAGATCAATTTTGAAGTTTTATACACCAAAATTGTTGTTTGTTTAAGTAGAATTAGAAAATATATTATCACATGGATTTTACAAAAAAACTGTTTTTTGTGATATGGTCTAATATATACATCATCATGGAAAAAAATTGGGTTGAAAATACAACAAATTCCTGTTCGAAAACTCGAACAGTGGCTCAAAATGGGTTATAGTGGCTCAAATTAAAGCTCCACGTAAAAGTATTCTTATTTGCAAGTAAACATGCTAATTTTTACAATTAAATATAAGTGACTTTAGCATGTGGCAATATATGAATATATGGAGTGGGTTAAAACCATATACATGGTTCCAGCAGAATATGTTTGAGAGAATATGTTACAGAGGCGATTTTTTCCAGCGTGCGTCAACAAAGTCTTGGAAAATTGGACTGACTGGTTTTCGCTACTGCAAAACCAGCCGCGGCAGCCACATGAATGCAATCGTGTTCCGTAAATAATGGGAATATTAATTATTTCTAATAAAGCCGAAATATACCAAAATAAATAAAGTTTAGTTAATTTTATTTAATTTTTAAACCGATACTTGTATATGGACCACCCGTAACATTGTATATTTTCAAGACTGACATTATATTGAAATGTTTGGAAGTGAAGTCGGTGGAACTGTCAGCTTTTTTTTATAAAAATCAGACTGCATTATGAGTTGATAACACTTAGTATATGCCGGTTTTGAGTGAGTCTAATGTGAAGTTAAAAAGATTTTAAAAATATTTTTGAAGTGGTGTTAAAATATATTGAAATTATTTTACTACATATAATTTCTATTAAATTTGTTGAATATTGAAATGGGTTTTTATTAATAAATTTAAAGTTTATAATACTAAAAGAAGTTATTTTTAAAAAGGTAGTTTACTTCAAAACTAAATTCACTAATATAAAAACTCCCTATAGGCAAGTCGTTCATTTTAGATGGGTAGGAAGACCGAAATGGAACTCAACACATGTATGACGAGTCCTTGCATATTTTTCGGGCTGTCAATCTGAGTTGTGAAAATTTGCAGGCTTTGAAAAACTCATGTCATAGTTGATATCCGCTGTAACTCATGATTCCTAATGAGCATCTTTTATTTCAAGTCTGATTGTGATCACTTTTTGCCACACACTGTAGGCAAATAGAGACACAAGTGTTTTTGTACATACACACATGCGTTTCATTTTCCCCTAAACAATGACGGTTAATTATTTAGAATTTGTCGAAAGAATTCGTAATTCAATCCTTCTTCGTAATAATAATCATTCATAAATGAAAATGTAATTGAATAAGATTTCGACATTAATTTCCCCACAACTCATTAGCAGTAGTTGCAATAACATCAAAAGTACCACAGTTGTCTCTGTTGAATTCCACCCTAATGAGGTTTATAAAACGCTGCCACTCGAATTAAGTCGATTATCAAATTTCATAAATGGTAATAACTTAAAATCCGATATATCTCATCGGTTGGTCGGCTGTTCATTAAATGTCACAAAATCCCCCAAGTGAATTTGGAAAAATGTGAATTTGGTTGTTAATCTCGCACCATGTACAAGTTATGATTTGGATATAATTAGGTTAAGGTAGACCCAAGGAGTGGAGGGAGGAGTTAAATTTGTGATGATTTGGGGGTTTTGTTGTCAAGGGTGTTAATACCTGTAAATTAGTGTGTCCCATACAAGGCAATTTTGGAAGTAGTTGATCTTACAACATTCAAACGACAGTTTTTCTGACCCAAGCGCACGAGAGTGAATTCCGTGTGTTTATTCCCATACATTTCCGGACGCTCGTTTTCGTCTCAAAGTAGTATAAAAAAGCGACTCGGGAGCATCTCACGTACTGTACACGGTACGTAAAAGCTATTATATAGTTCTCGTGTAGTACCATAATTTATACCAAAGAGTACATGCCATTAACAAAAAAAACATAGTATGCTCAGGAAGGTACAAAAGTGTTACAGAAGGTATATAAATTTACATAAATTGTGCAAAAAGTACACAAAATGGACCAAACGTATATAAGAATTGGCAAAAAGTACATAAAGTGTAAGACAAACTACAAAAAGTGTACCAAATAGTACATAGAATGTATCAAAAAGTATATAAAGCAAAGTCTATATAATCTGTGGTAAGAAGCACATAAAGCGTACTTAAAAAAGGACCACAAAGTATATAAAGTGTAGCAAAAAGTACATGGTGCACCAAAAGAATACATAAAGAGTAATAAAAGGCTACATAAAATGAACCAAAAAGTACATGGTACACCAAAAACATAAAGCAGACAGTTGTCCGAGGCCTTCGGCCACGGACTGTCCCTGCAGGCTGTGTCAGAGACACGGCCATTAAGTTTAATGTAGAATACGCCATCCGATAAGACAGAAAACATATATAACAATAAATGATAAATAACATAAGCAAATGAATTTATTTATTTGATAGTTACTTTTGATAATATACATAAGCTTATGGTAGGAAAAATAGGATAAATATGTTTTTAAATTAAAAGAATAAGGATAAATGATAAATAACAGACGCAAATAAATTTGATTTTTATTTGTTATAATTATATATCCATGTTAAATTCAAATTCACATTTAACATTTTGTTTCAGTTAAATACATAAGTAAATATACGAAATTTCAATATTTCATCAATCAAAACAACAGCCGAAGGTTTGTGTCCACACTGAAACAGCAGCATAGTTTGTGTTCACGCTACAAACTCAAACACTCAACCAAACACCACACATATGTTTGAGTGTATGTGTTTAAACAATTTTTATTTGAGAAATTTAAATATTAGGAAGATATTAACCAATATGAACTGTATATCAAACGAAAGATACCATCTTCATTTACCTACAAAAAAATTTTTAAAAAAAGTTATCTCGCCGTTTCCTCATAATCAATGAAATAAAGATTACAACAATAACAATCTGACATGACCCCCTATACCGTAAGGTAAGACGTATTCTACGCCAAAACCACATCAAATATACCAAAATGTACATAATAAGAAGCAAAAAAAACTGTATAAAATCTACCAACAAGTACCGTGAACCAAAGACGAACATAAGCAGTACCAACAATTTAACAAAAATCACTTTTTGGGTCCAAAAGTCCTTTTTGGTCGTACAAATTTACATAAAAGTACAAAAACCTACGTTTGGTACCAAAAACTGCACCAAAACTGCTACAAAAAACTACCAAAAACTGTACGTTTGGTACCAAAAAGTACATAGTTTGGTACTTTTTGTGTAATGTTTGATACCAAAAACAACTTTTGGTGGCAGGTTTCGGCTCCAAAATATTATTTAACACCTTCTATTTCCTTAGCACTTTTATTTGTTCCTTTTTGGCACCTAAAACTTTGGAACCAAAAAGTACTTTTCTACTTATTTATATGTACTTTTGGTACACTATGATGTTTTTGGTACAGTTTATAGTTTTTTGGGAACTTTTTGGTTGATTCTATACACTTTTTTGGTACAAAATTCACTCTTTGTGCACATTGTGTTAGCCTGAGACTTTTTTGGTACACAAAATGTATTCGTTTTGGTACATCGTTTGGCATACTGTCTGTACATTTTGACACATATTATCTTTTTTTGTACACTTTATATAGTTTTATGTACATTCAGATACAATCAATGGATGTTTGGTACAACTTTTCTGCATGTTATCACCTTTTATGTACTTTTTAGTATATTTTTGTACATTCTATGAACTTTCTAGTAAATTTGTTGTAATCTTTTGTAGACTTTACATACTTTTTGGTACATTTATGAGTCGTTTACAGCTCGCACCGACTCAAAATCGCGTGCGAAAGTTCTCTATGGATTGAATGAATTTTTTTACCTTTTTTTGTCGTTGTGAAAACACGACGCACTAAAAAGCACGATACATAGGCTTTGCCGATCACTGGTTTAAATCATAGATAAATAGACAACAGTCTTTATCCCTCTCTTCACGTTCTCTTGATGACGACGAGATAGTAGGCCTTTTCATCGAGTTCGAATTGCTTTTACTCTTGCTTGGACGTAATGCGGACAGAAATAAAAGGGAATGCGTATTTTTGTTCAATCCATACAACATAAAACATAATTAGTATCAATCAAATTCGTCTTTTATACGATGACTTACGACCCTGGGACATTGTGTTCATTCTTTTTTGGTGACGCTTCGCAAATTCATGTGCTTTCAGACGATGACTCTCTGAATACAACTATGCGTGACTCTTTGTGACGTATTGACGGTTAATCTTCTTTATTTTTCTATTCATAATAATCTCAAATTCAACATTTTAAAAAATAAATAAAAAATTAATGAACAACCAACCCTGAAATTTTTGACGTTTAATCGGCTGATCTCCCTTACTCGAACATTCGTACAAATTTGTAAAAGTGGTCTATTCTAATTAAATTTATCAAAACAGAAATTCTCTGTGTTGAATTCGTTGTCTTACATTCGTGTAAAAGTTGTGTATTCTCAGTAAATTTATTAAAAATTTAATATTTGTACCGATCGGTAACACCTTTTCACTTTGATATGAGAATTAATATGAAACAAAATGGCAGAAATACGAATGTGAAGAGAGAGAAACGTCAAAACTCCCCACAAATTTTCGTATCGTGCGTGAAAGTCTTCTCCGCCAGCAACACCACACTTCTCACCAACAAAACGCGTTAGGCACACGTCGAACATGCGCGTGAAAGCCATAGTGTAATGATGCACTCAGTTTGCTACATGGTCTATAACATGGTAAAAACAAATGGTAGAAGCACTAGCCCAGCTGATTTGAACTTTTTTCTGGGGTTATTATAAGTGAGTTTTTCTCTTATGTCAAAATTTGTTTACATTTGTTTGTCCGCAACCCCTGTTCGCCAGCAACTGTTTTTTTGAAATGTTTTTACTGTAAAAATCACAAAGAAACAATTTCATTTTCACACTTAACCACTTTCAAAATATGAAATAAACACAGCCATTTTCTAAATAGCACTTTTTCCAATTTTTTTTTAATATTTTCATTATTTTTCAATCAGCTGACTTGACACAATACAGGCACTGAGCAAAAATAAATTGCCTATTGTTTTTGGCTTGTTGCATTTGTTGTTGTTCTGTATTTACCATTATACCTCTTTATACCAATTTCTTCCTTGTTCTTTCATTCTACATCATTTCCCTAGTAGTTTAAATACAACTAATGTCTTATGAGTTTCATTTTTCGTGCCGAAATGTACGTGTCGAATCTCGTGAGATGTATTTTGACCAGCAAGAGGGATTTTATACGCACGCATGCGTGCGGTTGCGATGTCTAATTTTGGTGAATCAATATTATTTTACGCGATTTGTTTAAGTATTTCTTCCAAACAAGCAATTAATTCGCAAATGGGATCGGGAAAATTGTCCTAATTTTTTTAATTTCCCCGTAATCTTATCAAAATGCCGATGTACCGTGAAGCCATGCTACGCTTCACTCATAGAGTATTGCAAGTTTGCGATTATGTTTGTGACTCCCAACTTATGTAAATAAAAACTCATCCTTCGGATGAGAATCTCTTTCACAGTTGATGTACTATGTATCGTACAATTACTTTTCCTCCAAACCTAATCCATAAAATATTTCACATTTCTAATTTTTCATAATTACTGGCCTTTTTTCTGCTTGAAGCGATGATGTCTATACAGTGATGGGAAACGAAACCGACCTACATACTTACATACATACATATTTATGTAAGCAGTTGGATGATAGCTGGGGGAAAAAGGCAAGATGCCAAACACGGCCAATGAAAAAAAATGCAGAAATTCTATTAAATACTTGAGTTAAAAGCTCTCGAGCAGAGGAAGAAAAACAGGGCCACTGTGCATAGAAGTGCTTGAATCGAAAATTAGAAAAAAACTAAACCAATGAAGAGGCAATGGAAATGATAATGAATGATACCTAAGAGAATTTGAAAGATTGAGACGATGAGATACACTCGAGAGATTTGCCAGATGCTGGCTTTCAAAAAAGGTTGTGATCATTTACCTCCTTCTAAAGTCAGCTAATGTGCCCAAATATAACGTAACACATACGTACAAAAATGGACAGGCGCAAAATTGGACTGATGTGTAGGTGGGTTGCTGTTACATTATTATCGGTCAAGCGACACTTGAGAGTGACTAGGACAATTATTAGTTTGGATACAATCAGATAACATTTAGTAAATAAGTGTTTGTTGATTGTGAACGAACACGTCTGGGTAAACTTGGACACACTGGCTAAGTTTTCATCAGTCATTAAATTAAAATCAAATGTCAGATTGTGACCGTTTGATCGATAAAGTTGAAGAAATAAACTATTATTAAATGTTTTCAGACGGAGACGAATAAGTTGGACAAATAACTCATAGAAAAATATATTCCAGCGATGAATTGTTCACAGCTTTGTATAAATTTGGCAAAATATGTAAATGCTTTCGAACGACAACATAAGGAGCGTTTTTTTCATAACTTATACCCGTTAACTCATACAAAATCATAGCTTGCACGTTAACATGTGTAATTTTACAAGTGGAGACTAACTCCGATGAGAGTGTGTCCCAGTTATAATTTCATAGTTTCAATCCCTGTTTTATATTCGACGATATTTCAAAAAGGTTAACAAAATGGAAAACCAAAAAATTTAAACAATTTTTCAAACAAAACAATTTTTTTTGGAAAAAAAAATTATTTTCCAACATAACCTCCTTTTAGCTCAATACACAATACAAAAAATAGGATTTTTCGAGGTCCATAAAATAGGCATTTGTTTAATCAATAATTTCATCGATGGAGCTAAATCTCTTTCCACTAAGCCATTTCTTTAGGTTTGGAAATAGTCACTGGGGGTAAATCCGGAGAATATGGCGAATAATGTACCAATTCGTAGCCCAATTAAACATCTCCAAACAATCCTTTGAAGTTGTCACACGATTACGTTTATGGTCAATTGAGAGCAAACGCGGCACCCATCTTGCAGACAGCTTTCTTAAAACCAACTGATCATTTAAAATCCACACTGCCATATGAAATGATTATGGCATCAAAAGTCTCACGCACTTTTACTCTTCTATCGGCCAACACCATATCGTGGATTTTTCGAAAGTTTCGGGTGTATTGACCTCAATTGGCCGTCCAGAACGTTCAGCGTCATTTATAATTGTGCGACCACAACGAAAGTCAGTAAACCACCTTTTTACCACCGAAATCGATGGTGCAGAGTCCCCATAATATTTATCAAGCTTTTTCTTGGTTTGATTGACGGCTTTTTTTTCGCAAAAAATAATGTATAATGAGCACTCGAAATTCAGTTTAATCCTTTTTTACAAAAATTCACGAGGTTGTATGTTTTGAACAGCTGTTAAATGCAAAGTAAATGACGGAACTTGCTCAAAATTTGAGAGTAGTCTATTAACAGGTGGTACTTGATGGGAGCAGTGTTGCATTTCATAAACCTATGAGGGAAGTTCGAAAAGTCACGGTCTTATTGATCCGCCCTCTATTATTTTCCTTTTCAGTAAATGCAAGGCGCTAAATTGTGGTTTCAACGGTGTAATGCAAAATGCTGGAGTATTCCTTGATTGTGTCGTATTGAACAGACGCGTCAACCCCTGCGAAATGTCTTAACCAACTGCCCGCTGGTGAAATTAAGGCGGACGATAACAAGGTGACATGGTCGAGTGGAAATCCATGGAAGCCCTTAGGGTCACTTTAAAATGTTCGCACACAGTTGTTGGATTGTAGTTTTACCACTATTGAGAGGCCAAAGTGTGAATTCGGACTTGGTGTGGGATGGCTACTCTCATTTGTCCTATGTTAAGATCAAGGCACCCGGATTGGCTCATTTCAGCCACGTTGTGAGCTGATATTGGGCGACTGGATGGTACCTATTACTGGACACCATTTTACAATTGCGGTTTTTCGTTTTTATGTTGTTTACGGCGACAGTAGAGTGACCATTGAAGAAGGAGTTTCCAGTTTGTCGTATTTGGAGTATTTCCACATTGGCACTTTCATTTCTCGGAAGCAATGCACTAACTATTATTTAAGAATGGTATAGGGGACAATTGGGCCTGCTCATCTTTTATTATTAATTTAATTAAGTAATAAAGGCATGTATGTGGTTTATTTCTAATTTCGGTAGTAACTATTTCCGGTTGGACTTTCATATAAACAAATTGGCATAAAAATTAATAGGTTGAGGTTTAAAAAATAAACACCCCTATTAATTACACTATGGATGTTCAAAAATGATACCAGGCCGGAGAGTAAGGGTTTACCCTAATTCTGCTACGAAGAATCGAACTGCATCATTAGTTTTTAAGTTACAATTACGATTTCATACAAAATATCGGTAGGCTTGTCAGACGTACTGTTTTCAACAGAAAGCTTACTTTTTTATTCTGTGTACTGTTGTCTTCATAACCCATAAAAAATGTTGGCGAGAGTACTTTTTTTAAGCCATTGTACTTTTTTGTAGTTTTTTTATGGGTATCTTTGGGGTGTTTTTATCCAAAAAATTTTTTCAGTGTACAAAAATTTTAAATTAAGTGAAATTGGTAATTAAGTTAAATTCGCTATGGAATATGAAGATGAGGAAATAAATATAGTTATATAGAGAAAGGCTTTCTCTTATTTGGCAATGAATCTGATTACTTGGCAATTTTTGAAGAAAGCCGGAAAATTATTTTTCTGCAGATGTTCTGTATCAAAGACCCCCCAAAAACCTGGTGTTACAGCTACGCTTTGTTCTCAAAGGTTGAAGCCCAAAAGGTTTGGAACAACTTCGTTAAACAAAGTTTACCGGTACAACCAACCAAATATAAGTTAGTGTCTGTCAAAGTGAGTCAAAATCGAAAAATCAAAAAAAAAATTCACTATTAGTCAAAATAAAAAAAAATATAGTATGAAACCGTAACTGTGACTCAAAAAACTGATGATGCAATTCGATTCCTCGTACCCGAATTAGGCATTGTCTTCGAAATCACAACTATCACAGTTTTATGTTTCAATCAGTTCTCCTATCAACAATAATTGTTCTTCCGACTGTATGATAATTGGGGACTTGTAAAGACGCTGCCAGGCTGTTCGATTGAATCAGTTAAACAAATTGAATCAGTTAAAACAAATAATTGATCCTAATGGATTTTAAATTACGGTTGATTAATTATTATGTTTTTTAAATTACGTTTGAGGTTTATATCGCCGTCCACAAATCAAACTTCAAATATTCCAGTGGCTTTCCAAGGTTTCCGGTGCAAGAAAAACAGTTACTACACACTCTTAGTATGTTAATTAATTATCTAAACGATTAGCAGCAACTGTTATAACGTTGATAGATTTAACTATGTACATATATATTTTTTATAGTTTAAATTATAATTTGAATGGGAAAGGGCTGTTGCAAAAAATACCATTTGTTTTAAAAACAAATCAGTGGTTTGACATTTTGTAGTTTACAAAGAAAAAACAAAATGAAGTAATTATATAGAAAAGTTTTTTTCTTTAAATTATCTCACTTTAAAAAAGATTCTGGGAAAAAATAATTTTGTTTGATTCTAAAGCAGGGAATACACGATACATCAATCAGAGGGAAATATCACAATGATTTTTTATTAGGCTTGGTGTGATATGAACGTTGGATGTTGAAAAGTATTGCTTTAATAATAGCAGATAGAGGAATTAGTTCAAAACAACCAGCAAGAATACCACAACAGTATTTCGTGTTTTTTTTTTTGTTAAAACTGATGTGTTAAATATAACACAAATGTATACTAATAATAACACTCAACAAAAAAGTGTAAACACATAGTTTTCCACCAAACCGACATGAAAAATTCAAGCCAGTAGTTCTTGTAACTCCACCTGGTGTAAGTTAATATTCGTTAAACGTCTCTCTATCACATCCACCTCACCTCGAAGAGTGTGATACGAAACGTCAGATGAGAGACATTGTATCTGTAGGTATCTTTACTCTATGAGAATTGCACACGTAAAGATATTTTTGAAAAGAAATCAAGATATTCTACAAAACACAACGACAACAATAAAGTAGCTACAACACACAATCAGAACAGAGAAAGACAAATACGGAATGGGACGATGAATATGAATGATCGCCGCAATACAAAACATCTGGTATTGTGTGCAAAGAAGAGCAGAATAATGTAAGCTAGTCGGCTACTTGTACTAGCTACAGAGTAACGATGGACTAGAGGGGCCACATCTCTCATTACCACATTTGGTGTGGTTGCACATGGACGTTGAATGTTGAAAACTTCAGGTTATATAATATAAAAAAAGAGAAGAAATTAATAATAATATATATTGGAAATGTCACTTCGATTAGTGACGGCAACACTATCAGCAACAAGCTTCTCAAAAATACCGTTCGGAACCGGTGTAAAATTGTAGGTCCCAATCAGTGAGTGAGGGTACGACAGGGGGTTTCTATGGCACAGAGGATGGAAAAGGTACTAGGGAAATGATGTAGAATGAGAGACCAAAGAAGACAGGAACTAAGATTAAATAGTGTTTATTGATACTAATGAAAGCTAAATTATGTTTTATGTTGTTAGCATTGAACGAAAATACACATTACCTTTCATTTCTCTCCGTTTTATGTGCAATCAAAGTGTAAAATTGGTAAAATACACAAGCAAATCGAACTCGATGAAATGGCCTACTACTAGCTCTTAAGTGTTACTCTATGGCTCACTGGTTGTGGGAAGCTCTCCCAAATCCCTTCATGGAATGTAATGTGAAACATTTTTTTTTTGTATTGGAAATTAAATTGTGTAAACAGAAACTATTAAAGAATTCAATCAATCAAAAAATAATAGCAGATAGAGGCTTTAGTAAAAATCATCCAACAATTCAAAAACCATAGATTAGACTAGTATAGACTTGTTATCCGTCTCATCGGACGTTCCACTTTGTGCTTCTTCCAATGGGAGTAGAACTTCTGTCAGCTGTCTTGCTATTTAATTACCATTTTTAAATTTTATGCATTCACGATGTTCCAAATGTTCGATTCCCTTCAGTCAAAAACAAAGAGCGAGTTGGTAAATCAATAGTATTTTAATCAATGTATTTCGTGTTTGTGTGTTAAAATCAAGGGGTGCCGATGAGACAGCTGATCAAGTAAGTACTTGGAGAGCTTATAGAAAACATGCTTTCAAAGAAGAAACGGTGATAGGCGACAGGAAGAATTTGGGTTGGGTTGGCGATGTTCATACTTTTGCAGCTGCGTGTCAAGCCAAAAGTACAAAAAGGGGGTTATTTCGTGAAAAAATCAAAATGTAATGAAGTGGTTGGGTACAATTATTTGTGTAGATCACAATTAACACACAACTTGTTAAAATTAAAGATTTCTCTCATTTACTATATGTTTTCCAAGTCATCCACGGACTTTTTTAGAACATAAACAGCTGTTGCATACTATTGATAATTTTATTCTGTGGTTAAAATAGTTGTGTTAAATCAGTGGGTATCCATGACACAGGTGATCGACTATGAAGTACGATATTTATAGAAAAAAGAGAATATAGGCGAGCGAGCGAAAAGCAAACAAAAGAAAATCATGCAGCAAACCAAGTATAAATATAAGTAGTGTTCGATTTATACTAATGACAGCTAAATTATGTTTTATGTTGGTTGCATCGAACGAAGATACGCATTCCCTTTTATTTATGTCCAATCAAAGAGTAACTAGAACTCGATAAAATGACCTACTGCCTCGTCGTCAACGAGAGAACGTAAGGAAAGTAATGGTGACTCTTATTTATTGCTCTATGGTTAAATGCAACACAAATGTATACTAACAATGAAGTATATCAAATAAGTGCAAAACACATTTAAATTGCACATTTCTCCACCAAAACGACCTGAAAAAGTTAAGTCAGGAGTTATTGTAATTCCACATGGTGTATGTAAATTTTCGTCAAACATGTCTATCACACCCATAGAGGAATTTAGGATAAAGTAATTTATTCTCTCATTTGACGTTTCATTTCACACTCTTTGTCGTAGGTTTGTGCAAATGAGAGAAATTCAACTTACAAGAATTGTTGATTTAACCTTATCATTTTGGTTTCGTATAGAACTTTGAAATTTAAACGTATTTTGCACTTTTTTGTTGACTTTTATCGTCGGTATTAATTTGTATTGTATTTAACACAACTATTTTGACACAAAAACACGAAATGCGGACTGTTGTTGCTTTGTTGGACGTTGTGTACTATTGCATCTATCTAGTATTATTGAACCCTTGCCTGCCACCACCCAATGTTCACTTGCAACCATTCCTATGACGTTAAAAATATTGAGAGAATAAATTAATCTATCCTAAATTCCTCTACGATCACACCGACCTCACCACGAAGAGTGTAAAATGAAACGTAAGATGAGAAAAGTTTTCTCTCTAGGTATCTTTACTCTATGAGAATTGCACAGGAAATCAAGATATTCTTCAAAACACAACGACAACAATAAAGTAGGTACTGTGGTTCATTCAAATCAATTTATTTTGTCATAAAAGGTGTGAAGAAGTAAACACGAGGAAATACAACACACAACAAAGAAAGACAAATACAGATTTGGACGATGAATATGATTGATCGCCGCAATACCGAACATCTGTTATTGTGTGCGAAGAAGAGCAGAATAATGGAAGCTAGTCGGCTACTTGTAGCCATAGGCTAATTACTATACTAGACTCAACATTTCTCTCAGCAAATTTATGACATTTGGCCTGATGTGATATGAACGTTGGATGTCGAAAAGCATAGCTTCAATGATACCAGATAGAGATAATGGTTCAAAACAACGAACAAAATAACAACAACGACATTTCGTTTTGTGTGTTAAAATTATTGTGTTAAATACAACACAAATTTATGCCAAAAATAACAGTCAATAAAAATGTGTAAAACACATTTAAATTTCACAGTTTTTCACCAAAACGACATGAAAAATTAAAGCCGGAAGTTATTGTAATTCCACCTGGTGCATGTCACTTTTCGTCAAACAGCTCTCTATCACACCGACCGCATCACGAAGAGTATGAAAGGAAACGTCAGATGAGTCAAATATTCTCTCTAGTAAATTTAACCCCAAGCTTGTACCATATATTAATTTATATGTATGTATATAGATTTGTTATCTGTCTCATCTGACGTTTCTCTTTTCACGAACTTCTGTCGAACAAACTCCCCCATTTTTAGTTTTGTGCATTCACGATGTTCAGATATTTATATATTTTGAACATCCACAGTAACAATTTCAGCTGTGTTTGTCAAACCACAGCGACAGAACTGAACTTCCATAAGTTCGCTTCCCTTTAAACATTAAACCGATGAGCGAGTTGACAAATCTACATCTCTGTCTTTTGTTGTTGTTTGGATGCAAATATAACGTGTGTTCAGAGCTTGTGGCAAGTATAGTACACTTGTGTCCAAACAATACGTGTTTGGTATTCAATATTACATATTGGAGACACAAGGATTAATATGTTATAATATACGTGTTTGTGGCCCAAGTATAGCTGTGTTTGGAATACAAATACAGTTGTATTTGTTACACGATTTAGACTCACTCGATTTACTGTCTATTGAAAGTAAGAGAATAAAGAGGTACAAGGAGAGAATATTCACAGTCAAAGTTGTAAGTGAGTAGCTGTAATTTTGTATTCTTTTTTTGTCAGTGATTCAAAAAAATTCTTAAATCCATGTTTAAATTGCAAATGAAGTGAGTAGTTCTTACATCTGTTGCGTTTTAGTTTCGTGTATTCTGTCGTCAATCGGACAGAGTATAGCAAATGCGCCTGCTTGATTAAGTAAGCATGCTGTGGAAAAATGTATATTACTCGATAACAAATCTAGGTTTTTGTTGTTTGGTTTTTGTGTTTTGTTATTTGCTAATTCTGAAAAAAAACCTGAGGGACAATAAAGAAATGAGAAGCAACAGGGCAGCAGATTCTCATTTCATAAAAAACAAATAATGCATTCAATGTAAGTAAATGTAAAAAAGGGACGTTTTAAATCTTTAGTATTTTAATAGTTTTTGGTTATAAATGTAGATTTATATTGGTAAAATTATAAATAATATATATTTATTGAAATCAAAAAGTAATTTGTGTCTATTATGTTTGGGAGGAAATACGCACATGTTGCCATGTAAGTATATGGATTTTTGGGAGGAAGCACGCGTACTTGTACTAGCTATAGAGTAAAGATGGTCACGTTTCTCATTAAATTTACATTTGGTGTGGTTGGACATAGACGTTGCATGTTGAAAAGTTTTGCTACAAAACATCCAACATACTTAACACGAATCGAAACCAATAAGGCCCCATTTTTTTACTCGTTATTTAAATTGGTAATCAGTTGATTTTCATTTATGTTTGATCTGACTTTAAATACGAAAAGAGTTTTTCAGTGCTTTGTCAAATAATCTTACTACCATGTGGCAACAGTGGCAAATGCTACGAAAAATAACCGGTATTCATTCATTTATCGGCTAATCGTTATAATGCATCAAACTGACGCCATTTGCAAAACAAAAGTGAAGTGATAAAATACAAAATATATAATGAAATTGGAGAATAGTGGAGCAGAAATAAAGTTCTAACTGCACTACGAGTTAAATGATACGTTTTTATTGCTATTTAAATTAGGATGGTGATTATAATTGTTCACATTAACAATTAAAGAAGCGTTGTGATTGCTCTTCTTGTTGTTTTCTGTCAAAATCATATGGTCACTTGATCATAATTTAAATGACCAACTATGGCTGTTTAAACAACAATTAAATAGTAACCTAAAAAGTGAATTCAGAGTTTAAATTATGTTTGATCCTTGACCAAAGATGATTTTCCACTCAAAATTTAGGCCTAAGCGTGTCATGATAAACCAAATTTTCAATGCGAGCTAAGTTTTACAGAACCGTGTTAAGTGGCCCTATAAATACGACCTACGTTAACACGATGTTTATCAACTATTATAAGCATATCTTTCCAGAGCCAGTGTTGCCAAATATGAAAGTATTTGTTAAAGAGGACAATTTATTTACATGGCAGGTCAAAGAGATTTAATTTTCTAACTTTAAATATACTTTGTTTTAAATTATCTTTTTTTTTTAACATTCAATTCGTTAACAAAAGGTTGCTGGGCCAACGAAAACGGCTAGGTGTTTTTTTTATTAACTTTTCAAGAAAGCAAAAAAAAACTACAATTTTCTAGGAATATTTGTTTTCAACTCTGTCTTTGTCAGAACCATAAACTTCGAGGCCGATGCAAATATCAGAAAAGAGCTGCGTGAGCGTATGTATAAATACAAATGGTTTTCAATTGTGCAATAAAATTTCGGCGCAGCGACGAAAAGCTACACATGTTATGCCAAATATATTAATTGAAACCATTAAGTTAGCAACTCTGATTTTGTAACACGATTGAAAAGTGTGTACACTAGATACATATTTTTTATGCGTATGATCGCTTGCATTTTAGGTGTGCTACGCTGACACAAGTTTATTCGATACCGCATTCAGTGCCGTGTAAACAATAGAACTTCTGTCAGCTGTTTAAATACTTATACAACAAATTATGTGAACATGGATCAAAATCCTCCATTTTTAAATTTTATGCTTTCACGATGCTCCCATATTTACATATTTTGCACATTCACAGTAAACAACTTGCAACTTCCAAATTCCTTCACTAAAAACAAAGAGCGAGTTGTTAAATCTTTATTATTTTAATCTATGGCAACAACAACGGCATTTCGTGTTTATGTGTTAAATAAAACAGAAATGATGACAATAAAAGATATCAAATAAGTTCAAAATACATTTAAATTGCACAGTTCTCCACCAAATCGGCCTGGAAAAGTTCTTGTATCTTCACCTGTCATTTTGTGTCGAACATCTCTCTATGGCACCTAACTTACCCAGTAAATAAAAGGATCATCCAAAGTTTAATCTTGGATCGCTCCTTTCCGAGTAATGGATTACTCCACAAATCTCCGAGCCTCATGCATTTTGTGCTCCTTTTTAACATTGCATAGCCTATTGGTCCTAATGGAGAACAAAAGGAATATTCCTTTTGATCTCGAAAAGGAGGACAAGAGGAGTACTTTTTTTATCTCGTGAAAGAGCATAAAGGGAGGACTCTTTTTGATCTTATATTATATTACATATTATTTGTATTTTATAATTTATTACTATACTAGTACCTATTCGCGAACGCTTACATTTCGGAGTAGTAAGCGAGGCATCAACTTTTTTTCTAATTTTGAGTAATTTTTAGCAAAACAAAAAAACATTTCGATTGCTCGCTTATTAGTCCATCCTTAATTACTCGATTTCAGTATTAATCCACATAGGTATTTTTTGCTGGGTAACGACGATAGTGTAAAATGAAACGTCGGATGAGACAGATGGTCCCTCTATACAATATTCACTCAATGGTACCAACAAAATTTTGTCTGATTTTGGCAAATGACGTCATGTTTTCGCTGTTGTTTATACACAGATGCTAATAGATAGATGATGACAGATCACTCGTTGCTTGGTCGGATCTCATATATTTATATCCAATATAACATACTTATGTGTGTATGTAAGTATAGGAGCCAGATCATATTTTCCATTAACCACGATATGCACTAAGTATTGACCCAGTTACACAGGCGCTGTGTTGTGTAAAGAGAATAAAGTTGGGAGCGATGCATGACATGGAAACTAAAACCCCATTCATGTTACGCTATTTTTTTATTCTAAAATGAGTTCCAGTGAATGATCATAAGTAGAGCAGGCACACGTACATACATACATACTAAGCATGTATTTATAAAGATACTGACGTCAACATTAGAAACAATTACGTGTGTGCGCTTGTACATTTCTGCAATTTTATTATGAAAATTACGCAATTTTTGTTGTCAAATTTCTCTCAGTGTATCAACTACATTCCTCACGCAATGCAAACAACGAAACCCGTCCACAGGACGACGTCGCGTCTTCTGACCATCCATATACCTATCCAATGTTTCTAACCAGAATGAAAAGTCGCTGGTTGGTTGGTATCCACAAAAATGTTGATGAAATTCCTGCAGGCAGACAAAACCTGTTGTTTTTTGATTTCTTTTTTGCTTTGGTTTTGTAGCCTATTTTGAGGTTTCCACTTTAGGCTCTCAATTTAATTTTAAGAATTGCAATTTGCTTTTTCTTTTCACACATACTTTTTTTTTTGCTTGCTTATTCACTGTATTCCTTTATTCTTTTCTTCTTCTCTGTACAAGCACAATAACAAATAGTGAAACTCCGAAGTAAACGGGAAACAGACCGTAAAAACGTGTAGTAAACACGGTAATCGCGCAAATCTCGTACAAAATTCAACGACGGATAATAATAAACTAACTGACCTCTGCTCGTTTATTTAGTCGTGCGATTAGTTCAAAAACACAGATACATTTTGTTGTTGCTGCTGTGTGTCGTTGTGTGAGTGCCCGATATGACAGCTGTTGTGAGTTTTGCGTTGTTTCCGCTTCTTTTTAAATACAGGGTTGTTTTTGGTGTTAGAAGGGTTGCATTTGTATGGTAGTAGTAGAAATTAAATTTCCATTTTAAAAAGGGGGAATTTCCGGTGCGAAATTTTTATATGTACTGTGTTAAATTGTTGCGCTATGCTTGTTCGATCGTACGCGAGGGAAATTTTGCTGCAATTTTCCCCAACGATTTTTAGTTAATTCCAGTAAAAAAGTAAAATAATAAAGCATGAGAAAATGTATAGTTTCGAAGTTGTAGGTCCCAAAAGTTGGGATATGTGGTAGGGTAATAAATTTTTCATAACTCGCTTAGTTATCGAGATATCGAACATTGAAATTTTTATTCGTTTGTAAACATTGCCCAAGGAATCATATAATAAACGTTCAAAATTAAATAAAATTGTTCAATAACTCGTTTAGTTATCGATTAATCAGTTGTGAAATTTAAAAAAAAATAGAATAATTGTTACTACATAATTCTAATTAAACAAAACTTTCTAATTTCTGAGTTTTTTTGTTGCGAAAAAGTATTTTAAAAATGTCGCGCATTTTTCTTAAAATAATTAGATTTTTTTTTGAAATAAAATAAAACGTCCGATAATTTTTCAAAATGTTAACATCCGATATCTCGATAACTAAGCGAGTTATCGAAAAATTGTATTTAATTTTTATTGTTTAGTTCTTGATTTCCCATCAGCAACAATTATGTTATTGGACAAAACGTAAAAGAAATTATAGGCCCTATAACTCTGAAACTATGCATTTACTGATAACATAGATAAAGGAAATAATAGATATAGCGCGAACATTGTCAACTTTGTTCACTAGGAGCTGTCCTGTACTACTGTCACTTTCATTAAAGTTTACCATAATTCTCATTGGCGTTTATTCAATATTGTGGGAAATTTCTGTGAAAGTAACTTAAACAAGGGAAATATGATAAAACAAGGAAATATGACACAATAGCATTTGTTTCTTATATATAAAAAATTATATCAAAATACATGAGGCCGATGATGGGATATCAATAGGAGAACACTCGTTAGACCGCCCAAAGATGAGCATGCCGGAACGCCTTTTTAATCTAAAAAATTCCCCGCCCAAAAACTGTAGCAACTTCTGTGGTCACAGATGCCAAAACCGTTAGAGTGTCTGAGGACTCTGAACAATGAATGGTAGCTGAACCGGAGGAAGAACCAATTTGCTAGGACATAGACGGTGGTGACATGGCTTTGCAATTCGATGGCCATCAGAAATTCTACTTTAAGTAACGTGTTGTATTCTTGATTCGAAGTGATATTTTTGTTGAAAATAATTTTTTCGTTTGATATGAAATTTTAGAATTCATATTTTTTTTACTGTTTTTGGGAACAAAAAAAATGCAATTTATTGCATTCAACGACATCTAGAAAATTACCCATTACACTAAAATGTTCCCAAAACTTGTGCTTCATCTATTAGTTTACTTTAACTATGTTGGTTTTTGGAGAGTAAGTCATAAAATATACATAAGCCAAGCGCAGTCAACAACTAGTGGCACAAAGTTGTACAGCAAAGAAATGTTTGAAATCTTGGCGTTTAGTTACACTCAATATTTATAATGATCATAATTTTACTTTCGGAAGTATCTTTAAATGAAAACAGAAGAAATCTTCTCAGAAAGTACCTTTATTAAAATATTTGTTAGTTCGTTTCGTTAACAATTTGAAAATGTGCCCAGTAAGACGTACCGATTTTTGATATTAATTTTTTACGTTGGAACCCCGCAAAAAAATTGTAGGCAATGTCAATTCTTAAAAAATTTCTTCGGGTCTTACAAGGACGAAGTGGGGAAATTCGACAATGCCTATTCTTATTTTAGGGCAGATTTTAAGATCGCAAATAAAGGTCCGTTTTAAGATTAACTTATCCAGCAACATTTTACAAAACCAGTACATGTATTGCAGTCGGGTGAGTCGACTTAAACATACCCTCACCCTAAGGCCCAATTTTTGACTAGTCAATCATCTTTGATCAACAATCAAACATAACTTAAACTCTGAATTAAACGGCCAAAGTTGGTCATTTAAACTATGATCAAGTGACCATATGATTTTGACAGAAAACAACAAGAAGAGCAATCACAACGCTTCTTTAATTGTTAATGTGAACAATTATAATCACCATCCTAGTTGAAAAAACAATAAAAAACGTATCATTTAACTCGTAGTGTTGTTAGAACTTTATTTCTGCTCAAATATTCTCCAATTTCATTATATTTTTTTTTGTATTTTATCACTTCACTTTTGTTTTGCAAATGGCGTCAGTTTGATGCATTGTAACGATTAGCCGATAAATGAATGAATACCGGTTATTTTTCGTAGCATTTGCCACTGTTGCCACATGTTAGTAAGGTTATTTGACAAAGCACTGAAAAACTCTTTTCGTATTTAAAGTCAGATGAAACATTAATCAAAATCAACTAAGTACCAATTTAAATAACCGGTCAAAAATGGGGCCTAAGTCATCCATTGAGTCCGAGTTCTGTTATAAAACGAATTTTCAATAAATCGAGGAAAGTGACTAGATTTTCAATTGTGAAAATGTATGGGAAATCTAATAGATTTTGAATAGATTGTGCCGGAATTAAGAAACTCTAGATTTCGAGGGCAGTATAAATGCAACTTTAATTAAAAAATCAAAAAAAAAATGTTTGTTAATTCACCTATAATCAATTTTCTAAATTTCCCTTTTACTTTGAGCAAATATGCAAATAATAAATTTCCCTATGGTTTGTCAACGTATTGGTAATATTGCTCAATTAAACAGCTTACCCGGTCTTGCTCTTGGCTTTGACTGATATCCGACCATGAATTTGGATAATATTAGCTCTATTCCCGTCTGTAAAATTTTTCCTGTTTTAACTATTTTTCCAACTTTGAAAGAATTTTTTTTCACTTTGCCATAGAAAGAGTAAACCATTTTCTTTCAAAATGGAAAAAATAGTACAAACTGTAAATATTCTACGTACGGGATCAGAGCCATTACACTTTGCATTTTCCTGTGTAGATGCACCAGTATTTTTTTGACTCGAGTCCGTTGGGCAATAGCCGAGGGTGGTGAAATGGTTTGTGTGCGCGCTTCTTGTACATGAGATCCTGAGTTCGTCACCTCGCGTAGTGACGGGCTATCGAGCATTGAGCCATGAAAAAGCTTCTTAAAATACCGTTCTGAACCGGTGTAAAACTGTAGGTCCCAATCAGTGAGTATAAAACTAGAAAGCGCACAGCTCACTGGTAGTAAGCCTTCCAATTCCTTCATGGGAGGTAGTGGAAAACCATTTTTTTATGTATTTGTCCGTTGGGAAAAAATGTTTTAATACATAGTGTTCTTGTATTTTTCGCAATTTTTTGGATCTGTCTCCCGACCTCTTACAATTCATCCAAAAAATATTTGCTGTTCTCGTAATCCGCGTTTTTCAGTACACCCTACCAGAAAGCGCGTTTAACCGAATACTTGTTTTCCAAATCTCTGCATACATTTAGTATCAACTGTTCGCGCTGGTTGTTGTATACGCTGTTGTCACGAGCAGGGTGATTCATAATTTTTTTTTATTTTTTTACCCTGTGACTGTTGGTGTGCGTGCCGCTAGAAGTCTCCGCTGTATTGTACTTTTATTTTTCACAATTGTCAGTACCAAATACATAGTTTCCGATGCATACGATGCATGTGTTTAGTGTTGACTCAGTTAATTTAGATTCCTGTGCAAACTAATGCTCTGTTTGACACTTAGCCATCATCCATTTAAATGGAATTTAAATGGAATTTAAATGGAATTTAAATGCCCGATGTTTGCTATTTAAATGCCATTTAATACAAAAATTTTCTGTGAGTTTTAAATGGGGAGTGTGATACTCCTTCTAAGCTTAATAAAGCGTCTATTCCTGCTTAAAGACAGGAAATAATAGATAAAATGCGACCATTGCCAACTTTTTCAATAGATGCTGTCTGTCCTGTACTACAGTCACTTTCACTGAATTTTTATTTAATTCTCATTGACGTTTATTCAAAATTGTGGAATATTTTTGTGAAAATAATTTAATCAAGGGAAATGACAATCTTTAAATAATTTTACATAATACATTCTTTCTTATATAAAAAAATATTTCAAAGCCATGAGACCGATGTTGGAGACACCAATTTCTTTCTTATATAAAATAATGTTTCAAAGCCATGAGACCAGTGTTGAAGACATAAAGAGGAGATATCCCGTAAGCCCGCCAAAAGTTGGAACATGCCGAACTGTAGCAACTTCTGTGGTCGCAGATTGCAAACCTGTTAGAGTGTCTGAGGACTCTCAACCAGGAATAGTTGCTGAGCCGGAGGAAGAACCAATTTATGAGGACATTAACTGTGGCGACATGGCTTTGCCATTCGATGCCCATCAGATATTTTAGTTTAAGTTACGTGTTGTAATCCTGTTTTGAAATGATATTTCGTTGAAAATGATTTTTTTCTTTTGATGTGAAGTTTTAATGTAATATTTGTTTTTTTTTTTGGGAACAAAAAATCATTTTAATTGCTTGCAACGACACCTAGCAAATTACCCATTACACTAACATTTTCCCAGCACTTGTGCTTCATCTATTGCTTACTGTAGCTCTGTTCGAGTACTCGAAAATTTGTACAAATGTTTACTGAATCGAGTTCGTTTACTCCAAAAGTCCAGTAAATGTGAGCCAGAGAGCAAACATTTTGACAGTTCGATGTTAGACATCTGATAAATTTTGATTGGAGAAATTTTAGCAAACAAAAATTTGCAACCCAGATCAGCTGTTTTATGTGAACAAATAAAAGTGAATTTAACAACGGTAGAAATATGTAAGTGCAAATTATTTTTGTGAGCCAACGACGACGACGTCATAATTGGACAACTGTGGCAGTAGATAGGTAATGTGACTTCAAGCCAAAACGTATGTATGTATGTATCAAAGGATAAAGGAAAAAATATACGTATGTATCAAAGGATAAAGGAAATATCAGACGAGAAGAATGGCAGCTCTATATGACATTACTCTATGGTACGTAATATTTTGACGACTGTCAAAATTGGGAAAATAATAAAGATAATAACAGTAACTTTGGCAGCAATGCCAGTGTACAAAAATAATTTCCATTGAATTATTATTTCAAAACGATAACAGATAATCCGTCAAAGCTCTACAAATATGCCCTCAATGTGTAAATCATTGGCATTGCTGGCATCCCAAGGACATTGGGATGATGTGTTCTTTTGCCTAAACGTGGATGCTAATTCCACAATAGATTTGGCAAATTTAAAAGGTATGTATGTTCATAAGTATGTAAGTACCCAATTGAAATGTCAAGCAAATATTGACAATTTCCGTTGTTCTTCTTAAGTACCGCAGGATCATGAGACTGTTTGGTTGGACGAAGCTAAAGCCACTCTTAATACATTGGAAGTTATATTGGCCATCATTATTTGGATTGATCAGATAATGTACATTTTATTATTGTTGTATTTGGTATTGATAATTGTGAACTTTTTGCGTTACAACGTTCTGGATGGTGGGTTGGTTAAAAACTGCCGATATTTCCAAGGAATGAACGGGAAATTTCGTAAATATCGAAAGTTCCTTAAATTCGAGGGCAAATATTAAAATGTAAAGAAAAGTTGTAATAGTATTTAATTTGTAGCATAATACAAGTAATTATTACATTATTCAAATCGAAAAGGACATTATTATTTATTAAATTTCAAAAATATTTCATATCCAAATGAGATCGAGAAATAGAGAGATGAGATGAGAGAAAGAATTATATGACATTGAGAAACATTTTTATGAAATTAGGAATAGTACAAACACTAACAAGTGTTGGAGTTCAGACATTGAACTCTGTTCTTCTGTTCTTCTTGTTTGTAGCCATCTATCACCATTTTTTGTGAAAATATTAATTTAAATTCATTTTAAGTGTTTCAATCAAGAAAAGAAAACCAAATATACAAGGCCATTAAATTGTTTTTGTTCAATTCGAATGGTACTAAATGTGGCTTAATTCGAAATGAATGGAATGAATTGTATACAATTATTGTAGTCAAGTGCAGATAAGATGATATGGGCAATAACAGAAAGTTAATTAGTATCTTCAACTTTATTCAATGTGTGCAACTAAACATAGTTTAAGGCCTAAATGTCAGTGTCTAGATCACAGGCAACAACTGGGACTACACAAAAATGTCATTAAGTGCCAAATATTCTGGGGAATGTAGCAGTTGTGTTTATACATATCACGGCCTTGGAACAACAAGGTTCTAACTGATAATTTTTGATAAATTCATCCGCATATCTCATAGTATTAAAATGGGTATGCCCTTTCGATTTCTGCTACCGTCATAATTGTATCTCTTGCCGTTGACGATATATGTGATGGAGGGGACAACTAACTACAAATTTTCCTGTTGTCATTTAGTTAACAAAGTGCATTCAATTTGAGGCTGAATTTAAGGACCATTTAAAAAAAAAAAATAAAATTAAAGAAATAGTAAAGAATGTGAGACAATTGAAAACTAGCCGTCGCACGGACCTATGGGGAGCACAGGGTCCAAAAAACGGTCACACCCAGGGACATTTGGGTATGGATTTGTGTGGGTGCTTCAACGAAAGGTACATATTTGTGTCCCGAATTCCGTGGTGTCATTCTTTTTTTCGTGGGATGTCTGTAAGTCCATATAAGTCCACTTTTGTACGTACAGTAACCATAAGATTGGTTATGGTAACCATCCAGAAATATAAATTTTTTTTTAAAAAGTATCGAGTGATTTTTGGGATTTTGCCACACATCGACTTAAGGTACAGAGGGAATTTTAACCCCCCTGGCCGGGCGGCTAAGTGCAATATAAATTTAACGATTTTACAAAAGTTCTACCACACGGTACGAGCAACATAGGTCCCTGCGAGGGCTACTTTTCCATTTTCTCACATTCTTTGCTTTTTCTTTAATTTTGGTTTATTTTTAAAAAATTCTTTTTGCGTGCCCCTGGTCCTGAATTTTTGCCCAATCTGATTCTTCTCGAAACTTGGTTGGTGCATTTAGAAACTTGTTGTTCTAAGGTCGCTATATATCGTACAAATCAACTAAACTTGGAATACAGGCATCTCAACTACAAATATACCAGTAACACGAGCAAGGATAATTATAAAAATCTCTATCAAAGGTTGTAGTTGTTGAGATGTTGGTTATTTATAATTTAATTTGTTGTTCCCGAAAAACAACTACAAATTGTACAATTTATTATATGAAGGTCAAATTTGTTTAGGGTCGATTAGCATTCCCGACGCAGTCAGAGTCATGTACCAAAAGTACGATATTAACTATTTCCCGATGAATATGGAACCGCAGTTTGAATTCACACACCCACAATATGTGTGGTTTATAAGATTTGAATTAATTGAGAAATAATGCCATCTTCGATCCTCAATATGAAGGCACTAATAAATGTAAAAAGACTTAAGACACAAACGCGATGCGAAAGAGACTAACGATGTTTTTGCGAACGGAAAGACTTAAGACACAAGCTCGATAAATTCGACATTAAACTTTCGGTTGGACGGACGGACGGACGGTGGTGATAAATAGAGTGTGTATCAGCTAATCAATTTGAATTTCAGGTGAGTGAGTTTGTCAGTCAGTCCCAGTGCTGTTTACGTTGATGTAATCCTGCTTAATAATGATAATGGATTAATTTGTATTTAATTGGTGTTGTTGTTTTCGATGATTGATTCTCTTCAAGGTTAACGTTCATTAAACTTGTACAATATCGTTGAAATTTCAAACATTTTATTTCAATCATCTTTGGTTGAGTTTCGTTTTCGCACAAGAACGTCTTAACAAAATCCACAATTTGAATAATTGAAATTGCACAAAGTCTGTGACATGAGATTAATACCCAGCAATCGTGTGACACTTTGATGTATTGTGAGATTAAAAATTAAATATAAATATTAAAAAATAATTGTACAATGTTTCTGGCTTATAAGTCTCAGTCCGTGATGTGTTGTCGCTGTGATGTGTGATTTAAGAATGGAGTGATGAGCAGTTACCGCAGCAAATGCAGTGATGATGTGTGCTCGGTGGATGTGTGATTGTGATTGCGCCGTAAGACCGAGCAGAGCAGAGCATAGAAATTGTTTGAGTTTTACAAAAGTTTCAAATGACTGCCCCTTGAAATACTAGTTTAAGAAAAGTTGTTACTATCCGTTTAATGAAAACAAACCCTTATTTGATTTTCATAGCAATTAACCCTTTCACAACCCCAATGGGTCTCCTGAAAGACAACTCATTTGCATAATCAAGAAAATTTGCATAAAAGTGACCATTACAAATCTTCAGAAATGATGTTATGAATTAATTTCAAATGAAATTATTAAAAAATTTGTTAATTTTTAAAAATGTGATCAAGGAAAGAAATCTGTATTCAGTATGAATGTTTCCCCCCGTCACTGGTCATCCCTGTGGCGCCAAGGCAATGAAAGGGTTAAATTGAAAATTTGTTTGTGGTTGTATAAAACTTCTCTGCCCGCGAAACTAGTTTTATGGCGAGAAACTAGTTTGAAAGAAAATAATTCCACTATCCTCGTATAGAATTTAACCCCTGGCAATTTATAGTGGCAGAGCGCAATTTTTTTACATCGTTGAAAGCTTCATCTCATCTACAATCACCCTTTGACCGTGAGGAGTAGTTTTAAGAAAATGTTTAAAAAAAAAACTTTAATTAAAATTGTAATTCAATGAAGTTGGCGTTTCATTTACAGCTTTACAATTCCCATTTGGTCCATGATTGCTGAGACATAAATAGTTTGTGCAGAGCTGTCACAAGTATAATTACATCACGTAGGGGATACCGTGATCTTGAAGGCGGCTCCCCCGGAGTGAGGCTTAATCATTGCACTAGCGATTAAGTGTTCCTCCGCGACTATTCATGTAATGAATATTGCGTGCGTATAATTTTTGGTAGCCGGGAATGGCGTACGCGCCTTCCCGACAGTAATGCAATCAATCGTCCATAAATTACAAATTATATATTTATCAGATTTATTTTACGAATTTGACCAAAAAATCGACTGCGACAGACCGGTGATCATTGATCGAGATATAAGTTACATTCTAACATCGAAATATTTTGCAGACTTAAATGACAAACACGCTACAATTCCGTCATGTAATTTTGTATATAAGTATACAGGTGTTGTCGGCCGATTTAGCTCGTACCGTTAAGCTTTAGTTCAGATTCATAAAATCTTTCTTTTAAAAGTTGTAGCTTTTTACTCATTGTTTTTTTTACCGAAATGTTACGTGCTAAATATGAAACGTATTGAGTTGATTTTGAAATATAATTAAGAAAACTCTGATGAAATATCTATTAAATATTTTTGATAAATTTTGGCGAATATGGCTCAGACTGTAAAATTAAGGAAAAAATAGGAAATAAATAAAAGATTTCTGAAATTTATGACCGCAATTTAATGACATATAGAGTACTTTTCGCAGTTGAACGATTGAAAATCGATTCTTGGACGAGAAACACACATTAATTTAAACGCACATGTCCATAACAGGTGGAAGAGTTAGACCAGCAGATATCAATTGTTTCTTATCTCTGTGGTCCGACGTTGCTGAAGATGAAACACCGAAACTATCGTCCAGCGAATCGAGTTCGAATCCCACCTGCGGCATTTACATTTTCCTCACTAACCTGGAAAAATATGTCGCTTAGTCTTAAAGGAAATTACAACTTTAAAAATAACTCGGATCTAAGACAACTAAAGTTGTCAAATGTTGTTTATAGCAACTTTCAAGATTTATCAAGTACAGGTGGTAGCGTTAGAACAGTTGATTTAATTGTTTCTTCCCCTTGTAGCTGTTGCCTACAGAAACAAAATGCGTGCAAGTCCTACTGCTCCTACCTTACTTATTTTCCGATGGTCCATAAGTAATGACTCAAAGTTGTTTCACGTTTCCATCTCACTTTGTTAATTTTTTCACATTTAAGTGTGGCATATGAATCCGTTTCGAATTCCTGACGGACACGCACGCTTCTTCAAACGAGTCCTTTTGCCTATAAAATTCCGCTCGAAAAAGCGGATCGTTTTCCTACTTTTTCGGAAGCGTTTCGAACTTGCAAAGGACTTCATCTTCGAATTCGTTTCGAAATGATTTCTTCTTTAAATAAAATATATTCGACTTGGATTCATTTGTATCAATTTTCACGGATTCAAAACGGATTCGATCTAATTTTCGTTGTCAGCCAATTTTTGTTTCAGTTTTTATATTTTAGCAACTGAGATATGAATCTGGTACATTGAACTCTTTAGCCAAAAATATCTTCCGTCATGTGGTGAGGGGTGGAGGGAGCGTGTGTCGGGCATCTCTTGATCAAAATACGAGCTTGGTTCCCTCACGAGATGTTTGCAATTTCATATTTGCTTCCCCGAAGTCGCATTTCGCTTTTTAATGTTTTACGGACTCGTACGGAGTTCGAAACGGATACGTCAAGTCGTAATTTCACTGATTAAATTTTTTACGTTTCTATGGACTCCTAAAGGGATCTGGGAATTCTCAATTTTACTGCTTCTCTTTTTTATGTATTTACGAATTCCTAACCGGCTCGAAACGGATCCACCAAATCGAAATTTCACTGATTCGTAGTTTTATGTTTTCATGGACTCATAACGGTTTGGAAACAGGTCCAGCAAATCGCAATTTCTCTGATTCACTTTTTATATTTTATGGAGTCGTAACGGATTCGAAACGGATCCTTCAAATCCCGATTTTTTTATTCGTTTTTTATGGTTTTCCGGACTCATAAGGGGATGGAAACATACCCAGAAAATCGCAATTTCACTGATTCGCCTTATATATTTTTAGGGATTCATAAGGGGTTGGAAACAGGTCCAGCAAATCGCAATTTCACTGATTCGCTTTTTATATTTTATGAAGTCTTAACGGATTCGAAACGTATCGTTCAAATCCCGATTTTCGTATTCGCTTTTTATGTTTTTACGGACTCATAAGGGGATGGAAACATATCCGGAAAATCGCAATTTCACTGATTCGCTTTTTACGTTTTTAGGGATTCATAAGGGGTTGGAAACAGATCCGGCAAATCGCAATTTCACTGATTCGCATTTTATATTTTATAGAAACGACGGTTTCGAAACGGATCCACCAAATTGCAATTCCACTGATTCGCTTTTTATGTTTTTAGGGTTTCATAAGGGGGTTCGAAACGGATACGCCAAATCGCAATTTCACTTATTATGTTGTTAGGAATGGTAACGGGTTCGAAATGGATTTGCCAAATCGCATGTTCACTGATTCGCTTTTTTATGTTGTAATGACCTCGTAAAAGTGGTCAAAACGGATCCGCATCCGTTTTTGTGCAAATTGGGATTTTTTTGAAGTTATCCTATTCATATTGGTATTTTTTAGTTCAGTCTTCTAATTACTTATATTTTTTGGTTTAAATATGTTTGTATTATTCTTGTACATTTTCTAGCACTTTTGCATAATCCTTCGTGTCAGAAATACCTTAAAAAAATAAATGGTTTCCCATTACATCCCATGAAGGGACCGGGGAGAACTTCTCACAATCACTGAGCTGTGCGCTTCCCAGTTTTCACTCACTGATTGGGACCTACAGTTTTTACACCGATTCCGAACGGTATTTTGAGAAGCTTTTTCATGGCTATATACTCGATAGTGTCGCCGTCACTATGCGAGGTGACCGCCGCCGGAAGAAATTTGAAGGTGGTCAGAGCAGGGTTCGAACCCAGGATCTCATGTACAAGAGCCGCGCATACTAACCATTGCACCACAAATACCTTAAGTAGGGTATTACCTGTAGTCTACAACTACCTATCAAAACTTCACTGCCACTGACCCATTTCGAACTGTCCCATGTGAAATGAAAATAAGGGTTTTAAAACCGGACAATTTCAAGTCTGCTGGGTTTTTTTTATATACCAGAAATATTATGCAAATGGGGTGGCATTTTGTAGAAGGGCATTTTAAAAGTCCATTACTAAGGATACGATAGAAACGGAAATCCCTTGGGTTTCCATCCCTTAAAATTTAGCAAAAATGTTGTGAGTGTGTGAGTGAGTGAGAGTTCGTGTGCAACTACTAACATACCATTGAAGGCGGGTGCATGGAATGGTGTTGTTGATTACCGGTGTCCTTTACGGTCACTCATTGTAGTTGAATGTTGTCCGATAAATGAATATTATTTGGAAATGGGACAGATTTGCATGGGAGCGCATAACGTGTTTTACGCTAAACAGGTTTTCACATGTAGTAACTTGAATGTTAATTTTCGAAGTTGAATTTTGTTACCGCTGTTTTAATGCAGTGACCTTTTTGTACATATATAGACACATTTTTTGGATGTCCTTGAAATATGTTTGATAGACACGCATATACCAAAATGTTCAAAACGTTAGGAAATGTTAGCCAGTAATTGGAGAGGTTGAGTTAAGTGAGAGTCGATAAACTATTCACTTATATGTTTGATTCCATTATGATACCACAGGCTAACGACATTAAGCGCTAGTCCCACCGGAGAGCGAATTTAGTACTTTTCTTCTATCAAGAAGCTCAAAATTCGCTCAAGTGATCCGATTCTCCTAGGCCCCTAAAAAATAAGGGTCAGGTGTGCCTTATGCATTCACAATCTGCCTATCGCCCACCTTTCTTGCATTATCACATACGAGCGTTCAAGCGTTATAGTTATAGTTCCTGTGAACGCCGTTAGTTTGTCTCCAGTCTGGCAAGGTCATTTACTTTGCAGTTCACAGTAATGTTCCCGTGCCCTTGCACCAATATCCATTGAGTAATATATCGGGGGTTTGTTTAGCTGCATGAGCACTATCGATATCGATAACTATGGTGCCACAGCTGAGAATGTCAAACGGTGTTGACTTTTCTGTTCAGCAAGATTTGGCAAGTCATCATGAATCGTTTAAAGCTGCCACAACACTGCCAAATTGTGGAAATTTACTTTGGAAAAAATAAATCTGTTCGCGAAGTTTGTAGAGCACTTCGTACATTTTACGGTGAACATAATCGGCCTAGTGAGCAACCAATTCGTGCAGCTTTTGATAATTTTCGCACTAGTTTTACTCTTCTCGATTCAAAACCACTAAATTTTACTGTTTTGTGCGGTTTACATGCTGGTGGCATCATCGGTCCTTATTTCCTTCGAAATGAGCAAGGAGCTGCCGTTACGGTGAATGGCGAGCACTATCGAGCCTTTGGATTACATTTTATGGGCCTGTGTTAAGTCATTGTTTTATGCCGACAAATCAGCAACTCTTGAAGCAGTGGAAGCCAATATTCAAGTCACCATTGACGCCATGCGGCCAGATTTATTGGAAAAAGTAGTCAACAATTGGACTGATCGAGTGGACTATGAAACTCGTTGCCGCGGCGGACATATGCCGGATATAATATTTAAAAAATATATGTCACGAAATTATGTACAAGATTATAGTAAAAAACGTTCATTCCAACAATATTTCTGTCGTGTATTATCATTTTGAGTTCTAATTCAGCTAAAAACCACCCTTTATAAAGAGTGTGCATGGGTGTTCCAGTTCAACCAAATTCTCGTCGAAAATCACCGGGCTAATGGTAGTTTTGATACAGTAGGTCACTTTGTATGGGGAGTTAAGCGATATTAAAGTTACGATGACAAAGTTTTCGTAAAATTTGTCAGGTATAAAAAACACACTTAGCTCGTCAGGGGTATCAATGAAACTGCTCATAGAGTGAGATATAAAGAGTGTGCGTGTGTATTTTAGTTCCACCAAATTCTCGTCGAAAGTCACTGGGCTAACGACAGTTTTGATACAATTTTGTTAGGTCAGAATTTGAACGTAATACAAATAACAATTAAAGAAAATTTTTGTGTTCTTCAACTCAAAACTAATTTATTGCATATAAATTTATTCTAAAAGTCAAATGTGCCAATAAAATAAAATTTAAAATAGAGTAAAGAGAGCCATTCATTGTCGATTCGTTCGAAAAAATTAAATAGGTAAGGGAGTTTAATTTTGAATTCTTTGAAGATTTAAATCTTTTCAACTCCCGAGTTTTATTTTTTTTTTTAAAAGATTTGAAAATATTTCTCGCTCCCGCTTTAATTCAAAAAGAATGATTCGAGAGTCAAAATTTGGGAAACAATTTTTAATTAGTAATTTGATGATAAGGAGAAAATTGTTTGAATGGATGGGGAGGTGTTCAATAGGGGACAAGTGGGGTATGACTCCAAAATGGGAGAAAAATTGTATCTAATAAGTTTGAACGCTAATCTTCCAAATGCGGTACAAAATGCGGCGAAAGGTAAACGTTCAAAATGCGAGAAAATGGGGTAAAATGGTGGGCGAAAAGCGTAAAAATTAAAAATTGGAGAAATATCGTTTGGAAAGGTTAAGAATGTAGCAAAAAGTGTGAATGTGGATAAAAAAAAAGAGGGAAAAGGGACCGGAACTGGTAAAGCTTCAAAATGTGAGAAAAACCGTTAAGGAAGGTTAGGAGCATGGCAAAAGTTGTGAATGGAGACAAAAAAAGGATAGAAAGAGGCAAAATGCGAGAAAAATCATTGAAATTATTGGGAATGTGTTGAAAAGGAATAAAATTACAAAATGCTTGAAAATAGGTTTATAATGGTTGGGATTGTGTTAAAAAAAACAAAGAGAATGTAAAGCAACATACACATGTACATACATACATTGTTATATTCGTACATACGCTACACAAGTTCAAACAATTTTCGTTGCTCTCTTGCTATCTCATTTTTATATACGTATAACCACGTCATTATTCTCTTTGCTCTGATAGTGCTTCGCACCCACACAAGTATAGAGTAATACTTAAGAGTTACCATTACTCTCTTCGATGCCTCTTCACGACGACGAGGTAGTAGGCCATTTCATAGAGTTTTATTTGCTGCTGTATTTTACCAATTTTAAACTTTCGTTGGACAGAAAACGGACAGAAATCTAAGGGAATGCGTATTTTCGTTCAATACAAACAACATAAAACATAACTTAGCTGTCATTAGTATCAATAAACACTATTTAAAATTAGTTCCTGTCTTCTTTGCTCTCTCATTCTCCATCACCGGCCTAGTACTTTTTCGATCAGCTGTGTCATAGAATCCCCTGACACAAGACAACTATTCGCTGCCGTGTGTGCAGTGTGTGTTTTTTTCGCAGTCTGACAATCTGTGTTTTGCAGTCGGACAAATCTGTGTTCTATATAGGGGTGGTGCACCCTTATCATTTAGGGGTATGAAAAATAGATGTTTGCCGATTGTGAGACCTACCCGATATGCACACAAAATTTCATACAAATCGGTCAAGCCGTTTCGGAGGAGTTTAACACAAAACAATCTGTGATTGCAATCGGACAAAATGTGGTTGGATGTTCAAAGAAATCCTGTGAATTTAGTCCCTACCCGCGCCTATAGATGTTGAAACATCATAAAGAGTATGTGGGACAAAGGAACATAAAAGTATGAAACTGCAATAAGTGCGAAAAATCAGCATGGAATCAGTAAAAAAATAGTACGAGTTCGGCCAGACTTCACTTTATCCCCCTGTGTATACAAAGTTTCAAAATTCTTTGCAATATTTAAACCAATAAAATCTTTCAAAATTCTTCGCGTATTTGTAATTGAAAAATTATTTAGATAAAATGTCTTAATAACTTTAACACGTTGTTGGTGCGTTAGATAAATTGTTATCGACTGCTCTGCACAACTGTCAAATACAAACTGACAAATGTGAACCACAAAGAAATGGTGGTCAAAAAACTTCGGCCCGGAACATTAAAAAACCCTGTATACTCGTATAACACACATTCAGAGCAAATGTTGACATTAAAATAAATTTATTACTGCTAATAAAACCAAACCCCAATGATATCGAATTTCATAAAAGGCGAAAAATAAAAATAGCTAGAAGCAATATTTAATGTTTAAAAAATTTGTTTAATTTGAATACTGATGTCATTATAATTGTACGATAAATCATTAATCTGCCAAGATTTTCGAAACCAAATGCCGGTATTTATATAGTGTTTAATTATTTGCAACCAATAGTTTTAATATTTTATTAATTTTTGAAAATATTTCCAAATACGTCTGCAAATTGTGCCATTATATCGCAATGATTGCAAGTAGGTCTTGATTGTTCCTAATGTGTTTTTTTTATCACATCACAAACACTATCGTCCACAATATAGAAAAGAAATAAATGACGAATCGAAGGAAATTTATTGAAAAACAGCATAATTGAAGCAGTAAAGTGTTAAGTAGTGAATTCAGAACTGGAACCGTTTAACTGGTTAAGCGAATTCCGGCCAGTTAACCGTACGTTGATGTTTTAAAAAATTTTATTTTCGAAGAACCGGTTTCACCGGTTCTTTCAAGTTAATTACCCTGTTTTGTCGGATTTTACACAACTGATATAAGAATGCAGAATTACAAACCCAAATCAATTTTCATAGCTCACTATGGTTACTGACTCCATAATACAGACACAAAAGACTTTGCCAACGAATTATTCCGCCGGTAGTTTTCTGAAATAAGTTGTCCAAGGCAGTAGAAGTTATATCTGCCACCTCTGATTTATATGTTAGCTCCGGAACTAATGACAACACTGGTAGTATGATGGCAGAAATGCATAAAACAATAAACAGTATTCACAATCCAGAAAGAAGTACAAAACGTCCAAAGGAATATTTATTCAACGATGATTTTGCATAACTGGGGAAGTCAAATATTAGAACAGATAGTTTGAATATAATAAATAAATATAGGGTGGGCCATGTCAAATTTGGAACTTGAAGCCCCCGTTATTTCGACACAGATGACTACTAATTTGACATTTATGAACAGGTTATTATTATATTTACGAAATGGGTTGCTTTACGCTTGAAGAAAATTGGGAAATATTAAAATCTGTAAGAAATCTACGAAATAAATTCGAAAGAAACAGAGTTCCATCAACGTCGTTAGTGGATCAATTTGTGAAGCGGGTTTGTCAATCCGGGTCTTTATTGAACACAAGAACTCGTGTACGTGTTGGTCCAGTTTAAAAAATGAGCTCTAACAGCCATTAACATCAAATCGGCATCTTTCGCAGCAATTTCTCGCCCTTCAGAATTTTGAATAAAGATCTCGTTTTGAATAAAGTCCAAATAGTCCAAGAACCGAAGCCTCGTGATTTTGATTAAAAGAATTTTTAATAAAGATCTCGGCACGAGGGCTTATAAAGTTCATATAGTCCAAGAACCGAAGCCTCTTGACCATCCGATGCGTTTTCGCTTCGCTGAATGGGCTGATGATCGAACATTTTTACCGAAAAGTCTTCTTCTCCGATGAAGCGCATTTTCACTTCGGGGACTACGTTACCAAACAAAATTGTCGAATTTGGGCTTGGAAAATCCACACGTCTTGGAGGAGTAGTTGATGCATCCACAATGAGTGACTGTTTGGTGCGGTTTTTGGCGTGCCGGCATCATAGGCTAATTTTTCGTGGTAAATGAGCAAGGATCCGCCGATATCGTCAATGGCGAGCACAACCGTGCCATGCTCAGCGGGCTTTTGTTCCAAAAAGTTGAAGAGAATGACATGGACGAAGTATGGTTTCAACAGGACGGTGCTACGTGCCATACAGACAACTTTACAATCGAGCCCTGTGTTCGAAACCGCAAAATTAGCTTAATCTCGAAGTATTTACTTGGCCGCCCCGCAACTGCGATTTGAACGAAGTTGCTTTCGCTACATATATTAGTAGTATTCATGCAAACAAGAAAACCTAGAACTTTTGCTCAGCGTAAGTTTGCCCCGAAGCGTTTCATGAGGCACCAAATATAGTTGCTCAGTGTATGTATGCAGCAATTGTCAAAAAAAGGTTGATAAAGTAAATAAACAAAGTAAAATTAAAAGTATATGCTTTACCAATTCCATTATTTTATTCTTTTCACATAAATCAAAAACCCTCTCTTTTTTTCAATACAAAAATATTGACATTGAAATGTCAAAAGTTTTCACGTTTCTTTTTCCAGGTTTGCTCAGCAAATTTGCCTCGAAAACTTTCCACTTTTATGCAGGTCGCTTGGTATGGGAAATTTGTTTGTTTTGACATTTGCTGTGCAAGTTTACGATGTTTTCGAGTTTACGAGGTTCTTTCGAGCTTTCATGAAGACCACTAGTACATATGTACTAGTGAGTTCCAACACACGTTGAAAAATACGACAATTTAAATGGGTCTTTAAGAAAATATACTTTTTGAAAAATGATAAACTTTTTTAAGACATTTTTTTTATACTTAGAGAATGTATTTTTTTTAAAAGAAAATTTTTATAAGAATATGTATTATATTTTCCCGAAAAGGTCCTTTTTTAAAGAGAGGTACGTCTTTAATTAAAGCTAATGTTTTTTTAAGAAAATGTACTATTTTTAAGGAGAAGTACTTTCTGTAAGAAAAAGCCATAAGAGTATGAATTATTTTACAAAGAAGTACTTTTTTTTAAAGAACAGGTACTTTTTAAACAAGTGGTACTCTTTTTAGGAAAAGGTTATTTTTTAAAAAAAATTTACTTATTTTCAGAAAGGCTACTTATCTCAAGAAAAGAAAAGGTATTGTTTTATTTTTAAGTAAAGGTAGATACTTTTATGAAAAGGAATTTTTGTAAGAAAAGGTACTTTTTTAAGAGATGGTATTTTTTTGAAGAAAAGGTTTTTTTTTAAAAAATGGAATATGCACATTTTTAAGAGTAGATACTTATCTCAAGATATGTTATTTTGTTTCACAAGAAGGTACTCTTTAAAGAAAATGTAGATTTTTTTTAGAAAAGTCAATTTGTTGTAAGAAAATGTACTTTTTTTAAGAAAAGGTATTTACTTATTTTTTTAAAAAAAACTTTTCCTTTTAAGAAAATTTACCTTTTGTAGGAAAATTAACTTTTTTTAAGCAAAGGTACTTCTTTAAGATAAGGTAATTTTTTTAAGAAAAGTTACTTTGTTTAAGAATATGAATAGCTTTTTTTTTTTGAGAAAATTTACTTCTTTTAAGAAAAGGCACTTATTTACTAAAATGTTCTTTTTTAAACTTCTTGCACTTTGGCTTTTATAAATTTACTTTTCATTGGGTTCAAAACTACAATATATACTAAATATTGGTTACAGGCTCCACCTAGAAAACTTCCCATTACACGAGAAATTTCCCAACATATGTTAGTATAGACATATGTTAGTATAGACATATGTTAGTATAGACAAATATCAAAGCAATTGTACAATTGTAGTTGATTATACTGGGTTGTAGCATAATAGTGTTAAAAAGAGCAACGTGCGATAAGGAACTTCGTTCCAATACCGTTCGGCAAAGCGAAATTAATTTCCAGATTGTACATTGCCCACACTTTAGTTTGCCATTACATCCCACGAAGACAGAGGCTTACATACTCTGGTTGGTACCTGCAGTTTTACACCGGTTCCGAGAGGTATTTTGACAAGCTTTATCATGGCTATGTACTCGGTAGTCGATCTCAAAAGTCAAAAAGACTGATTGAAAAATAAACGATGTTTATAAATAGGAATAGTTAACCAATTTGTCATAATTACCGAAACCGGTTAATGACCAGTTTCTAACTCGGCTTCACCGAAAACCAGTTTCGCCAAATCGGAATATTCGAAGAAATTTAAAACCGACACTTTTAATAAACCGGTTTTTGAATACACTAATGTTAAGCCAAATCTATATGCAGACTTGGCAATCATGACAAAAAATTAGGTCACGGAATTTGTGTTATCTTTCAAACGATACCGCTGTTTCGCGTTATACATCTTTATTTTTCAATTAACATTTTTGGGTGATTTCTGTACTGAAATCAACAGCATTTATGCGAACAAAATGATGTATTAGTCAAATTTAATGGATTTCTATTTTAGAGCTTAAAACCACGGTACATTTTCGTTCATATGCATTCGAGACCAATGTTGACCCCGGTTGTAGAAAATTAAAAAAAGAAAACGATGACGGCAATAGCGTCAAATTATTGTTGGAGCCTAATGAGTGTGTAAGCGATGATAATGATGATGTTAGGTCGTGTGTTGATGGCGACTCACTTAACATTTAGTTCATTGTGATGCCACTAGCTAACGAGCTTCCCTCCATAGAACAATTTAGTTTACTCCAAAATGCTCAAAATGCTATCAACGCTCCAATGAACCAAATTTTCTCGGTCCATAAAGAAGAAGAATCCCATAGCAGAAATCCAGTAGAATCTTAGTAGACTCTTGCTCTTCATTAGCATGGATACATACAGACCTGGATAAATACAAAAGTTTCTTAGATTTTTCTCTACCTATCCTAAGTCGACCAAATTGGCCATATGCGTCGCTAGGGGCATACCATCACGTTTTAGTTCCCGTGTAAGTGGTAAGGTAGTTCATAGTCTTACCAGCTCATCCGCTCTGAAGTTCACCGGAATGTCCTGCAGGCTGATACCCATGCAAGGTAAATATCGTACTACTGAGCCATCTCGTTAAGAGATCTGTGGCAGTGGTGGGCAGATGTTAAGTTCAGGAATACTTGATAGCCGCCTGACGTTTAGAGAAGACATTCACCTCCAATACTGCTTGACTATTATTCCTCAGCTAACCGCAGTGCTGTGGAGTCGAGTTGGAGTCGGAGTAGGATTCATAAAAATTTGGACGATAACATTCTAGAAAAGAATAATTTGTTGATCTAATTTTTGGGTTAATATAACGGGTGTTTTTTTTTTTTAGCTGCATGACAACAAGACAGAAATATTGTTGGAATGCATTTTATTTTCATTATAATCTGGTACATAATTTCATGACATTTATTTTTTTTAAATATGACTTCCGACATAAATGTCATAAATGTAACCCGCGGCAGCGAGTTACACGGTCCATTTGATCAGTCCACTTTTTGACTACTTTTTCCAATAAATCTGACCATATGGCGTCAATGGTGGCTTGAATATTGGCTTCCAATACTTCAAGAGTTGCTGGTATGTCGGTATACTCTTCATGCCTTAACATAGTCCCATAAAATGTAATCCAGAGGCGTTAAATCGCATGAACGAGGGGGCCATTGAAGAGGACCCCTTCTGGAAATAAAGTTGTCACCAAATTGATTTTGCAATATATCGATTGTTAAGCGCGCTGTATGGCAAGTTGCGCCATCTTGTTGGAACCAACTGTCGTTGATGTTTAGCTGATTAATTTTTGGGAACAAAAAAAAAATGCACACTGATAAATTGCACAGAAATATTCTGTTCACCGATGAACAAATCTTACCGTGTAGGAAAAAATTAACAAGCCATTAACAACCATTTTGAAAGCTGTTGTGAAATTTTTCTCAATAGTGTATTCAAAAACCGGTTTTTCAAAAATATCGGTTTTCGGTTTCCTCGATTATTCCGATTTTGGCGAAACCGGTTGTCGGTTAAACCGAGGTGCAGAAACCGGTCAATAAGTACTTTCGGTTTTTATGACAAATTTTAAAAATATGGGTTTTATAAACATCGTTTATTGTTAATTCGTCTCTTTGAATTTTGAGATCGATTATCGACTTCATATGCATGAACATGCTTTTCCAAATATCGTTCGGAAACGGTGTGAAAGTTCAGGTCCCAATCAGAGTGTGTAAGCCCTATGCCTTCAGTGGGTGTAATGGGAAACTAAAGGGTGTACAATTGTAAAATGTAAACATGTAAAATTTGGAATTTAATTTCGCTCTAATAACCAAAATACTAATAGAAATTTTTTTAAAATTATGATTTTGTTGGTTAGTCTCATTATTGATATCCAAATTCAAATGGCTCCATGACTTGCTTTACAGTTCCTCATTCTATCTACTCAATTTTTGTGTACATTTTCGATTGTTTGGGTCTCTACATCGTGCTTTAAGGCCTCAAAGAGCTCGGGATTGTTTGCGTTAGACTTATGGCGACTTCGATTCTGACAAAACATTCAACATTTTTTCTGCCCTTTGCTCTAAAAGTGCCTTTTTGTATTAATTTCTGAAAAATGTGCAACCCTACTTCAAGGGTTTGTGATCTTTTCTGAGAATGTTGCACTCATAAAGTGAATTTTCTGCCCTCTCAGCGAGTAACGGGAGAGAATGTTACTCGACAAAATGGCTGACTTTCTGTCATTTGATGTGTGTTCTTTGTCCTCGCTAAACGAAGTTTTCTACCTTTTGTTTGAGGCGCCAAGATACTTTAAGCGACTTCAGTTAAAATCGCTTAACTTCCAATCGCTTAACCATTAGTTTACCGGGAATAACAAAAAATACCAATAGTTTTAGAAAATTTTAACCAGTTTGTACGAAGAGTCGCTTAAAATTGCTTAATATCCCTTAGGTTTACATATATGTACACTGGTCGAATATTTTAGATAAGCGAGGTAAATAAAACATTCTAAAAAAGCAAAGAAAGAATACAGTTGTGACATTTCTATGTTCGTTGCTCACCCCAAAAAAGGCACGACTTTGAAGGGGTAATGGCAACATTTTAAAAATGTCGCCTCATACAAGGGCAACATTATTTTTTAGCAACGAAATCAGTCCAACGGCCAATGGAGTTCCGAGTTTAGGCAAAGTGCGCAAAAGATCGATTGTAACGTTGCCTGTGTTGCACATAGCGCCCTCCAGTTTCCAACTTTTGGAAAAAAAAAATCGTTGAGCATGGCACCATAACGCTCGCCATTGATAGTTACGGCGGCTCCTTGCTCATTTTCGAAGAAAAAACGACCTATGACGCCGCTATGTGCATTTTCAGAGCCCCAAATGCGACAATTTTGTTTGTTAACGTAGCCCCCCTAGGTGAAAATGAGTTTCATCGGAAAATATGATTTTACCCTAAAAACGCTTAAAATTCGGCAAAAAGAAGTACGGGAAATGTTTATTTCTGCGAACAATGACGAGTTGATGTTGACGGCTATTTGAGCACACTTACAGCTACAGCGGCAATATTTTCCACTAAACGCACCAGACGCGCACGTACACAATTTGTTTTGTCCACTAAGGACACGAATTGATTAATTCCCTTCACACATTGATCCACAAACGGCGTTGATGAAACTTTATTTCTATGAAATTTGTTTCGTAGATTTCTTACAGTTTGATTTGATGACTCAGAACTTTGGAGGAAAGTTTTTAATATTTCCGAATTATTTTCTAACGTAAAGCGACCCATTTAGTGAATTTCTAGCCTTTAACTGGTCATAGATATCAAATTGGTCATCTGCTTCGAAATAACGGGGGGTTTAAATTCCAAATTTTACATGACACACCCCTTCTTTATTTTATTCACCGTATCTGTTCTCATATATGTATGTTTGATTTACCCAATTAGGCAAAACCATCGGTGAGTAAATATTCCTTTGGACGTTTTGTACTTCTTTATGGAGTGTGAATCCTGTTTTTTATGCATTCCTGCTAACATACTACCTGTGTTGTGATTAGTTCGGGAACTTACATCTAAATCGGAGTTGGCAGATATGACTTCTATTGCCATGGACAACTTATTTCAGCAAATTATCGGCGAAATAATTCGTTTGGTCCCATATCTTGGATATTGCAACAGGATGATGCCCCTATACACAACGCCAGAGTCGTAAAGGAGTTCATTGCAAGCCAAAATGTTAATATTCTTGACTGGCCACCGCATTCGCCAGATCTAAACATTATCGAAAATGTCTGGGGTTGGTTATCTCGTAAGGTCTACGAAGGAGGTAGACAATTTGATGACAAGCAGTCACTAAGTCAGGCCATTAAGGATGCTTGGATTCAAATTTCGTTGGATTACATACATTCTTTTTATCTCTCAATGAAATCCCGTATATCTGAAGTTATTAAAAACAAAGGGGGGTTGTACCCATTACTAATAGTTCTTAAATAAAGTAAAATAAATTAAAAAAACAAGAAAAAATGTTTTTCATTAAAATTAGTTAAAGTGCCTTCATTCAACTGAACCAAAAAAATAGCACATTTTTTGACTTTTTTTATAAATTCCTCAGAAAAAGTTCTGTAGTTAAGAAACCACTATTGTCATGACTTGTTTCATATCTCAAGATGTCTAGCTTCCATTTTCATTTTAAAATTCTGCAATCGGTTAACAAATTGCAAAAGATACAGGCTGCTGAATATGAAATTTTTAGTGCCTTTAAATAAGTGAACCGGAGTGTATATCAATAAATATAAATATGGAAAAAAGTGGTGCAAAAACATTCATTATTTTAAATTTTATAGCATAAAATGTAACAGATTTACGGTACGCGTTTGCATCTGCGCCCACTGTCACTGGGTTACTTACCCTCTCCGACTCTCCTATATGAACTTTATCCCGTGGGTCAAATGTTCGTGATCCCGTGTCTTCAAGGAACTTCTCCGATGCGATCAATCATATCGTGGAGTTGTTCAGTTCTACTCTGACCACAACGTTTTTCCTGTCGCTATACTCTGACAGCAAGAAGATATTTAAATCATTTCTGGCTGATTAATACTTTTTGGCAGTATTGAATTATGTTTATTTCAAATCGCCAAAGAAATGTAAAATCGTCCAAGTCCACATCAATCTTTCGGACTCAGTTGTATGCCCATTATCACCTACTTATCATTCTCATACATAAATACAGTCTTTTGAGATACAAAAGTGTTTAAATATTATAATTTATTCAGCTACCAGTCTTACGAGGAAGGTAACCCTACGCAAATTATAAGATTGAGCATAGCAATTCCGTACGAGGGCCATGGTGGAATAAATTATCTCATAGTTCGTATTTTTCTAACACTGAATTAGAAAAAGGTGAAATAATTATGAATTTTTCAATTTTCCCACATTAATTTTGTGTAAAAAAAATCAAAATAATGAAAGGGATGAAACTTGTGGTTTGGGTGCTTGTTTTTTAATTTTTTTGTCCTGTAAAGAAACAGAATTCCTTTTTTGTCTTCGAAATAATTCAAAGGTGTTGTTCATTTAGGGAAACAGTTTGAGGAGATGTGATGTAGTTGGGATGAGGCAGAAGCCATTGTACAACGTGAGCAAGTAGTTTTGAAATGGCAAGCAAAGCACATCTAAATTTGGAAAACATACAAATCTAAGGCTAAAAAAATCTATGTGGGACAATTTTAAATTCGCTTTTATTGGCAGGGATTTTATTTAGAAAAAAGATAATCAGGTATTTAGATTTTTTATCTAAAGACAATAACTAAAATAGTAACATGTCATGCCTAAAATATGTGTTTTTACATAGACCATATAAAGGAACAGCTGACACATTGAGAAAAAAATGGCAGGAACCATGTATATGTTTGGAACATCCATATACTTACATGCAAGCATTGTGTTCATGAATTGAAGATCAGATATTTTTATTTTCTTTGTTGTCTTCCACGTTTTTCAACAAACAAAAGCATATTTAGGTCACCAAAACATTTAATATAACATATTAATCATTGTTTCTCCAGCATGTAATACTGAATAGGAAACCCAATGTTTTTGGATGCAAGTATACTACATTTGCGACAACCAACCAAACTTGATATATTTGCATCCAAACAACATCCAAATGAGACATATTTATCGGCGTGTATTTATTTAGGACGGATTGTCATACGTATTTAAAGTGATCTGTATTGGGATTTGTTAATTTGCATTAGGTTTTCATTTGCATTTCTTTGTCTAATGCAAATGCAAAATACAATTACCATTGTTCATAATTACAACTAAAATATTTTTCATTTGAATTTGCTCACTCTTAAGCAATTGATTATGGCCAACACCTTTTTACTAATTCATACGTTTAAATGATCACTTAGATTTAACCGATCGTATTTGTGACAGCCATGGTCGCAGTATTAACTTTTGTTCACTTATGACATGACCTACGTAAAGTATTTGCCAACAAGAAACACTCTTTCATTACCACGCACACCTTGTCCTTCAAGCTGTTTGCAAAACTAATGGAGAGTTCAAGGGAAACCTTCCCTGCACGCAGAAGACTATGGTGAGCAAATCCTAATATGTAGACAACAACAAACAACTAAATACTAGTATATATACTTACTAGCATGTGTACTAAACCCACTGTTATAGTTTTGCATCAATTAATTTTAATAATGTTCAATCTAATGCAAGAATCTTGTAAATTGTTATTAAAAAAGTGACTTGAAATGAAATGATTCAAATGCACATTTGAATACCTACTTGTGTACTATTGTACGAAATGTTCATATCTCTAATGTGATGCATTTCCATTGCAGTCAATATAAATTAAATTACGATTTCTTAAATAAATCCAATGGTTAACCTTCATAAAGTTTTAAAGTCAGGGTGACACTTCATTTATGGCCAATGGAAAGAATTAGTTAAACTTGATTTCGATGGAATTATCAGTCAAAAGCCAATTAAAAGGTAGAGTATTTAGTTTCAGATAGAAACTTAGTACATATTAACATACAAATTACCTACTCATACCCATAGTATGGGAGTATTACAGGTTCATTTTTAACACCTTAAACAATCCTTTGTGTTCTTGTAAAATTATATGTCAATTTAACCAGGTTTGTCTGTTAGTGTCTAAACGCAATAAATATACGACTTTATCACCATTAGACATCATATAATAAAGAAACTATGTACTGACCGGAAGATGTTCGTCAATCTTTATGTAATACTGAGCATAAACAATAAATATTTTAACAAAAATCATTCGTCAGGTTCATAATTTGGTCAAGGGTGATGTCGAAAAAGAGCGTGAATGTGAAAGTGACTTACATGATCAGGCCCATAATATGTTGAGTTTAGGGAAATCTGATTCGAGAGAACAAAATCTTTAAATGATGGTTGTGAAAGGACTAAAATCAATATGATCTGCACTTACGGAGTGTCATTCCAGAATTCGATTTTCTGTCCATATCCCTTTCGAAAAGGAGTAACTTATTCAGCAAACTTTTTGGTTTTGCTAACGGCAAAAGCCAGTCTGACTATAGTAATAACTGGCGCATTAAAGTTTTGGAAATATGCCTACGATCCGTGAATCTTTTGTTATAGTCTGACGTTGCTTCGGAAATAGATACTAGTTGAATCTACTTCCATTCCTGAGGTATGTGTCTATAAGGCCTATATGAACCTATAAAGCCTATATACATGGTGGGCAATTTAAGATTTGTAATTTAAACCCCCGTTATATCGTATCAGTTGACCAATTTGACATTTATGAAGTGACAATTTATAAGTTAAGGGTTAGAAATTTACGAAATGGGTCGTAACGCTTGAATAAAATTGGGAAATATTAAAAACTTTCTTCCAAAATTTTGAGTCTTCAACTCAAACTATGAGAAATCTACAAAATAAATTCTATAGAAATCGAGTGTCATCAGCGCAGTTTGTGGATCAATTTGTGAAGCGAGTACGTCAATCCGGGTCCTTATTGAACAAAATTACTCGTGTATGTGCTCGTCCAGTGCGTTAATTAGAAGGTATATTGTCGCTGTAGCTGAAAGTGTGCTGGAGCAGCCATCAACATCAACTCGACACTGTACGCAGCAATTGAACATTTCTCGCAATTCCTTGCGCAGATTTTGGGATAAAGACAATCGGTATGAAGGTTTATAAAGTACAATAAATCCAAGAACTGAAGACTCGTGACCATCCGATGCGTTTTCACTTCACTGAATGGACTGTAGATCGCTTGCCTGGAGGTGAGCAGTTTTGAACGAAAAATCATTTTCTCACCTCGGTGGCTACGGTATCAAGAATTCAGACGTCGTCGAGGAGAAGCCGATGCAACCTCATCGAGTGAATGTTTGGTCCAGTTTCTTGCATGGCGGCATCATAGGCCCATTATTCTTCGAAAATGAGCAAGGAGCCGCCGATACCGTCAATATCGAGCGCTACCGTGTCATGCACAGCGATTTGTTGCTAGCAAAAGTTGCAGAGGATGACATGGACGATATATGGTTTCAACAGGACTGCGCTACGTGCCACCCAGCAAAAGTTGTAATTTATCTTTAGCGGACTGTGTTCGAAAATCGCATACTCAGCGGAAATTCGTAAGTCCATTTTCCGCCTCTCAGTTGCGATTTGACCCCGTTGGACTATTATTTCTGGGGCGCCGTGTAAAATAAGTGTTACGCAAATAATCCCGAGTTCATTGAAGCTTTAAAACACGTAGTCGACCCTGTCGTTCACGAGATAGAAGCTTAAACAATCCAAAATGAACTGAACAATTGGGTAAATCGAATGAGATACTTTAAACCTAAGCCGATATTGTCTGTATTTAGTTCGGAAGAACCGGATCTTTACAGGAACCGATCCGACCGGGGCGTATAAGAACCGAAAGACGGCTCCAAACGAACCGAAAACGATTCTTTAAAGACCGAAACATGGGTTCGAAAGAACCGAAAACAGTTCAAAAAAGACCGAAAAACTGAAAAACGGGTTCAAAAGAACCGTAAAATGATTCCTGAATAAGAGGACTCGTTTCTTAACCAAAAGCGTTAATCTTTGGGTGAGGGTACGAAAATGTGTACTTTTATCAAATTTTATATTTTTATAATAAGATTTTTCACTTAAACCTCTTTGGAGCAGGAATTTTTTGAGAACCGGAACCGGTCCAAATACCCGGTTCTTCTTGGAACCAGACTCTACAGATTATGTGTATTTTTTTATCGAGTTGTAAAATCTTATAATAAGATATGTAACTTAAGCCGTTTGGGACAGCAATTTGCTGAGAACCGGTTCAAATACCCGATTCTTCTCGGAAACGGAGTCGAAAGAAAATGTGAATTTTTATCAAATTTTATATTCTTATAATAATATATGTCACTTAAGTATCTTTGGGACAGCAATTTGGCGAGAACCGCAACCGGTCAAAATACCCGTTTCTTCTTGGAACTGGACTCGACAGAAACGATTCTTAAAATATGCGGAACCGCACTTCACTAGTATCGCTGTAAAATAAGGAAGGTAATCTCGTTAGAACAGATGTTTGCATTTTTTTCATTGTGGTTGATCGTTTCAGCTGTCAATCTCATATGTACTTTGTTTTTGTTCCATTTTGTTTCCTGTGGTGTTGATATACTTACGTGTACAGATTGACAACTTAAACGATTTAAACAAAAACAAAATGCCTGCTGTTGCTGCCTACAACAACAACAACGTCTACTGCTAATACTTGGTTATTTTACTATGACTAGTATTTAGTATATATTACCCCCGATTCCAGAAACATAATGTACCAATCTTTATCCAAATGATTTAAGCGCCATTTTCGGGCCATCTGCACCACTGTGGTTCAATCGTTGCTGTTGTGAATTGTGATGAGTTAAGTGGTGGAATAGTTTTCTTGCGGAAATCACGTCTACCTTTGAGAGAAATTTCAATATTCATATCCCAGACAGAGAGGACTGGAAGGGACATCTACCGGGTAGTGAAAGGTATTTAAACTTCTTTAGTGACGACACCAAACTAGATGGCAAAGTAGGTTGAGGAGTCTATTCGAAAAAGGTATAGAGCTTGCGCAAAGCCTAACATACAATTAAAGTGTTTTGAGGCAGAAGTCAGGGCGATCAGGGAAGGTACATTCTGGCTGGGGTGAAATGTCAGCCAAGAGGTATCAAACTATACTCCAGAAGTGAGACTGATTTAAAATCTCTGCTATGTATAAGTACATTCCTGACATCAAAATTTGACCATAACTGCCGAGCATCTCTAAATTATGCCAATCAGATTAATATCCACCTAAAATGAGTGCAGTGGCACAGGAACATTTCAGATAAAGACAGTGCAAGATTGTGGACTACCCTACCTCTACCGCGGGATATTGACATTGTGAGTTTGTTCCTTTTTAAATACAAGCACACGATTAAAAACGAAGATTTCAGAAATGCGTTTGATGCATGTTCTGGGGGCCAGGCAGGTTGTGAAATGAAACAGTAGAAAATCTTGATATCAACTCGTAAACTGTATATGTGTGCGCTAGTAGCTGTGCTCACTGGAAATTTGAATCTCAGCTCGCAATTACTGCTGAAGTTGTGGGGATGACGAAAAGGTCGAGCATCTCCTCTGCTACCGCTCGGGTTTTTGTTTAAGTATGAGGCAATATCTAGGATCTTACTTCACGTGGGATCTAACTTACATTGAGTTAAGCACTAATTGGAACACCATAACTAGTGTACGTCTCCTCATTAGCCATAACCAGGAAAATCGGGATGGGGTATTATATCGCTTGCACTTTCCTTAATGATACCAGGTCAATTTGTCGACTCAATGATGTGGACGGAACAAGACGTCCCATTATATCACAATTGTTCCGGTTGGGGTAAGTAAGCCAATAGGTTCTTTAGGGACGAATATACCTCTATATTTCTGTCTCATCTTGAAACACCAAGATGGTTGCACGACGGGGACGGCACATGACGTCCCATGGTATCACAACGAACCGCATTGGACTTAGTGTGTCAATAGTGACAACCACTTCTACTTAGCCTAAGTACGCTCCATATACGAATACATCAATTTACTATGTAGTTATTACTTATTGAGATCTACTACCTAACGTGAGATCTACGACATATCTTTCGAGCATTGGGATATCATTCCAAAGAGATGAATTAAACAAAATTCTACCCATTGACAGTAAAAGCCAAATGCTGCTCGCGTTTTAGTTTGACGAAGATTGCAGGAGATTATTGTTGTATAGAGTACAAATCAGCGAAAATGAATTATCCTTTACCACAGGACTTAACTGGATACTCACACACTTAGGAGAAATCCAGTAACGGTTGGATATATAAGATTGAAGACAAAAGTGAGGTCATGGACATCGTTGCAGTAAAATGTTAAACTATACTAGCAATTGAATGTTTCTCCGGTGTAAATAAGCATTTCCAGTATAACGTATCCAGTACAATAGAGTTTGCTATATGAATTGTTTGACCTCGTTTGTATTTCCTGGCTTAAATTAATCCTATGTCACCTAATGATAGATTTCAGGAGGAGATTCTTATAATAATCATTTAAGATCTGCGACGCATGCAGCGGACGATGTGCGAACTTAATCCCGGGTCACGAACAAAAGGAACTAATTAATATAAAAACTATTTCCAATGTTCCGTTAAAATCACGGTGATGCTACAGTCAATGTCCATCTTTTAGTGGGAACAAAAACTAAAAAAATATTTAAAATTATCAATATGGGGTGGGGGGAAGACAATCATATCATTTGAGTTTCGCTCATTAATTTTGTATAACTCAACTTAAATGTTCAGTTCCGTATTGTTAGAATAAAACAAAAGGAATTATTTTCCTAATTTATGAAATAAATTGAATGAAAGATGATGTTAATGGATCGACTGATGAGCATTTGATGTCTTTAATTAAAAAGAATTTAGAAAATGTATGACAAATTCGATGTTGATCACGATTCATCGCTTATGTGTTGAAATGCAATAGAGTACATTGACGTTTGACTTGGACCGTTTTAAAACGTTTTATTGATTTACGAATCTGTTGAATCTGTTCATTCTGGCCTTCCTTCCTTCACTTTAACTTAACAATCAGCGAACGTAATTGATAGATTCGGAGAAGATTTCGTTCTGAACGATGTTTGTTTTGAGAATGTTAATGAATGATTATTTTAGTTGTATGCTAATTGAATTACCCTTGATCTTCGAATTGTTTATATTTCTAGATTTTGTTGGATCGCTGAAGGTGCTGAATTTACCTTTGACTCGTGTATTGCATCAGTGGTTTCCTCCTTTTTTTCTAATATAATTAGTGGTGGGAATCACCTTTGAAATACAAAATAGAAAACAACAGTGGTATTCACTTAATTCATTCAATTAGGGCATCCATTCAATGACAGGTGTGTGTTGGCTTTTCCTTTCGCCACTATGTACAGCAATAATGCTAAATGCCAGACGATGCTCAGTCGGAAATTTCAAATATTAGCTAGATAAAAGGCGATTTTAGATTTTTTAATTTGGAGAAAACCCTTCGGAACCAACGTAAAATTGTAGGTCCAAATCAGTAAGAGTAAAACTAGAAAGCGCATAGCTCACTGATTGTGAGGAGCTCTCCCAACTCCCTTTATGGGTGGGATGTAATGGGAAACCATTTTATTTATTTTTTAAATTTCGTATACTATTTCAATTAGACTTTTAGATTTTAATAAACTATAGTTGTGTTTTTTTTGAAACATATATACGAGACGTATATAGGATACAAAAAAAAACGCATCCCGGTTACACATAAATGACTTGGTAGCACTTTAATATAATAGCATTTTTTGTACTTACTTTTGTGTCATTCTCTATTTGTAAACACAGAGCCATTTTTGATACAAATTTTGAAAATTACAATTTTGTTTTTTCGTATTTCTTAAAAAATTGTCTAGATTTTCCAGACATATGTACCAACCGAAATGACCTACCCTTAACATGGATACGGAGTTGCTTGTTGTTCGCAGCAGCAAGGTCGATTAATTGAAAAAATATTATTCATAAAGACCCCGTCATTGATCAATTTGGTTCCATACAAATGACAAATTCCATGACAATTGTTTATAGCAAGAAAGGTTTCTTCTTCAGAAACCTGTACTACCAGGGTCTGGAAAAGGTTATAGCAAGACACTTTTATAGAAAAAGTGTATTCCAAAATAAGATTGTGTTGAAAAAGTCGACTCCAAGAAACTTTTCTATTGAAAAGATGTACCACAGGACACTATTCTATAAAAGAGTATTGTAGTACTATTTTTCTGTCTAAAGGTGTATTTCAGTATACTTTTGATCTAGGAAGTGTCCTGCGGTACACTTGTTTACAGAAGTGTCTTTCAGTACCCTTGTTTGCCCACATTTTCTATAAAAAAAGCGCGTAAAGGGCTGGTACCGGATATACTTGTTTTTTTTTCTAGGAACAGAAGCTGGGGTTTTTTATTAGTTTGTCCTTCACTCGGTGTAGAGATAATGACTTCCTTACTTGAAAACCTTTTCAAAGGATTTCATTCTAGATTCTACATAATATTATATAGATTTTTATAACGAGATGAAATAGGTGAAAAATTGACAATAGCGAAATGGAAGCTCTATGACAATGTAGAGAAGTGGTGGGGGTGAGGGGTCAGATTTATATTTAACAGTTGGCTTCATAAAAGAATAACTCTGCTATCACCGTTTCAAAGTCAACATATTTGTAGCTTTATTATATGTTCACTCTTCAAATACATTTTTAACTGCTAACTACAAATTCCAGTACCACATTCCGGACATTGCATTCTGGGCACGATTTAGTCAACTTAAAAGGGAAACCTAATGCGATAGATTTATGTCATAAGGGTGTGCCCCTGACTTGACTTGACGTTGACCAAGGTCAGTTAGGTGCTAGAAGAATAAATCTGAAATCAACAAATTCCTTTGGTTTTGAATGGAGAAGAAACCCTTACTATAAGTATATAAAGTAATCACCTACAATGGGATTTTCCATATACATCTACGTCTGGACGCTTTGAATGCCTTCCTCAAAAATTCCTTACAAATTGTGGATTTTATCCATAAATTTAAATGCTGTGAACCAGAACTTTGGAAAAACTTTATATTTATGTATTTTACAAATTCCTGTCAATTAGTTTCGTTTCCTTTTCATTAGACATTTGTCAAGATAACTTGGTAACACTTTATCTGTCGCTATCTTTTTACTACTTTTTTTACAACCTATCCCCGATAGGCTTAGAAGTTATAATTTTCCCCGTTAGCGTATACAGGATATCATTTGTATGGGGAAACGTATATAAGTTACAAAAAAACGCAACTTATATAATTAAAATAAATTATATTTGTAATGCCATAACTTTCAATTGGAATAAAATGCTTTCACAATTATTTTTTTGAAAAATGATTTTTGAAGAAAATACTGTACCGAAATTCGGAATCGTGATTGCCTGCACAATATGCGTATACGATCGAAAAAAAAACAAACGTTGAAGAGGCAGTTAGAATCAGACTATCGGCAACCAGCATGTAGAGTTCATTCAGATTACGACCATTATCTAAGCAATATAGCGGGGGAAACTGCAAATGCAAGTAACCTCCGTATTGTTTACTCTTCAGTAAAATAGCTGAGCGGCTACAACATCAGGAGTACTGCTTCGTTAAAAGCTAATAATGGCATGGATATATCGTCCCCAGAAGTTGAGCATTAACGTGAATTATTTACAACACAATCTAGAACTCCGGATTGTGAAGATCAGTGTACCCCTTCGGCGGCATACTCACGTCGCAACCCGACAAGGGATTTTCAACGGAACCCCCGTGATAAGCAAAGATCGAGGCGGCATTGGGAAAATGAAGGACCGCAAATCTTCTGGTCCTGATACCATTTCAGTGGAATTGTTGAAATATGGCGTAAGCGTAAGCAGATGTCATTTCGCCCGTCATCAGAAGTGCATGAATAGACAACAAAATCCCATGAAGTGGAATGTAGGGGTGGTTATCGCTATCTCGAAAAAATTGATTTAACGCTGTGCAGGAACTGGAGAGGTTTTACACTGTTCAATTCAATAGGAAAAGTAATGGCGACACTTATACTTCATAGGATCCCGCCGGTGGTGGAGCAAATTGTGCAGAAGGAGCAGGCAGGTTTCAGGCATGGTCGTTCTTGTGCCGGCCACGTGAACACTCTCCGGTTAATCATAGAAGCCAGTTGAACTGCACTCGCCTCTGTATCTATTCTTCGTAGACTGAGAACAAGCGTTTGATTGTGTAGACTGGAACTCAATGTGGCCCACCTTGACTAAAAAGATAGATAGTGTCCACAATACGCGAACTGTAAAGAGATGCTGTGTACAAAGTTCTCTGCGGCATGTAGACAAGGATGTAGACACGCCACCGCATTATTTATTCTACTTATGTTCGAGGTAATGGAGGCAACTAATGCAGTGGAGTATGTATGAACATCTACATGAATCTACTACACAGACGACATATGTATGTCTTATGGCCCACAAATTGGATGACATCGAGACAAATTTAAACAATTTAAACAGATAATGCGACAAATTAGAAAGACAATATAGTTTACATCCAACAAATTAATTTTCCCAAATTGTGCGGTCTTTTGCGATTATGTTTTGCGTCTTTTTCGCAAATTACAAATAAACTTCACCGAATTGACAGCATACATCAAATCATTTGACGCAAAAATCGTAGTCAACGAAGTCAATGATGATTAAAAAAGTTTGATTGTAGTGCTATTGTCTCCGCAAAACTGTCTCTTGTAAACGCCAAGTAAGGCTTGGGTACACCAAGGAATATTCTCCGCTTGACGCCGACAAGTTGTGTACACCTATGCTTATAGAGGGTACCATGCCGGAGCTTCTGAAAACCGCGCGTCGAATTTCATGCAGCGCCCTTTGAAATAAAATCTACTTTCACCATTTTTTTTGTTTTGACGTGTTTTCTTCATTTTCTTTTCTTGATGTTTGTACGGCAAAAAAACTTAAACGAAATGGAACACATTAGTTTAAAACGTCAAAAATTATGTATGTAATATATTTAAAAATATTAAATTTTATAGGAATTTAGTTAGAAATTTGAGAACTTATTGTCTATATTTGCGGGTACTTTTGTGCAGAGCCTTATTCAATGCGTAAACATTTAAACGCAATCCAATCCAGGGGGCTCCTGGAATTATTTTCGTAAGTGGGGATTCTTGAATGTAGTGATATTTTTCAACCTAAATTTTAAGTTGGGCCGTCAACTGAAAAAAAATCCTGTCAACGTGCCTGGGTCTGATCCATTCCTTAAAAAATGGTTAAAGCCATTACTAAAAGGCGAAACAAGAGCCTTGTATTTAACAAAATAAATATGAACTAAATATAAATAAATATAAAATCCTAGAAAACATATTTTTAAATTTTAGGTGTAGAAATTTCATTAAATGAGGCCTTCATTAGAAAACGATGTATTGTATGTTACGACCGAGCCACGAACAAAAAACTATAATAAAAAAACGAAAGGATGTTTTTTAAATGTTCACGAGGTGATCTTTAACATTTGCCCTCGACTTTGGGAAATTTTTTTCGTGAACCGGTCTAGTGTACACAGTCCATTTTTAACTGTGGGTTCACTATGCTGAAGTTGGTTTAAATACAGTAAAGCAGCCAATTTTAGGCTCTATCGCACAAAATACACATTAAAATGTATATATATGTATATAATAACGTTGTAGAAGTGCATTTTGTTTGAAACCTTTTGTAGGATTGTGCATTCGTGGCAAAACCACGTCGAAAAGTTTGTCTAGAAATCTGTTCAGATACATTTTTAAAATACAAATAAAATTCAGATACACTAAAATGCTAACAAGAAAATTATTTTAAAAATAAGTTTTATAAAAAATTCTGAGTTTGATTTTAAGCGAAGCTATTGTTGTACTTGAATTTAATGAATCTCTAGAAAAGAACAATTATTTAGTACTTTTGGCTTTTAATATCAAGTAGTTTGTAACTCAAATGTCAACACTTTGTATTTAAATTTAATTTAACGCTTTTCAGTGCGTTTCGGATACTTGGAAAATTATATTTGACAAAAGTAACTTGATTTACGTTTCTCTTGAAGCTCGATACTCGTTCCTACACATGGACGCCAAGCGTAATTTCATGCACAATAAATGACAAGCCAGTTTGTTGCTACGCCCGCTATCCCGAAATACGCTGAAAAATAAAATAAACTATTTACACAATAAAATGGCAGGTTTTGTTTACGATGATTACACTTTTTTACTTTGCTGTGACTTTTTTATTTAGTTTAAATCTGTTTTTATCACTGTTTTTGTGCGCTCTTCTTTTTTGCTTAAGTGCTCTCACTCCGTTCTGCCAAAAATGAAAAAGTGTTGTCACTAGTGTAGACTAAAATTGCACAGGGGATGTTCAAGAATTATCCAAAATCACTAGAAATTACACAATATTTTTTATATTCTTTTAACGAAGAACACTTTTTTCGATTTAATTCAAAATAATTTAATTAAGTCCTCCACTATTGCACACATCGATTGAACCTTTCTTGCTGCGTTGAACTTAATAGCTAAAGGCTTTGAAATATTGACGGGTCGCAATAGAGCATAAATTAATGTTTAACCCCTTGGCTATAATCTGATTCGTACCAAGACCTTTTTCCGGTGGTCATATTTTGAAATTATTGAACTGTTTACCGAAAAGTTCTTTCCCAAAATTGCAACTGTCGAACTTTTCTCGCAATATTATAAGAAAAATCCAAAAATTTTATATAGTATTTTCACAAGCTTTCTAATCTGCAGATATTGTTCAAATATGACGGTTTACGGCTAAGACACAACTGATTATATATACTAATTGTCGAAACCCATAAACCCATTCAAGGAACTCTCATGTTAAAAATAAATTATAAGAGTCCACGAAAAAAGTCCGTCCGAAAATACGCAGATTACATGATATACCATCAACATGCATGGAACAATACATGGCAAAATAAGTAAGGTAGAAGCAGTAGGGCATGAATTCATTTTGTTTTTATTTCAGGAGCCGACCTTGTCAAATTCAGCCGATCGAAATTGTCAAGATGTATTTATTTCAGGTTATAGCAGGAGGAATTGTTGTAATTTTCGGCAACAACCACAACCACAAGTACAAGACAAATTTTAATCTTCTGTTTTAACTAGATACATCTTGGAAATTGGTATAAACAACATTTGACAAGGTCGGACCACAACGACAAGAGAAAATTGAAATCAGCTGTTCTAACGCTTCCACCTGTAACCTGATATATCTTGGAACAATTCGTTAAATATTGTTATCAAATTTGACATGATGTATCAACAACCGAGCTGTTAATCAATGTTTCTAATGTTTCCTTGAACATTTTACCAGCCTTATGGAGATATCAAGAAGGTTTAATGATTCAACTCATGACAAGTGAAATTAAACAAACATATCATTATCCAAAAATAATCGAAAATATTTGACATTGTCCCATTTCTGGATAATTATCCACAAAGTGGCAACACTGGCGTCAGCACTATTTTCATACGATTTCACTCAAACTTTCCGTCCTTGTTAGGTTATTGGCCTAACCAAAGTCTATTGAATTAACAATTTTATATGTCCGTGGTGCAATGGATAGTTTGCGCGCCTCTTGTACATGAGATCGTGGGTTCGATCCCTGCTCATACCAAGTTAAAATTCTTTCGGCGGCGGTCACCTCGCATAGTAACGGCGACACTATCGAGTATTTTGCCATGAAAAAGCTTCTCAAAAATACCATTTGGAATCGGTGTAAAACTGTAGGTTCCAATCAGTGAGTGAAAACTGGAAAGCGCACAGCTCCAGTGATTGTGAGAAGCTCTCTCCTGTCCCTTCATGGGATGTAATGGGAACAGTGTTACCATGTAGGCATAATTTGTGCCGTTTTGGCACAATTTTTTTGGTTTTGGCACTTGTTTTTTGAAAAATTATGCCAAGTGCCGTTTAGCACAATTTCCCAAAATTTTTGGAAATTTATTCAATTTAAGTGTAATTTTTTAGCACAATTGTTTTGCAAACGTCATAGTTTTTAGTACTAACATTTTCTTAATTTAATTTTTTTTTAAATATCTGTTGCTGTAATATTTATCGGAATCTTGTGATACAATCAAGGGGTTTCGATGAGACAGCTGATCAAGTTAGCACTTGGGAACAAATAGAGAATGTGCTATCAAAGAAGACTCGTTGATAGGGACTGGGTTGCGTGGTGTGATTTTCAAACTTCTGCCGCCGAGTGTTAAGCCAGAAGTACAAAACACTTCAACTGGGAGTAAATTTTGCCAACTAAATCGATTAAAAAAAGGGATATTCAGTGAAAAAAATCAAAATGTAATGAAGTGTTAGAGTAAAGTTATTTGTGTAGATCCCAATTAACACGAAAATTGTTAAAATTAAATATTGCTCTCATTCTGTATATGTTTTCCTCGTAGGTCTCGGAACTCGTTAGTACAAAAATCAACTAGTGCACACTCTTAAAGTATTACTCGGTGGATACAATTCCACATTTTAAGTTTCCTACATATGTACCTATGTAAGCGTATTTTCGGCAAAGATACGGCTTCACAAAATAGTGCACAATGTTTCCTATACATTATTCCACATCGAAACGTGTAATATTTATTGAGTCACTCTTGTTTCCATCAAATACGCATAATACAGCTATGATTCCTCCTCGAAGTAGACGATTTGAGAACTGTTATCTAAGACAAGTGGAACGGATTCCAGAAGCAATTATCTAAAACTTGGGAAATTCTATTCCAAGAAGATTGAAAGAAATTGTTAAAAACAATGGATTTTTCAAAGAGTTAAGGTATAACTAGCCTGACCAATCATCTCACTTTTAGCGGGATTACCCCGTTTTTTGCGCGATTATCCCGCTTTAAGCGCGAATATCTCCCATTTTAGGTGTCGCAGCCTGATTTGAATCTATGATAACAAAATGATGATATAGAAAATAAATTGTTTTTATTTATACATAAATTTTGTCTTATTTTAACAAAATACATATATTTTTATTTTTATTTAAAACAAAAAAAAATCTGTTTTTTACCCATTGTGCCGCTTTTTGGTCGCAACCAACCTATTGATCAGGTTAGGTGTAACAAGCTCTTTAAATTTTCAAATGCAGATAAGCACCCATTTCTTGGAGTAACTTTTTGTGTTCCGGACACAGAATTACAAAAAGACTAAAATGCCAATTTTAGCATAATGGTTTCGGAAACGGCATAATTCTCTGGCAACACTGAATGGGAAACCATTTATTTTATACGTCCACTAAAAACTTATTTAACTGAATTTATTTAATTATGGCAACACTGAATGGGAAACCATTTATTTTATTTTTTTATACGTCCACTAAAAACTTATTTAACTGAAATTTATTTAACGAATCGGGACGGCGCGAACGCCATTCCCGGCTATCAAAAATTACACGCACGAGTTATTCACATTAGGAATAATCGCGGAGGTCAACTCAGTCGGAAGTGCAATGACCAAGCCTCACTCCGGGGGAACCGCCTTCATGATCACGGTAACCCCTACGCCAGGTAAGTATGCTCTTCTCAGTTCAACGCTGACTACTTATGTCACAGCAACTCTAAATCAAATGAGAAGTGCAAAGAATAAATTCAAATTATTAGTATCTTCAAAGTACATGGTGGCACAGATAACATATATACATTGGTAGTTGACCGTAGTAGGTAGTAGTTTGAGGTGGTGGATGAGCAGACATGCCATAGAAACATTGTTACATACAAATAAACTCCCGTGAAGCATTTGGTCGTGTGCGCATGATGCGAATATGAAACGGTATGTCGAGTCTGGTCGAATCAGAGCAGCACTTCTTATTTTTCAGTGTTTCCATCACATATGTATGTATGTATCTAACGGCTGCTTGGAAAGGTTGAGGTATTCACATGTTGTTACTTATGGAATGAAGTGTCATAGTATACCAAATCTGTGTACATATGTATGCAGCAAACATTTGTGACTTATCATTCAATGACTTCTGTGTGGATGAAACTGCTGCCATAACTATTGATAGTTTTGACGTTTTATTTGTTGGGTAATTGTTGGTATTACTATCGACTTTGTTGGTTGAACATTTTTTTTGCTATTAATCAAACATCGCACACTATATTTTCGTTACTAATAACCCCATTGCTATAAAAAGGGAATATATTTTAGTTAAAATGCTTGACTAGACCCGGAATGTACTCGAAGTAAGGCGGTCAAGGATCAGTTTAAACGATTATGATGAATATTTGTATGCAGCTTAACCTGTCTTAACATAATGTAATGATATACACATGTTGTTATACATAGTCTCGATGGAGAAATTCAATTTCAATTCGATTCAATTTATTTATTTTATATGATATTACAGTTTATATGATATTGATATCATATTACAAATGATAATATATTAATACATTTGAATTAGATGATTTTAAATATTGTCATTTCCACAGAAAAGTCCACCTTTTGTCACATCACGTCACATCACGTCACTCTCGTTAATTGCTTATATTTTAAGACCAGTTAGATTGACTGTTTTCTTATCTGTTATTAAATATAAAGCTTCTTGCATTCTGTATCTAGTAAACGAATAGAAAACAATCGAACTTCATGGTCCTAAAATATAAACAATTTACTATGGTGACGTGATGCGACATATGGTGGCACTTTCTGTGGAAATGCCCATATTTATAAAATTATACTGAAGGAAAAATATTCACAATTGAAAACAGATATGGATAATTTGAATGTATAATATATGTCCAAACCTCCATAAAATGACAAGGCGTTCGATCAAAACAAAATTTACTTTTCTATTTCAGGGCTGAACAAAGAGTATCTAATACGTGATATTCCATCCATAAAACTGGTTAATTTCAATACTACGATGTTCTAGGCCAACATCAATCGATTACTACTTTACACCATTAGCCGCTTCTCCGGATATCCTACAGTTAGAGAGAACACTATATTTTTCTGATCACGAAATCATTTAAACAAATTAAAAATTTTAATGTTAAGGTTTACATGTGTGTTTTTTTTGGAATTAACACTCTTTTACGCTGAAGGGAAAATGTTTCGTCACTGGGGTGAAAATGTTCGTCAGCCGAGCAATTACTGTCGTCGAAAGTGAACTAACGTACAATTTTATCGCCGCAACGGAAATGTTTTGATTAACTGAATATGTTCAACACTCTGAAAAATATAAAGTAGTTCATTTATACTTATATATGTAACTGCTGTGATGTTTCATTGCTGCTTGCTTTTATTGCTGCAATGCAATTTAACTGCAGCGATGAATATGTATCAATAATGAGATATACACATATATTTCATTGCTGCGAAGAGTATGTTCCATTTTTATAATGAATATGTTTAATTACTGTAATAGAATTATTCATTACTGATATGGAATATAAGTATACTTCTTTGCTGCAATGACTATGTTCATTGTTGTGATGAAAATATTACTGCAATTAATAAGTTTTATTCTTACTGTGAATGGTTTGTTACTAGGATGAATATGTTTTACATCTGAAAAGTATTTGTTTCTTTAAAATGCTCACTGTCTCCTGGTTGGAAAGAAAACCATTGTTTCATTTAAGCAATGATATTGTGTCGTTCATGCAATGTCGCTGTTTCATTGAAGCAAAGAACATATTGTGCAGTGTTCGAAATTATTTATTGCCTATAGAATTCATTCAGCATAAATCATAAATCTGTTCTAATTTGTATTGGTGGTACATGACACTTATATTTGAGTCATTTTTAATTGTAATTTTTGTTTCGAAATGTATTTAAAGATTCAGTAATATTGGTTGATATTTTGTAACCATATAAGATCTATTATATTACTGGCCAAATAAACAAAAATAAAAAAAAAATGGTTTCCCTTACATTCCATGAGAGGACTAGGGAGAGATTTCACAACCAGTGAGCTGTGCGCGTTCTGGTTTTATACACACTGATTGGGACCTACAGTTTTATACCGGTTCTGAACGGTATTTTGAGAAGCTTTTCATTGCTAAATACTCGATAGTGGCACTAAGAGAGATGACCGCCGTCAATTTAAGGTGGTGATCGCATCCACGTTCTCATGCACAAGAGTCACGCACAGTACCACAAACAAAAAATATATATTTGTTTAATCGGCAAATACAGCATGCACTTCATATCGAAAAAAACCGTCTACAGGAAAATTGTCGTATTTGGGGGTTAGTACATAAATGTGACTATCGTCTTTAGGAGCTATAAATAGGAACCAAAAGCAAGATATTTGATATTAAAATTTCTCCTTAAATTACACTGTGCGGCAGTCCAAAATACCTGGGAAAGGATACAATTTTACTGGTAGATCTTGTCGAGTAAAACAAGAGTCCATTTATGAAAATCTTGACCCGGGTTTTCGTATCCTTTGCGGTTATAATGATGTAACTTAAATAATAATCTACCGATTTTCAGTTTCTCACAGAATTAAGAAACAAGGAACTTGGACATTTCGAACGGTATATACGTTGTGTAAGAAAACTACAGAAATCTGTTGGTAACTAATTAAATTCAAATTCAAAAACGTTACTGACACTAGCCCGGTCATTAAAAAACCGATACCACAGAAAAACTCAACTCTCTGTGATGTAGTAAAAAACTCACCTCAAAGCACTGCAACGCTGTGAGTATGCAAGAGGAAAAGAAGAACATGCTGGAACATGCTGTGTGGGAATTATGGGCCTACTAAGGTTTTTAAATTATATTTGATTGCTGATAATGACTTTTGAATTATGTTTGATGCTAGTTTTGTCATCTTCAACTCCAACTCGATGAAATTCCAATTTGCGACGTGACAGCCGGTCAAAGCTTCAACAGCTGGTGCACACTCTGGTTATATTACTCTACACTTCTTCTTGTTTGACTTTGGAATTTGAAACACCGTGTTTCTTCGAAGTCTTTGAATTATATGGAATTCACGGCCGAATTCCGTTGTAGCTATGTCTGTGTTCCTGGATATTTAATTGCATTTGTTCGCAGATGTTTTTGGCGATTGATGCGGTTCCAAGTTCCAAGTTTTTCACAGTCAGATGTGTTCGAGTGACAAACCATATTTGGTTTTTCCCGACCAAAACTACACGTGTTAAAAAAAAATTATGTATGATTTTGTTCGATCAAACTGTCGAATGTATGAAATATTTATAAACTTGTGTCGAACTCGTTCACTAGTTCTCGAACTCGTTCATTTAAGGTGCCCGGACATAACAATCACGAACCGTAACGAAGATGTGCATTATATTCGTAAGGGTGACGTCTGGTCGCCCTAAATGAACTATATAGTTCATTAACTACCCAACTCTAAATATTTCAATCCGTTCAGCAACATAAGTTAGAAGTGGTTGCCACTACTGACAAACTAACTCCAATGAGGACCATTGTGATACCACGGGACGTTATATGTCGTTCCCATCTTTGAACCTGTAATTGACCTCCTATGGTCAAGGGATCTTAAAACATTTCTATGAAGAAGCGTTTTTCTTTCAGTGTATTCAATATTAAAAAACAACAGAGAAATGTTAGCTTTAGTTCATCGAGTTTGCTTTCAAGGTGAATAATTGATTTTACACATAATCGGCTTCCGCTGTAAGTTACAATCAATTTAATTTTTGTGGTTTTTGGTGAATGATATGACGACAAAATTTATAAGCAAAACAAAAGAATTAAGATACAAACTTTTGTGCGTAATCTTGTAAGCCAAAACTGAAAGTTCTACACCGAACCGCGACTCTCGTTTAAAGGCGCCAACCAACGATTACTCAAAAAATAAAAAAAAAATTGGCTCAGAAAACAATTAACCTTGAGTTGGGACAGAAGTAAATCAATTAAACTGTAGCCAACGTAGGCTTCATTCCCCAAACAGGCCACAAGTACTAATCGATTCATTATAATCTGAACTCGACAGTGTGAAGTAAAACACATAAAAATGATTTGTTATCTGATTTTGGTTACTGACTTCTTGTCTCATAACCCTGACAATAGGAACAAACTGTTGTGGACTGAATCCGTTTACGCATTTTCAGTGAGCAATGAACTCAATGAAAAGAAAACAAACGAAAAAAGAAACTGAGTTAAAGAATAAAGGCAGAAACTTGAACACAAAATACAACATATAAATGAACTTGTCATCATCATTCGATATGCAACAGTACACAATGGAAATAATAAATGGCCAAATTTGGAACATTACGACCACAATCTCCAACTCTGAACAATTCATGTGGTGACAACTCCTAGTTTAGTTTTAGACTTTTTCGCATACGCATTTAGAAATATGTAGGAGAAAATAAATTCAATGCGTTAATGATTAATGAGTTGCTGGATAAAAACGACGGTTGTGAATAAAAATAGGGGGAAAGATGTGATACAACCAACGGATCTTCTCTGTAATGTAGTAAACTTAAAGGATAATTAAGATTATTCATGGTACTAACCTTTAAACTTGAACTTAAATTGACCCACTTCGTTTTCATGCTTCCAGTTAAGTTAAAAGGAATATATGTTTGTCAATTATCGCGATCTTTAAATGAAAGAGCCGAATTTAAAATTCAAGGATGAAATGTAAGGACTTTAGAATCTAAACTAAACCAGGTAGTTTAATGCATACAATAAATCTCTGTTAAAAGTTATTACAATGTAGGTGTATGTGGCCCATTAGTGAGTGTACGTGACTCGGAACGGAAAGGAAAAACATCATCACCTCCACGAAGAGTTTCATCAAAAGTAAGCTAATGTATAAATTCAACGCCATAACTTATCAATTCTTTGCAGCAACGATAACATCGTCGTATATAAGAATCTTTTCACTGCAGTACCGTAAACACCCTAATGAATGTGTTTCCTTCCTGTACGCTGAGAAAACGGCTCCTGTAACATTATGCAGGAACCATGTATATGTTTGGAACATCCATATACTTACGTGCAATCATTGGTCTCACTATATGGGATGGGATGAGAACGGAATCTGAAAGGACTCTAATATGTGTTATATGAATTCGAATTTCCTCGATAAAGTTCAACTTCAGAATAATATTCAAATTGTTATTGTTAATAAAGTTGTTTCCACAATTTTGTAACCTTAAATCAGAAAAATATTCAAGTGTTTTAATACAGTAAGAGTATTTATAGTAATGAATTTTTAAATTTGTATACATCGTGAAATATTTACACAGTTGACATTAGGATGTAAACAACAAAACTCATCGGACAATGAATTATTTTTAAATCAGTTGTAGTATTTATAAATCTTAAATATACAATTGTAAGTGCGAGTAAGATGGGCCATTCAAAAACCAATTGTATTAACTCCATCTGAAGCTTATTGCGAGAGTCAGTAATCAAAAAGTAATATCAACCCTGAATCTTCGGTGATGCTAACAACTGAACTAACCAATCTTTTTAGCTTCCTAGGTTCTTTTTCTGCACGAGATAGCTGCTGTTTTAGTTCAATTTTCAATAAAGATTCAGTGTCAATTAATTCATATGATTTGAGGTAGAGTAACTTTCCAGGTTACATTTTGTCCTGGACACAAGTTTCAGTGAGATAGATGAGATGTATACTAGACTTGTGTCGAACTCGTTCCCTAGTTCTCGAACTCGTTCATTTAAGGTTCCCGGACATAACAATCACGAACATACTCACCACATCGAACATGAGCATTATGTTCGTGGGGATGATGTACTACATAGTTCATGAAGTATCCAACTTTAATGTACTCAATTCTAAAAAACATTTTCCTGTATATAAAATTGGAATTGGTTCATTTAACAACTTAACCATTAATACGTAATTAATGTCTTGAAGTTCACATTTGATTTTTATGATATCATTGAACGGACAACGGCCTTCACATCGTCATCATCATATTCAATATTATCGGCGCTCTCATTAATAATATCCCAAAAAAAGGCAGCCATAATTTAAATATTTTTGCAAATGTAAACAGTTATTGTAATATTAAAATACAGAAACAAAAGTTACTTTAATAATTATGAGCTAATAATGATCAATATTGAATAAAGATAATCATCGATCAAATTAAGGCAAACTCTGTAAATACTATATAATATTTAAATATTTGTGAAACAGTGAATAATGTAAATTCCATCAGACACACTAGTCCTATTGTGTTATTAAATGCAATTTATTGTATGAGATTTTGTTAATTAATAACGTTTTTAAATCATATTCTGACAACAATGTTGGGACGGCGAAGCGTACACGTCATCACCGGCTGTCAAAAATTCTACACACAAGTTATTCACGTAGGGAATAATGTCGATGGTCAACTAAATCGGAAAAGAACAATGAACAAGTCTCACCGCATGATCGCGGTGATCACTTTGCCATGTGAGTATCCTTTCCTTTTTTTTTTTTTTTTTAAAAAAATTCAATTATTTTTTCAAACCACACTTATTAACAAACATAGAATACGGGGTAAATATAACCATAAGGGATTCATACAACTTATTCCTAACATTAAAAAATATTCTAAGGACTATCCATTCTACTACTATATACTTTACATTGTTCAGCATGAAACACATAGACGACGACAGGCTACCGACCACAACCTGTCAAAAATAAAATACATGCGTTTATATGCAAGTGAATATTTTAACGACGGCAAGGCGACACGACTGCAGGTTGTTGTCTATGCTACTTATGTAGCTGTAGTTGAATTAAACTAATTTCTATTTGTGTGGGCGACAATCAACAGGTTAGAGCTCTCAATGCCTGAAGTGGCACCACTGACAGAATAATCAACTGTTTTCCCAATTTTTGTTATGTTTGTAATAATATTTATTAAATATTCTCCAGACATTTTATTTTCTTCTAACACAAATAACACAATAACACAAACGTCAACATTACAGATCAGCTGTTTACTTTGCAGTTGCCGTCTTGAAAATAATTCAGTAGCTGCCACACGTCTACATTTGCAGTCAGCGCCATTTGTAGTCGTGTGTTCATGTAGCCTGTCGTCGTCTATGTGTTTCATGCTTGAGGCGCCTACATATCGTTTATACTTTTTCTTAAAACTATTTACTGCAACTAGTGCTTAAACCCTAAAAAACTGGTCCAGTTAAAACTGGGTTAAATTCAACCATAACAACTTACAAACTAACACTTAACACTACTTAAAACTACTATTTACATATAAGTATCCTTTCCTCAACCGATTACACGGTATTTATTCACGGTATTCGCTGTTGTGAATGGGAATTATAAAGGAGAATTTCTAAAAGGGAACCTAGCTATGAGTGCCTAACAGATGTAACCCTGAGAGTCTCTAAACAAGGATACTCTAAGTAAAGGTATGCAAGTAGTTCTTTTAACCACTTACAGAAATCCGCTGTTGCTTTGATTGACTTGCATAGATAGTTCAATTATCTTAAATTTTTTTTTGATTATGACATAGAAAATAAATCGCGTCATGGCGGGGCAATGTCTAAAAGGTAATATATTTTGAAATCCATTTTATTATATTTTTAATTAAAGTGTCCGTGGAAATGTTAATATAAAAATTTTAATTGCTCCGTTTAGGGTATTAATCGAAATTATCAGACACAACGACCTAAACTAGAAAAATGTTTTGATTTACGATAATCAAAATTAAAAGAAATTTGTATGAAACCTTGTGTTAGTGTGTTAATGTCATTAAAGCAAAAAAAAAAAAACACAAAATTAATCTAAACATTAAATTAAAGCCAGACCTTTGATGATGTCTTTCAATAATATTTAATGAAAAAAACACATGCAGTCGTACACAGATACATATATAAGTACATTAGAAACTTGCATAGAGTAATTCTTTAAAGAGAGACAATTTGACTAATCAGAAGTTTCCTTTCACACTCTTCGTGGTGCGGTCGGTGTGATAGAGAGATGTTGGACGAAAAGTGACTTACACCAGTTGGAATTACAAGAACTTGCGACTTTAATTTTTCATGTCGTTTTGATGAAAAACTGTGAAATTTAAATGTCTTTTACACATCTTTATTGACTGTTACTGTAATTTTGCTGGTTGTTTTGAACCATTGCCTATATCTGGTATTATTGAAGCAATTCTTTTCAACATCCAACGTTCATATCACACCCGGCCAAATGTCATAAATTTGTTGAGAGAAATGTTAAGTCTATATATAAGAATTAGCCTATGGATACTTGAACCAATGCAAAAAGAAGATAGATATAAAGAAGAAAAATAGAAAGATTCAGTGTGAGAGAACAGAAAAAGGGAGGGAGTGGAGTGAGGGGATTTAGAGGGGAGTTATTGGAAGATCTTCGGATCTCTAGTGGATGCATGCTCTTAACCTAGCCTAGTGCATCATATGAAGTGGCAGGGAGAGCTTTTCAAAATCAGTGAACTATCCGCTTTTTAGTTTTGGACAAGGTACAAATGTCGCCTTGTTGTATTACTTCGTTTTCATGCTTCAAGTTAAGGTAAAAAGAATATACGTTTATCATGTGTCGCGATCACTAAATAATAGAGCTGAATTAAAGGGTCAAGCTGAAAAATATAAGGATGTGAGAATTAAATTTAAATCTGACGTTTTAATGCATACAATACATTTCTGCTAAATGTTAGTTTACGTTACTAAGTACTGAAAGGAAACACATCGTCACCTCCACGAATAGTTTCATCATTGTATATATTCAACGCCTCAACTGCCCGCTTTTTAGTTTTACACAAGGTAAAAATGTTGCTTTGTTATATTATAGCCAGGGGTGTGGAGTTTTCTCAAACTATTGAAAACTCCGACTCCTAAATTTTAAAATTCAGAACTACTACTCCTACTCCAATATTAACTCAAACTCCAAATCCAACTACAACTCCAAGTCCAACTTCAACTACAAATCCAACTCTAACTCTAACTCTAACTCTAACTCTAACTCTAACTCTAACTCTAACTCTAACTCTAACTCTAACTCTAACTCTAACTCTAACTCTAACTCTAACTCTAACTCTAACTCTAACTCTAACTCTAACTCTAACTCTAACTCTAACTCTAACTCTAACTCTAACTCTAACTCTAACTCTAACTCTAACTCTAACTCTAACTCTAACTCTAACTCTAACTCTAACTCTAACTCTAACTCTAACTCTAACTCTAACTCTAACTCTAACTCTAACTCTAACTCTAACTCTAACTCTAACTCTAACTCTAACTCTAACTCTAACTCTAACTCTAACTCTAACTCTAACTCTAACTCTAACTCTAACTCTAACTCTAACTACAAATTCAACTCCTACTCTAACTCCAATTCAAACTCCAACTCCTACTCCAACTCCAACTCCAACTCCAACTCCAACTCCAACTCCAACTCCAACTCCAACTCGAACTCCAACTCCAACTCCAACTCCAACTCCAGCTCCAACTCCAGCTCCGACGCCAACTCAAACTCTAAACCAAATATACTTAGGTGTTTTGTTTTGCTTAATTCGTATATATGTTACCACCCTCTACCAGAATCCGTTGTCAGAACCATGTTATTTTCGAAAAAGTTTCAATTTGTTCCACAGTGTAATAGTACCGAAGTGTTTTCAGTTTCAGATAACTACTTCCACAGAAAAATTCGGTTGGGGCAGCCAAATTAGCCATATCAGAATTGAGAGATTGCCACAGCAACTCTGGAGAGCATCACAACCGAGTCAGAGGGTGTCAAAGCCGAATTAATGGTAGCCCTAGCCGACTTAGAGGTTGTCACAAAGAATTAGAGGTCAGAATTAATAGAAGGTAGAATTAGGGATGATTTATTTCCCGTATTCTCATAAAGAAAAATTCTCATAATTCTCATATTCTTATAAAATAAAAGAAATATATGAAATGCAATATAAGGATCTTATATTTGCTTATATTTTGCTGTGCCCGGTTTTTGACATTTATGATCAATATAATCTGGCAAATCATAATGTTTTAATACGCGCTTGAACTACCCTACCAAATTATCCAAATTTACTTCGAAAATCAGTCATCGATTCGCGCAACTTTGGGACGACTTCGTGAATTTTATGGCTCACATAATCGTCCATCTGAGCAAGCCATTTGTCGAACTGCGGATAGATTTCATACCACATTCTCTCTAAATGATGTAGTAACACCAATACGTCGAAGGAATGTGCGTACTGAAGAGACTGTCGCCGCTGCAAACGAGAGTGTGGAAGAAGATCGGTCGCTGAAATTGGGGCTCTGTCCGTCAACTATGTGGGAAATTTTGCTCAAACATTTTACCCCACACCCGTATAAGATCCACCTTATACACGAATTAAAGCCACGAGACCCACATATGCATCGTTCATTCGCCGATTGGGTTCCAGAGCAGTTGGAAATTGACTCGATGTTTCATCGTAAAATGAAGTTTAAGTGGTGAGTTTATATAATATTGCTTCAAAACAACATCACTAATACTTGTTCAAGGGATACATCGGCTGATAATGTTTCTGAACATAAATCCATATAATTACATTAAAGCAAAAGAAATACAACTGACGTCATTTTTTAATTAAAACTGCTTGAATGAAGTATGATTTTTCCTTAAATATATAAATTTTGTATTGAGTTTTAAATTTTTCAATTGAAATTCTTTGAAAATCAAAGAAATTCGTAGCAAACGTGTTTGTGTACAAAGTAATGGAAGATTTTTCAAGTGAATTATTAAACAATGTGCTTAATTATATATAGAAATCAAAATATAAACAAAAGGTAATAATATATTAATTAAAACCAAAAGACTTAAGGCACGAACTTTGTAATAAATAAACAAACAACATTATGAATGAGAAATCGCAGTCATAAAGAAGCAGTGAAAACATCTTAAATATCCTCTGCTAAAATGTTCAGAACAAAGTGGATGATCGATTCAAAGAAACGTGTAAATCAATAAATACATGTAAAAAATTTTATATTAAACGTATGATATCAGATGGGAAACAAAAGATTTAAGACACAAACTTGTTAGCCAGCTAAAGAGTATAGGAAGTTTTGCAATCCAAAAGTGTTGGCTTAGGTAAATGACCTCTTCATGTGGGCTGGGTCATGATTTTGTCAGATACACCCCGTAAATATTTGTTTGCCTTAAATATGCTTCCAGCATTAATGTTTGGTATTCTTCGAATACATATATAGTTTTGATACATATAGTTTTAAGGAATTCACCGAAAAGAATACCAAAAACGTATGCTGATGAAGAAATAGCTATACATTTGTTGCTCGACAATTTTGAAAATAATATAAAGCTAATAAATTAGCCTAATATTACAAAGGTTTTGAGCTGCAATACATTTAAAAATTTAAGTTTAAAATAACAGACCGGCTAAAAACTCCCGCAAGGGAAATGATTGTAGATGATTTAACTAGAAAATTGTCTTTATTTTCAAGAACAATTCTCAGTATCTGTTGGAGTTTTTGCTACGTCCCCAAAATATTGAGTTGAAGGGTATTACAGGAGCAAGATTCACGTTTGTAATTAAGGTTCAGAAAAATTCAAGTAATATAACACTGAACTTTAATACAAATTTGGCTTCGCAATATATTGTACAAAATACTTTAAACAACGACAGACTTCAGAGACAAACTGCATAAATAATTAAATCAAAATCAAACTAAAACTATAAATAGAAATACATTTCTATAAATATTTAATTTCTTTAAATTTGTATTTATTTATTTACATCATGTTGCTAACAACATGATGCTAAACAAAACATGTTTAATTTTATAGAAATTACATCCATTTCTCCAATATTTCACACACAAAAAAAAAAGTTAACTCTCTTCTAGCGGCTTGGGTATTTGTTGTCTCTTGTCTCTCGGAATATGGCTAAGACTCTGGTAACGTTTGTTTACTTTGATCTCGTTAAACCCGGTTTGGCGGTTGATTTACTCTTTGTTTGTTGCTTGACTTTCCGTCGCTGTTGTTGTTGCAGCTGATTCTTTTCAACAATACAGACAATAAAACTCGGATTCGTTAGTCGATGTTTGTTGACTTTGTCAGGTTTGAGATGTTATGGTACGATTTGTATGTGGCGAGGAGAAAAAAAGACTTGGAGTTGAAGCGTTTGCATTAAGCGAGTTCAGTGTGACTCGTGTCTTCAACGTGTTTTGTCACGCATAAGCGGTCGATCGCGTACAAATTCTGAAAAAAATAAATAACCTTATGAATCGATAGTGTTTTGTGTGGAATAATAATTGTAAGAATTAATCAATAAATAAGAAGAAGCAAATAAATGAAAACGTTAAATATAAAATTAAAAAAAAAAATAAACAACATAAACTGGACTAATTGGCGACAGTGGAGTACAATAACAACATCACCTCACATCATCATCATAGTCGTTTCCATTGCCTTGCAGTTGTCGTTTTTTCGAAATCGTATTCAAAAATATTTAAACGTTTCGCGAAGGATACACACATCTGTTGCCTGAGGTGCTGATTTTTTATTACATCATCTTAATTAATGACTCAAATAGTTTGTTGTTTTCTTTGTTTTGATTATATTGCTGCTATTAGAATAATTACGTTTGTGTCTCGGGATGATTTATGATGACTTCAGAAATTATAGACTTGTAATGGAACAAAACGTTCAATGTGAGAATTGTTAAACAAAAAAAAGCAACAAACTGTCAAGATTGATTGAAACACATATAAATGTTATAAACTGATTACACTATAATCAAAAGGTTTTAATACTTTTGTGTTGAATATCATCAAAAATGTGCTGGGTATTAATTAGTTGAGTATTAATATGGATAATACTTCTCAATGTCACATAGAGGATGTGTGGTAGATGAACGATGGAAAAAAGTTAACTTTGCTTTAATGTGATCATAAATACTTGAATGAAGTTTTGGGAGTCCAGAAGTGACGTATACAAAATAATCCCTTAATAAATAAGGTTTGAAATAAATAATTTCTGGATGCATTTATGAGTGGAATAAAAAAATACTGCAACTTATAAAGTCCCCTCTGTCACGTCTATTCTATTCTGGGGTGGTGAAATTAAAATCGTAGAACTATTAAAATTATTATAAAACAATGATGGAAAATATTTGTTGAACCAGGGTAGGAGTAGTAGAAAACTCATTTTATCTTATAGTAACTGGACTCATACACAAAACTCCTTTCAGGACATTCAACCTAATTTACAGTTTCAATTTTGTCTACGAATTTTAATAATCCTTTTAAAGGATGTAACTATTCCCGCTAATGTTGAATATCTAACTAAATATTTTACTGGACGAATTGAAAGATTTATGTCAAAAGGACATTATGGCAATCCGGCATGTGATGGAAATCGATCTATTTAAATCGAATACGATTTGACAGAATAATGATGTTTTTTGGATATCAAATAATTTATTTATAATTTTCTGCCCTTAAGTAATGCAGATATAAAATATTTGTTTCCCAATTATGCCAATAAATATCGTTTAAATAATCAAATATCGTTAAAATATCAAAAGTCAAATAATCCGATTTTGACTCGCTCGATTTTCATCTCAAGCCGGAATGGCTGCAGGTAACCTACAGGTAACGGAATACTGTTAGAAGAGACACATTGATGAAATTAGTGAGCTTTTACGTTTCATTCCCACGGACTTTTTGTAAAAAAACAGTTTGTTTTGAACTCCATCATTGACGCTTTAAGATCTTGGTGAACCGTCTGTTTAAAGTTTCTGTTGCTATATTTTGATTAAATAAGAAGGTTTGATTAATATATATGGTTTTCCATTATATCCCATGATGGGATTGGGAAGAGCTTCTCACAACCAGTAAGTTGTGTGCTTTCTTGATTTACATTCACTGAATGGGACCTTCAGTTTCACACCGGTTCCGAACTGTATTTAGAGAAGCTTCTTCATGGCTAAATACTCGATAGTGTCGCCATCACTAAGCGAGGCGACCGTCGTCGAAAGAAATGTATGGTGGTCAGAGCAGGGATCGAACACATGTTCTCATGTACAACAGTCGCGCACTCTAACCATTGCACCACCGACGGCGATATATATTAGATTAGGTTAGGGTAACTGTCACTAGATTTACCACATATTTATACCCTCACCCATAGGGATGGGGGTATATATGATTTAATACGGAAGAAAATGTAACGCATAGAAGGACCCATATGTGACCCTTGGTATCTTTCAGCGAAATTCGTTTTGGTAATTTTTAAGACGATTCAGCCATGTCCGTCTATCTGTCTGTCTATCTGCCAGTCTACCTGTCTACCTGTCTGGCTGGCTGGCTGGTCAACACGATAACTGCCTTAAGTCTTTACCTATCACAATGCAATTTTATCAGTAGCTATTACTTGTCCAAACTTAGTTTGGGATTGAAAATTGGCATTTTGACCATTCTCCTTCTAGTACCTCGCATCCAAATCAACACATTTAGTACAAAATCACATTTCTTCAAATTAGACATTGGTTAATAACCTATAAATATCTCGTTAACTGGAGAAACATGACGAGGGTTCCACGCCGATTCTGGTACCTCTCATACAAAAGTTTGGTGGGCGTCCGGGTTGTCAATACGATAAGTCGCGTGAAACACTTCCGACCTTAATGAAATTAGGCATTAGGCTTCACGAATTCAACGCCAATCACCGACTAAGACAGTCTGGTTCTTCGGCATGATAACACCCGCAAAACCAAATCAATCTTTATTAAATTTTTGTTACTAGACAATATTTAGTCAAATGACACTCTTCTATATACAATGAGTGGTATTGCCACTCCGATTCTGGTACCTCCCATACAAAAGATGGGCAGATATTCGGTTGATCGACAGATAATTCTCGTAAACCACAACCAATGTTAATGCAATTTGGTAGCAGGTAACATTTTGCTAACGGGTGCTGTTTTTTGAAAAATTTACTACTGTGCCTGCCATACAAAAGTTGGGCGGCATTCCGGATGGCCGACTCGGTATATTACCCAAACTACAACAGATCTAAATAAAATTCGGCAGTATTTTATCAAACGCTACTGTGTAATAAAGAAATGAACAACTTCGTCATGCCCATTTTGGTACTTCCCATATAAACATTAGGCGGACAATTGGCTGGTAGTCACAATAAATCCCCAAACCCATTTAGGATCATAATTAAGTTGTGTATTAGACAATATTTAGCGTAATGTCACTCTCTTATTGAATGTGGACATATTTGCCACACCCATTCCTTCAAAGACAGGGTGAATATTGAAGTCTTTTAATAGAACTCGGACGTAATGTATGACTTAGGGTGAGGGTATGTTTAAGTCGTTTCCTCCGACTGAATTTCTGTAATGATTTTAATCTATCTGTTATAGGCTTTCGGGTTCAAGTGATGCTGGACTAACGGATTGTATACGAAGGACATTCTTGAACATTATATCAAGCTGGAATTTTGTGATAATAATGTAGCGACTATCGGTATTAGTTTATACAAGGTTGGTAGTCTTAGCCACAGATTGCACACTGGCCTGTGGTCTTTTCGAAAATGCAAAATGTTTTCGAATTTCTCAATAACAGCTAATTCCTTAAGGACGGGGACGAATCAAAACTTCGAACCAAATTAAGATCAAATTATAAAGATATTGGTCTTTTCAGGGGCCGAATACAAATTTGTATTCTCATGTAACAGTTTTGTTTATGAAAAACCTTCATACTGCCTAAGCATGGGGTCTTTAAAACCTCTGTTACACCCTGTTAAATCCTTCTGTTATATGCAAAGACAGAGAATTAGAACGACACCCGCTGAAAAATCTACTTTATTGTTATTGTTTGGATATCGCAAATATAGTATACTTGTGTCCAAACACAGTGTGTTTGCTATTCAATATAACATGGTTGGGACACAATGATTAATGGGTTATAATATATGTTTTTGTGGCCCAAATGTAGCATTGTTTGTTGAAAACTGCTGAAAAGAAAAACTTGACAGACAAAGAAACAAAACTCTGCAGATCTTTGTTTTATGAAAACAATGCTGGCATTGTTGTAAAGAACCGAATAACTGAAGTCATAAGTCAATATTTATCTTGGGATTATTCTTGAATAATTGGCTACAAACAAAGAAGTAGTATACATAATAGTACTAATGTTTTCACCTTGTATCTGACACTACTCTCTTGACAGCATTCAAAAGGAAATAACCCCTTTGGACTCTACTTTTAAAGCAGCTAAATCTTTGGTTATGGATCAGCAAGATGCGCATGCTATCGGAAATAACCGGACGAATTAGATAGATATTTTATTAAAAAGAACAAACAATTTCTTCTGACAATGTGATAAATATTTTATGGCTTTTCTTTCAAACTATTAAACACTTTAAACTTTAAATTTGTATGAAAAATGTTTGACATTTCGTATACATATATACAAGTTTTACGAAGAGTACGAGGAATTTTTGAGTTTGGATGAAAGAATGTGGTTTTAAATTTGCATAATAGATCGGTTACTAAAGCACCCGCAAATGAAAGACTGATGACTTAATGAAATTTTCGCTGAAGTAACAGATCAATTTGGAGGTCGATATGTAACGATCTTTCTTGACGAAGAAATGAAAGCTTTTGTAGCCGATCTTTAAATGGTTCAATGTTTTTAATTGGAATTGGATGTAGGATTTTATGTCCAAATATTATTCAAACTTCTTGGAAATTGTCGATATTTGTTCGTTAATCATTAATTAGTTCCTTCACCGGAAAGGTACAATTTATTATATAACAATTCAACCACAAATTTCTAATTTTATTGACACCAAAACTCATCTCGATGATAACACACCATCGTTTCAAGTATTTGTGTGATGTGAATTTAATGACAGGGGAGTCTTCTATATTTTTTATTCTATATTTCGATATTGAAATGAAGCGCAGTAATTGTGTTACCATTTTTTGCTCTGGTTTTAATTATTGTCGACATTTGTTTTTCAAGTGTCACTTTGCTTTTGTTTATCGCAGCAAAGTGATCTTGAAATTTACGATATTTCGTTAGGATTGTGGTGGCAACATGAGCAAATGAAAGTCGTAACGTTGGCAGACGTAGCGAGAAATTACAAAAAGAAACAACAAAACAAAACAAAATGTATTTGAACAGTTGAAAATGCTTAAACCTCTCGTAGACAGAGTTAGACTTTAAACAAAAACATTACAGTATTAAGGTTAAATCTTATTGCTTTTGTTTCTGTTTTGGTTTGTGGGTGAAATGTTTTAAAATTTTGCTGAAAACCTTAATTTTATGGCAGTTTAAATAATTTTTTTTGTTGCAAAACTTTAAAGTGATTTGCAACAAGCCCTTGTTGTGATGGAGTCTCAAATTTGCCAAATGCCAGAAAATTTGTTACTTTTTTTTGTGAGAGATTTGGAATTAAAAATAAAATAACAGATAATATTTGGAAACTTCAACAGGAAGTTTGTAATATATAAAAATGTTTACACAATCTGTTGTGTGTAATTAAAACACCTACCTGATACATATAATTAATGTTTAAATTTATAACTGTTCGCCATTGTTATTGGCTGAAATATGAGATGTCCTTCTGAAATTCACAAACACGTACAGATTTGTTTTACACTTCACCATTCAATTATTTAATATACTTTAATATAATTAATATTAAAACTCACGTTTAACGGTCATAATTTATCAAAAACAAAAAAAGAACTAAATGCAAATTTGCAACTCATGCTTGTTTCTTAAGTCTTTTGTTTTGGTCATACATTTGTCCGTACGCTTCCCACGAATCGTGCGTTTGGACTCTCAAGTTCTTTTGCATAATTTGGACATTTTTCAATTTTGCTTTGACATTAAAACTGGCAAATAAAAATGTTCAGCCAAATGCAAAATGATGGTTAAAGCGAAAAATCACAACATATTCTGAATGCATTCAATGTCTGTTAACAACATCAATACCAACAATTTTGTCTTATTGCCAAGTTTATCAAAAACGGTTAGAGGTATTTGTAACGAATGATTATCATCAATATACACTTGTTGAACCAATGTGGTCAGTTAGTCGCAAAATGATGAGGGTAGTAAGAAAATAAAGGTGAAGTTTATCAAGTTAAAATGTGTATATAGTAAGGATGGGAATGCCATGGAACGGAAACAAAATCGCAGTTAAGAGTCTTTATACAAAATTCAATCAGGGTCTTGATGTTAAATAAAGTAATAGTAGAGAACCCCTACACGCTGAAAAAATGGCACCTGTAAGATTATGCAGGAACCATATATATGTTTGGAGTATCCAAGCATTGTTTTCATCAATTGAAGATTTTCTGCTTTTTTGTTTATTTGCTGTCTGTCACATTTTGGTTTTCAGCAGTTTTCAATAATTAAAGTCATAGTTGGGCACAAAAAACCATATATGATAACTAGGGATGTGCGATTAATCGATTAAACAAACTTTTTATTATAATGATTAATCACATTTGAAGAAATGTGTTGACCATTCAAATAATTTTTGGAAACATTTTATCATTTTGAGTAAAGAAGGTTGTTGAAAATATTCAGATCGAGAAAACCTAAAATCATGAATCATTCATGAATCAATATTGATTAACCAAAGTGCTAAGTAATCGATTAATCAAAATGTGTTATTAATCAATTAATCAGAATGTCGATTAATAAGGTTGTCTGATTAATCAATTAATTGCACATCCCTAATTATAACACACTAATCATTGTGTCTCCAATATGTAGTAGTGAATAGCAAACACATTGTGTTTGGACACAAGCATACTATATTGTGTTTGGACACAAGCATACTTTTGAATTACATTCAGCCGACATCATTTCTATTGACCTGTGAAAATAAATATTTGTTGTCATTACTTCGAGACAGAAGGAATTCCAATTGTCGAATCCTAACTATGTATAAGAACAAAAGAGTTTTATACCGGATCTTTTGTAAAATACATAGCTCTATGTTTAGAAAAAGAAAAGTAACTGGTCCTAAAATATGTATAAGCAATTAACGAGGGTGACATATTGTGACCAAAAGTGGACCTTTCTGTGGAAATGCCCATATATTTGTATGTGTACGAATGGATGGTTTTTTGTAACAATTTGAGTGTGAAAAAAACCGGAATTTTTTAAAACCCGTTTCAGTTTGTTCGAAAGATCCATTTTTCCGGTAACCGGTTTTCGGTTTTTAGTTCTGCAAAAGCAGGTGTAACCGGTTTTTTCGTGGTTTTGTTTAAAATTAAAATACAGATTTAGCACGTTTTAATTTTAAAGTATATTAACATTTAAATCATATTCTAATTTGGAAGACGTGTTTATTATACAATTTTAAATTGAATCATGAAACTGATTTAAATATGGAAATAATTTACATTTAGAAATTTGAATATATTATTAAGACGAGAATAATTAATTCTTATCCAATTCATAAAATCATTTTAAAATTTGAAAAAAATATGTTTTCTAAATGTCATTTAGAACGTAATTCTATTCATAAAACAAACCAAGGTACATTTTGCAGGGTGGACAAAAGGAACTTTTTTTTGTGAGTCGGTCTATTGAATAGGCTTTAATTACTTTTGCATTAGTCACTATAAAGACCCATCCACTTTTTGTATTAGTGTGTGAACATTTTACACATATGTACTTTAGTGTATACTTATTGTACTTTTGCTTGCATTTTTAGTTCGTTTGTGTACACTGTTTGTACTTTCGTATACTCCTTTCCCTTTCGCGACGTGTTACCTCGACTTAATTTCCGTCACAGAAAAAGTTGCCCATCGAGATTGCAACAGCCCCTCGTAAAAGGTTTCACTTCAAAAACATCAACATCATGAATCTTCAAGGTTTAACCAGCCAAGAGTAATATGTTTTTGAAAATGAAACCTTTCTACTCTTAGTATTTTGGAATCAGCTCATCCAAGAGATCAAGCATGTAATTTTTCATCACATGTATTGAACGGCAGGTGTTTCATAATTACATATTTTACAGAATACAGTACAACAAATATCCATTCATGAAATATTTTCTTCGAATTTCAGTTTTACAGGTTTGACAGGAGAGGTCAACAAATATTTAATATCTGCTGTGCAAGACCATATAAGTATTCAAAATTTTTGACATAAACGCAATCTTACTTACGATTGAAAATAACATTGATTTAAAATTGGAACAAATTGTTCGCATTTCAAAACAAAGCGTCTGTTTGATTCAGATTACGGGGAACTACTGCCCAGTTGAAAATTTTGTCTTGAAAACATTGTCAGTAGTATTTCCTTAGGACCATGTCAGTAGGTGATGACAATTTATATAAGACATCTTCTTGACATGTCAGTAGTTTTGACTTAGGTGACTTAAATTGTGAAGGGGCGGACAATCTATGTAAGACCGTCCTATTGATTTGTCAGCACTATGTCATGACGGAGTCTTACTAAGACCAATGCTGAATGTCGATAGAGGACGTCTTCATCATTTGTCGACTGCGAGTCATGTGTGAGGATTTCAATTTTTTTTCAAAGATTTCGAACGGAAAATTTTATATTTCTTTCTAGTTATGAAATAAATGTCATACATATATTTTCAGAATTTATTTCAAAATATCTGAAATTTGTTAAAACAATTGCATATTGTTATTTTCAGAACATTTTAATTATGTATGTATGCATGTAGATACATACTCATTCTCACTTTTTGTCACCTTATCTTTCAAATGTTATTTAATATCGTACAAGAGATGAGATACATTCACAAAAGTACCTACATATATACATACATGTAAGATGACCAGGTACATACATCATATTTTGAAAACAAACAAACTACGGAAGATTCCTGCTGACTTTTGGCCAAATGTGTGAAAATGTCAGGGGGTGTCATGACGTTTTTTGTATGGGAGTGGTTCGGAAAGTCAGCACAGATTCTGACATGTCAGTTCTTTGTCACTGATGATGTCTATTGGAAATTTCCAACTGGGTGGGTTTTGACAATAATGTACAAAAAGGCAGCCAGTGAAACATCTGCTAAGTCTTCCAAGTTATCAAAGAAAAAACTTCACACGCGTCACTTTTCTAACCTTAATTGTATTTATTGATTTATTCAACTTCGTCACATACAAGACTATAAGATTTCCATCTATGAATAACATCTAAGATGGGTAGTTCTCGTTAGTGGCCTTCGGTGGTGCAATGGTGGTAAGCGCGGCTGTTGTACACGAGAACGTGGGATCGATTCTTGTTCTGACCACGTTACATTTCTTTCGACGACGGTCACTCGCTTAGTGACGGCGACATCATCGAGTATTTAGCCTTGAAAAAACTTCTCAAAATACCGTTAAGAACCGGTGAAAAACTGTAGGTCCCAATCAGTGAGTGTAATATAAGAAATCGCTAAGCTCACTAATTGTGAAAGCTCACCCCAATTCCTTCATGTGACGTAATGGGAAACAATATTTATTTTAGTTTTCTTTAGACTTAAGCTCGTTCATAAGAACTGGAAAATTGTATTGATATACTTATATAAGAATCGTAGAGATCGTATGCATCCCGGAATGCGCTTGCACTTGGTGAAAGCTTTTGCTTTGTCAGGAAACTGAAGCAGGTAGATTATACCACATTTAGCAGTCCCTTTCAGGAAAGTTTTGCGTACAATTTTTTCAAGGTACTTCAGTACGAAGTATTTATAAGGAATCATTCCACCACTTTCTCTCATTCTACAAGTGTTTACGAAACCGAAGTACAATTTCATCCGCAATTTAATCAAAATGGAATATAGCGACCTTTTAATACCCCAGGATATCAGTGCAGTTGAGAATACACTTCGATTTCGCGAACCCGAAAATAACAAGATTTCTAACTTCTTCACAAGACAGAGTTGGAAGTGGATCACTAATAGCCAAGGTATCTAGAATTATTCGAGGTAGCCAACAAACCAATTTCTAAACATATTGTAAACTGCCATAAAATAAGTCGATTACATTTAAAATGTAACCCTGCATCGACATAAGTGATTCAATGTTTTACATAAAATCCTAAACACAATTTCCACACTTAATACACCAACCTCATTGTTAGGAGTGACTAGGTCATTCCTTTAGGCATTTAGACGTTGAAAGACGTTTTAATTGTGATCATAATAAAAAATGTCGCTTATTCGTATCTGATTTGATTTGATTTGCTCATGTTTCCGAATGAGTACAGACAATTAAATTAATTTCTTTGGTTTTGTGGTCGGTTAGTTGGTCATTTTCTTTGTAAATTTGGCCAAGAAATGTTGCCAAACCATGAGACATTTTTTATGTATTGTTCGGCGTGCCTGAGCTCGCATTCAAGGTTTACCTATAAATTCTTTGCAAGTAGGCCCGTTAATCAATGGACGGGTTAACTTTCAAAATGCCCAAATCGAAGAAATAAAGCAATCGACAAATGTTTAAATTAGCAAACAAGAAAAAACAGATGTTATGTATTGAATTGACATTAATTAATTGGATGTGTAATAAATCTGTCAAATGAAATTTAATACTGCGACTACAAGAGGGCCAAGCGTAACGCTTGCGTTGAAATTTGGAAATAAAATTACTCGGCTATGCAGTGAAACAAAAACGTATTAGAAGTTTCCTATTGATGGTGGTGATGCTGATGTTGGGGGTGATGTGACTGGTGCTGATGATGGTGGGGATTTTATCTTCACATTTGTGTCAAACGAAATTTAAGAATAATAACAACCGCATCGAAGTGTTATTGAATTTGAAACTTGTGTTCAATATTAAATTCGGAAAGGAAACGCCACGGCAGCACTCAAGTCGTTACGGACAGACGACAACTGTTGCCTAACATTGTACGTTTCATGCTCCAAAGGTGTTTATTTCTTTACCTTCAGAGTCGTCGTCATAATAATATAGAGTTGCCTGCAACTGTATTCGTTAGAAACATATATATACGTGCACGTGTGTGTTTGTGCAGCAAGTGTTTAATTCTTCGGATAACTGTTTGAAAGTGCAGCTACTTTGTTTACGATATTAATTGTCATTCAATGGTCTCGTTAAAATTATAGAGCTTTGTCAGCCAGAAGTCCGTATTAAGTGACGCCGCAAAGAAGGAAAGGATTAACGCCTGCACCACCTGTGTCTAAATTGTGTAGCGGAAAGGAATATAAATTTTGCATAACAATCATGGTGAGTTATAATTTATTCCTAATATTACCTAAATATATCCTGATCAAACAACATATCATATTAATTTCTTGGAATGGAAATTAAGTATTATAACACAGTGCAACACATAAAATGCAAACTGCTTCTCGTGTGAATTTTCTCTAAGTACTCTAACAAACCATATTTGCATCCAATTGGTAAATAGACGGCGCTGCAAATGGTCTCTGGGCTTCAATTTCTGTGCCAATTGAATTCTGTAGTCGTGTAAAACTAGGTCTTTTGTTAAAATCTACTTAACGGTGATGTAGGAAAGGTACAACTTCTGTGCACGACGAAATGACCTGTACGAAGACGCACTGGTGTTGTCACGTTTTGCACCCACCCACACGGCTGAGTGTTAGAGTGACATTCACGTTTGAAAGTAGAGGATCTCCGGAAAGATTAAATGTTATGCCGAAAATTTGGAGAAAATTGGACTACGTTAAGAAGTGGCGTTTCGACGTCAAAGTTCGAATATTAGAAAATCATATATTTTAATAAATTTCTTCTAGAAAATTACTCATGAAAACTGATGAAAACTTGAAGTAAATCGGACAATGTTAAGCGGCGTCTCGAGGTCAAAGTTAATGCAATATTGTCGAAGATTGTAATGCTCGTTTTTAAACTACTTAGGATTTATTGCTTAAAAAGGGAAATCAACCTTCTGATGTCCTGCTGAAACTTCTGAGGCCTCTATAAAAAATTGTGATGAACAGGGACAAACCCGTGTAAAGTTTAGTGATATCAAGTGCTTTCATAATTTTTTCATTTGGTCGAGGCTAGATGTTAATTGTTATGCTGTGTCATTATCAAAAAAACAAACAGTTGTTATTTTAGAGTTATTTAAAGTGTAATTGCACCCTAACTACAAAAGGATCGTACTTCAAATTTTGCAAAATTTTCAGTAGAGACATGAAACCGGGTTTTGCTAAGTTAAAATCTTTATGGAAATTCTCAAAAATGGTGACAGATTTTTACAGCTGATAGAAATGGTCCTTGGTTTTGGATTTTAAGCAAAAAATGGAAACCCGAATTTTTGCAGTTATGACTCTTGTGTACACGTTGAAAAATTTGTCTTTTTTATTGTTTGGATGCAAATATAACGTGTTTGTTGCTTGTCTTAAATATACTATACTTGTGCCCAAACACATTTTGTTTGCTATTCAATATAAAATGTTTGAGACACAATGATTAATAGGCTATAATATATGTTTTGAGATCCAGATCTTCAACTCATGAAAACAATGATTGCAAACATGTCGATGTTTTGTACAATATGTTGATGGGGCCGTTATCTTTCAGCGAATAGTTACGTTGCGATATACTAATGCGCATTGTTTATTTTAATTTACATAAGTTCGCTTCCTAAGCCATTTGTTACTTTTGAAATTCAAAATTCTTTCCTACACGCTTACGGCCTTTGTAACATATTATTCCAAATATATTTAGCAGGAACTATGTATGTGTTTGGGACATACTCTAAATATTCCTATATTTGCAAATCCCAAACACTAAATATATGTGTGCAAACATTAGCATGTTTACTTGCAAATATTCATGTTTTTACGTGGAACAATATACGTGTTTCATTCCCAATATCTATATACCGACGTGGAATCATTCGTGTGTTTCCTCTCAAAGCTTCATATACTTACGTGAAAGCAATTGCGTACTTCCTACCAATCGAGCGCATTCTTACGAGGGGAAGCATATATGTGTTTCCTCCCAATCGTATGTGTGTTTCCTCCCAAACATAATAATGTAGAAGAAAATTAGTTTTTGATTCCAATATACAAAAAATTATTTATTAGAATTAATATATAAAGTCTACAATTATAACCAATTAATAAAAGATGATACAAAAATTACCTTTATGACATTATTTGTTTATTTTTCATAAAATGAGAATCTCCTGCTCTTTTTCCGCCTTTCTTTGTTGTCTCTTACGATTGTGTTTTAAGCAGGTTCCAATGTCAGCAAACTCCAGAACACTACGACGCGATTATCACTATCCTGCTTTTTTTGATGTAGCAATTTTCACTTCACTATATCTATGGAGAAGCAAGGGAGGGGGGGGGGGGACATTTTAACAGATTCCATGTGTATTCTGTTGTTGATCTGCATTCCACCCAAACGATCATCACACAAAATGTGTGTTTTCATATACTAACGGGTGATTTTTTAAGAGCTTGATAACTTTTTTTTTAAAAAAAACGCATAAAGTTTGCAAAATCTCATCGGTTCTTTATTTGAAACGTTAGATTGGTCCATGACATTTACTTTTTGAAGATAATTTCATTTAAATGTTGACCGCGGCTGCGTCTTAGGTGGTCCATTCGGAAAGTCCAATTTTGGGCAACTTTTTCGAGCATTTCGGCCGGAATAGCCCGAATTTCTTCGGAAATGTTGTCTTCCAAAGCTGGAATAGTTGCTGGCTTATTTCTGTAGACTTTAGACTTGACGTAGCCCCACAAAAAATAGTCTAAAGGCGTCAAATCGCATGATCTTGGTGGCCAACTTACCGGTCCATTTCTTGAGATGAATTGTTCTCCGAAGTTTTCCCTCAAAATGGCCATAGAATCGCGAGCTGTGTGGCATGTAGCGCCATCTTGTTGAAACCACATGTCAACCAAGTTCAGTTCTTCCATTTTTGGCAACAAAAAGTTTGTTAGCATCGAACGATAGCGATCGCCATTCACCGTAACGTTGCGTCCAACAGCATCTTTGAAAAAATACGGTCCAATGATTCCACCAGCGTACAAACCACACCAAACAGTGCATTTTTCGGGATGCATGGGCAGTTCTTGAACGGCTTCTGGTTGCTCTTCACTCCAAATGCGGCAATTTTGCTTATTTACGTAGCCATTCAACCAGAAATGAGCCTCATCGCTGAACAAAATTTGTCGATAAAAAAGCGAGAAACACATTTCGAACCGAACACTGATTTTGGTAATAAAATTCAATGATTTGCAAGCGTTGCTCGTTAGTAAGTCTATTCATGATGAAATGTCAAAGCATACTGAGCATCTTTCTCTTTGACACCATGTCTGAAATCCCACGTGATCTGTCAAATACTAATGCATGAAAATCCTAACCTCAAAAAAATCACCCGTTATATGTATATTATGTAAAAATACTGTTCTTTTTGGTTGTTTTATTTTTAAGAAAACGGAAAACAGCTTCGGTCGTATTTGAAAAAGGTCATACGTCTTAAATCATTCCCCCCCCCTTTTTAAAATTTATTGAATTAGATACCATTTTATGTTGTTTTTGTGTATGAACTAATATTCAAATATAAAATAACCACTTATGTAAAATATAATTTCAAAAATCTACTGAAAAATTACAAGAAAAGTAGAACAGCAATAGCGAAGTGGTTAGCCCATGCGGGTTATAGAAGTCTATACTCCGTGTATATCGGGGTAGTACTTGTGCGAACCGAAGTACTAGTGCATTGGCTGTGCAGAAAGGAGATAATTAACCCATTCCTATGACATATTAAATTCGCCAGTAATAAGCATCGCGAGTGATCAGAATCAGAACTAATGCTGTACCACAGGGGCTTGTAATTTCGCTAGCTTTGAACTACTTTCATTTAAAGACTGTTTCTTTATTGCACAAATACAGTTACATATTTACAACAACATAAACTTAAACTATGAATGATCTCTCTTTGTCACTCTTCTATTCGTTTACTCGAGACAGAGCAAAGCGGCAAACAAACTAAGAAAACAGTGCAACAAACACGGCTGAATTAGCATCACAAACAAAGCTATATTTGTATCACGAACACATATATTATAACATATTAATCATTGTCTCCAACATGTAATATTGAATAGCAAACAAAATGTATTTGGACACAAGTATACCATATTTTCGACGAGCTGCAAACATACGTTATATTTGCATCCAAATAACAAGAAAATACAGATTTTTTAGCGTGCTCATTTAGGCATATTTATGGATCACTAACTGAAACAATAATGCAAAAATACAGCTCCACAATTACAACAGCATTAAGTTGAGCTTAGAATAATCTATCTCAGTCCCTCTTTTATTAGAAATAAAAAAGATTAATTAAATAGTGCAATAATCCGAACTGTATTTGTATCACAAACAAAGCTACATTTGGGTCACAAACACATATATTATAAAATATTAATCATTGTGTCTCCAACATGTAAAATTGAATTACAAACACAATTTATTGAGACACAAGTATAATATTTTTGCAACCATCTCCAAACAGGATATATTTGCATCCAAAAAACAATAAAATATAGATTTTTCAACGTGTACTTTTTAAGTCTTATGGATATAAACGCGATAATACATTTTACATTGTCGGGGTTAACAACTTTTTTGTTCTTTTCTTAAGAGCTGTATAGAGTTGCCTTTCCCCGGTAATTTTCTTTAAGAGTTGGCAAATGTATAAGATGATTGGGAACAGTATAAATTTGCACTTTTGGGGGCTGTCATGTACTAGAGTTACTGAGAAAATGAATTTTCTTAACAGTTTATTGACACTTGCCTGAAATTTTGGGTCAATGCCTGTTGTAAAATTCTTGAATGAATCACAAGTCCATTATGTTTATTCGAAAATGTCACTTAAGTGCAAAATAAGTTAATAAAGTGAACAAAACAGAATCAAAACAAAATGATTTAATTAGTTGAACTGTTTACGGAAACATGTGTGGGCTGCTTTTGTGGAGTACGTACTTCTTCATCAGAAAACGTGTTCATTAATGACAAAATGCTAAATGATTAAAATTCACACACATCCAAACTGCAATTTACACGATGATTTTCGAAAAGAGAGTGTAATAAATAATGAATTTACGCGCAATGCAAAATAAAATATTTATTTTCATTTATACAAGTTTACCTGTAAATTAGCATAATATTATTTATAAATAAAACGCAAAACTTTGATGAATTTTGTGTAATAAAGCAAAGTTTTTAATATATTCAAGATCAGGGTGAAGTAACTTTTTGTACTCATAATAACATTTCAATTGCTAATTCAAATTGTGGGTGTTGTCGATGCTGACAATGTCATAACCTCAAAATCAAACATCAAAATTGCAATTACTGGCCACAATTTATGATGCATTATTGAATTTCAATATCTAGGTGCCCAGTTGCATTTATGAGTAATTACTGTTCAGATATAATGGTAGTAAGTTCTTCAAGCAACTCTGGTACTTTATGTTGGTTACACTGTCCGGCTATTAACGATCATATAGTTAGGAGCAAATGACATATTATCATAATATTGTAATCGTTGTATGAATGAGTACAAGCAATTGCTTGTTCAAATCGATTTAGATAACAAATTGAATTTGAATGTCCAGCAAAAGACACGAACAGTTCAATTTGTAGGTGACATATAACAAAAGCATGGCATCGGCTTACCAATTGAAAAGTAGAGTGCACAGTGGTTTTCTTTGTCATATAATGAGGCAATCGCACCGACAGGAATTAGAGCATTAGGAGGATTACAATTATCAAATTCCACAAAAAAAAACTCCATAAATGCCGATAATGCAATAAAATAATAGTATGTAAATGCCCTATAAGTTGTTGGAGGCATTAAAAATATATTCATATTCTAAAATGGAAAAATTAAATATTTTATTTTAAATATTTTCAAACTATAAAATACAGTGTGACTGAAACATTCATTATTTATTTGCCCTCAATTATGAGAATAGTTGTATATTTACGTGCACGTTTTAATTCTTAGCATTTGACAACTATTCAGTAACAAATGGCGACAACTTTCCTATTACTTGATGCTATGCACTGTTGAAGGGTTAAATCAAACTAACATGAACTGTGACTTAGGATTGCAAGTAGATCGAGGACTTCTACGCCAATTTATGGTGAATAAACCAGGTTATAGCAAACTACCTCAATGTACACAAAATATATGAAATTTAGTTTGATATTTCTGTATTTGGTGGCTACACTAGCGACTGCAGTTGGCTCTTTAGTATTGGTACATTTATAAATAGTATTTTGCAATATGTTCTACACTTTGTGAATTCTTCAACGTTTTCTTTCCATCGTAATATTTTAGTACACTTGGAAAGCCCGTAGATATCAACTTAGATTCCCTTATTAGCATCTGGGATTTTCCAGACTGTTCTAAGGATATCAAATTCTTCAATCTCATATTTGTGTTTTGGATTCGTAACGCTCGTTGCATCAGAGAATCTTGCAAATCTACTACACGCTGAAAAATAACGGCCCCATCAACATATTAACATATTGCAGGAACCATGTACATGTTTACAAGTATTGTTGTCAGGAATTGAAGATCTGCTGCCTTTTTGTTTCTTTGTTGTCTGTCTCGTTTTTTCTCTCGTTTTTTCTTCTAGTGGCAAACAAAAACACATTTGGGTCACAAAAACATATACTATAACCTATTAATCATTGTGTCTCAAACATGTTATATTGAATAGCAAACATAATGTGTTTGGACACAAGCATAGTATATTAACGACAAGCTACAAACACGTTATATATGTATCCAAACAACAACAACAAAAGACAGATTTTTCAGCGTGTACTCATTATAAATATTACAGTATGACACATTAGATTGAGTGAAATAAACTGCTATACACACTACCTACTTCTACGGTTTTCTACGATTCTACGATTGAAGGATTTTATGATCCAATGTGTAAGATTTTATGATTTTGAGATCCTTGATTGTACGAATTTATGATTTTTGATTCAAGGATTATACGATTTTATATGCAATAATTCTATGTTCTATGATCTATTATTACAAGTGTTGTCACGAATTGAAGATTGTGATTCTATGATTTTGTGATTTTCTGATTTTATGGTATTTCGATTCTAGGATTCTATGATTTTATCTATCACTTTATGATTCTTTGATTATACGAATCTATGATTTCATGGTTTAATGATTACATGAATATTTTTTCCATGATTCTACGGCTTTATATGCTAGTGTTCTCTGACTTATATGTTCTATAATTATATGGGTCTATGATTTTATGATTTTGAGACTTTCTGATTTTATAATATTTGGATTCTATGATTTTATGATTCTATGTTTCTAGGATTCTATGATTATATGATTCTATGATTCTGATTTCATGATTCTGTGACTCTATGATGCTATGCTTCAATGATTCTATTATTCTATGAATGTATGATTCTAAAATTCTATGATTCTTACTTTGTTAGTTTATTATTCAAGATTACGATCATTCCATATCTCTATTAGTGGAGATATAGTTAAAAAAAAGAAGTTTCGCAAAATGCATCCTCATGATTCCTGGTAAACCGATTCTGTGATTCTTTGATACTATGATTCTAGTTATAACTACGATTCTATGTTTCAATGATTCAATGATTTTGCTTTTCTGAGATTATAAAATTCTGTGTCTCTATAATTCTATGATTCTACGATTCTAGGATTCTATGACTCTATGATTCTATGACTATGATTCTATGTTTCAATAATTCAATGCCTCAACCATTCCATGATTTTCGGTTCTATGATTGTATGATTCTGTGTCTCTATAATTCTATATTTCTACGATTCTGTGATGTTTAATATGATTCTATGTTTCAATGATTCCGTGCCTCAATGATTCCATGATTTTACAGTTCTAGAATTATATGATTCTATGTCTCTATAATTCTATGTTTCTACGATTCTGGGATTCTGTGGTTATATGTTTCTATGATTCAATAATTCTGTGATTCTATAATTCTATGGTTCTGTGATTCTGATTCTATGATTCTACTATTCTATGATTCAATGATTCTATGATGCTATGATTCTAGAATTCTATGATTCTGTGATTCTTTGCTTCTATGATTATATGATTCTGTGTCTCCATAATTCTATGATTCTATAATTCTAAAATCTTATGATTATTTTGTTGAATATTTGAATCCATCAATTCTGAATATATAGTTAATAAAGATGATGTTTTAAATTCAATTGAAATTGATCAATTGTGAATCAACTTAACGTCGTACACGCTGAAAAATTTGTATTTTGGTTATTGTTTGGGTGTAACTATAGGGTGTTTGTAAGTTGTCGCAAATATAGTATGCTTATTTCCATATAGATTATGTTTGCTATTCAATATTACTTGTTGGAGATACTATGATTAATATGTTATAATATAGGTTGTGTGACCTAAATATGGCTTTGTTTCTTGAAATTTGCTGAAAACACAAACGTGGCAGACAACAAAGAAAAAAATTAGCAAATCTTCAATTCATGGAAGCAAAGCTTGCAAACATATACATGGTTCCTGCAATATGTTGCCGAAGCCGTCTTGTCAGCTTGTAGGAGTAAAATGAAGAAAACACTGTATGATTTTCCTTCTGTCACAATTTTATTAATATTTTCCAATATTTCGTTGATCATTTTAAAGGATATACATTTTTTTTGATATCTTATAATGTCCCTGAAAATGATCAACGAAATTGCCTACATTTTGGCAAATGTTAATAAAAATTTGAAAGGAGAACCATACACTGTTTTCCCCTTTCTACTCATATAAATTTAAGCCACAACGAAGACTAATCCATATAATTTTAAAGGTAAACTATACATATAACCTACACGCTAAATTCTTTGAATTTTGTATTCATACGCGATGAAAAAAACGGTATCAGCAACATACTGCAGGAAACATTTTTATGTTTGCAAGCATTGTTGTCATGTACGAAACATCAGCTGCTTTTTTGGTTCTCAATAAACAATGCCACATTTGGGTCACGAAAACATATATTATTACCTATTAATCATTGTGTCTCCAACATGTAAAATTGCGTAGCAAATACAATGTGTTTGGGCGCAAATATACTATATTTGCGACAGCCACAAAACACTTTATATTTGAATCCAAACAACAAAAAACATAGATTTTTAGCGTGTATCTTTGAATTTTGTATGTATTAAAAATCGATATCTTTGGTATCCTTGAATGTTCTAATATTCGATTTTCTAAAACAATGAATCTTTGATTATTTGAATTTGTTGCGCTTTGGAATCGTCGAAATAGTTGACTTCTAACTCTTTCCATTTTGTTAATGTGATATGTTCAAAAAGATAGAAGTGGCCGTCACTATTGACATTTTTAGTCCAATGAGGGCCGCGGTGATGCCACCACTTGGATGCCAACAAAAATGATGACATGATAAAGAACACTAACATTGTGAATATGTTAGGTGAGGTTTTGACTTAGTTTTAAACGCTCGGTGAAGAAACTCAGAATCCGCTATGGTGTAAGTCGGCATAATCGGTTATATCTTAGCGTAACTAATGAATCTAGGTAATCTTTGCCATGAAATAAATTAAATTGTATCTAAAATTATGTGAAATTTTGGGATCACAAAATTGAAACAAATGTATGTAAATAAGTGAATTTCTCACTTTACCCGAATGTAGAACATCACAAAGGTCACTCTTTCATACATTTCATACATTAAACTAACAATACAACTGAACATTTATAAAATTAAAAGCCACCACCATGAATAGAGTACAATGAACTCAGATTATTCGAATAACCATTACTAATCGTGTTTATCCTCTAATAACATCAAAAACGAATGTTCCTTCCATTTAGTGTTTAATACTATTAATATAATCGATGTTGAGTATCGAGGTTTCATGCATGAACTCATAGTTTAAATTGCTGATATTCTCCGCATTGGGGGGTGAAGTTCGTTTCCTAAGTCTTTCGTTTGAACATCGATAAATAGAACCGCCATTAGCACAGCTTATACCGAAATACGGAAATCATTTGATCTTATCTTAAAGTAATATCAATCTTCGATAATATCTCCGGATTGCTTTTCAAATGTTGGTCGATTAGGTGGAACTTGTATTTTTTCTGATTTTTATTATTCGGTTAAATCTATTATTTGTCTAAATATATTAAAATAATGGCTACATATATCGCATCGAATTGAATCAAACAATAATTTTTATTCTGTTGATTGCAATTATTAAAATATGAAGGCAAATATTTCCGATGGAAGTTCCCACACTTGCGATTGCAATTTTGGCAGACATCTGCATAGACAATTGGAAATTAAGTCTTCCATTGTGCAAATGCAAATAAAATATTTGAACAGTTTCTTAAATTAAATTCGTTAGTTTAACTTAAATACAGAAATAAATAAAATGTTGTATGTAAAATATGGTAGATTGTAATCAAGTTTATATGTTTTTTTACGTTTTACCACGGTAATGAAATTTTTGAAAATTGCATATAGTTTAATTGCTCTAGATTCGGAAGCAAAAATTATAGTTATGCCTGTTATGATCGCCACACTATCCAGTCCAAATAGATTCAATCTTAGGTATACAAACACACATATTTTAGATGCGTTTTGTGATCTGATTGATCGATGTAGGTTGAATGCGATTCGGCCTGGGACATCATTCATTTTTCCAGTTATGTTTTCTTGAAATGTTCTTTTCTCCCTCCTACTAACTAAGTTTTGATTTATCTATGTTTTACACTATAAATTGTGTGTTCAACTACATAATTGTGGACGTTAATTTAAATGGAATTTGCAAAAAGCAAAAGGTTGAAGTTGAAATCAGAATTTTTTTTGGATTATCATCTACATGTGATGATAAATCAACACTCAATATTTGACAATATATAAAATCAAATAATCTGACATAATGCTTTTTAAATTTGTATGAATAACTGCCTGATGATGTTAATGGCATAAAGGTGTTAATGGCCTCAAGGAATTTGTTTGTCACTTCAGGTTTAATTGAAGAATGTTTTTAGTTGTAGCGGAGGGTAATATAAAAATCATCACGTTTAAATGGAATTTTACTTCAGTGAAAAACAAATGGGTGTGGTGGGAACTTAATTCGAAAGGGGTTTTGAACCTTGCACGAATTTCTAAGAGAATAAGAGAATACAACTTAATGTTTTTTTAACTGTCTCAAATCTCCTTTTGGTTGGTAATATTAAATTTCGTTCATAACTCAATACCCTATCCATTCATAACTTCATACATTATTTTCAAGTTATAGTTATAACGATTTACTCATTGCCACCAATCTCTATAATTAATTTTTTTATTTTCTCTCTTCGATTATTCAAAAGACTTCTTCAGTGAGTTCTCACAGTGCTCCACTAATTTTTTAATCTAAGTAAAACAGCAGGTTCCAATTGGTGGGTAATTCAATTAGGAAATGCACAGATGTTGATCACATGTTTTCCTATCAAGGAGTCTCCTAACAAGCGACTCCGAATTCCAAGGGAGAAGGTAATAGCTAGTATTTGATAATGAAACTTGGTAATAAAATCCAATTTAATGGTAGATTTTCATGTATTCAAAAATAAAAATTTACCAATTTCAATTTTAAGAATATTAGTGTTGTCCAAACTGGCAAAAGGATTCAGTTTCAAGAGTGCAAGGAAGAGAATGATGCGAGGCAGAGAAGGAGATCAAAACTACTAAATGCAGCAAAAACAATATGTTGAGTTTTGAATCAAAATTGGTTAGGTCTTCCAAGCCAATCCCACATGAAAGTACATTTACGTTATAAATATTATTTTAATATTCCCACAAATGTACGTCCGACCTCTGAATCAAGGATTAAGTTCACGTTGATAATAATCAGCCTCATCTGTATACCAAGGATGGTAATTCGCTGTCTTAATTCCTAAACAATTCCTAAACAATTACACTCTTAAGAGAGAATTAATCTTTGACAACTCCCTCAGAAACAAAAATATCAGATGGAATGCAGATAACTGAATTATCTGCCTAATATTCCAATTTTTGAATCTTATTCGTCACTTTTGATGTCAGTAAAATTGTGAGTCACAATTTTGCAGAACATTATTGATGTGTCTTCTTGACCATATGACAGATATTGGTCAAAAACCGTTATAAAATTCTTAGGAGTATATTTTTCGATTTCGTTTGAGCTATACAGATCAGGAGTTTTTCTGCAATTAGAAAATATGTAAACAGTCGGAAACACTGTTTTAACTGACGTTGGGGGATGATCGTTTCGAAGTTTGTGACTCTTCTCATGACGGCCTTAGCGTTCTCGGCCAGTGATCGTCTTGTTCGTAATTGTCACTAATTGTCACGTCTTGTCACTAATTGCAGTTGTCATCGTCGAGGTTGCTCTCCTTTTTCTATCTCTCGTGTGAATGGCTTTATTCCATTACAAACACGTTTTTCTTTCTTACTTGCACGCACTTGTGTTGAAGTTTTTTTAAAAGTAATCTATTTATAACCATGGAGGAAGCTTCTCAAAATACCGTTCGCAACCGGTGTAAAACTGTGGGTCCAAATCAGTGGTTGCGAGAAGCTGTCATGGGATGTAATGGGAAACCATGTTTTTTAATCTATTTTGTGTTATACGTTTTGTGGTCGGTCTCTACCATATGATTTTTATTATATTGATTCGATTTTTTCGATTTACTGTGAGCTATACAGATCAGGTCATGAAATTGGTTCATTAACTGTTTGCGTCTTACGTGCCCCTTCTATGTACAAAAAAAATGGTGTCCCATAACATCCTAAGAAGGGATTTAGAAGAGCTTCTCACAATTAGCGAGATGTGCGCTTTCTAGATTTTACACAAACTCATTGGGACCTTCAGTTTGACACCGGTTCCGAACAGTATTTTGAGAAGCTTTTTCATAGCTAAGTACTCGGTAGTGTCGGCATCACTAAGCGAGGTGATCGTTGTCGAAAGAAATGTAAGGTGGTCTGAGCAGGGATCGAACATACGTTCTCATGTACAAGAGCCGAGCACACTCACCATTGCATCACCGACGGCCACCCATCTATGTATTACTTAGTCTTTTACAAAGTTATAAACAATATTGGGGACTACATGATTATAGAAGACGATGACTGTTGTCCCCGGTCACGTGACGGATATAGGCCAAACAACAGTTAAGAAAAAAAACTCTTTTTTTTAATTTAGTCAGACTCACTTTGCTATAACCCAAATTTATATAATGTTCCTACAAAACTGCTTTGTATTTCTAATCCAACTAACATTTGAATCCACAGTATGACAACGTAACATAAGAACATCAACAAATAGTTAGTGTTGAAATTTAACATATACGATCTCACCACGAATGGTTGATGTATTCGCTGGCGCTATTATGCAATCTCACCACTAACGATTAAGTCGCTGTGGAATTCTCTGGAATAATCTAACGTTTTTTTTCAACTAGTGCTTATTTCGTGAATGGTAACACTTAGCCCATGTCTGATTTGACAGATAATTTGTCTTATCCTTCCGCTGAATGAATATGGTTGTGTATACGCTTGAACAACGCTGGGAAATATTGCGACATTACTTTGAAAATCATGGTAATGTTGCAGAATGTGTGCGAAAATTGCGTACGGATTTTGGAAGAAGAGAAGCACTGTCAGCTCCGTATGTTCATTATCTTGCGAAAAAAGTGAAAAAAACTGGCATCCTCATCGATAAACCAAAGCGTGAAAAGCCAAAAATAGTGCGTACACCCGAGAATATTGCTGCTGTGGCAGAAAGTGTGCGTGAAGCGCCATCAACATCAATTCACCGTCGTTCTCAACAATTGAACATTTCGGAGACATCATTGAGACGAATTTTGTGCTTAAAAATTGGACCGATCGTGTAGGCTACTGCATGGCCAGCCGAGGCAGCCATTTGAATGAAATTATTTTCCATTATTAACCGGAAGGATTGTACTTTCAAATAAAAAAAGAAATTTGAGAAAATATTCAGTAGTTATTTTTATAGCATTTTCAAAAAAAAAAAAGTTATTTGTTTGCGAGAAACTATAACTGATATAAATAACCGATTTCAGGGAATCTTGGATCAGTCTGATTTCTAATGCATAATAAAGGGTGACGATAGGAAAATAAATATAAATTAAGTAACAACGCTGTAATATTTCAAGTTAATTCTAGCTTTATTTTTAAGAGGCATTTGTGCCATTATATTGTAATTCGCAGCCTCGGCTTAGCTCGCAGTGCTTGAAGTGGTTAGTCCAATTTTTGGTGACTCGGTTGAATATGTGCGGCATTATTCCTTGAATAGCGCCTTGACTGTTAGCCTCGAAAGCGTAAACTAAGCACTTGACGTAACCCCAGACAAACTAATTGAGGATGTCAAGACGTATGATCGCGGTGTCCAATTGATACCCGCTCGCCGTGATATGATCCACTCGCCAAATTTTTCGTTTACTACTGTGAGCGTTGCGTTGCTTGTATTACATGTATATATTTCATATTTCATGAATAAAAAAAAGATTGTTTGGTCGAAATATTTTAGTTTTAGCGATTTTTATTAAAAGTGAAAGCTTTCGCCGGAAGTAAAAAATTTATTATTTTTGCGATTGAACCGCCGTTCCCGAGTTATATATTAATTTTTTTATTTTAGCGAGTTTCTTATTTTGGCGGTTTTTTGAAAAAATCTTCCATACGAATTGGACCACTTTATGAAAAACCCTTAGAAACCCTCCAAAATTACTTATTTTTTTGATTTGACGCTGAGTTTCCGAGATATAGATCTTTTTCTATTTTTTTTTTATATTTTCGATCAAAAATAGGGAAGGGTTACCTTGGTAATTATCCGTCGTCGTGGGTAAGTGCCCTTTATTTTGCCCATTACCCTGAGGATAAAGGGTAATCTTGATGGGTAATTTCTCATTGTCATGGGTAGCTACCCATTATTTTCCCCATTACCCTGTGGGTAATGTGTAATTGTGACAGGTAATTGCCCATTTTCGTGGGTAGCTACATATTACTTTCCCCATACCCTATGGGTAATGGGTATACGTTCACGACACATTCCTTACGGCGATGTGTATGGGTTATACATGCGGGGTAGGGGGGTGGGGGGTAGTATATACGACCTTTGCCTGTAGCGCCTCGTGTTGAAGCCACAGCTTGGGTATATCGATGATGTCGAGCTCTGACCATAGAAGGTTGGTTAACATCGCTCTTTACCGAGGACTATTGACGGTATAGGTGTCTCCTTTGTTATTTCGAAAGAAATAAGTTGCGATGATGCTGCCATGCCATAAACCGCAATCTGTGTGGATGTAGTGAAATCTTGTGAATTGTGTTTGATCCATTAAAGGCAATTTTACCGCTGACCCAAAAAAAGGCGCTTCTTCCGAGCAGATGTTTTTTTTTTACCAAAATCCGGATCCCCGGCGAACATTGTGTTATCAATGGTCTTACGGCTTCAATACTTGCGTCAGCATAATCTTATAAGGATGTAGGCCCAAATCCGTTCGCAAAATAATCCGAGTTGACTCTCTGACAAAGCCAAAATCCGCTGATCATCGCCGAATCGTCATTTCTGAGTCTTATTCGATACTGAGCAACGGTGGCTATATTTTTTTTACTTCGCACCGATCTCTACCTGATTGGTGGCTAAAGGTCCAAAAGAGTGTTCTGACGCTTAAATTTGTCCACGGTATGACGAATTGCTAGCGCAATGAAGCCATGATGACACCGGAACTCACGACGAAATTACCGTTCCGTATTTAGAACTGAGCCGAAATTTCGAAATATTTTTTAATAATTTCCACACGTTCGGCAGGCGTGAAATTATATTACTGAATATTTTGACAGCTGGGTGTCATTTAAAGCTTTGACGGCTTTGAAATATAACAATTGGAAATCGTATCATTACTATCTGGTCACCCTATAGTACGCAACGTCGAGTAATAGTGCCACTGAGTACATATTTTGGAATTGTTAAGTTTTGTTCTTTACAACTAAATAGTAATATTGCATATTAAGTATTATTAACCCTGATAAAATAACTCTAGAAAAAAATACAATCACTAACTTTGTAACAATATATTATTTAAATCCTTCAACCTTTTCGCCGATTTTCGTAGGCTGGTCATCAAATTTAAATACTGTAGTATTCTTGTATATAATTTTTTGTCATTTTTGATTGACCTTCTCGTTGAATTTTACAAATTTCCACATTTCCAGCAGTCCTTGTTACATTTTCTACAGAAGCAATAAAGTTAAGGGGGTCTACTCCTCCCCTCATTGTGTTGAAATGACTACAATTGTTTGTTACATGTTTATTTGCTCTCCCCTTTGGACTGGAAAATATCTTTATTATTGTTTATGTTTGTTATTGCGTTTTGTTTGCCCAGTTTCTCTTATCAAGTATCCACATAAATTCTTTAATAATAATTTTGACCTATTGAATGACCCTTTGGCAACAGACCTTTTTGTGTAGTTATGGCCACCACTGGGTATGTAACACAAACAGCTGTAACTACTGAATGTTTTGGTATGTTTGGTTTTGTTGTTTGTACTACTAGTTTTATTGTTGTTTGCAGTAGTTGCTGTTGTTGTTGTTGTTTGCCATGTAATATTTTCCTTTCGCTAAATTATTGTTTTATAGTTTTAAAGACAAATGTCTTTACATTAATTTGCAACTTTGTTGTCCATTGTGTTGTGGGATTTTTGTTTTATTTTTTGTTGCTACACGAAGAGTTTTTAATATTTTGTTTTGCCTTTGTCTAATCGAAAATATATTTATTAATTCTATTTCAAAAGGAGTATAGAATTGTGTACTGTTTGCTACTGGTTCGGTGTTCATTTTCTGTCAAGTCATGAACAGTAATTGGAATCAAATGTTGTTAATATCAACAGGTTTGTTTCGTAAGTCTGAATTTCTTTGCCACTGGCAATATAATTGGTTCGTCTTAATCCTTTTGATCTAAAAAAGTTCTTTTGCCACAACAAGAGATAAGTTGTTGTCTTAAGTCTTTTGTTTATAATACCGTTTGAATGAAGAGTTCATTAAAACTTTGAGTTACATTTGAAGAATAATCGTGGTGTTCTTCTCTAGTACAGTGTGATATCTGCAAATTTCTGCTTGATTGGTTTGGATCAAGTTTTTAGCGTAAGTCTATTATCTTGTGGTACGTTTGAGTTCATTGCTCTTTCTTCATCTCCCTTTCCTCTTGTTTCTCCATTTCTTCATTTTCTATCATAGACAATGAATATTTTTAATTTATTTCCATTTTCTTCCTATATAATTAAAACAAAAATCAAGTTCAGGGTCAACAACAATATCAGAGAGAATATCAACATAGGCATTCAACAACCAACCAATAACATGAATATGTTAACATGATAACACTTTTGTTACAAATACGCCCCTTTGCATGGTAGTACATAAATACACGGTGTATACGAACAATATGGTCTAGTCCAGGTAAATTATGGTTATTATAGCCAACAATGCCTAAAGCCACACGAACTGTGAACAAACAACATGAGTGAGACACAGATCTGAAACATAATAAATAATGTGTTGATACTAAAACAACACTTTATATCTCTCTTTGCAAGCTGTCATTGCTCTAGAGTAGCAGTTGAAAATCGTTTTTGCCAACGAAAAAAACCGTAACTTGTCGGAAACGTAAAAATACAACCTCATATTTATTATTTATCTTCTTGGGTACCAAAGTTATGTTGAGTTTTTTTTATGTTGGATGTTTGAAGTTCCTAAGAATCATAAAACAAAAACGAGGTATAGTATAAACATTTTCGGAAACGGCTGAAGTTCAGGACCAGGGGCAGGCAAAAAAAAATTTTTTAAAAAAAAACCTAAATTAAAGAAATATTAAAGAATGTGAGAAAATTGAAAACTAGCCGTCGCACGGACCTATGGGGCCCACAGGGTCCAAAAAAACCGTCACACCCAGGGACATTTGGCTATGGATTAGTGTGGGTACTTCAACGAAAGGTATTTGTGTCACGAATTCCCTGGCGTCATTCTTTTTTTCGTGGGATGTCTGTAAGTCCATATAAGTCCACTTTTGTGCGTACAGTAAGCATGAGATTGGTTATTGTAACCATCCAGAAAAAAATTTTTTTTTTAAAAAGTACCGAATAATTTTTCCGATTTTGCCACACATCGACTTAAGGTACAGAGGGAATTTTAACTACCCTGCCTGCGACTTAGTGCAATATAAATTTAACGATTTTTCAAATGTTCTACCACACGGTACGAGCAACATAGGTCCCTGCGATGGCTACTTTTCCATGTTCTCATATTCTTTACCTTTTCTTTAATTTTGGTTTATTTTTAAAAATTTTTTTTTTGCCTGCCCCAGGTCCTGAATTTTTGCCTCGGAAACAATTAGTGGACTTTGAAAAAAATGGTTCAATTGTTCAATCGAGTCATTTTATTCTTGATGAACTTCGGTTTTAAAGTCTGAACTACGTCGAATTAGGTATACGGTCATAATTTCTACGTACATCATCCCGATTTTAGAAATTCCAAAATATTGTCGCCATAATTAAGCGAGGCGATAGTGTCGAAAGTATTGAGCAAGCGTTATCAATGACTCTTGGATATGGAATTTCGGCAGCAATACCACAAACTTACCACGACCATATTTTATTAGACCAATATAGACTTAATTTACCAAAAACTGTAAGTGGCCATTTATAAACTTCTGATCAAATGTGGCGTCCTTATGGCTGCTTCTGTTGGTCAATTATATCAACATGCCATAGTGGCAAAGCCATCTCTTGACAGACAATAATACTAGTGTGAAGCCATGTTGTCCTAAAGCTGCGACCAATTTTTTCAACGTATGTTGACCTTTTGAACTTGAAAAGAGTAACAAAAAATATTCTTATTCTTTAAACGAGCTTAAGATCTTTTATTTGTTTTGCTTATTTATCTCCAATATTTCGTATCCATTGGACGACTTCTTCAGGACTTCTTTGTTCCCTGAAGAAGTCGCGCAATGTGGAGACGAAATATTGGAGATAAATAAGCAAAACAAATAAAAGATCTTAAGCTCGTTTAAAGAATAAGAATAATTTCAATTGAGGATCGTGGAAAACTTTATATATTAAAAAAATATTTATTTTATTATTCTGCTCCATAAAATAAGTGTAGGAATTTGGAGTTGGATCTTTGTTTCTCCAGAAAGGTCTTTATCTCTGAAGTGCTGGTCGAGCGTGAAATAACATCTGTTCACAAGGACAAGTCTTCGTTTGATTTCTAGGCTGACATTATTGTTGTTATTCTCAGAAGACCCGAGGTCAATAAACTTGACCACTAGCTCGAAGTTTTATCGGTTATCAAATGTTCAACCTTTCCTGAAAATGGGTGGACGATGTGCTTATTGTAGCCATTAATTTATATTTGTTCTCATTAGTGTCAAACCCACTATTATTGAGTCCTTCGCAATTCTCGCAAATACTGCAGTTTCTTCTTGCAGATTTCGCCCAATGATGTCTAAATCCTCAGCATACACGAACAACATGTGACTTTTGTTGCATATAGATTTATTCGTACTAAATAGTTTGGTGTTATCTTTACTATGTATTTCGTGTCGGCCAGTGTCATTCTACAGGAATACCAAGCTCCGACATAGCTTCGTACAATTTTCCTCTAATCTGGTTATCGTAGAGATGACATGTGTCGATTTGATTTTCGTGGGGTTTGTCCAGGATTGGTTGTGATGTGAATATCTGGTCGACAGTTCTCAAGCCAAACTGATATAGTCCGATCAGGTCTACCACAAAGCTCAAGAGGATCTCGTTACATCCCATGTAGGGATTAGGGAGAGCATCACGCAACCAGTGAGCTGTGCGCGTTCTAGTTTTACACTCTCTGATTGGAACCTACAGTTTTACACCGGTTCCGAAGGGTATTTTGAGGAGCTTTTTCATGGCTAAATACTCTATAGGTGTGATGACCGCCGTCAAAAGAAATTTAAGGTGGTCAGAGCAGGGATAGAAGCCACGTTCTCATGCACAAGAGCGGCGCACACTACCATTGCACCACCGACGGCCACTAAGCGAAACTCGTATGCGATGGATACCAAGCTAAATCTTCGATACTTGGTACATATAACAATATGCTAAACATGACACAATATGCTAAGGCTCCAATGGAAGCCTGAAAACATGACACAATATGCTAAGGCTCCAATGGTCGGGCACGCATTTGTCAACCCAAATTTTGCATAAAAGTTGATGCGTGTTCCTTTCCAAGTCATCGTTGCCAGCATTCAACAACTCAACTAGTGGTCCATTAGGACTTTGTTGTTCTTAAAGCCCGGTATTCAGTTTTTGCGAAATTTTCGTAAGAAATGTTGTCATTTATCTCTAAACGGAAAATTTTGCAGCGCAGTGTTTCCACCTATCTTGGATTTATCTTTTACGCACTCCATTTTATTTTTACCGCATGTGGTGTTACTTTTGGTTGTTAATATTATCGAAATGTGAGTATTCTGGTCCGAAAGAATTACCAAACAATTGTTTTCGTACGAAATAACTTTGGCGTAACAACCCTGTACTTGGTTTTGCCAACGAAATTTTCGCAAGGAGCTGAGTACCAAGCAAATGAAAAGTGAGCGAAATTTTCTGCTCATGAAATTTTCGATATTTTTTATACACCTACTTCTTATGGCAATGACAATTTCATAAAAACTGAATACCGGGCTTAAGCCGGGACATTACAGTTCTAACCCGGTTTTGACTAGGAGGGCCAGTGAACAACATCGTCTTGTAGTTGCTTAACCCTCTCACCTGCATTGAAGTCTCTTGGGATAAGAAAACAGATAAGTGAACTCTCCATTTCCCCAACATGCTCTGCACAGCTGCCACTAGATCTCTACAAAAGGGGATCCCTGATTCATGCTTTTTGGTTAGACTTTTCGGTGGGATTAACGGTCCTCATTATTCCTTCTATATTTTTCAAGTTGCTCACTCTCACGCTTTCTCCACAATCGTTTTGTCTTCTTAAATAAACGGGGTTCTTCTCTTCGATTATTGACATTGTCGTTTATTTAAAAAAAAAACTTATTAGAAGTAATAATGACTTCTCCTTTTGGAATCCGATTTCCTTATAAGGAACTAACAATAAGTGCCCCTTCATTTTCGCATCCCAATATATCTGGTAGCGCCGCTCGGTGGACTGCATTTCTTGGTGAAACCTCCCTCCGTGTTGATTACATAAATCATCGAGGTTCTCGTGGAAAAAATTTAAATGCGACTGCAAGAAATAAACCCTGAGAGACATACAAGGTGTTTCAAAAGAAGTTACCTGATATTGTTTGGCTCTCATTTTTTTCTAAATGAAAAACTTCAATTCTATTTTTTTGGTTATGTTTATCTGAACCTTTAGAATTTTATTGTTTGTTATATTTTATTCGGCGAGAACTTCGGGCGACAGATTCTTACACTCGTCTCGAATGCTGACCTTGAGGGCTTCCAGTGTCTCGGCCTTGTTCACGTAAACACGGGACTTCAAAAAACCCCACAAAAAAAGTCTGGAACGGTTAAATCAGGCGATCTTGCGGGCCAGTGCAAATCGCCAAAAAGAGAGATAAGGCGACCCGGGAACGCCGCCTTCAGAATATCGGTTGTGGCTCGCGCAGTGTGTGCCGTTGCTCCGTCCTGTTGGAACCACATGTCCTCCAGTTCTAATTCGTCGAATTGCGGCAGAAAAAACTCGGTTAACATGGCCCTATAGGGCGCACCGTCCACTGCTGTCGTTTGACCAGCGGCGTTCTCGAAAAAAATGGCCCGATGACTCCTCCAGCGTGAACAGCGCACCATGCAGGCACTTTGAGCGGGTGTAATGGCTCCTCGTGCATCACTCGTGGATTTTTGGTGCCCCAGAAGCGGTAGTTTTGCTTGTTCACGTACCCGCTGCGGTGGAAATGAGCCTCATTGCTCACTACGATTTTCAAATCATTATGAACAAAAATGCCATAAAACGAGCCCGTATGGTAATCAATTGTGACGGCCCCCATTTAACCGATATCATCTTCTCAACTTAACCAATAAAATTCTAAAGGTTCAAATAAACATAATCAAAAAACAGAATCAAAGTTTTTCATTTAGAAAAAAATGAGAGTCAAACAACATCGGATGACTTCTTTTGAAACACCTTGTACATATGTGCAAAGATTCTACCCAGATAAAGTCAAATTTTGAAATTTCGGAAAGAAGTTCCTTATCGCACGTATACAACTATTTAAAACTATTTTTTAACACGATTATGCTACAACACAGTATTATCAACTATTTATATTGGGTATTTTTGCTTTGTTTTGTGTCTAGACTAACATATGTTTGGAAATTTCTTGTTTAATGGGAAGTTTTCTAGGTGGAGCCTGTAACCAATATGTAGTATATATTGTAGTTTTGACCCAATGAAAACTGAAGTTGGAACAGCCAAAGTGAAAAAGTTTAAAAAAGAAAATTTTTTAAAATAAGTAAATTTTCTCAAAAAAAAAATATCTATTCATATTCATAAACAATGTACATTTTCTTGAAAAAAATACCTTATCTTAAAGAAGTACCTTTTCTTAAAAAAGTAATTTTTTTTAAATAAGTACCGTTTCTTATATGTAAAATGATTTTTCATTACAACAAATTTTATTTGCTTAAAAAACTATCCTTTCTTTACAGAGTACCTTATTTGCGAAACAAAATAACTTTTCTTGAGATAAGTACCTACTCTTAAAAATTTACCTATTCTTGAAAAAAGGGCCAATTCAAAAAAAATTCCCATTTCTTAAAAAAGCCTTTCAATCAAAACCTGTTAAAAATATACATTTTCTTACAAAAATTCCTTTTCTTAAAAGTATCTTATCTTAAAAATAAAATAATACATTTTCTTATGTTTACTTGAGATAAGTAGGCTTTCTGACAATAAGTACATTTTCTTAAAAAAAATAACCTTTTCCTAAAAAGAGTACCACTTCTTTAAAAAGTACCTGTTCTTAAAAAAGTACTTCTTTGTAAAAGAAATTCATACTGTTATGGCTTTTTCTTACAGAAAGTACTTCTTCTTAAAAATAGTACATTTTCTTAAAAAAATATTAGCTTTTAATAAAAGAAGTACCTCTCTTTAAAAAATTACCTTTTGGGGAAAATATAATAGTACATCCGGGATGATTTTTGTGATTTTATTGTTCAAGCTGGAGGCCATTCTATATCTCTATTAATAGAGATATAGGTTGTTTAAAAGGGATTTTGCAAATGTATTCCTATGATTCTATGATCTATCCAGGACGAAGTGCTCTATGAACAGATTTATTTTTTTCAAACTAAATTTGGAAGCGTTAAACGGCTCACGATGACTTGCCAACCCTTACTGAGCAAAAATGTCAACACAGTTTGATATTCTCAGCTGACGTTCTCGATATTGCAGCTAAAAAAAACATCAGTTAGTATTGACAATCTTATCAATGGTACTAATTCAGGCACAGTGAGTAGACATCTGATTATGAAAATGTTACGGATTTCGGAACTAGTCATGCCAGTGAGTATACTTTCAAGAATTATCTAGTATTTCATCGAAAACCAACCATTTTTCGCCTATCAAAATTTATCAGACCATGAAAACTAGAAGTATAAACTTCTCATACATTAACATTCACAAAAAAATGTTAATTTCTGGTGATTTATATTTCATTTTCTCAACCAACCACCCTCGTTACCAACTATCTGAAAAAGAATAAGTTGTATTTTCGACTTTGAAAGAACGAAGATGGTACAAGCGTAATTAGGAAAATTACCATACTGTAAGACGGATGTTTAAATGATGCTTTAACTGAAGACAATAGCATTAACTAAGTACATTGCCATAGTCATTTATACTTATATCGTACACTGAGACAAAAACATATAATATATCTAACTGCATATAAGCATAAGGCATACGGCCAGTCTCGTATTTCCGGCTTTATTTCACCTTAATTCAACACAATAACCTTAACATTTGTAAGCTACTGAGGTATAGTTTTTTGTTTGGTTGTAACTTGGCTTAAGTGTTTTCGTAATACATTACAAATGAGTTATGCCAAACAAGGTTCTAATTAAAATCACTAAGTTTGTGTTACTATGTCAGTAAGATTCAATGTTTAGGTTGCCGAAGTAGACAACTATATGCTTTGGTTGATACATTGAATATCATATGTTTGAATATGTTTGTGATGTTTTTAGCTGATAGATTTGTTTAGTTTGACTATCAATTTCATGTTAATTTTACTATTCGCTCTCTGTTATTGTATATTCTGTTTGTATATTTTTTTTCAAAATTGCTATATTCACGGTTAAAAACTAATAAATAACATGTAGTAAACATGTTTTCCATAAAAACAACCATACACACTACCTATTAGGTGAACAGTTTTAATGGTTTTATCTGAAATGACAATGATTATCGTCCGATGAACAGGTCTGTGTTTTAAGTTAAAGTTATACTTTTGTGCGCTACTGTCCTTATGAAATTTATATAATTAGGTAGAGAATAATTAATACTAAATTGATATTTGAAATGAAACATTGTTTGGCTTAACTATGTTTTGATATGATCGGAGGTATTAGTATATTATGTGTACAGGTGCAGTATTATGTTACTCGGATAGCGAGAGTTGCGCTTAAGATGCACAAATAAGTTTGTGTCTTAAGTCTTCTGTTTTCCTTTAGGCAGTAATACATTTATTTAAATTTTTTAAAACCAATATTTTAGCGTCATAAATTAAATCAAATTGACTAATTTCGTTAAATGTGGTTATTATTTGACATAGATAAATTTCGTTCGCGATCTAAATTTAAAACTAAATTGATACACTAGAGTGCTGAGGCGGATTCAAAGGGGGGGATGCATTGGGCGCGGGCTCGAGCCTTTAATATATTCTTTTTATATGAAAAAATTACAATTTCATATTTGTTTAAGATAAAAGATTATAAAGTGTTATAAGGCAGTCACGAATTCATCAACACTGAATGAATCAACGGAATTGTAATATCTGAGTTGTACTTACAGGGTTCAGCAGAGCTAGCAGTAGGAACGCCTGAATCTTATTTCTTTATATACTCGTATTCATTATAGTTATCTAATGGTGATCATGAAATTTCGTTACCTGCATCGTTTAGAAAATTACCCTTTTTTAATTTTTACTGGCGATCAAGAAATTTCATGGTCTTTGCGATTAAACACGCCATTTAGGAGATAGTGCTATTTATATGTTTTTCTAACTGAGATCGCGGAATGGTGTCCATTTTACCATTAGACGCACTACTTAGGAGTTATGACCATTTTAATATTTCTGAAATAGTGAAACCAAATGTTGCAATAAGAAGCACTGTTTAGGAGATATTACCAGTTTATCAGGGATGATTTTTGTGTATTCGCCCTTTTTATTAGAACTATTTTTTTTTTTTCAAGTTCAAGACCATTCTATAATTCTATAAAGATATATATAGTGTGGGACGGCAGCATCATCGGCCTGTACTTCGTTGAAAAAGATTATGGTATTTCTATCACCTTCAACGGAGAGTGCTACTGATCGATAATAACCCATATGTATTTGCCAACATTGGCTGATATGGATGTGAACGACATGCGTTTCACATCGACACCACGCGCGATTTGAGATCATGGCCACTGGCCACTGAGAGTTTCCGATTTACCCCATTACACGTATTCTTCCACAAACGAATGGTACCCTCAAAGCCAACAGAATGCGGTAAAGTTATCTAGAATTAGTTTTATTGGATGCCCTCCACCCAGCGAAGTCGCGGCGGCCAATCTAACGATGGCATATTCCACACATAATGTCATTGATATACATTTCAAATAAAACGACAAATTCCTTCACATCTCACCGATGTTTCCCTATTTGAAAACAGGGATTCTGATTTTTATTATTTTAAAAAGTGACACTGTTATTATTTTACAATACCAATTCGAAAAACAAACAAATGCGATAATTTATATATAAAATTTTCATGAGATTCTATTTCGAAGGGCCCAATATTTTTCCTGCGCCCTGGTCCTCAAGCTCTTAAGTACTATGACATTTAATGACTGAGGAATGCACGCTATCTCATAAACATATTCCGCAGGAACCATGTCTTTGTTGGGAACACTCTTCAAACATGCATATGTTTGCAAGTTCCAAACACACTTGTATTTAAATGCAAACAATAGCATGTTTACTCGCAAACATGTTTGCTTTTACGTTGGCGCATATGCGTTCTTCATCCCAAACATCCAAATACTTGCGTGGAAGCATTCGCGTTTTACCCCCAAACCTTCATATACTTACGTGGAAACATGTTCGTGTTTCCTCCCAAATATAACACTAGTTAGAAACGAATTATTCTTTGAATTCAGTGTATTTGTATTAAGTATTATAATTAATTGTATCATTCATTTCTTATTAATAATTGTGTTTATTTTCCTGACGATGCTATCTAAAGGGTAGCGAAATATCGAACAATAAAATTAATTGAAAATACAACCAAACGCTAGAACAATTTAATTTTTAAATATATAAATCCACATTTATAAATAATTAATACAAAAAATTTAAAGATTTCAAACGGCCCTTTTTACAGTTACTTGCGTTAAATGTGTTACTAGTTTTTCCCATGAAATGAGAATCTGCTGCTCTTTTGCTACTCCTTGCTTTGTTGTCTCTCACGTTTTAGTTTCAGAAGGTTTCAAGTACAGGCTGAAAAACTTGTCTTTTTTTGTTGTTCGGATGCAAATATAATGTGTTCGTAGCTTGTCGCAAATATAGTACATTTGCGACCAAACACATTGTGTTAACTATTCAATATAACATGTTTGGGACAGAATCATTAATGGGTTATAATATATATGTATATTTGTGACCCAAATCTGCCTTTGTTTGTTGAAAACTGCTGAAAACCAAAACACGACGGACGATAGAGAAACAAAAAGCAGCAGATCTTCAATTCAAGGAAACAATGATTGCAAACATGTACATTGTTCGTGCAATATGTTGCTGGGGCCGATATTTTTTAGCGTGTATGCTTTGGTTATCACGTTGGTATACAAATAATATACTTATATACAAATCTAGTTCATGCAAGCAAAGTGTGTATTAATTATATTTCACAAATGGTCCGCCGTTCCGATTTTGTCAGTGAAGGCTCGGACAGATACAGCGCTTCACGTGGTTGCCGTTTCCACTTTATTTCTTCAAAGTCGTTTCGCACTTTGCTAGCACACATATATTTATACGAAACACATCCGCAAAATCCAAAGCAACATCACAAACTATTTAACGGCCCGATCGTTTGTTTATTCTTTTTTCACTGATCAAGCGCTTTTGATATCCTCCGTCCGATGAACCATTGGCGACTGAGTATATGTAACTCCACCTGCAATTTACACGAACATTCAGGAATATTTAGGACTAACTGACTGAGAGAATAATGCAAACACACCGATACACACTTACAAGATAGACTCTGTCGTTGTTCCTCTTTTATTCTCTTGCTCTCGAGAGAGCACAAACAGTGCAACAAACACAACTGCATTTGCATCACAAACACAGTCATACTTGAGTCGCAAACGCATATATTATAACATATTAATAACTGTGTCTCAAACATGTAATATTGAACACAGTTTGTTTGGAAAAAGTATATTATATTTGCAACGAGCTCCAAATACACGTTATATTTGCATACAAACACTGATTGACTGATTTTTTTAGCGTGTGGCTACTAGAAAATATAACCATTTTAATACAGCTAAAATTTGCGCCTGGTCAGTTAACCAGGTTTATAATTGTCTGTCTAATTATGGTAGGCACTGCATACGTATTTTTTTCATTTGAATGTCTAACATAGAGATGCCCCGAATTTATAAGAAGCCTCAAGGTATTTGCCTTACCTGATTGTTAAACAACTCGTTTCCTAAATGATAACATAGTGAGTTGCTTTCTGGTCCATTTGAAACTTGTAACCTCCTCATTTCTTACCCTCTCCACCACAGAAGCAAATATATTTCTGACAGCAATTTATTTTTTACAAACTAGAACTCTGTAACTTAAAATTCCACATGTTTCATATCAGTTTAGTTTTACAGACAACACATCCAACATCTTTGTCAAACACAATTTCAAGAGAATGACTTATGTTAAACAATTTAAGCTGAGACATCAATCTCCTAAATGGCAACTAAAATACTGTTTAACAAATTGACTAGAACAACATTTTAGCTTAAAGATAACCTCCATAATATCTTATTTTTAAAAATCTTTGTGAGTTCTAGTATCTGGCCACAAAACATCTCTTACAACTTAAATCAATGTAATCTTCTTATCCAAAAGCGTTTACGAAATTTCTCGCTAAAGTATTAAAAACTGCTGTCGCCATGTTCGTTGCTTACAACTTTTGTATTTCATTATAGGTGTGTTTTTTAATACGCAGCTAGTGTAACAAATTGGATTATTTGTACAGAAAAGGTTGCATAGCTTTCGAAAGCGACTTTATAAAAGATAAATTAGGCTAACTAAGCAGCGTTGCCATGTTGCATTTGTATTATCCTTAATACATTAAACTAAATAAATATTTTCTCAATAACTGGCATGAAGGGACAGAGAAGAGGTCCTCACAATCAGTGAAATGTGCGCTTTCTTGTTTCATACTCACTGCTTGGCACCTAGTGTTTTGCACCGTTTTCGAACGAATTTATGAGAATCTTTGGGCTCGTCTTTGAAAGAAATGTAATGCACAAGAGTCGAGGATACTGACCATTGCACCACGATGGCCACCCATCATTACATCACAGTGGAGAATATGCATCAACTAAATAAAACAAATCACTTATTTTTTTGTATTTTTAGTTTCTTCTGCCATCTTAAAATAAAACAGACCACATACATCAACTGGTTAGTACATAATTATAGATGTCAGCTTTTGTGTCTTAAGTCTTTTGTTTGTTCAGTTCAGCTCAGTTAGATGAGTGGGTTTCTTGACAAACAGCGTCTTCAAATAAGTTGAAATTATAGATTCCAGTTAATGATTGTGGCAATTATTCTTACCATATGTGTCATAAATATGTTAAAGTATTTCAATTTAGGTTCTTGCTGTTTGTTCTATGGCAGAGAATGAACAATAAACAAATGGTAGTTGAAGTCACTTTAAAGACGACGACTTCACTTGACTCCACATGACTGCAAGTTGTGGTTAGTAGCTTGACAGCGGCGAAACCGCCACTATTCTATACTTCACTTGACTTGACGTGAAGCATGTATCATGTATCATGTATCTGCCTGCCACACGACAATCAAGGTTGAGTTTAATTGATGAGTTTAGTGTGAAATGTATAAAGAGTTAACAAATAAAACGAAACATAAACGAAGCAAACTGTAGTTATAAGTAAAGAATCTTACGATGAAGCAATCGACAAGAGAAACTATGAACAATGACTATATACTCATGCATATGGCGGTATTTTCATAACCTTGAACTTAAAAAAAAACTTCTAGCTCTGTACATACACACGTTTCCAAATGATATATAGTCCGCATCATATAAATAGCTCCATACGAAATTCTGATTTTTGTAAAAGTATAAATAATTATATAGTTTAGTTTTCTTGGCAATATATTACCAAACGACGACTTCGTGTTCTTCAAGATTATACATGGATTTAAGATGAAGACGACTGTTGGGATGGGAAGTTCCTTTAAATGAATTGAATGACTGAATTTCTATTCAAAACTATCTGCTTGACTTTTAGGTCGAATCAAAAGTGAAGATCTTATCAGAACGCAGAGCAATATTATCGAATCTTCCCAAGAATATGCATCATATGTTGATTTTTCTATACACTAAATTGTTGTTTTCCAACTCCAAAAAATTCAAAGCCGTAAAATGAAAACATTACATAAAAAGCCCGTCAAAAAGTTTAAAAATAATTAAGAATTCACACCCAGGAATATTCTGCAGCACCACAATGGTATTTAATGTGGCATCGCAAACGCACACAAATCCCTCGGACTGCTCAAAATACATCTGGCCAGAATCGAGTTGTATATTTCCACACGTAAAGTGCGGCTCATAACTCGTTAGTTGTAGGCAACGCACCCGCACGCGAGTTCCTTCGAAATTTAAGTTCTAAACGAACATGCTCTTGAGTAGGTGGATAATGAGCAGCAAAACATCTCGTGATTACTTTCGTGTCTGTAAAATTTGTTCGCTACCAACCGCTTTCGAGTGCGTTAAGCAAAAACTCACTGCTAGCACTCGCCTTAAAACCGATAAAGTGAAAATTATAAATATTTTGGAAATAATACGTAGTATGTAGAACAAAATATATCGCACCCCAATTTCAGAAGAGTCACAACTCAAAACTTTTACATTTTAATTTTTTGCTTAAAATCGATGTATAAAAATCTGTCGTCATTCTTCCAACCTTTTCGTAATACAAATCGTATACGCTGAAAAATGACGGCTCCAGCAACATATTGGAGGAACACGTATATGTTTGCAAGCATTGTTTTCATGAATTGAAGATCTGCTGCTTTTTGGGTTCTTTGTTGTCTGTCACATTTGGTTTTCAGCAGTTTTCAACAAGCGAAGCCACATTTGGTTCACAAATACACATATAATCATTGTGTATCCAATATATAATATTGAATAGCAAACACAATCTGTTTGGACACAAGTGTATTATATTTGCCACAACCTACAAACACGTTATATTTACATCCAAGCAACAACAAAAAAGACAGATTTATCAGTGTGTATGCATATGACCATTATTGAGAATTTGCACACATTTATTAACGTAGCAGAATTAGTTTTTTGCCTCTACAGAAAATTTTGAGAAATGACTAGAGTATTCAAAACTGAAACCGAAAATTGGTCCGCCGGTTTTTTGCACATCTACCCACCGCCGGTTTTCTGAAAATTAGCATTTTCGAACAATCGGTGGAACTGGCAGTAAAACCCGGTTTTAAAAAATGCAAAGTACATAAAAAGTAAGAACAAATTATTTTTGGTACATTTTATACTTATTCTGTACACTATGTACGTTTTGTAAATGTTTGATACATTTTTGGTACGTTTTGTGTACTTTTTGGTATACTATGTACCTTTTGGTCCACAATTGACTTTTTGTACATATATATTGTGTGCGTTTTGATACCCTTTATATAGTTTATGGTACATTTTTATATACATTGTATGTCTTATTAGCACACATTTTGAACTCCTCGATAGATTAAGTAATTTTGGGTGCATTCTATGTACCATTTGGTACACTTTATGCAATTTATAGTACTCTTTATGTACTTTTTGACACCATTTATACGTTTGATGCACTTTGTGTATTTTCTGTACAATTTATTTACATTTTTAATGCACTTTATGTACCTATGTACTTCCTGAAGCATGTTATGTACTCAGTATTAACTGTATGTACTTTTTAGTACAAATTACGTAAATAAACAAGAACACTCATTTATTGCATCTATTTTCTCCCATCTGTGTATATTATAGCTTTGATACGATCCCGATCCGCTCGTTTTTCTCATTTGAAAAGAAAGGGAGGGTACGGAAATGAATATAAACAAACGCAAGCAGTTCGCTCGCGTACGCGTGCGATTTTGTTTAAATGTTTCGCACGTGCTCTCGAGTTGTATTTATATTTTGGATATTATTTTACATCTCACGATTAACATTTATCGTTTTTATACTGCTGTTTCCACGGTTCGCGGCGAGTGAGCGAGCGTTAACGATGCCTGAGTTTAACTCTTAATAGTTTTAGAAACAATGAAAAATATGCCACACAAGAAACATAAGAAACACGTTGCTAATTTCAACTGATTCGACAGAAATTATACAAATTTGAAATTATACAAAAAAATTATTCTTATAATTATTTGAAAAATTAAACAAGTTTAGAATTAAAAAATTAAGATGACATTACTGTTCATACTTGTAATTGCCGAGATAACTTCATGTAATTGCACTTCCAATAAATATTTCTTAAACTTTTTACAAGTATTTAAAAATTAACTTGCAACGAAGAAATGTTTTATTTTTGGGGTAGTTTTATTTCCGTGTAATAAAACAGGTCAGTTGTATTGTGGTGGTTTTGTGGGAGCCGTTCCCCCAAAAATGCTCCAGACATGTCTCGTGTATGTCAGTAGTAGGATCGGACATAACCTTAACCAAATTTATCAAAAAAGCAATCCAATAAGTGTTCGAACTCACGGGCGATGAGTTAATACCTTTTTGTTACACGATACCTGTTCGATTTCTGTGAACATTGGAAAATTAAAAAACAGCGTTCAATCATATGATGACGTTACATTTAAATAATATTAATACTAATTATTTAAAGACCAGTGCAAGCACATGTGTCATTATTTTCCTGCTTAATACTTTTTGTTTTATTCCCACAAAAAACAAAGAGAATGCAAACAACAGACACATGTACATACATACATACATTTTTATGTTCGTACGTACGCTACACAAGTTCACACAATTTTCGTTGCTCTCTTTCTATCTCATTTTTGCCTACGTATAACCACGTCATTATTCTCTTTGCTCTGAGAGTGCTCCGCTCCCACACAAGACAACTATTCGCTACCGCTACATCAGTGTGTGTTTTTTTCGCAGTCTGACAATCTGTGTTTCACAGTCGGACAAATCTGTGTTCTATATAGGGGTGGGTTACCCTTATCATTTAGGGGTATGAAAAATAGATGTTGGCCGATTCTGAAACCTACCCGAAATGCACACCAATTTTCATACAAATCGGTCCAGCCGATTCGGAGGAGTTTAACGCCAACCAATCTGTGATCGCAGTCGGCCAAACTATGTTTGGATGTGTTCACTGTGTGAGTTAAGTCCATACCAGCGCCTGTAGATGTTAACACATCGAAAAATTGCGCTGCTCTCGAGAATCTACCTTATTTCGTAAGGAATATTCTTTCCGTCAATTTAGCTCTTTCTATATTGCCGATATTATAATTTAGTTAAAATTTTGTCGGTTTTATGCGCTGAATTTTGATTGGAACTATTCCTAAAAAACGGAGGTGCGAATGTGTTAACTACGAACGTATGAATTTTGTACAATGTGCTGATGCCACATTAATATGCAAATCTTCCATAAACATTTAGATACAAAACAGTGACCTAATCATCATCTGGTCGGAAAACCATCATATTTATTTTAATTTTACAAGATTTTATTAAATAAATTAATATCAATCAAATATTACGAAGTTTTTATTATATAAAAATTACCAATTATGAATGTTTAATAAAAAATTTTAAAATAATCTTTTATTATCATTATTTATTTTCTTACAAACGGTTTTGAACAATTAAGTAATTTAAAATATTTAATTTTTAACCCAATGCGGGTTAATAACTTTATAGACTGCCCATTGGTACAACGGTATTTTTTTATTGGCTGGCACCCAGACTAGTAGCAAGACATCAAGATAAAAGTCTTGCCCAGCTCCAAAAGATTTGACCCAAATTACTTGTAAGATCATTTGTGGTTTTTGCCTTATTGTGTATCGTATATTTTTAAATTACACTCAATTAAGTTAATAAAAATAATAAAATTTGTTACGGAAAAAAAGAAGAAATCTTCAGGCAGCAAAAAAGGAAAATGTATTGCATTATTGTTTATTGCCAGTGGTTGAATAATGGAAAATAACGAGAGACTTAAGACACGAACGCTGTCTGGTAATGTAATGCACGTGATGTGTGATTTATCCACGTTACCCTAAATACGCCCATTGAATGAGGTCAAATAGGTGAGATAAAAGTTTAAATATTAATCGTATAAATACATATTTATATAAACTGTCAAATAATTTATGTGTTAATTAGGAGTAGCTATTAATCTTGTTTTGGTCGAATTGAAGTGATTTATTTTATTTATTTCGTTTGCACAAATATTGAGAAGTTCATTAAACTCTTGTGATTTCCAGATAATCACAAAGTTGATAGTCAGTTTGTTAGAAAATATGTGTAACTTGGGACTGAATTTTATGTAAACAGGCTTCTGAATTTCATTTAAACAGTTGGTATTTGGAAACCGTGCATGGAAAAAGTTGTACATGAAAAAAAAACAACTGAGCATAATACAACTTTTGCAACTGATATACTTGTACAGGACAATCGTGGTTTGGCCTACATTTACTAAATTATGAAATTACGGCCTGTTTTCATAAATCGAATTTGAACGAACGAATTGGCCTAAAGTAAAACATAAATAACTAGAAAATAAATCAAATGATCTCAGTTGGAAATTTCTTAAAGACATTATCAGTGTCTAAGATGTGAGATGTCAGAATTCCTGCTGACTTGCCGATCCGCTTCCATGCAAAAAACTTCATGACACCGGCTGATATTTTCATACATTTGGTAATCGCCTTATGATATGTAAACTAGTCGTCCATAAGTCACTCTTCATCAGTGCGTCAATTGGTGAAGATCGTCTACAAATGTGTTGATCTTGTGTCATCTTATATACAATTATTAAATTTGAATCTTTGTGATGACCTCCAATATATAAATGAGAAACAATCTGGCATTATTTTGGAAAATCAATAGAATGGTCTTACATATATTGGCAGGTTCTTCACAATTTATGTCACCTAAGTCAAAAATAGTGACATGTCAAGTAGATATTTTATTGGTTGCCAAGAGAGTAATTATTTTATTCAAATAATTAATTTTAATCTATGATGTAGGCGTCATTTTGTTCAATGACCTCCTGCCATCGTTCAGGCAACTTTTTGGTCCCAGATTCATAGAATGACTGGTTCGCTCCACAAATATACTCGAATAACTCGGTGTGTAGGTCCTCTTCTGTATTGAAGGATTTTTGCATTCAAAAAGTTTTGCAAACTCCGTAATAAATGCAAACCCGAATGTGCCAGATCGGTACTATAAGGTGGATGTGACATCACTACCCATCCAAACTACAAGTACAATATTTTTTGCCGAGTCTGCAAAGATGTGTGAGGCCTAGAGTGGCCGTGATGGGAAACCACTCCTTTTCGATTTACCAATTCAGGTCGTGTTTCTTTCAGTACTCGACCAAAGTTCGTCAATTGCAGACATTAAACTATATTAGTCAGAATTTATGGTTTGGTTTTTAGGAAGCAGCTCAAAATAATTCCCTTAATATCCCACCAAATAGACTAGACCTTCGTACCATTTTTGGTTCAGTTCCGCCATTAATGAAGATTGAGCGCATTCAGCATGTTTATACCAGGATCTCCTTCAGCTGGCGTTGTTGTAGTAAATCTATTTTTGATCTCCAGTGATCATGCGTTTTAAAAATGGATAATTTTTGTTGCATTTGAGCAATAAATCGAAACTGTGTTATCCAAAGTTTAGTTATGAGGATTTCCTTAAGCTCGTGCGTAACCCAAATATTAAGCTTTTTGACATGTACAAGCCGTTTGAAATGGTCGTTTGCGACACCTTCAGCTTGTCTGCAATTTCTTAAGAATCGTGTTTGTCTTCGTCCTCATCAACTCCGGTAGGCCAGCTCCTGTGGCCGTTTTTGATCGTGAAATTTCCAGAACGAAATTTTTTTCACTAGCTTTGGCATGTGCGTTCTGTTAAAGCATCCAAACCATACACATCACAAATACCTCGGAGTGCTTCCGCGGCTTTTTTGCCTGTTCGGGAATAAAAGAGCAAAATATGGAGAAAGTGCTAATTTTGGTCAACCACAATACGATTTAAATGAAAACTGGCTACTGAAAATAATATCTCATATCACAAATTTAAGCTTGAAATGTCAGTTGTGTAACTATATGACAAAGAATTTAGTCAGCTGATCAAAAGCATTTCAAAAATAACAAAAGCGCCATCTATATGAGAAAACCGAAGTTATTTTCTTGCCACCCAATGTATAATGTGTCATAACGTACTGTCATTGTCCTAAGGAAATTGAACTGACATTGACGTCTAAACAATTTTTCCACTTGGGAGGTAATTTTTTCAGAAATTTATTTATTTTATATTTGACCTAAATTATTCGTAGTATTTACGTTTAAATTCATGGGTTCATTAGAATTCTTTTTATAGAAACAAATAGAGCGTTAAAATTTTCTTTAAAAAACTAAACTAATAACTTGGACCCAATTTATCAGTGGAAATTATCTTCGATAAAACATAAAATATATTTTGAAATAATGTTAGTTTTGTCAGTTTAAATATGATCAAGCGACCATATGATTTTGACAGAAACCAAAAAGAAGAACAAGAGCAAAGGTTAATTTAGTATTAATGTAGAAAATTGCCACCGCGGGTGGTGCAATGGTTAGTGTGCGCGGGTTTTATACATGAGAACGTGGGTTCCATTATGGCGACACTATCGAGTATTTAGCCATGAAAAAGCTTCTCAAAATACCGTTCGGAACCGGTGTAAAACTGTAGGTCCCAATCAAAACTAAAACTAAAACTAGATAGCGCACATCTCACTGATTGTGAGAATCTTTCCCCTATACCTTCATGGGATGTTATGGGACACCATGTGTATGTGGAAAATTTAAATCACCATTCTGGTGAAAATATCAATAAACACATATCATTGGGTGGTGTTAGAAGTGCATTCCTGAAGATGAGTTCGAAGTGCATCCCTGCTCAAATATTTGAAAGTTTCAATTAAAATTTTATGTTTAACACTTTACTTTAGTTGTGAAAATGAAGCGTGCTTGATGCATTGTAACGATCAGTTGATAAATATACGAATACCGGTTATTTTCGATGACATATTCCACAGTTGCCACATGAACAGCAAGAGCAGATGACAAATTATTTAAAACTTGTCTTGGTGTATAAAGTCAGATCAAATATGAATCAAAATCAGCCGATTACTCATTTAAATAACCACTTAACAATTGATCCTTAGTCGAATACTTAGCAGTAGTCAGCGCCGCACTCTTGACGCATTAAAATCGTGAATGCCAACCTATATGGTCAGGTAAATGAAGAATATACTTATATTATATGACTAAAAAGAGTCGAAGGTTGCTCGTTTTTTAAATGCTTCGCCATCTGAGTTTAATGACCACTTAACAAGTCATATGAATAAAGTAAATTGTAGCGGTATTAAACCGCAAGTTAAAGATGTTTGAATCATAATTTAATCGAGTCCGTTAGATATAAAGCATTTGAGTAAAGAAGACACATAAAAACTCAAAATAGTGGACTTCTTTTTAAAGGCAGCATCAAACACAGATTCGGATCATTACCTTGTTGCAGTATGAGTTCGCAGAAGAATAAAGGAATCTTACCAAACCAATCACAGATAAAGCTGGACTTGAGAGAGTTGCAATTACCAGATGTAGCCTCAGCCTACTCAAACAATCTCACTCTATGACTGGCGCAAAACAAGGAATTCTGAATCGCAATGGAAATACATTTCCCATTCTAAGGAGCAATATTGGGAGAAAAGGGAGAGGTAAACCGCATAAAAAATGGTTTCCCATTACATCCCGTGAAGGAATTGGGGTGAGCTTTCAACAAGCAGTGAGCTGTGCGGTTTATAGTTTCACACTCACTGATTGGGACATAGAAATTTACACCGGTTCCTTACGGTATTTTGAGAAGCAGTTTCATGGTTAAATACTTGAGAATATCGCCGTCACTAAGCGAGGCGACCGTCGTCTAAAGAAATGGTTAGTGTGCGCAGCTCTTTCTCTCGATGGCGGTCACCTCGCTTGGCGTTGGCGACACTATCGAGTACCTAGCCATGAGAATGTTTCTCAAAATACAGTTTGGAACCGGTGTCTTCTAGAAAGCTTACAACTCCCCCTTCAGTGGATGTAATCGGATGCCATTTTGATTGTATTCTTCTCACGTATCCCTTCACACTGTCGGAGTTAATATTTAAAAAAAATTATTAAGCCTAAATACGGAATTTTTTTATTTCATTGTCACAGCTCAAGACCAATCTATATCTCTATAAATAGAGATATAGTTTTTTAAAAAGAAGATTATTTGCAAATGCATCCTCATGATTCCTGGAAAACCGAATAGTTTTTTCAGATCTCGTCACAGATCTTCATCAGCGGTTTTTTGAAATGCTGCTTTTGAAAAATTCATCAAACAAAACGAAAACTCATCTGAATTTAGAATTTTCCACTATGCAAGTGTTAGAAAAAGGCCGAATAAATAAGAAATCATCCCTGTGGAACGTAGAGCACCACGAAGCAACAAGCAATAACAATTGCCTTTAAACATTGTGTTGTCTTTTAGAAAAGAAAAAAACCATTTCTAATGGGGACCGAAGGTTCTCTGGAGATGGAAAGAAGTTGTTTTCAAATGTTTTCCTGTGTGTTTCGCTTGCGATATTTTTCGAACACTTGCATAGTGGAATATTCTCAATTCTCAATGGTATCTTACCAATTATAATATGATATAGACCTATATTTGGCAAAATAAATCCAATTAAGTTTATTTCTAAGTTGTAAGAAAACTTAGAGATTTTTAACCAAACCAAATTTCCTATGAAAATTAGACTTTTCTTACATATTAAGCTCTCCTGAGCTCATTTATACGTAGGATACATTTATATTTTGGCGTTTGTTTAAGATCATTTCAATCGACAAAAAAAATTAAAAAAATATATGAAAAACCCCGAGCGAAATGTTTGCGAAACATCGAATTTGAAAAATTTATTCTAAAATTTCACATTATGAGTGAATGCTGAGTGTAGGGTGCAGTTCCGAATGATTAAAATTCTAAGGTAAATATATTTGTGCCAAAGCCTTGTCTTTCGGAAAAATTTAAACATTTATATACGTTTCTTGGAAAGAAGTAAAGAAAATACTTAATGAATTATGATACCTTTTCGGGAAAATATTGTGTTTTTACAGGTTGACAACAAAATTCCAAATTTGAGAAGTCGGCATTTCCAAACGTCTTTAGAAAACTTACAAATTTGTACAGTGCATTCCTTAATTAAGAGAAGATCTTAATAACGGTAGAAGATCTCCTGCAACAGTTAGCGAATTTTTTGTTTGTTTGGGAACAAACGAGAACAAATTTTGTATAAGAGAAGCAGCATCGCATTATTCAGGAACATCAAGACAAAAATAGGAACTGGAGCAGGAAACGCAAAATAGCAATATTGTCAAGATAGAAATAGGAACAACAGCATGAGCATATGAACCGGGATTAGGAAAAAGTGATAATGGCTGGAATATAATGGCTGAAACGAGGAAAGGAGTTGTAGAGGAGTATAACAGGAGCGAATTTTCAGTAATATCAGTATGGTATAATAGTTGATAAAAACACATTAGCTGATATAAGAATATCTGGAACACGATGTGCAGGACGTATAACAATCAAGTGCAGAAATATCAGGAAAAACAAGCAGGAGCAGCAGGTTCATGAACACAGTAATACCGGAGAAATACAGGAATACAGGAGAAGAAATACAGGAGTAATACAGGAAAACCCATTATTATCCCAACTTTCACCATGTATGTATTTAAATTTGATTTTTGCAAGTTTGGTCCGCAGACACAAAATTATTTATAATCTGGCTCTTTCTGGAAAAAGTTTGCCGACCTCTCATCTAGATGAAAAATTTACATTTATAAAAGCAACAAACAATATTTTTTGATTCTCTGTACGTTTTAATATACATTTATACATATTTTATTGAATACCGATTGGGGTATAAAAAATTAATTGGCACATGTAAATTGTCAACACGCTGAAAAATAATAGACCCGGCAACATATTGCAGGAACCATGTACATGTTTCCAAGCATTGTTTTCGTGAATTGAAGATCTGCTGATTTTTGTTCCTTTATTTTCCTTTATTTTCTTTTACGTTTCTGCTTTCAACAATTTTTAACCAACAAAGCCTCATTTGGGTCACTAATACATATATTATAACCTATTAATTATTATGCCCCAAACAGGTTATATTGAGTAGCAAACACAATGTGATTGGACACAAGTATACTATATTTGTGACAAACTACAAACACGTTGTATTTGCATCCAAACAACAAAAGAATATAAATTTTTCAGCGTAAATCGCTGATGTAGATGAAATATCGTTTCAATATACAGGCGGTCCATTTCTCCCGACATAACCACTCCTGTGAAGTTATTTGAAGTCCAAAGTTTATGTCAACACGCCACGGACCCTGGAAGTCTTCAAAGACAATATTCGATATCAACAGCCCGTAATTCTACGAAAAGTGATTCAAAATGTGGCAAGCGACCATTTACGCGATGCCATATTCCACAAGTGATGAAAACAAAGTTGCACTGTTCAAAACAAACGAAAAATCATATCACAACAACTAATTTGTGTTAGATTTTTATGATTTCTAAAAACATTAGGAAGGTTCAAATGGTTTAAAAGGTTTAAACGGAAGGTTTAAACCTTATATTTATGGCATTGCATGTTCGCCTATTTTCAAACCTGAACTAGAAGTCATCAAGTAATGATCATTGGCAATATCATCCAATTATATACTGCTATGGTCGATAATTGCTGATTATATTTCATACTATTTCGAAAACGTTTTAAAATTTACAATTCATTTCAGCAGATAATAAAGTGTCGGTTGCCTTCATTCTAAACAATTTGGCACGTTTATCTTTTTTCATTGAGAATAAATAAATATGTGAAAAATTATTAAATTTTAATTTAAAAGTTTCGAAAATGTCTAGGGCAACCAACCAACCACTTTGTTAAATAATGATGAGAATTAATTAAAATATAAAGAAATTTGTTACTAACCCTGATAATGTTATTGATCAAAAATACTAATCATCATTAAATTGGAATTCATCAGACATAATATCGTAGTAAGAGGAATGAGGTAAACGTTCGGAAGCTGTGAAAGGGCATGTGCCAAGGCGTTGCTAATTACTAGTATGGAAAAAATCTATTGTTAAGGAGAAATCGTTTCTGGCAGACATTTGCCGCTGGAAGCTGCTAATAAAGTTGTTCAAATATATGGGATTCGAATGAATTAACTTAAGTACAAAAACTTTAAACGTGTTTTTCTGAACATGTTGTATAGCATATTGTACTTCATATCAAATAATATCGTCAAATTTATCAAAAATAAATATTAAACAATGCATACATCTGACACATATTAATCTTTGTTTGGGTGTTGTTTTGTTGTTACCTGACAAACAACTTAATGGTCTGTCAATTATAAATCTGTTTAAATAACAAAAGTGCCAAAAACAGTTTATTTGTATAATCAATGACTGACAATTGATAAATTAAGCAAAAGTGGGGATCAAAGCCCAAACTAGCCCAACAAGTAAATATGATTAAAGTCAGTAAAATAATTTATTTTGTATTGAATATTTTACATATTTGTACGTTTAATATTTTACAAATATTTTTCAAAAATGACGACCAAAAAAAGCTTTAATTGTATTTTGTTCCATTTTCTTCAACAGGATGTGGGGTGGAAACAATCAGCGAAACTAGGGTTGATTTAACGTTAAGGAATATTAGAACACAAACCCTTATAACCCAAAAAAATATAATAATTTGGGGATGATTTTTTGCCAACAGATTTGTATGTCTCACACATCTGCAAAAACCCTCCCAAAAGCTTTTTCATTTTAGGGGTGACTTTTTAAAGAAGGGAGTTTAAACAAGTTAGGAAACCAGAGAAAAAAAAAACGGATTTATAATTGTAGCGCATTCTACTATAATTTGGTATTCCAATGCAGATGTTTTGTATTATTTAGATTTATTTAAAATATGGAATAGAGTAATCCATGCCCATCAGTCCTTTTATACCTCCATTATTACATTTTAAGTGGCAAATTAGCTAAAAGTCTGGGCCAATGCGGTTCGACAAATTTTTGAATTGCTCGTCTCCATAAAACCTTTTAAAATATGTGAATTATTTGCCTTCAGTGCATATTTTGCAATACAATCTTTATTAATTTTAACAGTTTAATTCCATGTAATTGCAATAAAGCCGTTGGACCGTCCAACAAAAATACAACTACAATCTTAGTTTGCATTCAAATCTTGTTTTTTTTTAATTTCAACCAATTGTTTGTCCAACCCGTTGAAGCCTTTCAAAAAGTAGAAAATGCTTGTTGTTTTTGCCTCTCGTGTTTCATACTAAGTATACACTTTTGGGCAACTTCAAGTAGCATCTGATTATTTATGGTTACCACTTTGTTTTAGTAGCTCTTATGTAATGTCTTAAAAATCTTAAATTATCAGTGAGCACCAATAGAAGAAGAAGAAAAAATCATATGCCCCCAAACATGAGTCTGCCACATCATCATTATTTGCTTTGTAATTATTTGTTTGGCAATAACCAAAAACATGCAATGAAGCGAACAAACAAATGTTAACGTTGATATTTCATTAATACTATAACAAGTTGTAATTTGTTTCACAATGAAACCTTAAATAAGCAGAACCACCTGCCAAAATAATTGATTATTTATCTGGAGTCAAATTGGAAATTTGTAGTTTTCGCCATGAGATAATTAAGTTTAAAATTTAATATCAAGAAGTATAGTCCACCCCATTAACGGCATTCATCCCATCAATTTGTTGCCGTTGGTTGTTTAATTCAGTTCGATATTGAATATTGATTTCGATTCATTCCAACCCGAAAAAATGGTCTTCGTATATGTTATCAAAACATTCATTCTATGAATTGATTTTTTAAGTTATTAGAAGTTAGAAGCAGTTTAAAAGATTCTATAAAATGGAACCTATAATATTTGTTAATAACATCTATGAATCTTTTTATTGATTGATTGAATTGAATTTTGTTGACAACATCTATGAAATATTTTCTTGGATTTTATGAATTCTGTCACAAATAATAAATGCAGCTGTTTGATCCGTCGTAAACTGTATAAATATTCTGTGCTCTATTAACGAGCTCTATCACTCATCAGCGATTGATTTGAATGGAGCCATCATAAATCCCAAATCGCTATTTATAAAGAAATCTTACGTTTAAAACAGTGCTGACAATTAAACACAAAATAACAAAAATTTATTTATAAATTGATTAATTAATACATTCCATTCACAGATTGCATGAAACGAAATTTGTTCACAACATTTTTTTTTCATTTAATTTTCCGAAATTTTAAGAAACCTATCATAAAATTATAACACAAGTTTACGATCCCTTCGAAACCGTATAACTATTGTGAGATATACTATATTTCACATCAGCGATTGTTTTAAATGATGTCGTTAAAAAAACTATACCACAATATTGAGATTTGGTTAGTATATAACTGTGTGAAAATCAATGCTGACTTCCTATCACAAGATAACAAAAAGTACATATTAAATTAATTAATTAATTCATTCAAGTCCATGAAACTTTTGACATATTTTCTGCAATGAAATTAGTTGACAACATCCAGGAAATATTTTTATAGACTTTATGAAATCTGTCATAAAATTGTAATGATACCTCGTAAGCCTCGTAAAAGTTATAGTAAATTCTCATCAGCGATTGTTTTGAACGATGCCGTTAAAAAACTCAAAATGCTTTATGTTACGAAATTTGTAAATGCAATGAGAGTTCTTTAGTATATGAAGGATAACGAAAATGTAAATTGTTAATTCCAATAATAGTATGTAATGCAACTTTTTTATGAATACTCTTCGCAATTTCATAATCGTTTTATGAAAATTGTTAATAATATCCAGTGCTGTGGAGTCGGAATCAGAGTCTTGGAGTCGGAGTCTGGGATATATTTTCCTGGGGTCGGAGTCGCGACAAATCCGGACGACTCCGACTCCAGGCTAATATCCCAGACACCGACACAAACTTTAAGATATCCTGTAAACGTCAAAATTTTCAACACAAATTATTTTTAGATGTGAAAAATATAAAATCTTAACTTGCATATATTTCTTTGTTAAATTATTATACGTCTGGCTACTGCTGAACGCATATTCCGTTCGATACATTTATCCTTGACAGAAGTTTTAGTTTACAGCTCCGAAGTTGACAATAATTTTGAATACAAATTATTAAATTTTCTCTCTCTTTACAATGACTTGGATATAATTTTGTCTAACAGAAGTAATAATCTTTGACATTGGTCCACAAGCAATAGACTTATTGATTCTGGCAAGTGTCGCTTATGTACAGTTCCTTAGAAGATAAGCCATGGTACGACGAAGATTGTCGCATTGCTACTGATGAAAAAGTCTCTGCACGTATGGTAACGAAACATTTAGTTGCAACACGCGCTGCATTTTTTTAATTTCGTAGGTGATACCGGAGTTAAAATGGATCGATTTCACGGAACTCAGCAGAAACCCTAGGGATGATAAGCTAATTTATTTATTTAATTGTCCATCCTACACAACAAGATATCAACTTATGGCGGAAATACTATTTAACTAATAAAAAGCTAATGCATACCAAAAATTAACCTAATCTATTCCTAGGGATACATCCTTTGGAACCGAACGAAACACCACCATTTCGGGATACATTTCGGAATCATCGCTGGCAAAAAAAAGCCCGCGACAATACCCGGAGCTTTTTCCCAATAAGTGAGCTCCTATCACCACAAATCCTCACTACGATACTCCTAGAAGTTCCGGAAATATGATACACCAAGTTTTTTCGTGTCATTCTCTGTGAAATCGGAAATCAATAACCCAGATTCAATATTATTTCTTAAAGTTCATAAAAAAAATAATGAAAGCTCATCGTTACTATTTTAAAATATATTCGAGTGCAGCAAAATACGGTAGTACACAAATATTGCCTTTTCTATGTATGCAAGGTTTTAAAATCAGTTGGATAATTTTGATGGTGCAAAAATCATGGCTGTAAATTGATACAGAAATATATAAAAATATTAACTTGAGCATAAGTTTGGACTTTCCCATGCTAAACCAGCCAATATTTATAGAAATTGGCTGACGAATGACGAAGTTATGCATAAACTCTTGGTATCCTAAATTGGTGGTTCATAGTCCGAAACTCATTTTATAGTGTTCTTTTTGGGCGATTTTTATTCAAAACAGTTGGAGCATAATATGAAGGCTAAGTTAATAATTTTCTACAAACCTCGTACCTTCACACCTTCTTATATTCCCATCCACTCGAAAATAAAAAAAACTCCATATATTTTTGCAAAGCGTGTTAAAAGCATGAAAATATGTATCTTATGTTATTATTTCAGAATATGAGTTCTAAGCATAAATTGAGACCAAAAATAAGATAATTTGAAATATTAATAGCATGATTTGGAAGAAAATTTGACGTCGTTTTTGCCCTTTAAGTCTTCGAGAGTCCATTTTGCGTATCAAAGTCCAAAAAAAAAAAAAAAAAATAAAGACACGAATTGCAGGACACAAATCAGATCAGAAATATAGGCACATTTCTACACAGAAAACAGCATTAACATCCCATTGTGCTAGATTAAATCATTACCCAAACTTTCAGGATACAGCGGTTTTAAATAAAGAAAACAATTATAAACGTCGTTATATGTTAGAAATGCTACAGATAATTAATACACCAACATTGAAAAGAATTAACTATAAAACAGATACAGATAATGTCGCCCAAATTTACAGACATTTAATTAGTAAAAAGTAGAACCATTTAAGCAAGAATTATTTATCATATCAATCTAATATTTTTCTTTGGGTTAATTTATATGAACTTTTCACGAACATTATTTTTGTTTGTGTAACTTCAGAAAATTTTGAAAAAAGGCGGGAAAATTTGTTTGAATATTTTTAAATTGACATAATTTTTTTCACAATTGTTAATTTTGTTTTGTTTTAATTGTTAAATATTGTGTATATCTCCTGATGATGCTACACAAAGGAGTAGCGAAATATCGAGGAAAATAAATATAACAACAGCAAATCTGACCTCAAGCTCGAAGAATATTGATTATTTATTGATAAGGAAAAGGTCGAACAACAGAATAAAAATAATAAATGAAACTTTATAACCCTAGGCACATTCATACTATTTTCCTCAATTAATTTTTTAAATATATGTATATATTGTACAATGCACATGTGATAAACCTAAAATCTAATGCCCTCAAATTTGATCGACATTAATAGTCGCAATACAACTACAAGATGTTTGTTGGCTCCGAGGAGAAAAAACTTTTGAACAATAAAAATTTTCCTGTGCTATCCCATCACTAATCGAAGCTGAAGTTTGGCATTCTTTTAAGCTTGTGGTCACAAATATATAAATATAAAACTGAATTTGTTGAAAAAATATTTCGTTTCCCGTAAAAGCTTTCCTGAGTTTGGTGTTATTATAATAACTCGTTTGCGGTAGCCGAAAGGAGAGTTAACGGAAACTTTTTAATTTTTTGCTAGTGTGTTTGAAACATCATTTGTTGTTAATACTTTTCGTTTCTCGTAAATGATTTTGTTTATTATCACAAAGGAAATAATATCTTTGAGTCGACAAAGTTGCGTTTGCCGCAATTACATTCCCTAAACGAAGTTCATTTATATGACATTTCATATTTAGTTGTTTTAGATCCTCGTTATTTTCAAAGTTGTAATTTCCTTTAGGCTAAGAGATCATGTTTACTCCGGTTAGTGAAAAAAATGTAAATGCCGCGGGTGGGATTCGAACTCACATTCGCTGGACGATCGTTTCGATGTTTGCGAAGCATCATCTTCAGCAGCACCTAACCCGTTAAGCCACTGCGGTGTGTATTCACACTAGTCACCAACCGAATGCATTTATTGTGCAGAGTGATTGTTTGTCGCTACTTTCGTTTGTCGTTTGAGCGCAACAAAAATGTGCGGATTTCCAAGTTTATTACGGCTTGATGGTTTTTAATTGTACAATTTAATATCAAATTTATTTTAATTATTTATTAATATTAGTGTGTCAAATCTGCTTTATACTTATATTGAATTAACTATTTTGAAGCCCTTTGTGGCTCTCCTGGAAAACAAAATACCTCCCCAGAAAGCCGCGGTTCCCCATTTGAGAAGGCTTGAAAATACGAGCTATAAATATATCGTTTACATATTTGCAGGACAACCAACAAAATCAAATTTTAAACTAAATAGTTAAGAAGGCATCCATAACTTGGACGTCCATGCTAACAAAACCCAAAAAAAACTGTTCTCCATTACATCCCACGAAGGGAATGGGTGAGAGTTTCTCACAACCAGTGAGCTGTGCGCTTTCAAATTTTTCACTCACTGATTGCCCCCTACAGTTTTACACCGGTTTCGAACGGTATTTGGAGAAGCGTTTTCATGCCTAAGTACTCGATAGTCTCGTCCTCACTAACCGAGGTGGCCTTCATTGAAGGAAAATGTAAGGTGGTCACGGCAGGGAACGAACCCACGTTCTCACGCACAAGACCCGCGCACAGTAGCCATTGCACTACCCAACATTGGATACAATTCTCGGATTGCTTATCTGACTAAGATGGTATAGTGATCTTTCGTATATGAGAATTCAGATTCTGGTCCCTCTATATCATTTTTTAATTTCCTGCGGATACAGTGTCCTCGCCATCAAGAAATGAATCATGAAAAACAGTTGTATTAAACCGTTGATCTGTATAGAAAACCCACATCAAAACAGATTGTAAGAAATTTTCCCCAATCCCTTCATGGGATTTAATAGCGAACTGAGTAATAACTAGGGTAACCATTCAATTAATCATTATTCGGTTAATCGATTAATCGTGCTATAAAATTAACCGAATATTTTAATAAGTAAATTTTTCGATTAACGATTAACTCGAACAAATCATAGCGATTAATCGATTAATAAAATATATGTACGTGTCTATTGCAAGCAGTCCGTCTTGAAACACTCCTACAACACACATACACACATTTCGAACAGATTTGATAGTTGGTTGAGAGAAAGCATCGCACTGTGCTTTGGCTCATAGCCAGAAATAAAAAAAAAGTCTCGAAATTGGTTAATTAAATTGGGTGTAATAGTCTGATGGAATTTCAACAACCACTGGTCACTTTGTATGGGGGGTATCAAAATATCTGGTCCGATTCTACTCCAACTATATACAATAAGGATAATAGTCAGAAAATTGCGTTTTGCTAAATTTTTGTAAAAATTAATCAATCCAATAGGGTGTTTTAGTATGATATAGTTTCAGAGCGACCCTACCCTATGTATGGGAGGTACCGGAAAGCGTGGCACTTTTGGGTCCAAACTTTGAGATTTTTTTTTAAATTTTGGCTTCGTACCAAAAGTCAATAATTTTCATGTTGCTGTAACTACGATTTGTTAATTGTACCTATTATATATTTATTTTATACTTTATAATGAAGTTGCTTTTGTTACGTTTTGTTTTAATAAATGTGCCTAGTATAATGTTTGAACACTCCTTTATGTTTTTTGTTTTATTTTATTCGAATAATTGATTAATCGAATAATTTGATTGTGTTTTGTCCGGTTAATTATCAGATTGAAATTTACGATTAACGATTAACCGATTAATCAAAAAAACCCGATTAAATGGGTACCCTAGTAATAACTGAGTAACAAAATAGGTCTGAGTAATTATTAAGGTATGACAGACGTAGAGCAACAATGGATTTATGAAGAAAAATACTGCATACTTATTGGGGAATGGACTGGGTATTATTTCCTCTAAACTTCACTTAAACTTTTCGTGATATGACTACTACAGTCTAGTCAGGCAATTGATTGTCAAAGAGCAATTGCGATAAATCAGTTATGGTCGAGACACTAGCTTAAAATTCAAGAAAAGTGTAATCAAGTGACTGTTTCATGAGGATGCTACCCAATGGTGCAGTGAAATATCGAAAATAAAAAAGACAATACCGACCTCAATCCCGAAATATTTTGTAGTATTTATTGGTAAAACAAAGGCCGAATAACAAAATACTACAATCAATAAAAAATAAATAAAACTTCTAAAAAAAAAACTTTATAACTTTAGGCCGATTCATACTATTTTCCTCGATTAATTTTTAACATACTTTTAACTCAATAGCCATGTGATAAACCTAAAATCTAATGCCTTCGAATTTGATCAACATTAATAGTCGCAATACAACCACAAGATCAACACATTCTAGGTAATTTATAGGTCCTCATACTGTCAATACAATCCAGTATTTAGTTCACATTGAACTGATATTCATTTCGATCTCATCTCGTTACATTTCCGTTCGTTAAACAACTGATTTTGAATTGGAGCAAACCCCACAATGTCGAACCACATTGTTAACACTTTAGGATAATAAAATCTTGAAATAAATTGCATTTTTGTTAAACAATCAATAGCGAGATCAAAATGAATATTCATTATCACAATGATCCAAAGGAGTACAAGCTTGATAGTCTACAACAAAACCTAAATATTCGCACTGTTATTGAATAAACCGCATAATTGTTGTTTGCATTACAACAAACAACAAACAACAAATGTAAAAATGCAAAAAATTATTAAATAAATGGAAAATTATACATTTGAGTCAACATGACAGTGGGTTACCAGTGGCTAGTCGAGTAGTAAGTAGACTTCCACATCCACGACAAAGGAAACACGTTCGACGAGTTACGTGTATAAAGAGATGAGAGAAATGTTTTATGTAACCACGAGTGGACCATGAAATGTCTACTTCCATGCATTTAACGTAGGTATGTATGTATGTATTTATGTTAGTACTTGTCAAGCTGTTAATGAAACTGAAATTGCACGAGAGTGACAGACATGTGCATTGAAAATGTTAATGTGTTTATTGGAAATTGAATTTGTTTAATGTGACTGATGCGAGGTATTTAACGATATTACAGCTGCCAACTGCGCATATTAAACCATTCGTGATCCCAGCCAACAAATTTCTGGGCGACCAGAAATTCGGGGACAAGATTCACAAATATCAGCAATTTTGAGGGACCATAATTCGAAGTCGTAAAGAACACACTTCAAAACCTGTTGATTGAGTTCAATCAAAAGATCAAAAGTGGTCAGAAAAAAACCAACAAGAAATTTATATTGTCTAAAAAATGTATGAAGTCATTCAAAAAGGGCAACATAATTATTCAAAAAAGTGTCATGAGTGTATGAGAAAAGAATATTATTTGTAGATCATAATGCAGAAGTATTTGTAGTCTCATTAGCTGTTCGATTCATAACCAGCAAAACTCCTTTAATTTCATAACCAGGTACCCGGGTACCCGAAGTAGGTTGATTTGCGTTTATTGAAATAAAATAATATTTTCCTGTAAATATTTTTGTTGTTGATTATATTTTGCGTTCTCAACTGTACAAATTTGATATTTGGAAAAAAACTGGTTTCTGTTCGTATATAAGTCAAGACAAAGCGGCGCCAATTCGCGATATTTGGATAATGCTCAATGCAAATCTTGCCAGATATTATGTGCCATCAGAATATTTGACCATTGATGAACAATTATATCCATACCGTGGTAGAACCAAATTCACACAATATATACCCTCGAAGCCAGCAAAATATGGTATAAAAGTATGGTGGATTTGCGATGCCAAAAACTCATATCCACTTCATGGCCAAATATATACTGGCAAACAAGAAACTGGTCATGAAGTTGGTGTTGGCGAAAGAGTGGTGAGAGATTTAGTTGGGCCATACTACGGTAGCGGACTAAATATCACCATGGATAATTTTTTTACGACGCTGCCGTTGGCTAGGCAACTAAAAGTAGAAAAGCTCAGCATTGTGGGTACACTCCGCCGCAACAAAGCTTACATCCCTGCGGAGATGAAAGAAGACAAAAAAAAAGACGTTGGTTCAAGTTTATTTGGCTTCCACGACAACGTAACACTGCTCTCATATAAGCAGCGGAAGTCCAACTCGGTCATCCTTCTTTCTAGTATGCATGATGATGCACAAATTGACGAGAATGGGAAACCAGAAATTATCAATTTTTACAACCAAACAAAAGGTGGGGTGGACGTTATGGACCAAACGCTCCAAGAATACACGACCCAGCGACAAACAAGAAGATGGCCGATGGCATTTTTCTATAACATCATTGATGTGAGCGCATTTGCATCACACATCATATATTATGGAAATAATCCAACTGCACGATACACCACGACGCGCAGGAAGAATTTCCTGCGTCAACTGGCAGAAAACCTGTGCATTCCTATTATAGAAAATAGAATTTCAAATGTGCAAAGCGTGCGGCAATTTTCAACAAAAAATGCAATTGAAAGCATCATCGGAAGGCCGTTGGAGAGTGTGCTTTGTGCTGCAGGTCCGTCAACATCTCCGTCAGCACGACAAAGGGGCAGAAAAGCACATACGGGCGTGTGCTACATGTGCAACCTTCTTCCAAATAAGCGCAGAAGAAAAACTAGAAAAAATTGCAGCAAATGTAGCACGCCGATATGCGATGAGCACGCCATAACAATTACTAAATGCTACAATTGCCACAATAACAACGATAGTGATTCGAATGAATTATAATATAATATATATAAAATATGATAAAATAAATAAAAAAGACATTTATTTAGAATAAAAACAACACAAAAAAACGTTTTTTCATTTACATGTCAGGCATTTACATAGGAATTGCATTAGGGTACCCGGGGACCCGGGGTTGTGTGTTTATGGGGGTAAAACATTTAAAATCATTTTTTAAAGAAAATATTGAAAATATTTTGAATTTTTTGGTATTTAAATCTTAGTTTAGCCAAAATCTCTGATGATTCGGAGTTTTATGTCCATATCTCAAAAATTATAGGCACAGCAGCACTTTAAAGTCAAAAAAGGTACACGGGTACCCGGTTATGAATCGTAGGGTTAGAACAGATGATATCTACATATTTCTTGTTTGTCTTTTATGTCAGCTTCATATGCATTAGGTTTTTCTACAAATTTAAATTTCATACATGACATTTTTCTGAGTCATAAAAATCGCTCAGAAAGTGGGGACACTTTTAGCATTATCACCATCTCCGATTGTTCTAAAATTCAAGTTAATTAACAGTTATGAATGTCAGTTTGTATTAAATATTTTTATTATTTAAACTATGGGTTAACTCCAATAAAACAAAGTGATAATGATACTTATTTACAAAAGGCTCTGAGACTCTTTCGTGATTCTTTTTCAGACTCACAATGTTGACTGGGATATTAGAGATACAACACTTTAGCAATAGACAGGGTCGTAGGAAAAATCCTAAATATATGTTCATTAGGGGGCAATGAAATGTGTGGAGGAAAATATATTTTTGAATTCTAAAAACCCCAGGCGGATTCTTGTTCCTTATGGTCTAAAACTGACATGGTGAAAATTTGAGCCGAATCGGACAGAAAACAAAATGATAAATATAACAAAATGATTATATATAAAATAAAGAACTTTATTTCATATATTTAGTCTCATTTTGAATAAAAAAAAGAAAAATAGAGGTAGTAGCAGTTTTGTTTTCTTCTGGTACATCCGTATAAAGAGTTCCTTGAACCTCTAAAAATCATCCCACTATAAACTTTATTTTGACCAAACACTGCCTGATACAGTCTTTTGACCATCGACATTTTTGTGCGAAACTTAGGAGAAATCGAACCGCCGCATCTGGTACCTCGTACAAAAATGGACGATTCCGACTCCAAGTTTAGCATATCCTTGAAAAGTAACTATTATAAAATCAGTTTACCTTAGGTCTAAATAGATTTGTTCTTAGATTTTCAGAAGAAGAATGGTATATTTATGGCGGTCATATCTCGTAACAAAACCAATGTATTGCTAAATTCTTGGCATCGTTCAAAATGTTCCAAATCATATCTAAATCTAAATAGGCATTTACAAGTTAGGGCAAGAAGCATCGTATGTGATTTTATTTTTTACATGCGTGAAGTAGACGCGTGCGAAATTTATGGTGAATAGCAATAAAATGTTGTACGATTAAAGAACGCGCTATAATTGTGGCAATGCTGGTGAGCAGTTATTCGTCAGTTGTGTTAACGCAAAGTGAATTTCGGCGAAAATATCCCATTCATGCAGTGCCCACAGCACAAACAATTCGGCGTTTGGCGACTCGATTCGCCGTTCGTTCGTCTAAAAATACGCAGAAATATTCCGTGAAAATGTTGTAAAGGAGCCAAAAATATCTACAAGAAAACGTGCTTAACTATTGCACATTTCCCTGCTACGTATTTTGACATTCGACTTGAAAATGATCGCACACAAAATTCCGTTGGTCAAAGAATTGTTACCAAAGGACTGTTGCACCTGTTTATAGGTTTTGGAACTCAACGGCGAAGCCCCGCACCTTGGAAGAGTTAAGTGACATCAGAAATGTTGCGCACAGTTATACAAAATATAATCAGAAGAGCCCACAGTGTATACACAATGAAAAATCTGTATTTTTTTTTTGTTTGGATGCAAATATAATATACTTGTTTCTAAACAAACTGTGTTCAATATTACATGTTTGAGACACAATGATTAATATGTTATAATATATATGTTTGCGACCCACATATATTTATATTTGTGGTGCAAATAAAGCTGTGTTTGTTGCACTGTCTATGCTCTCGAGGCAGCAAGAGAATAAAAGAGGGACAACGAGAGAGTCGGCTCGGACGGTTAAATGGTTTGTGATGTTACTCTGGTTCTTGTGCATATGTTTCATATATGTATATGTATATGTGTCACCAAAATGAGAAACGATTGTGAGTAAAGAAACTGGAAAGGACAACAACGTGAAGCCCTTTGTCTGTCCGAGCCTTTACTTTGAAAATCGGAACAGCGGACCAAAAGTAATTAATCACAAGTAATTAATCGACGCTCGGCTTGCATGAACTTGATTTGTATATAAATATCTTGTTTGTGTACCAACTCATACTGATAAACCAACGCATAATTGAAACCTTCTGAAAACAAAAACGTGAGAGACAACAAAGAAAAGGAGAAGCAAAAGCGCAGCAGATTCTCATTTCATGAAAAAATCAAATACTGCATTCAATGCAAATAAATGTAAAAACGTCCGTTTTAAAACTATTAATTTTTTGTATAAATTATTTATAAATGTGGATTTATATTGTTAACATTAATTATAATAAATAATACGTATATATTGAAATCGAAGAATAATTCGTTTCTAAATATTATTGTATTTGGCAGGAAATTCGCATATATTTCCCCGTAAGTATATATATGTTTGGGGGAAACACGCAAATGCTTTCACGTAAGCATACTGATGTTCGGGATAAAGAACGCATATGTTTCAACGTAAAAACATACATGTTTGTCAGTAAACATGCTACTGTTTGCATTTAAACACAAGTAAGTTTGGCATTTGCAAACATATGAATGAATGAAGTGTGTTCCAAACATTTACATGGTTCCTACAGAATATGTTTGGAAATATATGTTAGAGAGGCCGTTATTTATATAACTTATATAATATAATTTAATATAATTGTATTTTCAAAATTGTAAAGATGGTGAAATGTAGCAAATAAGAGGTGCACGCTGGAAAATCTATATTTTTGTTGTTTGGGTGCAAATACAACGGATCTGTTTCGTATTATCGGATAAATGTGATTCGTTTGAAGAATACAATTGCTGCAAGGGAACATTTGTTAACTCAAACATATCGTCTCATTTGTTACGAATAAAAAAGTCGTTTACGGGAATCGAGAAAAATCTACATCAATCTATACATGGTAACCAGTCTCAAAAACAAAATCGTCCACGAAAAGCGTTTAAATTTACTAGTCTTTCTTTCACCCCAAACGATTTATAGAAACAAATCTTTTACGAGGAACGAAGAATGGTTACGACAAGCTGCTTTTTTGTTTAACGCAAAAGTAACAAAAATAAATGGTTTCCCATTACATCCCATGAAGGGACAGGGGAGAACTTCTCACAATCACTGAGCTGTGCGCTTTCCAGTTTTCACTCACTGATTGGGACCTACAGTTTTACACCGATTTCGAACTGTATTTTGAGAAGCTTTTTCATTGCTATATACTCGATAGTGTCGCCGTCACTATGCGAGGCGACCGCCGCCGAAAGAAAATTTTAAGGTGGTCAGAGCAGGGTTCGAGCCCAGGATCACTAACCATTGCACCAAAGTAATATTTGCCTAAATAGGAAGTAGGAATGGAACAAGTTGTTTGCAATGAAAACAAATCACGAGAGGTAGAGACAGGACGAGAGACGAGGAATTAAAAACTTCAAATTAGTGACAGGTTTGAATTGTCGGTCACTGGCGTGGAAAAATAAGAGAGACTGCCCTGCAAAAAGCATTTACAATTTAGAAACCTTTACACAGCTTCTGGCTTCAAAAAAGCAACGGAGGAAATGAGAAAATGACAATATAGGGGTTTTTGGAATGTTGTAGTGAAGTGCTTCTAAAAAATAATAAAGACGCAGTGAAATTTATAAAACATTTAGCACTGTTACTATCTTATACAGAAAATATTTTTCCTGTTATCAATAAATCACTTCTTAGAAGCAATGAATATTCTGCTTTCTGGCAACAGCCAGTGTCAAGAGAATCTACATAGGAATTTTGTCCGAGAAACAAGCGCTTCTATCAGCGTATTGGCTAGTGCCTCGGAGCAATTTTGCTGTTTCCAATATTTCTTTTATGCATCAGTGTTTGCCGGGTGATGGGAAGAGTTACAAACTTCGAAGTGATTGTTCGCCAGTGTGAGTTCCAATCCTACTTCGTACTGGTTAAATTTTTCGCTTTTAGAGGAATATATATTTTTTAGAATTATTAATGTATAAAAAATTATTTTAGAACTACAAGTCTTCGCATCTGTTCACTGAACTATCGCACAGATGCTGAAAACCCGGAATACTTATGAATCACGGACTGACAGAATTGTGCAGACACACAGTTACACACTTACAAGATTATCTGTGAATAAGCTCTCTATGTCCCTCTCTTCATGTAATATTGGAAAGTGTTGTAGGATTGTGACAAACTCCAAACACAGGATATATTTGCATCTTTCGAGAGAGAACCAATTCATGGTAGTGTTCACATATGAGTGTGTGTGATGTGTATACACTTTTTCGTTTATAATAATCGGGGTTCTTTAGTTGACGCAAAAGCTAAAAACAATTTGTAGTTGCATAGAAATTCGCTTATAATAAACGAAACGCCTTTTACGATAAAATTTTTTTAGTTGGGTAAAAGTATCAAACTTTTCGGTCAACCATGAGACTAAGTAGCAAACAAAATATGCTTAAAGAAAATGAAGTGCATTTGTGACGAACGGTCCACAAATGTTTGTTTTGTTGAGTGTAGGGGTCACAGTAGTTAGAAGGAGGTTTTATAATGTTTGAAAATTTTAAACCGCTAACACTTTGCTGACCAACAATATTTACGCTTTAACTGTGTTCTGAATGTATTGCATTGTATCTTGAATTATTTGAGATTCGAACTTTATATTTCAAAATTGTTTAATTTAAATACGTGGTACTTTACTACTAAATACAGAAACTATTTATTCCATTATATCCCATGAAGGAATAGGGGAGAGCTTCTCGCAATCAGTGAGCTGTGCGCTTTCTAGTTTTATACACACTTTACTACTACTTTAATTTAAATACTTGATAGTTGCTAGTTGAATTGTAGAAGATGAAGGCTACAAGTTATAGACGAGATCTTAGCTACGCCAGTTAAATTTAATTGTTCTTTAATTGGATAATTGTAACCCTTTTCTTGCTACGTCTTTGGCAATACAAGTATTATGGAAATACAATTATGTGACACTTGTTATCGCCAATTTCTTGTTGTTGTTGTTAACATCTGTGTACAACAACAATGTTGAGAATGACAGCCCGAGAGAAATGATAAATTCAATTTTCTGTGTTTAAAAATATAAACAGAGATCAGAAATTAAATCAAGTGGAATTATGGTGTCAAGTTCAAATCAAATCAAATATTTAAATTGAAATGTGTAATTAATTGTTCAAATAACATAAATGTTAAATGACATAACAATAAAACATATATTTAATTGCAGGAATATAAAAACATTGAGAGCAGTCAATATAGATTAAAATTAAATTTATCCCCTTGAAATTCAATGGATCTAATGGGAGAACAATAAGGATTAAGCGAAAAGTTAAACCCACCATGAATAATAAAAATGAATCAAAAGACTGTGTTGGTTTGTGTGTTAAATATTCTTTATAGCCAATGATACGTGACGAAAGACTTAAGACACGAACATCACTTCTAGTAAACCGCCAATGCAGCCATTCTTGGTTGGAACATATACAAGTAAATACACATTTCATCTAAATCCAGTAATTATCTTTGACATTATACGAGTATCACGTTATCTTCAAATTAATATAACAATTAATATAAATAAATAAATTTAAAATAAAACAATACCAGGATTACCGTAAAATGATTTGTTAAAAATGTCATATGTATTCACATTATATATGAATGAATGAATGAGTTATGTGGCTAAATTATATAATTGTCGTATGTATCATTTATGCATTTCTGTGACCACTGAAGGTGTGAAGTATTAACTTTTTAAAATAATAAACAAATTATTAACTTTTTTTTGTCACAATGACAATCACGATACTGACAAAATACCCATTTACGAGTACCAACGGATCGGTGCGCCGATTGTATTTTGTTGCTACTTTGTAAAGGAGTGAACGACTCGTTTGAGTGATTTGTTCTTTTATTTAGCAAATATTTCAAGTCATGCAGTTCAAATTTAGAATGTAAATATGAAATTATTTTCAAAGATTTCTATACCGATATGATTGAATGATTGTGTTGTACATTTTAACTTAAATTAATGTGTATTTCTTTTTCTTCGTTACAGCTAACAGGAATCAATTACTTGCTAGTCACCTGCCTGGTTACAATCACCGCGGCGATACGAGTGGATTGGAATACAAATACAGGCCCCATAATTCCACCGACACCACGCACGACAGTTCGGCCGATACCACCGTTTCGAGAACCAGCTCCCGTTTGGGAGGATTTAGGCAATGATATTCCAAATCCACATCCCTACATGTGAGTATGTGCGCAATTTTCGCAAGACCAAACTCTACTAATTGGGATTTTGTCGTCATCATTGTTAGAGACAACTTAATAGAATTCGCCTTATTTGCGCTTTCATTAGAAAACCTGATTACATTATTTCGCTATTTAGTAAATGTGTCAGCCAAGTAGACTTTCGACTTTTGCAATTTCGCTTTAATTGAAAAAAGTACGAAAAATTAAACAGAAGACTTAAGGCACAAACTTTACGACGCAATATTTAAAGTCGTTTTGTAACATCTGTTTCATATTTTTATTTAACAAGAAATACTTTCAAGTTTTCGATTGGTTGGACTGATTTGTAAACGTCAATATATTCATTAAAGCCTCATAAAAACAAATGCTGACAAAAAGTAATTTAAAATGTTTATTGCATGCAAAGACTTAAGTGTATTCACTGATTCTCATGTACATGTATCGAACGAAGATATTACGCGACAAATCACTTTGACGATTTGATCTTTGATATTAAGCATTTAAGATGGGAATTCTCAATGTACAGATGCAACGCATCTATATGCACTCCAGGTTATATAGAAAATGGGCATACAAATGAGTAGTTAATGGTGGTAGATGACATTGCCATTTCCAAAGATTCATCAAATGGCAGGATTTTAATCTTTAATAAAATATCCAGTTTTTAAACAACTATTGCCAGTGTGTCCTGCTGTAAAACATCAAATTGAATTTACGAAATAAAAGTAAATGTTTTGTTTCCTTTAATTTTTTCCCTTTCAGTTACGTGCCCCCACCACCTTCACGTCCCAAGCAAACACTCAACACGAATGTCAATTACAAGCACAATACCCAAAACAACAACATAAATTACGGGTCCCTCATAACGGCGCAAAATGTGAACTCGTACTATCAACAACGAAACCAACAGTCGCATCAAGTTGCCGCATTGTCTCCACAATATATACCCAATGTGGGCACCAGATATGTTGCCGTGATTTCCAATGCGGCTAAGGCGACAACGACGGCCGCCACCAAGTACCCGGGTGCATCGGCAAATGCACTTTCTCCCAATGACATCAGCGATGGCTATAAATTACAAGGGAAATATAATGCGAAAACGAAAAAGTACAAGGCATACGAGAAGGTCAAATATGTGCCACATAATTATGTAAGATTTTATAACTATCGCTATTTTTAAGAGAGACAAAGAAACGAAAACAATTTGCTGCCTCACTAAAGCTTTTTTTACCCTTTAAAAGTCAGATTTTGTGTTTACATGTACATATAAGTATTTTCGAAACAATAAAAAAAGTATTTGCAAAATTTTGAGTAAACAACTGATAATACAAATTTTATTTTGAAATTTCGAATTACATTTCTGCATTAATCCCCCACTACATTAACAAGTCATGTTTGTCTATCCAAAAACCTTCATCCTTTAACCATCATCGTCCTTTGTATCATTTTTATAGCCTTCATTGCTTACGGACAGTGACAGCCAGGTGGAGGCTTCATCTAAGCGCAATGTACCCGAAATAATACCAGTTTGGGATGATGACTATGGTCAGGAGTTGCCTAAAGAAGAGAGTTCGCTAAAGTTCAACAGTTTGCTGAAATGGCCAAGTACCGGCAACAAATCCACCGATAAAGGCGCCACCACCACCATCACCACCGTCACGACAACGCGATCTCTCGCGACTTCAACAAAATCGCCGTCAACCACCCCTTTTAAATTCTATTCCAAATATATTTATATTAAGGACTCGACGCCCAAGCCAAAGGAGAAATTGAATAAGAAAAGTTGAATGACATGTGGAGACGTCTTAAATTTAAGTGAAAGTGAAGTTCCATTTGTTTTTCTGTAATTGTATTTTATTACCCCCTCCCCAGCCCATGACGATTTATGATAAACCTTACGATTCAAGGTTTTGATTATAAATCAAGTTGTTGTTTTTTACAATCACAATAACACACCAATAAAATTCCAGTATTTGTTAAACAATTTTACATTGACAAACTTACATTAACATACACATGTATACACGCGCGCACACACACACAAACACACGATATTTTGCCATATTTTCCTTGGTAAAATTAAGCACAGATTGTAAATAGAATACGAGTAACAAGAGAGATCAATCAATCGAAAGAAGCTCGTAAAACGATGCAAAACTGAATATTGTAACATAAATTTTACACACGACGTTAAAAATGTAAATAAAAATTATTAAATTTTATTGATAATTTCAACTGTTTCTATTTTTTTGGAAGACCAAGAGGAGAAAGCTGAGGTATGTAGAGTCAAAGATATTCCATAACTCGGAAATATTCTTATGGGATTCTTTGTATTCACACTTGTCCAACGTGAGGCAAAGACGATGAAGAATTAGACAACCAGAAGATGTGCGCAATTTGGCAACCCTGGTAAAAGAGAGCCAAAAAGTGCTGGAAATTCACTCAAACGCATTTCTCTCTCGCTTTATATCTTGATTTGTTTCATACTTTTTGCATAGTTTATGTAATTTTACCTAAACATGGTTGGTATATATAATGGTTGGTATATATAATAGTTGGTATATATAATATATAATGTAATCATCAAACAACTGATCGTGTATTGAAATATTTAATGGATAGGGCAAGAGAGAGAGAACAGAAAGTCATAACGCTTCACCTATTTTGTTTGTTAGCTTCCGAGTCAAGAGATATTTTGACTGATTACTTTAGTACATAATTTTTGTGCACATTAGGACGCGCCTATTTATATGGGATACCAAAAACGTGATAAAACGTACCCCAATACTAGATTCTTTGAGTCATTGTCAGTACTTGACGTGAAGAAAATGCATATCTTAATCCATTTTCGAGTCTGAAAATTTTTAGTTGGCAACATTTCGCCCGTCCGATGGTATGAATATATATAAATAAATAAATAAATAAATACAGCTTTTGCTCGATGCATCCAATGAAATGTGAGGGATAACTCCTTTTTAAAATGTCGCTGTTTGTTACGGGTAAATCATATCATATTTTGGCACAGATAGATTGTTCTGTTCGAAATGTTGACTATTATTCAGTATCGTACCTCCGCGTACCAAACTGGGTCACTTTACGCTTGAACATTATTGGAAAATATTGCAAACTTATTTCCAAAGTGAGTGCTATTTTGCCGAAACTGTTCGATTCTTTATAAGAAATTTCGGCCGAATCGAAGCACACACCGCGCGTACTGTAGGAAAAAGCCGTGAGACTGTGCAAAAAGGTCGTGAGGCTGGCTTGCTAGTGGACAGCATGGTCCCATTGTCCCCGTCGCCGGAGGTGCGTACCGTTGATTATCTGCCTAGTGTGGGCGAATGTGTGCACCTGCATCCGAGGACATCAACTCGCCATTTCACGCACCAGCATGATGAGAATTTTGCCCAAAGATCTCGAATTATTTGCTTACAAAGTCCAATTGTTCCAGCAATTGAAGGCAACGCTACGCTACGCGCTACGTTTTCTCAGTTTGAGCCTTACAGAAAAAGTTCCAATCGGACGTCGAATTTGACCGAAAAATCATCGAGTCAGACGAGGCGCATTTTCATCTCGTTGGCTATGTACACAAACACAATTGCCGAATGTGGGGATCGGAAAAGCCGCATGCCATTGTCAAGATGCCGAAACATCCACAGTTTGGTGTGGATTCTGGAGTGATCGCATCATTGGTCCATTTCTTTCAAAAATTCTACTGTAAATTACATTCCAGTAAACAGCGAGCACTCCAGAGCCATGATTACGGTCCTTTTATGGGCTTAAATGGAGGAGATGGATAATCTTGGGTTCCTGCATGAAGGGGCATCATGTCACACAAAAAATAAAATAAATGCTTTCCCACTACATCCCATGAAGGAATCGGGGAGAGCTTCTCACAACCAGTGTGCAGTGCGTTTTCTAGTTTTATACTCACTGATTGAGACCTACAGTTGTACACCGATTCCGAACGGTATTCTGACAAGTTTTTTCATAGCTAAATACTCGATAGTGTCGCCGTCACAATGCGAGGTGATCGCCGTCGAAAGAAATTTTAGGTGGTCAGAGCAGGGATCGAACCCAGGATCTCAAGTACAACAGCCGCGCACATTAACCATAGCACCATCGACGGCCATGTCACATAGCTCATCAACCAATCGATATTTTGCGCACTAAATTCGGTAATCGTGTTATCAGCCATCTTGCCGATGTCAGTTGGTCGCCTCGGAGCTGCAATTTGAGATCGTTAGCCTTTTTCTTGTGGGGTAACGTTAAAGACCGATGCTGCGCGAGCCATTCGTGAGAGAGAACCACAAACCGTCAACAAAGTCTTGGAAATTTGGAGTGACACGTGACTGAAATCGTGTTCCATATTTCTAATAAACCCATAGTATTGAGATTTGAGATTATTTAATTTTATTTAATTTTTAAAAAGATGTGTGTATTTTGACCACCCTATACATCTTGCTTTTGCATTCAGTTTAGCTCGCAGCATCCAAAGGAATGTGAGAATTATAATGTCAATTTCTAGTGCTCATTAGGCTTAAAACTCCGTCACCGAAACTAAGGAAAGGTGTGATAATTACTATAGGGACTCTGCTACATCAGTATTCCATTGGGGTCGTACCAGTGCAAGTGACATCCCAAAAGGGGTTATAATAAATCGTCGATGAAATCCGTGGAATGATATTGGACGATCGACAAATAAAAGTGCGTTAGGTGGCTGAGGGAGTAGGCATATCTCGTTTTACATCACATCACAGTTTAAATGCATATCCGCGAGATGGGTGCCGCGATTACTCACACTCGACCATACGCGCAATCGCGTGACCACTTCAAAAGAGTGTTTGGAGATGTTTAATCACAAGTCGAATAAATTTTTGTGCGATTTCGTTACCATGGACGTGAAATCGATCCACCACAATACAGCAGAGGCCAAGAAACAGACGAAGCAGTGGACTTCTCCGGATGAACGAGTTCCAAAGAATTGCCAAGATGGGTCCTTCAGCTAACAAGACGGGTTTTTTGGGATGCATGCGGTGTCATTCACATCGATTACCTTGAAATGGGTAAAACGAACATCGGCGAATACAATTGACAGCTGTTGGATGACCAAATTTAGCGAAGAAAAAAGTGTTCTTTCACGTAAACATCTGTATGAATGCAAAATATTGCTACCCATGAGACACTACGCTTTACCCTTTCAAGTATTTTAGTTATTTGTTTGTAATTTTATTCTAACAGAAATGTCCCTATAAAACAAAATAGTATATAATATAATATTCTAGATATTCTATTCATAAATAAGTTAATTAGACATAAAGAAAAAAACGAAAACAATTTAGATACTAATTCATATCTATTGAATGAATGAATATTTTTTGTACTCATGAATGCATCCATTGGAGTTGTGTTGTCCTTAGAATGCCCAAATCCGAGACCGAAAAACCGCTGAAACCGGTTAACCATTTGTTCCCTACTAAAAAACCGTAAATTTCGATCAAACCGAAAACGGGTTACTTGAAACGGGTTAAATATAAAAATACAATAATACAAAAATATGATTTTGTATTTATAAAGAAAGTTTCGAGTTAAGAAGCAAGATATCCATTCGAAATGTTTCTAAATATGGGTTTCAAACAACTTTCTTTTTCAAATTTTAGAATGATTTCTTAAATAAGACTTAAATATATATTTTTTTCTAAGTTTCGTAATTTAAATAAGCTTTTCATACATAAAAATATCCCAAGATTGACTGTAATTTGAAAGTTTAAATGATTAAATTGAATTTAAATAAAATATTTAAATTGTATATTAAACGCATTCCAAATTGAGATGATTTAAATTTAAACGTTGTTCTCAAATTCATACACAGGTATGAAATTTTTATATTTAAACACGATTAAGAATATCAAACGATCGCTAGACAAATTTTGTATAACTGATACACGTGTAGTTTAATATAAAAAAAATCCTGTTTCCCCGATTTTTACCTAAATTAATAACAGGAAACCGGGTTTGAAACAATTCCGGTTACTTTGAGACTCTAAGTGTACTTCGATGTGCTCTATCACTCCCTCATTGGTCAAATTGTTAGTAGCTCTTGCTTGTTATTGAATATTGTGAGTTCGAGATAGATCGTTTTATGGGACGAATGAATACAATTTTCAGCAGACGAAGCACAACGAAGTACAACACAACTTTAGTGGATGCATTCATTCACATTCATTCAAAGGTACTATTGCACACTGAGGAACAAGAAATATTTATGAATGCGGCTGTCCATTCACTGTACGAATGCATTCATGCAGATATTTTGCTCAACCATGAAAACCCACCGGCGGACAGGTATGCAGTCAGCAATTCCAAAATTCATAAATTGTGCTTCGATATGGTACCCCATCTGCCATATTCTTCGAATTCAGCCTCCAGTGACTACTTTCAATTTCCAAACCTGAGAAAAGGGCTCGGTGATAACAGATTTGGGTGAGTCATCACTGTAGCAAACGCATATGTTGAGGACATTGAGAAAACCAATTATTTGGAAACAGTAAAAAAATTGGAAAAATTATGGACTAAATGCATCGAGCTAAAACGAGAGTATGTTAAGCATCAAAACTGATGTTTTTCAAAAAGACAAGGAGTTGTCAAACTGCTCTCGGCCATTTGGATTGCGTAATTGGCACCACTCGAAGCATTGTGGTCTCTAGATTATTATTATCTGAATACCAATTTAATATATAAATTGGTTTTATTTGATCCAAACTTATTCATATTCAAAAGAAAATCCTTCACTATAATTTAGCACACTCTTTAGATAAGAAATTTATTTAGCAAAAATGCTTTGAAGTGCTCAGCGATTCATTTGGCCTGGTACGGTTTCTAGAAAAAAAATGTACTTTACCTAGTGCACATAGTCCCCAACATTTTGATTTTACTTTGAACATTTGTGATTTATAAATAAAGACAAGTAAAATTGATTTACCAAATACAGGTTTAATCGCTTTTACTTGATCTTCTGCACACAGGACATTCGAAGTACTCCAAAGTGTCCCACAAAAGCGTATTTTGATTAAGAACAAATACATTCAGTAGAGTAAAAACGACAAAATTCATATTCAAATATGTTCCGTCGCATAAACAACTTTCGTCAACTTTAAATGTTTGTCGAATCCCCATCTTAATAAACAAATATTGAAAAAGTTTGATATAAACTAAATTAAAATAGTTTGGATCTCAACCCCTGACTATTATTTTATATTTTACCTATTTTCTATTTGAAATTGACAATGAATTTATTCGTTGCAGCAACGAAATTTATATTGGTGCAGCAGCGCAGTGAAGAAATGTCGAAAAAATCTTGTATATCATTTTTGTCTGTAATAACCTCCAAATCGTCGGATGTTTGAAACTTTTTGTTGCATCAATGTTAACACACTAAAAAATATGTTTCTCTCAGTGTAGGTTAGGTTTCTTTTTGCATATCTGGTTTGGCAGTTAATGCTTTTTTGTTTTTGATAAAACATATAGATTCTTTGACCACTTCCATGTGATATATACCTCCATACATTATAGGATTATAACATAATGAGCCCTGCAACATTTGTTGCCATTCGTGTCTAAACTCCAAATCAAAAGACTTAAGAAACAAGTGCCTCACAATAATTACTAAGCAAGCGAGTCATCGATAGCAAAATACAGAAACTTTATGACAACAATGTAAATACTTTACAGTTAAGTAACAATTTAAAATGACAAAAAAATTAACAATTTTACAATCAAATAAATGTGAAAATGTTCACATGCTAATGAAAATGACGTTGGATTTTTCCAAAAGACCTTGTTGAACAGTAACAAAAACAAAAAAATTATTATCAAATATTAGAAACCCCTGTTTGGTGTTAAAAATAAACGTAAATTAATTACGATATCGTAAAAAATAAAATCATTCACTCACTTGATTATAATTATAAATTTAAGGTTTATTTTATTTATGGTGAATGAACCTTTGGATATTTTACGCTTTCGATTGTTTGTTTATAGCAGATGATGAAAATTAAGTTAAAAATTTCATCAAATTGTAATGATATGGAATAAATTGAATCATGGAAATTTTAAGGTTATGTTCTTAATCATAAATAGAAAAACGTATTGTATTGGCTGTTGAGAGCGACCATTCCATGAAAGTTATAAGTTTTCAGAAAAATAAAAACATGCCAAAAATGGGCAGGCGACAAGGTGGTAGCAACCAGAGTTATTTTTGTTCAAAACCGATTATTAATATAATACCCCAATTACCGGTTAATAATACACGCTGGAAATCTGACTGTTTTTGTTGTTTTGCATGCAAATATAACGTGTGTGGAGCTTGTTGCAAGTATAGTATACTTGTGTCCAAACACATTGTGTTTGCTATTCAATATTACATGTCAATCCACTAATCCGTATCCGCAGAGGGCGTACCGAGGAGAATATTGCTACTGTATCCTCCAGTGTTAAAGATAAGCAGCAATTGGGTTGGTGTTATTCGACCACTTTCAAGGATCTTGTTGTAAAGCCATACAAAATATAGCTGAAGCCGGGCGGCCTGCCACAACGTCGGGTTTTCGGTGAATGGGTCTTAGAGAAGCTGCAAGAAGATCATATGTTTTGCCGAAAAATTATCTTCAGCGACGTGGGTCATTTGTTGCTTAATGGATACGTCAATAAATAGAATTGGCGAATTTGGTTCCAAGAGCAGCCAGCGTCTGTTCAAGAGCAGCCAATGTAGCCGGTTTACAGGCCGGCGGCTTCATTGGGCCGTACTTCTTCAAAGACGATGATGGCTGCAACATTAGATATGTTCGATGATCACTCGATGACTTGTTGCCCGGATGGCATGTGGGTTAAAAGAACGGTGCCACAAGTATCAGGCGAGTTTGGTAAAACTATAATTTTATGCCATTAGTGTTTGAATATAATTTGGAGCATGTTAGCGCAGCAGCTGGCCCGGATGTGGCGCATTCTGTGAGTGCAATTTTCGACAGCTTTTTCAAGCAATAAGGGCCGTATCTCGGAAATGGTTCCCACAATGTTGTTTTCCAAGGCGTCCAAAGTTTCCGGTTTATTTGAATAATTCAATGACTTCACTTAACCCCAGAGAAAATAACCTAGAGGCGTTAAAACCCACGATCTTCGTGGCCAAACGAGTGGACCATTTCAAGAAATAACGTGTTCACCAAATGTTTCCTTCAATTATTTGATTGTATGACGCGCTGTATGGCATGTGGTGCCATCCTGTTGGAAAAAACATGTCTTCAGTCAACATTCCATTCAATTGGGGTACGAAATATTCGGCAGTCGTGTCTCTATAGCGCTCGCCGGTGTTCTGGCTCTGCTCATTTTTATAGAAATAAGGACCAATGATTTCACTGGCCCATAAAGCACACCAACGAGTAAGTTTTTGTGGATGTAACGGTGCCTCATAAATTTCTCGTGGATTCTCTTCATACCGAATACAACACTTTTGCTTACTGACATATCATTCGGATGAAAGATTATATGGACCATAAAATGGACTTTACACTACACTTGAATATTCGCAATTTGTCTTCTGTCCAACATTCATATTCCGACATATTTTGTGCAGATCTCGAAATGCACCACGAGCCTTATTTGTCCGATCAAATCGATTAATATTATTAATCTCTGGAGTCGATAGTACCAATCGTGGTCTGTACAATATAAATGAGGCCGATATGGGTTATTTTCGATAGGTAGCATCCTTGTCCTAAGGAAAATAATTCGTCCAAGTCGGCTATTAGTTGTAACTTTCGGAGTCGATAATATCAAGCTTGACTAGTAAAATTTTTATGACGGAATATAGAAACGTAGGCCTATAATGCCTATTTTGAAAAGTGTTTATTCTTGGTCGCAGAAAAACTGATGTACAAAGAATGCGAAAATCGCACGCATGACACTTTCAGGACGACTGGAAGGTATACTTATATAAGTTTTGAAATTAACTTTGTTTATGGGTGGTTTCCAAGAATTTTTGAAAATTTTTCAATTTTTGAAAAATATAATTCTTTATAATTTTATTTCATAGGGGATTTACTGACATATACTGATGTATTTGTTGATTTCACTGAAACTTGGCAGAAACGCTAACTGTGGTAAAAAGCAAACGCATGCCAAATATGAACCTAATCTAATCATAATCTTTTCCTAGGGGTATATCCCCTGGAACCGAATGAAAAATCACCATTGCGACATTGTTTTCGCTATCGTCGCTGACAAACAAGACCGCGAAAATCAGCGGTTCCAATACCTCGGAGCTTTTCCAAATACGTGCCCATATCACCACAACCCCCATTTCGAGGTTCCGGAAATGTTACGCTCCATTCTGATTTTGGATTAAATGCACAAACATTAATTTCAATGAAAATTTTTTTTCGTGTCATTTTCCATGAAAACTCAATTCAATAACCCAAATGCAATGCTTTTTTCATAAAGTTCATTAAAAAATGATGGAAAGCTTATCTCTAGTTTTTTTAAATATAGTCTAGAATAGAGAAAAGGGGTACAATACAAATATTTCCTTCAATTCATTTTGTTGAATGAGTGTTCAAAACTTACACTTAATTGTGCTGCCCAAATCGAGGACTATTTCTTGGGAAGTAAGGGGAGTTTTTTCAAATACTTTGTTATTCTGACATCCTTGGGTATTCCCCTACTCACCTGATCCAAAATAAATTTGGACTAAATAAATAAAATACGTAAGGTGTTAAGGCAGCTTAAAGAAAACCTGGAGAGGAATGAGGAATAACCTAAAAGTGTGTCGTTATAGTCAGTTAATACATCCATTGGTTGGTAGAATTAGCATTGAGACTATATAGAATCGTGAACTTAGATGGCCCACTCTGCACCAAGTTATTTCGCGTGTCGCTTGAAATACCGGTACAAAGTTTTATGAAACTACGATGTATGGTGTGGCGCCTCGACATAGGGGCTATATCAAAACATTCTTCATCCGATTCTTAATGATTTCAATAGGCTTCACCTGTGGAGTCAGTAGACACCAATTACCAAATTGCTCATATTTGCGACCTGTACTTGGATATCAAGCTGTACATTGACGTCAGATAAATTGAACTATAGACAAGCGGCCAGACATACAGTCGGACGGACATAGCTAAATCGATTCGGTGTGGTCTATGGGCCACTGATACAAACACTGATACAAACATTGGCCATCGGACAATTAGATTAGGAACACGCTCTAACCACACTGGAGTGTCGGGTATACATGGTGCAAAGAAAGCAAATTTGTGTGAAATATTACCCTGAAATTTTGACTACAGATTTGATATCGTTAAAAATATAAACTCAAAATGTTTCCCTTTTTTGTTATTTGGATGTAAACATTACGTGTTTGTAGCTTATCGCAAATATAGAATATTTGTGTCCAAACACATTGTGGTTGATATTCAATATTACATGTTAGAGACTAATAGAGATTAATAATTAATAATTTATAATATATGTTTTTCTGACCCAAATGTGGCTGCGTTTGTTGAAAACCCCTGAAAACAAAAACCTGACAGAAAACAAAGACACAAAAGAGTAGCAGATGTTCAATTAATAAAAACAATGCTTGCAACTATATATATGGTTCCTGTAATATGTTGCTGTGACCGTTTTTTTCAGCGTGTAGAGTTTAAAGTAAAAATATATGATGTAAAGCTGTACCAACCTGATTAGTCCAAAATTTAACACTTCGTCTGCGCCATAGGCGATTGAATCTTCTCCACTTATCGGCATAGACGATGATATTTCTTCTTGATATTGTTAAACCCGTGGAAGTATTTAATAGAAGATTTAAAGACTTAGGACTAAAAGGGTTGATATTTTTTATGAAAAATATTTTCAAAAAAGGGAACCCGTTTTTTCACACTTAAAAATTTGTGCAACTAAATTTAATTAAATAAAAATTAAGAAAGTGACAAAAACAATATTTTAAATACTTATACAATGTAAAGAATACAAAATGCAAAATAATGTTAATTGAAATGTAATTGTTATTGTTTTATTTTTATTTTTATTATACAACCAATAAACAAACAAGCGCAACGAATTTCAATACTGGATTAAATTGTACGTATTTTTGATAAAAACTTAATAAATAACTTTCATCGGCTCGAAATCATATGACGGACGCTACGGGCTGCTGTAAAATTACGGGTAACGTTGGCTGCTTCTGATTCATTAGGCGTATATGCGTCGTGCTATGGGGAGTACGCGTGTGCACAACACTTTGGAATCCAGTGTCACCCACAACCTGATAGTGGACACTACGTACCAGGCCATTGGGCTCGAGTAGACCGTATTGCCCTACAACTATGTCGCCATGTCGCTCTTCGATGTGCATCATGTGAACCTTGGTGGGAGAGTGATCGATGTAGTAGTGGAATTTGTAGTTTAACTGAAATGATAATGATCATGTAGCTTAGTTTCGGAAAAATTGGGAAGAAATGAAACGGCAGCGAAATAAGCCCCAGTGAAAAACAATTGGAGATGTTTCCGTATTGTTTGGGTGATGTTACATACTTTCAATTGAGGTATGTATCCTTATGATATCAGGGCCAGACATTGGGTATTATTTATTTGTTGCTTTCGGGTTTCTTTCTAATCAATTGCGTGTTTTTTAATATATATTAGTGGTTTTGCTTTCATTGGGGCTTATTTGTAATACCCTTGGCTTTATTGACTGTCCCGCACTGAAATTTGTTTCGGTCTAAACCAACGACAGATATGTAGTAAATCAGAATGCAGATGTATTACAGAATTATCGAAAATGTTAAAATTTAATTTTTCCAATTTCTCACGTTATCAGGTGCCCACCAAATATGTGAAAATCACAGGTAGCAGTTGCGGGAGAGACAGTCTTTAGACGAAGTTCACTTTCAAATCTGAGGCATTGTTTCTGATTAGAAACAATTGGTGGCGAGCGACTTGTCTAAGTCGACTATTCCTTGGAACGAAGCAAATTGTCTAGCTTAGATTTGTGAGGTCCAGCACAGTACTATTGCTAGTAGTTGTGATAAAGTTACCAAATTTGACGAAAACATAACAATCAGTACGATTTCTTTGTCGTACATCGTGTGACAATAGAATACCACAAAATTTTGTAACGATTTCCAATGAAACCTTACATTCGTAATATTGATGAGAATAATTGCAATACCTGAATACTTTTTCTATGGAAGAAATAGTCACTATTATCTTAATTTTCCCTAAACTTACCTTTTCATCGTTTTGGGAATCACGATAATTTGCATAATATTCCATGTAATACGGAGCCAGACAGAGACCTCTCCTTCCCATTAATAGCACGAAGCAAATGCTTATCAATATTTTCACTTTCATTGTTGATAGTTTTCCTGCAAAATAAGAAAAGAAAAGTCAAGAGAAAAGGAAGTCGTGTAAGAAAACCACATAAACTGTCCCTTTGCTACGGGGAGACCAGCCAAAATCTTATATAACCTCAAAGCAAACGCCTAACAAAGTTACGAGTATCTACCTTTACCTTTCCTTAAACTTATGTATATCTCAGTCACGTTAAACAATTTCTGCCACAAAAACGTTTTACAAATTATTAACATTTTTCACACTTGCTGCCACTCAATAGGCTGCCCCACTGCCACTTCTTTTGTTTCTATTCCGTTTGCCGCCGCCTTTCTGTATTGCATTTAATCAATTTGTTTCGAACATTGTGCAGCAGCGTTGTGCTCCTTGTGGCTGGCTACTGTTGCATGGACTGAACTGGAGGCAGATCGTACTCTTTGACTGCACTCCGGTCTCTGCGATAATCATCTAAGAAAATGTTTGCATTTTTTGATTTAAGGTTCAATTGTGTTTGACCCTTTTCACTGGATGGGGGGATTCGATGAAATCGTGTAAATGATTCCAATTTCTGTCTTAAAGTGTTTCCATTGCCGTTTAAAATAATACAAATAGGTAGTATCATATGATGGCATCTCTATGGAGGGCAATAAGGAAATCTTTAAGAAGCATCTTAACAACAGATGGAGCGAAGATTGCTAGTGAAGTTGTTTAATAATTTCATGACAGTTTAAGGCATCTTTTTGAGGGGGATAGCGATATCTGTGGCTACATGATACGGTTGGTTGGGAAAATTTAAAAAGTGATGATATTTTTGATTATGACGGATTACACTAGGCAACGTGGGTTTTCATCCAGAACTAAAAAAAAAACATAAATGCTTTCTCATTACATCCCATGAAGGGACTGGGGAGAACTTCTCACAATCACTGAGCTGTGCGCTTTCCAGTTTTCACTCACTGATTGGGACCCACAGTTTTACTCCGATTCCGAACGGTAATTTGAGAAGCTTTTTCATGGCTAGATACTCGATAGTGTCGCCGTCACTATGCAAGGTGACCGCCGCCGAAAGAAATTTTAAGGTGGCCAGAGCCGGGTTCGAACCCAGGATCTCATGAACAAGAGCCGCGCACACTAACCATTGCACCACCGACGGCCACTGCATCCAGAACTATAGCTATATTTTTTGAAGTGGGGTTTTTTCTAAATATTAAAAAAAAACATAAACACATATTTTTGCGGATTTTGTTCATCCCTTTCCTATTTTCAAACGCACACATTTACGACCGTATTCACAAAAACTTATGAGAGGTTTGAGAGAAATACAAAAAAACGTATCTCAAATTACCTACAATTTTTTATGAATATGGCGGAGAGTTTTTGTGGTGGTTTTGGAGAATTAAATCGCATATCGTGGTCCCAAAAATCTTAAAAATGTCTCAATAAATCCACCATTTAAACAAGTGTTTGCTTTTGGTAATCGGTTACGAGGTTCTGATGAGATTGACGTTTTTTTTTTGGAATAAACAATTTTTTTTTCGATTTTTCTAACATCTCAGCTTATGGATACGCCAGCAGTTATATAACTGATATATTGTTTATAAAAATACATTAATAAAGAACATTTAATAATATTTCCAACAAAAATTTGACGTTTTTCCACGTCTTTTCCACTTTGACCAAGACAAACTTTAAACGTGACAATGAAAACATAATATCCCGAAAATTAACTACGCTATTGACAAACATAGTTTGTTCTACATTTTTCAAATACTATTTCGGCTCAGAATAAAAATTTCATCAGGCTATAAGAAAGACAATTTCGTCCATTTTATTGCACTGTGCTATGAGTGACAATAGAGCAAATCGGCGAGAGAGAAATGAAATTAAAATTTTGCAATTTGAAAGAAATCTTCCGATTCACACTATCAGTTTTAGGGAATACAAAAACATCTCTCTGCCAGGTGGCAAGAAAAAAATACAACAGTTATAAAATAAAAATAAAATAGAGAAAAAGAAAATTGTGAAAAAAATTAAGGGTAGTATTCTAAAACTCCCTAAAGTGACCGAAACGCTAACGCGAATGCCAAAGTCAAAAATTGTTAGTTTATATATCACGCACGCGCGACGCGTTCGCTTACGAAAGCTGTCTATTACAGTTGTGCCCAACTAAAATAAAAAGATTATGGATTAGGACAAGTTCGCTTGAGTGAACTGGACACACTAAAAAAGAGTTTATAAATATTAGCTCTATAATAATAGATATGCAGATTTTAAAAATGCTATTGTTTATAATACAGTAAATTCCGATAGTATTTAAGGAAATGCTTCTAAAGTATTTAAAAACATAGGTTATTTTGGGTTGCAATGTCCAATAAATTTTCCAATCTTAAATTTAAAAAGTTTCTAATTTCCAAAATTTAGACAACTATAAGTCTTTGTAAAAAAACTTTTGATATTTGACTGTATTTAAATTGTAACGAATGTTTATATTTTTTTTTACAAAATCCATTATTTGAACTTTTTATTTCTAATTTTAATATTTTAAATAAGAATTTGAGTGACCAAACAAAATAAATGTGTTGTTGTTAATATGTAGCGAAATGTACTCGAAAGATAAAATAAGTAAACCTGAATACTTAAATTTTCGAAGACGATTCTAGTTTCTTTTGAGCTGAAATGCAGTGTAAATGAACAGGCTTTAAGTGTTCGGCGTTTTTCGATTCTCAAGACCCATTGGGGTTATCTGGGCCCACAGATATCGTTCCACAAATATAAAGACAGTAATACAATTTTTGTACATGCGAACATGGGTTAGACCCCTGCTCTGATCACCTTGCATTTCTTTCGACGACGGCCACCTCGCTTAGTGATGGCGATACTATCGAGGACTTAGTGAGAGAAAAATATAAGAACATGAAAAATATTTTCTTTTTTTCGAACGGACCTTGGTTCAAAAAACTGGTCCATTGATATACAACTACAAACAGGCGACTGTGGCAACAAACAAAATGCATTTTCTCCACAAATTTAATGATTGGTTTCCTTCCTATTACATCGCATTCCCATTACATTCTGGGTTTACGCTCTCTGATTGGTTCCTACACCGGCTCCGAGCAATATTTTGAGAAGTTTTTTATAGATAATTACTTGCTAGTGGCGCCATCACTAAGCGAGGTGCCCGTAGTCGAAAGAAATGTATGGTGGTCAGACTTGGTATCGAACCCGTACACTAATCGTTGTACCACCTACGGGAAATAGGGTGTCAATTGTCTATAGTACTTGTCCTGAGATAGGTGAAGAGGAGATATGTCTCCTAACTGGTTCCGAAGTTTTAAAGAAGAGCCCATTGCAGAGGAACTGCAGAGGCGGAACTAAAGTAAAACCAAATTGGAGAATAAGCCTCAGAGCATTTAGCTAGCGTGGACACTCAAAATCTGAACAGGTCCTTTGAAATGTGGTTTTAAATACTGTAGCTACGACTTCCAAATACCATTCAGGAAATATGGTGGCAATTTTCTAAAAGTTCTATGAAAGGTGAAGAGGTGATATGCCTTCAAACTGGTTCTAAGGTTTTAAAGAAGATTCATTTGGGATGAACTTGAGTTGGTAGGGCGGGACTAAAAACTCTAAAGTGTAAGCAAATGTATCGGGGCCAGAGAGTATAAAGCTAAAGGGGACACTGAAAGTATTAAGAAGGTTCTTTGAAATGCGTGTCCATCGGTGGCGCAACGGTTAGTGTACGCGGCTGTTGTGCGAGAGAACGTGGGTTCGATCCCTGGTCTGGCCACCTTACACTACTTTCGACGACTGCCACCTCGCTTAGTGGCGGCGACACAAACGAGTAATAAACCATGAAATCAGTGAGTGAAAACTGGAAAGCTCACAGCTTAGTGATTGTGAAAATTAAGTGGAAATTAACACCTCAGACGACAACGCCTTACAAAACGTATTGGTTCCCCACCGGCATTAGTTCTAGAACTAGGACCGGTTCTTACATACAACGGAACTAGTTACATGACTGGTTTGGTAATAGCTCAATCCCCAGTAGGGTAACAATTCATCTTAATATCTCGGAAATTTAGAACAATCCAGCAAATTGGATGCCAGATTCGCATTTAACGATTTTTACGCACGAAAAAATCAATTCTTTGGTCAAGGCAGCAGCATTTTATTTTAAATTTTATTTCCCTGTGTAATAGGTAATTTTCCCGATTCTTGAGCTAAAAGTTCACCTGATATTTTCATTCTGATAAATCTTCCCGAAATAGCGCCTCAAAGTCCATTAAATCTACATTTTGGTTGAACTAATGGGTTTACTTTTGTAGACGACATTATGATCTATTTCCCAGCAAAAAAAGAGACTGTGTGTCTAGAGGAAGTGGTTTTACAGCAATTCCAAAGACGTATACTTAACCACTTCAATCTAAGCAGTTCTGCAACACTATCAGTTCCGAGCAAAATATGTGGTTCACAATAACTTTAATAGCATCGCAATGAGCTGACATTCTATTTTGGTGGAGTATGTAAAGAACTGATGACTCGCTACACATTGTTTTGTCAAAAACCTATTTGTCCCGTGATCCGTATGATATACATACATATATGCACACTCTAAAGAAACACGCACTCTACTAAATTACTTCATCATATCTTAGAAATGGAAGTATAATCTTATGTTATCCATTTAAGGCGCCAGCCCATCTGTCCAGTCAAGGCCCTATACAACTGGAAATCATGTCGTGAAAATACATAAGCCATAGTAAACATTTTTAGTAGATCAGCCTAATGGCTTAACCGATATAACGTTATTGCTTAAAATGAGCTTCACTTGAACAACTGTCGTAATCGTATTTTCATAGGTTCAGGTGAAATGAATTGTAAGGGATCTAAAGATACCACGAGTATATTACATTCAACATCAGTGAAAACGTGGTTCACCTGATATGCATTTTCACTTCGTCATACGCCCATGTGAAAATATGGTGAGTAAGCACAACAGAAGGTGCATCATTCTTGCGACAACCGATATTAATTTCACCAGTGATTTCGCAGTGTTTCACTGCTTCTGCCTGTGATGATTTGATGATTATTTTCTTCCTTGGATGCAAATTTTTGCCTGGGGGTTTAATTCTATTTTAAACGCTAAAACTTCACTGTCATAAATATGGAAATTTGATTAATTTTTAATGAAATGATTTATGAAATTGACGAATACGAAATACAGGCTGAGGCTACGGATGGACGGTGTATAATATGAATACCAATCCTGCCGATCCTGTAGGTCTGAAGTGTTCGCGAAAGAACTACACAACCACTATTTAATATTTTCAATATTGGGTTTCGGAATTTTCGATCGCATCGTGCGCCGTCTCGATTATTTTAGGTTACAAGACTGTAACTCTAATTCATTTGCCTATACTTATACATGTGGGATGTATTTTTAAGGTCGAAGGTAAACCTAATTTTTGTATACCATATGTTCTTCATCAAGCTTAGATTTTGTGCTGTCCGTTGTTCCTGTCACACGGCCATTTGTTGAACTAGCTGAACAAGTAACTTGTTTTTTTTCTCCGCTGCCCTTTCCTCTACTCAGCGTCTAATTAAAACATTTGTTTCATTATAATCAATTTAAGAAAACATAAATGCCAACAAAGATTATAGGCCAACTAACCACAGATGCACATCAACATCATCAGCAAATTACAATTTGGAGATACAAAAAAACCCAGTGCATTTTACGATTCATCCGCTTTTAGAAACACAGTCAGAAGAAAAACCCACATTAATCATAAACTCCTCACCTTTGGGCAAGTGAGTGTTTGTTGCAAATGCTTGAACACGTCTTACCAATATAAACGTCGTTGTGGCCAACAATTGGTGAGATGAAATGGCACATCATGCAACTTTGTAGTATCAACTACTCATTTTGGTTTCTTGCTGTCCATTGAAAGATTTTGGTGTTTCTGCAGGTATTACACTAATATTTGCTGGAGGCGAAAATTATGCCACCACCAGCAAGTAATAGCTTTTACTTGCATCTTGTATCGCTGCAATGCAATCGAGAAAAGTCCAGTTTGGCAAGATATTCAATGCTGTCGTCATCGTAATCGTCGAAGCGCCCAAGTGGAAAAAGAGTTGATGGTTAGTGGTCTGTTTCCATGAGCTGTTATTATTACCCGATTTGACATTTCCCAGTGACACAGTGCTAAGAGGACCCGGATAGTAAGTAATAATCCATTGAATGGTTGTTGTCTGGCAAACATTCATTCACTCACTAAGAGCAACAAGATGTCGTGGGCTAAACATTTCCAGAGCGAGATAAGAAAATGTTTTGGGCTAGGGAACATTTTCCGCAGTCACAACTGAAAATACATGTAATAATAGTTATGAACATTTTCTTTTTATTATGAAATAAATTCACCAATAAATGCAGCCTGTATATTAACCCTAGTGCGAGACTTTAGGCGAAAAACCTATGACCGTACATAGATTTTATAACAAGTGACAAAAGATTATACAGAATATATCCGTATATAGAGCTGTTTTTACCTAAATTGATGCAACGATTTCGCCTAACCTAGAGCAACCTTCGGGGGTAATCTAAGATTTCGGTTACGTCCTGAGGGTTAACTTCTCCTTTTGACTTGCACGCCCAAGGCGTTTTCCACAAGAAGCAGTATTGCCACCTTCGGATGTTTGCAACACTATTGTGGACACATACAAATATTTTATTGCACTCCATAAAAGTATTTTTTATTGAGTTTATTAACAAAACGTTGTCTTTTAGTTAATTTTAACACTAAATAACTGATAAAATACGTTGGTTTGTATGTAATCGCAAATGTGTATGTGTGTGTGTGAGCATTTCCAAATAAATGCAATTTGTTGTCTTCAAAAGTATTTCGTGTTAGCGAATTTTCCATGTACATATATATTTTTCTGTGCTGATGCTGGAAATTTGAGCCGAAACTAGTTTTTAGTTGTATTTGTGTCTTAGGAAATCCACGATTAAAATGGTAACAATATTTCATACAACCCAAGTAGGTTCAAAGATGTGAACACGAGAAAAAAGATATTCTGCACTTAATGTCAAATATTTTGGATGAACCAATTATAGAAGAGCTAAAATGTTGTTAAGCTGTTGTAAGGGTGACACTTATTTTCAAAAGTTCAAATAGTACAATTATGCAAGTGAAGTTTGCGAAAATCTTTGGTCCTAACATAAACAAATGAACAGAATCACAGTGTAACAGAGAAGTATAAATACAAAGGAATGAATTATATGATATTGATGTTATGCCAGAAAAAAACACTATTTACACAAAATCAGATTTGTAAGGGAGAGTTGAGTTGGCAATCGCTTGCCAACCTGCTGAAATAAGGTATGATTTTTGAAAAGGAATGCCCTACTTGGCGGCACCAAACGGTCCCCCAGCAACATATCATGTATATTAGGGCGGGTCGATTTATAGGGAGGCAAAAAATCACTCAAGTGACAAGGAAACTCGTATTCTTGGGGTCAAAATAAGAGAGTTTGCCCGAGGAGCCATACCTCTAAAACGAATTCTGATGTACCGACTTTTGAAAAATCCGAAATTTTGAAAAATTACACTTTGACCCATTTAGAGTGTCCCAATCGAGTCCAAATGTATGACTGACCCCCACGTACTTTGGAGGGCCAACCCATCCATGCCAGCGGCACACCCCCTGGAAACCCACGTGGGGGTTCCCCATGCAAACATTTAAAAAAACACCATTTTTGGCAATTTACAGGAAAATATCAGCGAAATGGCTATTTGTTTTTCTTTTTTGTTTTTTTTTTTTTATTTATCTCTTTAGAAATTTATTTAATCAGAACATATGTAAATGATAAAATAAATTTAAGTTAGTAACAGAAAAGAAACTAAAAAAAATTATTGTTTGAAGTCTTTTTTGCTTTCAAGTCTTGGCAATTTCGCACGACTCTCTAATGTCGTCGCCATGACAGCCTCTACATTTTACGGTATAACGCGGTTGGAAACGATAGATAGCAATTGAACGTGTCGTTCCGTTCCTTGTATGCGTGATGGAATTTTTGGATAATTTCCAAATAATGACAACTCATAAATGTGCGTGGAATTTCTGTAAAAATATCATCAGTTGCAGGTAGGAAACGGAAAAACACAGATCAGTAAAAAAGTGCACTTTACCTTTTTACCTTTAATTGAGTGTGAACGGATTAGGTATCATAAAGGAACAAGAACAGCAATTCAGCATCCACGCACATTTATAGGCGTTTATTAGTTTGCTACCGAAATCATAAACCTGAAATAACCTTTTGTTTATTACATATTTTTCTTAATTGTGAGAATCATAAAAAAGTCATCAACGGTTTTTCCAAAGAATTGTGTACATATCCTCGAGCATATTTTTTAAATTCATGAAGAGGCTGTTATAACGACGTCTGTAATGTACGAAATGGCCCAGACTTGAAAGCAAAAAAACTTCAAACAATAATTTTTTTAGTTTCTTTTCTGTTACTAAGTTAAATTAATTTTTTCATTTACAAATCGACACGTTCCCGGCAGAATGTATTAAGCAACATATTTGGCGACAATGACTTTTTTCCATATTCTCAAAATCTATGCCAAGCTCCACATTTTGATATACAGAGAATGTCCCTTGCATAACCACGTCATGGGTCATTAAGCAAATGAAATGGCAACAACCGAAAAATAATACAAATCAGCTACTTGAAAGAAAGTTTTTTCGTTTCCTGAACAATTTCCATTGTGTCGCTTAATACATTCTGCCGGGAACGTGTCGATATGTTCTGACTAAATAAATTTCTAAAGAGAAAAATAAACTCCAAAAAGAAAAAACCATAGCCATTTCGCTGATTTTTTGATCTAAAGTGCCAAGGGGGTTCTAAGACATATGCCACTGGCATGGGTGGGTCAGCCCTTCAAAGTTAGTGGGGGTCAGTGATACATTTGGACTCGATTGAGGCACTCTAAATGGGTCAAAGTGGGATTTTTCAAAATTTCGGACAAATTTCGAATCTTTCAAAAGTCGGGACATCAGAATTAATTTTAGAGGTATGGTTCCTCGGTCAAAGTTTCTTATTTCGATCCCTAGAATACGATTTTCCTTGTCACTTGGGTGATTTTTAAATCGACCCACCCTAATGTGTAAGTTTGCAAGCATTGTTTTCATAAATTGAAGATCTGCTAATTTTTGTTTCTTTGTCGTCTGTCACGTTTTTGTTATATATTGTTATAAATTATAACTATTAATCAAAGTGTTTCAAATATTCGATATTGAATAGCAAACACAATGTGTTCGGACAAAAATATACTACAATTTTGCGATTACTTGGACTATCACATTATTCAGTTTTGATTATCAATAACTATTCGCCGTATCACCAAATGTTGTGCGTATCAATTAATTACATTTTGGTTGCAAGAACTGAAATATTTAGTTGAAGCCCCAGCAACCAGAAATAAATGTGATCTGTCAATTGAATTTTAGTTCTAGTAATCAAATTATCCTGAAGTGCTGATTTTTCTATTTGTTGGATCAATAAAAAATGTAAAATCTTATTTGGTTGTACCAAATAGTAATCCTCCTATCAGAAAATGCTATAAATTTTGCGATTGGCCCCTAATGTCAGTTCCGTTTTGACATTTGTGAAGTAAACACATGCGAAATACACGTTAATAAACAATGTTACGCTACACTGCTCCAGAACGCGGAATATTGCTGACTATTTATTTGACAAATAATCGGTCGGTGACTTTGGCACAACGTGAATTTCGTCGCGTATTTCCTGGCCGTCCATCGCCTACTGGTGAAACACTGCGACGTTTAGCCGCTCGCCTCGAAGAGACTGGCACAACACGAGATGCTGCCAGGCGTGGCAGACCCCGGAGTAGCCGTTCTGCAGAGAATATTGCTGCTGTAGCCGAGGATGTCATGGATGCGCCGTCGACATCGACCAGACGACGTGCCACGCAAATGGGTATCAGTCGACGGTCTTTACAGCGAATTTTGGTACAAGATTTGAAGATGTTTCCGTACAAAGTCCAGACGGTGCATCAGCTGTTAGCTGCTGACCGCCAATCGCGTCTAACATACGCTCAAGCCATCCTTAATCACCACGAAGAGGAAGATGAATCATGAGTGATGAGGCCCATTTCCATCTTAGCGGGTACGTAAATAAGCAAAATTTACGCTTCTGGGGCACTGAAAATCCGCGTGTAACCCACAAAGAGCCATTACACCCGCTCAAAGTCACTGTATGGTGTGCTGTATTCGCTGGAGGAGTCATCGGACCTTTTTTCTTCGAAGACGTCGCGGGCCAAACGGTTGCTGTGAATGGTGAGCGCTACAGAGCAATGATCAACGAGTTATTTTTGCCGCAACTTGATGAATTGGGATTGGAAATCATGTGGTTCCAACAGGACGGTGCAACGGCACACACTGCACGGCACACACTGCCACAACCGATATGCTGAAGGATGCATTTCGCGGGCGCCTAATCTCCCGTTTTGGCGATTTGTACTGGCCTTCTTCTTCTTCTTTTTGTGGGGCTTTTTGAAGTCGCGGGTTTATGTCAACAAGCCTCAGACTCTTGCACCTCTTAAAGACAATATCCGTCAAGAATGTGAGGACGTACCGCCGGAAGTTTTGGCCAAAGTGATGAAAAATGCCATAAAAACGGCTCAAATGACAATCAACTGCGGCGGCGGCCATTTACATGACATCATATTCTCGACTTGATGTAAAAAAATTAAGAGACCAAATAAAAATAATCCACAAGAAGAATGAAAGTTTTTAATTTTTTTTTTAAATTACAGCCAAAAAACATCGGAAGTTTACTTTTGCGCTACCTCGTATTTTTATGCTCAACTAATTACTTGAATGGAACAGCTGTCACAACCATTTGTCGATACCATATCCATTATGAATTTTATATGAAAAAAAATACAAATAAATATTCAAAATTAAAATGTTCGAGCGTTTGGTCGTTTTTATTACATAATTTTACTCTTCAACATTTTGCTGCCCTTTGGGTAGAATAGTCAGGCAGATAAACACAATTGTAAAATGAAATGAATTAATAAACAAAAATGTTTCCTTATGTCATTTGATTTATAACAAATTGAAAAAATTAAACAATTAAATAAATTTTCTTGTCATATGAAAAATGTTTTAAGTTACGATGCTTTCCAAAGGGCAGCGAAAAATTGAAGAATAAAATTATTAAAAAAAATCGATCAAGCGCTCGAACATTTTAATTTTGAAAATAATACGAAACGTCGGATACCGTTTTTTACAATACAAATAAATTAATTGTTATTAAGATTGTTTATTCAATATTTAAATATAAACAAAATTATTATTATTTGTAACCAGGGTTCGTATTTCGTGGGTATAATTGCCGTGGGGAATGGGTAGCTACTGTCGAACATGGCGAATTACCCATCAGGATTACACGGCGATGGGTAATAGGTTACCCAGGGTAATCCATCCCCATTTTTAATTGAAAATATTGTTACGAATTTCCCTATTTGTCCTTTTTACGTTGTTTTATTCCCAATAACAAAACAAGGTTCGTTTTAAATTACGATAATTACAACGGTTTAACTTCCATTTATTTTACTTATATAGTACAACAGTTTACTTTATTTAGAACACTTTAACAAGTCTTATATTTTACTATCGATTCGCGTTGCTTACTTTATGGGGTTTAATCACAAACTGAACTCTCCATTCCAAAGACCTCCGCTATTTATACCAACTCACCACACTCAAATGAAGGTATATCTAGCGAAATCAAGAACCTTCTAGATGTTGTTGCTGTTGCTTATCTTTGTTGAGTTGAATTCATGCTACTGGTTTAGCGTGCCGGTACGTTGCTACAATGCATACCCTCAGGCGCAGCACTAACCGCCTGTTATTTACATACTGTTAGTAGAGTCATTAACAGCAAGCAAAAGCTTTTACTTATTCGCAATAATATGACAAAGTAGACAAAATCGGAATCGGAGCGTCGAATCGAAAAAATAACTAATATTTGAGATTTTCTAAGGGGTTTCCATAGTGGTATGGTTTTTTTTGTTAATTGCAAATATAAGAAAATCGCTAAAATAAGGAATGGCTATAACTCGGAAACGGTTAGTCCAATCGCAAAGATAATAAATATCTTAACTTCAAAGGAGGCTGTAATGGCATCACTTTTTTTTTAAATAAATCGCTAACACTAACAATTTCCGAATAAAAAATCGCTAAAACGCCATCATGTCTATATTTCGGAAACGGAGTGTTCAATCGAATAATAACCATTTTTTCTGGATTTATAAGTTTCTAAGGTTTTCATAAAGTGGCCTATTTTCGTATGGACGATTTTTTTAAACTTTAAAAATAACAAAATCGCCAAAACGAAATTAAAAAAAAAGTGATACCGTGGTTAAAGCCCCCTGTGGAGGTAATAAAGTTCTCATGTTTGCGATTGGACGCACCGTTCCCGAGTTATAGCCATTTCTTTATTTAACCAAAACCAAATGGTTGCGAAATCAAGCCTATGTGAGGCAATTAAAAGCCACTCCTGCTATGTAATAGCGTAGCTATAGAATCATGTGTTCTGGTAATTGTTTCATATTGAGAGTTTAGGAGAATATTTTTCGAACTTTATCCACAAATAATCCACAAAGAGGTGGTAGGTGTCGATGTATTTTTCGTGAGGTTTCTCGAGGATTTGTAATGTGAATATTGGGTCAATAGTTGACTTTCTAGGCCTAAATACACACAGATAAGGTCCGATCAGGTCTGCTACAAATGGCTTTAGTCTTGCACACATTACGCTCGAGAGGACCTTGTATGCGAGGGATAAAAGGTTTGTTCCACGATAGTTCGTACATATACTCGAGTCGGCTTTTTTGAAAACTGCACACAGTATTCTAAGACTCTAATCGTCAGCTATGTATTCCTCTAGCCAGATTTCGGATATGAGCTGATGCATGCAGCTTTCCAATTCACAGCTCAGCCGGTATCTAACAGCACCAGCGGCTATGTTGTTCTTAAGCCGGGAAATTGCATTTCTAACTTCGCACTGGCTGGCAGTCGACGCCACAGTCCCGCGTCTGGACAACACCCTCATCTGTATTGAATTCTCCTGGGACAAGTAAAGCGGAAAAGTGATCTATCCAAATTGCCAACATACCCTGCACATCTGTGGCAACATTCCCTTCCTTATCTCCATTTCCGTTGGTTTGACTTCGATAGAATTTACGGGCCTCATTCATCCTTCTGTAAGATTCAATTTGCTCACTCTCTTTCTTTCTACACAACCGTAATTTCTTCTTAAACAAACGGAGTTTCTCTCTACTCTTCTCCGTATACCGCTCTGTCGCGGCTCGTATTGCAACTGACTGAAGCATTGCCATACGTGCAGCATCCTTGTTTATCTGCGCCAGTAGCTGAGTGAGGTTCTCTGCATAGGCCGTGGCTATATCTGATACTAGCAGCCTTATGATGTCCAGCCTTTTATATGTCTGGTTTCCTACGACTTTCGTCAGCTTATGCTTGTGCGAACCTTTGCTGCAACCAGTTAGTGATCCGAATCGTTATTATCACATTACACTAGTAGATTTCCATCAATTACCAGGTGATCAATCTGGGATCAATCCAGGTGCCGTACTACTGACAATCATGTTTTCCGCCGCGTTAAAATCTAAAAGTCTCATTCCGTTATCGGAAGGGATAGTGTGTACACTAAATTTACCAATGGTTGGTTCAAAGACATTTTCGCTGCAGACTCACCTAGAACAATCTTATTATCATAGCCAGGGCAGCAGTCGTAGGTATTCTCTAGGCGCTCATAGCACATGTCCTTGTTGTCATCGTTTCTTTCTTCCGTCGAGGCATGTAGATACATTTGCGATAGGTTAAAATATGCCGTTTTTATGCGGATGGTGGGTATACGTTCCCTCGCCGGGTTGAACCTTTTGCGAATTACAAATCCGCAACCAAATGCATGATTTTTCTCGGCTATAATAGTTATATGTCACAGTTCTTCTTCCTTGTACAGCCATGTCCTGCCCATCGCATCTCCTGTATAACACTAATGTCAGACTTATAATTCTCGAGAACTTCTGTTACTTGGATAGTGTCACCGAATCTGTATAGTGTATTAAATCGTATATCGTCTGAACTAAAATAACATTCGCCTGTCTCAAGATATTACCTGCAAATTTATGATCCGGAAGGCTATCCCCGAAGACTACAATTTACGCTACAAAACAAATTCCCATAGTTGAAAGGTACCATTTCACACTTAATGCCTGTTCGTTTGATGATACTACTTATATGGAATTTTCACGATTGCGACAAACTTCTTCCTGACTTTTCTCGAAATTTTGTTAAAAGCAGATACAAGTGTTTGCTTCCAAGCCTTCCAAATGTACAATGAACATATTATATTTTCCTTTGAAATGCAAAGTCGTAACCTTGATCTTGTCAATCGATTGCATCCGATTATTATGCCGAACTTGTACTTAGCTAATCCCTTAAAGGTGAGATATAGAAACTGCATCAAATTTAAAAAAGAAACAACGATTACAGTTTATTCATTGTCTCATTTGTGAATGATTCCAAATAAACGATACAAAACACGAAATTCAAAATAGCAAAAATGCCAATTAAACCTCGCACATTCAACACAATTAGGACTGCGGAAATTGTACAAATGAAATGGTAGAAACATAACTTGGTTCCCCAGAAAACGGAGACATAACACAGTCTTGTGTTCGTACTCTGGAACAGCAACATGAGCAGCTACAACGACGAAAAACAAATAAAACTTTAAATGCAAACAAATATACGAAATCACGTTTTAAATGTTTAACGATGCAAATTAAGCAGAGGCAAAACCCAAAAGGCCAAGAAAACCAAACAAAGTCCCCCTCTAATAACCACATAACCGAGTTGCAATGAAAAATTGCCAAAAAATAAAAAAGATTCAACATGAAATTTTGGTTATAACAATGACTTTGTTACACTACGAGTACAAGTAAATCATACAAGAGAGAAAACATTGAATGCATTCGAACTTGTGGTAGAGTGAGAACTCCGGGTGGCATGTGGCATACAACGACTGTGTAATATGCAATGTATTGCCGTACTTGGACTGACCTACAACACAAAGCTTAAGATATTTGTAGAGTCACTATAGAAATGTCAGCTGACGAAGATATCTTTACAGTGTTCCTACTCTAAAAATCAGGATAATTTACTTTTGTGTTTTTATGTCTAGTTTTTACTTTTTGTGTAAAATTAGAAATTTGTTTTCAATATTACCAAAGGAACATCTGCCAAATGTCACAGTTTCTATCTCTCGAAAATTGTTCCGCTTTGCTTTTATGGAGACCATCCAACCTAACATTTCCAAGTAAATTTTAGATTGTAATGGAAAATTATTGAGATGCAATTCACAATTCACTTTGCCTACATTTTGAGCCTTCTGTCATACGAGTCACTAAGGTTGAGATAGCTTAGATGTTCAAATAACTATTTAAATCTCTTAAACTACATATCGTCATCTAAAATCCAAAAACCTAAATTCTAAATTCCAAAATTTATTGATTGCAATATATTTGATTAAAATATATGATTTTACAAAAGTTCAAACGTCTACGTTCAAAAACATCAATTTTATTAAAAAGATGCAATAAAACAAAAACATCAATTTTATTAAAAAGATGCAATAAATAAAGCTTTTCATAAATCAACGTGCAATAATCAACGTGCAACAATAATTTTATATATAATTTTAATATTTATTATCGATTTTATATCATATATCGACGCTTGGATCCAGAAGTAACCGAAGTAGCTACTAGATAGTAGCTGGTAGCTCATAGATAGACTGAATCTGCCACTGGACATAGCCTAGTCCGAGGATCAACCGATATGAGCGCTAGTTGTAGAGATGGACCTACGATACTTCTGCATCCAATATAACGGTATGTTTACTTTCAAATGGACTTAAAATATCAAATTAGCCAAAAATGGGCATAGGCGACTTCTGCATCCAAGGCATAGCAGCATAACTCGAGTTACGCTCAAATTAAACTTTTCGAGAATCGAGCTGTATATATTCGTATCGTACTGCACACTATATAATCCAAATATTTGTAGTTCCCCAGATATTGGAAAAGATTTATTTCCCCAGATATTGGAAAAGATTTATTAGCAAATCTCGATCAATCACTACATTACAAATGCAATTTGAGCCCTTAAAACGCTCTCCTAAGAAGTTGCAAACAAAGACATATGCTGTTATGCCTTGTGACCACAGATATTTCAACTAACAAAATTTCATACAAATTCCTACAAATTTGTAAGCCTCTACATCCAATAAAGAAACTTTTATTGAATTTTATATCGACCCTTTTTTTGCCTCTCCTCTAAAGTAATTACATTGTTGTTCGTTAGCTCTAACTGAAAGATAACTGAACATGGTGAAATCGACCGTTAATTAGTAAAAAGTTTAACATTTTAGGCACAAATTGTTTATCGATCTTTGATTTTTCTTTGGGTTAATTTATATGAACTTTTTACGTACATTATTTTTGTTAGTGTAACTTCAAACAATATTAAAAAAGCCGGGAAAACTTTTTCAAAAATTTTTATATTGACAACATTTTTCATTACACTGTACGACACCAAAAAAAATAATAGGGTTCTGTCAACGGATTCTGGTAGAATGGTCTAAAAAAAATATACGTGTATCGGCGTTTTGCCACATCTGATCAGAATTTTTTTTAGGACGGGTCAAAATTTCCGCCCCTCGGAACTTCCCTGCAACATATCGGCATTGAAAATTGTGTGTTCCTTATTTCTGAGGTACAAAATATGTTCAGAAGTTTTATAGAAAAAATTCAGATAAACATTTTTGTGGAACAAATTAACCCTCTAACTGTCATGTATAACCATAATTTTTACTTTTTTTTTTTGAAAACTCGCAAAAAACTGCTCGAAAATGATCATTATACTATGTGGACTTTTTTTTAATGGAAACAGCAAAATGACAAAATTCATCATTAACCCTTAGAAGGCAGTTAGTTTTTACTTATTATCTACTACTTGGGCTATGATTTGTGTTTTGGAGTGATCAGATCTGGCAAATGCCGATACACGTATATTTTTTTAGACCTCTCTACCTGAATCCGTTGACAATACCCCATCATTTTGAAAAAAATATAATTTTATCTCACAGTGTTACTGTTATTTGGTTTGAATATTTATTAATTGTTTATATCTCCTGATGATGCTACAGAACGGAGTAGCGAAATATCGAGGATAATAAATACAAAACAAGCAAATCTGATCTCAAGCTCGGAAAATATAGATTATTTATTGATAACAAACGAACAACGAAATAAAATTTAATTTTTCACAATTTTTCACTGATTCCGGTTCAGGCTTTGACTACTTTTTTTTTAATTCCTTGGAAGAAATTTTTTGCTGGGTACTGGACATCGGTAAGGTTAGGTGCCAAATAGACATGACATAGGTTACTGTCACCAGCGAAGAGTATAAACTATGTACTATTATCAGTTCTGACCAAAAGATCATATATGGATTCAGGACAGAGCACGAAGTTTTTGCTACCCCTGCGCTCAAAGAATGTTCTTTGGTAGAAATCCCTTCTATAAAAACAGGTATGGTGCGATCTTTGGGAAAGATCGAAATAAAACGAGCGAAGACATTACCGATACAAAAGCTAATATTCGATAAAAGTACGCCGTGATAAACTATATCGAACGCTTTGGACATATCCAAAGACACTACTTTGCTTTCACCAAGCTTATGAATACATCGACTTCATTGTTCCGAATGGATAGCCATCCTGCCCCAGGTGATCAGCTTTCACGAAAGCCATGCTGTAAAGTTAATTACGGTCTCCATAATCTTAGAAAGTACAGAGCATACAGCAATTGAGCGGTAATTTTCGGGGATATTATGATCACCCTTCTTTGGGATTGGCTGTACATTGGCAACCTTCCAACTTGATGGAAATATACCCGCCCGGTACGATAGGTTAAAAAAAGATGCGTAATAGATGAGGTAGACTCCAAGAACACTTTTTTAGAACACGTGCGTATAACGGCGCAATCCGAAAAAAATGGTTTCCCATTACACCCCATTAAGGAATTTTGAGAGCTTCCCACAACCAGTGAGCTATGCGCTTTCTAATTTTTATTCTCACTGATATAGACCTACGGCCTTATTCATAAAATTTTGTGAGAGGTTTGAGAGATGATTTACCATTCAAAAATCGTCTCTCAAACCTCACATAACTTTTTATGAATAAGGCCGCTAGAGTTTGACAACGGTTCCGAACGGTAGAAAGGGAAGCTTTTTCACGGTTAAGTAGTCGATAGTGTTGCCATCACTAAGCGAGGTGGCCGTCGTCGAAAGAAATGTAAGTTGGCCAGAGCAGGGATCGAAACCACGATCTCATTTACAAGAGCCGTGCACACTAACCATTGCACCACTGATGGCCATCATACTATGCTGTACCGGGGATTTGTTTGTGTCAATAAAGTTCCAGGAACAAGAATATTATATTAATGAGTTGTGGGTCACAAAAGTGTTCAACTGGATTTGTTTAAATATTTTTTCGGCAACAAGCATCTCATATCGCAACTTTTGAGAACCGTAATGCAAGTTTAATTCCATTTTCGTTTTCAATGATAAACGGGCGGTGGTCGCTATCTTCAAAAATGCTGAGTCTGAATTTCTCCTTTAAAGTTTTGTAATCAGCTGATTGATTCGTTTGAGTGATAATGCATTAAAGGAATACATATTTGGAATATGCATTTTATAATCCCTTGAATGGGGACACAATTAATAAATGCTCAAAATATGTAAATAAATGTTCAAGATGAGGGCACAATTTTAATAAAACGAAGTCCTCCAATATGTTTCTGAAAATGTCGAGAACCATTTATTAGTCTGTTCGGGATCTTAATGTCCACTGGAAAGTTATATTAATAGCTATTAGCAAAAATTATGAAACGAGAAATTTTCAAACTGATGTGAATAGGGCATTCGGAATATTAACGTAATGTTATTCAGCTATTTATGAAGCTTTTGAAGGAAATTTCTTTGTGTTCAAAAACTAATAACACGAGTCAAAATAGAACTCGTACCTATAAGACCGTCGGTGGTGCAATGGTTAATGTGCGCGGCTCTTGTACAGAAGAACGTGGGTTCGATCCCTGCTCAGACCACCTTACATTTCTTTGGACAACGGTCAACTCGCTTAGTGATGGCGACACTTCCGGGTACCTAGCCATGAAAAAGCTTCTCAAAAAACCGTTCGGAACCGGTGTAAAACTATAGGTCTCAATAAGCGAGTGTAAAAACTAGAACGTGCACATCTCACTAATTGAGAGAAGCTCTCCTCAATCCCTTCATGAGATGTTATGGGACACTATTTTTTGTTTCTATCTATAAGTAGATTTAAAAGGTTTTTGTACAAGTATTGATAGAACTAAAAAATTATAATACAAAACATAAAAATTGTGAAATTGTCAATAACCAACATAGCTTGTTATCACAGACCACCACAGATGGGCCACTTCACAAGTTAGGAGTAAATGTTTTTGCAGATTTCTCTGTTACAAACATAACCTTAAACCCAATTTACCACCCCAATAGCGATACCATGGTTGAAAGTGAAAAAGAAATGACCGTAAAAATAAATCAACGAGTTTTCATTGCAGTAACACGACACAGCCAAAGAGACAAACTTAAGATGAAGTTCAGGGCAGTTGGTGCTCATACAAAAAAGTGTTACAAAAGAGTTTAAGGCGAAGCTCAAAATTTTTATGCTTTTACAAATGGGCAAAGGAAGCGGGCTATCGAAATAGAAGGAAAGGAAACAATAATGAAAGGGATTTGTTTCAAAGGTAAAAGTTCAACTCTAGCATGGATCGGCTATAAAAATATGAAATGATTAATTGATATTAAGTGGCAAATGGGAAGAAAGCAGACGGGACAACTATAAACATACTCGTATCTCGGCAAAACTTACCTTTTTCTTTGTGGGTTTGGTAAATCAAATAATAACCAGCAAAATAAATATGAACGGGAACAAAACTTTCAATTGGTCTTCGTGGTGCAAATGACTGTTTGCGGGTTCGAATGTCTGCACGAATTTTAAAAACTTTTCAAATTGAAAAATCGAAATTTGCATTTGGTTCTTCTTTATTATTATTATTATTTTATTTGTTGTTGTATGCAATTACAGATGCCGCTGGTGCAGTGATCGTTTTGTTTTATGTGTCGACTTGTGCGATTTTGTGTTCGTTCATGCACTTTCGGATAGCACTCTATGATCGTTACATTGATCTCATTGATACAATTGCCAAATAAATAATTCTTGAAAAAAAGAATTGAAGTAAAACACCGATTCACTCATTTGTGAGATTTCGTTTGTTTACAGCAGATGTAGTAAGCACGGAGGCACTTTTCGAAAATGTGGCACCGATTTGTTTTCAGTTTTTGTTTTTCTTGCACCGCGCGCACTTTTATTAAATGTTGCGTTACTTCTGCTCGAGTGATGTTATTTTAACGTATGCCAGACTTAAAATGTTTTCAGTGAACGTTCAAATTTATGTGTAATACCCCCAAAACTAAAAAAAGAGACCAGACAAACATTTGAAAATCTTTGGAAAACAAAAAAATCCAACTATCTCGTTCAGTTCTATACGCCGCACAGTGTAGGATTTTGTAGTGAAACAGATCACTATTTAGACCAAGAGAAGCTTAAATCTAAGTGTTGGTGTAGATCCTCTACAGTTTTGCCTTTTGAATGTAAAGAACCAAATAGTTTGACGTTTGAAATGGAAGATATGAACGTGGAAAACCGTTGGTTTCAGCAGGATGGCTGACCATGTCACACACCTCATCGTACAATCGATCTTTTGCGCACTAAGCTTGGTAATCGTGGTATCAGCCGTATTGGTGTCTTGGATGTCAATTGGCTGCCTCGGACCATTTATTTAATCCCTTTAGGCCTTTTCTAAAAGACGCCGTTAAAGACCAATGCCATGCGAAAAATCCAGAAACGATCCACACACGCTTAAAGCTAATATCGTGCGAGCCGTTCGTAAGACAGAGAATTGGACTGGCAGGGTTAGCTACTGCGAAGCCAGCCGTGGCAGCGACATGAATGAAATCGTGTTCCATAAATAATGGGAGTAGTTGTTATGTCTACTAAAGCCATAATGTGCCAAAAGCCAAAAGCCTACAAAACCTAAATAGAATATTCCACCGTAAAGACATCCACAAGGCTACTTGGGTATCCCCTGATCAAAGAACGAAGACCCAAATTGATCACGTGGTAAATGATGGAATGCACTCATCCACTGTAATGGACGTATGAGTGATCAGAGGAGCTAACATCGATTAACGTCACCAGCTGGTCAATGCAAAGGTTCGCACAAGATTAAGTAGAGTGAAAATCGTACGATACCAGACGTAGAGAAAGCTGGACATCGGAAAGCTGCAATTACCAGAGGTAGCCACAGCCTACTCAAGGAAGCTCTCGCAACTTTTGGCACAGAACCCACGCCCTCCCGATGACGATCCTGATGCGCAGTGGAAACCCATTTCCGACTCTACAAAAACTGCCGCAACAACCGTGTTTGGTTTTGAAAAACCGCTTCGCAACAAGAGTATCGCACTGCAAATGATGGAAAGAACGCTGTACGTATGGCAATGCTTCAGTCAATTGCAACGTAAGCTGCGATTGAGCGGTATAGGGAATAAAGAAAGAAGGTAAACCGTCTCCTTAAGTCTAAGAAACGGCAGTGGAGAAAGCGCGAGAGTAAGAAAATTGAGACATACAGAAGGAAGACCAAATCCCGAAAATTCTACCAAAAAGTCAAAAACGGGACCCCACTTCTCTAAAGACAAGGACGGAAATCCCAGCGAAGGCGTGTGTGGGTGAGTAAGGAGAGATCATTTCTCCGCGCTACTAGTACCTGAGATATCCAATGGCGTTGGGACAATCGATCACAATTTAGACGACGACGTCGATTGCCCACCTCCCAACCAAGACGAGGTCAGAACAGCTATTGTCCGGCTTAAGAACAACGAAGCCGCAGGAGCCCATGGATTACCGGCAGAGCCGTTTAAAGCTGGTGGTGATGAGCTGATAAGGTGCATGCATCAGCTCATTAGCAAAATTTGGTTAGATGAATGCATGCCCGGCGATTGGAGTCTCAGTGTACTATGTCCCATATTTAAAAAAAGGTGACCCGAGTCTCTGTGCCAACTACCGTGGAATAAGCCTTTTATCCATAGCATATAAGGTTCTATCAAGTATAATGTGCGAACACTAAAACCAATTATCGCTGACCTGATTGGATCATACCAGATTGACTTTTGGCGTGGAAATTCGACGACTGACCAGGAAGACTAATCGACCCCTATCATCTATTTGTCGATTATAAGGCGGCCTTTGATAGTCCGATACGGGAGAAACTCTACGAAGCAATGTCTGAGCATCATACGAGCTCATACGCCTTTGGAGGATAACCTTGACGAACACCAAGACCGCAGTGAAAGTTGGTATGGATCTTACCGAACCTTTTGAAACTAAGCAAGGCCTCAGACCATGCGACACCCTATCGACCGATCTCTTTACCATCTTAATGGAGATCATTATGAGAACAACTGCAGTCAACCACCAGCAGCAAAAGTCACATGCTGCTCGCGTATGCTGATGATGTAGATATCATTGGACGTACAATGAGAGAAGTTACTGCGGTGTTTTCAAGAATTGAGCAGGAGTTATCAAAAGTTGATCTGAGAGTGAATAATGACAAGACAAAATTAATGGTTACAACGAGCAGGGCCTCCACGCGGTAAGGCCACAGCGTGATCGTTTAAAACCGTTATAATTTCGAGGTGGTGGACGAATTTATATACTTCGGATCTGCTGTAAACAGATCGAACTGGTTGGCGAAAAATGTTATCTTCGTGTTATAAGGTCCTAACCCCCTGGGCTGTTCGAGACCGGATAAGTAAGTAGTCAGTTGGCACGATACAAAAACGGGACATCATTTTCCCGATACATAACGGGGCATAATTGGAGTTCGATTCCCAGCAGAGTTGAACCAATATTTGTTTATATTGTTTTTAGCATTTTAATAATAAAAATTATTCGAGTCAGTTTAAAATTTTTAAAAAATCGAAAAAAAAATTTTGCGTGTACTGGAAAAGTTTTTCCTAGATCGACATTTACATTCGAATGTGAAGAAGATTTACCAACTGAGTTCAAATCCTTGTTCAGACTGTTAACATTTTGATCTTGAACAATGATATGTTTAGTGCAAACAAAATTGAAGAAAATATTCTTCGAAGAAATAATTTCAGATCGAAAAATATATATTGAAATTATTCTCGCCAAAAAATATTATATTTGTTATTACATTTACATAAAATTTTGTTTCCTCGATTACCAAATTTTACCCGATCAGGACTTCACGACTCGAACCCAGGGACAATGATTTTTAAGACGTGAGCCTATGCAGTGAATCATGGAAGACAGTGCGTTTAAACGAACAAAATTAGCACTAGAGGCATTTTACTCCTTACAAACAGCAAATCAGCTGTTGGTAATTTCTCCCTGTAGGTTTATTTTGTGTTTGATGGAACCAGTAGTGGAATGGAAGGCCACACAATAAGTTGTTCTGCAACAAATAATGTTGGCAACAGATTCTCAAACATTTTGCTGGGATATAAATAAAAAGCTTTTCCATAGCCTTATATAAAATTCAAGGAAAGGTTAAAACATTTTGAAGATTGCATGAATTATAGACCTAACTAACTTTTTTAACCTCAAAAACCTCAAAAATTAACCCCCATTATCACCATCTCAAATTATGCATAAAAAGCTCAACAGTTAGGGGATGCTAACACCAGCCAGATTTGCAAGCTCCCCCAAGAAATAGGAGCCTAGTGTAGCATGCCACCTTCTGGAAATAGTGGGGAAATTACTTACTTAACTGAGTTTGTCGGATTTGGGTTTTGTTTTTTCATTTTAAGATTAAAAGAAATTACCACTTGATAATTTGCAATGCACCAGTATTCGAATTTCATTCAGGTTGCCCAGACGTATTTTTTGTTTCGCTCAATCAATCATTCCCTTTCCCAAATCTAAACCCAATATTCAATTCAAAACTTTTAGTGGGAAGTGGTGAAATAATTGAAAGTTCTCCCACAGTGCGCTGGAGCTACACAATTAAAAAAACCTTTAAGAAGACACAATGAGTGACTTGTTGTTGCTGTACTGACTTTTTTCTATAACAGAATTTTAAACAAATACATGCATACTTGCATACTTACATAGAGTACACTCAAAAAAATGCTATTAACTGCAAATGCTGTTTGCTAATTATCAGCAGGCATTTCGTCTGTTTTTACAGCATAAGTATGTAAAGACATAACAACAAACTGTTTTTCGATGAATTAAAGCACAAATGTTTGCTCAAACAATAAATATTTCGCACCCAAACAACAAAAGTGTTACAACTAAAAATTTAGGAATTTTCAATAGGTTGGGTTGTAGAGTTAAAAAATTTATGTAAATTCTCAATATTAGACATCATTTTCATACGGTATTTGGGATGTACAAGATTAAAAAACCAGTATAGAAACTTAAGTAGAGTGAACCGACTTTAACATGCCCTCACTCCATGTCATCCAATGGGCAAAATATTATATAAAACCCAACAGAAATAGGATCCTTAGCCGATTTGGGGATTTTTCGTGATTGCCAGCCAATAGTCCGCCCAACATTTGCACGGGAGATACAAAGTGGAGAAGGCGAATTTGTTAATTTCTAATTACACAGTAGCTTTTGACAAAATATTGCCTAGTACCAAATATCATTGGGGCGGTTGTGTTTTACTGGGGATATCGTGTCGGAATGCTGCCCAACTTTTGTATCAGTGGTACAAAAAAGGGCATGGCACAGAAGTCAACCATAAAGTAGCGTTAGACAAAACATTACCCGGAACCAAATTTGACTAAGATCGGTTGTGGTTTACGAGATATATCTTGACCATCAACCGGTCAGCCGCCCAACTTTTTTTATGAAGGTACCAGAATGGTAGTGGCAAATCCACTCAAACTGCCATAGAAGACTGACATTTGACTAATATCATATTACCTAAAGATTGGCTCGATTTTGCGGGAGATATCTTGCCGAACGACCAAGTAGGTACCAAAATGGGTTTGGTAAAACCGCACTTGTTTTACTGGGTGACTGGCGTTTGTAGAAATCAAGCCTAGTGTTTTCTTTAATACATCTGTCGTAGGTACCAGAATGGGTGTGGCAACCTCGTGAATTTTCTCCAGTTTAGACACTTAAAGATTATTAACTGAATTGAAGCTAATCACTATATCAGAAAAAAGTATTAACAGAAATATGATTTTGTACTATATGTGTAGATTTTTATGGGAGGTACCGCAAGGGGCGTGGTTAAAATACAGTAATTCCAGCCCAAGCTACGTTGTGAAAAATAATAGGCACTGACAAAATTTCACTGTTAACGGCAAGAATTTACGCAATTATCGTGTTGACCAGTCAACCAGCCGGACAGACAGACGAACATGGCTTAATCGTCTTAAAAATCTTAACCGAATTTCGTACAAACACGCTGAAAAATGTGTAGTTTTTTGTTGTTTGGATGCAAATATAACATGTGTTTGGAGCTTGTCGCAATATAATATACTTGTGCCCAAACGCTATTCAATATTACATGTTTGAGACACAATGATTAATAAGTTATAATACACGTGTTTGCGACCCAAATATATTTGTGTTTGAGATATAAATAACGCCATGTTCGTTGCACTGTTTATGCTCTCTCGAGAGCAATAGAATAACAGAGGGGCGACGAGTGTGTATATCTTGTATGTGTTTATCTGTACTTTTGTATTATTCTCTCAGTGAGTGATTCATAAATATTCCTGAATGTGCTGCCAATTGCAGATGAAGTCAATGTTTCTTATTTTGGCTGATGTATTGCTTTTTAATATCACGTATCCAGTCGTCAATGGTTCATCGGATAGAGACTATCAAAAGCGCTTGATCAGTGAAAAAAGAATAAACAAACGCTCGGTCGGTTAAATGGTTTGTGATGTTGCTTTGGTTTTTGTGTATGTGTTTCGCGTATATGTTGCGTGCTACCAAAGTGAGAAACGATTTTGAGGAACAAAACTGGGAAGGGCAACAACGTGAATCCCTTTTTCTACCCGAGGCTCTACTGAAAAAATCGGAATGGCGGACCATTTGTGAAATACGAGAAAAAAAACTCAAGTAATTAATACACGCTTGAACTAGAGTTGTATATAAGTATGTATATTGTTTGTGTGCTAACGCTTAGACATAACCAAGGCATAGTTGAAACCTTCTGAAAACAAAAACTTGAGAGACAACAAAGAAAGGAGAAGCAACAGAGCAGCTGATTCTCATTTCATAAAAAAGTAATGCATTCAGCAAGTAAATGTGAAAAGGGTCATTTAAATATTTAAATTGTTTGTATTAATTATTTATTTTAATTATAATAAATAAAGAAACAAAGAATAATTCGTTTCTAAATATTATTGTGGTTGGGAGAAAATACGCATATGTTTCCACATAAGTATATGGAAGTTTGGGGGAAACATATTTGTCAGTAAACATGCTAATGTTTGCATTTAAATACACCTGAGTTTGGGACTTGCAAACATATAAATGTTTGAAGTGTGTTCCAAACATATACATGGTTCCTGCAGAATTTGATTGAGAGAATATGTTACAGAGGCCGTTTTTTTTTCAGCTTGAAGATAAATTAAATGTTTCCCGTATGAAATGAAATATACCCCCATCCCTATGGGTGATGTTATAATTATTCAAAATTTGTACAGTGGATAGAAATGGTTCTTGGTTATTATTAGGAAACAAAAAATTTAAAATTGGAAATTTTGAGTTATAACACTTTTGTAGGTTTTATTTCATAAAATAGAAAATTTGTTTCAGCAACAGTTTTTCACATCTCACATCTATTTTTCTGAGTGTATATAAATATTCATGTGGTTGTTTTTATTGTATTTGTTGTCCTCCATACGATAAAGATAATAATGGGATGTGACAACAGCATCCAACAGTAACAACAAATACTTGTAACAAGAAAAGTGCAACAAAAACATCTGCGACGGTTTGCCTTTTTTTCTAATTTGAAGGTAATTCGTGCAATTTGTATCGTTCGGGTTCATTTATATTCTTGTTGTTGTTTGTTTTGAGAGCAAAATCTCTAAAGCCGCCACCGCCAACGACCAAAAAATTAGAAGGGCTTTAACATTTTATGCATAGACAGACCTTTATGTCTATAAGTAAGTTGGTACATCAAAGAGTCGTGTAAAGCTCATGAGCGAGATTTTATGAGCAAAACCTAGAATGGCATTAGTTAGTGAAATGACGAAATAGAATTGAGAAATCATGCAGAAGAATCGTTGTGATCCAGAATATGTGTACACCTTAAGATGCTAATACAAGATGTGTTAAGGGATTTGATTAAAACCAGAAATACACTAAAAATTATCTTAAAGATTTAAAACTTTGGTTAGTGATATGTGTGAACACACACTGCGGTGGCTTAACGGGATCGACGTGGCGGAACATCGAAACTATCGTCCAGCCAATCTGGGTTCGAATACTACCGGCAGCGTTTACACTTTTTTGACTAACCGGGCAAATAGTGATATGTTAACGGAATTGCGACATACTAAAAAGAACTCGGATGATAGACAACTAAAAGTGAGATGGACTAATATTCGCTTGATTACGGTAAATGCACTAGCAATCTTCTCATTACATTCAAATTTCATTTGAAATGTTTTTGTTTTATAATCGAAGTCTCAGTATTTCCACAATTCTAGGCCAAAATTAGTGCAATTATATTAAAAACTTATGAAAAGATACTAGAAATTACACAAAATTTTTTATTTTCTTTCAACCAAGAACACTTTTTCGAGTTAACTAAAAATAATTCAATTATGTCGGTGCCTGTCTATTGCTACCATCGACAGAATCTTTCTTGCTGCGCCCAAGATAATATCTCCGGGTTTTGAAATATTGACGTGTCACAATAAAGGTTAATACGACATTTACACCACTCAAGATTTGGGCATTTTGAGGGTTAACTCAGTTAACCCACACTAACCCAGTAGATTACTCATACAGTTTTAATCTATAAAAACTTAAAATTAATTTTCATCCTCATTTTAACCTGGTGTACAATTTAATGCAACACTGCGAAATACCAAAAAAATGCAGCCATTTTACAAATATACACAAGAAATCAACTGTTTGACAGACGGAAGCAGATCGAAAATTTCCAAACGCGTCGCTGCTACCAAACATTTTTTGAAGCTCACGCCGCCGCTGATATAATTGGCTCTCATCAGTCCAATTTGAAAGGTTCAGTAATTTCAGATACATCCTAAGTTTGTTTAAAACTCATCTAATTTAGTTTCGATAATTTGGCCTCGGCACGGAGTTGCTCTAAATTGGTCTCAACACAAAGTTGCCACCTTAAATGTCAATTTAATTTTCAAAAAAGGTTATCTCTAACCTAGCAGCGATAAACGGTGGTCTAAATATCTTAGATTGTAGTTATTATTATTAATGCAAATTTTCTGCCAGAAACCACTAAGTTATTTACTAGAAATACCATCAACATGCATCGAACAATAATGTATATATAGTTGTGTTAAAATTGAAAACTTGCTTGTGAACTATGGACCAAAAAGAGATCTGTGGAACAATGTTTCCTTGCAAACGGAGATATTATTTAGGAGGTATTCAAAAGGTTATGTGCTCGCAACTTAATGTTTCAATACATGGTATGATATGTTGTGACACCAGAAATTATACAAAAAATGCCATTATCCAAAAATTATACAAAGAGTTTGAAATTGACCCATTTTTGGAAAATGGCAACACTGCGATAAATACACAAGAATTTATCGATATTAAACCTCAGGGATTAATGAACTGCGGGACCCCACCCAAATTATCACGGATATGTTTTGAAATTTGTTTACCAAATATAAATTATGAACGATTCTATAGAAATGAAATGTATTTTTCGAATCGGGACGGCGCGTACGCCATTCCCGGCTAACAAAAATTGCACGAACGAGTTATTCACATTAGGAGTAATCGCGGAGGTCAACTAAATCGCAAGTGCAATGATCAAGCCTCACTCCGGGGGAACCGCCTTTATGATCACGGTAACCCCTACGCCAGGTAAGTATGCTTTTGTCAGCTCGCCATGAATGTCTTAAATTAAAACTGCTCCGAACTGAATGAGAATTGTAAAAGATACAAAAAATAAACATCTTAAAATTGTCAGTTGAAATCCAAAAGTCCAATGTATTCCATTAAATGTATTTAAAAAATGTTGTGGTTGTTGGCAGCACATATGGAAGTACTATAGCAAGCCAGACCATCGCACTTAGTTGTCTACAACTAATGATGTGGAGTAAGAAAAAGTGGTTGCAACCATGACCAATACACAATGATATACCCACGTTGTTGCAGCTTATGATGACACACATAGTTTTTGTTTATTTACAAAGGAATACACTGCATAAAGGGAGGCCCAAGTATAATTTGGAATTTAATTTCGCTTTAAAAAAATTTAGATAGACATTTTTTCAAAATCATGATTTTATTGGTACGGGCCATCATTGACATTTATGAATGACACACAACATCGTTCAAATGACTTCCACGACTTGTTTTACAGTACCTCATTCAGTCTACCCAATTTCTCAGTACTTTTTCCATTGTTTACTCCTCTATCTCGTGAACGTCTGCGTCGAGTTCGTGCTTAACAGCATCAATGGACTCGGGGTTGTTTGCGTAATAGTTATCTTTCAAGACGCCTTAATAGTCTAATGGGGTTAAATCGCAGCTGCGAAGAGGCCAATTGACTTCCGACTGTAACATTGGCTGTGTGGCACCTATCACCGACCTGCGGAACCCATACGTCATTCACGTCATGATGTTCGACATATGGGAACAAAAAATCGCTGAGCATATCACGGTAACAAGAAAAATTGGCCAATGATGCCGGTATGCCAAAAACCGGACCCTAATGCGACAATTTTCTTTGTGAACGTAGCCCCCGAGGTGAAAATGAGCTTCATCAGAAAAGATGATTTTTCGGTAAAAATGCTTATCTTCAGCCAAGCGATGTACTTCAGTTATTGGACTAATTGGACTTTATCAGCCTTCGTATAAAGGTCTCAATGCAAAATTCTGCGTCGAATTCTGATGTCGATGGCTGATCAAGGGCACTTTCAGCTACAGCGCCAACATTTACCACTGAACGCACTGGACGAGCACGTACACACAGGGAATGATTAAATCAAGACGTCAATTCAGGCATTGGAAATTCCATGATAAAGTCGATTACTACAGAAACCAAGTTGTATTAACCATTTGGAGTATTTTTTAAACCTCATTCATTTGAAATGGTAGATACAATACAACTCATGAAAAGTACAATAATAGAATTCATAAATAATCATAATTTAGTTTCTGTTGCAAAAACACTTGTTACAAAGTTGTGTGTTCGATTTTCCATAAGAGGCTTTGCTGTAAAACAGAAACTATTTTTCAGTTTTACACGAGGACTTTTCTGAAAAACTATTATTTTAAACAGAAAGTGAGAAATAAATTTGTGAAAGAAGCAATAAAGTAATAAATAGTATGCACCGAAAAATAAGGTAAGTATACATATTCATATTTTACCGCTTTTATCCATTACCCAGGGTAATCCGTCCCCATTTTTGATCGAAAACGGTAAAAATTTAGAAAAATTGTCTAATCCCGAAAACGAAGCATCCAATCGAAAAAATACGTAATTTTTGGGGGTTTATAAGGGTTTTTCATATAGTAGTCCAACTCGTATGGAAGAATTTTTTTTTCAAAAATTCGCCAAAATAAGGGAAAATGAAAAAAGGCTATAACTCGAAAACGGTGCGTCCAATCGCAAAAATAATTACTTTTTTTCCTCTCAAATACGGCATCACTTCTATTTTTTTTTTAAATCGCCAAAACTAAAATTTCTTGGATCAAAAAAGCTCTAAAATTACCTTATTCCAATATATCGAAAACGGAGCGTCCAATCGAAAAAATAACTGATATTTACGAGTTTCTAAGGGTTCTGCATAAAGTGGTCGAATCGTATGGAAGAATTTTTTTTTTAAATCTTCAAAATAACTCAGTTATAACCCGCAAACGGTGCGTCCAATAAGAAAAATAATAACTTTGCTACCTACTTTAGAGGGTTTTCAGCGATTTTTTTTTATTTGAAAAATTTTAGTTTAACGGATTTAAAAAATAATGCCGTATGAAAGGCATCCATTGGCTAAAGCGTCCTCCTCCTACCTTTACCGACTTATATCTACTTTTTTATTTTATCGATTCCTCTTTATGAAAGACCATCAGAATTCCGGAAAAATTGGATTAAACGCTACGTTTCCGAAATATAGACATAATGGCGTTTTAGCGATTTTTTTCGAAAAATTTTAGATTTAGCGATTTGTTTAAAAAAAGTGATGCCGTATTAAAGACATCCATTGGCTACAGCCTCTTTTGGAGGTAAACAACTTTGCAATTAGGCGCACCGTTTTCGAGTTATATCCATTTTGTTATTTTAGCAATTGAAGGAAGCAAAAATGCATACAAATTGGACCACTTTCTGGAAAACTTAGAAACCCTCAAAAATTGGTTAGTTTGTCGATTCAACGTTCCGTTTCGGAGATATAGTAATTCTTTTAATATTTTCGATCAAAAATGGGGATGGGTTACTCAGGATAACGAACACTGGTTACAAATAATAATAATTTTGTTTATATTTAAATATAAAATACACAATTTTAATAAACAATTATTTTTTTTTAATTTTTGTCTATAAAATTCATAATGGGCTAAAGCATCAACAAATGGTTATGACAGCCATTAAATTCAAGTAATTAGTTAAGCATACCAATATATTATTTGATACAATTGGATCATTTTTAAATTATTCGTTGATCAAACAAATAGAAAAATCAGCACTTCAGGATAATTTGATTGCTAGATTACATCTAATAAAGACAATAAACAAATGTAATGAATACATAAAAATTATTCAATGAACGAAATGACTTTAATAGATAAACAATAGTTTTTTTTGACTTATTCATAATTTAAAGAATCAATAAATATTATTAATTCGCCAAGTCCAGTACATGCTTCCGCTTCAGCCTCCTAGTTATTATATTGTTGTCGAGAAGTGATACCGCTAAGGGGTTGGGATGGTGTCTTAGTCTTTGGAGATAATTATTGCTATGACGTTTTATTCCATCCTTTACGGTTAAGATGTTGAGATCAGTGCTTATTTTTGTATTTCTGACGTACCAAGGTGCATTTTCTATCAGCCTTAACGTTTTGGATTGATATCGTTCTATAATTCTAATATTTGATTTCCTTGAGGTACCAAATATTTGTAAGCCGTATGTCCACACCGGCTTAAGAATAATTTTATAGTTTCTAAGTTTGTTGTTTAGGTAAGGTTGTGATTTTGGCCCTAGTAACGAATATAATTTTGTGTTTTTATTTAAAGTTGCTGGCTCTTGGCTTTTATATGTGGTTTCCATGTCAGGCGTTTATCTAAAGTTATACCTAGATAATTTACAGTCTCTTTTTGTGGAATTGTTTCACCAAAAATGCTGACAGATGGACAATCACCTCATCTTAGAGAAAGCGTAATTTGATTGGATTTCGCAGAATTTATTTTTATGTTCCATTTTAAGAACCATTTTTCCAGATGTTGAATTTGATTTTGAAGAAATTGTGATGCTTCAGTGCGACATTTGTTTATGGCAATTAGTGCTGTATCATCAGCGTATGTTGCTACGGCGACATTGTTGGTGATGGGCAAATCAGCAGTAAACAAAGTGTACAATACAGGTCCTAGAACACTTCCCTGCGGTATACCAGCTTTTATTTCGTGCATCTCTGAATTTTCATCGTTAACCTTCACGTAGAAATGCCTTTCTGATATGTTTGTTTTATTTTAAAAAGCATACCTATATGCCACACTCTATCAAATGCCTGTTGAACATCGAGAAACAGTGCAGAGTAATACATTTTGTTCTCGAAACATTCCGTTATTTTTTTGACTATTCGGTGGCATTGTTCAGGAGTACCATGTTTTTGTCGGAATCCCAACTGATAGTCAGGTAATATCTTCTTTTTTCCAATATGGGTAATAATCTTCGTATGAAAACTCTTTCAAATGTTTTAGAGAATATTACTAGCAAGCTAATTGGCCTAAAGGACGACATCAAATTCTCTGGATCATTATTACTTCTGCATATTTCCACTGCGTAGGAAAATGATCTAATCGAAGTAGGGAATTGAATATCAGTGTTAAAAATAGTATACACTTGCTAGCTAATGTTTTAACAACGTTTGCGTCAATTTTATCATACCCAGGTGATTTACCTTTGATAAGATGTTTTATTTCGTCTTGGACTTCGTTTACTGTAAAAGGTTTAAGTGGTAAGTTCATCTGGCATTGCGAATCCAAGAAAGCGTAAATTTCTTCTCTTTCTTCTTGCGAGTTGAATTGAAAAGGTTGAATAGTTTTCTTTAGATGTGGGGAAAACGCTGTTGATATGCACAACATTTGGTGATACTGAACACAATTATTGGTAATCACAACTGAATAATGTAATATTCCAAGGAACCACCAAATTTTAGTTAGCTGTAAATATAGTTGTGACAGCGAATCTTTCTCTGTGTATACACGAGTTTTTTTTGCCCAATAAGAACGCGGATAGATTTCTTACAGTTTGATATTTCCCAATTTTCTTCATGCGCAAAACGAATCATGTCGTAAATTTCTAACCTTTAACCAATACTCTAACCTTTCATACATGTCAATTTGGCCATCTGCTTCGAAATAACGGGAGGTTCAAATTCCAAATTGAACATGGTCCACCCTTTATTATCGGATTTTGTTAGTATTAAAGGATCAAACTAAGACAATTTGCTTTAAGATGATAATAAGACTTCTAACAGCGTTAAGGCATTAGAATTTCGCAGTCGTTAGCAACCAGAATGTTGATACTCACGCTGTCATATAATCCATGTTACCATTATTAGATCAATCTATTTTATCTTTCAAAGATTGAAATATCAAATTATAGGTTTTGATTCAACCCTTTACCTTTTGAATTTGCAATTAATTTTGTTTCTTGAAAAATCTCAAACAATTTGTGTACGAGTATTCCAATTAACATCATTGTGGCTTCTTTTCAATATCGCTGATTTGTAATTCACTCCAATTCACCTTCTTCCCAGATTCATGAAGTTGCTGCGAACTGGTAATAATGTTGATGCACTGCATTGTAAAAATTGAGTTCGCTGATAAATATCTTCGCAGTAGATATTGGCTAGATATCGAAACAGAAACTAAAACTGAAACATCATTCCAAAAACACCCACCACTGGATGCTGTTGCGTCTCAACGGCTTACGGTCGTACCAACCACCACACGTCGACTCTTGTATGCATGTAAGTAAGAAGTAAGACGCTTGGCTGCCACACAGAGTCTTAAAGAATTTATGATGTTGCACTGACAGAATGATAAGTGGCAGGTTGTAAACAAATCAAACAAACCATCACAAAAGATTTCTTTCATGTTCGCATTTAGAGATTACAGGCAACAGCACAAACCAAATCGTGTGTAGCCAAATGCAAAATGCAAAAGCCAAATTGCATATTAATTAAAAAAGCTGTAATAACAGTTTAGCAGTTTAGCGGTTTAGCGGTTGGCCCTGGTAACAACAAAATGAATAGATTTTAAAGATGAATTGTGTGAGGGATATAAATTTAACTCTCACACATATTTGTCGCAACTGACATGTTGGTCTGAAAATTGTGAAAACAGATTTTAAATTGGTGGCTAATTTTTAGGTCACACGTGATTCGAGGATCATTAAATCAAGTTTAGATACGAGTGTATGATATCAATAATACAGGATGTACCATTTTACAGCTGCATTGTTTAGCATTGTCATTTTAGGGTGTTTGATTGTCGACTATTTGTCAATAATTTGCAGAACTGAAGTTTATATTGCAATTGATACACAATCATTGCCTACTAAGTATTCGTACTTGTAAGATGTTTTAATGGATTTCTGTTTAAATTTTAATTAAAAACTGTATAACTACTATTTTATTTATGAAATATTAGCTAAAACTCCCACTTATTGCAAATCAATATTGAACATTTCAATGTTTAAACTTAAATCAATACGGCTTTTTTCTAATTTTTTCAATTAATAAGTCAACTTAAAGCGACTGTACAATTGTCATTACCACGGGCAACAATAATTCATTAGAACATTGTTCTGTAATTGTAATTAAAATTACACAAATCTGTGCTCCAAGAGATTAATAACATACAATTGTTTATCGAAACATGTGGATACACAAACATTTCAGTTGTTTCTTACCTTCAATAAACCAGTAGCGGTTTTGTTCTTTAAGATTTGCTCCAAGAGCTGTTTTAATTAACAAGTACAGCAGTCAAGTATAGCTGGCATAAACGTACGTATGTAAATTTGTATTTTTATATGAAAAATTCCATAATAATTTAATATTTTGCACAGTTTAATAAGGTTAATTGATAACTAATAAGTTAAGCGGTAAATTGGCAGTGCAAGTATAACATTAGAGAGATTATGACAACTTTTGTGCTTGACTTGCCACTTTGTTACAAACAATTTTTGAAAACTAATGGTTAAATGTCAATATTGTTTTTCAGTTTTATGAGGGTTGGTGGAAAATTGCAATACTCGTTTCGTTTGCCTTTTAGTGAGCAAAATTTATTGTGGAAATTTCCCAACGTTGTTGTTATATTTTATTGCTTTAGTTGTTTTGTAACATTTAATGTTATTGGTGAAATATTGTTATAAATAAATAAAACTGTTTACCGGCCACAAATGTTGAAACACAAATGGCATTTGCCATCTAAATTGAAGATATTTATTTCATTTCATATTTCTGCGATGTACATCCGTTTGAGATGCGACCAAAGGCGGATATAGATTTCCATTCTGGTTAATCCCAAAATAGCATAGAAACGAAGTGTCAGGCGCTAGTATTTATAGGTTTAATATTTAACTAACAAACGTACAAAAATCTAAAATAAATTCCCAATACAACCCACTAAGGGGCAGGGAAGAGCTTCTCACAATCACTGAGCTTTGTGCCTTTTAGTATTACGCTCACTGATTACACGCACCGTTTGGGAATGTACTTTTGGGAAGCTTTCTCCTGTCTAGATGCACACTGCTACTGCAACCGTGCTTGGTTATGGGAAGACGCTTAAAGGCAAACCTTGGTACGATGAAGAGTCCCGAAGTGATAAAAATAACGCTGCACGTATGGCAATGCTTCAGTCAGTTGCAAAGTTAGCTGGGACGGTGCGATACACTCTAATTACGAGGTGCATAGTATGAACGAATGGTACGTAGTACCACCGTGACTGTCGGTGCTGCAATGGCTAGTGTGTGCACCTATTGTGAATGAGTTTTTAATGTCTATGTGTTTCGTAATTATTTTGTACAGTTTTTACTTAAAACAAAACACACGTTCTTCACTACGTCGGTGTTGAACGCTGTGTTAGCAACACAGTTTCTTTCCAAGACATTATATAGCAAAATTTAAGTTTTTCAGAATATATTAAGTTAAACGATAGTTAATTAGATAGAAAAAGTTGTATCTGAACAGTAGTGTGGTAACTGTAAATCGTCAAACTATATATATATATATATATACCATATATACTGATACACTATATATATTTTATATACATCTGTAATATTAAATGTCTCCGTACTTTAAATTTCATTCATTCATTTTAAATTTTAAAATAGTTTAAATCTCAATAAAATTCCCTATTAATTTAATTAAGTGTCAAGTTACAAGAAGTGCTTAAAAATCAATTCGGAGAAGCACTTCAGTGTAACATTCTTATTATATCTGTAATCTACCTTACTGCACTGCATACATGAAGCAAGAAGCAGTAAAGAGCTTTTAAATACTCCAACTGCTTCTAATTTCTAATAATTTTTTGCTGGGGAAGTTACCGCTTCCATTTCAGTTCTAAGCAGGCATAAAGTTACAATGAGTGTTCGAACTCACGGGCGATGTGAGTTTTTGTTACACGGTACCTGTTCGATTTCTATGAACACATTAATAAATGTTACATTTGAAAATAAAAAACAGCGTTCAATCATATGATGACGTTACATTAAAATAATATTATAACTTAAAATTATTTAAAGACCAGTCCCTTCATGTGATGTTATGGGACACCATTTTCTTTTTATTTCCACACGTGTTGTATAGGGTGTTTTCATGTTCCAGGCCGATGTTTTTTCAACCACTTCATTCCCGTCTGGTCATATGACCATTTTTTTTTAAGACGGTTGAATTTTATACGGGTAAAAATGCAAATATTTTTTGAGTATTTTGAACAAAGTTAACGATGACATTTGAAATTCTTGTGCACGGTGTCTAACTAACGTTTCTGGGCTTTCATAAACATTGCTCTCACTGAAGCAATATTTTGTGCCGTGCGTACGCTACGAGTTCGGCCAGACTTCACTTTATCTCCCAGTGTATATAAAGTTTGAAAATTCTGTATAATACGCTGAATGGTTGACTTGCTCGGTACATTATATAAACAAAAAACTCTGCCAAATTCTTCGCGGTTTTACGATACGATACGGGTTACGAACGATTAGTTAGATGAAATGTTTTAATAACTTCAATAGGTTGTTGCTGCGTTAGATGCTCCATAAAAAATTGTTATCGGCTTCTCTGCACAACTGTCAAATACAAACTGACAAATGTCATCCAAACAGAAATGGCGGTCAATAAAATCGGCCTGAAACATAAAAAACACTCTGTACTAAGTTGTTCACGCGAAATATCAGCAACATGTAATGAGCAATATTTTAATGTTGCTAAGAAAAATGCAACTACTAATCAAAATTCACGTTATTTGTTGGTCTTTTTAGCTTCTTTCTTCGAAATTGTTTATCAATTTGGTAGCACACATATATACGAAAAGCATACACAAAAACCCTCCTAGCCTATATTTATTGTTTTTTACTGATCAAAAATATTTTTCTATGAAACTAAAATGCACTGGCTGAAAGAGTAAAGCGGAAATACAGTTTCACATTTGCACGTAAGATTGCGAATAATCTCTCTTTGCCCCTCTTTTATTTTCTTGCCCCCCGAGAGAACACAAAGAGTGCAACAAACACAACTTTATTTATATCATAAACACATATATATTTGGATCACAAAAACATATATTATAACATTTTAATCATTGTGTCTCCAATATGTAATACTCGTATGGATTGGCAAACACCAAAACACAAAAACTAAACAACAAAAAAGTCAAATTGTTTATCCTGCAATATAAAGTTTTCCACACCATGCCTAGTTAATCAACCAAGCGAATGTGCTACCCAATGTCTGACTGACGAGTGTATACATGAAACTAAAATGCAACGGATGTAAGAAATACTCACTTCATCTGAAATTTACAAACGCATTCAGAAATTCTTATTAATCACTGACTGATAAATAATGGAAAAATACAGTCACAAACATTCATTCTCTCTTTGTACTTCTTTATTCTCTTACTCTCAATAGAGCGTAAAAAGTGCAACAAACACAGCTGTATTTGTATCCCAAACACAGCTATACTTGGGTTATAAACTCATATACTATAAGAATCAAACTAATATACTATAACATAATATTGAATAGCAAACACGATGTGTTTTGACACAAATATAAACAAACAAAAACAAAAAGAATACAGATTTTTCAGTGTGCACAGATCTATATCGGCGGTTGTTTGAAATGATGCTTCTGCAAAATTCATCAAACTAAATGCAAACGAAAAGTAATTCTAATTGAGAATTCCCCACTATGCAAGTGTTTGAAAAATATCGCAAGCAGAACACACACAAAAATATTTGAAGAAGGAAAGAAGCTTCTGCAAATGTTAGAAATATGGAATGGTCTTCAGCTTGAATATTAAAATAAAATAGTATTTTCTTGAAATGTATATATAAAATCGGGACGGCGCGTACGCCATTCCCGGCTAACAAAAATTGCACGAACGAGTTATTCACATTAGGAATAATCGCGGAGGTCAACTCAATCAGAAGTGCAATGAGCGAGCCTCACTCCGGGGGAACCGCCTTTATGATCACGGTAACCCCTACGCCAGGTAAGTATGCTTTGCTCACCTCACCATGAATGTCTTGTATGGAAACTACTATAAACTAAATGAGAATTATAACATGCACAAGAATATACACATTATCAAAATGACAATCGAACTAAAATTTCAAGCATTTTATCCAATGCTCTTGGGTTGAATGAAGGAACCACGTACCTAAAATGAGGGTTGTTAGAATTGAGTAGTTGATATTAACAGACAGTGTTGTTGTGTTGTTGATGGTATTAGGCCTGAGCCACAATGCACATTTGTGTGGAATATTTTGGTTGTATGAGTTTCACAAAAACTTTACTGATTTCTGGAGTATTTGAAAAGTTGAAAATATGAACTGTTACTGTGCGGAAGCGATAAAGAGAAGAATATACTTTGATACTTTCATTGCAACTGATATAATTTCGTGTTTTGGTTGAAACCTTAAGGCGTAGAAATCAACAACACTCGTTTGAATTGCTATGATGATCTATGACATATAAGTATTTAATTACACAAGGAATGTTAAATTACTAGCCAGAAATAAAATCGGCAAATAGTCTCCAACATTTATTTTATTTATATAAAATGGAAAACACACGCCGGAGAAAATTTAAATATTTTTACAACTCGTGTTTTATATTAATTGTATTCGCTAATACAAGTTGTTTTCAATAATTCTGTGCAGCTAATGGAAAGGTTTTATTTATGGCATCAACCAAATCAAAAAATTATGAAAGTACATGGACGTTGTATCACAAAGCCTTGCGCGATTCTGTCCCTGATCGTCATAATTTGTTTTCTACAGACACAAGAAACCTTCGGTTATTTTCGCACTTTTTTAAATAAATCGTAAGCAGTTTGAAATTTTTCTTGGCAGTCTTGGACAATATTGTAGCTCTTTCCGATAAAGTAATGACGTTTGGAGTAGCCAACTCTCTCAGTAAATTGATTAGATTTGGTTTGTTGCAGATGGGTGATTGGACAACCTCTAATTCGCCTGATACAACCTCTGATTTGGCTATGATGACCTCTAGTCTGGTTCTGACAAACTCTAAATTCGGTTACGCCTAATTCGGCTGTTTTAACCGAATTTTTTTGTGAGTGTAATTCTACATCCATTTTGAGAAAACTGTTTTGATCTGCTGGGATTTACTGAAATCAAATAGAAATACGAGATCCTCATCTGTAATCTTCTTTGACCTATAAAGAATATTGCTGGTTTGTTTGAGGCCCTAAATCGACTGTCACACAGAGTAGTACAACAAAAAAGGGAAAAGGAAAAGTGGCATTTGTTTACTTGTGTTACGTGTGTACTTGAAAAATCTGTTACTATTCCGCCATTTCGTGTAAGACATTGCCGCTTTCTTACATCTTTCTTAATTTCATTTTAGAATTCGAGATATTAATATTAAATGACCATATTTCGAAACATAAAGAAAATATTAATAGTCGTAAGCGGATTATACTGGGTTTCCCTATTTTTTATCAATTTAGCCGAATTGTGTTGTGGCTGCTGGTGGTGTAGTGACTAGTGTGCGCGGCTATTGTACAAGAGAACGTGGGTTCGATCTCTGCTCTAACCACTTTACATTCCTTTCGACAACAGTCACCTCACTTTGTGATGGCGACATTATCGAGTACTTATCCTTGAAAAAGCATCTCGCGTTATAATTGTGAAAACTTGTTACAAAATTTGGAAAGTCATGCTGAGATTGCTCCAAAACTTCGAAGAATTTTCAGTCGAGAAAGTGCACCGAATGTGTCAACCATTTGAAGAGTGGTCAACAAATTTGAAGAAACTGAGTCGGTTATGGACAGTAAGACTCATTTGTGTCAAAGTTTCGGTCGGTCCCATTGCTGTTGTAAACGAGAATGTCGCCGAAATCCCGGAAACATCAACTCGGCATCGTTCTCAACAACTTCAAATTTCACGAAGCACTAAGCAGCCAGTTTTGGCAAAAGATCTCAACCTTCATGCGTACAAAATTCAGCTTACTCAGGAGTTCATACAGCTGACCATGGAAAGTGCCGGCAATTCGTTCAAGGAGTAATGGATCAAAGTGAAGTCAATGCAAATTTTTCAAAAAAAAAGTCATCGTCTCCGATGAAGCGCATTTCCATCTAAATAGCTTCGTAAATACACCAAAATCATCGAATTTGGGGCTTAGAAATCCTCATGCAATTTGGGGCTTAGAAATCCTCAAACAAATACACCCACAACGAGCACCGGACTAGTGGGGATTGGGCCTTACTTTTTTTTGAAGATGAGACCGAAATTGCAGTAACTGTGAACGACATTCGTTACAGGAACATGATAACGGAGTTCTTGTGGCCTCAACTGGACCGCATGGATCTGGACGACATGTGGTTTCAGCAAGACAGTGGCCCCTGCCACACCGCACATGAAACAATCGATTTATTGCAGCAACGATTTCCAGAACAAATTATCTCAAGAAATTCTGATGTCAACTGACCACCTAGATCATGCGATTTGACGCCATGCGATTTCCTTCTTTGGGGTTTTGTGAAATCTCGGGCTTACGTGAATTCCTGAGTTCAAATCCGAAATCCAATGCGCTATCGGTGAGATACAGCCACAATACTGTGAAAAAGTCGTGGAAAATTTCACGAAAAGAGTAATGGCCTATCATCAGAGCCGTGGCGGCTACTTTACAGATATTTTATTCCATACTCAATCCGAACATGTCTTCTTTACAATCCCATAAAAAAATCACAAGTATCTTAAAAAATAGGTGTTTTATTTTAAAAGTAAAAACTGCATTCTTACTGAGACATACGTTAATTTAAGTTTTCCGCCTAAATTTAAGAATTGTATGGCTGTAAACTTGCGCAATAGTCAACAATATGCAGCAAAAGAGGTGGTGAGTAAATTTTCCCCTGAGTTAGAATTTTGACTTCGCCAGAGAGTGGTTTGTGTCCAGTTAATGTACAGTAGGTTGCGAGTATTGGTTTGTGCTTTGTGCAATCTAATATGCTTTTCGGTCTGATTTATTTTATGATATTCTCGTCGTCAGTTTGTTCATCGTAGTGGCATATGTTCGATTTGTTTCCGTTACACTTGATTTCATACATCACATTTGGTTTGTCATCTGGGGCAATTCTCGATTTCGTTTTACTGAAACGGAGATTTAGGGTAAAGATAGACTTGGATGCTACATGGTATTTCTCCCTGTCCTAAATATTTGAATGTTTGATTCTCTCAGAGAGTTCCGTGATATAGGTTATGGACTTATATATCTTCTCCGATCTTGCATTATCCATTGGTCTTGGTGGTGTTAAATCTGCTTGTGTTATCAATTCGTGAATGCTGTTGTGAGAGAAACTGTTCATTAGTAAAATCGTTCGTATTTTCTCCATATTTTTCCTATGAAACTCCAAATTGATTTCCTGTAGCACTCTGTTAATGAAGTTATTGACCATATTCATTATTGTCCCTCTAGAACGCATAGAATATTAATTTATTATTCGTCCTGACTCTGTCGGCTTTTGATTCAAGTCGGTATTGATATTTCCATCTTGTCTTGTGACTACGCAATCTAGGTATGATAATTGATGGTCCCTTTCCTCTTTCGGTTTGAAGTTGTCGGTTGAAAGAATTGAGTGCCTTCATCGTGTTCTCCACCTCCGATTTGTGTTTTGAGGAAGATCGAAAGCATGTCACTACAACTAACATACGCACACTATTTCTTGACGATTGCATTAGGTAAAACCTTTTCCTCTAAGATTTAATTTTTGTCGTTTGCGTATTTTGGTGGTTGGGGCTAGATGTAATGTTGAATGTCAAACACAATGTGTTTAAACCTAAGTATAATATATTTGCGACAAGCTCCAAACACACGTTATATTTGTATCCAACGAAATACTGATTTTTACCGTGTAACTTGCACTCGGTTGAGGTTTCGGTAAACTTTGGTAAACAAATAGTTTGGGTAATAATGCGACAATGGACTTTCCGCCAAAGCGATTTATATTTTTTTGATTGTTTTCGTGATCTATGCCCTAGTTATAGCTACGCCGCAAAACTTACTTTTATTGACTATTTTACAACCTCATGAGGTCAGACGTCTTACACATATTAATTAAACAAACAAATTAAACAAATTTCAAAATATTTTTCCAACTCGCTCTATCCTTCGTCTTTTCTCGCCAGTTGGTAACACCAAGGATACGGAGGGATTCTTCTGCCTGGTCTTTCCAGCGGAGTCTTGGTCGTCCTCTTTTCCTGCTTCCATCGGGTACCTTACCGAAAACCATTCGCGCTAGCTCATCTTCATTCATTCTGATAACATGTCCCAGCCAACGTAATTGGCCTAATTTGATTCGCCTAGCTATGTACACGTCAGAATATAGACTACATAGCTCTGAGTTCCAGCGACGTCGGTACTCGCCGTTTTCTCTAACAGGACCATATATTTTACGGAGACATTTTCTCTCGAAAACTCCCAGGTATTTTTCATCCGCTTCTGATATGACCCAAGTTTCGGGGCCATATGTCAAGACAAGTAAAATGAGAGTCTGATATAGCTGGACTTTTGTCCGTCGAGAGAGGGCAATTCTCCTATTTATCTCCAGGCTGTCCTTGTTCACGGCGGATCCAAGGTAGACAAATTCATCTACCAATTCAAAATTAAATCGGTTGTCAACGTTCAAGTGCGGACCAAGTCGAGAGGTTTCTCTAGTCGTTGACACCCTAAATTTTGTCTTGGCCTCATTAACTGCAAGACCCACCTTCGCTCATTCCTTTTCGATTCTTGAAAATACTGCAGTAACCTCTCGCAAATTTCGCCCAATGATGCCTATGTCGTCAGCATACGCCAGCAACTTATGGTTACCACGCATAGTGACGGCGACATTACCCAGTATTTAGCCATAAAAAGGCTTCTGAAAATACCGTTCAGATATTTTGCACCAGTCAGTGGGTATAAAAAACCTAGACAGCGGAATCTCTCTAAAATTCCTTCATGGGATGTAATGGGAAACCATTTATTTATTTTTTTTTAATTCATAACTTTATGGAATTTGTTTATAAAATTAATGAACCAAATTTTATGGACAGATAATTTTAACTTTTATGAATTTATTTTTTTCAGTGTATAGTGAGAAAGGATAAAGGAAACCCATTTGGTTAAGTGACAAAAAGGGCAGTGGAGAAAGCGCGAGAAAGAGAAAATTGAAACAAACAGGATAAATAATTAAACCCGAAAATTTTGCAACGGTCTCAGATCAGGATCCGCCGTCTGTAAAGATAAGGACGGAAGCGTTGCTCCAGATATGCAATGTAAGTTGGGGATATGGAGAGATGATTTCTCTGCTTTACTTATCCCTAGAGAAACCAATGAAAAGTAAATATGTATAAGACGATGGTGGCGGTTGCCTTCTCTAACCAAAACGAGGTCAAAACAATGGAACTATGGAACTATGAACTGATTGACTTCAAGGCTGGTGACGATGAGGTGGCAAGGTGCATTCACAAACCCAAGCAGGACTTAGACTTCAAGGGGCCCTAGGCAACACGGACGCCACAGACGTTTGTTATTATTATTATATGTTTATTCCGCTTACTAAAAATGGAGCGCTTTACAAAAGTTGTGCGCACCTAAAGTGTCAAACATTCGAAGAGTGGTCAACAAATTTAACTGGATCGGTTATGGAAGATAAACTCAAAAACATCAACTCGACATCGTTCTTAACAACTTCAAATTTCAAGAACGACTCCGCAGCAAATTTTGACAAAAGACCTCCTCCTTCATGCGTACAATTCGTTCAATGGGTAGTGGAGCAAAGTGAAGTCAATGCCAGTTTTTCAAAAACAAGGTCATCTTCTCCGATGAAGCGCATTTCCATTTGAATGGTTTCGTGAGTACACAAAATTGTAAAATTTGGCGTTGAGAGAGTCCTCATGAGAAAAAAATGCACCCACAACGAGCAACTGTCTGGTGCGGATTTTGGACAGGCGGTATAATTGGGCTTTACTTTTTTGAAGATGAGGCCGAAATTGCAGTGACTGTGATAACGGAGTTATTGTGGCCTCATCTGGACGGCATGTATATGTGGTTTCAGCAAGAAATAATCGATTTATTGCAGCAACTATTTCCATAACAAATTATCTCAAGAAATTCAGATGTCAACTGACCACCAAGATCATGCTTTTCTTTCTATGGGGTTTTGTGAAATCTCTGGTTTATGCGAATAAACCAGTAACAATTCTTGAGCTCAAATACGAGATCCAACGCGTCATCGGTGAGATACAGCCACATAACTGTGAAAAAGTCATGAAAAATTTCATAAAAATAGTAATGGCCTGTCATGAGAGCCGTGAGGGCCATTTGACGGATGTTTCATTCCATACTTAATCAGAACATGTCTTCTTTGCAATCCAATAAAAAAATCATAACTATCTCAAAAAAATTCGGTTCTTTATTTTAAAATGAAAAAGTGCGTTCTTACTGAGACATCCATAGAATTATGTTGTAATAACCGAATTGAAAATGAAATCGGTTGTACCAATTGTATTCATGGGAAATTCAGTTACAGGAACCGAATTGCAGCCAAATTCGGTCGATGCAAGCGACTTAATGTAAAATTCGAAAAATTCGAAAAATTAGAAACTTTAGTTGATAGAACGAATGTAATTGGATATTCAGTTGCAACAACCGAATCAATTGCAAAACGAGGTTGTTGCATTCAAATTTCAGTTGTTGGGACTAAATTCAGTCGAAACAACCTCGGTGACAACAGCCAACTTTACGGTTGTTACAATATACATAATAAACCATAACTCGATTAGCTACAAAACTCTAAACGAAATTAAAGGTGAATCCGAGCTAAACTATGGCTGCCCATTATTAAGTTGTAACATAAAACGAATATTTTTGACCGAGTTATGTTAATTTAATTTCATTGTAAAGTTCCAATTAAGTATGAAATAAAACATTTATGGGGACACCCTTTACAAACAGATATGATGCAACCATCGTGCACTTTTATTGGGACACCCTTTATTTGAATCGAAATGAGGTCTCGTATCTCTCTAAAGTCTTTCTACAAATATTTGCCAAGATGACTAGCAGTGTACCCAGCTAAATACCATCAAAATTACGAAATCACAGCATTTAAGAGTACAGTCTTTTTCGAGGCTATCGAAATAAATAATTAATTTTCCATTTCATTCCACGAAAGGATAAGGGAGAGCTTCGCACAATCAGGAAGTTGATTTGATAAATGGACAAGAGTTTGGAAAATATTTGAATAACTACGCAAATCTAATTAATATAAACCATTTGTGTACCCCCTTTTCAACTACGCATCTGGATTCTTATCATTTTACCACAGTTCGTTTTTTATTTGAGCCAACAAATGATTTCTGAATTGGGTTAATAACCTTTTGGCCCTCGTGATGATCTGATTTAAGTAATTGTGCAAAATTGAGATCTCTGTTTTGTTTACGCACATCTATCTGAATGAGATACGTTTATCACATAACATTTGCGGTATAGGCCAATTGACTATGAATTTTTGGTTTATCACGTCGTTTTTTATTTGCCAAATCATGATCAATATATTCATAATCAGCGATTGTTTCCATTGCTGGTAGTGTTAAACGTCAGAGGGAGAAAATGAAACTGCTAGCAGATTGTTTATAATTGGATTACAATGAAATAATTCCAAATAACAGACCTCCATACTTACGAGTACATATTGGATAATGCTTAAGGAAAAAAGTCTTCGTTTAGTTAAATTGGTGCATGAATTGCTTTATTATCAGCTTCATTACAAGCGAGTTGTATTATTACTTGCGGGAGTGGTTTAATAACAAAGTGGAAAGTAGGGATTTAATAGCCAGGCACTCATTTGTATATGATAGTCATCGAATTAGTGGACATCGAATAGAATCAGGGCTTGATTGAAATCAAATCGGAATGCCGTTCATGGTGTAGTTAAGTTATTTCTTTAAGCAAAAAAATATTTTTTCCCCATTCTTTTTTTTATCATTCTGTCGACTACAATGGTCGATAGCCCCATACGGGGAAAATTGTTCGAAGCTATGTCTCAACTTGGGGTTCCGGCAAAACTGATCAGCCTCCATAGAATGATGCTGAGCAACACCAAATCAGTAGTTAAGGTGGGGAAAGACCTCCCCGAACCATTCTGTACCAAGCGAGGACTGAGACAAGACGAGATACTTTTTTTGTGAAATCTCTTCAACATCATAATGGAGATAATAATGAGAAAAGCTGCAGTAAATACGACCAAGACCATTAACACGAAAATCCATATGTTGCTGCCGTATGCTGACGACATACACATTATTGGGCGAAAGTTGCGAGAGGTTACTGCAGTATTTTCAAGAATCGAAAAAGAATCAGCGAAGGTTGGTCTTGTTGTTAATTGATGGTGTCAAAAACTACACAAACCTCTCGACTTGGTCCGCACTTGAACGTCGACAACCGATTTAAATTTGAAGTGGTAGATGAATTTGTCTACCTTGGATCCGCCGTGTACAATGATAACAATGTCAGCCTGGAGATTAATAGGAGAATTGTGCTTGCAAATTGATGCTATTTTGCGCTCATTAAGCAGTTTAAGAACAAAGTTCTCTCTCGACAGCCAAAAGTTCAGCTATACCAGACTCTCATTTTATCTGTCCTGACATATGGCTCCGAATTTTGGGTCATATCGCAAGCGGAAGAAAAATACCTGGGAGTATTCGAGAGTATATGGTCCTGTTAAAAAAAACAGCGAGTACCTATGTCCTTGAAACCAAGAGCTATATCATTTGTATTACGACGTAGACATCAATCAAATTACGTCAATTGCGTTGGCTAGGCCATGTAATCAGAATGAACGAAGATGAACCAGCCCGAAAGGTTTTCGATAACGTACCCGATGGAAGTAGGAAAAGAGGACCAAGACTCCGATGAGAAGACCTGGCCGAAGAGTCCCTCTGTATCCTTGGTGTTACCAACTGGCGAGAAAAGGCGAAGGATAGAACCAGTTGGAGAAATATGTTAAAATTTGTTTGTTTGTTTTTTTTAATTAATACGAGGTTGCTTTTTATTTTTTGAGTCCTGGCACTGGGTATCTTCTTACCTTAGTGGTCGTACCCAAAAAGTGCGGTTTAAAAATGTATTATCTTCAACTATATCAGTAACATCTGGTGTTCCTCAAGGCAGTCATTTAGGTCCTCTACTTTTCGTTCTTTATTTAAATGGTCTACCGTCTATAGTTAAATCGTCTAACATTTTGATGTTTGCTGATGATGTTAAGTTATATATGCCTATATGTGATACTGAGGATTCCACCCATCTTCAATATGACTTGGATGGTCTCACTAATTGGTGTTTGGTAAATGGTATGTCGCTAAATCAGGGAAAATATAAAAAGCTTTGGTTTTGCCGTAGTGCACAGTTGAATTTTGATTACCTTATTGGTTCTTATATATTGGAAAATGTGTCTTCCTTCATGGATTTAGGAGCACTTCTCGATCAAAAGTTGCGTTTGATCTTCATATTGATTCCTGTATAGGCAAAGCGAAAGAATTTGCTGATCCGTACGTCACTAAACGTATTTTTGTCTCTCTCGTTAGACCTGGATTATAATATGCTTGTATTGTGTGGTGTCCGTATACTGCCTGTTACATAGACCGTATCGAATCGATTCAAAGGCAATTTTTACTTTATGCTTTACGTGGTCTCGCTTGGAACATTGATGATTTGCCACCTTATAAAAATCGACTGATGCTTATTGATCTTCCTACACTTGAAAAACGCAGGTATATGTTAAATGCTATGTTTATTGTAAAACTCATTAGGGGTTGTATAGATTCAAATTTTCTCGTGAGTCAAATAAATTTTAATGTTCCTTGTAGACAAACCCGATATTTCTATCCTATAAAACTACCGACTGCCCGTTATAATTACGATTACTACAATCCTTTTCGACGCGTTTGCCTCATTTACAATGAGATCTATAATTCCTTACCCGCTTCAGATTCTTTGAATATAATTAAGCAACATTTAATTCGTAATTAATCGGGAACTATTATCCAGCTTGTGTTGCCAACCATTTTCCTCTGATAAACAATCTTATTATAAATTTTGAATTCTACAATGAATTGTAGCTGACGCTGAATAGGTGGATGGATCATTAGCGGTTGACGCCAGATGCTGACATTCATGTCCCTCATCTTCATGTTCCAGATTTTCAAGTCCCTACTCTTCCTGTTTATCTCCCATTATGCTATTTTTATGTTCCTGTTTATCGTTCCACACATATTGTTGCGACGTTCCTGCTCCAGATGTGACTGCCTATGTTATCTCCTATGATTTTATCCTAAAGTTCCTGTGAATCATTCCACTAAAATTTGTGGAATTTGTTTACAATTTCTCTTGTTCCTGCTCATCCCCCTGTTATTCTACTCCACCTGATGTTCCTGTTCCTGTTCCTCATGTTCCAGATGTTCCTGTCCCAGCTCCTGTATTGCTACTGGTTTAATTATAAGTTATTTTTTATTTTTGTATTTTGTATTATTTTTTAACTATTTTGTTTCATTTTAATTATTTAATGTTAATATTTTTATATTTATATTTTTCTTTTTTAAATTTTTAAATTATACAAATTTTCTTCATATTATTTTGAATTTTACTCTACTCTTTTTCTTATGTTAAATGTATTTTAATTTTATTAAGTATTATATGTTATATCTACTACGTATATAATACAAATTTTATAACGTTGTTGAAAAAATATTACCGGCTGTATCCTATTGAGGATTGTAGTTGTGAGATAAATAAATAAATAAATGTAAATGTAAATACTAGTGTTGCCAGATGCAAACTGGAAGTTTGAAATGGTTTATCTTAAACGTACATTGAACATTTCCACTTACGAGCACTATTTGTTGTATTTACAGTGTGTTGAAAAATCCATCTCGGTCAAAAAAATGGAATTATTGGAATTATTGGAATTTCGTGAAGGTTGTCCAACTTTGGTCGTTTTGCTGTGAAACAATCGATGCTGTGCGTGAACTAATACAGCTGGACCGACATGTGACATACCATGAGATTCAGGCATCCTTGCGCATTAGTACCACTATCATCAATTAGATAATGATAGAAGAAAGATTTTTTCTTGTTGGATCCCACATAATTTGTCGAATGCTCAAAACAAGGATCCCGTCGATTGGACCAAAGAAATGTTGAACAAATACAACCGCGGTAACTCAAATGCAAAACATAACATCGTCACAGGTGACGAATCATGGATCTATGTACATGAGCCTGAAACAAAACAGCAATCGACCCTATGCGTCTTTCAAGACGAGCTAAATCCAACCGAAATTGTTCGTGGAAGAAGCACGCCGAAGCAAATGATCGCGTTTTGTTTTCGGTAAGACGGTTAATTCTCAGTGGTATACCACCATCAATGTGAGCATCAGGACAATGTGAGCTCTCACACATCAGCTGAAATAATGAGATATTTGAGTACTCAACATGTACTATCAACGAAAGAACGTTGATACATTTTTCGACAACAAGAGTCCGCCAAATAACTTTTTTTTTTTTAAATGCTATAAAAAAAAACTACTGAATATTTTCTCAAATTTCTTTTTTTATTTGAAAGTACAATCCTTCCGGTTAATAATGGAGAATAATTTCATTCAAATGGCTGCCTCGGCTGGCCATGCAGTAGCCTACACGATCGGTCCAATTTTTAAGTACATTATCGATTGTGTGCAGCTGTATTTCACCAATGGCTTCACGAATATTGTCCTTTAAAGCGTCAATTGTCTCTGGCTTGTCGGCGTAACACTTATATTTGAGGGCACCCCGCAAATAATAGTCCAACGGTGTCAAATCGCAGCTCCGAGGTGGCCAAACGACATCAGCTCTGCGGCTGATAATGCGATCTTCAAAAACAGGGCGCAAAACATCGAATGTAGCTTCGGGTGTGTAGCACGTAGCGCCGTCCTGTTGAAACCGAATGTTGCCAATATCCTCCTCTTTAATTTTTGTGAACAAAAATTCGTTCTACATGGCCCGATAACGATCGCCATTGACTGTAACGGCCACTCCTTGCTCATTTTCGAAGACGCAACAAACAGGGACTCGCTTTGGGTGCATCGGCTTTTCAATGTATGCGTGCGGGTTTTCTGTGCCCCAAATGCGACAATTTTGCTTGTTTACATACCCGCCAAGATCAAAATGAGCTTCATCTGAAAAGATGATTTTTTTGTCAAAATCGGCATCTTCTGTAAGTCGATCGCAGGCCCATTTTTCCCATATTTCCCAGCGTTGTTCAAGCGTATACACAACCATATTCGTTCAGCGGAAGGATAAAACTAATTATCTGTCAAATCAGACATGAGCTAAGTGTTACCATTCACGAAATAAGCACTAGTTGAAAAAAAAAGTTAGAAAAAAAACGTTCCTGGTATGAACAGCCACCGCGGCTGTTCATGACGAAGCGTCCAATTTTGGGCAACTTTTTTGAGTATGCTGGCCGTATGTCACGAATAACATGAACCATTGTGGAGTACACGTAAGTTGTTGCTGGTTTATCAGCATACTCCAGTGACTTCATGTGGCCCAACGGGAAATTATCGAGATGTTTCAAATCGCACGACCTTGGAAGCCAATTCAAAGGTACATTTTTCGAAATCAACTTATCGCCAAATATTGATTACAATAAATAAAGACGTATGGCATGTAGAGCCATCCTGTTGAAACCACATCTCGACAAACATTCAATCGATCAATTCAATTTCATTCATGTTTTCAAGCAAAAATTTATTGATCATGGTGCGGTAACGATCTCCATTGACCGCATCTCGAGCTCCGGCATAATTTTTGAATAAATTGGGTTCGATGATGACACCAGCGTATAAACCGCACCAGCGTGTAAACCGCACTAAACGGTGCATTTTCCGCGATGAAACAGAGTAGGTTCTGTTGTGGATTGGTCTCACTCGGCAAATTTAGATTATTAACAAACCAGTTACGCCAAAATAAGCCTCAAAGCTGAACCTGATTTTGCGATAAAACATGGCGTCAGTTTCCAACTGCTCTAGGGTCCAATCCGATATGATGGACTCGAGGCTTGAATTCCTGCACCATCTGGATTTTATACGGGTGTAGAATAAGATCTTTGAGCAAAAGTTTGCACGTAGTACCTCCCGTACAAATGTTGGGCTGACAATTGCGTGATAGATACGAGAAGTGGCACAAAACTTAACAGACTCTAATTAAATTTGGCATTAGGCAATTATATTTCCCAATGTCATTCTTCTATTGAATGTAGGCGAATTCGCTCAACCCCCTTTCGGGCAACTGAGGCTTGATCAGAAGCACAATAAATTTATATTTATTTCTTAAAATATTCTAAAATGTGGATCAACCACTTCAAATAGACCTAATGTATGGTAGGGTGAGGGTTTTTTTAAGTTGGATCACCCGACTGATTGTTTATTCCATACATTTCATTTCAGTTTATATTAATTTATAAACCCCATATAACAAGTAGCAGGTGTACTTGATAGTATATTGATGGTCTGTTCCTTGAACGAAAATTCAAGCAAACGAAAGCCAGTCGTTCGAATTCGATTCACATTGGGGATCTTTAAGAGGAATGCGTTATATTCTTGTTCAGGGGTTTCTGCCATAAGATCGTCGTTGCAACTATGACAGTAATGTCTGTGTTGTATTCCAATGATAGTAGCATGTGTACCAATTGTCCAGTGACCGGTTGTGGTAGCTGTCATTGTGGCTATTATATTTCTGTTTTGAGTCATCATGAACTCGGTTGTCTTACCATCATGTCTATATTTACCCCGCGATTGGCGACAGACACTGAGATCTCTCCAGTTTCTGTCTGCCTCCTGATGGAAGTGGTGATCAATCACGTTACCCCACCATCTATTTCGTAGTAATAATTTTACTAAACGGCTTCCAATAATTTTGTTACTTTCGCTTGACTACAAATGACAATATTCTGGAACCCAACTATTGTTTTCTTTTGCCATCGAGGAAGAGATTATAATTCATCATTTCAAAACAGTCAACAAAATTAAGACTATTAAAAACGGGTCTGAGAAATTATTATGGAATCATAAATGTATATTTACTAGACATCTGCAAAAACAACCTCTTGAATGGCAATTCAAGACATTTGATTTTTTCATGATTTTCAATGCGATGTGAAGCGAAGTAGATTGCGTGTTTATGCCCTATACCTTCACACCCAAACACGAATGCTTTTTTTCAGAACACGGAAGTATTTGGTTGCCGCAACTACGCTACAGTACATATTTTGTGCAGACGTATAATATTTGTATGTCATTTAAATTGTTGATTTGACTAGTTGTTGCTTGGCGATGCTCTGTATGTTGAATATTTGAGCTTACTATTCGATCAGGTCCATGCAAATAAAACAAGACTTTGTACTTCATGATTATCCGAACGTTTCGTCAATTTGTTGTTGACATCTTCAGGGGCGAAATTGTACATTAATTTTACATTAATCAAAGTCAAAATTATTGTCAAGTGAATAAATAAAAATTTATACAACATTTTTCAAATAATTACGACATAAAAACTGAATTCTCAAACTAATCCTAATATCACAAAACTTGCTTTTATAAAATTTACAGAATAGACGAATATATTTTCGTTGCTGCTGAAGCCATTTCAAAGATATTTAGATTTTCTAGAATAAACACATGACTCGAATAACTGATTTTTTGTACACGGCATCCACTGTAACAACTTGTATCGAGATTTCTTTATCGCTTGTCGGTTTTCTTTCCTCTTAAGTAACCATTTACAGCGAACATTTGCAATTGTATCAGTTGGAATTTATTTACATGTTAATTAACATTGCATTAGCAATGAATGAAAAATTAACATGTTTAAATGTATTCAATTCTTTTGTTTTTTTTCTTTGAATTCAACAACTTAATTATTTCACCTCAAAGTCAAAATAAAGTTTGTAACCCTTGTTGCTTCTTTCATAAGGAATGTTAAAGATCTAGAACAAACGAGTTGCCATTTTAGCCCAACATGTTGTATAATTTAAAACAATGTATAAACTTAAGTTTAGTATACGCTGACAGAAATTCCTAACTTCTACTGCAGTACAAAGTTTGGACCTTGGGAAGTGTGTAAATAAAACAATTTTATTAAGAACATGTTGCAGTAGCACGTTATCATAAAAAGAAGAGACAGATATTGTTTGTAAATCTCTGTGAAAAAGACCATAGATCGAACGGGATAGCAACTGGCTTTACCAAAAGCAAGACAGCTTGTCAAGGTGGAATAAAAATAATTAAATAGATATTGTTTAGCATCTAAGTCCTTGCAGCTGCAATTCCCATGAACTTTAATCATCGAAAGGTCTATAAATTCTCTATATGACAACTGGCATTATGCACTATAGGCAATATCAGCCTAATAATTTTAAATTTATTTTTCTCTCAGTGTATGTCGATAGTTGATTTAAGTCGTTTATCTAGTTTATGCGTACTAAATTTATAACGTCGCTGCTGAATCCCTGCAGGTGATAAAAATCATTTATTATCTGTTAATTTTTTGATTTGGCTAACTGGCATGTGCATTACATTAATTATATTATATTTATTTTCATACGTTATAGTTAAACCTTCACAAACATAGTAACGTGTGTATCAGTGCATTGTTGATCCGATCTGTTAACCCCTTGTAATCACTTGTGCAACGAATTGTAATTTGTAATTAATTTGATCTGAGGCGAGTTGTGTTTGCGCACCGAGGGAAGAAAAGTCGGCTGCCAAGATGTTTAAGCCGTATTCAAGGTCAGCAGCATCATAAATTAGTTGCTGGCAAATATCGATAACCGTTCAAGAGTTATTCTTAGTCTTTGCCATCCGCTGGTGGTATGTAACTGCATTTATCATTTCCAGGAAAAAAATTACATTTATATTGCTGATGACTGTTGGCTGATCATCAACATAATATTCATATGTTTGGGTTAACATATTTGTTTAATTAACGTTTCAAATTTAACAAATTGCCATGTAATATGATATGTTTTATCACAAATTGAGTGCAAAATTGTAGAAATTGCTAGTGACCAACTCTGCTGGAGAGCACCACAGTGGGCTAATGTCCAACCCTGCTGGCGAGCGCCACTGTCTGTTAGTTAGCGGGTCTTACATTATGGTAATGGAAAGTGCAGAGAGTCAATGAAGGCAATATTATAGACGTAATATATAAGATGCTACAGTCGGTCAAGGTCGACCGTTTGTCACTATAAATCATTATATATAAAAATTTAAATATACATATGTATAAAATATTTATAAAAAACTAGCTGACCCGGCAGACGTTGTCCTGCAAATTTTGTTCAAATACCGTTTGTAGGAGCAGAAATAATGGATTTTTAATTTGTGGTTTGTATGGGAGGTACCACGCCCCTTTGTCCAATTTAACCGAATAGTAAATCTAAACTACCCAGGGTGCCACCCAATCGCATACAGAAAAAAATATTCAAATCGGTCCAGAAGTTTAGGAGGAGTTCAGTCACAAACACACGTACAGTAGAATTATATATATAAAGATAATACAAATATAAAATATTTATAAAATATAAAACTATTATACAAAAATATAAAACTATTATATATGTATATATAACTATAAGTATACAAAAATGAACCTCTACAAGATATGCCGATTATCGCACGCAGGTGTCGTCCAATAAACATAGGCACCATCAGCTCTGTTATTTTTCGTCCAACAGCACCGCCTCTTTCAGTCTTGTTGGCGAGATGGAAGTTTTTTGTTTCATAGTTAATAGAATCCATTTTGTTGGTCACAATAGAATGTTTTGAGATCAGCTGCTTAAAATATTGGTGACATCCCATGGACATACACTCAGAGAACTAATTGTCTGAAAAGAGGTTGTGGTGAACGTAAATTCAGTTGTTGACATCGATTTCGGTTGCCACAGCCGAAATAAGGCCGTCTTTAGTTCAACGGCTAGTGTGCTCGGTCCAACCTTACATTTCCTTCGACGACGGCCACCTCGCTTAGTGATGGTGACACTAAGCTTCTCAACGTACCGTTCGGAACCGGTGTAGAACTGTATATCACAATCAGTGACTGTTTGCGAGAAGCTCTCCCCAATCCCATCATAGGATGTAATGGGAAATCATTTGTTTCTAACCTCAATTTCTAAAGTGGTGATAATGTCCGCGGCTGTTTTGGTCGCGAAAGCTATGACTGAGCGCCTAGAATTATGCGTTGCAATCCATATATCTCTGAATAGCTGTGACAAGACTTCCTTCTTTGTTTGAACTGTTCGAAATTTGTGATCCATTACCTATGCGATATTTCTTATTTTACTTTTCTTAGTGAAAAATTATCCATACACAAAAGCAAAGCCTTGTATTGATTTCTAAGTGATCTATACCACTGATATATTTTAAATAATTTCTGATATGCTAATCCCTTAACCACTTCAATCCTCCAGTGCTGACCTAATTCCATGATAATTCGTATTCATCTTTCAATGCAATTAATTTTTGCATGTCAGTCACTAACCACGCACAATGTTGCTAAATGCTCATAAATCGGATAATTTATGACACTAATTACATATTAGGGGATTTTCTAAGCGAGATAATTGATAGTTTGAATTGCCATTAACTGTTGATACAAATCGGAATAAGTGAACATATTTTTTTGTTTGTTTGCTATAATTAACAGCAACCACGAAAACAAGTGGCAGCAGCATTTAATATTGCATTTAGCGTCACATAACTCATAATAGTTAATCAAAGAAATAGGGATACAAACGGATTTCTATGAAATATATTTACTTTGTGTAAATGCAATAAAAAAACACAACTTAGTGAGATATTTGACAAACTTTTCCTTGGCAACCCACAGTAATCGCAATCCGTGGTTAGACAGACAACTTGTAATTAGTCAAGTTAATACTTTCTTTGTGTGTTATTTAAAAAAATTAAGTATGTTGCTACAGTCTTTCGTTTTATATGTCATTATTGCAGCAATGCCTAAAAATATGCAGTGTTTAGTATAAGTTTTCGTACTAAGTGCTTTCAAGTGCTTTTAAGTCTGACTTAAAACTTCTTTAAGTGCGGCTTAAAACCTAAAAGTTGTCGGAAGCTGTATTTCAGATAAAGCTGATACGAAATCAGTTTTTTTTTCCTGTTAATTATGAATAGCTACAGCTTAGACCTAAAGCCTTTTTCATTCAAGATTTATATGAACTTTGTCTGGTGTAGCATTTTATTAAAGCTTTGTATCTTGCTCTCTCTGTCTCTCTCTCTCTCTGTCGCTGTGTTTGAGTTCAAGTTGTCTTATTGTGCAATTGAGGGAAAAAAGTTCATCAAAATTTCTATTCAACGATCATTACAAAAAATGCGGCAACTGCGGACCATGAAAACGAAACGATCGCATAAATTTGTGGCAATTAACAGGAAGTGAGGAAAATACTTTTCTATGCAGATAGTGGCAAAATGCTTGAAAATGAAAACAACCCACAAACTAAACTATGTGTGTCTCTGGGAAACATCTTTTACAACAGATGAACTCTTTTGCATCACATTTTATTTATATTTCAGCTATTAGTTGGAATGTTTCAACTATTTTATTAGTATCATCGTACGCCACATACTTATGTAATTATGTAATTATGCAGCCTACATTCTTAGTTATAAAATTATACTTCAGATGAGAATTACATCTGTTGGAAAATCATTTGAATTTATTAAAAATGACGGCCCACAATTCGCTTTAATTTATGGTACAATACGGATTTGCATTGACTTTTAGTTTGGGAATTAATAAGATTTAATTTGCTGTAAACCTCTTCATCTGGATATGGGAATGTCGTAGCATTTACGGACGCGTAAACAGCATTATAGACAACCTTGAATTACAATTGTTTACAGAAAGAAAGACATTCTGAGAATAAACATTAGTCAGATAAATGCAATTATAAACTGAATAAGTGTAACAAGTGAACGACGTTTTAATAACATTTATAGTAACGGTTGGCATTAAATTATTTGGATTTTCAGTTAATTATTTGTTCAGCTTAAAGTAATTTAACATACATACAAAACACTAAATGTCACTTAGGAAAAAGGTATTCATTTATATTATTTTTTAGTGTTCAAATTGAAATTACTACATTTTAGGCCGTAAAATTAATATTGGTTTCAAACATAGCAACTCTGTCAATAGCAACGCATTATCAGGGCCAATGAAAAAGGGGTTAAATATAGAATTGCTTGCGCTAATGCTGTCCAATTGATCGATATAAAATATAGGTGATTTTAATGCAAATTTAGTGTTTTACTATTAACCTTTTGAGAACCAGTGGCAAGTATGTTGTCCCTAAACTTATTGGCACCTATAATTGTAAAGGTAGGAGATAGAGCAAATGTATCTGTGGATGATTTGCATTTTGGGGGAGAGAACACAGTGGGGGAAACAATAATGAGGGCCCTATGACCCATCAAATTGGATCAACGTAGAGAAAACGTCAGATACGTTTTGAGTCATACTTTAACTTTTAAAGTATGTGAAGTTGATTTTCAACGCGGTTACATGGACGGAACATATGTTTGGCAAATATGTGAGTAGTTTAGCCAAAATGGACAAAATGTAGCAAAAAAATTTTTGGGCCCATGTTTTACGGTATTTTTATTCAAAAACGGTGATCCGTGTGTCTGTTCCAACTATAGCGGTATCAGTCTTTTATCCATCGCGTCTTGTCGAGCGTATTATGTGACAGACTAAAGCCAATTATTGAAAACCTGTGTGGTTTTAGACCAGTCAAGTCCACGACTGACCAAACATTCACGCTACGCCAGATCCTGGAAAAGACCCACGAAAGGCAAATCAATATATACCACCTTTTTGTCGATAATAAAGCTGCTTTTGATAGCCCCATACGGGGAAAACTGTACGAAGCTATGTCTGAACTTGGGATTCCGGTAAAACTGATCTGCCTCTGTAGAATGACGCTGACCAACACCAAATCAGCAGTGAAAGTGGGGAAAGACCTCACTGAACCATTCTGTACCAAGCGAGGACTTAAACAAGGCGACCCACACATCTTAATGGAGATAATAATGAGAAAGGCTGCAGTAAATACCAACAGGACCATTAACACGAATAGCCATATGTTGCTGGCGTATGCTGACGACATAGACATCATTGGGCGAAATTTGCGAGAGGTTGCTGGAGTATTTTCCAGAACCGAAAAGGCGACTTCAGAAACCTCTCGACTTGGTCCACACTTGAACGTTGACAACCGATATATTTTTGCAGAGGTAGATGAATTTGTCTACCTTGTATCCGCTGTGGAGATAGGAGAATTGTGCTTGCAAATAGATGCTATTTTGGGCTCAGCAAGCAGTTTAGGAACAAAGCCCTTTCTCGGCGGACAAAAGTTCAGCTATATCAGACTCTCATTTTACCTGTCTTGCTATATGGCTCCGAAACTTGGGTAATATCGCAAGCGGATGAAAAACACCTGGGAGTTTTCGAGAGAAAATTTCTCCGTAAAATATATGCTCCTGTTAGACAAAAACGGCGAGTACCAACGTCGCTGGAACGCAGAGCTATGTAGTCTATATTCTGACGTGGACATAGCTAGGCGAATCAAATTAGGCCAATTACGTTGGCTGGGCCATGTTATCAGAATGAATGGTTTTCGATAAGGTACCCGATGGAAGCAGGAAAAGAGGACGACCAAGACTCCGCTGGAAAGACCAGGCAGAAGAATCCCTCCGTATCCTTGGTGTTACCAACTGGCGAGAAAAGACGAAGGATAGAGCGAGTTGGAAAAATATTTTGAAATTTGTTTAATTTATTTGTTTAATTAATATGTGTAAGACGTCTGACCTCATGAGGTTGTAAAATAGTCAATAAAAGTAAGTTTTGCGGCGTAGCTATAACTAGGGCATAGATCACGAAAATAATCAAAAAAATATAAATCGCTTTGGCGGAAAGTCCATTGTCGCCTTATTACCCAAAATATTTGTTTACCAAAGATTACCGAAAACCTCAACCGAGTGCAAGTTACACGGTAAAAATCAGTTTTTCGTGGGATACAAATATAACGTGTGTTTGAAGTTTGTCGCAAATATATTATACTTAGGTTTAAACACACTGTGTTTGACATTCAACATTACATCTAGCCCTAACCACCAAAATACGCAAACGACAAAAATTAAATCTTAGAGGAAAAGGTTTTACCTAATGCAAATGTCTAGAAATGGTGTGTTTATGTTAGTTGTAGTGACATGCTTTCGATCTTCCTCAAAACACAAATCGGAGGTGGAGAACACGATGAAGGCACTCAATTCTTTCAACCGACAACTTCAAACCGAAAGAGGAAAGGGACCATCAATTATCATACCTAGATTGCGTAGTCACAAGACAAGATGGAAATATCAATACCGACTTGAATCAAAAGCCGACAGCGTCAGGACGAATAATAAATTAATATTCTATGCGTTCTAGAGGGACAATAATGAATATGGTCAATAACTTTATTAACAGAGTGCTACAGGAAATCAATTTGGAGTTTCATAGGAAAAATATGGAGAAAATACGAACGATTTTATTAATGAACAGTTTCTCTCACAACAGCATTGACGAATTGATAACACAAGCAGATTTAACACCACCAAGAGCAGTGGATAATGCAAGATCGGAGAAGATATATAAGTCCATAACCTATATCACGGAACTCTCTGAGAGAATCAAACATTCAAATATTTAGGACAGGGAGAAATACCATGTAGCATCCAAGTCTATCTTTACCCTAAATCTCCGTTTCAGTAAAACGAAATCGAGAATTGCCCCAGATGACAAACCAAATGTGATGTATGAAATCAAGTGTAACGGAAACAAATCGAACATATGCCACTACGATGAACAAACTGACGACGAGAATATCATAAAATAAATCAGACCGAAAAGCATATTAGATTGCACAAAGCACAAACCAATACTCGCAACCTACTGTACATTAACTGGACACAAACCACTCTCTGGCGAAGTCAAAATTCTAACTCAGGGGAAAATTTACTCACCACCTCTTTTGCTGCATATTGTTGACTATTGCGCAAGTTTACAGCCATACAATTCTTAAATTTAGGCGGAAAACTTAAATTAACGTGTGTCTCAGTAAGAATGCAGTTTTTAGTTTTAAAATAAAACACCTATTTTTTAAGATACTTGTGATTTTTTTATGGGATTGTAAAGAAGACATGTTCGGATTGAGTATGGAATAAAATATCTGTAAAGTAGCCGCCACGGCTCTGATGATAGGCCATTACTCTTTTCGTGAAATTTTCCACGACTTTTTCACAGTATTGTGGCTGTATCTCACCGATAGCGCATTGGATTTCGGATTTGAACTCAGGAATTCGCGTAAGCCCGAGATTTCACAAAACCCCAAAGAAGGAAATCGCACGGCGTCAAATCGCATGAGCCAGTTGACATCAGAATTTCTTGAGATAATTTGTTCTGGAAATCGTTGCTGCAATAATTCGATTGTTTCATGTGCGGTGTGGCAGGGGCCACCGTCTTGCTGAAACCACATGTCGTCCAGATCTATGCGGTCCAGTTGAGGCCACAAGAACTCCGTTATCATGTTCCTGTAACGAATGTCGTACACAGTTACTGCAATTTCGGTCTCATCTTCAAAAAAAAGTAAGGCCCAATCCGCACCAGTCCGGTGCTCGTTGTGGGTGCATTTGTTTCTCATGGATTGCATGAGGATTTCTAAGCCCCAAATTCGATGATTTTGGTGTATTTACGAAGCTATTTAGATGGAAATGCGCTTCATCGGAGACGATGACTTTTTTTTGAAAAATTTGCATTGACTTCACTTTGATCCATTACTCCTTGAACGAATTGCCGGCACTTTCCATGGTCAGCTGTATGAACTCCTGAGTAAGCTGAATTTTGTACGCATGAAGGTTGAGATCTTTTGCCAAAACTGGCTGCTTAGTGCTTCGTGAAATTTGAAGTTGTTGAGAACGATGCCGAGTTGATGTTTCCGGGATTTCGGCGACATTCTCGTTTACAACAGCAATGTTTTCAAGGGACCGACCGAAACTTTGACACAAATGAGTCTTACTGTCCATAACCGACTCAGTTTCTTCAAATTTGTTGACCACTCTTCGAATGGTTGACACATTAGGTGCACTTTCTCGACTGAAAATTCTTCGAAGTTTTGGAGCAATCTCAGCATGACTTTCCAAATTTTGTAACAAGTTTTCACAATTATAACTCGAGATGCTTTTTCAAGGATAAGTACTCGATAATGTCGCCATCACAAAGTGAGGTGACTGTTGTCGAAAGGAATGTAAAGTGGTTAAAGCAGGGATCGAACCCACGTTCTCTTGTACAATAGCCGCGCACACTAGTCACTACACCACCAGCAGCCACAACACAATTCGGCTAAATTGATAAAAAATAGGGAAACCCAGTATAATCCGCTTACGACTATTAATATTTTCTTTATGTTTCGAAATATGGTCATTTAATATTAATATCTCGAATTCTAAAATGAAATTAAGAAAGATGTAAGAAAGCGGCAATGTCTTACACGAAATGGCGGAATAGTAACAGATTTTCCAAGTACACACGTAACACAAGTAAACAAATGCCACTTTTCCTTTTCCCTTTTTTGTTGTACTACTCTGTGTGACAGTCGATTTAGGGCCTCAAACAAACCAGCAATATTCTTTATAGGTCAAAGAAGATTACAGATGAGGATCTCGTATTTCTATTTGATTTCAGTAAATCCCAGCAGATCAAAACAGTTTTCTCAAAATGGATGTAGAATTACACTCACAAAAAAATTCGGTTAAAACAGCCGAATTAGGCGTAACCGAATTTAGAGTTTGTCAGAACCAGACTAGAGGTCATCATAGCCAAATCAGAGGTTGTATCAGGCGAATTAGAGGTTGTCCAATCACCCATCTGCAACAAACCAAATCTAATCAATTTACTGAGAGAGTTGGCTACTCCAAACGTCATTACTTTATCGGAAAGAGCTACAATATTGTCCAAGACTGCCAAGAAAAATTTCAAACTGCTTACGATTTATTTAAAAAAGTGCGAAAATAAGCGAAGGTTTCTTGTGTCTGTAGACAACAAATTATGACGATCAGGGACAGAATCGGGCAAGGCTTTGTGATACAACGTCCATGTACTTTCATAATTTTTTGATTTGGTTGATGCCATAAATAAAACCTTTCCATTAGCTGCACAGAATTATTGAAAACAACTTGTATTAGCGAATACAATTAATATAAAACACGAGTTGTAAAAATATTTAAATTTTCTCCGGCGTGTGTTTTCCATTTTATATAAATAAAATAAATGTTGGAGAATATTTGCCGATTTTATTTCTGGCTAGTAATTTAACATTCCTTGTGTAATTAAATACTTATATGTCATAGATCATCATAGCAATTCAAACGAGTGTTGTTGATTTCTACGCCTTAAGGTTTCAACCAAAACACGAAATTATATCAGTTGCAATGAAAGTATCAAAGTATATTCTTCTCTTTATCGCTTCCGCACAGTAACAGTTCATATTTTCAACTTTTCAAATACTCCAGAAATCAGTAAAGTTTTTGTGAAACTCATACAACCAAAATATTCCACACAAATGTGCATTGTGGCTCAGGCCTAATACCATCAACAACACAACAACACTGTCTGTTAATATCAACTACTCAATTCTAACAACCCTCATTTTAGGTACGTGGTTCCTTCATTCAACCCAAGAGCATTGGATAAAATGCTTGAAATTTTAGTTCGATTGTCATTTTGATAATGTGTATATTCTTGTGCATGTTATAATTCTCATTTAGTTTATAGTAGTTTCCATACAAGACATTCATGGTGAGGTGAGCAAAGCATACTTACCTGGCGTAGGGGTTACCGTGATCATAAAGGCGGTTCCCCCGGAGTGAGGCTCGCTCATTGCACTTCTGATTGAGTTGACCTCCGCGATTATTCCTAATGTGAATAACTCGTTCGTGCAATTTTTGTTAGCCGGGAATGGCGTACGCGTCGTCCCGATTTTATATATACATTTCAAGAAAATACTATTTTATTTTAATATTCAAGCTGAAGACCATTCCATATTTCTAACATTTGCAGAAGCTTCTTTCCTTCTTCAAATATTTTTGTGTGTGTTCTGCTTGCGATATTTTTCAAACACTTGCATAGTGGGGAATTCTCAATTAGAATTACTTTTCGTTTGCATTTAGTTTGATGAATTTTGCAGAAGCATCATTTCAAACAACCGCCGATATCGATCTGTGCACACTGAAAAATCTGTATTCTTTTTGTTTTTGTTTGGATGCAAGTATAAGGTGTTATTGGTACAGTATATTTGTGTCAAAACACATCGTGTTTGCTATTCAATATTATGTTATAGTATATTAGTTTGATTCTTATAGTATATGAGTTTATAACCCAAGTATAGCTGTGTTTGGGATACAAATACAGCTGTGTTTGTTGCACTTTTTACGCTCTATTGAGAGTAAGAGAATAAAGAAGTACAAAGAGAGAATGAATGTTTGTGACTGTATTTTTCCATTATTTATCAGTCAGTGATTAATAAGAATTTCTGAATGCGTTTGTAAATTTCAGATGAAGTGAGTATTTCTTACATCCGTTGCATTTTAGTTTCATGTATACACTCGTCAGTCAGACATTGGGTAGCACATTCGCTTGGTTGATTAACTAGGCATGGTGTGGAAAACTTTATATTGCAGGATAAACAATTTGACTTTTTTGTTGTTTAGTTTTTGTGTTTTGGTGTTTGCCAATCCATACGAGTATTACATATTGGAGACACAATGATTAAAATGTTATAATATATGTTTTTGTGATCCAAATATATATGTGTTTATGATATAAATAAAGTTGTGTTTGTTGCACTCTTTGTGTTCTCTCGGGGGGCAAGAAAATAAAAGAGGGGCAAAGAGAGATTATTCGCAATCTTACGTGCAAATGTGAAACTGTATTTCCGCTTTACTCTTTCAGCCAGTGCATTTTAGTTTCATAGAAAAATATTTTTGATCAGTAAAAAACAATAAATATAGGCTAGGAGGGTTTTTGTGTATGCTTTTCGTATATATGTGTGCTACCAAATTGATAAACAATTTCGAAGAAAGAAGCTAAAAAGACCAACAAATAACGTGAATTTTGATTAGTAGTTGCATTTTTCTTAGCAACATTAAAATATTGCTCATTACATGTTGCTGATATTTCGCGTGAACAACTTAGTACAGAGTGTTTTTTATGTTTCAGGCCGATTTTATTGACCGCCATTTCTGTTTGGATGACATTTGTCAGTTTGTATTTGACAGTTGTGCAGAGAAGCCGATAACAATTTTTTATGGAGCATCTAACGCAGCAACAACCTATTGAAGTTATTAAAACATTTCATCTAACTAATCGTTCGTAACCCGTATCGTATCGTAAAACCGCGAAGAATTTGGCAGAGTTTTTTGTTTATATAATGTACCGAGCAAGTCAACCATTCAGCGTATTATACAGAATTTTCAAACTTTATATACACTGGGAGATAAAGTGAAGTCTGGCCGAACTCGTAGCGTACGCACGGCACAAAATATTGCTTCAGTGAGAGCAATGTTTATGAAAGCCCAGAAACGTTAGTTAGACACCGTGCACAAGAATTTCAAATGTCATCGTTAACTTTGTTCAAAATACTCAAAAAATATTTGCATTTTTACCCGTATAAAATTCAACCGTCTTAAAAAAAAATGGTCATATGACCAGACGGGAATGAAGTGGTTGAAAAAACATCGGCCTGGAACATGAAAACACCCTATACAACACGTGTGGAAATAAAAAGAAAATGGTGTCCCATAACATCACATGAAGGGACTGGTCTTTAAATAATTTTAAGTTATAATATTATTTTAATGTAACGTCATCATATGATTGAACGCTGTTTTTTATTTTCAAATGTAACATTTACTAATGTGTTCATAGAAATCGAACAGGTACCGTGTAACAAAAACTCACATCGCCCGTGAGTTCGAACACTCATTGTAACTTTATGCCTGCTTAGAACTGAAATGGAAGCGGTAACTTCCCCAGCAAAAAATTATTAGAAATTAGAAGCAGTTGGAGTATTTAAAAGCTCTTTACTGCTTCTTGCTTCATGTATGCAGTGCAGTAAGGTAGATTACAGATATAATAAGAATGTTACACTGAAGTGCTTCTCCGAATTGATTTTTAAGCGCTTCTTGTAACTTGACACTTAATTAAATTAATAGGGAATTTTATTGAGCTTTAAACCATTTTAAAATTTAAAATGAATGAATGAAATTTAAAGTACGGAGACATTTAATATTACAGATGTATATAAAATATATATAGTGTATCAGTATATATGGTATATATATATATATATATATAGTTTGACGATTTACAGTTACCACACTACTGTTCAGATACAACTTTTTCTATCTAATTAACTATCGTTTAACTTAATATATTCTGAAAAACTTAAATTTTGCTATATAATGTCTTGGAAAGAAACTGTGTTGCTAACACAAATGCTTAAGCGTTCAACACCGACGTAGTGAAGAACGTGTGTTTTGTTTTAAGTAAAAACTGTACAAAATAATTACGAAACACATAGACATTAAAAACTCGAAGTTTCTTGATATGATAACGAAGTAATAAAGATGACAAAAATCTGATGACGGCAACGGGAATAAAGCCGATTGATGTTTACAAAAAATTCGGTTAATTTTTTTATACCACAGGTTTTGGTCGAATCATGGCTCTGCCTTATTCTAGTGCTTCTTATAAGCAATAAATGAAATATTTTTATATTTTTTTGTGATCATTACAAAAAAATCAAATTTTAGTGCTTCCATGGAGCCTAAAAGTAAGTGGAAAAACTTCTCGTGGTTTCTTTTCGTACCGTAAAATAAGCACATGAAAAAACAACGATTTTTCTGCAAACAAAGAAGAGTTTCGTGATTAATTAATTTAGCACTATCGAGAGCTTCTAAGTGGGAACTTTGTTCGAAAATAATGCGCATCTATCAGCGCATTGGCTAGTGCTTCTAAAGAATTTCTGCTTCCATTACTGCTTTTTAGCATAGTTAATTTTTTGCTGGGTTCTAGTGCCGCTTAATGCCACTTAGCTATCCATACAAACTAAGTGATAATCTGAGCCCGCAGTGTAACTAAAACACGCCTATTTTGAATACCATAGTGCAATAAGTATAAGGTAGTAGAAGCACTCAGTCATATGGTTTATTTATTCCGCTTTTGCCTCCACATTTGCAGAGGTCTACTGTCTATGGTTATTCATACGTTTCCAAAGGAAGTGAAGTAATTTATCAAAGACTAATGCCAATTCATTCTCAACGGAAATGTATAATCTGTATGAAGATCACTCTGTTTCGAGGCTAATCCTTTCATTCTAATTTGGCAAACCGGTTTGAAGACCAGCATAAAAAACTAACTATCTTTATTGACACTTGTATCACTTCTATCAATTATAATTGGTTTTTCTTATTAATTTATGTACTACTCTAGTTGTCTGTGTGAATTTTCAAGTTCGTTTCTCAAGTCTTTTATTTATACGAGGTATAAATGCCGCCTAATGATAGACTTATTGCCGATGTTACAGTCCATAATTAACTATGCGATTAGTTAATTATGGTAAGATGTTAACAAGAGGTGGATCATGCGTCGAGGTTTTCGGTGGTCTTGTTAAATACACATAATTCTTGTACGTAATAAAATGGCAACAAAAAAATATTTGATATAGCTATTGGAGGGCCGCTGATGATAAAGTATAATTGACAGGCAGAGTTTAGATGGTTTGGATTCGAGTTATTTGTAGAAAGTTGTAATTACTTTTGGGCTACCAGAACATGTATTTTTCGGTTAGTGAAAAAATATTTAAATGCTGCAGATGGGATTCGAACTCACATTCATCTTCAACAGCATTTAACTCGTTAAGCCACCGCAATATGTGCTCCATAACTATAACAGGGCTATAATCGAATCTTTAATTTTTTAATTAATTCGCAAATCATTAATGCATTAAATTAATTCTTTTCACCAAAAACCAAACTGAATGAAATTTGAATCAATTCATATGATTTGGCAAAATGAATTGCAATTCGTTTCCAATCCAAATTAATTTGTCAAAATTATTTTTGATTTTGAATTATTTCAAGTGAATTAGAAAAATAAAATAATATTGCAATAAAAATAATTTGCAATTCATATCCAGTTCATTTGAAATGAATTGATTTTGAAAAATAACCAGTGTGCCTAAATCTAGAGTATGTATTACTCTGTTTCGTTATCCAATTAATTTTTTTTTATCAAAGACAGCAAACATTTTGGAATAGTTTTACATATAATTAATTCAAAATTTAGCTAATTCGTAGCGAATTGAAATCAATAAAGAATGACTCATTTACATCGCTGCACTGTAACTAATAGACGGTTGAGGTTGTAAAACAATCAAATGTTGATTGTTGATTTCTCATGGAAATAATTTTGGGGGGGCCCCAGCCCTCGGTCATCCCACCCTGCTTATGTGCCTGGTTGTCGTAAATAAATTGGAAATTTTGCAAAATGTTCGTATGTATAAACAATTTTATTTTATTTTCAATTTGGTTTTAATATTTTTTTTTTCTATAAAAAACTTAATAACTAATTTTATCATATTTGTACAATATAAATTTAATGTATTTTATAAAAAATTTTAAAAATTTTGAAATACAAATAAACAATAAAATATTAAATTCAGTATTAAATACAATAAAATATTCTATATAAATAGAATACGCAAAACCCATTCATTCTCTTTCATTGATAGTTTAATACACAAAAACACTTGTACTAGTCGTTAACGAATTATGCAAATGTCCACATAATCCTGTCGATCTCTCTTCGCGTATCCATCTCAATAATGGCCGGCATAATGTTGGTGATGTTGATGACCACCATAAGTGGCATATGGGGAATATTGGGGCACATATTCGTATTGACCATTGCCGTAATATCCATCATCATAATCATAATGGATGGGGGCAGGAGCTACATATTGCTTGTGTACTGGAAATAAAGAAAGATATTAGGAAAAATTACATCAGAGTAAATAATTGTAAACTTCTGAAGAAATTAACAAGTTATTTACACAATTTGCAGTGGTATCTTGTAAAAACCATGTATATAAGACAAAAATTGTTAGTGTTGGAAAATGATAGAAATTCGATCAGGAAGAATATGCAAGACATAAGGGTGCCTTTTACTAGTGACTAAGGTTTGTTTAGACGTGTGTTTGCCAGGGGCCAAATTTTGTATAGTCTTGGAAGTTGATTATTTGTTATTGTTCTTTATAAGGTTATACTTCACAAATACATTTAGAAATCCTTTACTGAAGATATATTTTTATCAATATGTTTACGAATTCCTACGATTTTCAAATCATTTAGGCGAAGATATGGGAGGTCACCAGTTTAAGGAATGGCTAGCAAATTCAAGAAACTTAAATTGTACTACACCCGAATATGTCTTTAACACATGTAACTTCCTAACTTCACTTCAGTCACTTAATTCACCCATTTACATCATTTAAGAAAACCCCTATGAGAAATCACGTACAGTAATGACATTTGCTTTCAAATTATTATGACCGATTTATAATAACCCCTATAATTAATACTGATAGTAGTGAAGGAATATTATGAAAAGAGACTAATGTACTTTATAATTAAAACACAAACAAAATGGAACCCCACTCGCGTATTGTAGCTGAGACACCAGCCTGATTGGAGCGATTCTTTACAACGACTTAACCCAAATGTGTCTTATGAACTCGTATATGTCTTCTACACATGACTTATGATTGGTAAATCATGTAATAGTATGTTACACTAGATGTTGGTTGCATAAATCTAACGGCAGCACAAAGTCACACGGTAATTATATCACAATTGCAAGATCTAAACTGTACCATCTTCAGCTTTTCATGCTACCAGACTTCTTGAAGCAAATGGGAGAAGTTTTGTGTGTGATGATTTCTAGCTTTGTTTTTGTGCAGTGTAAGTGAGAAAATATTGCTTGGATTTGCATAAAGCAACACATTTTTTTAATCTTCAAAGTAAAAACAACAACTGAACAATGTTCATTATGTTTTTACTTTCAGTTGTGTTTTTCTTTGTTCGTTTCCACTGGGAAAACTTTTCGTATTGAGAATTAATTAACCTAGTTTTTGAGAGTAAAAACATTGACTATAATGTTGAAACTATTGAATTAAGACTTACTAGTTGGAGTTTTATTAAGATTTATTATGCTAAATTAAATTTAATTTAGGATAAATAAACTCCCTACCCAAGTTGTTTGCTCTTACGTTATAAGTTTCAGGCTTGAAAACTAAACATATTTAAATTTACGAAAAATAAAATTTTAAAAAAGGCAGAGCAACAAGGATTCAAATTTCCAGATACGATTCTAGATATGAAAACAAACTATTAGTATATTTCGTAACAATGCAGTGAGGACCTTGTATGTGTGACCGTATACCTTGGAAATTTGCAATCGGAAAAGTGCTCTTCACCGTATTACAGATCAATCATTTGTTACTGTAGTACAGGTTTAAATGTAGGTAGACGTCGACAAGTTAATTGACAAATATTTCATAGATTTTTTTAAATCTGTTTATACTACTATTATTCCATTGAATCCAAAAACTTAAACCTAATTTAAACGCGTAGATTTTATGTCTAACATAAAATAATCATAAAATCTACGCTCTAGATTTTCTGATTTTATCACTGCATTTTATGCCTAACTATCAATTTTGTGAATAGCCTTTTCATAGCTTTGGTTGGTTGCAATATTTTCGTCTCCTATTGTTGCATCTACAAAAGAAACACATGACGCTTGCGTTTACATGACACGTTTCTTTATTTTTCGATTTTGTTTTGACTTTTAATAACCATAAAAATTTGAATCAGTATTTTTTATGGTTCAGCTTTATAACTGAGTTTATTTGTGAGTTTTCGTCATCTTAGTGGGTTTACTATTATTTTAAATTTAACTGTAACAATTGTTGTCATTTTATGATTATTGATCATTTTTTCAATAATATGAAAACAAAACCAATACATTAAGGCAGTGTCTGACATTGATTGAAATTTGCATTGGGGCAAATTTGTAATTTTGCTTAAACTTGAATTCAATTTGTGACAGATTGTAACGAATTGTAAAAATTAGGAAATATGTGACGAATCCGATTTTTAAGAGTCTATCAAACGCGCCTTAAGATAAAGGCAAAAACTAGTGAAAATTTAATTTCTTTCATTAATATAATTTTGTTAATTTGTTTCATAAATAAAATTCTGAGCAATGAATTGCAACATACGCTTTCTTAAACATGGAACGATATATTGGAAAAGTTAACTCTGAATTTTGAAGGCTATTGCTAAGACTTTCAGATATCACCACATCCCGAGTATAGCCAAGTAATGTGTTTTTTTAACTTTTGGTTAATTCAACAATAATGGGTTTTCGGGTTACATTCGGGATCAGTATACTTTAGTATACTTCAGTATACAAATAATAATTATTGACCTGTGTAATTTATATGCCACAGGCAATATGTATTAGTTCGTCTAAGACTTTTCCGAATTTCTATATATAATTCTAAAAAAACGTTAAAGCAAAGGAAAAACTGCGATAAGAAATAATTCGTGTAGCTTCGAATACGTGTCTTAAGTTGTTGGTTTTAAAGCAATATTCTAAAGGATGTACATTTGGATGTGTCAGTTGCCAAAACAATTAACTCCATCATAAAAAGTCTGTAGAAACTAACATACTCGATCTCGAACAAAAGCTTTAGTTCGTATTCTAGACGAAAGAAAGTTGGTTTTGGTTCCACAATTGTATAATTGTAATATTGTAATATTGTAATGAAAACTGACCTTGTAAGCGGTAGTATGAAATTCTCATATCTTAACTAAAAAACTACCAAAATTGGTCATAAAATTCAAAAACGTGACTGACACTAGTCCGGTCATAAAACAATCTATACCACAGAAAAATACAACTCTGTTATATACTAAAAAACTTACTTCAAAGAACTACAATAATGCTAGCATGCAAGAGGAAAAGAAGAACATGGATGAAAAAAGCTTACTGTTCTTATGTTGCAATTATGGATTTTTCAGTGAGTGTTGGTATTTAGGGATCTTCGATCGATACTAATTCGCACATGTGAATTGCAGAATTGGGTTTGTATATATACGATCGATGATCAACCGATGGTATCAATTCAGCCACAGTAGTGCTAACTGAATTGTCTATTATTTCCAACAAAAACAAACCAATTTTCAATTAGATAAATGTTCATGACTTGTAAGCTTGTAGTATGAATTTCTCATACATTAACCAAAAAAAAACATAAAATCGGTTTTAAAAATTCAAATTCAAATAAACGTAACTGACACTAGCCCGGTCATCAAAAATGCTGTACCACGGAAAAATACAACTCTGTGATATGATTAAAACTCACCTCAAAAGCACTGCAACAATGCGTGAACGCATGAGGAAGAGAAGAACATGGTGGAAAAAGCTGTCTGTTCTTGTTGTTGGAATTATAGGCCTTTCAGTATATGTTGATACTTAGGGATCTTCGATTGATACTAATTCGCATATGTAAATCGCATATTTGAGTTTGTATATATACGATTGATGATCTTCCGATGGTATCAGTCCAGGCACATCATGAACGTGTCACTACTGAGTTTGAAACTAGTCATGCCAGTGAGTCTGCTTAACTGAATTGTCTATTATTCAAATAAAACATTTTTCAATTTGAAAAATGTTCCTGACTTTTTATGTAGTATGAACTTCTTATGAAAACATATAATTGTTCGTAACTTTTCAGTACATATTTTGTTTCCTCTCTTTCGACTGTGCTGTCCCAGTTGTAATATGTTGTCTTGAAGATATTTTCAGAAGTATGTCCATAGGACAATGTCAGTAGGTGCTAACAATTTATATAAGACATTTTGTAGACATGTAACTACTTTTTACTTAGGTGACTTAAACTGTGAAGAGACTGACAATGTATGTGAGGCCATGCTATTGATTTGTCAGCATTTTGTCATGACTCACTGTTACTAACACCAGTGCTGAATGCATAGAGTAATGTCATATAGAGCTGCCATTCTTCTCTTCTGACATTTTCTTTCACACTGTTCGTGGTGCGGTCGGTGCGATAGAGAGTTATTTGACGTAAATTGACTTACAGCAGGTGGAATTAGAAATATTGTAGACTTACATTTTTCATGTCGTTTTGATGAATTTTGGACTTGTTACCTTTTTTGTTAGTAACGGGTTTTTCAACAGAGACGCTACAAAAGTAAATCGATAGGGACAGCAAACGACGCCTTATTTTTTCCCGCTCTGTTGACATTACTCTTCAGTAAGGTTTGCCATTTCATCATGGAAAGATATACGAGCCAACAACGAGTCGAAATTATTAAAATTTACTACCGCAATTTGAAGTCAGTGGCCTCAACTTTAAGAGCGCTACGTCCAATTTATGGTCGTCATAATCGTCCTACCAGATCAACAATTGAGCGTCTAGTGGAAGAATTTGAATACACAGGCACAGTACAAAATGTTCCCGTGCCAGTGAGGCAAAGAAGTGCCCGTAGTGTCGAGAATATTGCTGCCGCTGAGGCTTCAGTTCAAGAAAGCCCAAATGTGTCTCTCAAACGTCGTTCTCAAGCATTGGGCATCTCTGTGACGTCGTTGTGGCGAATTTTGCGAAAAGATCTTGGCCTACATCATTACAAGATCAAATTGACGCAAGATCTGAAGCCGCTTGACCACCATAAGCGTCGTATGTTCGTGAATTGGGCTAAGCAACAACTTGAAAATGATTCGGATTTTTATCGGAAAATCATCTTCAGCGATGAGGCTCATTTCTGGTTGAATGGCTTCGTCAGTAAGCAAAATATGCGTTATTAGTCAGACAGCATCCACACGTAATCCAGGAGTCATCATTTCATCCCGAAAAAATTACTGTTTGGTGCGGTTTATGGGCCGGCGGCGTCATTGGGCCGTACTTCTTCCGTGATTATCAAGACCGGCACATTACTGTGAATGCGAATCGCTACCGTTCAAGGATAACCGAATATTGTTGGCCCCAATTGGATAATATGGACTTGGAGGAAATGTGATTTCAACAGGACGGCACCACAAGCCACACAGCGAATGCCATAATCAATTTATTGGAAACCAAGTTTGGTGAACGTGTTATCTCACGAAATGGCCCAGTCGATTGGCCGCCTCGGTCGTGCGATTTGACGCCGTTAAATTATTTCCTGTGGGGCTACGTCAAGTCTATGGTCTATGCCAACAAGCCAGTGACGATTGATGAACTTCGTACGAATATCGAACGTGAAATTGCAGCAGTATCGGCCGATTTATGCTTGAAAACCGTCGAAAATTGGGTTCAGCGTCTGGACTTCTGCAAGCGTGCCCGTGGTGGCCATGCAAAAGAAATCGAGTTCCATACATAATGGCATCGAACGTACTTTCACAGGAATAAAGAATTTCATTTTTATCTAAAACCGGTTTTGTTTTATTTAAAAAAAATTTTGTAGCGCTCTTATTGAAAACCCCTTTATATGTTTCTGGTGTATTTACACAAAAATTTTAGAGCAGAAAACGAAATGCCAATGCTGTTTTCTTATTGGTTGGTTTGAGACATTGCCTCTATCTAGTAGTAGTAAGTAGTAGTAGTAGTCGTTGTAGCAATTCCTTTGAGAAATTTCCTCAATTCCTTTGAGCAATTCCCAAGTAGCTCACTACTTTTGGCAATATTGTTTAGTATACCCTGGCAATGCAATTAGATCCACGTCTGATGGCAGCTAAACTGAGAAGGCGATTGAGTGAGCAACCTTGAATATCACGTTAACACCGATGCATATAAGGTAACAAGGCAACATAACTACCCAACATAGTTATTGATTTTGAACTTGAAACCCCAGCACTAGGATAGGATGTGCTCACTCGTGAATCACTCGTCTTAAATTTCACTCATTACAGAAACTTCCATATATTCAAAGAAAAAACATCCCCTTCGATTATGATATTTGGCTTTTAACAACTATTTATGATTGGTACCTGCAATATAAGGTTTCTTTCTGCAAAATCGAGGCTCGAACAAGTTAATCTGGTATGGAAGCCTACTATGTGAACTTTCTAGGCCTAAGTGAACTACATGCAATTAATAGTGGCAAATTCCAATTGCCCTATGGTCACTGCTTTATATAAATATAATCAACGTATAAACCGAGTAGTCCTTCTTCTTTCTCGTAGGGCTTGAAATGCTCTATATCTGATCGCATCATCATTGCGAGCTTCAATCCGAAATTCCGCAGGATTTCTTTGGTACAGGCACATGCAACCTACTGAGCGCGATGAGGACAATGTTAAGAGTGATTTCTATAGCCAACTGGATTTTACTGCCAGCTCCTTATCAATTGGTGACATTAAAATTCTTCTGGGAGATTTCAATGCCAAAGTGGGTAACGACAACAACAACTTATAGGAAGTGATGAGAAGACATGGTCTTGGAATTGCGAGGAATGCTATTAAATTGGTGTCTTTTGTTCTTCGTAAACCTTTTATTTAAACTTTGTTCTGCAATATTGATTTAATTTGATATATCGGGTTTAAATTAATAAAGGATATATACATATATATATATCATCGAATCAGTTGTCTTCGAAAATGGACGGACAATAACAGCTACTGGTGGTCGATTTTGTTATTCCTAAATTGCACCATTTGGATGTGGATGACATGTAATTTCAACAAGAAACTGCCACATGCCACACATATGTCCCAAGAACAATGTAATTCCAATACAATCTTGCGTGAATTTTGAGACACCCTTACAAAAGTAACTACACTTTCTGTATAAATTAAACTTGGAGAAAATTTAGTGAAATACCTGTAACCGACCGTGGGCCTACTAATCTTATAGAATATTTTATTATCTCGTGAAAAATTTGGATTTTATTAAAATATAAATTATTAGAAACCACAAATTAAATTTAATATTTGGTTTAGATCGGTAGTATTAATAAGATTTCTCAATAATCCTGATAATCGCCCGCATAATCCTCATGGTCTACCCCACCATAATAGTCGTCGATATTATCCTCCTCGGGGCGAAATTTCAGAGTCTGACCATAAGTGTAGTTGGCATGACGTCTGAATAACTTTAACATGCGATATGTGTCAATGCCTGCATCTTTGGTTTGCATTTATGTGGTTGGGGTGTACGAGTGAAGTGTGGGAAAATATGTATTTTCAATTTGCAATATGAAAAAAAAGAGAGAAGAAGAAGAAGAAAAAACAATGCACATTTTTTGTTGATAATTGTGTTTGTTTTGAAATAATTAACACTGATTGTTGCAAAAAGAAGCGAAGGTGGTGACGACTGGTGTTTGTGGGAGGGGTAGAGTTGAACGGAGGGTGCGAGGGGACAGAGCGGGCTAGATAAGTGGTACATGCCAGTATTTATACGATGTCTAAATCTATAGCTAATAAGGGCTTAAGTGTTGAAAGATTTGTGTGTATACAAGAAATTACAATGGTGCGGCGGCGGGATTTTTAGGGATATGTTTTGTTTGTCACATCATAGTTGGGACTTACCATATGGTGAAGGTGCTGCCACAGCTACGGCCACGGGCGCAGGAGCGACATGTTTAACCACCGGTTGGTAGGCCAACACAGGCTTCGGTGCGATTGCAATGGGCTTAGCCACAACAGCGTGGGCATGTACGGTGGGCCCTGATTTGGTTACCACCGCATTAAAACCATTAATGGAATCAGCAGTATAGTCGACAGTCCGTATGGAACCATCTGGTTCGACTAGGGAATATTGACCTTAAAGTAGATTATTTAATACAGTTGCAGTTAGAGATATTGTTTAATATCATCAGATAAGATAAGAGTAATAATACCTTTAACTACATCACCATCACGAGTTTCATGCTGTGACTTGACATCTCCAGTTGTATGATCGGCAACACCGTAATTAAAGGCATATTTTGGATGATCCTAAGGAATACAGAATAAAACAGAATATAATATTAAGAAAAGGTTTATAGAATTGTATGGAGGAATATAGAATTGTATGGATCATCACAATAAAGGAGTAATCACGAAGTAATTACATTTCTTTCGATGACGATCAACTCACATAGAGGTAGCTACACTATCGAGTACTTAGTCATACAAAAGCTTCTCAAAATACCGTTCGGAACCGGTGTAAAACTGTAGGTCCAAATCAGTGAGAGTAAAAAGTAGAAAGCACACAGTTCACTGATTGGGAAACTATCTTTTTAATATAAGTGTTGTATTGTAACCCGCAGAAGTCTCAAAGGTATTCCGATCCCATTCCCTCCACATTTTACTATTTGGAGTTAAATCAGTTGGGCTCTGAATAGCTCATATAATGAATATAAAAAGGACATTTGCATTGTACTGGGCACTACACTCTAATAGAGAGGGTGCCGGGATCACTTTTAATGGCCTCTGGGAAAGTAAAAGTGAATAAATGCAAGTTTGGTTAGGGTATGATCGTAAGTGGAAAAGAATTGTAAGGAATAAAAAGAATTTAAAAAATCCAAATAATTGTCACCCATATTTGAGTCTATCAGGTTTTTGTTAGCAATTAGATTACGTTTTGTTGAATCCACAAAATGTTTGGCGCTCAAAATTGATTATATTTTGGAAGCAAATGTTTTGAATGTAAACTATTTAGTATTAAAATAAAACTGAATCGATGAAAAATTTTAAACAGATTCAGAGAGACAAACTAATTTTTAACTGAAAACTTTTGCAGTTCTGACAGATTTTCAGACTTCACAGCAATTTTTCCTCCTAAACGCTATTTTGTCTGAACTTTGCGAAACATAAAGGAAAAACAACCATAACTATGAAATAACTTAAGCAGACTCAAAAAGGGAAACACATCTTATATTTGAAAACTTTTCCACTTCTACTTGATTTTCAAAATTCAAAGCAAATTTTGTTTTGCTTGGCTTTGGAAAACTTTATCGTCTGTCTTTTCAAATATTCTATGATTATGAAATTATTCCTTACGAGAACACCAGGAACACACAGAAATATTAAATCACTGAATCAGTAATGAAGTCTCTACTTAAAACATTTAATACTTTTAAAAAAATAGCTCAAAGTTTTCAGCTACTTACTACAGCAGGTTCCGCTGACCTAAGGGAAATTGTTTTTTTTTTTTTTTTTGGTTAAACTGAAAACTAAATTTCACTTTATTTTTACAGAAAATTAATTCTTTGTACTCGACACTCACATAATAATCTACCGCATATCCTGGTCGTGCATACACCACAGTGGCACTTAAGGCCACACAAAGGATAACAATTTTGCTTATTGGCGACATTTCTTGGAAAATTGAGGTTCGTTGCTTATTAAACACAAAATATTTTGGAATTTTCTCTGTAAAATACAAAAGAACACACAATAAATATTTATAGCTAAATATTTTAATATTTTCCTTTAACGTTGCGTATTTATTTCACAAATGTTAAAATGTTTTTAGATTTTTTTTATTTTAGTTTTTGTTTAGTACTTGTTGTATTTCGTTAGCACCGTTTCGAACACTTTGAATTTGCCCGGAATACTGTAACAATTCTTAGATCAAGTTTGCATTATATACCCAAAAGGCCCGCAACATCAAGATCCAACGCAGCACAGTACAATAACTTACCACCACCATCACCATTATGATCAGCGGAGCGTGTTCAGCAGTTCGTTTGTCTAGCAAATGAGCAATGCCATCAGCTATGACAGCCGGTAGTAGCACCAATGAGTGAGTGTGCGTTGAATATTGCCTGTGGCCAAAAGGCAAGAGTGTTTTGATATGACGTTTATCTGAGCACATCTAAGATGAGATCACAAGTCGTGGCTTAAAAACTAAGAGCTTTTGTCTATTGCTGCGTGTGCTAAGTCAAGTGTAACAAATGTTAAGAGGAACGTGTTAGTTCTCTTAGAGTTTGCTTGTGTAATGTCAAAGAGATACATAAATAAATGTCTTCACCACCGTTAAAGTGTGGTGAAAGAAGGATTTGAGGGAGGAAAGTTCAACGGTTATCACAATTGAATGTTAAGAAGTTCGAGATTAAATGTAATTAATCAAATGGTTTTTGTAATCATTCTATTAAAAATATAAAACAAAATTATTATCATACTCGTAAATAAATAAAATATTTATTTATATTCACACCAGTGCAATTAAAAAAAATCTTACTTAAGTTATCTCCTATTTAGGCTCAACTATGGACAATCTACATCTCAACTCCATAGTTTGAAAATTTCCACCTTTATATTACTAAGCTTTGAACGAAAATAACCCCCATAATTTTAATTTTGTTTCTTTGAAAAATAATCTTAGTGAAAGACCTAAGATAAAGATAAATCAAGTTTCGATACAATCCCACTTAAATTAAAAGTTGAAGATACAGGATTTCTATGTACAGAATCGTTCTATGTGCCATTTAGAATACACACACAAAATTTCAGAAAAACAATTACCCCCTTCATGCCCCGCAATGCACTTGAGTCAAAAGTGAGATTCAGTTTCACATTTTGCAAAATTTTAATATAATTGCGATACATTTTCAAAAGTTTTGAAAAAAAAATTATAGTCAGGCAATGAATGCAATTTACTTTAAATTTTAAATAGAAAACTTCCTTTTTTGCTATTTTTGCTTTGTAGTAACTGCAGCAACACAATTTCCAGAATTTGGAATAAATGGGTTTTAGAGAAGAGGTAATTATCGATACAGTGCACTACGAATATCCTCAAAAGTGTTCCAGGGTTTCTGCAATTTGGACTGTAATGCGATGGTATCAACATTTTTAAAATTACATGGATTGAATAATTAGTGGAAATGTTGCAACTCATTAATCGTCTTGTTTATAACTTATAGAAGAATTGAAAATCACCTTTCTGTGGCCGTCGGTGGTGCAATGGTTAGTGTGCGCGGCTCTTGTACATGAGATCCTGGGTTCGAACCCTGCTCTGACCACCTTAAAATTTCTTTCGGCGGCGGTCACCTCGCATAGTGACGGCGACACTATCGAGTATATAGCCATGAAAAAGCTTCTCAAAATACCGTTCGGAATCGGTGTAAAACTGTAGGTCCCAATCAGTGAGTGAAAACTGGAAAGCGCACAGCTCAGTGATTGTGAGAAGTTCTCCCCTGTCCCTTCATGGGATGTAATGGGAACCCATTTATTATTTTTTACATGACCTTTTAAGCAAGAATATACATTTGAAGGAACAAAAAAAAATACATTTGGTGTTCCTGCACTTTCATGTCAAAAAGTTGATACCAAACGCAAGCACCCTATACAATTTTTTGAGGATATTTTTCAATTTCCAACTTCCTCGTCTATAAAACCCATTTCTTCTAAAGTCTCAAAATTGTGTTGCTGCAGATTTAAAGAGCAAAACAAACAAAAAATAAGTTTCCTACTTTAAAATTTATAGTAAATTGCATTATTGTATACTACTAATATTTTCCTCAAATCTTTTGATGTCCATAAATACCAACATGGTACGTGCTACATTTCACCATCATTACAATTTTGAAAATGTAACGCGCAATTATATTAAAATTTCCCAAAATGATAAATTGCATGTTGATTTTGTTTGAAGTGCATTGCAGGACATGTTAATTGTTAATTGTTTTTTTTTTTAATTTTGTGTGTTTATTCTACCACGGAACTATTTTTTGCTAACCAAATCCTGTACCTTCAACTATTTTTTCGGCTCGACCTACTGTACTTAATAAACGATGCGGTTCGACGAAGTCTGAAACCCAGATGGGTCAAGGGTCTTTCACAATGAGGATAACATGATTCTCGACCCGGCTCGAACTTCAGCTTACCTCCTCCAGTTGGTAACACCAAGCACTCGCAGACAATCTTCCACCTGGTCTTTACAGCTGAGTCTTGGTCGTCCCATTTTCCAATGTCGGCCTGCATGAGGTTTCACTTCGTACTAAATGGTTTACAGAGGATTTCGTGTAGGTCAGTGTCATTCTACAAAGGCGTGTGAGCTTAGCAGTAAGACCAAAGTCCGATATAGCTTTGTAGAGTTTTCACCTTATCGGGCAGTCAAAGGAAGCCTTCCAATCTACAAGGAGATGGCAGGTGTCGATTTGTTTATTATTCTTAAGCCGAGAAATTGCTGTTGTAACTTCGTTTTAGCTAGGAGGGACACAGTCAACGCCATCGTCCTCTATTTGCTCAACACCCTCATCTATATTGAAGTGTCTAGGGCAAGTAAAGGAGAGAGCTGACCTGTCCATAATCCTAACCTACTCTGCACATCTGTGACAAGATTCTCATCGTTATCGCGCCTTATTCTTCCTCATATAAGCTTTAATTTGCTGATTCTCTCGGGTTCTCCAGAACAGATTTTTGTTCCTAAAGAAATGAGTGTCCTTTCTCCTCTTTTCCTTACGTCGCGGCTGACTGACGCATTTCCATACTTGCATCGTTCTTTTCGTCACTTGCCATGCGACACTCTTCATCGTGCCATGGTTTGTCTTTAAACGGTTTTTCTCAAGCCAGTACGGTCTCAGCAGCAGTTCTCATAGAGTGGGAAATGTACTTTCAGTGTGCTTCAGGATAATGTGGCGGGGGAGCATTCTGTGCCCGTATCTAAGTGAGTTTCTCTGCATAGGCCTTGGCTGTCTCTGGTAATTGCAGCTGCCTATGTCCAGCTTTCTATATGTCTGATTTCGTACGACTTTCGCTCTGCTTATCCACTTTGCTGCAACCAGGTAGTGATCTGAATCGATACTAGCTCCTCGAATCACATTGCACTAGTATAGTGCCTTCCATTAATAGGTGAACAATCTGATTCTACGACTGTTGATCAGGGATGCCCAAGTAACCCTATGTAGCCCTTTGTGCTGGAATCTGGTACTACTGACAACCATGCTTTTCAGTCTCACTACATTATCGGAAGTGATGGCGTGTTGACTAAATTTACCGATGGTTGGTTTGAAGACATTTTGTCTGCCGACTTTAGCATTAACATCACCTGGAATAATCTTAATGTCATGGCCAGGACAGCGAACGTATGTTTCTTCTAGGCGCTAATACAATATATTGTTGATGTCGTCGTCGTTTTCTACCGTAGGGGCATACACACAAACTAGCGACATGATAAAGTATTCCACTTCTATACGTTCATACACACGGGGTTGAACCTTGAGACCAGTTGCCACAGTCTTTTGTCAACTATAAATCCGCAACCAAATTCATGTTTTTCCTCATGGCAACTGAAGTCACAGTTCTTCTCCCTTGTACAGCCATCGCATCTCCTAGATAGCAACAATGCCAGTCTTATAATTCCCAACGACATCTGCCAGTTGGATTGTGTTACCGGATCTGTATAGTGTTCTAACATTCGAAGTGTATATCCGTACGTCGTGAACCTTATAACGTTTGTGGTGGTCACCGAGAAATAGGGAGGTTTTATATTTATCATTTCCATTTTGTATTTTCATTGCCAATATAACAGTAATTGAAATGACAAATGCATATATGTCCGATTTTTCGATGAGCTTCAGTGGCAGGGTCACCTATTTAACCTGAGACGCATCAGTTATCGTATAACCAATCAGGCTGCTCATTCGTTTCATCTTCTCACTCTAGCTAGTTAACGGAGGTTTCCGATAAATCCATTGCCCGGGACAGACTTAATCTAAATGAGTGGATGTCAGATACTTGCTCCCTCAACGACCAAAAATCATGCATATAACAATCTCCTCACGGAATTTATATTTACGTATAAATAATAGTGTAACCTTCAAAATGTCTTCCAGGTCTTCCTTGTGTAAACTCATGCGAGTGGTCTAAATAAAAGTATCTTAAATAAAATGAACTAATCCTAATTGTCTTTGTCATATTTTGGCTTTATTAGGAATAACAAATTTTCCCGTTATATACGGAAAAATATTTCGTTCATGTGGCTGCCGCAGCTGGTTTCGCAGTAGCTAATCCTGTCAGTCCAATGTTCCAATACTTAGATGACAGTTTCTGATTCTACCTCACGAATAGCTCGGACGATACTAGCCTTAGGGTTGTAGATCGTTTCGGGATTATCGATTTCTGATTCTATCTCATGAATATTTCGGACGATATTAGCGTTAATGGCGTAGATCATTTCGGGTCAAATCGCAGCTCCGAAGTGGCCAATTGGCACCGCTGTGATTGCTGATAACACGATTAGTGCGCAAAGATCGATTGTTTGTTTGATGTTCTCTGTAGTTTTGACATGCAATTTTTTTATCAGCGTTCTAGTAAATTGTAACGGTTAGAGGAAAGCTTGCTGAGTTTATGGGTACCCTTGAAATGTCTGTATCACGTCAAATTTTTGAAAAAATCGATTTTTACCAATTCTCAGATTTTCCTGCACTTTTTGTGGAAAAAAAAATGATTGTTCACTTTTTTCAGCTTAACTGCAAGGGCCTCGAATCTTCTCATTGACAACATTTAGCAGAATTGTAGACACGGTAAAAGCGAACAACTCTTGTGAACATATTAATACAATCTGGACGAATTTTTGCTTAAAAAATGCAAATTTTTTATTTTTAAAAATCATTAAACATAACAAACGGCAAAAAAGTTAAGTTTTATTAGTTGCATAATGATGAGTAGGGCTAATTAAAATATGCAAACAAAAATTAAAAATATGCGCCAGAAATAAATTATTAATAAAAAAATATCAAAATATGCACGGTTATATGCACAAATATGCAAAATATGTAAGAATAAAATCAACATTTTTATTACTTCAAATTATTTTTATTCAAAGAGATCTTTATTACAATGAACAATCTTATGTTTTTTAAAATTTTCAAAAAGAAATGATCTTCTCTTGTCGCACAAAACATGGAAAATATGCGTTCAACATCAGTAGATGTAACCGGAGCGTATTTAAATGCGTGTATTTCAGATGGGGACAACTTTTCAATATATTCATCGGTTTCGGTTTTATTGAAATATATATAATTTTTAATTTTGATTAAGGTCTTCAGACCTGTGTTTGTGTTCAAAACTTTGTTGAATTTATCAGTGAATACATTTTGGTTTGTATTTTCAATATTTTCTTTCACACGTTCTATAACAGTTAAACTTTCACTAATAGGAAGTCCTTTAGTTTCCAGTCGAGTGATGCTTGAGCAGAGGCATTCAAAATTATGTTTTATAAACTAAGTCAGATTTTATTGACGCTTTTTCAAACAACAATTTTGCATTGCGTATAGACTCTGCCTCATCGTCATCAAGTTCATCTAAAACGTCACAAATTTCTTTGAAATTTTCGGAATAATATATTGCTGCTTTTATCCACGTTCCTCATCTAGTTATGCAAGGTTTTGGGGGATTTTTTAAATGTGGAAACATTGTATCTAACAAATGTAGTCGAGAGGGAGCCTATAAATTGACGAAATTAATAAAACGACTTGAGACATTAAATGATTTGGATTGTACCTTAAGCAATACTGCCTTGCAATTTGCTATAAGGGAATTTACATCTCCAAATTGATAACATGCAGAAATACATGTGCAAGGAGAGGAAAGAAATATATTTTATGTGAATTTCTTTTATACCAGTTTGAGTTATACGAGTATGAGTCGTTATATATTAATCGCGTTGCCAGAGTGAAAAATATGCTTTTTTTTAAATAAGTATTTTTCTACAAAAAAAATAAAATATGCAAAAGAAATGCTTTTTCTGGCAAAAAGCCAGAAAAATTAGCCCTAATGATGAGTAATAAATGGTTTTAATTGTATTGAATGAATTTTAAAATATATTATAAATAAAATACTTAATAAATAAATAAGCTACAAATTAGTGTTTCAACAATTTAGAGGTATGATAGTTTTAGATTCATCTTACAACTACAAAAAATACATAGCTAAAACCAAAACTGCTTCATATTTGTCGCGTCAAAAGAAAGTGTTCAATGCAAAAATAATTCACAAAAAATTATTTCAATATTTTGTTTTGGCTTTAATAACAGCGTGTACTCTCTTCAGCATCTATTTAACTAAATTTGAGGATATGTCAGGTGACATGTTTTCCGATTCTTCTATTACAACTGATTTGAGAGATTCTCTGTTACTGTTTACTCTCATTCTAATTTCGTGATCAAGATGCTTCCACAAATGTTCGTTCGGATTGAGGTCCAGCGACTGTGGAAGGAGTGTGGTAAAGTAGTCATTCCTTAACTAATTTTTAAGTGCGCTTGGGATCAATATTTTCTTCCAGATCAAAGTCCTATCCAAGCACAACATTTCGATATTGGGAGCCAAATTTTCTGCCAAAATATTAAGGTATTATACTTAAGCCATGGAACTTTCAATAAATACTAATTTACTAACTCCGCTCCCTTCCATACAACCCCAAATAATCAACGAATCCCCGTTGCTTCATTGTAGATATAACATTTTGTTCAGCAAATTCTTTTTTTTTACTTTTCCAAATTTTGACGAGATTTCGTTTACCAAAAATTTCGAATCTAAAATCTAAAATAAATGTATTGATTTTTGTACTTAGTAGCAAACACAGGTCGCTGCTTTTGGTTGAATTTGAATATTAATGATTTTCTTCTGGAAATACTGTCATGAAGTCCATTAACATATAGTGCTCTACATATTGTACTGGCACTGACGTCAGTTCCAGACATTGCTTAAATATCTGTCGATATGTTAACTGCATTTTCACCTAGATACTTCTTATTAATTTCATACAATGGATATTATTTGGGATTCATTTAATATTTGCGGTCTACCAGAGTTTAGAAGATTTTCCAAATTTTCCCAATTTTGGAAATCTTGATACATACCAACTATTTTTTAAACTGTGCTGTTTGCCTGGCAAAATTGTAGATCAAGTTAACGCGTATCCAGTGATGTTTGTCTACCCATTCTAGGAAAATTTAATTTAACGTAAAACGCAACGCAAAATTACCATAGAAAAGTACGATATAATCAAAACACATAATAAATTAATGTACGGAGCTCTTAATACAACTTTCAGCAAATTGTATTCTTCTTTCGAGGAGACAAATATGAAGCAATTTTTGTTTTTGCTTTGTATATTTTATAGTTGTAAGATTATTCTTGTTATTTTTCCATAAATTGATAAATGATCGAATACCATGTTTATTTATTTCATTTCATCTACAGAATTAAATTCTTACAGACTATCTTCTTTAAATCTTAATGCTAATTGTACAATTCAAACAAGTTTAATTTAAAATTATCTTTAGATAATAAAGAGTTGAATTAGTTATTATTTTCTAACATTCATATAAATCTGAAAACTTATTTAACAAACGTGTACACTTTCTTTTGACGCTCACAGTATATACATTAGGGTATTAACTTTTTGCATTTTTTGAAAATATCAAATCTCCCCAGATAAAATCGTGTAGGGTATGGACAAATATTAAGAACTGCGTTTTTAGTTTTTCGCTATCGTTAAAAAAGGTTACGCACCAAACGCGTTAAAGTTTTAAATCAAACGTGGAATAAAAATAGTACTAGATATATATCCGCTTTTTAAAACATCGCGTACTTTGAATCTAAAGTTTATATCTTACAATACCTACTTTTAGTCATTTATTGTTATTATTTGTTTACATACTTACATATGTATAAACCATATTTAAAAAAAATTGTTATTAAAAAAAATTAAAAAAAATATATTAAAGGCATTTTAGAAATCGCTGTCGGTGCGTAAGGTTTTTTTTTACCAAATTGAACTGAAATAGTTTTTTGTATCATTAATACAATATTTGCCATTAGAAAAGCCCTGGGGTGAATGTTGTCTAAAAAAAGTTATCACCCTAATATACATATGGAACATCCATATACATACATACTTATGTGCAAGCATTGTTTTACTTGAAGTGAATATGTGCTGCCTTTTTGTTTCTTTGTTATCTTTCACGTTTTTGTTTTCAGCAGCTTTCAACAAACCACATCAGAATTGGGTCACAAAAACATATATTATAACCTATTAATCATTGTGTCTCCAACATGAAATACTGAGTAGCAACAACAATGTGTTTGGGCACAAGTATAGTATATTTCCATAATTTTGCGTCTCCTTGCAAAACAATTTCAACTATATTTTTTGAACTTTACTTGATTTTAAGTTTTTTTTCATATCGCTGTTTAATTAAGTTATCTATATCTGTCCCTTTGATACCCGTAATTTAGTAATATTTTATCACATTTAATTACATTTTGAAACAAATAATACAAACTTTTGCTTATTTACATTTGTCATAATCAAATCCAATTTTCTAAAACCATCTTTGCCCAACCAATACTATGAAATCCAAATTAATGCCTTCAATCCTTTATTATGTCGGATAATTTTTCACTAAAAATGCCGCATTTCATAAGAAACCTTATAATTTACATTTAAACCTTTGTAATATGAATAATAACAACGAGAGCTCTATTTAACACCATCAATCATAACTTGGTGGCTAACAAATCTTTGAGAACACAGCATAAATAATCGTAATTCTCAATATCGTTTTGAATTCAATACTTTGATTTCTAAATTAAACTGCCATGAATCACATTATAAATGAGTTCACGTTAAATTCTACATCATGTGAACCTTTTGAGAGATACAAATGAGACCGACTTTTTTCCACAGAAACAAAAAATGCGCGTAGAAATAATTGGAATAAAACAAATTGCTTTCGGAATAAGAAAAATTATTATTGTTTTTCTCTTAAGTACTCTTGGCCAAGTTTACTCTGTGGTTGAATAAGAAAACTGCAAACACACAAAATGACAGTATAAATATTTACCAAGGTTGCATGTAATGCTATGGTTCTACCTTTATGAGACAAAGTGCAAATTAGAAACAACAGAAAATAAATTCGGATCAAGTTGTGAGAATTTTTCAAATCGTGTAAACTCGGTTTGTGGTTTCAATCCATTTTCCATATCATTTCAGTTTCTTAAGTTGAATAGTTTTAAAATGTCATAAAGGCCGCATTAAAATAAGCTGTTGGTTTAATTACACAGATTATAATCAATTAAAATGTTTCATAAGTACGCTCGCCACATAACAGAAGACGTATTGCTACAAACGCTCATCGATTCAAATTAAGGTGGCAAATTGTCTGAGCGAAAATTGCTGTTCAATACAAAAGACTTAAGAAACAAGTGTGATCTTTGTTTGGACATTCTGTTCTTGTTTTTGCTTGTATGTCGCCTTTGCCCGCTTTGCGGAAATGCATCATTATTGTTGAGATTTATATTCGTTGTAAAGTTGTTCACAGGTTTTAGGTTTTTGTTAAGCCGGCTGTTCTAGTGATTTTTCTGGTTTTGCTTTTGACTGCAATTTGAGCTAATTCAATGATTTGCAACCCCTTTTAGGTGGAACCATATTTTGTTGAAAATAAATAATATGTAACACATTGATCGAAAATGTACGCTCTATAATGAAAGGTTTACTATTTTATTCTTTAAAACACATTAATGTTTTATGATTTTACTAATATTGCAGAACATAATATTAATTTGATCAGGAAAGAAACAATTTTATAAACATAGAAAGAACTAATAACTATGAATCTATTATGTTAGATATTTTTGTAACCAACATTAGATATTATTTAAAATTTAAATCGTTGGAAATTTAAATTGATGGAGAGAAGGGTATAAAAGGAGATAAATGTAATAGTATTAAATTCTAAATTTATAAATTTTTCAGATGCGGATTACAACCAGAGCTTTTTATAAGCAGCGAGCTTGTTGCTTTACTCACGACTCGATGATTTATACATATACAATATTTTTATACGTATGAGGCTCGTGTACATGAGAACGGGGATTCGATATCTGCTCTGACCAACTTACATTCCTTGCAATGACGATCACCTCGCTTAGTGATGGCAACACCATCGAGTATTTCAACATGAAAAAGCTTCTCAAAATATCGTTTCGGATCCGGTGTAAAACCTGTAGGTCTCAATCAGTAGGTATAAAGCTAGAAAGCATACAGCTTTATGAGATGTAATGGGAAACCATGTTTTATATCTAACAATCATTTTGTTTGCATAACTGGAATTTTCTATATCTAAGTTATATATCTTTGAAGAATTCTGTTATGTTCACTTATTACCAACACTGGTTTAAAAAATAATAAAAAAACATGTCCGGTAGCTAAAAATTGATTTTTAGTACTACATATTACGGTCTCCAATGTTTTGAGACAGAATTATTCGATCAAGACAAACATGTGATGCAGATAAAAATATGATACATGAAAAAGTTACAAATAATTCAAACCATGTTGCTAATGCGGCCCACCCCGTACAATAAAAATATTATTCCACACAAATAACTCATGCTTGTGAAAAAGTAATTTTAAAAAGTAGCACACTAAGGTTCATAAAGTATGAAAAGTAGACTATCAATTACACTTTTACGCTGGACGTACAGTACTGTAAGAGTACATTTTGTGTAGCCTATAAAATTTGCTTTATTGCACACTACTCTTTCAACACTCTTTAAAATACTCGTTTAGCGCCATAAATAATATAAACGCAAAAGTGAACTTTTAGTGTATTGTACACTGTTAGCACTTTATGAAATAATAACGCTGTTTAACATTTCCGACCGTTCCGGTACATTAATGACACTTAAAACGTCCGCTACTGTACTCTCAACATTTGGTAGCATACTATTTTAGTGTACTTTAGTATACCGTATTTTAGTGTACTGTATCTTTCCGCAGCATATCAAAATGAGTCGCTCTAAGCCTGAATATCGTTTAGAACTATGTACCTTACAGAAGCTGCAATCGGACATCGAATTTGGCCGAAAAATCATCTTTTCTGACGAGTCGCATTTTCATCTCTGCTGCTATGTCAACAAACAAAAATCCTGCAGGTGGGGATTGAAAAATCTGTACGTCATTGTGGAGAAGCCAATGTATCCACAGAGAGTGACAGTTTGGTGTGGATTTTGGATTAGTGGCATAATTGACCAATTCTTTTCGAATATGCTTTATCGTGTTCCATAAATAGTGGGAATATTTGTCATTCCTAATAAATCAATAACATACCAAAAGAAATTAAGATTATTCATTTCATTTTACTTTTACAAATGTAGTTGTAATTAGGCAACCCTGTAGAATCGCATTTATGAAATTCATAGCAGCAATGAACAGTGTCATATATCCCACAATATTTTCATTGCTGCAATTAATATGTATGTTGTGATGATGCATAACCTACAAAGTTCCTTTACAGGATGTAATTATTTATTGCATTTCTAAAGATAATCACAACTAAATTAAAAAAATTCTTGAGGAAAAATATGGTTGCGCTCTGTTGTGTACGTAAAATTTCTTTCTTTCGTCTTTAAATTAAATTTTACAGAAGAAAATTTATTTTTTGCATTGTTGTTTAGAATTAAGAATTGGGGGATTTTCGGGGGTAAAAATATTTGATTTGGGCTGCGATAAAGGGAAAAAGAACTGGCAACCTTGTACATAACTGCTTGATGTAATAGATTCTTTTAATCACAACTTTTTAGTCAATTAAAAATAACTCAGTTTATCTTATGGACTTGCTTATCTAAATTTCCCTAACGATTTTTGGCAAACAACCGTTTTATATTTTTCAGTTTTGCAGATAGATAATACTAATGTTTTCCAAAAGAATCCAATACAAGTCTCAGTTTATTAATTGACTTCCTGCAAATTGTTTAATGCATCCAACCAAGGGGTTCAATGTTCTTCAAATCGCTCTAAATATTTGTTATGCGTTTCAGTAGTTAATAATTCTAATTTAACTCCCTGCGATTCTTTAGAGTTTTTTAGAACCTTTTTCCAAATCTATGATGTCTTAATCTCTAAAGCGACAGGTTTATGAAAACACAAGTAACTAAACACGAATTTCCCATAGTCAAACGCATTCTTAAAGCATTTTAGCGCAATGAAGGAAACAAAAAGAAAAAAAAAACAACAAAACAATAGAGCCATAGGCAAATAGCTGTGTTTTCCATAATTTTTATTTCATGTGGATAACCTTGAGAGTAAATTGAAACCCGAATTGTATTAAGCAGCCAGAAACTTCATATCATTTTCTAGCAAAATGATATTCAAAGTTCTGTAAAGTACTTGATTTTGAAAATAACCTTAGAAATAGTGAATTAGCGAAAAACATGACATGCGTGCTTAAGGATTTCGAGTTGATACGAGTGGTGGTATCGTATCTCCCTCTGAATACGAGTATTAAATGTACAAGATATCAAGTGATTAAATTAACACGATTTCGGCCTCAAGATGAGACTAGACAAGTGAATTGACACTGAATTAATGTGAACTAAAGGTAACAGCCACCTTATAATTAGACACATGCTTCGTGGAACTAATATTGTAATTAGTCCAGTCATGGGGTCAAGCCAATGCCCATCAGTGACAATGTGAACAAATAACTTCATTGTAACTGCGACAACACATAGATAGTTGACGGTGGTGGTAATGATGTTGCAACAGTTTTGGCGAAACCCCGCTACACTGATGGGCATGTGGTCTCGTTAAGGCCGTTGAATTTTATGGCGCCTGTTTAACAATTTATCGCAAAGTCTTGTTGTGTCGGTGCACTTGACACCCGAATGATCCATGATTAGCGTCGTATTTGTTTGAACGTACAGCAGTTTGTATGACAACCCTGGTAGCAACTTATTTTACTCGCGTATTTTTAACAATAAAATTGTAACGGCTTGTTTAACAGCAACGGTAACAAATTAATTGCCATATCTAACATTTATAGTGACCACAGTCAGATGAGGGCAGTGTAATAAGGTGATGACAATTTTATTAAAGTATCGGGGAAAATTTTAAAGAAACAGAAATGAACAGAAAAAATGTATCCTTGGTTCAAATGGTGAAAACCCCTTTCCCTTGAAAGATTTCCAATTTAGCGCATTCTGGAATGTTTTCTAAAGTTCTAGAAAATGTTTAATTAATTCTTAATTCATCTTTTTCTTGAAATTGATTGAAAAATTTTGGTAATGGACGATTACTGCGCCAAAGGATCACATTAGGTGAGTAAAATCAAACTCCAAAAATGTAGACCACTATGTAGCTACGTTATGCAAACTGCTCTTGGAAAGTTGCTACGATGGGCCTGGACCTGTGGCTTGGGGGGTGAACCCCAAAAATCGATTTTGGTTCTCTTCACATATAGATATAAGATTAAAGACTTTAGGCCATCGAGAGGAACTAAAGCTCTCAATGGAGCCAACTACCTAGGTGTGGTTCTCGATCACAAGCTGAATTGGTCTAGGATCATCGAAGAAATTCTGAAGAAAGGTGTCAACGCCCTATTGCGTGCCGAAACTCTATAGATAAGAGCTGGAGACTTAGCCCGAAGGTGGCAAAGTTGTTGTATATGACCGATAATTAGTTCCGGATGTCTGGTTTGGTGGAAGGACCGTGATAAGAGAACTCTACTGAAGATGCTTGGCAATGTTCAGAGGCTGGCTGCTATGAGGATCGCTGGGTCTAGAAAGAGCACCTCGCAAAAGGCTTTATAACTGTTCCTGGGACTTCCGCCTCTGGACTTATACGTCAAGCCAACTGAGGCACGAGGGACTATCAGATTGACGGAAACTGGCGATGGGCATCAGTTTGCGCCTATATCCTCCAGCGTTGTGTAGTGACGATTCATATCGTCTGCCGCCTCTTACTGATTTCTTGACAAAACGTGTGGATTTCCGCAAAGTGGACGTCATAGTTGGATGTGGAAAACACCTTGCAGACGTTGGGTGTCCAGATCCGATTGTATAACTGTGGCCCGAACATATCAGATTCTGATCAGGATATATGATAACCCTGTGCAGGGGAGATTTAAGAATGTCCAGTGGAATTCTAACCAGCCATTGCGATATCAGACACCTGACTGCCAAATGGAATAGTTCTGTACCGGATTACTGTCGTTTGTCCGAGGACGAGGATTAGTCCGAGATGATGGAACAGTTTCTTTGTAGCTGTCTCGCCCTCATCCATAGGAGCCTGAGCTAATTGGGTCGAGACTTTATATGTGTGCTGGAGTCTCTCTCCTCAACCGAAGTGAGCATTCTACTGGTTTTCATGCGGTGCCTCCCATGGTTGACTGGGTCATTCACGATCATCTCTTATTTCCTCTTGATAATACTCTCTTTTTATCCCTCCATGCGAACTCGGATATTCTTTTCTTTGCTTTACACTCTCTTTTTTCATTCAATCACAATCATAATCACAATGGCTCAATAGACCGCCGAGTGTACTGTGACCTGGATTTTACCAGACCACACGTGTCCCAAAGCTAACCTAACCACATACTTTTTTATGGGTGTGGCAAGTTTGGCTTTTCACATCTATACTGCACGAAATAAATTTAAAAATCGTATATAAATACTGAATTGGAATTGGTATCATGTCTTCAGTGGAATTTGACAAGACAATCCCCTAGTGGAATCTACAGAAAAATGGTTTCCCATTACATCCCTTGAAAGGATTGAGGATATTTTCTCACAACCAGTGAGCTGTAGGCTTTCTAGTTTTATTACTCACTGATTGGGACCTACAGGTTTACACCGCTTCCGAACGGTATTTTGAAAAGTGAGAAAGTATTCAGAGCAGGGATCGAACCCGCGATCTCATGCACAAGAGCCGCGTACACTACCCATTGCACTACCGGAATCTATTTCACAATACATTTTTAGAATAGTTTGATATTTAGCTGGTCATTTTGGTGGAGTTTTCTTAACCATGTTTTAAAAATAGACAAAATGGACATTTGAAAGCAGTGATAGAGGATTTACGTCTTTGACGCTTGCAGCTTGTCGCAAATATAGTATACTTGTATCCAAACACATTGTGTTTGCTATTCAATGTTACATGTTTGAGAAACCAGGATTAATATGTTATAATATATGTGTTTATGATCCACATATACCTTTGTCTCTGACACAAATACCGTTGTTTGGTGCACTGTTGACTGCCTTTTTTGTCGCTACGCTCTGTTGCGAGCAAAATGATAAATGAGGGATATAGGGATATATTTCTAATCCTAAGTTAATGTTATTGCAAGTGTACAACTGTATTTTTGCATTATTCTTTCAGTCAGTGATTTATAAATATTCCATGTATAAATGAGTTGAGTGTTTCTCATGCTGACTGATCTTTTGCGTTTTAGCTTCGACGTAATTATATTTATGTTTGGGATGAAACACGCATATGGCTTCACGTAAAAGTGTGCATCTTTGCAAGTAAACATGCCAATGTCTGTACTTAAATAAAAGTGATTTTAGGGCTTGCAAATATATATATATTAGGGCGGGTCGATTTATTTTTCGACAATTTCCCTATGATTTCCGTATTCTATGGGTTATTCCATGAAAATTTGCCAAAGGAACCATACCTCTATCGTTAAAATCGAGTCCCCTACTTTTTGTTGGTAGATTTTTTCCCAAAATTGACGTTCGTATGAAATATTACCTACACGTTCACATCCATAACTCAAAAACTATCGATCGGGTTTAATCGCCAGTAGGCGCGTTGGAAAGGTGAGCTCATTTTGATCAATTTACATCATTTGATCAATTTACAATCTCCAACATTGGTCCAACGGTTCAGAAGTTATGGGCATTTTTGTCCAAATTTTGGAGCATTTTTCCATTTTTTTCATGATTTTGTCCAAGAATATTACTTTCATGGCCATTTTTTTGGCTCAATTTTTTTGACTTACGAAGCTTACGAACCTTCCGTTACGACTGGACTGATTTGCGCTTTACATTATTGGCATATTTTTTCACAGGGTGCACACCCTGTGTTATGTTTGTTTATTTCTTTTTGTTTTTAGTTTCTTTATAGACTTCTTTATTTTTGTTTGTTTATAATATTCCAGTGTATGCTAGTTTTGTTTGAGCGTCATTTCAGTGAAGTGTTACTTGAAATAACTAACAAATAATCAAACTATTTTGAAATTTAGAAAAGATTTAAAGGTAAGTGTAAAAACATTGCAAACTATTATAGTTAATAGTTATATTATTATTCTATGAAAAACATATTTAATTCCTTTAGTGACGGTTTAAAAAATGGATTCAGAGGTTTTATGTGTTATTTTGTTTTAGCAATATCGCATGAATTAATCAACCGAATTCGATAAATTTGGGCTTAAACTCTTCGTTTTGAATTGTAAATTGAATTAAATAATGGATTGAGCCAAAAAAATGGCCATGAAAGTAATATTCTTGGACAAAATCATGAAAAAAATGGAAAAATGGTCCAAAATTTGGACAAAAATGCCCGTAACTTTTGAACTTTTTACCAACAAAAAGTAGGGGACTCGATTTTAACGATAGAGGTATGGTTCCTTCGGCAAATTTTCATGGAATAACCCATAGAATACGGAAATCATAGGGAAATTGGTGAATTTTTTCACTCCCTACAAATCGACCCGCCCTAATATATATATTTGGAGTGTGTTCCAAACATATACACGGTTCCTGCAGAACATGTTTGAGATACTATGTTACAGAGGGAGTTTATTTTGAGGGTGTATTAAGTCACCTAGTGCAATAATGTAATATATAATCGCAATAGAATAAGTAGTTTATATATAATTCCAAATAATTTAAAATGGATTATTATAAATTAAAAAAAAAACATTGTAAGGATTGGGTAGATAACTCCCGGAGACTATTAAAACACTAAAGATTTAATTGTTTTTCGGAGTATTTGAAAAATACAGAAAAATAAATCAATGACTGGATACTTGATAATTGTGTCTTCAATTCACATACTACCTCTATAACTGTACTCCCTCAAACCCCAAACTCACTGTCTAGCATTTTTCAGAAAATATCTCACACTGACCACCGCCACCACATGACTAATGTGACGACTGGTTTGTATTATTTTCGCTTTGAGTGTTTTGTATATTTATGACCCTGTCATTTCATTTTTATTGTTTTACATAATTATAAGTTCAACATTTTCTTTTTGATGTCTCGAAATATGGCCGATTTTTGCTTTTCCTCTCATAAAGCCAGACTCAACCACGGTGATTATATCACAGTGCTGATGAGGTGATTGAATTATCTCCACAATTCCCGCTATTTAGGGTTATAAATTTTATAAATTAGTTTGTTATTCTCTGCTGCTCCCTACTACAACGTGTACAATGCAACTTATTTAAATTTATTTCAATTGTTTTTTGCTGTTATCTTCTATTGGAAACGTTAGTCTGTAAATATTTTGCTATTAATTAGAAAACTTATTTTCTATTGATTTAATCCTGAACAACTCCCTTCCCTCTTCAGAGGAATAGTCATATGAAATGTTTGCGAAATTATTAATCAAATCCGAACAGTGGAATTTTATACATTTAATGTATATATTTGTAATCTTAGTATTTTAAAACGTCGATGTAAAACTGTAGGTCCCAATCAGTGAGTGTAAAAACTAGAAAGCGCACATCTCACTGATTGTCAGAAGCTCACCCAATCCCTTCATGGGATGTTATGGGACACCATTTGTTTTTTAAATATTTATAGAGGGTTTATATAGGATTAATTAATATAAACTCAAAATTACAAATGTAGGATATTTAAGTTATAATTTTTTTATTCTTTCTGTATTTAATTTTTCAATGTCCACTACCTTGAAGTAGATTGTAAAGGCAATTGATTTAAAATTAGATTTAAAACTGAAAACAATTTAAATTAAAATTCTATGTTTATCATGAATTATGCCACTCTTTATAAAATGATAAGATTACTGATTCTCCCAAGTAAAAAAATCTTAAGAATATTAATGAATGAATTACGATGTTGTAAATTATTTGGAATTGAAGCCGTATCTGGTTATCTGGTTACGAGTAGATGCATCCATTACACACTGTCCAAAGAATTCATAAATTATGAAGTTCACTTGCTAAACAGATGACATGTGTGTTTATACAGTAGCCGGAATGTGTATTCGGATCTAGTTGATCTTAAAGAACAATAAAAAGGTACACTCAAGAAAACTACTTAGATCATGAATCTCATACAGATCAAGTTTTTCTAAAAGATTTGTCAATCAATTAATTACAAAATTTTTACACAACACATTAAAAAAGGGTAATTTCTAAATTTCTTCATCTTCCGATTGCACCAGGCAGTAAATTTGGCGTATGTAGTATCTTTTTCTCTTGATTCAAAATAAATTTTTGACACAGCCATTCTACCATTACAGGGACGCGGATTTCATAAACCCGACATCGTATTAACATCATTTTTAATTTTTTTTTTCGTACTTCAGTATAAAATCTACCACTTTTTACTTACTTCCAAAGGGTGTTTGAGTAAGAATGCACTTTTTAACGTTAGTGCCATTTTTTAATAACTCTTATTTTTCGATTTTAGTTCATGAAGAATATTGTTAACTCAAGTACACAGTTTGCAGATCGGTAATTAAATTTAGAATCAAAGTTAATTAAGGATTTATTTATAATTATCTATTATATATGTATGTACGTAATCAACTGGAGTATGAAGTTAATCAAAATGTAATACATTATGTCAATTGCATGCTTATGAAACTTGAGTACGAAATACATCAACATGTTATATAAAGGGTTTTCCAATAAGTACTTGATAACTTTGAATTTAATTTGTGAACCCACTATTTCACTGATCATCTAACTGTTATTTTCCTGTTTTTCAGTAAATTCAACATTTTCATCATGGTAAAGTACACGAACGAACAACGTATGCAAATTATAAAAATGTACTATCGAAATTCGGAGTCGGTGACCGCAACTTTAAGAGCGTTAACTCCGGTCGTTTTCTCGCCCTATTAGACAAGCAATAACAAGTTTAATGCACAAATTTGAGTCTACATATTCATTGTGTGATGCTGCCGTGCCAGTGAGACAACGGGTTGGTCGAAGTGACGAAAATATCGCTGCCGTTCAGACGTCCGTAGAAAACGATCCAAATCAGTCGATTCCGCGGCGTTCTCAAGAACTGGGCATCGCCAAGACAACTTTATGGCGAATTTTGCGTAAAGATCTTGGTTTACACCCATACAAGATCAAACTGACTCAAGAATTGAAGCCGGTGGACCATTTGACCCGACGTACGTTCTCCCATTGGGCTCTGGAGAAGATGCGCCAAGATGACGAATTTCAACGCAAAATCATCTTCAGTGACGAAGCTCAATGGGTTCGTCAATAAGTAAAATATTCGTCAATAAATAATATATGAATCATCACTTCATCCACAAAAAAAATTGTTTGGAGCGGTTTGCATGCCGGCGGCGTCATTGGGCCATATTTTTTCGTCGACAATAACGATCGTCACGTTACTGTGAATGGCGATCGTTATCGCGCCATGAATACAGTTTATTTTTGGCCCGAATTGGAAAACATGGACTTGGACGACATGTGGTTCCAACAGGATGGTGCCACAAGCCACACAGCACACGTTACAATCGATTTATTGAAGAGTAAGTTTGGTGAGCGTGTTATCTCAAGAAATGGACCAGTCAATTCGCCGCCTCGTTCGTGCGATTTAACGCTTCTAGTATAGTACGTCAAATCATTGGTCTATGCCAAGAAGCTCACGACGTTGGAAAAACTCAGAGCTAACATTGAACGCGAAATAGCGGCCGTACGTCCGAAATGTGTGACCGAGTCATCGAAAATTGGGTTCAACGAATCGACCCCTGCCGACGTACCCCCGGTGGCCATTTGAACAAAGTCGAGTTCCATTCATAAATGTTTTGATTGTATTTCAAGTCGATCATAAAGATTTGGAAATATCTCAAATGGTTTGCGTTTGATTTTAAATTAAAGTTATCTAGTCTTTATTAGAAGCCCCGATATATATTCAATTACCTGCATTATCAACACGATTACGATTTTTATTACAATTCAATATTTGTTTGGGCATATAATCACATCTTACAGGAATGAACAAAACTCAACTTAATGAGAATTGTTTTAACACATACTTGGGTGAAAATTTTGAAAAATATTTTCCCGCTAAATTTGATTTAGTCTATTAAATTGAGAATTTTTTAATTTCAAGTACATAAATAATTGTCCCAAGTGAATCAGGAATTGGTGCCAATTGTATTTATTTATTTCGTGTTTTTTTTTTGCCTAAATTTGTTCAGTCAAGTACTCAGGTAATCGACTCTTATTCAGTCTATCGATATTCAATAATCCTTTCAGACTATAACCTAAAACTAAAAACAAAGTTTTATTTAAAAAATTGTGTCTATGAATGTATCCTTATCATGTGGCAGCCGCCAGTGCAATGGTTAATTTGTGTGGCTTTCATACATGAGAATATGGATTCGATCCCTACCCTGACCACCTTACATTTCTTTCGACTACGGTTACCGATTCGGAACCATTCTCAAACCGGTCTCAGTCTGATTGGCACCTAATCAGTGGGTGCAAAACTTTAAAGCGCACAACTCACTGGTTGTTGGAAGCCCTCTCGTGTCCCTTCATGGGATGTAATGGGAAAATATTTATTTTTAATTTTTATCATAACAATACTTCAATTGATCTGGCAAATATTAGAAACTGCCATTTATTTTCAGTTCATATGTACATATTGAAATTAATTTTAGTTAAATTGAAGTAAAATCAAGGGAGACATAACTTCGTATGAAGTTTTGAAGTATTTCGTTGTAATATAAATGAACTGATAATTTTTGATTTTACTTCTTCAATCTAAAGTCCATTCCATGTATCCTCATGATTCCCGATAAACAGAATAGCGATTTCAGACTTAGTCAAAGATCTCCATTAGCGGCTGTTTGAAATGATGTTATTGAAAAACTCATCAAACTAAACGAAAACACGGTAGAATCGATAATTCCTTAAAATTTCTGCTTAAATACAATTTCTACTTACTTCAGTTTAATTAATATTAAGAAAAAATTAACTGGAGTTGAATACATTTTGAACTCAAATTTAGGGTATGCGTTTCTTTGAGTGTGGCGTGCGCGCCTTCCCGATTTGTTTCTATTATATTATACAAATTAAAGTTGTGTCTCATATCACAGTGGTGAAGGATATAAATGTTTTACTGTCACATCTTCCGTAAATGATGAATACTTGCCAAGATGTATTCATAACTGGCGATAGCAGTAGTATACAACTACAACAGGTAGTTTGTTTCTATTTGGAGGGCTGTAGCTCCCAAATTCAACAGCTCCCAAATGAATGTCAAGAATAAAAGTAAATAAAAAAAAGTAAAAAACAAAATACATACATCTGAATTTGACAGCAACATGAAAAAGTAAAATCAGCTCATCTTATAACACAAACTGGAACATGATTTAATCATAAATACTGGCAAAGAGCTAATATCATATTTGTGCTTTTTAATATTTTTTACTGTTTACATTAATAATACTCGTATTCAAATATACAAAAGTCAAATATATATGGGGTAGTCCAAGGTAAAAATAATATTTTCCAAGTGACATGTCACCGATTTTAATGAAATTTGGTGGAAAGTAAGCCTATGCCAAGAAAAGCTCAACCACAAATTTGGAGCTTTTTTGTGGGTTTTATAAGCATTTCAAATAAAGCTAGACTTTTGATATTCTCCACGAATGTTCACAAGTAAATTGGCTTTACAAAATTTTTTTTTAAAAACAAAATTTCAAATTGTTTTTGCAAAATACATGTTTTTTTTTTAAAAACTTTGAGTAGCAAAAAAGAGCCATCCTTCGATTATTTTGAAACAAATACACATTAAAGCGGCATTTTTTCCAAACATTTTGCGGGCATCGGCATGTCGGTAGGGTGCAAAATGAGGGAGTTATAGCCATTTATGTAAGAAAAATGCTCTAAATCAGTGGTAGGCAGAAAGAGAGAGTGTGAATGTATGTATATGGAACTTTCACAATTTAAAGCATTTTTCTAGTATTGAAATTTGGGAGGTTGCCTTACAAAAATGGCTATAACGCCCTCATTTTGCATCCTACCGACATGAAATTTTTTTTTCAAAATTTTTTTTTAAGCCAATTTAATTGTGAACATTTGTGGAAAATTTCAAAAGTCTAACATTTACCGTTTTCGAGTTAGTTGAGAATAAAAAAACGATTCGAATTCTTTTAAATGCTTAGAAACCCCACCAAAATCCTCAAAAAAACTCAAACTTTGGGGTTGCGCTTTTCTTGGAATAGGCTCACTTTTCACCAAATTTCATCAAAATCGGTAATATGTAACTTGGAAAATATTTTATTTACCTCGAACTACGCCATATGTTGATACCATAGGAAAGTATCAAATATTAATAAGATACATGAGACAAATAGTTTCAGGAATTCTTGATGGACTTCTTTGCAGACCTGATCAATGTCGGCTTTGGTTATTTTTTGCTAGATTTGCTACTTCTACACTCAGAGAACTAATTGTATGAAAAAAGGTTGTACCAATTTAAAAATCGGCTGTTATCGCCGAATTGAGGTTGCCAGAATCGAATTGAGGTTGTTACGACCGAATTTAGACCTGACAACCGAAATTCGGTTGAAGCAACCTCGTTTCATAATTGATTCGGTTGTGACAACTGAATGTTCAATTATATTTGTTCAGTCAACTAAATTTTCTAAAATTTCGGTTGAAACAACCGAATTTGAAATTGATTCGGATGCAATAACCGAAATTGGTACCTAGTTCGGTTGGATTAACCGAATCTGGCTTCAATTCGGTTGTAGAAGCCGAATTTGACTTCAATTCGGTTGTAACTAACGAATTTGGTATCAATTCGGTCGCAATAACCGAATCTAGCCTTAATTCGGTTGCAACGACCGAATTTAGCATCAATTCGGTTGCTGTAATTGAATTTCTCATGAATTCTGAAGGTACAACCGAATTCATTTTCAATTCGGTTACCACAAGATAATTATATGTATATAAAATCTGACGTTTAAAATTCTATAATCAAATATTATTTTAAGAAGAAATAAAGAATGTGAAGATTTGTTTGTGGTTGTTAAGAAATGTAAGTAAAATATGTTTTGTATTAAAACTTTTTATTTTGCAGAATTTATTTAAGCAGATATCAACAGTTTTGAAGGTTTTCAGACAGCGAAGGACCTAGATCAACCGATACAACACGTCAGAATTAGGCGGTGTCCCATGATGCCCTGGACCTCAATAAAGGCCGGAAGAGGCATGTAAAACAAATTTATTACACTACTTATATTGATTACCCCATACATATGACTTCATTTTCAATTTATTTATAAGAATACAAGAAAATGAATCATCACTTAATAATAAAAAAAACTTTAATAATTCATTTGTGACACTAACTAAATTTGGTTGTAACAACTTCTAACTCGGCTGTGACAACCACAAATGAGGTTGTGTCAATCTCCAATAAAGTTGTGTCAACCTTCGGGGAGGTTGTGTCAACCTCTAATGAGGTTGTGTCAACCTCCAATGAGGTTGTGTCAACCTCCAATGAGGTTGTGTCAACCTCCAATGAGGTTGTGTCAACCTCCAATGAGGTTGTGTCAACCTCCAATGAGGTTATGTCAACCTCCAATGAGATTGTTTCAACCTCTAATTCGGCTGTAACAGCCTCTAATTCGGCTGTGACAACCTCTTAATTCGGTTGCGGCTATTTGGGCTGTCTAAACCGAATTTTTCTGTGAGTGTAGATTTCCTACTGAAATAGGGTTGCTCTAAATCAAACTGCTTCGATCCACTAATTGTATCATTGATCGCCAATAACAACTATACATTCGAAATAAAAAATTACGTTTTCGTTCGATATGACAAGATTGTGGAACCCAGATCCAATTTCTTAAGACTTGAATTCGAACGAAAGCATTCTTTCGACTTCGAGGAACACACACTAAGCGTGTGATTCTACTTCCTTCATCCTCAGTGAACTGGTGCTTTTTCTGAGGGTACGACTTTAAGTAAAGCCAACACATTATATCTAAGCATCATCTAACACCAGTAGTCATTCAATATTGTCGAACATATGTATGCAACAACATAGTACGCAACTGTAACAATGAATATTCTGCGACGATGACAAAACTTGAATGTCATCAAGTTGTTCTAAACGCTCTTAAATATTCCATGCTATAAAAACAAAGATCTGGAAAGCAACAACGGTGACCATGTGTCATTTATTGATTGCTGAAATCGGACGATATTCGAGCTCAAATAAGACACGTTATGGTGTCATCTGTTCCATGGTATTTAACAAACATGAAATATTTCATCTTTTTACTGACTTTACATTGTAAAGGTTAATAGAGCATTATTTTGTCAGAAGTGCTCAAATGTTGCTAAGAAGCAAAAAAATATAAATGATAAAATAATTTAATTCAATTGCAAGTTTTACAAGAATATCGTATTGAACTATATAATGTAACCTTGTTAGCTTTTAATTTCATTTGCTTATTTTAAAAGCAGCATCTCATCCGTTCTCTCTCATGTACTCGTGCTAAAAATTAATTAGTCTTGAAGATTCAGACAGTTTCGTGTTACTGCTCAGTTGCCCCCACTTGATGTTGTCTTAACAGGGGTTAAACATTTTGATTTAAACGTTGTTTAACGCTTCGTTGAGTTTTTGATTCGTATAAATTAATAACAGAATTTGGTAAAAATAATACGAGTAGTAAATGAAACAAACTTAAGACTAAATGAAAACAAATGATGTGAACATTTCCCTCGAAGAAGGAAGAGTTTGTTGTCTATTCACAATGGCCGGGTTATTGTACGGATAAAGTATAAATATATCTAATATATTTATAATGTGGGTGGGACATGGCACATTTATTTCCTATACAAAAAATGACGGAATCAGGAAGAGTTCAAATGCTTCAACTTTTGTTTTTAGGGGGGGGGGGGGGGAGTAAGATTTCAATAAAATATTATGTAGCCAATGAATTTGCATAATGTTTAAATATACTAAGTTCTGTTTATTTAATACGCATTTATCTACTTGTAATATGGAAGCAGTACAGACGAATTTTTAGTTTTTTTTACAATCCGGGATGACCAAGCACTAATTTCACATACCACACAACTTTGTATTGTCTTCTGGAATTGTTGGACCATGACAATGCGATTTATGCCAAAAAAGTTACGCATTCTCCTAAGTAGTTATTATATAATACAAAGCCCTTCTAAACGAAGCGATGTATATTTAATTTGATGCCACAGAATGTTTTATTGGAAAGCATAAATACCTTGTGGAGAATAAATATCTCGAATATTGGAGATCTTTTTTTTTGCTAAAAATCTTGAATTTGAAGCAAGAAACTATTATATAAAGCGAATTAACAGCCACCGAAGGAAACTAAGTCAGAATGGGGTTAGAACTTATGTTTGCATCTACAGTCGTAGCCGCACTTTCAGCAAGGCAACATAGGCAGACGAGTCCGTGTCTTTTGATAAAAAAAATATCGTTTTATTTGTCGTACGTTCAATCGGACAACTCGTCCGTGACACACAAGCATGCTAAAAAACGTGGGAACATCTCACATATCGCATAACAAAATTTTGATCAGGGATGTTAAGTTTGGAAAGCATGGCGCTGTAATAAAATTCCAAAACCCACTATTTTAAAGTTCTACCATTTTTTTCACATAAATACAAATTTGCGACCATCGATGGTGCAATGGTTAATGTGTGTGACTCTTTCGATGATCGCTACACTTTCGAGTAAATATCCATGAAACAGCTTCTTAAAAAATGTTCAGAATCGGTGTAGATCGCAATCAGTTGGTCTAAAAATAGAAAGCTCATAGCTCACCCCAATCCCACCGTGGACAAAGTGGTACTATAAGTGGTAGTTACCAATTAGGCTCCATAAGTTGTCGATATCTTGCAATATTTCGGTAGTAGATATTCATTTTCGTTTTCTCCTCCACTTTTAAATATATAGATCATTTTCACTTTACTTTTATCGACTGTTTTACAACCACATGAGGTCAGATGTCTTACACATATTAATTAAACAAATGTCAACATATTCCTCCAACTGCTTCCATCCTTCGCCTTTTCTCGCCAGTTGGTAACACCAAGGATACGGAGGTATTGTTCTGCCTGGTCTTTTCTGCGGGTCTTGGTCGTCTTCTTTTCCTGCTTCCATCGGGTACGTCATCGAAAACCTTTCGCGCTGGCTCATCTTCATCCGTTCTGATAACATGGTCTTCTAGCCAGCGCAATTTACCTAATTTGATTCGCCTAGCTATTTCCACGTCAGAATATAGTTGATATAGCTCCTGGTTCCAACGACGTCGGTAGTCGTCGCTTGCTTTAACAGGACCATATATTGTACAGAGAATTTTTCTCTCGAATACTCCCAGGTGTTTTTCATCCGCTTGCTATATGACCCAAGTTTCGGAACCATATGTCAAGACAGGTAAAATGAGAGTCTAATATAGCTGGACTTTTGTCCGTCGAGAGAGGGCTTTGTTCCTAAACTGCTTGCTGAGCCAAAAATAGCATCTATTTGCAAGCATAATTCTCCTATCTATCTCCAGTCTGACGTGGTTGTCCTTGTTCAAGGCGGATCCAAGGTAGACAAATTCATCTACCACTTCAAACTTAAATCGGTTGTCAATCGGCCGTCGGTGGTGCAATGATTAGTGTGCGCGCCTCTTGTACAGGAGATCCTGGGTTCGATCCCTGCTCCGACCACCTTAAAATTTCTTTCGACGACGGTCACCTCGCTTAGTGACGGCGACATTATAGAGTACTTAGCCATGAAAAAGTTTCTCAAAATACCGTTCGGAACGTGTATAAAACTGTAGTGAGTATAAAACAATAAAACGCACAGCGCACTGGATGTGAGAAGCTCTCCCCAATTCCTTCATGGGATGTAATGGGAGACCTTTTTTTTTTTGTTTTTCGTCAACATGCAAGTGCGGACCAAGTCGAGAGGTTTCTCTCTGCAGCTTTTCTAGTTATTATCTCCATTACGATGTTGATGAGATTGCACAAAACTGTGTCGCCTTGTATCAGTCCTCGCTTGATACAGAATGGTTGCGTGAGGCCTTTCCCCACCTTCACTACTGATGTGGTGTTGGCCAGCGTCATTCTACGGAGGCGGATCAGTTTTGCCGGAATTCCAAGTTCAGACATATCTTCGTACCCGTATGGGGGGAAAGCAGCTTTGTAATCGACAAGAAGGTGGTATTTATCGATTTGCTTTTCGTGGGTCTTTTCCAGGATTTGGCGTAGCGTGAATATTTGGTCAGTCGTGGTCTTGCCTGTTCTAAAACACACTGATAAGGTCCAATCAGGTATTCAACAATTGGCTTTAGTCTTTCACATAATACGCTCGACAAGATGGATACGCCATGGATAAAAGACTGATACCGCGATAGTAGGAACAGGCACACGGATCACCCTTTTTGAATACAGGACATAATACAGTGAGACTCTAATCGTCAGGCATAAATTCCCCCAAACCCTATACCGCATACAAGTTGATCCTTCGCCACCTGCCTTAAAAAGTTACGCGGGTAACCCAACCACACCAGCAGCTTTATTATTATTAAGCCGGGAGATTGCCGTTCTAATCCCGCCTTGGTTGGGGGTAAAATCTACACTCTCTTCCACAGTCATTACCTCCTGATCTTCAGTGGAAGAATCTGAGTGGAGTAGTGCTGAAAAGTGGTATCTCCAGATTTTAAGCACTGTTTATCAGTCACCAGATTCCCATTCTAGTCCTTTCAGGAGGGCAGCCCATTATTCGGCTCGTTTTTCTATTTCTTAAATGGTTTCCCATTACATCCCATGAAGGGACAGGGCAGAGCTTCTTACAATCACTGAGCTGTGCGCTTTCCAGTTTTCACTCACTGATTGGGACCTACAGTTTTACACCGATTCCGAACGGTATTTTGAGAAGAATTTTCATGGCTATATACTCGATAGTGTCGCCGTCACTATTCTATCTATTCTATCTTCTTCTTACCCTCTGGAAAAATTTGCGGGATTCATTATTCATCCTGCACAATTCGGTGTTTTCACTCTCCATATTTTCCACCTAAATAGTTGGTTTACCTCCTTTCTCAGTCTCTTGTACCGCTCATTCGCAGCACGCATTCTAACTGACTGTTTCGTTGCCAGATGTGCAGCGTCTTTTACATCAGTTGGTCGATGGGGTCGATATTGAATAGGGTCTCTTGAAGACTAAATTCGGTTCTGTGCAACTCCGTCTTAACTGGCGATTTCAATTAGCAGGTATATAAATAAATAAATAGTTTCCCATTACATCCCTTAAAGGGATAGGGGAGAGCTTCTTACAAATCAATGAACTGTGCGCTTTATAGTTTCATGCGCACTGATTGGAACCTACAGTTTAGCGCCGGTTCCAAAAGGTATTTTGAGAAGCTTTTTCAGAGCAGGTATCCCACGTTCTCATGTACAAGAGTCGCGTACACTTACCATTGCACCACCGAAGGTATACAGTAATACAAAGTAACTTTAATTAGAATTGTCGGATTATCTTCTGTTTGATTCGAACGATTTCAGCAATTGTTTTCTGACCCCCGTGAATTATTGTGAAACAATGTGCAACCTGGATACTGCATTGACTTGTGTACGCCACAGAAATACATGAAAACCTGGTTGTCGCTCTGGCCACATTCGATTTATTTCGGCGGCGTTCACTATGCTATGCGACTATGACGTAATTAACAATCACAAAGTTTCTCAAAAACATTACCGTTCCGTAAGCCCGGTATTCAGTTCGTGCGAAATTTCCGTAAGTAAGTTTGTCATTTTTCTCTAAACGGAAATTTTTGTTGCAGAAGTTACCACCTGTCTCTGATTTACCTTGCAAGTATTTCATGAATAATACGTCCTGGGACTGCATTTTATTTTTAATGTCATAATGAAATACTCGAAATGTCAAAATTTCGGTCGCAAAAAATTATCAACCAATTGTCTTCGTAAGAAATAACTTTGCCACAACAACCCTGTAATTGATTTTGTTTACGAAAGAACTGAACTGATTATAAAACGCGGTTTTGGGTTTGTTCGAAAACTTAATATTTTATGAAACCGGTTTAATGTTTCTAATTTTGGCAAAAACTGATTCAACCTGATTTTTCGGTTTTTTTAATAATATGGATAATATGGACTTGGAGGACATGTGGTTCCAACAGGATGGCGCCACAAGCCACACAGCGAATGCCACAATCAATTTATTGGAAACCAAGTTTGGTGAACGTGTTATCTAATGAAATGGCCCAGTCGATTGGCCGCCTCGGTCGTGCGATTTGACGCCGTTAGATTATTTCCTGTGGGGCTACGTCAAGTATATGGTCTATGCCAACAAGCCAGTGACGATTGATGAACTACGTACGAATATCGAACGTGAAATTGCAGCAGTATCGGCCGATTTCTGCTTGAAAACCGTCGAAAATTGGGTTCAGCGTCTAGACTTCTGCAAGCGTGGCCGTGGTGGTCATGCAAAAGAAATCGAGTTCCATACATAATGGCATCGAAGAATTTCATTGGTATCTAAAACCGGTTTTGTTTTATTTAAAAAAACTTTTGTAGCGCTCTTATTGAAACCCCCTTTATTTCCAGCTGACCTCCCTCCCAGAAGCGATCTGCTTACGTCTATCTTTGCAGACGATACGGCAATACTGAGCTCTGGTAGAAACCCATGTAAAGCCGCCGAAAATCTTAGCTTATATCTCCAAACAATCGAATCTTGGATTGCTAACTGGAGGATAAAAGTAAACGAGATGAAGAGCAGCAAATTACGTTCACATTAAATGCAAGAACTTGCCCACAAATACAACTCAACAGTGTACTCGTACCAATTCCCCTACGTGATGATATTACTTATCTGGGTATACATCTAGATCGTAGAATGGCCTGGAAAAAGCATATAGAAGCCAAGAAGACACAAATTAAGCTGAAGACGCATCAACTGCATTGGCTACTTAACTCGAACTCAAGGCTGAGATTAGAATATAAGGCCCAGATTTACAATACTGTGATTAAGTCTATTTGGTCATATGGGTCCCAGGTATGGGGAAACGCTAGCCGCGAGTAACATCGAAGTAATACAAAGAGTGCAGTCTAAAATACTACGGTTAATTACTAGTGTCCCTTGGTTTGTCAGAAATGAGAACCTACACAAAGATTTAAAGATACCTGCTGTAAGAGACGAACTCCAGCCCATCAAACAGAGTCATAATCAAAAACTGAAACAGCACACAAATCCTCTGGCAAGAAACTTGATAATAACAACAACTTCATCCCGACTGCGAAGAAGAGATTTCCCATCAGTATTATAAATCAACCAATCCCTGACGTCATAATTCAGAGGCCCGCTTAAACAACAATTTAATTAATAATAATTGAATTAAACTGATTAGAATATAAGATTCGAATATTTATTGTTAGGCTCTTTAAGAGCAGATTCAATAAAAAAACCCCACAGTATGAAAAAAAAGGTAAGAAATGTCAAAATATATAAAATACGTGTAATTTTTCGTGACGTTTCGTGAAATAATTGATTAACAGTGTACTTTTCCTTAGAATTGTATTAGGGGGAATTGCGAAAAGGGATAATATCGGGTTTTTCAATAAGAGCGCTACAAAAGTTTTTTTAAATAAAACAAAACTGGGTTTAGACACCAATGAAATTCTTAATTCCTGTGAAAGTACGTTCGATACCATTATGTATGGAACTCGATTTCTTTTGCATGACCACCACGGGCACGCTTGCAGAAGTCCAGACGCTGAACCCAATTTTCGACGGTTTTCAAGCATAAATCGGCCGATACTGCTGCAATTTCACGTTCGATATTCGTACGAAGTTCATCAATCGTCGCTGGCCGATTTTACATTACGATCCCATCGCCGCCACTCACACCCGCCCCAACCGACCGAGGAGGCCTCATCCCTATGACGTAGGGATAACGTACACACCACAGACCGATCCGAAGCGGGGAGTAACTGAGAGGAAAACGTGTAACGGCTACATAAAAATTCACAGCCGATTAAAGCAATACCAGTTAAAAGAGGAATAAAATCCGCAGATTACCACTATATACTTATTGACAAACCATAAATCTTAAAACATAAAACCATAAATTATCAATACAACATTAATACTCGTACATGAAATACTACACACTAGCTATTTGGGTGATTTATATTAAAAGACTTTATCGTGTCCGGTGATAAAGAAAAGTCAATAAACTGATAAACATCATTAAAATCTGTGCACATTCTCCGAACCGGTTCATTCAAAGCATAATTATAGCGTCGAAAACTAATATACAGGGGTTTATAGTTCCTAGAAGTTATCGAATGAACATTTATCGAAATACGACCAAGAAGATACTCAGAGCGTATATCGCCCCTGAGAATCGTATCGTATATTGTAATCGAATTAAGCATAGTCCGTCTACTAGCCAGAGTAGGTAATTTAATTAAAGACAATCTAGGTAATTTAATTAATATGGAGGAAGATGGACGTTAGGATCTCATCTCAGGTTCCTAAGACAAAAAATAAGGAATTGTTTCTGTACCGATTCTATCATATTCACATAAAAGTCATATTGTGGATCCCATACCACTGATCCATATTCTAATATGGGCCTAACAAGGGATGTAAAAAGATGTTTCGTGATATATGGATCAGAAAATTCCTTCGCCCAGCGCTTAATGAACGAAAGTACGTATTAACAATAGCAATAATGTGACTATTGAAAGACAATTTTCTATGAAGTAAAAATCGTAAATCCAAGAATAAATTGACCAATTCTAATGTAGAACCACCTATAGAATACCGGGAGGTAATCATACGTGATCTGCAAAACGCCATATGTTTACATTTACCCAAGTTTAACTCCATAAGGTTAAGATTCCACCAACTCCCAAGCCGATCCAGATCTATCGAATTAGGCAAATCGTTGATAAACAAGGGAAATAAAATAGGACCCAGGTGACTTCCCCGAGGAACGCCGGAAGACACTTGGATAAGTCTAGATAACGAATCCCCAAAAATTACCATCTGTTCGCGACCCGTAAGGTAAGATGAAATCCATTCAATAATATTACTATTAAACCCGATATTTACTCAGTAGGAGGCGATGGTTAACCTTATCGAAAGCTTTACTAAAATCCGTGTAAATAACTTCGGTTTGCATTCCTGAAATAAAACCATCAATTACGTGAGAAGAAAATTGAAGTAAGTTTGTAACTGTAGATAGACCTTTGCAAAAACCATGTTGTCTACAGTCAATAATAGAGGAAACTTTGTAAGATATAATGTAAGTGACCAGTTTCTCAAGAAGTTTTGGAATCGCACTCAGTTTCGCAATACCTCTATAATTTGACACATTTGTAATTCTACCCGACTTATGAAGAGGGACAATATACGAGCTTTTCCAGACCGCCGGAAAGTAGCTACATTTCAAAGATGCATTGAATAGTATAGTTAATGGTGTAGCTAATGTCGTAGAACAGTATTTTAGCACAGAATTAGGGATCCCGTCAGGCCCATAAGTGTTCGTGGGCTTCAGTGACGCAAGATTCTCCTGGACCCACGTATCACTCATAGAAGTGATCACGAACGGATCTAATGACCGAATATCATAAGGATAGTCACAGATAGTCGAGACTGAATTAACCGAGTAAACAGATGAGAAAAAGTCAGCAAAACAATTGGCAATAGATTCAGAGTCTATGTATTCGACATCATTCATCACAATTCGAGAAGCTCTTGATACGGACTTAAGCTTAGTGTTAACAAAGTTGACAAAACTTTTAGGATTGTTCCTAAAATTCTTACCAACCTTGGACAAGTAAGATTGATAACATTTGCGAGATTCTGCCTCGTAACGACATCTGGCAATAGTGTGCTTACTATAATAAAAAGATCTACTTTTTAAACTTTTTATGTAATCTACTCCTGGCATTTTTTAACTGCTTTACATATTTAGAAGACCAAGGAGGTGAGCAATTCTCATATCCTGCAGATACCCTTGGCACATATTTACGTATACATCTCCACATTACATCATAAAAATTAATTAAGCTCCCACCAAAGCTCTGGCGATCCTCACAATCTAATATTGACCTCCAATCGACAGATTCAAAAAGACTATTCAGTAAGACAAAATTAGCACGTGAGAAACAAAACGTTTTCCTGGTAGATTTTGAAAAGATTGAGCTTTCAGTCTGGAGATAGAAACGAATACAAGTTGTAGGATGGTATGAGTCCTCGGGCAAATTTAGAGGATTAACGCGGGAAACTTCAAAATTATCAGAATTATTAACTATTACAAGATCAAGTGTCCTATTCATAGCATTAACAATATCGTTAATCTGAACAAGATTCAGAGAAGAAATGAGTCTAACAAAATCAGAAGTCCATTCGCAAGGAGTTAACAGAGTGAGATGTTTAGTTTCAGGTAAGGGTAACCATGATACCAAAGGTAGATTGAAATCACCCAATATCAGTAAGCTGTCACTGTCACCAAGCTTCCCACACACTTCAGAGATGGCATCCAAGTCCATCTCATAAATTCCAAACTCTGACGAAGGTACAATATACGAACAAGTTATATAACGTTTGGCAGCGCCCAACCTTACAGAGAGTGCTAAGAAATCTATAACACTAATGTTCGTTATCACAACGTCATAAGACAATGATTTGAGCACAGCGATTAATACACCACCACCAGATTTAACCGCGCGATCTCTTCGGACTATTGAAAATCTGTCACATAAGACTTCTGAATCGAGTACATGTTAAATCGAGTACCATGTTTCGGAAAAAACTATTATATCATAATCGAAACCAAATAAAATTACATATATAACACACTACATTAGTTTAGAGACCATTTCAATTGCATATTCGTGTTTAAAACTCAAAATTGCATTCCTCTATTTAAATTAGTCAATCACGATTAAATTTTCAATTACAATTTAAATCATGTTCCAATTTGGAATCCGTGTTTTTTATAAAATTTAAAAGTTTTATTCAAATTCACATTATACTGATTTAAATTCATATTCAATATATACGATAATCTTAATATTAAGTTCAGAACATATATTTATAAAATAATTTACATTTCGAAATTTGAAAAAAAAATAAAATTAATTCTTATTCAAATAATAAAATCATTTCGAAGTTTGAATAAAAACTTCTTTGAATATTTCATTTACAACTTATTAAAGCATTGATATCATATTCGAAAATAGAGATCACGATTCTCAATGTGAAAATTTCATTAAAATTCGAAATCCATATCATTTATTATTAAACTGTGTAAGGATATTTAACCCAAATTGAGTAAAAGCCGTTTAACCGACGTCAAATAACCGGGATACAGTTTATTCGAAAATTAGGGTTTTACAAAACCGGCACACGGTCAATAGATAAAAAATTTGTTAACCAGTTTCAATGGTTTTTTGGTTTCGGTTTTGGACAGTCTAGTACCAAGCAAATGGAAAATGAGCGAAATTTTCGCCATTTTTTGTACACGTAGTTCTCATGGGAACAAAAATTTCATCGCCATTTTTTGTACACGTAGTTCTCATGGGAACAAAAATTTCATCGAAACTGAAAACAGCGCTTTAAGGGTAACGAACTGTACGTTCTGACCTACGACTCTAAAAATGGAAGTCAGTACTCTTATTGTGACAAGCTCTCCACAATTACCTTCGTTGAACAAACCAAGACCATTTATCTTTTATAACCTACTGGAAGACATCGGCGACGAGGCCAAAAACCCTGTGGTGGAGAGTGACGTAGCTGCTTCTGTTGACGCTACTACAGATAAACCTCCACCACGCTAAAGATGATTCTGCAACTCTCCTGCTCCATATACAAAAATACGAGACGATGTCTTCTTCATCCAAGAACCCTGGGGAAATCACTGCGGGATTTGCGGAATGCAGACCCCTGATTACAAGCTTCTCGTTTTCAAAGTCATTGGCGTGTATACATGTATCCACTTGCGAAAAAAAAACTTTTGAATATATTTCTGCGATCTCACTCTTGTAACGGAGACGTTATTGCTGCAAGTCTGGAGACGGAGAATCGCAACATCTGGTTAGCGTCAGCCTACATGCCATATGAAGATACTTAACCCCGTCCATCGCTTCTGCTGCGGAAGTTAATTAAGGAGGCGGACGTCAATGCCCATAATACAATTTGGGGAAGTACCAACATAAATGATAGAGGTGAGACACTTGTAGATTATGTTTTGTCCACTAACCTTTATATGTATAATAGGGTGGACCTTGTGTCGATATTTTGGTAGATGAGGGCTCTATTCCGTGCCTTTTTGAAAAAAAATGACAATGCCGAAAAAAAAAATTAAAAAAAAAAAACATTAGGGGTTGCGCACGAGCCGAGAAAAGGTCCACTTTGCCAAAATTAGGGGGGAAATTGCCATAGGTCATCAGGGGTCACCCAAGACACCCACCCCCTATCTCCTCCCCTTAGGGGGGTCACCATACAAAAATGGAGGTTGCTCAGTATTTTCGAAAAACACCACAGGTCATCAGGGGTCAACCCTAGGGGGGCAAAATATATGACCGACCCCCATTAACTTTTCATCCCCAACATCTTTTCCGAACAAACTTACCCTCTATCTCCACTGCTTGAGGGACTCCCCATCACAGTTGCCACAGTTGGTAATATCCAACCAAAATTGGTAACATTTAAACGGCTTGGTAACATGGGAACATTTTATTCATTTTGGTAACCTTTTGATATGAAATAATTACAACAAGTAAAAGCATTTCATTTCATACTTCTATTAGAAAATTTGACGAAATGTGATATAAAATGTTACTTGCAAACGAAGAAAACATAAAGCACGGGCAACACTATTTGGGAGAATTGAATGATTATGGGCCTAACCAAAATACTCGCTTGTTGTCGTTCACACTAAATAACCAAATATATTCGTCTCTTTCGCACTAACGAACTCTTTGTGCTTTGATTGGTGTGAATATAAAAGTGTTAGAATACTTGTGCACTAAATAATTTTGCATTGCAATTGAAAGGCAATAAAATGCAAAGAAAGTGAAGATTATGTTTTGATATGCCATATTTTATGATTTGCTTTTGGTTTTTTTTAATCTTTATATTGATGTATGATGATGAAAAAGCTTCTCAAAATTCCGTTCGGAACCGGTGTAAAACCGTAGGTCCCAATCAGTGAGTATAAAACTCGAAAGAGAACTGCTCACTGGTTGTGTGAATCTCTAAAGGATTCCTTCATGGGATGTAATGGGAAACCATTTATTTATTTTTTTTATTGATTTTATTTATTTAATTTTTATGAAATAAAATAAAAAAAAATTTAGAATTTGGTAATTTTTGGTAACTTTTGTGGAAAATTCTGGTAATTATAAAATTATCCCTGTGGTAACCATGCTCCCCATACAAAAATAAAAGAAGCTGTAATTGAGTAGTACTACTAAGCACTCTTAATATAATATAGTCAAATTAACATATTTTTGTTCGCTGATGGGTATTTCTTGCGGTAAGAATCGATAACATGTAGTAAATACTGTTTCTCTTCTTCGCCTTGACACAGTATTCTATTATAATCTTGTATCATTTTTACTCCTCTTTCGGCAGTCTCGTTCACAACGCGCAAGTTATTTACAATTCTACGACCTTCTTGATAGTCTGCGCGAGATTTCCAGGTTGCTGGATTTGCAAGAATGAAATCTTGCGATATTCCAAATCGTACAAATAAATTTTTGGTATTATGAGAGACGAAGTTGCTCAAGTCTTTAGCCAAGAATTCCTCATTCACATCTTTGAATTTCACCTCGATTTTTTTAACGCTGGTGCTTTTGATTACGACGCGAGGAGCTGGGGGAACCGGGTCGTCTTCTTCATCTTCTTCACCTTCTTCGTCTTCTTCATCTTCTTCACCTTTTTCGTCTTCTTCATCTTCTTCACCTTCGTCATTCTCATTTTCTAGCAATGCTTGGGCCATATTGGCCTTCAACTCATTTGAAACCTTGTCATCGAAAAAGGCAAGGGCTATGTGCTCATCGGCGAGATACCATAGGTGACCGATAAATTTCTTTATCATTGCCCGAGATAAATCCTGGTCAACGGACTTGTACTCGACAATGTCCTTCAAAAACTTCCAATCTTGATTCGGCGCCTCAGCTGCTCGAGAAGAACCAAACCATGCCTTGACGTAAAGTCGCACCACAAAAATACAAACGTGTCGAATACCATTCAATTCACATACAGATAAGTGAAAAGTTCTCCGAAACAAAAACATCTTGAGGCTGTAAATGGCTTTTGCCATCCATCGAGCATGGGAAACGGGTCCTGGAGGTCGGAAATGGTAATTCTCAAGTTTTTCACCCAGAAACAAAAGAATTAATTGTAGCATTTCTTTGTAGTCATCGCGAGGGTGTTTCTCCTTCAATTGATCTAAGCAAAACTTCTTTATGCCGACTTGCATTGCCACAGGAATTTTTCTGACGACTTGATCGTCTATCAAGCCAGAATGGAATGGTTTAACCTTTACAGCGTCCCATTCCTGTTTGAAACGGTCAAAGCAAGGAACGCCTGGTGCACTGGTCTTTCCCATTTTTGTCTCAAAAACTTCCCTTAGCACCAGTTCGTATACGTGGTGTCTGCAAGGTAAATATAAGATTTCTCTCTCCAACAGCCGCTCAAGAGCAACTGAGGCTCCGGAGAATGGGCCACTGTTCGTTGATGTCGTGTCGAAAGAAAGTCCTTGTATTCGATGTGTCATATGCCAAGATGCCAACAGTTGATAAACGGCATGTGCTATTCTCCGGCCTTTTCCTTTCCCATCTTCTACTTTGGGAACTCCAAGAAGTTGTTCTTTTTCTCCGTACGAGACAATTACCGGTAGACGGTCCACCTTCTTTGTACCCACAAAATCCAAAAGCATTTTGCCATCCCAATGGACTACGAAGGATTTAGCTGCGACAAGCTGGAGATGAATGAAACGCGTTGAAGAATAAGAATTCTGAATGAGAGCAAATAAATCTATGCGATCTTACTTCTGGATTGTCTTTCACATAACTCAGCATGTTCTCTCTCCGAAGCGACGTACGGTTTATTGTGTATTGTTGAGGATCGCGTCCAAATGCTTCTGCCGCCGCTATCATAATGCCGACCGCGTCTCGGTCAGTCACTTTGCACTTGTCCAAAGCTGATAGGACTCGTTCAGTAAAACATTGTTTGTAACCTCTTCTGTCACCAACATTTGACGGGCCAGCTACTGCCGGGAAGTTTTCGTCCTGTCTCCCATTATCATCGCTTGAATCACTGCTTGAAAATTTAACCACTGCAATTGAACGAATTTCATTTGAATATAAACATTGGACGAACACACAAAGCGCGAAATAGCTTACCGCCTTTAGCGAACCGATCTCTACTAGATTCCGTTGCACGTTTGCGTCGCAACTCTTCTTGTTCTTCGCGCTCAGCATTTCTTTTCCTCGTTCGAGTATCAGTAGCGTCCACACCTCCCATAGTTCCTGGCCGGCCATCTTCTCTTTGCTTTAGCAGAAACTCAATGTCTTCGGTATTTGTCATTTTCTCAAGGGCGTTGGCGTGTGCGATGTCGAAAAGATTATCCAAGCTATCAGAAAACGTATTCTCTTTTTCTCTAGTGGAATCAGTCTTTCTGTGAGATGACTTTCTTAAAGCATCCCACTCATCGTGCAGCGCAGCTATTTTTCTTGTAATATCTCCTCTGGCTTTCGTCGGAATAGCTGCTTGGCGCCAAAAAATCATCACTGCGTCCGCGACTATAACCGCACTATTTTTCTTCGACATGTTTCGTTTGCGAATGTTGAAGAAATGCATTCTTAGCACTTGCTTCTTCGACGGTAATTTGTTCCCCGTAATATTCATGATTGGATAAACAATCAAAAAAATATCGTCGCGCGATCTAAGTCGTGTTGTCATCTTAACTTTTAAAAAACGGGAGAAAAATCAATTTACTTTTCGCGGTCGTCGGCACTTGTTGAATGACAACAATCGATGAATGAACTGCTATTTATAACTACTACGTATTTTGCAATATTTTACTGCCAGGTACTGATGAATGGGGGCATCTGCTAAGGGTGCCTATGTACCTGATTCAGCACGTGTGCGTTTCAAATTTTTCAAGACTTTCCAAACAATGACCACTCTTGAATATTGGTGGAATTTCTGTAAAAAAATCAAAAAAAATCAAAAAAAATCTCGATATTGTGCAACTGTAAATACATAGATTTTCAGTATTTTTGTATGGGGAGTCCCTCAAGGAGTGAAGATAGAGGGTAAGTTTGTTCGGAAAAGATGTTGGGGATGAAAAGTTAATGGGGGTCGGTAATATATTTTGCCCCCCTAGGGGTGACCCCTGATGACCTATGGTGTTTTTCGAAAATACTGAGCAACCTCCATTTTTGTATGGTGACCCCCCTAAGGGGAGGAGATATGGGGTGGGTGTCTTGGGTGAAAATGTTGGCGGTAAAAAGTTAATGGGGGTCGGCCATACATTTAATTTTTTTTTTAATTTTTTTTTCGGCATTGTCATTTTTTTTCAAAAAGGCACGGAATAGAAGAGCCCTCATCTACCAAAATATCGCAAAAATGTAATTTCAAGGTCCACCGTAATGTATAATAAAGGCAATGAACCCAATCTTTATTACCAAAGATAGACACGAGATCCTTGATGTCACTTTGGCATCACATGATATCTTTGAGTTGACCTCTTCGACCATCGTTGCATTGAGTTTTCACTCTCACAGAACATCAATACTTTGTATGTTCCAAGAATCGTTTGTAGAACAAATTGGACCAAGAATAAAAAAAAGTCGGAACGGTTTTATGAAATCCATTCCTCTTTCCGGAACCAGGTAATACCACTGTGGCTGACAGTCTCTTTTTTTAATTTTGCATGTCCCACCAGTTCCTACTGAGGTAAGAGCAAACCTCCGTGGTGGAACAAGCATCCTTAAAAAAGTCTTGCAGAAAGCGTATTAATAGGACTAACTCGTCAAGGGTGGAGCGATACTCGAATGTGTACTAAAGTAGACTGAAAGAATATAAGAATGAGTTACGATCTTCAAAGAGAAGGTAAAGGAGATATTTCCGTGAAGGAATTGAAAACACTTCTGGGACTTCCAGTCTCCATGACTCCAACCTCTCGGGGATATCCGTGAGAACAAAAAGGGCGATGGATGACATCGAGTTAAGAATCGTCTGACCTCCTGATTAACACACACTTTCCATGAAACATTTCCGAAGACATAAGGTCTTACTCACCGAACAACCACGTCAGAAATACTACACTGGGCAATAGGAAGTTTTAAGCCCTACAAATCCCCCGACCATGAATGCATAGTACAGGTGGAGTTACAGAATGGACTACATATTTTGGCTCCCTGGTTACTGAGACTTAATACAAGATACATCAGGCTATTCTATATTCCAGATAGATGGAGAGACTGGGAGGTGGTATTCATTCCGAAACCGGGGAAATCATCGCATATTAGTCCAAAGTCTCTCATTTTTCCTTTTGAAGACATTAGAGAGGATCATTGACTCATATCTACGAATGACAATTGATACTTCTCAGCTGTCCACGACAAAGGCAAATCTACGGAAACCACTCTGTACGCTCTAGTGAGCTTGATAGAGATTTCTAATTATATAAAAGTATACACTCTAATTGTATTAGTCGATACACAGGGTGCGTTTAATAACGTCTTACCGTGATCTATTAAATTGGCCTATCGACACTTTGTGCTGACCAGGGGACCATTAATTTGATCTATAATTTATTTACGAGAAGGCGAATAACCTCATCCCTGGGATACATGCCCTTAATCCCAAATACATACTAAGAGGATCCTTAACTCCACTCCTCTGGAATATTGGATCGACCAGTGTCCTGCTAGAGTTACCGCACCAGGTGCAGAGATGTGCTCCAGAATTTAGTCGGGAGACTAAATGACCATGGGGAATGGACTGGGTGTTAATCCAGAGAAAGCCGAACTCATACTCTTTACCAAGCTCCGTATATTCATGGATGGTTTCGTATATTCAACGCCAGGCTCAATGTGGAAGAGCCATTTGTCTAAAGGATGGTGCAAAATTTCGAGATGTTCACCTTCATTTCATGATAAAAATGCTTGTAAAAATATACATGGTTCCTGCAAAATGTTGCTGGGGCTGTTATTTTTCAGCTTGTATGGTTGATTTCCGCCCGATATTGATTTACGGCATTGTTGGTTGGTGGTCAGTACTGGAAAAATCTACTTACCTAAGTTTATTGACATAAGTTCAGAAAATGGCAATGGCGTGTATTGCGTGTGCCACTACTAGATTTGCAGAGAAGGAAAACGGCTGCAATCCTCCTAGGACTTTCTTCACAATGGATCACTAGCCCATGTGGTCATGTATCGACCACAGTACTTTCCCGAGCATTCTGTAAATTATGTATTTCAAATTTTGCATGATTTTCATGTTAACCAGAAGAAAAAGATATTTTATCATATTTTTCAGAATGCCAAAATTAAAAAACAGAAACCGAGTGCCAAATGTAGTCTGTCACAAAAAAAGGAGTTTGCCATTCCCCCAATCAACTCGTTAATGCGCGTCGTTTGACACCCTTGGGAAAGGCAATTCAGTACATTCTGAGTTGCGTATAACAGAACTGTAGAATTTTCAGCAAAAAACAGGCAACCAGATAATTAATTTACACTTCTTTAGAATAAATCCTTCTTTTTCTGCATTTTGATATAAGTCAGCTTTCACTGCCAACCTATTTCTCCTCTTAATGGATTGAGGAGAGATCGTGTTTTGTAATTTTCCGACAAAACCTCATTCCTCCGGCCACCATTTTAGTTTACCCACTTGCTAGACCACCGCTGAGTTTTTGTCACACTTGTTCTACATGCTAAGTCAGCACATATGTCAGTATTAGCATTTGTTAACCTGTTTCTAATTGCTTTAATTACGTATGTGCTCTAGTTGCAATAACTACTCCGACTCCATCTATGTAGTATCTATATCAATTTAACAAAGTTCATATTAACACACAGGAAGTGAGTCAGATTCTTTCTTGCACGTATTCTACAGGGCATTTAAACCATTTATTATTTCATAAACTATTGAAATACTAATGAAATGATTATAAATCCGATCGCTGAAAATGTTTATGAAAATCGCCCACAGTTATGTGTTGCGAAAATGATACACAACATCGTGGTTTAACATTATATTTTGTGGCATACTTTTAAGCTTTTTCTCAAATTACGTTTCTTTATCGATGTTAACTTACCACTTAGAGGTTATAAAACTATTCACAATAGAGAATTAAGTTTGCAGCAAGTAGATATTACTAAGTAACACGCTAGTATTAAATATACATTAAGGGTTACTGAAAAATATTTGTTGATGAGGGGGTCTCAAGAAACGATTACACTGTCCAACAAATTAAGACTTTTTGAATGGAACAGAATAGCGACCCCATAATTCTGAAAGGGTATGTTGAGCAGATCATTTTTGTAGAACAAAGTTATGGTCCAGCACGTCTGAGTTTTTTTTACAGTGGGTCAAAGTTTTCATTTTTTGGTCGAAGGGAGCATTATACTATATGAAAAAAATGCTGTAAGTTAATGTCTGAGAGAATTGTTATGGTCAGAGTTGTATTGTGGAATTGTATGAGGATTATTTTTGTGGAAGATCTTAACCCTCTAACTGGTCTCTTTTTGGGTCAATTTGACCCTTTTTTCGAGAAAATCAAAAAATATCCTTAAACAAGGACATTTAAGGATTAAACTATTCTACGAATATGTTTGCCGGAAAATTTCAGTGGGGGTCACCAAAGACACTTGTAAATAAAGCTCTTTACGTTTAATTGGCAAAATTACACGCCAACTTCTATAAAAAAATTATAATTTTGTTTTAATAGTGGTTTATTATAGTATGTACATATTTATTTTTTGCTTCAAATTTTCGTGTAAAAGGGAATTGGGAAATAGCAGTAGTATGACAATGGATTAAAGATTAAACTTAATATGCTTTCCTGTATTTAGCTTGACGTGAATGTTCCGATGGGTCAAGGTTTCTGTACAAGCCCCATACGTATTCAGCAAGCATTACACTTTGGGATTTCCCTATGAATCTTTCTTCCAATACCTTTATATCCTGATGAAACCTTTCACCGTGTTCATCTGAAACCGCTCCAAGGTTTTCTTTAAAAAAATTGAGATGAGAGTGCAGAAAATGCAGCTTTAGTGACATCTTAACGCCAATGTAGTTAAAACCGATTAGCATGCTTTCAATATTTTCTGCATAGTTTTGTGCTTTTGAGTTTCCAAGGAATTCTGATATAACCAGCTGCATAAAGTCAAATGCTGTCTTTTGCATATCCGACAGATGACCATAAAATTCTTCATCTTGCAATAATTTTCTTATATCGGGTCCAACGAGCATTCCTAGAAAAGGTAATATACATTAAATGAAATAAATTATTTCTTAAAACCGTATTTTACCTTCTTTTAATTTTGCTGCAGATAATCTGGGGAAAATTGTTTGAATGCGTTTGAAAGCATTTCCTTGTATATTTAAGCTTTTAATAAAATTTTTCACCACGCCCAACTTAATATGCAGCGGTGGAAGTATGACCTTATCTTTTGGGACAAGGGATTCATGGATTACATTGAAGTCACCAATAATATTTTCTTGACGTTCTTCGAAATATTTAATATGATAATGGCTGGTGGTAGCACGTGAATCCCATTTACAAAGAAAGCACATATATTTTGTGTATCCTGTTTGCATTCCACTCAAAATTGCAATCATTTTGAAGTCTGCGCATACTTCCCATTTATATTTATAGTATTCAATTTTATTTAAGAGATTTGAAATATTTGCGTATGCTTCCTCCTTTTTTGTGAAATACGCAACCGGTATTGATGGATGCTGATTTCCATTGTGCAGTAGAATAAATAGTCGCCAAGCGGAAGAGTCCAGTGGAAGCTTAAGATATTTTAGAACCTCTTCAATACTGCAACAGTATACAAGTTCTTCTGATTTCTTAAAATAACTTTCCAGATCGGCGTGTCTTTTTCTTGGAAATGTAACTTTTACATCGGCTTCCTGTTCCTGTTCCTGTTTTTCAATCTGGAACATAATATTTCAGCTTTCTCTTTTGTTAGTCCTAAATCTCTTACAAGATCTTCAAAATAAGCTTGGTCTATCAAATTAGGACATATGTTTAAACCATCAAGAGGCAAGTAACTTATATCTGATATATTTTCAACCGCCGCTGTTATTTCTGTATCGGCGTATGTCATATTGGCCGAAAATGTATGTGTAGGCGGTTGAGGCACCGGAACACCTTCACAGCGCACTTCTGGTAAAATTACATTATTTGTTGCTTCGTATGTCATTATCGCGTAGTTCCTTTGGCTTCTACCAAATTTGTAATTTACTCAGAAATAGCATGTATCTGATTTGTGATCTTCAGGTTCAATCCATGTAATAGGCGCAGAAAATGGCAGCGCCTTAGTACCGCCTTTGTACCAGGTCAAAAGACCACTTTCGCAAGTAGTACATACAGTTTTTGGTATCCAAGCTTCAGATAAAAATCGTATTCCAAAGAAAAGAAAATATGGTTCTTCAATTGTAGGGAATATCTTTCTTCTGCTTTGATGGTGCGTAAAATGTCCACAAATAAAACAAAACCAATCTCTTAATTTGCAAACAGAATCCGCCATGCTTATTTAAGCTTTAATTTTTCTTTTTTTACATTAATTTTAGTAAAAATCACACCCGATATGTACTGCTTAGTAGCTCAATTATGCTTGACTTTTTTCTTTTATTTTTTATTATTAATTTTAATAAATATCACACCCGATTTGTAAGTCACAGCTGACTAGACGCGAGAACTCAGTGTTTGGCCCGGCCGAACTTGACGCCGTTTTTACCTGTTTTGTATATGATGGTGTATAATTTTACTAATTAAGCGTAAAGAGCTTTATTTACAACATTGGTGTCTTTGGTGACCCCCGCTGAAATTTTCCGGCAAACATTTTCGTAGAATATTTTAATCCTTAAATGTTCTTTTTTAAAGGATACCTGGACCATAACTTTTTTCTACAAAAATAATCTACTCAACATACCCTTTCAGAATTATGGGGTCGCTATTCTGTTCCAAAAATGCTGTTGGACAGTGTTACGGGAATGTCGAAGATTTTGTTGTGAATGTTTTCTTGTTGTTTGTTTTGAATCTTTCATTTCTTGAGTATTCCGGGAAAACAAAGTCGTTTTTGTGATCAAAGGTGGTGTCGAGAAGAGCATACAAATGCAAACATATTTTGTAGGTGGCCATCGGTGGTGCAATGGCTTGTGTCCACGGGATTACATATTGGGTTCCATTCCTACTCTGACCACCGTAGGTGCCTAAATGAACTAAAATGAGTGTAGCTCACTGATGGTGAGAAGCTCATCAACTAAAAGCATAAACAAAAATATTGTTTTAGGAGAATTCGCGAAATTTTCTACAGTTTCTCAAAATAAAAAGAAAATTTTAGATCTGACGTATCTAATTTTACTGTTCGACATAACCGGGAATATACCACCCTAACCTGACATCTATACTAATACTATAAAGAGGAAGTGTTTGTGAGTTTGTTAGTTTGTATGGAGGGGATAATCTTCTAAACTACTCATCCGATTTTAAAACCTCTTTCACCAGTTGAATGCTACATTATCACTGAGTGCTATAGGCTCTTTATTCCCCCTACTAACATTCAGGACGAAGTCTGCTGGGTTTGCTAGTTCATTATAAAGGGACAAAAACTAAGTATAGCCACAGGCAATTTTGTCACATCGACCACATCATCAGACATCGCCAAGGCGTGATATTTCAGAAGCCAATATCCAGTTTCGGTTGCGATATGTTTACAGTTCGGGAGAGAGCCTTCATAAGTTCTTCAAATGCATCCGCTCCAGAGTCAGTCCGTGATCCATCTGCGCATCTTGTGATACCAATAACCTTGTGGTCCTTACATAACCCTAGTTTTCTGCAGCATTAGCTTCCTGTATAGAATAATACTAACTGATCGACTCACAATTTAAAACCGGATAGTGGTTTGCTAGTACTGGAGTGATCAGGTTGTACTGGAATGATCAGGATCAGATCAGTACTGGAGTGATACGGCATTGTTGTATGGTGGCGGGTACTGAATATATCCACTTACCTAAGACTGTTGACAAAAGTCCGGAGAATGGCAATGGTGGTTCACGGGTGTGCTTCGCACAACCCCTACCGAGTGGTTAGGGGTTATCCTCCACCTCTCACCACTAGATTTGCTGCAACATTAATAAATCTGCTTAAGACATTCCTCACAATAGATCACCAGTCAATATAGTCATGGGATACTTTTAGGGATCTAGAACAGTCGGCAATAGAAGTCGACAACATGACTGGAAGGTATGCATACGTGGTTATAGAAGGTATTTAGGCTTCTACACTGATGACTCCAAACTTGATGAGAAGTTTATTCTTGGGTTTTGAGTTTATTCTAAAGAGCACCTTTCACAAAGGCTACATTGTAGTGTCATTAAAAATGCATAGCATTGATCTTTGGCTGGGACGAAACGTCATCGCCGACTCTACACTGACAGTCAAATATAAAATCTCTGCAATCATTATTCCTGACTTAAAACATTGGCCACAACTGCCGCGCATCTCTAACTGAGATAGGCAAGCAGTTCGAAGTTCACCTTATATGCGTGCCGGGGCACAGAATTATTCCAGAAAGAAGTAGACCAGATGAGTTGACGAGATAAGGGACTACCTTAACTGCTCCACTGGATATGGAGGACTTTTGTTATGTCCCTATCTGATCTTTCTGAACATCATACCTAAAACAGAAGTTCCTAGGCATGCGAATTATAGATGGTCTTGAGGCACAAAATGCAGGAGTCTCAGACAAGTATGAGCAAGTTATGATGTAAATCGTACACTAAATTTGATATCCATTCTATATGGTAGTAGCAGTGATTACTGGATAGTGTTTGATTACCAGACACGCGTCTAGACTTAGAATCGCATATCATGATTACTGCAGAAGCTGTGGCTTAATGATCGTAGGACCCCGCTTCGCAACAAACCATGGTACAATGAAGAGTGTAGCATAGCAAATGATGAAGAGAACGCTGCGCGTATGGCAATGCTTCAGTCAATTGTAACGCGAACACGTAATGAGCTGTATATGGAAAAAGAAAGGTGGTAAACCATCTCCTTAGGCGTAAGAAATGGCTGTGGAAAAATCGCCAGAGTGAGAAAATTGAGACATACAGAAGGAAGAGCGAAGCCCAAAATGCAACTACTGGGAATGTAAAGAAAAGGACGAAAATGTCATCGAAGATGTGCAGACCATGTTGAGAATATGGAGAGATCATTTCTCCGCGTACTGGTACCTAATATATCCAATGACGATGAGACAATCGATGGCAAATTATATACCTCGGATCAGCCGTAAACAGAAACAACAACGTCAGCCTTGACATCAAGCGGAGAATTGTGCTTGCGAATAGATGTTATCTTGGGCTAAGCGAGCAGTTCAGACCTAAAGCCCTGTCTCGAGTAACAAAAGTCCAGCTTTACCAGACTCTCATACAACCAGTCTTGCTTTATGGAGCAGAGTCCTGAGTCCTGGGTCTTATCCAGAAAACACTCCGCAAAAATGATGGTCCTACAGTGCACAAAGGCAAGTATTGGCGACGCATGAACCATGAACTGTATGAGCTATATCCCGATATTGGCATAGTTAGGCGGATCAAAATAACGCGATTGCGCTGCCTAGGCCATATCAGTAGCATGGATGCAGACGAACCTGCACGCAGGGTTTTCGAAACCAAACTCGATGGAAGACAAAAAATAAGAAGACCAAGCCTCCGCTGGAGGGATCAGGTTGATGACTCTCTACGTAAACTTGGTATTGCCAACTGGAGAGATAAGGCAAAAGACAAAACCTGTAGTTCTGCCACAAAACATCGATGCAGTGCGTGAACTGCTAATACAAGATCGACATATCGTGAGATAGAAGCATCCTTGCACATTAGTTCCACTTTAAAACATTTGAGTTTGCATGAACATTTGTCAAACGCACAAAAAAAGGCTCGTGGCAATTGGTGTAAGAAAATGATTAAAAGGTTCGACCGTGGTTTCTTCAAAAGACGTGTATAAAATCGTAGGTGACGTATGAGCAGGAAACAAAACAGCAATCGACCGTGTGGGTCTTTCAAGACGAGCTAAATCCAACAAAAGTTGTTCGTGGAAGAAGCACAGCGAAGCAAATGGTCGACTGTTTCTTCGGCCGAATGGATCATGTGGCCACTGTTCCGCTTGAACAACGTAGGATGGTCAATTCTGAGTGGTACACGACCACTTGTTTACCGGAAGTCTTCGGAGAAATTCATAAAACCAACCGCCAAAGACGAATCATTCTTCATCATGACAATGCGAGCTCTCACACATTTCGTCAAATAGGTGAATTTTTGAGCAGTCAGAACATCGAATTGATGACTCATCCTCCGTACAGTCCTGATTTGGCACCCAATTACTTCTTCTTGTTCCCTAATATCAAAGGTAAAATGCGTGGTCAGCGATTTACGAGCGCCGACGAAGCAGCTTAAGCGTTCAAAAACCATGTTTTGGAGGTGTCTCAAGAGGAATGGAGAAACTGCTATGACAAATGGTTTGAAGGGCAATATTTTGGAAAACAATACAGCCATTTTCATTTAAAAATGTTTGTTATTATTTGCCATTCCCGAAATATAAATAGCAACCCTAGTATGTGCTGAGAATATATTGCTCATTCGCGACAAGACCGCCACAACTCAAAAAACATAGTTTCGAGGAAAACGGCAAATACTAGTTTAAAATTACTCTCAAGCCGAACTTAAAAACAATTTTGTTATTCGAATCAATTTATCTGTTAGAACTATACAAAGAGAATATTATGTATTATTCAGTTCAAAGTAGGTAAATTTTTAGTTATGACGGTCTGCTCGCAAATGAACGATATGCAAATAATTTCGCTGCTTTCTACGTAATAACCTAGTAATTTGTCATTGCTTCTTCTTAGTTCCCATAGACTCCGATTTATTCGACGAAATTTTTTGTATTTGAATATTCTTTGTACGTTTTTAAAGTGATTTGGTCTAAGACACACGAAAACCAATATTTGAAGGATAAGAGGTTTTTAAGAAATATCCCATTTTGAAAAGGAATTGCGGTAGTTCTCGTTATGTTTCTCGAGTATTAAATAAAAAAATTAAATATTTAACCATTACATTTCATTGTCTATGACTTCTTAACCCGTCAATCGATTTCTAATGGTTGGTTTTATTAAAACTTTTCTAATCAAGATCTGCGACCTAATTCCCGAGAATTATAAGAAAGCTAAAGTTATTAAAAAGTAGCAATCTAGCAAATTGTACGTTGATTTTCGATTCTAGGATACAAAACCACATAAAAAAGTTAAATTTGTTTTCATTTATTTGCTCGGTGTTGCATTTAAATTTCATCTCAACTTCTTATTTGTTTGATATATTTTTTTTTGCCATGACAAAATGAATGCCGGAACTCATTTCATAGTTATCATTGAATTTAAACAAAAACCACCGTGCGAAATTTAATAATAAAGAAGATCATTCAACTAATTGCAGTTAATCAGGTTACAATATAATTAAATCCATTAGCAAATCAATTTGAACCACAACATCTGTTGTGACTGCCTCGTCTGACCTTCAAGCTGAGTTAAAAGAAATGGTGAATGTGAATACCGGCAACTGAAATCTCAAGTTTATCGATTGATTTTATTTTTCAAAATTTACTAAATTTTTTTGCTTTATTTAATTCATTCGATTGATTAATAATAAGAAAACATAAAAAATACTTATAAATTAACAATATGGTAGGTATTATTTATATTTATGCAGAGTGAGAGTGTATTACTTATATACAACTTAAACGTCTCCAATACACAGTTTCAAATAATAACTACTCGTATCATGTAGTTATTATCTAAATACTTTGTTTAATAGTTTACAAATGTATTTCGTTATGTGGATTTTCCAGCACTAGAGGCAATCAAATTCAATTAAAAAACAGCGCGACGTCACAAGGCAGATCGATACTGTGACCGACTGATTGAGTGATAGATTGATCATTGAGATTGGAGAGGAGCAAAACAATAATGTGGAGAAAATGAAATGTATGAAAATGGATGGGGCAGTGATTCGTAGATAAATAGCATGAACAGAGTAATGGTGGCGATGATGAACTTAAAAGGTGAGTAAATCAGCACTGGACAGTCTGAATGATCAGGGCAGGTAGAGAGGGTAAGCAGAAACTTGTAGATAGAAGGATTTGTGTTCGGGAGACCAGTGTTTCGGGGAGATCTGTTAGAAACTATTTACAATAGTGCGTGTGTTGTGTTAAGAGTATTTTGTTGTTCCATTTCAATTCTCTCTACGGTTAAACCGAAACTTTGCCATTTCACTGCTTTCTTACTTAATACTTCAGTGTTTATGCTTCTTGTTCCATCTTTTCTTATATAGTTTTTTCTTCTTCTTTGCTTTTTATCATTTATTTTCGTTTTCGTCGTGCCGCTTCATGTAGCCAGTAAAATATCGAGGTCGTCATCAAAGTCGAGGGGTGGTTTTCAGCAATGGGGTGGCTGTTTTTGTTACTTACTAAACTAAATAATTTACAATTTATAAGTTTACAAATAAATGGCTTCTTAATAGTGACCATGAGCACCATGACCGGCATAACCGTAGCCATGACCTACAGCAATAGCGGCAGGAGCATGATGCGCTACAGAGGCATAAGGAATAGCGGGAGCAGCAGCAACGTGGTGGGCAACAGCGGCTGGAGCAGAATGAGCATAGACAGCGGGACCGGCATGGGCTACTGGGGCAGCATGGGCGTATACAGCTGGGCCAGCATGAGCAATGGGGGCAGCGTGGTGGGCAACAGCATGGACAGTAGGGGCGGTCTTGTGAACAACAGCATTGAAACCATTGTGGTCATCAGCGGTGTACTCAACAGTACGCACTGAACCATCGGGTTCCACCAAGGAATAGGAGCCCTTGACTACATCACCATCACGAACTTCGTGTTGGGACTTTACATCACCGGTATGTGAATCGGCAACACCGTAGTTGTAGTGATACTTGGGGTAGGCCTGTAATGAAGCAATGACAAAAACACAATTAATAACTTGAAAACAAGCAGTAATTAACCTTTGAACTGATAACAACTAAAACAATTGTTCTGTTTAATTAAATATTGCAAATTGTTAAGCGTAAGCATAATCTCCACCATCGACAGCAATACAACACCCATGAATGAGTAATTAAACATATGAGTTGCTTGCATTACACACAAGTTGCCAACAATTGTTGTCATAAACAATTTCGTTATAACACCAACAGATAGAAGGACGGCCAGTCACACAGAGCCGCACACTCATATTCCTACAAGATCTGCTGTGCTGTGTGTCTTTTACTTCATCCGTCGGTTTGTCTCTCCTTCGTACAATCAGATGTGCTACATTTGATAATACAACGAACGAACTAGTGTGCTACTTTTCATGAATCTCTGATGTTGAATGAATTTCATTCATACTCAACGCAAAAGAAGAAGAAAAATATACAACAATAATAATAATAAAAAACACAGGTAAATTACATACATAGGCATTAGCAATTAAAAATACGAAAAATATAATGTTGTAATGTGTAATAAAATAAAATAAAATTAAAGCGAAACTGATGAAATAAAGTGGGATTAAAAATAATAGTCTGACTTCAGCTCAAAATAAATGACTGTCCACAAACAATAATTGTAGTGAAATTTTGACAAAATATTTCAAAAAATCACTAACTGATTTTTAATCATAACTTGGTTCAAGATAACGTTTGTTTTTCTATTAAAAATAATTTTTAACAGATCACTGTTTTTCACGAGAAGTATCATATTCGAAATCTATTGGTCAAGCAATAGAAGTATCATATTCCAAATCAAAAACTAATATAAAATATATGTAATTTGTTTATGAGGTATTTTTTAGATTAATATTAATGCAAAATCAAAAAAAAATAATGCTAGTATAGATGTATAAGTTTGATGCTACCCAAACAAAAGACTCAAGAAACAAACTTTTCCTGGTAGAAATATAAACTTTTGAAAATAGAATTTTATATATTTTTTTCTTTAGCAATTATTTTTTTAAAAATACGAAAAAGAAGAATTTTTTTTTTTTTTTATTTTTGTATCAACAAAAGAAGTTTGATAGCAGTTGATAGCATATCAGTTGATTAATGTACTTCATTGCTTTGTATTGCTGTACTGCAAACCAGCTGTCCCGGGAGATATTCTCCTTTTGGGTTTACAGTTACAGTTAAGTACATTTTGTGACGAAAACCGCCATCTGCCGGATATAGTTTGCAATTACACCTGACTCTTGGCACATGCTCATCCTTACTCTGGACCTACTGTTCAAAAGTTTTAAGAACATTTGCAGATTCGAGAAGATTTTTTATATAAAAAGGCCTGCATTTATAATACATATGAAAGCTTAATTAGCAACATTTTCAGACAAAAACATTATCTTACGAACCTGTCATAGAAAATAACAAATTTAGTGCATGAACAAAACTGACTTATTAGCCTAAATCAATTTGTCGTTCAAACAATAACTTCAAGATGTTTTTTTTGGATTTATAAATAAATTAAAATTTTCCCATTACATCGCATGAAGGGATAGGGAAGAGCTTTTCACAATCACTGTGCTATGCGCTTTCCCGTTTCCATTGGGACCTACAGTTTTTTGAGAAGATATTCCATGGCTTATTCCTCGATAATGTAACCGTCACTAAGCGAGGTGGCCGTCGTCGAAAGAAGTGTAAGGTGGTCAGAGCAGAGATTGGAGATAATGTGATTTCTCTGTTGGAGTAAAACGCAAATACTCTTATGATTGCACGCTGAAAAGAACGACCATTGCAAGCATTGTTTCCATGAATTGAAGTTCTGCTACTTTTATGTTTCTTTGTTGTCTGCCACGTTTTTGTTTTCAGCAGTTTTCAACAAACAAACCCATATTTGGGTCACAAAAACATACAATATTAATATATTTTTCGAACAGTAATATAAAGCACTAAGTGTTTGGACACAAGTATTCTATACTTGCGGCAAGTTACAGTTATATTTACATCCAAATATCAACAAAAAGACAGATATTTCAGCCTGTGGCTATTAATAGATGTTATTGAAAACTCCTAAACTGGAAACTCGTGACCTACAGTTTAGGGTGTTAGACCAAAGTTGGTGATACATTAGTCAATAGGAAATAGACAACATACATGAAATTTTTAAATTGATAGCCACAGATAATTTTTATCCGACTTTTCTTGCCATATTGTTATTTATATATCGAAAACAATTGAGAGTTTCATTTGCTTGAGCAGAAACTGAGTACATATTTATTTTTCTAATTTTTATAGAAACAAAAGAATTAAGCAACATACTCAACATGTTACTGTTTCCCACGAATATTTGCCTACATACGACGATTAATTCACCTGTTTGCATTTAATATTTTCCCATAGATTATCTATGATTTGAAATATTCTTTTTGATTTCTACACTTTGAAACCCACGGAAATTCGAGATGAATTTCATTTGTCTGCTGTTCGTCTTCTCTCTGCATTTTCTGTTTTCAACCATTTACCAAGATGTGACACTTTGCGTGTTGTCTGGGATCATGAGGTGATTACTAATATCTGTTGCTGTTGCTGTAACATGAAGTACGTAATACACCGAAGCCATAATTCATAATAATTATTAACTCATCCAGTTGTAAAAAATCATTGGTAACCACATTAGCGAATTGGTTTGGTATTGCAACATGAACGGTGTGGGAATTAGGATTTTATAATAAATTTGAATAAATTTGATACAAAGTATGAGATAACTAAATACTTTAAGGGCATACAAGCAACGATGCTTAAGGACTTTGCTAAAGTGTACAAGTTTAATCAAATCTACTGCTCAATTAAAATTAAATTGATTTAGGGAAGTATTCTAAGATACATACACTCAATATATAAAGATTGCTATTAATAGCAATTTTTTGTTTTTACAGGAAATGTACATAACAACAAACTTTTTGCATGGTTGATAAAATATCTGACATACTATTTGCTGAACTAACAAAGTTATGTTGGCTGAACTTTTCTGCTGTATTTACTAACATATTTTTCGAGCATAGCGACTTAGCTCTGATAAGTTCGGAAATTGTTTGGCATAACCAAAAAGATGTACCAGTTAAGGATACAAAAGCATCGGGTGACATATTTTGTTGTAAATTGATAGGTTTTCTTTGGTATTATGAAATATTAAATGAGGACACACTTCCAATTCAATTTTTCAGTTCGCAGACGAAAATTTGAGGATCGATTTTACACATTATAGTGGTTTAATGCAACCAAAACTTCCGACAACTTTTACTCGGCTCAAGTTTACCTCAAAGCGTTTTATGAGACACCTCCCCAAGATGTTCTGCATACCTGTGCATCAACTGTCAAAGCACATGGTATCGAAATGTAGAATCATTCGACGTTTATTCTTCTATACCTACTGAGCAAAATTGATTTGAAACTTTTCTATATTTCTGCCAGTCGTTGTGTACATCGTTACCTTAATATAAAAAAGACCCAACTCATAATTTTTCGAAATCGAGAGTTTTTGATCCACCTTGTATTAAAATCTCCTGCAGGTTAGATGAAACCTAAGGACAGTTATAAGTTATAATTGTATTGTAAGTTGTAATTGTATTTTTAGATTATGTCCATTTTTATCACGGTTTTTCCTCCTCCTGTAGAATTTGCTTTTCATGAGTTGAGTCTTTTTTATATTAAGGTATCGATATGAAGCATTTTTGGTTTGACAATTCCTGTGCAAGTTTACAAGGCTTGCAATCTTGAATACCACTTATGTTTATTTACTTATGATCTAAAATTAATATTAACTTGTCCTAAAGTTTCGCCTGTCCAGTTGTAATTTGTACACACACCCTATAACTTGAGTGCTTTTCTTAAAGCAAATTTAAGGGGAACATTTGCATTCAGTATAAACATGTTGAAGCTGGTTGAGGTGACAGTGCCACAAATTATTCATATTGATTGCCCGTCAGGATACGTCATAGACGAATAGGGCTAAAAAATTGTAACCCAAATAATGAAAGCAATGCTCTATTTTGAATTGAATTAGTCCAACTAAAAAATACAGCAGCCTTATCTTATTTAAACCAAAATGGATTCCTCAAACGTTTAAAAAATCGATTAAATGAATTCGAATGTTTAGCTTAGTGACAAATTATGGCTAAAAAGTTTAACAACTATTGAGTATTTGTCTATACGAGTATGCCAAAATCAATATTATGAAAGCTATTGCTTTCAATAAGATTTCGGATAAAATATCAAAACCTCTTTTGTATCTTATTGATGGTTGTAGATATGATAGACATTGTGCAGTAAACCTCATTGCCGTTTGACAAATTCAATTGAAGTTATATTAAATTCATTTTATATCAACATTGCGGTTTTTAACAAACCACAGAAATCACAGACATATTTTACACAACGACATAGAACGTAATGAGAATATTACTCCTTTTTGACCTTTAGCTGCAGTACTCTACTTATATATCAAACACTTACATGATAATCCAAACCCTCATCGGGATGACCATGACCATGACCAGCATAAACAGCTGGGGCGCCAGCATACAAGGCAGGACCACCGTGACCACCATGCAAAACACCAGCGGTGGCAACACCCACAACAGCCAAACAGATCAAGGACTTTATAATATGAAACGAAACGAAACAAAACACAACAAACACTTAGTAAAACACAGATTCTTAATATGAAAATTACATTTCCAAACACTTTTATAATTAAAAACCACAATTTTTTTTATAAATTTTGAATTCCACAAATGTCCTGTTTTTATCAATTCTTAACATTGTGCACCCATTTTGTTCTCTGTTACATGGACTCACTTTAAAGAAAGCCATTTCTAGATTTAAGTGGAGATTGTAAATTATTTAGTCGAGTATTGGCAAGTAGACGTCTAGACGACTCTGTTTATTGTAGGCAACTGATAACTAGAACCAAGTAGGAAATCTCTTTTATATACAAAAAGACAGAAACTCCGCTATACGATGGAAATGTATGGTATAGTATCGTAGCGTATACACGCTTTTGGCAACAGACTCCACCCGTGATAAAGACCCGGGCTATAGAAAATACAAGTACACACAAACACAGTTCGAACTACCAACTAAGCATGCTCAGCTATACGATTTGAGTACTCGGCAGTCATTATCGTCTCAGAGGGTTAAAACATTAAACGCTTAAACAACCGACAAGACCGATACATACAACAACAGTCGACAACAACACTAGCAGCTCATATAGCATAAAGTCTACTACAACAACAAGTTGGCCTCTGTCAAAATTGGCAGAATTAGATTAAATAGTAAACAGGCAAAAATACAGGGAAAATGTAGCTAAAACGACAATAACCAAGAAAGAGTACAAGTTTCAAATAGAGTAATGCATGGTATTGGCCCCATACATCATTGACTGGAGGAGGGCAGTATGACAAGTTTGGTTAGTTTGTATAACCTGCATAGCCAGTGACTTAGCATAGCGCGGCTGAAGTAGTTTTAATAAAATGTTGGCGTTACTTCAATTTCTAAGCGGCTTCAGTTTCTAGGGGGTGAAAAAAAGGAACAAGTGGGAGTTTTAAGAGGCTTTTTTAAAGCAACCTAATTTTTAAAAATTTTGAGGAATTTTACTATGCAACAATTTCAAACAAATAGCTTAGGACCCCAACCAAACAAATTCCATATAAAATTACTTGCAAAATATAGAACACAGTTTTGTTCGAGCTAATCAAATTTTTTGGTGTACCTCAAAATGCATCTCACCTCTGAATCACAGTTACTAGAGAAATGTCTCGTCCATGTTTCCTAAACCGCTAGAAATTTGACAATACTTTCTTAAACAACATTATAGGTCTAAGATTGCTTGACAACTCTCTGAAGGATAAATATACAAATATGACACCAGAGATGGGAAAACCGATGGAATGTTAAAAAAAATATAGCCTATAAGTTGAAAAGCTGATTGTAGCTTCGTGCAAAGTTGTAGTATACAATATTATTGTAATTATTGTAAAAACTTTGTAAAATGTACTCAGTAACAAAAGAGGCACAAGTGTGGAAATTTCGTGTATCATTACTTACTTAGGTGGCCTCAAACAACCCAATGAAGTCAATGGAAATATTAGGATAACCTGTTTCTCCAACTGGCCCGATATCTAGCTTTTATCTACCAGTTGGTAACACCATGCTCTGGCAGAGCTTGGTATTCCCTCCAGTCAGGTGGATGTTCTGTTACTAAACAAACAAATTAAAGGGTGTTTCAGTAAGGTTGTCCTTTTTAAATTTGGTGTAAATTTTTTGTTCTGCAAATTAATCAAAATGGACCGCTTTACGAAAGAACAATGCGTAATAATTGCGAAAACTTATTACAAAAATATGGCATGGCTTCGTTAAATCACAAAATTGTCGCATTTCGGGCTGAGAAACAAATGCACCCACATTGAGCAACTGACTGGTGCGGATTTAGGTCAGGCGGCGTGTTTGAGCCTTATATTTTGAAGATGAGGTCTAAATTGCAGTGACTGTGAACGGCATTCATTACAGGAACATGATAACGAAGTTCTTGTGGCCTCAACTGGACCGCATGTGCCTGGACGACACGTGGTTTCAGCAAGCCGGCGCCACGCGCCACACCGCGCATGATACAGTCGATTTATTGCAGCAACGATTTCCAATACAAATTATCTCAAGAAATTCTGATGTCAACTGGCCACCAAGATCATTGGATTTAACGCGGTGCGATTTCTTTCTTTGGGGTTTTGTGAAATCTTGGGGATATGCGAATAAACCAGAAACAATTCCTGAGCTCAAATCCGAGATCCAAAGCGTGATCGGTAAGCTACAGTCACATCTATATGAAAAAGCCATGGAAAATTTCATGCACAGAACAATGGCCCCTCATCAGAGCCGTAGGGCCTATTTGTCGGAAGTTTTATTCCATACTTAATCGGAACATATTTTCTTTATAATTCAATAAAAAAATCATAACAATTTCATAAAATTCGTGTTTTTATTTTAAAATTAAAAAGTGTATTCTTACTGAGACGCTCTTTACAAACATCGGATTTTAGGATTTCAATGTGATGAGGCCAAAAAATTTCAAAAAAAACGTTCAAAAATACTTATATATAAAATGCCCCAAATTCAAAATCAACCAAAATGTATGAAGAATGGTCCAAAAAGAATGTAGAAAGTTAGTAGAAAAATTTATGAAAAATGGCTCACGTAAAATATGAAAGACTACCATATATTTGGGCAATTATTCTAATGAAAAAGAAAAAGATAAATTTTAATTGTGGCCACAGAAATAGATTTCTCGCAGAAAAAATCACCACAGATTACTTTACATAAATTCAGTAATTATATTTCCAGTGCTTAAATGAAAGTAAATGCGTCTTGGCCGGCAAGTCCTTGCAAACAATGCATTTATTGGACCACCAGATACTCTCGAAGTCTCGGCTTCTTCTTCCCCTGGTAAGTCCTAATCCACATCAGCACTCATTTTATCTTCGAAAATATCTTCAATCGGTTCTAAGTCCGTACAAATCCAATTTTCAATATATTTATTAGAACGCCGTTTTTAAATTCGACATAGAAACTATGGAATTAAGCGTCTCAGGAGAAAATTTGTAAAAACAATCGCGCAATTTTTTTTAAAATTTACAATGTGTTGATTGTCATTTTCATTCCATTTTTCAAGTGTCGTATTAAGCGCCGCAAGCAAAATTTTTCAATTTAAAATAAATTGCCTACTAAGTACAGAGGAGACTGACAAATAAAAAATATGGTGACAAACCTAAATTAAGTCCGAGACTGAATCCAGAGTATGAGTTAGAATCAATGTGAAGATTCCGTGTTAGGAAATTAATAAAATTTTAGAAACATTAAATATAACTAGAAGAACGAACTTATAATACTACCCGAAATGCCTTAGTCGCTTGGCATTATTAGTGAGAGCACGACTCCAAAACTAATATTTTTGCCAGCGATTTATACTGAAAATAAATAGTTTTCGAGTCCTACAAAATTATCTTACTTGATATTGATATAAAATGGTAAATTTGAGCCGCTCTAATCTTTAAAATAAGTTACAGCAGCAGAAAGCTTGAAATTTTACTTAATTCGTACTTTTAAGAAGCACTTCTAAGCATCATCTGCCATGTGCAATCTTTTGGTTCCATATTTGTGACCGTAGAATATTGACTCTCAAATATCCAGAATCAAATTACTTGAAATTTAAGCCCCTTCGGTACATTGATATCCACCTTTGACCATTGACTTTTTTTGCAATAAAAGTTACGAGATTTCCTACCATGTTACTTAGAAGAAAATTAAAGGTCATAATAATGATTTGCGGAAAATTATTTATTAGTTTGGTAGAATTTTGTATTTACGTGTTTCTTCATTATAAATACCATTAAACAAAAAACATTTAAATGGAGTTCAGAATTTTAAAGTTTCAGAAGTGGAATCGGAGTTTCGAAAAGTGTCTTTTAAAAACCGAACGACGCATAAACGATTGCAGTCTCTTAAAAACAGTCTTCTCGACACAACTTCATTCATTATAAATTATTAAGGGTTAAAACGCATAAATAATTAAGTGTTATTGAAATTATGGGTCATACCTAGGACCAACCATTTAACAAATTTATCGCAAATTTTTGTTACAGTTTCATTTTAATGACTTTACCTAATTCAATATTTAAAATCTCAAAATACGCTTATATTCATGAAGTCACATAGTGCCATCATTGTGTTACGGCCTCCGGTTTTTACATTTTGCAAACGAACCAACCTCTTCTGTAGCTGACTCGACTATTGAGAGCAAACAATGGATTTTCAAAACTTAGTATGGGTATTGAAAGCGAGAGTATAATATTGAAATCAGTATACGATTAGAGTTTGATTTGTTTGGTAATTGGTTTTCAAAAATACTCGGAGCAGAGGCTCATGTTTTCAGTGTGGTTCGGAGTTTCTCTGTGATAGTTTTTACAAATGTTTTGCGTTACTTCTTGACAACTTGTATGAATTGGTTTCTGTTCATATATTTCGGTTTCTTCTTAGTTGGCCAATGGTGGTGGCAGCAATTCTCTTAATGTTCTTCCATCAAATTACGGTGTATGTTCGTGCATGAATACATCCATTGAACAATAAATAAATTCACACCTTGTTTTTCTGCATTGTCATTAGATCAAATTTGTTACGGTTAATTAACAATTGTCTGTTGTTGTTTCTGTTTATACCCAACATTTGGAAAGGACTCCAATAGAATACTCGTATGTTATGGTGGTTTAAAAAGTGATTGGTTTTAATGTTATAAATTACGATTTATTGTATAGTTGACAGGGATTTGGCAACCAAACTCTTGTTTGTTTATTAAATCAAACTTCCGTAATATCAATTTGAAAGGCAAAAATCCTGAAAAGTTGCAGACACATATGGATTGAACTGGAAAAATATAAAGTTCTTGTACCTTTAATGCATATAGCTGCGTAAAAGCATAACTTTATCTATTTAAATGATTAATAGTGATAATTTATTTTACGTCCTCTGATATGAATGGACGATGAAATTACACAACTTGATTTAGAAGTTCCATAGCAAAACCGTCCCAAAAATGTTGGAAAACATATTTTTCATTTGGTACTTATTATTCAAAGTCGTTAAATATCCACGTATCGTATAAAAGTAAAATTTTGGTCTTAAAATTTAATCACAGATCTTCATTAAAAAAAATTATAAAATTATTAATAAAACTAGCCATTAGATGCATGGATGCTTTTGGTCATCGGCTAGCGGGTCCAGAGAATAGCAATCTTTACTTTTCCATCTTTCATACCGTCCAGCCAATCCCGAAAAAGGTGAAGCTAACAACCCCGATAACTGCAGACCAATTGCAATATGCTCTACGTTCTCAAAGGTAATCGAGGGCATGAGTAACTACCGTTTCGTGAATAATCCAGAATAATCTGACGGCGTTTCTCTGCGAACAGTGTAGTCGATTAATACCTAGAACCACATATAGACATTAGACCGACTCACATTTTATGGGGGGGAAGTGTAGTCCACCCCTCAAATTACACATTGGATTGTTTTCTGATGATTCCCAAAATATTATGTCTCTGGCGTTAAGATCCTGTGAGCTGGACCGTTTTTAAGAAATATATATTTTTTTTGTTTTTCAAAGAAATTTGCACTTTAGCTAAAGACAGTCGGCCTTATTCATAAAAAGTTATGAGACATGATTTACCATACAAAAATCGTCTCTCAAACCTCTCATAACTTTTTGTGAATAAGGCCGAATGTATACAATATTCATATCATATGAAAAGGGGTTTTATGGTGCGTCCAACGGTATATAAAACATGTCAAAACACATCCTGACACATCCGCTTTACAGGGGCATTCTGCCAAAAATCGCATTTTTAAGTTTTAAGTACGGAGGTTTTTCTGATTTAAATGTCAGATTGGAGTAATTCGAAATATTCAAAAATTTCACTTCGGAAAATGTATAACAAAATATAATCAGTATATCTATACAACAATGATGACCTTATCAAAAGAAAAAATTTGTTACCCATTTTGCCCAGTTTAGAACGTAATGTTTTCGGCGTATTGAATTTTGGGTAAAACGGGAACTAGTCCGACTTTAAAAAAAAAAAGCTGAAATACGTATTCAGTTAAATCGACTAAGGATAAAAATATCTCAATCTGACATTGAAATAAGAAAAATCTCCGTACCAAAAACTTAAAAATTAAAACTTTTTGCAAAATTTCCTTGAAATAAGGATGTGTCAGGACATGCTTTGACATGTTTTATAGATTGTTGGACGCGCCTTAAAAAAAGCTTTTATATGATACCAATATTATATACATTGTCCACAGTTAAAGTACAAAATCTTTTGAAAAACTAAAATAAATACCTTTTTTATAAATGATCCAGCTCACGGGATCTTAATGCGAAACATACGAAAGGAACTGTCTGATAGACATACATAGTTGTGACCCTGGATATTTTCCACGCATGTGGTAGAGTCTGGTATGACGCACTATTATCTAAGATTATTGATTTTGTCTTTGGTAGTAACTGCTCTAGTTTTATTGCGAGGTTTCTCAGACATCGTTCTATACGTGTCATTATTGATGACATATAATGTGATGAATATAGACTTAATGCAGGGGTACAACCGTTGAGAGTGTGAAACATCTATATTACTTTCACCGGAATCCTTGAAAAATCACTGGACTCGTTGGAGAACTTATGCAATCTACATAATAATTTTACTCCAACACTTCATAACAATCTGATTTTTTGTCCCTTTTTGGTAAGATTTTCAATATTTTCTGCTTTTGATTCTATACGCGGCTGCAAGCGTATGCAAATCTTACGGCTCACTCCGACTTCTGCCATTTACCTACCGCTTTTCTCTTTTAAACTTTATTCTGCATCAAATCCCCATTATCAGCTGTGGTATTGAGACTCCCTGGGTAGCGCAGGGTTCTGTCCTCTCTCCTTTTTCTTATCATCATCAACGACCTACTTGGCCGGACTTCTAACCCTCTATACTCCTTTCCACATGACAGAAATATTGTGATTCACATTCGTTCGAATCGGTCTTGTCTTTTCGATGTGCAAGGCAGAAAAAAGGTGATGCATTACTCTGCCAATCATGATGTGAACTTAAATGGGGCCGGACGAATCGAATCGATTTTAATTCACTCCGTGTTTCGTGCTTTTAGACAAACCCACAATTTGCACAGCTCTGCTTTCCGTTCCTATGGATGGTGGAGGTCAGAGCTAGATTTAGACATCGAATATCGACTTCAAGGGAGCCTATTTAATATCGCTGGTCAGCCCAAGAAAATATTAAAATACTCCAACTGATGCTAATAGCTTTTAATCCTTACAGCTTCCAAGAAAAAACACTCTTCTTACGTTATTCTTCAATTTGTTTATCTAGTTCTCTTTATTTCTGGCAATCATATTTGTATTGTCTACGAGTATTTATATTCAGTTAATTAAACTAATGCTATGCCAAATATAGATTATGTTAAACATATATAAAACTATGAATAGTAATATAACGACTTCACACTCGTCATACAAAAGCTCATAGAAAATTTTCTTATTACTGACATATAAATGACAAATATCGGATATTTAAAGTCGATTTCAATTGATGATTTTCAACTGTGATACTGAGCTTAAATGTTAATAAACAAAATCTGTTAATAAGTAAAATAAAAAACAATTCTGTCCAATTCCTTGAAGGTAGAGTCTTGTGATATGATATGATGTAGAATGAAAACCACTACGAAACGATCATCTTATAATAGTATTTCCAAAAAGTCGTATTCAACACTTATTTTATATAGGGGAACCTCTATGAAGTGAAGAGTGTTCTCAGTTTGATCCTGATTACAGATGGTGCAAAAACCAATGGTGTTGCTTTTAAAGGCTCTTCGCTGATGTTAAATAGCCTGCCTCTTGCGCTTGTCGCACGGGTTTACCAACCAGGAGCGTAGTAGCAATTAAATATATCATAGTTCAGCTTTGAAAAGAAGTCGTGGAACTGCTAAAATCTGGCTTTTTCAATAGTGTCGTTGCGTTACATGTCACAAAGCAGGGTTATTACTTGTTTGGAATTGATTACAATTATTAGACGAGTATTCAAGTGTTTGATCATTCCTCAGCCCAATACGGTTTCCTCTCTATAATTTCTGCAGCTAAGATCTGGTGTAGTCTATGAGTTGAGAATTGAAGAACTGTATTGATTTATGAAAATTAAGTTTTACCATTGATATGTATAAGGAAGTTGAGGAAACTAGTTCGGCGTGTTATTTGGAAAATGAAACATTTTCTTTATGAAGAACCGAAATAGACTTGGTCAGAATACTACTGCTAAACAAAATACTCGTATATACTTATATACCGAAACCGATAAAATTTTGGATGTTTACTTCGTATTGAAAAGGGGGAAAATCACTATGTATATGTACCATCGATTAAATCTCCAGACTCAATAGAGTACCATTACGAAATTAGAGCAAAAACTAATTTAACTTTAGTGCACATACATTAGAAGAAACCTTCTCCTGTAAATTTGTATTGTTGTTATTTAAGTTATTTTGGCGGTAAGGGTACGATATATCCGAAATTGCATGATTCCAGAATCAGGCTTTTGGTTGTGTCTGATTTCAAGCCTCGCTTTTTTCCCAAATTACTACAATGTACGTTTTGGCCTCGTTGGTAAAACGTCAAGGTTTCCAAAATTGGGTGGTGCTATCATATACCGTACCATATGATTGATTATACCTTCTGATCTACCTTCCTCATTAAACTTATGGCGATTTCGTTTCTAAGAAAAAACTCAACATTTTTCCGCCTTTTGCCCTAAAAGTGCCTTTTTGTGTTCGTTGGTGAAAAAAGTGCAACCCCAAAAGTGCAAAAATGTTGCATTTCATGGGGGAGAATGTTGCCCGATAAAATGGTAAATTTGTTGTCATTTTGTTTGGATTATTTGCCCTCGTTAAGCTAATTTTTCTAACTTTTGTAGTGGTCGCAAGGGTAATTTAAGCGGCTTCAGTTAAATTCGCTTACCTTCTCAAACATAGTGGTCAAATTCTTAGTTAAGCGGGAATAAGCAAAACTACCATTTGTATTGGTAAACTTTCGACCAGTCTGTACGAAGACTCGCTTAAAATTGCTTAATATCGCTTAATTTCCATATACACTGGTCGAATAACTTACTCAAGCTAGGAAATAAAGACATGCTTAAAAAGCATACAGCTATGGGAAAATACTCACCCTAAAAAAGTGCAACTTTAAAGGGGCAATGACAACATTTTTTTAATGTCGCCTAATACAAGGGCAACATTATTTTTTAGAAACGAAATCACCATTACTTTCTGCGAAAACTCCAGAAACACAAATTCATAATAATAAAACTCATAATTCATAATAATAAAACTGATTTATACGAATTATGCGAAGTGCCCACGATGAAAAAGTAATACACCAAGAGAAGGTAATAGCTACTTATAGCCTCATCTATAGGTATGGGGGTATATATCATATTCTTGGACCGAAAACCCTGGAAATTTACTGAAAAAGTTTGCAAAAGCTATAGTGTTTACAATTTGCGAATTATTGTGCTCTAACACTTAATTAACAGAGAAATTATTAGTTTCTCATTATGTTCCATGAAGGAACTGGGGAGGGCTTTTCAACACTGTCTTACCATTTTCCCCGATTTAATTACCACAAAAACTCTCCCACCTGCTTTGTGTAAAAAAAGGCATAAAGAAACTCTAATTATTCCAGTCACCTATCGCCCATTCTCTCATCCACTATATTCTCCACAATTTTGCTAACTATTAAGTCGAACAGCTGTTGCATCGAAACCCCCCTCTTCACGATTAATAGGGCGCTTGTGTGTCACCTAGGAGTTGTGCGATTAAACATATGGAAAATTAGACGATAATTTGCTCATCCCAACGGGGCTTCTTTATCATCGGGGCCCAAGGCAACTGCCTATGTTCCCTCTCTGAAAGTCCGGCCCTGGTGTATATACTGAAGAACCAGATGCTCTTGATGTTCTGGAGATGGAATCACAGTGTGATATTCGTTGATATAATCATGTACTTCAAGAGTTGAAATAAGCCTTCAAGTGTTTGGGCTTTTTCAAGCAGTGTATAACATTATTCACCCCATCTGATCATCTCAAAATCTACATCACTTATATTCGGACAAAGCTGGAATATAACTCTGAGCTTCGGGATCATGTTCAAAGGAGGGCAATGGTTTTAGTAGGTGATAACAGGCAATCCAACTCTGTTATCTCCTTGGACCATCGTCGGAATGTGGGCTTCATAACTTTGTTCTATAGATAATTCCATGTGAATTGTTCCTCTGGGAAATATGACGTCATATCATATACAATCGTACGATCGGGTTGTCTGCTTAAAACAAAAAGGGGTTGTCCAATTTTTAAATTTAAAATTTAAAATTTTTTTAAAATTTCTTTTCTTTTCTATTCTATTAGCTAACATCAAGACCATCTATATCTCAATAAATAGATACATAGTTTTTTAAAAAAGAGGATGTTTTGCAAATGCATCCTCATGATTCCTGGCAAACCGTATAGCTATTTCAAACCTCGACACAGATCTTCATCAGCGGTTTTTTTGGAATGCTACCGGCTTCTTTCCATCTCCAGAGAACCATCGGTCCTCATTAGAAATGATTTCTGTTGTTCTCTAAAAGACAACACATTGTCTACAGACAATTGTTATAGCCTGTTTGTACGTTCATCAGGGATGATTTTTTTATTTATTCGGCCTTTTTATTGGTGCTTTTCTATTCTACAACTCAAGCTCAAGACCGTCTATATCTCTATATATAGAGATATAGTTTTTTAAAAATCTCTATGTATTGAGTTGTAGATGGTCTCGAGCTTGACTAATAGAATAGAAAATTACCAAAAAAAAGGCCAAATAAAAAAAAATCATCCCTGCTGAATGTAGAGCACGACGGAACAACAGGCAACAGGAACAACAAAAATCATTTCTAATGAGGACCGATGGTTCTCTGGCGATGGAAAGAAGTGGTTTGCAATTGTTTTCTTGTGTGTGTTGCTTGCGATATTTTTCGAACACTTGCATAGTGAAAAATTCTCAATTCAGATGAGTTTTCGTTTTGTTTGATGAATTTTTCAAAAGCAGCATTCCAAAAAACTGCTGATGTAGATCTGTGGCGAGATCTGAAATGGCTATACGGTTTGCCAGGAATCATGAGGATGCATTTGCAAAACATCCTCTTTTTTAAAAAACTATATCTCTATTTATTAAGATGTAGATGGTCTTGAGCTTGACTAATAGAATAGAAAAGTACCAATAAAAAGTCCGATTAAATAATAAAAAAAAATTTCTTTCCAAACAACCGCTGATGAAGATCTGTGGCTAACCTTAAAATAGCTAACGATTTGCCAGGAATCATAAGACTGCATTTTGCAAAACTTATTTTGAAAAACTATATTTTTGTTTATAGAAATATAGAATGGTCTTGAGCTTGAATATTAAAATAAAAAAAATTAATTTTAAATTTTAAACTTTAAACTTAAATTTTAAAATTGTTAAGTCTTTTAATTTTTGTTTTTAAAAACCTCTTTCAAATTTTTTAAATTTTTAATTTTTATTTTTCAATTTTCAAATTCACATCCGTTTGTTGTCACTTGGCCAGTGGATAGAACGACACATTACTGGGAGAATTCGTTTTCCAACCGAATCGCCCGTATGTGGAATAATGTGAATGTAGGGAATACACTTAAGATATACTTAAGATCTTAAGATATTTCCAAGTTTAAGGCAAATATCAACAAACACTATACTCTCTTTCTCTGTCACGTAGTTCAAAACTAGTCATACCAGTGGGTGTGCTTTCCTGAATTACATACTGTTCCAACGAAACCCTACAATTTTAAACTTAGAAAATGTAGTAGACCTTCAACGGATGTAGTATAAAGTATTTGTAATCATTTTAATATCTTAGTTGAAGAGTCTCGTAGTACTCAAGAAATAAAGCTATTGTGAATGAAAATCCATTAGTTAACAACTAAGTTCTAGCAATTTTAGTAAATAACTACACGGATGTAAACTCTTGTCGCATATAATACTTCAAATGGAAATAGGCTGATATAATAAATGAATTTTATATCTACATATTAGGGCGGATCAAATTGTATGGAGTGATTTTTTTTTCATGAAGCGTATAGCAAAAACGTAGTCTATAGGTGATTTTAGAAATTTTGCTCAAGAGACCATAGCTCTAAGCCCCCAAAAGGTATTTTTATCACCTTTCAGAATCTGTTTTTTTGTTGAAACCTTGAAAATTTTGATTTTTTCAGATCGATTTTCCTACAAAAAGGAGTTCGAAAACAAAAAAATTGATCGTAATAAAAGTTGTTGGAAATTATCTGAACTCGAAAAAAATCGAAGAAAATTCAGAATTTATTAGTTTAAAAGTTCATTTTAGGCTATTTTTCGACCAAAAATTCCTAATATCTCTACTAAAAATAAAAAAAAATATTGGCTTTCAAAAAAGCCCACATTAATTAAATTATTCTATGCATATATCTATTTTGAAATTTTGGGGGGCTCCAAATCCGACTTAGAGCTATGGTTTCTTGAGCAAAATTTCTCAAAATCACCTATAGATTACGTTTTTGCTATACGCTTCATTAACCCGCCCTACTACATATATAGTTTTTCGTCGTCAGTCAACCGGCATAGTGATGGCGACACTTTGGAGTAATTTGCCTTTCAAAAACTCCCCAAAATCAGTTCGGAATGGGTGTATAAGTATAGGTCCCAAACAATGAGTCTAGAAATATATTGCGCCAAGCTCACTGATTGCAAGAAGCAAGTCTCTTCAAGTGCTGAGTTAATACGTTAATGTTCGTCATAAGGGCTGTCCATAGAAGGCCGTTAACCAGGTATACAATATCAATATAGCCAAATATATAATAGAATGTATCAATATAGCCAAATATAGAATTTATTTACAAATCTTTCTATTGAGATTATTTCGAGTTCAATTCACTGAAAATGTATAGATTTTTTAAGTACATTCTCATCTGTAGGGAAGTGCATCACACGGTGTTGAAATGAATGAGATTTTTTACCACAAAACTAAAGATACATTTTGCATTAGTTATAGAAATGGCTGGAAATTATCACTAATTGGCCAAGTAGAATAGAATGTATAGAGGCAGTTCACTTTTACCTAGATAATTTATTCCAACTAATTTTGAAACTTTTGCTTACATACATTTTATAATTGCTAATAAATAGCAAATCATTATATTGCACCCTGACAACAGAACTGTAACAAATTAGAAGTAGAAAATATATGAAAATTCTTAATATTAGAATCACACTGTTTGATTAAAACCTGTATATTTTGAGTTCTTTCACTTTCGTGGGTAGTGTGCGATATGTTTATGTGCCAACTAACATACCGGCAATCTCCTTACTTGGCAACATCCGTATAGCCGTTACGAATCACTTTGAAATTGAATTCAAAGAATTCGGTAAAATAATAAAGTTCCTCTCGTCATGTTGTCATAGATTTCAAAAAAAAAGTAAAAGTACTTCAACTTCTATCGATATTGTAAAGTACAAATATAATGTGCGGTAGCGCAAATTACTCATTGATTTGAATTAATTGCTTAATTAATTCGATTCACATGGTATTGCTCAACATTCAATAATGCGAATAAAGTGTTGCCATTACTGCTCCACTCTCCACTACTTCTAGTGGGAGTTACTCACTTCGACCACAAAAGTTGTTGTCTTTTGATTGAGTTTCTAACCAAACCATAAACATTTTTGATTCGGTTTGGGTTTTAGGAGTTTGTAGCAGCGACGCAGTTACTTTCTGACTTCACTTCACTTGATATCGAAGTTGTGCAGTTATGCCTCATTTATTTTTAAATAATTTATCTTTGCGGTAGAAAAATTACAACTATAACTTAAATTGTTGGTCTCTGTTAGCAAAATGCTATTTATTGTCATTTTATTTTTAGTCTGTTTAGGTCTTTCCACAACATTTGTGCAATAATTTTGTAACGAAAATTTCGATTTCATTGTTGCGGCGGAATTCATAATTAAAATCATGTAATCATATCAAGGTTAGCACGACGTGTAACGGATCAATACTACCAGCGATGAGAGCAACAGCCACAAAACAGTTAAAAACAATCATAACAATTGACCATTTGTGTATATTTAATCATAAACCGAAACAATAAAAACAAGTAATAGGGTAATACCACAGATGTCAAGTAACCGTTTCAAGATTACAAGTATTGAGTCAACATAATTGTGCCGGATTGTAGAAAATACACCAACGAACTTACAATAATACGTTGTCAAGTTGAACCTAAAACAAAGACACAAGTCTACGTCTTCAACTACATCGATATCTTGCACAAATTGTATTTCAATTTCAGTTTTATTGCACTTCTTTTCAGGCTGACTGCACAATGGCGACAAATATCTATAAATACATTCATTACCTGATTTGCATAAGCAGTAATCGATTTCCATGTCAATATCAATAGAACCAATCGTAGACCCCCAAATAATCAGTCATGATTTATCATATCGAATCCGGCATGACTTTAAATAATTACTCAGAGTGTTTAATTGCTACCAACTAATATCCTTTACGATCATTTTCTTTAGCATTCGGTTTGATTATGATAATAAAATATTTTATGTTCGGTCATACGTGGTTCGTTTTATTTTGTTTTATTGCACACTCTATATTACATTCATATCAAATGTCTTTTTACAATTAATAATAATAAACATACAAATTCATATGTATTATATACCATTGCCATGTTTGTTTCTTAAGTCTTTTGTTTCGTCTGTGTGTCATACAATGCAATATTTGGACAACTTTCGACAATTGTGCAATACTTAGTAGGTACGAGGGGACTTATGTATTAACATTATTGTTGGATGGTGTTCTGATCTGTCCTGCATATGCAAAATCAATTTTCGGAAATACCACACTCTCCTACCGCAAAGGAATTCCTGGAACAAAAGATTTCGTTGTGTATGTGATTTTCTACACAGATTACTTAAGATCCAGTAAACTAGAGTTGGCTTGTCTCTTAGATTACCTCAAATTACTTGAGTTTATCAGGCAGAAATTTTGACGAGTACGGAAGGGGCACAAGGCGATTAAGTCTCTAGAATCACATTACATTGGTGCCTGGGCACAGCGGCATTCCGTAGAACAACCAAGCGGATAACCTGGCAAGACCAAAAATTTTCTAACAGGTTTCACCGGAATTGGAGCGTGTTGACATGCACCCAGCGACTTATAAGCAAAGCCTGCGCGAACGCTCCTATGCGATGATGCAGAAATGGTGGACGAGTACGGACGAGACAAATCTAGTCGACATTGGATTGGAAGTGGCTTATGAATCTTCTTTATATATCCAGGACAATGGGACTAATGCTTGTGTGAGTTTTAATGGGGCACTGTCTGAATGATAGGCATGCGAAGGAACTGAAAGTCAGGGTAAATGATTTTGTGGAAGCTACAACAATGAGGTATGGGATAACTTCAATGTTCATCTTCTACACATCTGTTCAGCCCCAGGCAGCAGGAGGATGTATACCATGGGATCCAACTTCAGTTCCCAACTCAGGAGTTTACAGGATATTGAGCTTCAATGGGGAATATACATGGTTGTCCGGTGGGATGTCAAAATAGACTATAAAGTCTAGTGATGGAATACTTATTCTACATTTTTCTAATTATTCTAATTCTTGTATGCGCCTCTGCCTAAGTACCCATATAGTCATAGGTGGATTCAGATAAATTGAGTAGAAACAAATATTTTTTATTAGTTTCAAAATATATCCCATGAATGGACGGAGAAGAAAGTCACTGATTGCGGCCTAAAGTTGTACACCGGTTCCGAATGTTATTTTAAGAAGTTTATTCACAGCTAAATGCTCGATAGTGTCGCCATCGAAAGAAATTGAAGGTGGTCAGAGCAGGCATCGAACACAGGATCTCATTTACAAGAGGCGCGCATGCTAATCATTGCACCCCCGACTTGCCAAAACATTTCCTAGTACCAAAATTCTTTAAGATATTTTCTGATTTACGGGAGATATCATGTTGACCACCCGTACTGCCGCCCAACATGTGTGTTGGAAGTAAAAACTGGGCGTGAAAAAGTTGTCCATTTTTAGTTATCAAGTAGATTTTACAAAAATATTGCCCAGAATCAAAGTTTGTTAATATCGGTTGTGGTTTACGGGAGGTAGCGCATCAATCAATAGAACAGCCACCCATTTTTTTGTATGGGAGGTACCAGATTGAGAGCGGCAAAATCACCCATTTTTGACAGCAGGGTGGCGTCTGACTAAATATTATCTAGTACCAGATCGGAGGCTTTTCATAACACCGTTCGGAACCGGTGTAAAACTGTAGAGTGAAAAATTATAAAGCGCTCAGCTCACTGGTTGTAATATAGATATAGTGGGAAACATTTTTAACCAGATTGCATAACTGTTGGTTGTATATTACTTACTTATTTATCCGGTCTCGGACAATCCCGGGGGGTCAGGGACCTTACAAAACGAAGATAACATATTTCGCCAACCAGTTCGATCTTTTGCTTTATTTCTTCAGTTGGCAATACCAAGTGTACGCAGGGATTCGTCAACCTGATCCCTCCAGCGGAGTCTTGGTCTTCCTATTTTTCGTCTTCCTTAGAGTTCGGTTTCGAAAACCCTTCGTGCTGGTTCGTCTTCATCCATTCTACTGACATGGCCTAGCCAGCGCAATCGCGTTATCTTGATCCGCTTAACTATGTCAATGTCATGATAAAGCTCATACACCTCATGATTCATGCGTCGCCGATACTCGCCGTTGTGCACTATAGGGCCATAAATTTTTCGGAGTATTTTACTCTCGAAGACTCCTACAGATGTTTCGTCTGGTTGCGATAGGACCCAGGATTCTGCGCCATAAAGCAAGACAGGTTAAATGAGAGTCTGGTACAGCTGGACTTTTGTTACTCGAGAGAGGGCTTTATCTCTAAAGTGCTTGTATTGTATATTACGGGACTTATCTTATCGACCAACCATCTGGTCCAACAAGTTTTGTATGGGAAGTGTCATAAATCACACTCATTTTACAAGTTGACTGGCCTTTGTTAAAAAGAAGCCCAATACCTACTTTCATTAAGATCGTAAATATTTTACGGGACTCATCGTATCGGCAAAATGGACGGCCCCAGCATTTGTCGATTTGTATAGGAGCTACCAGAAGGGGCGTGGTCACTAGACCTGGCGTTAAATTTTTTTTTTTGAATTCTTATTGCAGGGATTGGTTAAATATGACATTTGATGTCAAAATTCATGTGGCAAATTTTCAAGTCGATCAGATTATGCCAACCTGTGCCAAAATGAGGTCAAAGTTCAAATATAGAAAAACACTCGTTTTTTACTTTATTTAGAAAATATGCAATTGACTTAATTTTTTTTTTAATTTGTATTTGAGTTATTTAAGTACAGTAACTCCAAAATTTTACAAAAGCGAAGATTTAGTATATGAAGGGATAATATGAAGCAAGTATTGTCTGTCTTCTTAGTTATGCGTTAAATACCTGTTAAAATCTGTTTTTAGTTTTACTTTTCTCTCATCAGGATCATTAACAATAGTAACGTTTTTGAATATTTGAACGCCATTTATGTATTCTGCTCTTTCGCTCCAATTTGATGGATCAAAGTTTAAAAAATCCATGTCTATTTCCATTCGTGAAAAGAACTTTTTAGTTCTTTGTGTTTCAAAACAGCTTAAATCTTTACATGTGAATTCTTTTATTTGTTCAATGCTCGCACATACTTTTCAGGCAGATAAACGTCATTATCTTCATTACTTTCAGTCTCATTTTCTAGTCCTAGTTTTCTAGTTTTTCACATTAATGTCCACGTTGGAATCAAAAAAGGAGAGAGCAACTGCTTCCTCCGATAAATACCACAAGTGTAATAAAGGCAAGGATATTTTTGGGTTGTTGTAACAGACAATATTTTTAATCAGCTGCAAATCCCTACTTGGTGCTTCAACTGCATTAGTGATTCCGATCCAATATTGAACATAAAGGCGTGCCAGAAAAATACACATTACGGATGCCATTCAACAGGCTCGAAGACATTTTAAATTGTTTATGCAAAGCAAACATTTTTAGAGCATATATCGCTTTCAACACAAACCTAGCATGCGACATTGCTCCAGGAGCACGAAATGAATAATTGGGAATGATGCCACCAAGAAAAGTAAAAGTGAGTTGTAATAACTGTTTGTAGTCATGCCGAATTTGGTCTTTTGCCAAACTCTCGATGCAAAACTCTTTGCTGGATTGACATTCATCAACACTAATAGCACGTTGCACTTCTTCAACCATGATGCCTATTTTAAAATCTTTCAAATTAAAAGTGTTCCATTCCCGTGAAAAACGTTCAAATATGATAACTTCGGGACCGCTAGATTTTCCAAAATATATTTCAAATACAGCTCGTAGTATGATCTCTGCAATATGATGCCTGCATGGCAACCACAACAAGCTTCGCTCCAATTTTCGTTCCAGCAAAATTTCAGCACCATTATGTTGACCAGTGTTTGAAGCAGTCGTGTCAAAGTACACCGTTTCCAACGAATTCATCATATTCATTTTATCTAAATAATTATACATTGATTGTGCGGTTGCTGCACCAGATCCACCTTCAACACTAAGGTTGACACATTAGGTGCATTTTCTCGACCGAAAATTCTGCGAAGTTTGCGAGCGGTCTCAGCATAACTTTCCAAATTCTTGTAATAAGTTTTCACAATTATAAGGGAACCATTTTTAATAATCGGAACAAACATATGTAACATCTGCCAAATTATAGAGTTGCCACATGCACAAAATAACACACTATACATAAAAAGTATATACTTATATAGCCACATCTGTATGGGTGAGAGTATACAAATGCTATCTATATATTGTAGACGTAAGAAAGATTTTACAAATTTGATTTTTTGGACACATACTTAAGTATGAATCGTAGTTTAATAATATTGATTGCAGATAAACATAAATAATAATTTACTACACGCTGAAAAGCGGCCTCTGTAACATATTCTCCCAAACATATTCTGCAGGAACCATGTATATGTTTGGAACACACTTCAAACATTGATATGTTTGCAAGTCCCAAACTTAGGTGTATTTAAAAGCAAACGTGCTTCACCCAACCATCCATATACTTACGTGGTAGCACTCGCGTGTTTCCCCAAAACCTCATATACTTACTTGGAAACATATGCGTATTTCCTCCCAAACATAATATTACTTAGAAACGAATTACTCTATCTTTCTTTATTTATTATAATTAATTTTATCAATATATATCCACATTTATAAATAATTTATTCAAAAAATTAAAAGATTTAAATGATTTTTACATTTACTTGCATTGAATGCATTATTTGTTGTGTTTTGTATCAGCTGCTCTGTTGTTTCTCCGTTCTTTATTGTCTCTCACGTTTTTGTCTTCGCTATGCGTTGGTACACAAATAATATACATACTTCTAAACAAATCTATTTCATGCTAGCTAAGCGTGTATTAATTACTTGTGTTTTTTTATTATATTACACAAATGGTTCGCCATTCTGAATTTTCCAGTAGCGGCTAGGGCAGAAAAGGGATACACGTTGTTGCTCTCTCCAGTTTCTTTCCTCAAAATCTTTTCTCTCTTTGGTAGCACACATAGATATATGAGAAACACATGCACATAAATATATGAGATATATAACACATACACGTATTCTCATAAATATATGAGAAACACATACACAAAAAAATTCACCTAATTTTTCCAAAATTTTATGTTTTTCATGAAATTTTTAGCATAATTTTTTAGATATTGTACAATTTTCCATCAAAAATTTTTTCTCATTTCCACAAACCTACGACGAAAAGTGTGAAAAGGAACGTCAGATGAGAGAATAAATGTATCTATGTATGTACTCGTCTATGATCAACAGCTTATACTTTTGAAAGAAAAGAAAAATTACGCGTTCTTTCAAAATAATCAAAGAAAACTGTAGCTTACGGAACTTTATCAAAAATGGTATTTAGCTTTTCATTAATACCAAAAAACGTGATTATACAGAATATATAAAATATTTCTAAAATTCTTATCATAGAGTAATTTTTTTCAAACATTTTATATGAAAAGCACAAACCCGTAGGTATGCTTGCATTGTTTCACAAAAAAATTATGGATCCCAGAATATAATTTCAGAACTTCCCACTAATAAGTGTAGCTACAAATTAAAACCGAAAATGGAATTAGTCTTAAAATTACACCCAAGAAACTTCTGATAAATCATCGGAGCTATTGTTTTATAAAAACAAAATTTTTGAAACAAAACAAATTTTTTATTTTAATGTTTTTATGGAATTTGTTAATTCGAAACTACACATCTCTGATTTCAAAATGCTTTTTTTTTGTTTATAAAAATTATACGAATTTGTCAATAATCATTCTTAAGAAAGCTATAGTTGGTACTAAATTATATACACTTAGGCAAATATATAAAAAATTAACGTTTTTTAATTTTAGCATAATGATTTTGCATTTTGCACTTCTGGCAATCACTCACTGAGAGAATAATGCAAAAATCTAGATACACACTTACAAGATATACACACTCGTTGCCCCTCTTTTATTCTCTTGCTCTCGAGAGAGCATAAACAGTGCAACAAACACGGCTGCATTTGTATCACAAACACAGTTATATTTGGATCGCAAATACAAATGTTATAACATATTAATCATTGTGTCTTAAACATGTAATATTGAATAGCAAACACAATTCGTTTGGGCACAAGTATATTATATTTGCGACAAGCTCCAAACACATGTTATATTTGCATCCAAACAAAAAAACAGACAGAGTTTTCAGCGTGTACAAATTGTTTATTTAAAAATTGTATTATATTTAAAAAAAATTGCTATCATTGCAAAAAAGGGTATTATTGTGGATATGTGCGCCGGCCTTTAACCTCTTAAATGTGAAATATTCAACACAAAACTAAATGCTTAAATAACATATCACAGTGTGTGTATTCATTATTGGATTTTCCAATACCAAGCCAATTGTAATTGAACACAATTATATGGGCGTAATAATCAAATCCGATGACTCCATTAATCTTCATTAATTATTCGTACATTTCCCCTACCAAATGAACTTCTGTAAGACCCCACTTCCGCAACATTCTCACTTTTGTTGAGCAATTCCGAATCTTGTTGAAACAAATAACAGTTAATTAAACAATTTCTGCAAATAAACACAGAAACCCACAAACTGCTCCATGCACCAAAAATACTTAATTAATAATTTGGCTCAAACGAATTACGAGCAGTTTAATGGACAACTACATGGCAACATCGCAATCTCTTTCTCTCTGTCTGCCTTCTAAGTGACCCATACATCCGATCGAGTGACCAGTTAGCTGTTCCAACGACTTTGTGAGTTGCATGATTATTTGATAATTTAATTGTTGGTCATATGTTATGGTAATTTAAGATACAATTGTTTCCTAAGTAGTTCACCACTATTAACCACTGTGGAGCTACCAAACTCCATGTCTGTCTGGCACGTCAATCGAGTCGAGTGCCTGACGCCTTATGTCTGGTGTAACTTGTTTAACTAAAACGGATTGTTTTTTGTATTTCTGTTTTTGTGACTGAACCAGAGTCTGAGATGTAATTATTTTTTCATTTGTATGTCAATTTTATATTTCTAAGGCGTTTCGCCAATTCGCCTTTATTTGTCATGATTTATTATCAGTTCACAAAAAGCAAATCAATCAACATTTTTCGGGAATTCAATAGTGTGATTTCCATCAGTCGTCTGCTACTAGAAAATTCAACTCAATTATAAATGATTTATATTTCCAACAAACCTTGAATAATCGGAAACATTTTACGAATTCCCCCCTTCCAAATAAAGGGTTTAAGCGAATTATGTTAATAGCTATTTAGCCGCATTCAAACACCAACAAAACAACAGTGCATTTGGTGGTTAATTTAATTATGGTTTAATAATTGGCGATGACAGCTTTACTTTATTTTGTTTTTCATACTTGGAATAACTCTACGGAAGGTCAAATTGCAGTTTTTGTTAATACATTTTCAGGTATTTTCTTTTAAACGATTTTAAGAGTTACGGTATACAAATCAGATTAACTTTAATTGTTTATAAATAAAACACACCAAATAATTCAGGAGCAAAACACTAATCTAGAAATTAGATAAAAATTATTTCCCAAAATGAGAGCGGTGGACTTCAAACCGTCTTTTGGGCAACTTTTGTAATTGGAATACCAAAATATTGGTGATACTCAGACTGATTTCCACCACATTGCTGTAACTACTCCACTCCAGTAACGTGTTCCTTTTCAGAACAGCATTGCTATGGTCTGAATGCTGTCTCAACTTTATTCTCTTGCTTCTTTAAATTCTTTCAAATTCTTATGATTTCTAAAATACAATCACAAATTGTTAAGTTTTTATTGAGCTCAAAACTGGGTGTGTTGACTTCAAAATTTATTGATTTCAATTGTTACAATCGAACTATTTCCTATTGTTTGTCCATAATTGTTTTCTTGCATTATCGATACTTAGTTTCACACAAAATCACATTTGGAATTGTGTTTAATTTAGTCGTTCCTTATGATTTATGTTAAACGCTAAACAAAAAAGAGGTATCAAAGCAACAGCGGGCGGGAGGAGATGATAAAGTCAAAATTTGTTATAATGTGTAAAAAGTACAACAATAATGCAACATTATATGTAAAATGCAAAACAAAGAAACATAAACACTGTAAATGGTGCTTGCTGCTTAAGTCTTTTGTTCTGTGTTCAACTGCAAATTCAGTCTATGTAGTTGAATATGCGTCATGGCAAATGGTCATTATACTTCAAACATTTTGACGTAGTTATAATATTAATGTCATTTCTATATCTTAATTTCAAACACTGCAGTGAATTCTTCTTATGAAGAACATTAAAATCTTTTCATTAACACCAATAGAATTCGCCCAATTGATTGTGTGTAAACTCCATTAAAATCTTAATTTCTTCACTGTAATAGATTTGGAACACATTGTACAGGTGTGGTAAGCAAAAAGCCTACCGTCACGATTTTAATTAAAGAATTTTACTAAATCTATGAATAGTATGTGAACATTCTACCAAATAAGCCGCATGATATTCTAAATTTGATCAAGGCTAACTAACCTGTGGTGTGAAGAAGTTTAAAATAAAAGCGAAAAAAACTGAATTATTTTTAACAAGAACTTCGATTTTAGTTCCCTATTGGTAAAAATTATAGCTACTCACGCAATCACCAAATGATTTTTTGAATACAAAGAGAGAGAGGGGGGAACCTTCAACTGATAACACCTCAAAGAACACGAAAAAAGTATACAACGATTATAATTGAAGCACAAAATTAAGCCATATTAAGAGATAATCACACGATTATTGTTCGCAAAAAATGCCTGAAAAGGAAAACAAGTAAAATCAAAATCAATTCTAAAATTTACTCATATCAGCAAATATTGCTGGTAAATCATAATCACTGCTAAGCCATAATTAACAACAAACAACAACAAATGTAAATATATTTAAACGAAAATCTCAACATGATTGGAATGAATATGGGAAAAAATCACAATCAGGAAGACAATGTGTACATGTGAACATATTCACACCGTGGAGTAGACGTCATTCTGTTTTGACATTTGATATGAAACTGACATCAGTAAAAACACTTTATTACAGTTAAGACAACCCCACTAACCGGCTGCCACTGTTAGTCATCTGCAAAAGCAATTGCCAAATAAGTCAAAGCAGAAATTTGTTGAAAACCAACAGATACTCTTGCGTTATGTGTAAATATCAAAAGAAGATAAACGAATAACCTGAGACCCCACCACCATCACACCAAACCACATTGCAGTCCGGATATGATTAATGATATTTCTCATGATTTTTAATGTTCAATTAAAAGAACTTTAATAAATAGTTTCGGTTTGTTTGAACTTTAAAATCACAATTTAATGCACCAGTTTTAATGATGCGGACATGCAACGCTTAACTAAAATCAGGAGAAGTCATTTGAATCAAGGCTGGCCACTTTTATCGATGAATAGAACTCTCAAACCCAAAATTATGATTTGCTAAACAATATGGTTCTTTTTGTGCTTTGGGAAATAAAGTATCAACTTAACTTAACCATTTGATACACGTGTTCAAAATGCCATTACGTACCGAGAGATAACGTGAGTAAGATCTTGAATGAGCTCAACAAAATTTTTTTTAAATACAAAAATCTATTTGTGATATATTATCAGTGTAATACGTCCTGAATTTAAATAATGTCACGAAAGTACCCAAGCCAACTACCGTGGAGTACAACTTTTAGCCATTTCAACCCGAAAATGTATCGTAACCCGAGGAAAGCCAACTGCGCGAAAATCGAGAGAATTGTTGATTCGGAACTACTTTACGTACTCATAGACTTGAACCAATAGATATAATCTCTGAATTGGATAACGCTGCGGGACTTTTGGAGACGACCATGATAGGCGCCTTCAATAAATCATGACCAGTCAGTACAAAGAAGAAGGAATGTCTATCATGATGGAGCAATGAATTAAATGAGCTGAGGAAGAGGGCAAGAAGTGATTTTAATCAGTGTTACAACGACTGGAAGCCCTTCAAGAATGCACAGCGATAGTATAAGGCGAACTTAAAAAAAACAAAAGAGCAGCACAGAAACTCAATTGTGAGTCGATAGACAGCCTCAAAAAATCCTGCAGCTTGACCATTGTTATATCCAAGGTTGAGTGATCTTAGACAGAGGATGGATGGGTCTTGGCCTGAGTCACCAGAGCAAACACTAAACTTCCCGGATAACGGTGTAGGGAATAGTGTTAAATCGTCGATAGAAGAGGGGCGAGACGATGATACTGCAGATGCAATGATCAATATCGATAAAATTTAGTGGGCAATGAATTTTTTCTTCGCAATAGGTCCTGATGGAATACTTCCGATTATGCTACAAAAGGTTAAAAGGTTTGTTTTCCGTAGTTCAGAGCATTAAACCCTGCCAGTCTAGGATTAAATCACATCCCAGAAAGTTGAAGACGGTGAAAGTTATATTTTGTATTGTACAATTAGTATTAAGCCTTTATGTATCAATAATCTGTGAGAATGAAATTCTGTAGATGTTTGAATAAATAAATAAATTTTCATACGCCAACCTGCGGCGGCCATGAATCTTTGAAGAATTTCGGACCAATAAACCTTTTACCATAACTACTCATGACTCTAGAAAGAATATTGGGTGAACATATCAGATCGCTAGTGATTAATAGTAGTATATTGAACAGCCAGCATATTTATATGTTTGAAGGGACATTCGACGAAGACACGAAGTAGTTAGCACGGCGGAAAGGGGAATTTTCTATAAACAGAATACAAGGGACATAGGTATATCCCTAAAAAATACGAATGTCAACAGGGGTATTTTGAGTTGGATATAATTACTGCTGCGGTCCAGACAGATAAGTGCTCATTGGATTGAAGTATAGACCACTAGGTCAGTCTGTGAGGGTACACCCGAGAGTTTGGTGACATCACCACTCTACTGTGGCTAGTGGTAAGGAACAGTCTATTGGTAGCTGAAGAGTAAGGGTTATCGCATATTCGGATGATATCATGGCGATGGTAACAGGTTTTTTTAACCAATAACAAATCTAGTCATGGAGAATATTTTGGGCTACAAGCTGTGGTCTAGGCTTTAAATCGAATAAAACTAATCTGCTACTATTCAGCAATAGGGGAACAATTCGCCAATGTAGGCTACCCTGAATCAATGGTAAGCCACTAGAGGTGTCGGATAGGATGAAGTATCTGGGTGTAATTCTGGATCCAAAACTCAGCTGTAAATTTAACATTGAACACAGAGTCGTGAAGGCGGAAGGTTCTTCTTCGCCTGCTAGAAAACATTTTTGAGAACATGGGCCCTGACCCCGAGGACGGTATTATGGATGTATACGGCGGTGGTTAGACTCGTTCTGATCTACGGAGTATCATTATGGTGGCCGGTTATAGAGAGAAAGATTGAAATCTGTCAACAGTGTCAAATCTGTTGAAGTCTGTCAATCTGTACAGCTTGCGTTGGCGTGACAGGGGCATTCCAATGCACCTCTGCTGCTCTCAATACTACGATGAATCTACTTCCGATTAAACAATTTGCTATGAGTGTAGGGCCAAAAGTGCACTGCGGAACTTGTCCAAAGTTGAATTTCGGGAAAACTTCAGAACAAGCGTACCGCAAAGAGCAGAGTGGAAGAACCACTCACCGTAGCAGGGTGTTGAGATAGACAAATTTACGGATGGATCTAAGATGGCTAGTGGAGTAGGAGCTGGGATTTACTCAACTTCAAGTGGTATAATACTATCAATCGTTATCCCTGTTTTTTCCAGTATCTTCCAAGGGGAAGTAGTGCGAAGATCGGAGTAACGTCGTTAGTTGCAAAATCACGCTATAGTAGTGAAGAGTGTGAAAATCTTCTCGGACAACAAAGCGGTGATAATGGATCTATGCTTATTAGAGAAGAGATCGATACTGTTTATTGAACGCAGAAGTCTGCTAGACGAGATCGGCGCCACGAGAAGACTTCCCCCAGTGTGGGTTCCTGGTCGTACAAAAATAGTTGGAAACAAAGTCGCTGATAAACTAGCCATGAAAGATTCTAGTGGAAATGCGGATGGACGAAGTGTGATTGCAAGCCCTCTAAAAGTGGTGGTTAACGCAATTGCTCGCCCCTTCCACCACGACGTAGACGGAGATACTTCATTACCTGTCGCATATCAAGGGGTATTTTGTATCTATTATTTATCTATTACTGGCGCACTCTTTTATTTTCTTAATTTCCTTTACAGGGTAACGCGGCTATTCAGAACGCCATCACTCCTACTTGGGTGACCTTCCTTGGGATCAATTCACTAGAACCTAACCTAACATTTAGCCATTACATACAAAGTCCTCTCGAGCGTTTTGTGCGAAAGAACTAAAATCAATGGCTTCAGATCTGATCGGACGTGATCAGTGCTACTCTGGACTAAAAAAATGCACACCTGATAAAATCATCAGCAGCAAAAGCGATATGCTGCTCGCTTATGCTAATGATATGTATATGTAGATATATGTCAGACGTTACAGCGGTAGTTTTGAAAATCGAGATAGAATCAGCAAAAGTGTGTTTATCAGTAAATAATAACAGATCAAAGTAAATGGTCTCAATGAGCAGGTTCCAATTATTTCTAGCAGAGCGTAAACTTTGATAAAGGTTATAACTTAGAGGTTGAAGACAAATATATTTACCTGAGATCTGTATAAAGTAAAGTTGGCCTTGCGGTCAAGAGAAGAATTGTGCTTGCAAATTGCTATTATTTCAGGCTTAGCAAACATTACAGGTACAAAGTCTTATCTCGAAAAAGATAAAGCCACGTATACCAGACTCTTATAATCTGCCATCCTGTATGGCACAGAAACCTGGATCATTTAGGCAGTAGCCAAACCAGCAGACGAAGCCTTCGAGAGAAAAATTATCCGACAACAAAGTGGGTCTGAAATATATAACGTCGTATGATCAACGTGCTGAACTCCGGCATCAGCGGAATTAAGCGAATCAAAATGACGAGACTACGATGGCTACAGTATATTAGTTGAATGGATAATGATGAACCAGCATGAAAGGCATTCGAAGACATTCAAAGGAAGCCGAAAACTATTTCGACCAAGATTCCGTTAGAAGGATTACAAAAAAGAATTCGTTGTTACCAATTGAAGAGAAAAGCCAATAGATCGAGAACAGGTTGGAGAAACATCTTGTCTTTGCCCCTAAGTCCTCTTGCTTATTTACTCTGAATCCTCTCACAGTCATATGAAGTGACCAAGATTGAGTATATTACTGGGTCCAAATTTTTACCCCCACTGTTACATCAGGTGATTCATTAGAGGTACTTTTTCCAGGATCGGGATGTTGAAGCAATTCAACTGTCATGGTATTAATATTCAAATATTCAGACTCTCATACAGCTTGCCTTGCTTCATAGGGCAGAATCCTGGATCATATCTCACACTGATGAAACATTTCAGGTCACCTAAGAGGTACACAATCAAACAAAGTAAAGTATTTTACTGTATATTTGTTTATACTTTATTAATATATTCTTTTATACTTTTTTATATATTTTCTAAACTCGGTGTAGTAAATACTAATTATATTAAAATATTAAGACAATGCCTCCATGACATGTGACGGAAAACGTTTCAATTGACAGCAGAAAAAATCGATTTCGTTTGCTAAAAAAGAAAGACAACATGTTTTTGAAATGCCTTACTAGGCCATACAATATGATCCAAAGATATTACTCATTACTTTAAAACATACTGTGTTGGTATATTTTCTATATCAATTAATGAACATCCAACTGTATTAAATATAATAATATTTATTCCTGATTACAATAATAACCATTTCTGCATTCGATATCATTTATATGACATTTAAGCAAAACTTCCTTATTCAATAGGTGTCTACTCAAATCGAAAAATGTCTCACACGCAGAAATCTATGTCAAGTTCATGAAATTCATGCATTTTCTACTATTACGTAATGAAAAGTTTGTGCGAACACTTCCACCAGCAGAATTGAAACAAAAGACTTAAGCAACAAACTTGTTTTAAAGAATTTCTGTTGTTTGCTTACACACGCAAACATTTTTCCATTTTTTTTTTTTTGATTTACTTTACACGCAATGGCGCGCCTCTCCAAAACCATTTCAGATTGAATGAATGAATTTTTCCCTAATGCTTTGGCAATATTTGTAATCAACTGGTTTTTCTAGTATGCTAGACGATATGTATTTGCTTACGCACATTACAGTTTTAAATGACATGAACTGATATGGTTAAGTATGTTTCACTATATTACAAAATTGAACTAAAACTCAGACATGAAGGAACAAAACAAAATACAAACTGACTTTTAATGTCATGTGCGTAGTTCATGTTTAACAAGTTTTTGACAAAGAAAACCTTGTCACGACATTTAATACAAGTGGCAACATAAATGACGCACCATGAAGCAATTAATCATTACTAACAAACAACAATTACATATCGTAAGCGGCCAATTAAGCGATTTAAATTATTGACTGAAAGTACAAACTAGTATCCTGCTCAAGAACTCCAAAGCAGCAATGCCCTCTTAATAATGATTCAATTATAAAAAATGTTGTAATCGCTACACAGTTCTGGCAAAATTGATTTTTTAAATTACGACTACAGCGATTATTAGAAAGCCTAAAAGCCTTAACTATTTCATACTCTACGGGCGATTTAGTCATTGTTTTGTGTGTTAATACCGTGTTATTGATTGTTCACTCTGTTGGCGTTTTGAGAGCCCATCGAGTGTTTGGTCGGTTTGCGAAAGGAAAAGTCTACTCCATTTCGAGATATTGTTAGTTGATAACATGTCATGGAAGGTAACAATAGACACAGCTGTAAGTCGGGCTTTTATTTCGCTGAGCTGTAAATATTTTGTAAATAGTCAATAAAAATTAAAAGAAATGAGGAAAAAATACTAGAGCAAAAACGTGCTTTATGCAAATATTTATTTTTGTGCATTTACCTTGTGGGGGTTACGATGCAGTATTTGCAGGACACCCGGTATGGGCAAACTTGACAAGCGAAAGGGAGAAATAAAGAGGTAAATGAACAATTTAGCTTTAAGGAATTTAATGAAATTGCTATAAAATATTACATGGTTCAAACTAGATCAATTGTTGAAACTGTCTTAAGATACTGGCTTTATACGACAAATTGCTAGCTGAAATTGATGAAATGTAACAACAAATGTGAGAATGAACAGGAACATATTCTATTTACACAGTTTCCACCATGGTGCATTAAATATATTCTAATAACTCAAAAACACGCTTTTAGTTTTATTTGGATAGCTCGAGTTTTCAAACTCAATACAAACAAAAGTAAACAAAAATATACAAAAAAAAACATTTGAATATGATAAAAATGGAAATCACCAGTGTGAATGCTTCTAAACGAGTTTTGCAATAATTAATCCGAACCTTCACATTCTTGTCCACATTCTTGTTTCCACATTCTTGAATCCACTTTTGTCCACTATTGCATGTCAACTTCTTTAGAATAAAACCTCATCTATACCCATGTGAAATTTGATCTTCATCGGTCCAGCCATGTAGAAACGACTGAATTGTCTCAATTTATGCGATGCGTTTTGTGTGAGTAGGATATAATATCTGGGAACTTATTTGATGTTATATCTTATAGACATTCAGGAAGTTAAACAGAATGGTATTCAAACTTCTTTGCAAAGTACTAATTGCATCGCCAGGGACTAACGTGCGTCTCTTCTTCAGCCACATCCCGGGAAATCGGAATGAGGTATTGTTACGCGCAGTACGAAATATTACAGACCTGAATAACTTTATGAATTTTTCACTCAATAATGTAACAGACAAAATTAAAAAATATCGTTTCCCATTAATCCCATAAAGGGATTGGGGAGTGCTTCTCGCAGCAATTGAGCTCTGCGTTTTCTAGTTTTTCACTCAGTGATTGGAATCTATAGTTTCACGCCGGTTCCGAGTGGTATTTTGAAAAGCTTTTTCATGGCTAAGTACTCGATAGTGGTGCCAGCACTAAGAACAGTGCCCGTTTCACGCCGGTTCCTCTGCGTTTTCTAGTTTTTACTCAGTGATTGGAATCTATAGTTTCACGCCGGTTCCGAGTGGTATTTTGAAAAGCTTTTTCATGGCTAAGTACTCGACAGTGGTGCCAGCACTAAGAACAGTGCCCGTCGTCCTAAGAAGTGTAACATGGGGAGAGTAGGGATCACTACCAACGAAAATTAACTCTCTTTCAATATTGTTTTAAACTAAACTACATTTTTGTAACTCCCGTAGATTGAGTATTGAAATTTTGTAGTTTTACTCTGATTGCATAATGGAACACTTGATAAATCTAACGGAGAGAAACTAAGGTACTTCAGTCTTAAATAGGAAAATAATGAATTAATAAATTTATCTTCGCTTACAAAATTTGAAAGCTTTCAAGAAGCTTAGCGAAGAAGTTTGCTGGTAAATTTATTTTTTTATATTTTTAACTGTATCATATGTCTTGAAAGCCCCTTAAATATACCGGGTGAATTTACGAGTTCAAGGATGGGGATGGTATATGATGTGGCGTGGTATCACAACAGTCCTCATTGCACTAAGAGTGTCAATAGTGACAGCCACTTCTACCTAACCTAAATAAAACAGCGCCAAAATACAATACAATAGGTAACAATACGTTCTCTCCAGATAAAGGAGAGCCATTCATTTTCGATTCTCTCGAAAATTTTAAATCGCTAAAGGAGTTCACATTTTAGTTCTTTGAAGATTTAAATCATTTCATCTCTCGAGTTTATTTTTAGCTCGAGAGCTGAATTTTTATTTTCAAAGATTTGAAAATATTGGTCGTTGACGATTTAATTCAAATAGAATGATTCGAGATTCAAAATTTCAGAATATTTTTTAATTATTAAATGTATAGGAAAGATGTAGATAGCGGGAAACAAATTGTAAAATTTTATGATACTGGGAATATTGTTCGGAAGGATGGGAAGGTGTTAAAATGGGGTCAAGCGGGCTATGACTCTAAAATGCGAGAAAAGTCCTATTGTATGGTTATGATCGCAAAGCCTAAAAATGAGGAAAAAAGGGGGGCCTCAGCGTAAGTGTTCAAAATGCGAGAAAAATCGCCTGAAAAGGTTAGAAATGCAGCAAAAGTAGAGAAGGTGGTAAAAAGAGGGGCGAAAAGGATAAACCTTCAAATGCGGGGAAAATCGTTTGTAAAGGTTAGGAAAATAAATAAATGGTTTCCCATTACATCCCATGAAGGAATCGGGGAGAGCTTCTCACAAACCAGTGAGCTGTGCGCGTTCTAGTTTTACAGTCACTGATTGGGACCTACAGTTTTACACCGGTTCCGAACGGTATTTTTGAGAAGCATTTTCATGGCTAAATACTCAATAGTCGGAAAGAAATTTAAGGTGTTCAGAGCAGGGATCGAACCCAGAATCTCAAGTACAAGAGGCGCGCACACTACGCATTGCACCACCGACGGCGGTCAAGGTTAGAAGTGAGACAAAAATTGTAAACGTAAAGGTTGTGAATACGAGAGAAATCGTTGAAATGATTGGGAATGATTTAAAAAAGTGTACATATGTGGAATCAGCAACAAAATAGTACTTGTGGGAAGGATTGAAAATGCATCACAAATATCCATACCAATTAGTATATAGGGGATAAAAAGGGAAATCGTTTAAATTCGAAATAATAAACAATAATTTGTATTGAAATGTTTAATACAAAACTAAAAATTTAATATTAAAAGTTTTGACATTAAAAGCAAACACAGGTGTTTTTTTAAAAACTTTCAAAATTATGAACAACATGCTCGGTATTAGATCCAAAATATGCAATCAATACCTTTTTTTTTCTCGCATTTTGAGCGTTTGCTGTATTTTTACATCCATCTTACCCACATACACTATTTTTGATCAATTTGAATTCATTCCAATCCGATTTTCTATCTTTTTAAAGTTAACCCTTTTGGCGCTATTTTATCCACATACACCATTATTAACATATTCCCAGTAATTACAAACGAGTTTTCTCGCATTTTGGGATTTTACGCCTTTTTGGTGTTTTTATCCTTTTTTTATCCATATGTCCTATTTTTAACACGTTCAAAACGATTTTGCCGTATTTTGTCATTTTACCCATCTTTGACCTATTTTACCCACATATAATAGTTAAAAGCAGAGTTATGGCATATTCAAGTGTTGTCCTTTTTACGTACAAAAACAACTTTTAGCAAATTCAAATCATTTCATGTATTTTTTGCTTTTTTAAGATTTACCTATATTTGACTTTTTGATGTTCAACCATTTTTTAGCCACTACACTATTTTGAACAAATTCCCAATCATTACAAACTAACTTCAATTTTTATACACATATACAATAATTAACACATTCCCAATCATTCCAAACTAATGTTGCCCAGTTTTCAAGTTTTACCCTTTCCTGCCTCTATTACCCATATAGTATTTTCGATATAAGTAATTATATATTCCCAATGATGCCAATTTTTTTGCACTTTCAAGGTTTACATCTGTGTTGCACTTTTTACCACTTGTTACGTTTTTACCCACGATTTTGAAGTGTTACCCTGTTACTTTGTACCCACACACATTATTTTTAATAAATTTCTAATAATTTCTAAATATTTTTGAAGTTATTGGAAGTTGTGCCATTCTTATCAATTTATCCCCCTTTTTACCCACAGACTCTATATGTCACACATTCGCAATCATTCCAAACGATTTGTATTGCATTTTGTTTGTACCCCTATATTTAATATATTCCCAGTCATTATCCAAACCAAATTTTGGTCTGCCTTTAGTAGCCTTATTGAAACTTATACTCCAATTATTAGTTGACCTCTAGACCCAATCATTCCAAACAAATATCGTCAGCTGAGTACTATAAAGATCCATACGCCATCAACTTAGTTTCGAGAAAAACCGCATTTAATTTTAGAGGTTTAGAGGTGAAAGCGGATTATAGAGCATCACTGACACTGACTATCTTAGCAACGGAGTGAGATAGCGAAGTTCTGAAGACAGCGTTCGAAAGAGCTACATCTGCTTCTAATCTTAGCTTAATAAAGTGATATTGGCGAAGGGAGCTTTATAGTACTTTTTACTTTACATAGGTACATTCCCCATTTTTCCATCCGATTTTTTTAGATTTTTATAATTCTGTCCACAACATTCCAATCGATGTCAGCCGCAGTTGCTTCTTATGTATAAGTATATCCAAATTCGAAATACTTCCACTTGCGAGTCAAAAAATTCGGCTCCTCTTCACTATAAAGCTCTCACTCCCGGTAAAATAAAAATTAAACTCCGAAGCAAATTTTTATTTTTTATAAGGAGCGATTCAAATAAACAAAAATTTTAAAAATTAAATTCGTTCTAGATTTTATTTTTTTTTAAAATTCGGAGTGAGAGTTTTATATTGAGGAGGAGTTAAATTTTCCGGCTTGCGACCGGAATTTTTACTTACTCTGGTTCTATCTAATTTATATCTGAATGTTTGAAGTCCTTTTTGAAATTAGTTATTGGAATTTGTAGTGTTACTCATCTTGATATCAATTTGTATAAAGGAGTTCAAGTTTTACCCTAAACCAATGTTGCCTTGACCCGCATGTGGTGCACCTCTGAATGCAACTGCCCGCTATTGTATAATTTGGTTAATATGTCTAAACACAATAAGTCAGTGGGTAAGTGTCACAATGGGTTATCGATGCATTTTAGTCATGTTTTTCTTAAATGAAAATGATTTATAATCGAAAAGACCGCAACATAAATATTGGAATAGTCATGTTGTCTACTCCTTTGCACGGACACGCAGCCTATTAACAATTAAAGCAAAACCAAAACAATAACATAACATCTTCCGAAGTACAGCTTGAAACTGTAACAACTATGCTAAATGATACACTTAGCGATATACAGTAGTGACTCGATAACTGCAACAAATGTAAACAAGGTGTGTTGTCTTAAACCAGTCTAAAAAAAAATAATAAATAAAAATTATAAATTTTTATGTCAATTATTCTGATGCATAATCGATGATTTAATTTTTACTTTTTTACTAAATAAAGATTTGGTGCACTTTAATGTGAGCACTACCACTGTGTATGAGGCAGTCGGTTTATCTACAGCACCATCTTCTTACTAATGGTCTCGCAGACAGCCCATTGCACAACTGTACATACATATTTATCATCATGAATTACTTGAAATTTTAACAAATATAAAAACAACTTTAATTAAATGACATTAAATATAATACTTGAAACTCTTGACTCTAGCAGCTACTGCTTGGTCCATATCGAGGGGACACAACACAAATGTGGACTCAGTCATAAGTACAAAAAGCACCTTGTGGCTTCATTTTGTTGTACTTTATATCGCACAGTGTTGATGGCAACAAATTATTACCAATCGTTATAGCAAAAGGTGTGGTATAAACTATGGTTTTCAACCCGAATGTATTGTCTTGGGATATTTCTTTTGTTTTGTGTACTTTTTTTAATGCTATTATTCTACAGTTTTCAAACTCTGCCGCAAGTTTAGGCAAACAAAAAAATGCAATTGTTGCGTTTTTGTTATTATTCACATAATACTTGCAAATATGTATGTATAAGTGTATAAAAAACTATATAATTTCTGAAAATATATGTTTGTACATTTGTACACATGTGTAACGACATTGACAAGGCCATTCTGGCCAGGCTGCTACCACCTCATGTATTGTTTCCATACCTCAAAGCTCCATCATGCTCGCATAATATTTTCAGATACAGCGCCGCTGCATTGGCTGTGGTTTCTCTAACTTACACACAATCATATCTGCTGAACAGTCTGTCTTGGGAATGAATAAAAAGAATTGAATAAAAAATCAATTTTTGTTGCTGTTGTTTTATTTACAAGTATTTTAACACTTTTACTGCTGATAAAAAAAAATTGTATTTAACAAAAAACTATAACTTTTTTGTACTCAAATCTTTGCATTATAAATGAAACATAATCCATGTTAACATTGAACAAAAGTTAATCGTTATCTGGTCTTGTTTGAAGCCGGCGCAAAGACATTAAATTTACATCAATTTGTTTCTGTTTAGTGATTGGGTTTTTCATTATAATTTATAATTTTCATTAAATACTGGGTAAGTAAATATTAAGAGATTTACCTTCAAACATGCCAAAATTACAGTTTGACAAAAATTGAGAATATTTGTGGCACAATAATGCTTCGGTTGGATTTGTTATTACAAGTTAGGTTAGGTTTGAGTGAATGTGAATTTCTGCCACGGAAGGTCACCCAAGTAGCAGTGACGCCGTTTTGAATAGCCCCGTTAACGTCAAAAGAGAATAGAAAAGTATAAAAGAATATGATATTAATAAATCGAGGTTACCCAATCACAGCCAATTAGTACTGTTAATGTATTTTAGACACAAACTGAGTTCGGTACTCCTCAATTCCGGTATTCCATCCAAATAAAGCTTTCCCAAAGTTGTCCTCCATATGTCTGCAAAGGCAGGGCACTGTAGGAGATAGTGTTCTGGGGTTGCCGCCATTACATAGTGGGGGAGTTCTCGAAAACAATGGAAATACTGAATCCGATTCTAAAGGGCGGGACAGATGAATTTTAAAGCTCATACGGGCATAGCTGAGGTCTTATGATAGATAAATTGATATATTGGAACATCATAAACCACGGAACTTAAAATTTATTACATCGGCTATAAAAAAAATTAAACCTTAGAAAGTTTGAAATTCTTTTTATTGAAAATATTTTTTTATATATACAGCCATCAAATTTCAGAGTGCTCAGAAATTCAGAGTCATAAAAGAGTCGAAAATATGAGCAATATCCGAGGGTTCATAATTCGGAGTAATTTCATTTCATTTCATTTCAGTTCATGTTGTCTACTTCTTTGCACGGACAATAGAAATACAAATTCCTTACACACTACCATTTAGTAACAAATTGTGCAATAAAGTAATTTATATAAAATTGAATCCAATAATGCCAATATCTATGTACATATAATGTATTATGATGAGAGTCGTGCGCAGGAATTTATTTCGGGTGGGTTGTTTAACCACTTTACCAAAAATAAATACAAAAATTTGTTTGCATTACAAGTAAACAAAGTATTATCGGGGGGTTTAACCCCCAAACCACCCCCCCTGAGCACGGGTCTGATGACGATATATAATTTGTTATAAAAATTCCTTCAAAAATTTGAAGGAAATGAAACAATATTTGGATATGCAGAACTCTCTATGTGGGTTTGATTCCATCTGTTGATTAACATTGATAGCATTACGATAGATTAAAGCTCATGCCAATGTACATCCAGAGAACTAGTTGTTTGAAAAGTGGTTGTAATAACCGTAAATTCGGCTGTTACCACCGAATTGAGGTTGTCACAACCGAATTGAGGTTCTTACGACCAAATTTAGTCCCCACAACCGAAATTCGGTTGAAGCAACCTCGTTTCATAATTGATTCGGTTGTGACTTCAATTATATTCTTTCAGTCAACTAAATTTTCTACAATTTCGGTTTGAGCAACCGAATTTGAAATTACTTCGGACGCAAGATCCGAAATTTGTACCAAAATCGGTGGGAGTAACCGAATCTGACATTAATTTGGTTGTAGTAACGAAATTTGGCATCAATTCGGTTGTAACTATCGAATTTAGTATCAATTACCGAATTTAGCCTTAAATCGGTTGCAACGACCGAATCTGGCGTCAATACGATTGCTGAAACCCAATTTCTCATGAATTCGGTTGTAATTCATTTTCAATTTGTTTACCACAACATAATCCGATGTATTTAAAATCTGACGTTTAATATCCTGTAATAAAATATTATTTTAAAAAGAATTAAAGAATGTCAAGATTTTTTGTGGTTTGGTCTTATTTAAAAGAAAATTATACCAGCAGAATCAACAGTTTTCAAGTTTTTCAAGGTCGGTCATGTGAGATTTGTTGCAATCGTCTGTATAAATCAACCGATTCAACATGTCAGAATTAGTGTGGTGTCTAATGATGGCCGGGACGTCGGAAGAGGCATGTATAACAAATATATATTTCCCTATAGATTATCCCATTTATATGACTTTATTTTGCCGTTTTTTAAATTTTTTTATAAGAATACAGGAAAATAAATCATCTGTTAATAATAAAAAAAACTTTAATAATTCAGTTGTGACACTATATAAATTCAGTTGAAACAACCTCTAATCCGGCTGTGACATCCTCTAATGAGGTTGTGACAACCTCTTAATTCGGGTACGGCTACTTCGGCTGTCTTAACTGAATTTTTCTGTGAGTGTACTATTAAGACCATAATTAGTATGGTGGCAAGGTACATTAAAAATTGCATTATATCTAAGACTTCTAGGAGGAACATTAAATGGAATTAAAGAACGCAGATCTAGGCAGATAATGCCGCCTTTAATAATATCAAAAACACGCAAAACTGACTAGAATTTCCTCCGAAATTCTAAAGAAGCCAACCCCAACCATGAACATTTTATAAACAAAGAAACAACAAATTTCATAAATTTTTTTTGAACCTTTTCCACACGAGCAACATGAATGTCACTATGTGGACACCACACGAGCATATTCTAACTTCGATCTGACAAATGAGCCATCCATGAGTGTGTTTGGATCAGAAAATTCAGAACAATTTCGGATCCGTTGTGGAATGCTTTCGAAGATTGAAGGCAAAATTATATCTTCAAAGACTTGATCAAGTTCGAAGAAGTACAACTGCGAGTGGATCCTTACTCCAAAATTGAAGAAGTTATGTATTATAATTGCAATGTTACATTATATTACATTTTAAATGAGATGCAATTCTAAACACAAAAAATACATTTGCAAATTACCTATAAATATACAGACAAAGTCATATATATTTATACAAATTAAAAATGTTGTTATTCTTAGAAATAAAACAACATTTTGGTGGTTTATGACTAAATTTGCAACAAGAAAACTTCAGTTTTGAAATCCTCAAAATGTATAGATTATGCTAGATCAAAATTTTTAGCAATAAACTTGATAGTTGTTGATTAAAAACACAAGAGAAGTTTGCACCTCATCTTTCAAAATTATTTACACAAATTTATTTACATTCAAAAGTATTTACACAACAGAAAAAACATTACAAAACACCAAAAAAAAAAAAACAAAAATAGTTAGTAGCCGGATACATTTCCCTCAGCATCTATGACAGCTGGAATAGATGAAATCAAATTGGGTAAAAACTCGACTTCTAAGCTGTTCCAGATATTTATTATTTCATCAACAGTTCCCTCTCGTTTTCGATCCATTTGGAAAGATCTCTTCCTTTATATGAATGCCCACACATTCTCTATTATGTTTACATCTGGACTCTTGGGTGGCCATGGAAGAACATCTTGTCCAACTCGATTTAAACACGTTGTTGGTAATCATGCTTTGTGGCATGGAGTATTATCATGTCGCAAAGTCCAATTTTCATTAGAAAATAATCTCTGAGCCGAAGGAATAGCATGGTCATTCAAAATATCTGGGTATCCTGCCTAGTTTAGAGTGTCCTGCATTGGTACTAAATCTCCTAATCCATTGTATGAGACACATCCCCAAAACATTACTGCCGAATCAATTGAGAGGTTGTACTGCATTATGCGTCGATCCTTTGGAAAGCAGCATATAAGTTTTTCCAAACGACCCATCAAATTGAAAAGAGGACTCATCCGTCCATAAACCACTGTGCCAGGACTTCACTGGCTTATGGATATACTCCATGGCAAACTCTAGACGACTTTTTTATTTTTGTCAGATATGTCTCTTACTTTTCTCACGACATAGGTCTTTGTATCATACGTGTTTATTCTTCTCCGAATTGTGGATTCACTTATATGTTTTTCAATGATGTTTTCTGCCTCTGCAGCAGATTTTTCATCACATTTCGTACAAGCTGAAAAATTGTATTTAGATACAAGTATAAAGTATGTTTGGAGCTTGTCGCAAACATAGTATACTTGTGCGAAACACATAGTGTTTTCCATTCAATATTACATTTTTGAGACACAATGATTAATATGCTTGTCATTCAAATATAGCCTTGTTTGTGATACAAATATATATGCGTTTGGTGCTCATATTTTATTTTTACAATGCATACTTTATTAATATTAATATTGTGTGTTTATTGAAAAGAATTCGGTCGTGGTAAATTGTGTTGAATTTACTCTGTGTGAAATATAAAATCAAAATATTGACAGCTGAAAGGTTATGTATGTAGTCATATATCAAATGGAGAGTAGAAGACGTGAGGCATTGGATATGGCTAAATCCTGAAAAGTTGTTGTACAAAAACTATTACGTTGAAGTTTCCAAAATAAACTTAACAATTCAAAGACTTACAATTTTTTATTTGCAAAATATAAAATATTTCAAATTTGGTTGATGTTTCGCCATTTTATGGAGTATTGGTTCATTTTTTCTGCCAGGCATATTACAACGAGGCCAGGCATATGACGAAAGAGCTACAATATTGCGGAAAGTTGCAATACAAAATTTCTGAATGCTTAGGATTTAATGAAGAAAAATCAAAAATTAAGCCCTACCACTCAACCGAAATCTTCTTTGGCATGTAGAGTAAAATTGTATTGATCAGGGTCAAACACGATTTTTGATACCACGTCCATATACTTTCATAATTTGTTGGTTTGGTTGAGACCCTAAATCTACTGCCTCACAGATATATCGATTGAAACCCCATTTCTGTTGTTGCACATTCCTCACATTTTCATAAATTCAAATTCAGATTTAAAATTCGTATAAAAAATGTTTGATACAGTAGAGGCTCGAAAAACTTAAGTAGTTTGTTTTGGGGGTGCTTAACATTTTCGAATTCATAACTTTTCCGTGATATGAAAAATGCATGTGTATTTACAGATTGTAAAGGGTTTTTCAACAGAGACGCTACAAAAGTAAATCGATAGGGACAGCAAACGACGCCATATTTTTTCCCGCTCTTTTGATATTTCTCTTCAGTAAGGTTTGCTATTTCATCATGGAAAGATATAAGAGCCAACAAGGAGTCGAAATTATTAAAATTTACTGCCGAAATTTGGAGTCAGTGGACTCAACTTTAAGAGCGCTACGTCCAATTTATGGTCTTCCGCGATGAGGCTCATTTCTGGCTGAATGGCTTCGACAATAAGCAAAATATGCGTTATTGATCAGACAGCAATCCACACGTAATCCATGAGTCATCATTGCATCCCGAAAAAGTTACGGTTTGGTGCGGTTTATGGGCCGGCGGCGTCATTGGGCCGTACTTCTTCCGTGATGATCAAGACCGGCACATTACTGTGAATGCGAATCGCTACCGTTCAATGATAACCGAATATTTTTGGCCCCAATTGGATAATATGGACTTGGAGGACATGTGGTTCCAACAGGACGGCCCCACAAGCCACACAGCGAATGCCACAATCAATTTATTGGAAACCAAGTTTGGTGAACGTGTTACCTCACGAAATAGCCCAGCCGCCTCGGTCGTGTGATTTGACGCCGTTAGGTTATTTCCTGTGTGGCTACGTCAAGTCCATGGTCAATGCCAAAAAGCCAGCGACGATTTATGAACTTCGTACGAATATCGAACGTGAAATTGCAGCAGTATCGGCCGATTTATGCTTGAAAACCGTCGAAAATTGGGTTCAGCGTCTGGACTTCTGCAAGCGTGCCCGTGGTGGCCATGCAAAAGAAATCGAGTTCCATACATAATGGCATCGAACGTACTTTCACAGGAATAAAGAATTTCATTGGTATCTAAAACCGGTTTTGTTTTATTTTTTAAAAAAAAACTTTTGTAGCGCTCTTATTGAAAAACCCGTTATATATATTTTTTAATGTGAGTATAAATGTAATATGTATTAATAAGTAACTTTTATTAAATATTTACTAGGTAGCAAAAAAAAATAGAAAATATACATTTATACCGTGTCTGTTACGGCGAAGTAATCAGTAACTTTATTCTGATGGAGGTTTTTATCCCAATGTGATTTTACGATGTCTGATCGTAGTTCGAGAAGCTGTGATATATGTTTGTTGGAGAACTTCGTATTGTACTCATTCCATTTGATTAGCGTATTCACCGCGCATATTGCATCATTATAAAGTACAAACTTCGGAAACATTATCTTCATCTTGACCCGTGTCTGTGTCCGTTTCATTCTCATCAAGCGAATCGGCATTCCATGCAGTAATCTCTTCACCTGAGAGAGTACAATTAGGCGCAAGTCTAGTCAACAACTGTTGTGTCTCTTCGAAAATACGATTATAAAACGGATCCGGTTGAAACAGCACCGATAGACGGATATCGTCTTCGCCATCATACTGATGATTATCCCAATTCAGCAACTTATGCCAAGCTTTCTGTAAAACGCTTTGAGTGCACTCATCCCATGTTATTTTTAATAGCAAAATGGCATGACGAAGGTTGTGCTTTTTCAATAATTCGTAAATCGACAGAACCTCTTGAGTTACAATAGACGGCAGTACATACATACAATCAACATAAAAGGAGTCAAAATGATGTTAGAAATAGAGAAATAAAATAAAAACAATAATGACTCGAAAAAGTTAAGGAGCACTTAACTTTTTAGAGTCCCGTGTGTTGACTGAAAGCTGCTTAACTTTTCCGTATACTTAACTTTAACGCGTCTTAACTTTTCCGAGCCTCTACTGTCTTGCGTAAAACCACAAGATTTACTAGATATACGACGCATTTGTGGGTTTGAATGAAAACCCATTCTATATTTCCAGACTACAATGGATGAAAAAAAGAGTCGTAAAATTTGGTATTTATGTATTATAGGATTTGGCACAAAACATATGGGTTTCGAAGTCGAGCTTTCAATCTTAGTAAAAATTTTACTTTTTTGTTGGTTCTCGTTGGTCTTTGTTTACCAGTTTTTGTTTGCAACTTGATTTATTTGCGTACTTTGTTATTTAGCTCCTTTTTTGGGTTTTGCTCAAGTTTTTTGAATATTTAACCCCTTTTTGTAACACTGATTGGCAACACTGATTGGTGTTTCTCATGTTGACTGATCTGTTGCGTTTTAGTTTCATGCATTCAGTCGTCAATCGTTCGTTTGGACGGAAACACGCGAATGCTTCGTCGTGAGAATATTTAAGTTAGGGATGAAACACGCAAAGTATACATCTTTGCTAGTAAACGTGCTAATGTTTGTATTGAAATAAAAAAAAGGTGTGCCATAACATCCCATGAAGGGATTGGGACCTGCAGTTTTAAACAGGTTCCGAACGGTATTTTGAGAAATTCTTTCATGGCTAAGTACTGGATAGTGTCGCCATCACTAAGTGAGGTGGCCGTCGTCGAAAGAACTTTAAGGTGGTCTGAGAAGGGATCGTACCAACGTTCTCATGTACAAGAGCCACGCACACTAACCATTGCACCACCGACGGCCAGTGACAATGCCTTTTGAAAATGAATCATTTGTTGCGTTTGAGCAATAAATCACAAGAGTTTACCCGCTTTGTGTATTCAAAAATATAAGTGAGTTTAAGACTTGTACAATGTGGCGCAAAAGTAATCCTCCTATCAGAAAATGCTATAAATTTTGCGATTGGCCCCTAATGTCAGTTCTGTTTTGACATTTGTGTAGTAAACACATGCGAAATACACGTGAATAAACAATGTTACGCTACACTGCTCCAGAACGCGGAATATTGCTGACTATTTATTTGACCAATAATCGGTCGGTGACTTTGGCACAACGTGAATTTCGTCGCAGATTTCCTGGCCGTCCAACGCCTACTGGTGAAACACTGCGACGTTTAGCCGCTCGCCTCGAAGAGACTGGCACAACACGAGATGCTGCCAGGCGTGGCTGACCCCGGAGTAGCCGTTCTGCAGAGAATATTGCTGCTGTAGCCAAGGATGTCATGGAGGAGCCGTCGACATCGACCAGACGACGTGCCACGCTACAGAGCAATGATCAACGAGTTATTTTTGCCGCAATTTGATGAATTGGGATTGGAAAACATGTGGTTCCAACAGGACGGTGCAACGGCACACACTGCACGGCACACACTGCCACAACCGATATGCTGAAGGATGCATTTCCCGGGCGCCTCATCTCCCGTTTTGGCGATTTGCACTGGCCAGCAAGATCGCCTGATTTGACCACTCCAGACTTCTTTTTGTGGGGGTTTTTGAAGTCGCGGGTTTATGTCAACAAGCCTCAGACTCTTGCAGCTCTTAAAGACAATATCCGTCAAGAATGTGAGGACCTATCGCCGGAAGTTTTGGCCAAAGTGATGGAAAATGCCCTAAAAAGGGCTCAAATGACAATCAACTGTGGCGGCGGCCATTTATATGACATCATATTCTCGACTTGATGTAAAAAAAATTAAAAGACCAAATAAAAATAATCCACAAGAAGAATCAAAGTTTTTAATTTTTTTTTTAAATTACAGCCAAAAAACATCGGAAGATTACTTTTGCGCCACTTTGTATATACATGTATATTTGGCATCTGTTCCAAACAGACTTATATATACATGTATATTTGGCATCTGTTTCTTCAGAGTGTAATATTTCGGACTTTTCCTAGACTTTCAGGTGGCGTGACTGTTTGCATTAACTTTGGACTTCAAATATCCAAACAGGAACAAGTGCGAAGCGGTTAAAACAGGAGATGGGGTAGGTTTAAATGGACCACCCTGTATTTGATGATTCATAGAAAAAATTTTGTATATAAATGGTTCCTAAAACTTTAGTCCGATATGACAGATATAAAGAATCACGTCTGTTCTCCTATTATAAGTCGGGTAGTTTCCGGGGAGCTCTCAAAACGTGTATTTCCTTTCTATTCATTTCAATCTTTATTTTTCTACTCTTTTTTTGTATTATCAACAACTAATCTCACAAATGTGTTAACGATTAAGCCTTCGTTAAATAATTTCTTTCTCAGAAACAAAAGACAAAAAAGACTTAAGTCACACTCCCCTTCCACGATGTCCATTACGATTTGATTATGACAATGTTATCGCATTTCGCTTAAAACTCCTGACCTTTTCTCCCCACTTATCACAGCAATTATGAATTCAATCAAACGCTCTTTCCCGGCGAATGCATTTCAATTTCTTTTCAAATGCAAATTTATGCTTTTGCAATCGCATTGACCACCACAGCTGCGCGGGACTGGCATATTTGCCAATTTATTGCAACTATGATGGTTACAATTTGTATCAAAAGTGTCCGATTGGGCGCTGTCCCCGCTTGTGCCACAAACAAAGTTGGATTTCTTCAAGCTGAGTTTGTGTGTTGTAAGCATTTAACGTGTGTGTTTGTCTGTCATCCAAGTGGAGTGGGTAAATTGGTTATTATGTAAACACTTACGGGCAAAGCCCAAGTCAAACGCGGGAAAAAGAATGGCTAAGATATTTTGGACACAAAACATGAAAGTTTGTGTGTTTAGCAGAGCATTTCCATTACTTGGAATGCTAAGCAATTGAACTCAATATAAATTTGTTTTGAATTGTGTGTGCTCTGGGCAAAACGTCAAAAGGCATAGGAGTCAAACAGAGTGGAGTTCAGTAGCGAAATCAGTTTTGTGTTTTCTGTAGCCAAATTAGTTTAAGGATTTACTAAATGTCCACTTAAGATGTCACCAAACTGATGGATTTGTGTCAGTACTGTCGATATAAACTATCCTAGAGTCTATTTTAATGATTGTTAGTAAATAGATCCTCGTATTAAATGTTTCTCGTAACTGTTTGGCCCCAAGGCAATTAACTTTCATCATTACAACACTCAGTATTCTATTATTATTTAACATTAATAATATGTTGTTTGATTTTGTGCCAACATATTCGCATGGAGATCGCAGCGCGTCTTGTAACGTGGACCATATTTCATAAGAGTCGAATTTTATTTTATTTAGCTGTCGATTTAGTTACAAGATAATTTCGTTAGCAACTCCTTAATCGTGTTATAGAAAAAGTTGCAGTACACAGCACAGTGTCTTGAGGTTGTACAAAAGTAGGTCAACGGCATGATCACCAAAAACTTGTGAAAACAGTGACAGGCAGAGAGGCAGACAGGCGGTTTGTACGTAATTAGGTTAGGCGGTGGTAATGGGTGGATATTTATCTGTATATGTGACCTGGTCTACGAAAAGGGAGCTTACGTGCGAAAACTAGTTTTCTGTGATAAAAGCTGTTAAAAGTAAGCAACTCGTTTCGTCAGTTTCTCATTATCTCGTTAATTGTTCTCCGCGCCGGACGTCCAGTAAGTGTTGTTGTTGGTCCAGTAAGTGTTGTTGTTGGTCGGAATAGTATTATAGTTCATCGTGTAAGTTGCTAGTGTGGAACATTTAAAAAAGTAACACTGAAGAAGTGACGTTTACTGTTTCTGTTGATTATCGTCTTCGCATTTCGCATGAAATGAAACATGAGTGTTGATGAGGAGTTCAGTGCCGTATACGGACAATGCTTTTCACCACGTGAAAAAGCATCTCATCTTCCATCCGAATCAACCAAAAAGTGGAAATTGATTTTTTGACACCTAAGCCCCCTTTCCGTAGACCAGGTCACATATGGTAAAATAATCGGGAACACCAGTCGATCTGATCCCCGTAGTGTTTGTTTGTGACCTAGCTCATTGTAAGTTATAGTAAGTAGAAGTCGCTGTCCCTATTGGCACACTTAATCCAACGAGGGCCGTAGAGATACCATGGGACGTCATTATCCGCATCAGTGTTTGAACCGGTAGATTTTCCTGCACCGGAATTTTTATTCATACAATTTCAAAACAAATTCTCCAAATTTGGTCAATTTAACTACGGATTTTTGTCATCCGATCGTAGTTATCCCATCCCAATATTTCAAGATGTGGCTGAAGAAGAGACCTACATAAATCCCAGGTCAACCAAATAATTCTCCACAAAAGATCCTAAGATTATTCAGTTGAACCGCTTTAATGTTTTTTAGATCCAACATGAAATAGAATTTACTGATTGTCTCCGACTCGAACAAAATGCCGGGCAAAAATATTGTATATATTCCAGGCTCTTCCCCTCTTCTTCATCCCCACAATTCATGAAGTTATCATGAGCATAGTATCTAAGTCTAGACGGGTGACTGCCTAAAAAATAAGGTCCAGTACTCCCAGCTACTAGCGTGGACAAAACTGGATATCAAGCTTAGCGCATGATTCAGGTCATAACTTGGCCATACTTGCCTGGTGATGCTTCATAGTGTTGCTCCATACCATTTATCTTGCATATGCTTCGGTTTCAAGCAGAATCTGAAAGCGTCATAACCACATGCTCCATATAGGTAAGGTAGTACATAATCCGGCACACATAAAAGATGGATATCAAACTGCTTGGCCATCTCATTTAGACATATGAGGAAGTTGTGGGTAGTTCTCGAAGACAGGAATACATATTGAAGTGATTTTATATCAACCTAACTATCAAAGTAGAAGTTTATACCTCAGCTGGTGAAGACGTTCCATCACAGCCAAAGCGTAAATTCTCCAATTGTCAAAACTGAAAAACAATACAATCGCCGGACAGCCTTTGTGCATAACCTAGACCCACCTCTTAAAATAGACTCCAAATCACACTGTCATCTAGGTTGGAGCTATCAGTGTAGAAGCAAATACCTTATATTACCTGAAAAGTGTTCATTCCACTCCTCCCTGCAACGAGTGGAAAAATTTCTCTCAAAGGTTGAAGTGGCTGGCGTATAATCCACTTATAAGAAGCTCCTAGACGGCAAATCTGGTGGTATCAGGTGATGGTTAACGGAAAACACTCGGTTGGGGTTGTCCAAAGGACTGTCGTTCAAAACACCATTGCTATTCTCTGGACATTTGTCAAGAGGCAATGCCTTAGAGCAAACGACAATGTCGAAGAGCAAACAACAATGTCGTAGAGAAATATCAGGCGAATAACGGCTGCATGTATCCAGTAAACTTTGTAAACCTCATTGTCATCCTTTGATACCAATAAGGAAGGTCATGCGTTTACACCAATAGGGAAGAAATATACATATCCATAGACTTAATAAAATGAAATGGAAACGAATTTAAGGCCACTATGGCTGTATTAATCACCTCCATAGTGTTTCGCTTGAGACAAAGCATTCTGGCGAGAATTACACCCTGATATCTTGCATTACCTCTTTGGAAAGAGGCAGCATTGCCTAGACCCAATGGCTGAATAAACGCAACCTTTCTGGATCCTAGAAAAGAGTACGAGCTTGGGTTTTTTCGAAAGTACAACCAGCCCAATCTCTGTAGCTCACATAGAGAGCCACCCAATCTCCGTAGCTCACTTAGAGAGCACCCTGAGCAAATATCTGGATGTGGAAGAATATTTTTCCTGTATTGCAATTACCAGTTCCCCCATATGCTTCGATTGTGCAACCGGATCCATCCACCTCAATTGAAACAGTATTCCGTGCTGAATTCTACAGAAAAAGAGATACGACTCCCTCTTGGGATGTTTCTCTATTCACATTTGAAGTTAAAGTTGTGTGACCCAGGAGCGAGGATACGCTCCTTCGGATAAGTAGTTCATAGCTCAAATTAATGATCCTCTAGTCAACACAAACTGTTGATAAAGCTGACTTTATCGGTCCCGGTAAGACTTTATTAATGCCACTATCTATATCGACAAGTGCGACAAGAATCTATTCCTTTAAGTAATTAGATTTCCCTATAAAGCTTACTAGGACATGCAGAGCTGTTTCCGAAGATTTGCTCTTATTGTAAGCATGCTGGCATGTTGACACCTTAGAAGTGCCTATAGTACTACGCAGATACGAGTCAATACTACTTACAACGTCTTCAGAAGGTCTAATATGTAATGATTTCCCCGCTTTCGGAATTAATATCACCTTGGACTCTCTCCATCTAATGGGAATATAGGATACCATAATGCAGTTCATATCAAGGGGCACAAATTGTCTTCAGACTACATTGGCAAGTTGGTGTTACCCTACCCAAGCTCATTGTAGCTTCATAAGCTTAAAATCTGCATGGATATAATCGAGGCAAGCAATATGCCAAAAAAAAATGTAGCCTAATAATACGCTGTAGGCTCCAATCTATCAAACAATATGGAAAAGATTGTCTTGATTCAGAAATTGATACTTTAATATATTAATGCAGTGCATTCATTTTACTTAGCTGACTATCAACATCACTATAGATAGAAAACAATTCAATAATTTTGTCCACTTTCGAAATACTGTGCGTTATGCCATGCAAGTTACAACAAACAACAAACAACCAACAGCAACACCGCCACCACCAGCCATCTCTATTGTTCCCTCGTCCGTCCCAGGCTACTTGGTATTAAGACCAGGCCGTCAATTGCCTACAATGTAAATGCTCTGTTGTTGAGTAATAAAGCAAATAGCCAACATATTTTGTCGTTTTGTTCAAAGAAGAAAAAAACTGTTAAGTACTGAATTTGACAGTTGAGGTGACACCCACTCCAGACACCACAGTCATAATGCCCACCAAAAACCACGCCGCAATTTCAGTCATAAACTGGCAACAAATAAAAAGTAGAGCTTTAGCATTATAATGTTTTGATTAGTTCAAGTTTTGTTTTTTTTTCATTATTTTGGCTCAACTTCACCGTTGTGTAATCAACCAAAGTGCAAACGAAACTGGAGCGTAAATACATAATTCGTTTCAATCTGCAGCTAAAGAACAATACGATATACGAGAATTGGAAGTCTTTCACGGAACCGCAAATGACTAACTCGATGACTTGCATAATTAAATTCAACCAAGTGATTATAAGAGATATCGGATGTTATATTCCAGTCTAGAAATTAATATTTGGGGTTTTTCAGATTTAGAATAAATTAAGCTTTTGCACTTGGAATACCTTCAGACGCCTACAGTAAAAACGATACAGTGGTTTTTGATAGCGCTGATATTCATTCCATAAGTGTTCCCAAAATCTTACTTAGGTATGAGTTTGAGCCGTGATATAGCCCCGAGATGTAAGTGTGCGATTCAGATTTGTTGTTTTTCTAATTCATTTTTAAATAAAGAAACCCCTTTTCTATATTGTAAATATTAACTTAACCCTTGTCTAATTTTAATGGTGGGAGTATGACCGTAATCACAGTCCCAATGTATTAAATTGTCACCTGCTGAATATATTTTATAAGCATCTTCATTTTGTTTTGATTTAACTAAAAACTACACAATTTGTAATTGTATTCAATGGCAAAAAAAATTAAATTGATCACAAATATACACTTATTAAGAACTTCTTGTTTCAGATTAAGCCACATTCAAACCTCCCCAATTACACCGTCCACAATTGTTTTATTACATTCCGGTGATAATTTCTAAATCTTATTTGCAATAAAGACATCACCACTACATGTCTGGGTTATCTGCAGTGTGAATTATGATCAACTCATATAAATTCACACACTCTTTAGTACGACATCTCTAGGCGAGAGATATTCGTGGGAAATTCACCTTTTAATCATTACATATTAATACGATTATTCATAATTAATGATAGCGTGTTTCGCTACTCTAAACTAAAACAAAACCCCCTCCCCCTAAAACCTGATTTGAATATCCACCACAAAATGCAAACAGACACACACAAATTTCTAACAGATGTAATAAAGAATGTAATAAAATATATTGAAATTGATTATAAATATTTCATTTGACTGTAAAAAATCGTTGAGTATGATATTAACTAACAAAATAAATGATACGATAATTGTAAATTCCGTGTAAAATCGAATGATTCTAAAGTCAATACAAAACACAATCTGACACAGGTGATTGTAACTAAAACAACAAAAGAATTTAGACTTTAGAACACAAAAAAAGTATTGAACATAGATCAATTTGTCGACTTTGAGGTAAATTCGATTTTTTTATTCGAATAATGTATTTGACGGAGATGAACTTGTTCCAAGGTGGGACATCTGGTCAGGGGTGACACTTTGGAGGTACGAGAAAGAGGAGAAACCCTCATATAAAGCACATGAATATTTTAAAATTGACCATTTAATCAGTTAATCAATTAACCAATTCATCACATAATCAATTAAGCTTTTAAGCTTTTAATCAGTTATTCGTACTCATTTAATCAATTAATTAGTCAATTAATCAAATAGTCATGTAATTGATTAAGCAATTAACCAATTGATCAATGAATCATTAATTAATTCATCAATTAAAAATTAATCAATTAGTTTATCAATTGATCATACGCTGATAATCTAAATTATTCAATTAATAAGTTAATAAATTCAATTAAATAATCCAATTAAATCAATTGACTAATTAATCAACTAATGAATTAATTAGTTATTAAATTACTCAATTAATCTGTTAATCAATTAATATTTTAATCAATCAGTCAAATAGTTACTTAAATGTTTAATCAATTAACCAAGTACTCAATTAATTAGGTACAATTAATCATTTAATCAGTTAATCTATTAATCGACTAATCAATCCATCAATTAGTCAATCATTTAATAAATTAATCAACTAATCAAAATGACTTAATCAATTAATCACTTAATCAATTAAATATTTATTCAATTTTAAAACTGTGGCCGTCGGTGGTGCAATGGTATTGTGCGCGGCTCTTGTACATGACAACAAGGGTTCGATCCCTGCTCTGACCATCTTACATTTCCTTCGCTTAGTGATGGCGACACTATCGAGTACTTAGCCATGAAAAAGCTTCTCGAAATTCCGTTCGGAACCGGGGTAAAACCGTAGGTCCCAATCAGTGAGGTTAAAACTCGAACAGCTCATTGGTTGTGGGAAACCATTTATTTATTTTTTATTTTATCAATTTTAAATCATCAACATCATTCAACACCATGTACCAGTAATTTATGCACATGTAAAATCGATTTACACGTGAAACTACAACTTTTTCAATTGTATTTCAGAAAATTTCAATTGAAATTCGGCAGAACCGACCATATGAAATTCTGAATATCCAATTGAAATTCAGACATTATCAATTGAAATTTCGCATTTCTTTTTGAAAATCAGAAAATATGAATTGAAATGCAGAAAAAGGCAATTAAAATTTCATTAAAATCAAATAGGATTTCGAAAAATATTAATTGAAAATCAGAAACAAATCATATGAAATTCGGAAAATATAAATTGGAATTCGGAAAACATCAATTGAAATATTTTCTGAATTTTTCAGTTGAAATTCAGAAAAATTTCACGTGAACTTTCCTTTTGTTATATACATTTGTCTGAATAACAATTGATATTTTCTGAACATCATTTGATGTCTTCTGAATTTCAATTGGTGATTTCTGAATTTCAATTAATATTTTCAGAACTTGAATTAATGTCTTCCAAATTTCAATTGATATTTTCTGATCTTCAATTGCTATTTTCTGATTTTTATATGAAAATTCTGATTATTAATTGATATTTGCTGAATTTGAATTAAAAATTCTTAAATTAAATTTACCTGTTCTGAATTTCAATTGATACTTACCGAACTACAATTGGAAAAGATGTTGAGTTAATTTGTATTAGAATTTCGTACTCAGTTTTTATTCCTGCATTATTTGTAAAGGAACTTAACCCTCTAATGCAGGATTTTAAAATTATGCATAGATTTTATGAGAATAAACTTTTTTTTGGATAAATTTGGGCCTCTGATTTAAAAAAAATATAAGTACGAACAATCGTTTAACTTCCATGCGACAAAATACAAATGAATACCTTGAGGCACTCTTGGGGCTTTAGTGGCAAAAAATACAGTAAATTTTTAGTGAATACTGTATGTTGGGTTTTGATGAAAACATTTGAAGTTCATATGAGAACTGAGAAACACATTAATTATTTTTAGTCAAAATAACAGTTTTTATGATTCGAACAGCATAAGTTAAGTTTATCGCAAATCCATGTGTCTAGCAATAAGCGAGAGAAACCTGATAAAAGGGAGCGTTTAAGAGCTTGAAAAGCTTTTGCAAATATAGTACAAAAAAGCTTCCTTACTAAGAAAAAGTCCTTCCATTTTCCATCAGTATGTTTTCTGTGAAGAGTACCTTAAGAAACTCTTAGGTATTAGAGAGTTCATTTGTCAAAGTATCAACAAAAAACAGTTGTTAATGATGGAACTATTCAATATTGGCCTTTAATATCGTAAAAGATTTCGAATGCATATTTTTGAGATAAAATTATATTCATGTCTTCAATTTTGGTTAGGTAATTCACTCAAAATGTCGCTCATTCATGGTAATGATTTTTTTAACCCGAGATGGTTTGTGAGTTTTAAGGAAAAGTATGTTTCAGAAAACTTTAGATATAAGTTTCAAATTTTAGAATCCCCAATTATTAATAAATTGTGTTTATGTTCCTGACGATGCTACCCAAAGGGCAGCGAAATATTGAAGAATAAAATTATTTAAAAAAAGGACCAAACGCTCGAACATTTTAATTTTGAATAGAATCTGATAAAGATTATATTTGTGAATATAAATAACAAAGATTAATATCATATAGAGCTGTCATTCTTCTCATCTGACATTTCATTTCACACTAATCGTGGTGCAGTCGGTGCGATAGAGTTATTTGACGTAAATTGACCAGGTGAAATTAAAAAAATTGGTGCCTTAAATTTTTCATGCCGATTTTATGAAAAACTGTGACATTTAATCGTATTTTGGATTTATGTTGTTATATTTGTGGTGTATTTACACAACAATTTTAACGCACAAAATGAAATGCCCTTGCTGTTTTCTTGTTGGTTGGTTTGAGCCATTGCCTCTATCTGGTATTATTAAAGCAATATTTTCCAACATTTTATTTACATTTTATTCTATAATAAATAATATGATATATGAATTTGTCAACAAATTGTTTCTTTGAAAAAAAAATCCAATGAGCGCTCGAACTCACGGGCGATGTGTTAACATCTTTTTGTTACACGGTACCTGTTCGATTTCTATAAACACATTAGTAAATGTTACATTGGAAAATAAAAAACAGTGTTCATTCATATGATGACGTTACATTTATATATTATTAATACTTAAAATTATTTAAAGACCAATGCAAACCCAAAAAACGAAGAGAAATCAAAGCAGCAGCCACATGAACATACAGACATTGTTATGTTCGTACATACTACGCTACACAAGTTCACACAATTTTCGTTGCTCTCTTGCTATCTCATTTTTATATACGTATAACCACGTGATTATTCTCTTTGCCCTGAGAGTGCTCCGCATCCACACAAGACAACTGTTCGCTGCCGCTACATCAGTGTGTGTTTATTATCGCAGTCTGACAATCTGTGTTTCGCAGTCGGACCAATCTGTGTACCATATAGGGGTGGGTCACCCTTATCATTTAGGGGTATGAAAAATAGATGTTGGCCAATTCTGAGACCCACCCGATATGCACACAAAGTTCATACAAATCGCCAAGCAATCTGTGATCGCAGTCGGACAAACTGTGTTTGGATGTGTTCACTTTGTGAGTTTAGTCCCTACCCGCGCCTATAGATGTTAACACATCAAAAAGATATTAAACTGTGTTAATATAAAATATTGCTGCAATTTTTGTATTAAAGGTGAGGACGTTGGAATCATGACCGATGCTGAAGATTGTGCGGTGAGTAGCAAAGCATTGTTTCCACTCGAGTGTTAACTCCTAAAACTTCTCAGTTTTCTCGTCCTCTACCATTTGCAAAACCGTTGTGGAATGCTGTTAAACGTAGCTATTTATTGTAGCCTTGTAGTCAAGGTTTGGAGGGAGGATGCCATCTGAAAAAATACTTGATCAAACTCCGACTACTGCAATTGCTAGTGGCTTGTTAAACCAAAACTGAAGATATTATGTATCATTATACATTACATTTGCAATTGTACATTATTACAATTTAAATGAGATACAATTATAAACACAAAACTACATTTGCTAATTAAATATATATAATAATTTCGTCCTTTCTATTTGTAAATAAATATAACGGGAGGTATTAGAGAGACCGTCGGTGGTGCAATGGTTAGTGTGCGCGGCTCTTGTACATGAGATCCTGGGTTCGAACCCGGCTCTGACCACCTTCAAAAAAAATAAAATTTCTTTCGGCGGCGGTCACCTCGCATAGTGACGGCGACACTATCGAGTATATAGCCATGAAAAAGCTTCTCAAATTACCGTTCGGAATCGGTGTAAAACTGTAGGTCCCAATCAGTGAGTGAAAACTGGAAAGCGCACAGCTCAGTGATTGTGAGAAGTTCTCCCCCGTCCCTTCATGGGATGTAATGGGAAACCATTTATTTATTTTATTTATCATTAGAGAGTATTCTGAAGTGGCTTCAAACTTCAAACTAGAAAAGTATCTTAGAATAATCTTAAATGACTTGAAATAAATTCAAGAAAGATTCCAAAAAGCATCAAAAAGACTCATAAATGACACTTTATGATTTAAAAAAGACTCTTGATAAAGAAAGGAAATTAAATTCTCAGTCTCAGATGTATGACTCTTTTCGAAATCATAAATGAACGCTCAGAAAGAGGGAGCACTTTAAAATGCAAAAAACACTCTTACTGATATGTTTTCATAAAGTTCTGAGACTCTTTTTGACTCTGGGAATTTTATTGTTGACACGGAATTTTATTGTATTCTATTCGTCTGCGGCCAAACTTTCACCTACATTCAACTTGTATCGAAACACCAATTACCCCAGTGACTTTCGACAAGAATTTGATGAAACTGATACACTCATGCACACTCTTTACATATTACTCTATACTTAGTTCTTCATATATATTATTCAAAAAAAATTGACTTGAATACTCAAGGATGTTCAAGGATAATGGTAAGAAATTCCATTATTGCCAATTGTTTATATGTGTTTCGCATAGTTATAATTATACTATAGATATCCTACTCTTTCGTTCGATACCCGTGAACATAAAAGAAAGGTTCATTAAAAATATTGCAGGATCACAGAATAAAAACTCGCACTCCACTCTCGTTTGAATTGCTACAGGTTCCGCGTGCATAGTGCCAGTTTTCAAGAGTTGAAAAATCATTTACTTTTGTCACACGGTGTTATACTTTTACTTTCAATCATGAATCATTGAGATTCTTTAACTGATATCACGGGCTCCTTCCTAATATACACGATTTTTAACAACATCCGCCCCTGATACTGGTCAGTTCAGATTAATTCACATCAATCTAAATTTAAATTAAACTTTAGAACTTAAACCTCAATTACAACAATGGTGAATTTGAATGACTGATTATTGAACGTATGAATGGATTCTTTGTAGTAAACATTTGTCGTTTGCTGATTGACTGACTGTTGCGGTACGAGTACAAGGTTACCAGCGGTCATCCACTACACCGACCCATGCTGCCACCCCCTAGTCCATACAAAGAACCCCGTGATACTCATGCGAGATTTATCTCTCCGCATCTTGGCTGCAGTAGCAACACAGCAGCCAGCTGTGGTTTTTGTTGCCTTTTTATGGGCTATTAATAACTGACTGCAATCGAACCGAATGGCGGTATTAGCATTTTTATAGATAGAGTACGAGAATATCGGTGTGAGTTGGAGTAGTTTCCATATTTTTCATATTGGCCGACCTAGCAATTTTTTTCGCCAGAATGGTGGGTTTTGCATTTTTCCCACAATCGTCAACACTTTTATTACGATTGCTAAAAAAAAAAAAGGCGGACATTCTGTGTTGTATTGTTGTTGTCGTAGTTATTTTCACGTACTGCTGAGCAATGACTGTTCGTTCAGTCTTTAGTTGTAGAAGTTCATGAACGTTGGTGCGGTGTGGCTCGTTTGTATGACGAAGTCTGATTCTGTTTCATCTACTAAATAGTTCGCCACACGTTTAATGTATGTTGTAGTTGGAAATTTAATCTCTACAATGTTGAAAAATGCACTGCAGTTTAGTAACCCGGTTTGTTACATCTGTTGGTATTCATAAACAGAACACAATGCAACAAATTGGTTATCCCAGGAAACCCCCTAACAGGTTGAGTGTATTTTATATGTTTATAGACGGCCTAGAAAACTTTCCCCACTTGTTTGACAAAAATGCAAAAACCAATAGAAATGTAATATTGGCCATATTTAGGGTTAAGACGAGAATACGAGAATTTTTTCCATAAAAATTTCTCACATAAATATGCACAACGAGAATGTTTTCCATCAAATTATTTTATAATCCTTAAAACATAATGTTTTACTTTCTTATTAGAAAAATTAAAATCAAATTACAATGGCCCTGGAATATCCGGATTGCCGAAGATACATAAAGAGGAGAATTCTTTAAGGTCCACTTATTCATAAACACAAATGGGGCAGAAAATTCAAAATACAATGTTCCGGACGAAATGGATTTCAGGACGAGGAAGAAATTCCCATTTTTGATTGTCGCAAATATAGTATGCTTGTCCCCAAGCATATTGTGTTTGCTATTCAATATTACATGTTTGAGACACAATGACCCATGACAATGACCCTTATGACCCAAATATTGCTTTGGTTGTTAAAAACAGCTGATAGCATATACTGCATGAACTTGAAACATGAACATGCAACTTCAATTCATGAAATCAATACTTGCACGAAAGTACATGAAATTTCCAACCATACACATGGTTCAGGGCCGTTTTTTCAGCGTGGAAGAACATAACACTCGAATTATTCATGGAAATTTAGACTTTTTGTATCAGGGAGCCACGCTATTTCGGATATATGGGCGAGAAAAAGTATGCCCAAGGGTTCTCCAGCATTCCCATTACATCCCTCAAAGGACTTGGGGAGAGCTTCTAACAACCAGTGAGCTGTGCGCTTTCTAGTTTTATACTCGCTGATTCGCCGAGAACCGATTTCGAACGGTATTTTGAGAATCTTTTCATGGCTAAATACTCGATAATGAAACCGTCACTATGCGAGGTGACCGCAGCCGCAAGAAATTTAAGGTGGTCAAAGCAGAGATCGAACCCAAGATCTCATGTACAAGAGGCGCGCACACTACCATTGCACCACCTGCGGCCACGGTTCTCCAGCATCACCGATTGTGAAATTCAGAAAATAATAATTAAAATTTAGAATTTCTATTTGAAAATCAGGAAATATTAATTGAAATTCAGAAACAAATAATTGAAAATTCAGAAAATATCAATTGAAATCCGAATGACATCAATTGTAGTTTCGAAAATATCAATTGAAATTTAGAAAATATCAAACATATATGTTCCAAAGTTTAAATTCAGGAAAATGTCAGTTGAAGTTCATTTTGCATTTTTCGCAATGACCTTATTTCCGGTAGTTTTGAATTTTTAATGTACGAGAAGTTCGTACCACAAACGTACAAGTTCTAATACATTTTTTTAAGTGAGACGAAGAGGAAATTCTTGCTGAAGGGGGAAATTACTCTCGTCATCCCTTTGAAGACATGTTACACGTAATTGACGTTGCAACAGAGAAAATGCTTAACTTAAAGCGTGACACAAAAAGATGCGCGCAAGTTTAGACAAATTTAGAAGAAAGTTCAAAACTATAAAACTTTTTCACTGATGACGTGGGATCTCGGATAAAAGCTCAGCCCCGGAATTCTGTAACTTTTTAACATTAAAATTTGATAGTTAAATTGTCAAATTCATAACATTTCAATACAACATTTTATAATTTTGTCGGTTTAACTACCGATTTTTATCGTTAAAAAGTTACAGAATTGTTTCTGGTTTATTCTCATAACCCCGAAATATCACAAACTCCCAAAGAAAGAAATCGCACAATTGACATCACAATTTCTTGAGATAATTTGTTCTGGAAATCGTTGCTGCAATAAATCTATTGTTTCACGCGCGGTTTGGTATGTGGTATCGTGTTGCTGAAACCACATGTGGTTCAGAACTATGCCATCCAGTTGAGGCTACAATAACTCCAGTGTCATGTTCCTGTAACGAATACCGTTCACAGTCATGGCAATTTCGGTTTCATCTTCAACAAAGTAAAGCCAAATTAAGCTGATTGACCAAAAGCCGCACCAGACAATTGCTCGTTGGGGATGCAATTGTTTCTCATGGATTGCATGAGGATTTTGTGTATTCATGAAGTCATTAAGATGGAAATGCGCTTCATCGGAGAAGATGACCTTAACTGCCATTGATTTCACTTTGCTCCACTGTTGTTGAGAACGAAGCCGAATTGATGTTTTCGGGTTCTCGGCGACACTGTCGTTTACAGCAGTAATGTTTTCAAGAGACCGATCAGAACGTTGACGCACAGGAATCTTACTGTCCATATCCGGCGCAGTTTCTTCAAATTTTTTCACCACTCTTCGAATGGTTGACAAATTAGGTCCCAGCACAACTTTCTAAAAATGTTTGGAATAAGTTTTCCACTTATAACGGGTTCTTCTTTCGTAAAGGGCTTTATATTTGGAACGAAGTTCCTTATCGCACGTTGCGGGATGGGGGCTAAATGAAAAAAAAATCAACAACTTTTTTTAACACTATTATACTACAACCCAGTATTATCAAATATATTGGGCACCTTTGCTTTGGTTTGTGTCTAAACTAACATATGCTGGAAAATTTCTTGTTTAATGGGAAGTTTTCTAGGTGGAGGCTGTGACCAATATTTAGTATATATTGTAGTTTTGAACCCAATAGAAAGTAAATTTAGAAAAGCCAAAGTGAAAGAAGTTTAAAAAAAGAAAATTTTCTTAGATAAGTGCCTTTTCTTAAAAAAAAGTAAATTTTCCCACAAAAATTCCTATTCATATTCTTAAACAAAGTATCTTTTCTTAAAAAAATATCTTGTCTTAAAGAAGTACGTTTGCTTGCAAAAATACATTTTCTTAAAAAAGGTGTCTTTTTTAAAAAAAAAAGAATTTTTTTAAAAACAAATATCTTTTCTTAAAAAAGTACAGTTTCTTACAACAAATTGCCTTTTCTTAAAAAACTAAATTTTTTTAAAGAACACTTTTTTTGTGAAACATAATAACTTTTCTTGAGATAAGTACCTACTCTTAAAAATTTGCCTATTCCAGAAAAAAGGACCAATTCCAAAAAATATCCGATTTCTTTAAAAAAAAATACCTTCTCTTAAAAAAATAGCTTTTCTTACAAAAGTTCATTTTCTTAAAAGTACCTTTTCTTAATAAAATAATACCTTTTCTTTTCTTCTCTTGAGATAAGTAGCCTTTCTGAAAATAAATAAATTTTCTTAAAAAAATCACTTTTTCCTAAAAAGAGTACCACTTCTTTAAAAAGTACCTGTCCTTAAAAAAGTACTTCTTTGTAAAAAAAAATCATAAAAAACAAATGGTTTCCCATTACATCCTATGGAGGAATCGGGGAGAGCTTCTCACTGATTGGGACCTACAGTTTTACACCGGCTCCGACCGGTATTTTTGAGAAGCGTTTCCATGCTTAAATACTCGACAGTGTCGCCGTCACTATGCGAGGTGACAGCCGTCGAAAGAAATTTTAAGGTGGTCAGAGCAGGGATCGAACCGAGGATCCCAAATACAAGAGGGGCGCACACTACCCATTGCACCATCGACGGCCAAAAAAAATCATACTCCTGGCTTTTTCTTACAGAATGTACTTCTTCTTAAAAATAGTACCTTTTCTTAAAAAAAAAACATTATCTTTTAATAAAAGAAGTACCTCTCGTTATTAAAGGACCTTTTCGGAAAAATATAATACGCTTTCTTACAAAAAGGACCAAAAAATAAACTTGTTTTTTTAAACAAATACAATCTATAAAAAAATTTTTCTTAAAAAAGTTTAAGACCCACTTAAATTATCGTATTTTCAACGGGCGCTTTAGGCGTGTTGGAACTAAGCAGTACATAATATATAGCGAAAGGAACTTCGTTCCAACCGGGTGTCCCCTGACGCCTCATGTGATTTTTAATAATCGGAATAAACATATTAACAGCTGCCAAATTTCAGAGTTACCACTGGAATAAAAGAAATTACACTATATTTAAAAGGTGCAATCTTACGTGGACACCCTTTACAATATTGTTGGCATATTCCAAATGTAGGTTGTCCTTGATTTATAAAATATATAAATTTTGTTTTAATTGAGTAAATTTTAGTTTTGCATTGTTAGTACATTCAATAAGCCATGGAGTTTTTGGCATTTTGTTTTTAAAGGAATAAATTCACCTATTTAAATATGTTTAAAAAAAATTAATTAAAAGTTACATGTTAGACAACAAGTACAATTTAACTACAGACTACAAAATGTAGGCACATATACTAGTTTTTTTTGGCTTTTAACTTTGTGGAAAATATTGAACCATCAGCATCAAAACCGGTTGCTTTACCGGCCTAATACTTAACTACGACATTGGAATCGTACATCCCAAGAAGTGTGTTCTGCAGTGTGATATTTGGATGTCATTTCTCTTCCATGAAGCAATATATGTATTTTGTAGCAGCAGGTACTTAACCACTCCCTTTTTCAACTTAACAATCCCAATACATCTCAATATATACAATCCCAGGTTGACGTCAAGATTAGATGTAATATCTTTTTTAAATTATATTTATTTGATTCTATTTACTCGATTGTTTTTTACAATTATGGTGTATAATATTCGACTAAACCTCGCATAAGTATTCACTTCAACTATTGACAATGGATTTTGCTCTTAATCTACAACTTTTTATGACTAATCTCTTATGACTTTACATGAGTATTTTCGTTGCAATTACGATTCGGCATTTCCAGTGGTCTTTTATGTCTGGATTACAATCAACGATTTTATGGCTGTAACATAACCAAAAAACAACATCAACAACAACAATAAAATTGGACTATTTTTAACATTAAACGTGTTCATACTAGTAAACATATCGTAACTATTATTATAGTTCCGCAAATTGTTCAGGCGTTAGAAACAACGCCCACTTGAATGCCCTCGTATATTGTGCATGTACGCGCCTGCAATTTCGCCAAATGTCAATAAGCTATTGGCTATTTACCAAACAAAGAGAAACGTTAACACAAATTAAGCCAACGTTCTGAAATTACCCATTTCGCGCATGTAATTGTAACATGACTAACTTCAATCCCATTTAGTTGCAACTTGCGGGCGTATGAGTAACCTTTAGTTTAAAATGTTTTTTTTTTATTTGAATTGTTTTTTTTGTTTTTTGATTTGACAAAAAAAATTTAATCAAAGTATTAATTGCACGTTTGTCGAACATTATCGCTGCTCTTTGTCAGATTGGAGCTTTTTGTACGTTTGGCTTGACATTGAAATCAGTTTGTTTGTTGTCGCTTAGAATGCAATATTTACCAATGTCATGAATTTAAATGCTTTTCAGATCTTTGATAATCCGTTCTCACACCCTCTGAGATAGTCTTTTGTGTAGTTGTGTTTGAGTACTTCAACACTTTCTGTCTTGGAAGAAAAAATTGCAGTCTGTTTTTAAAAACGAGATGTTAACTTTCTTAAAGTACAAAATTCTTTGAAAAACTAAAAGAAATGCCTTTTTTGAAAATGGTCCAGACACAAAATATTTTGGGGATCATAATAAAACAGACCAAGGCACATTTTAGGGAGTGGACAAAAGGAACTCCTTTTGTGAGTCGGTCAAATATACATGCAAATAAGACGAGAGAGTGAAGCCGACCGGTTAAAATGTTGTGTGGCGGCTGAACAAATTCATGGTCGGCGCCAGAGACCCGTCGGCTGAAATCGGCACAAAGCTTTTATATAGGCGGTTTTCTTAGAAAGAGTACGATATTCAACGTCACTTGATCCCATAATATTTTTCAATAGCACACCCCAAAATAACGAAAAATTTAGCAAAATATTTCTATAATTCGCCCAGTTATCGATATAAGTATCGAGGTTGATATTTTTAAAAATCTATCTCTTTGAAATATTGAAGATCTGAAGAAGCGAAAAAACCATACCGAATCCTCGAAGCAAGTGTTGTTAATCCTGGCTGAAGGCTGACCACGCTTGAAGTTTATACCATTAATATCTCCAGTGCTTATTGGTTATAAGGTCAACCAATGCCTCAAAAAACTTATCAAATTTTTGTGGAATACTTTAACCCTCTACCTCTTCAATATATGAGTATCTTCTGATCTTTTTGTGGAAAAGCGTAAAAAACAGGGTTGTCTCGTGTTAAAATGTACTACAAAAATTTTCCGCGTAAAATTCTACTGTAAGTTTCTTAACACACCAAAGCTCAAAACCCAATCTGAATGTCAAAAATAAGTCAATACTTAAAATCCATTTACCCAGAATCCGTTGTTATTTTCGAGATAGTTTCATTTAGTTCCACAGTGTTATTTGTAATATGTTAATGTTTTTTGTATTTTTTTTTTTCATAAAATTGGTACAACAGGCTTTCGCAAATTTTGCCACCAAGCAATACTCATTTGAACAACATGTAAAAGTGATCCAAACGTTTTGTGAAAAAGGTCGTTCTTCAAGAAGTGCATTTCGAGCATTGCGTGATCAAATGTGACAACATCCGTGCGTCATCGTACGGGTCGTTCAGCCGAAAATATTATTACTGTGGAACTAAGTGTGGACCAGCACGCGACAACCTCTATTCGTCATATTGCACAGCAATTGAGCCTTTTCTATAGCAATGTTCAGAAGATTTTAACAAAACACCTATTTTAACCCGTCAACAAAATTCAGTTGACACAGGAACTGAAGCCCAGAGACCATTTACACCACCCTATATTTAACGATTGGTGCTTGAGCAACAAGCATTTGTGGCCATTTTTTGAAAAAAATCATCACGAGCGATGAAGTCTATTTTCACCTAAACGTATACATTAACAATTCAAGAAAAGACTAATCACCCACAGGGAGTTACTGTTTGTTAGGGGAACGGTAAACGTTAGGGTGAACGGTAAACGTTATCGTGACATGATAATAAACTTTTTATGGGCTGAATTAAATTACATGGACTTGGGCAATATGTGGTTTCAAAAGGACGGTACCACTTGCCACACAGAAAACGAAACAATGCCCCATTCCAAACGAAGTTCCCAGGGCGCTTTATCTCATGAACCTACGAGGTCAAATACTGTCGAGATCTTACGATTTGACACCATTGGACATATTTCTCTGGGGTTACGTGAAAATTATGGTCTATGACAATAAGCTCGAGATGGTTCCAGAGCTGAAGAACGAAATCATACGCGCTATAAATAATATAAGTCCCGATCTATGGCAAAAAGTCATACAAAATTTTGATACGCGCATCCTGTGTTTCCAGACGAGTCAAGGTGGGCATTAAACGGATTTTGCGCTTCATGCATAAATGTCATAGACAAAAAAATATAATGAAATAAAAAAATATTTACAAGAATTTTGGTCTGTATTGTTTATAAAAGAAAATCTGCGGCCTTACTGAATCACCCTATACTTATACAATAAAAATATCTGTTGAAGCGAAATGGGAAAGTAAACTTTATCAATTTTTAAAAACTTCAACCCCAGATATCTCAATACCTAAAGGAGTTATTCATGACGTTTTTTCAAAATGCTGTGCTTATTTGGAGGTATTCTACAAAAATGAGTTCTCACTCTTGCAGCTACCTTATTTTAAGTTAACCACAGCGGCAGCGGCGCGCCCACTGAAATCGGAATATTTTAGCGGATTCTATTATCCTTCCGCGGCCGCAGTTTAAGTAGAATGTGCAGTAAATCGAAATTCGATACAAAAAAGTACGGATGTTGTCACGTTTTGCACTGACCCAGTTTCTTCGAATTTCTTCACAAAACGGCTGATTGTTGACTCAGATGGCCGACTATGTTTACCCAAAAAATCATGCAATACGCGAAATACACTTCATATAGAACGACCATTTCATAACACGTTTGGTTCACTTTTGCGGGCTCTTCAACTGAGTACCCTCCACGACTAAATCTGCCAACGCCTGTGGTACCAACTGATCACAAATAATTTCTGTTCAAGATCTGCATCACAATTGAATGGCCCTGTAGACTAACTTCATTCCAGGACGAACAATTTTTTCTGCTTTTACTACTTTATTTTTCCAATTTTGAAAGAAATTTGTTTGAATTTTCTATTGCCAAATTACACAAATTTCTTTCAAAATTTGAAATAAAATCAGTAAAAATTGTTCGTCCGGGATCAAAGCCGTCATTGGTTTTGATCGGCTGAAATCCATACATCGATGGCAAGATGGAAGCGTTAGAACAGCTGATTTCAATTTGTTCTTGGCGTTGTGGTTGTTGCCGAAAATTACAACAATTCCTCCTGCTATAACCTGAAATAAATAAATTTCGACTCACAAGATCCAGAATTTAACTCTCTTTTGGTAAAATTCAAGGTGTCTTACATTTCGGATTTCTTTATGGAAGTCCGAATGCGGAAAGGGAGACATCCTTTAATGGCATTGACACCCTTTCCGATTCCATTTCTGAGATATTGGGGAATTATCTGGACAGTGAAATCGTTGTTGCTGGTGACTTCAATATCCATAATTCCTGCTTTTTAACGTATTCGATCCATACAACTGCGCATAATGACTGAAGGCAATTAGTGAATGAACCGACGCATATTCCGTGTGTTCAAGGGCACAACCAAATTTACTTGACTCCTTTTTAACTTCGTACCCTGAAAAGAGGCACGTTGGGATGAGCTCAACAACTTTTATCAGCATTTTAACTGGCAGCATTGCTTTCTGGACAATGACATAGACACTGCTGTTGAAATCATCGAGAATATAAATTTGATTGGTATGAATTCATTCATCCCGATGGAAATTATTTCGGTTAAACCATCGGAAAAAATTGGTGTAACCAGATATGCAAGAATGCTCTCAGATCTAAAGAGGATGCGTTCACAGACTGGCGTTCTAACAAAAACGTTAATACTGAACTGCTACGCAAACAGGCAAGATCCAAGTGTGCCAAAGTCCTTCGACGCGAAAAGTTTCTTCACGAACAGCGTATTCGTGCTAAAGTCCTTTTTGTCCATAGAGTAAGTAAGAGCTTTTGGTCATTTTCAAAAAGAATAAAGAATAGTTCTTCCTTTATCCCAACTCTTCTTAAAGATGACATAACATTCACTGAACCGGTTGATAAAGCTAACCTCCTGGCTGAAATGTTTGCAAGGAACTCTTTCTTGCCGAATAGCAATCATCCACTCCCCGTGATCAGTTACGTATCTTGTTCCATGCCCAAGATATTTTTTCGAACGCGAGGAGTTATAAAAGTTCTTGAGAATCTCATATAAAATAAATCCCCGTGCATGGATGGCATATTAGCACTGATCTTGAGTAGGTGCTTTTCCACTGCGTAACCTTTTCAATGTCCTAATGTTGCTAATGTCTAACCAATCCCTAAAAAAGGTGATGTAAGTAACCCTGCAAATTACCGCCCAATTGCAATATGTTCTGCGCTCTCGATGGTTATGGTGGGCATGGTTAACCACCATCTTGTGAAATATCTTGAGTCCAATGACCTTCTTAATGATCGGCAGTATGGCTTCCGTAGAATAAGATCTACTGTAGACCTGATGGCGTTCCTTGCGGAATAGTGAGGTCCATCCATCGCTGGCTTGGTGAGAGTAAGGTAGTGGCTCTTGATATTTCCAAGGCCATCGACAGAGTACACTCAGAGAACTAATTGTTTGAAAAGAGGTTGTAATAACCGCAAATTCGGCTGTTACCAGCAACCTCATTTCATAATTGATTCGGTTGTGACAACTGAATGATCAATTATATTCGTTCAGTCAACTAAATTTTCTAAAATTTCGGTTGGAACAACAGAATTTGATATTATTTCGGATGCAACAACCGAAATTGGTACCTAATTTGTTTGGAGTAATCGAATCTGACTTCAATTCGGTTGTAGTAACCGAATTTGACATCAATACGGTTGTAACTATTGAATTTGATATCAATTCGGTCGCAATAACCGAATCTAGCCTTAATTCGGTTGCAACGACCGAATTTGGCGTCAATTCGGTTGCTGTAACCGAATTTCTCATGAATTCTGTAGGTACAACAACATAATTCTATGCATTTAAAATCTGACGATGTGGTTATTTAGAAAGGTGAGTAAAATATGGTTTGTGTTAAAACGTCTTATTTTTCAGAAATTGTTGAAGCAGATATCAAGAGTTTTGAAGGTTTTCAAGTTTGGTCATATGAGATATGCCGCAATCGCCTGTATACAAAGCGCCTTGGACCTAGATCAACCGATACAAGATGTAAGAATTAGTGGGTGTCCCATGATGGCGATGCAGTGTCCCAAAAGGCATGCAAAACAAATTTATTACTCTATTTATATACATTACCCCATATATATGACTTTATTTTCTCGCGTTTTAATTCATTTGTAAAAATACAAGAAGATAAATCATCACTTAATAATAAAAAACTTTATTCAAAAATTAAATTGTCCGAGCGTTTGGTCGTGTTTATTAATTAATTATATTTTTTTTCGATATTTCGCTATCCTTTGGATATCATCGTCAGGAAGATATATTATATAATAAATTAATATAATTATAAAAATATAATTAATTAATACACACGACCAAACGCTCGGACAATTTAATTTTTGAATACAATACGAATGGTAGGATAAATCATCACTTATTCATAAAAAACTTTAATAATTCATTTGTGACACTAACTAAATTCAGTTGTAACAACTTCTAATTCGACTGTGACAACCTCTAATGAGGTTGTGTCAATCTCCAATGAAGTTGTGTCAACCTCCAGTGAGGTTGTGTCAACCTCTAATGAGGTTGTGTCAACTTCCAATGAGGTTGTGTCAACCTCCAATGAGGTTGTGTCTACCTCTAATGAGGTTGTGTCAACCTCCAATGAGGTTGTGTCAACCTCCAATGATGTTGTGTCAACCTCTAGTGAGGTTGTGCCAACCTCTAATGAGGTTGTGTCAACCTCTAGTGAGGTTGTGCCTACCTCTAATTCGGTAGAGACAAACTCTTAATTCGGTTACGGCTAATTCGGCTGTCTCAACCGAATTTTTCTGTGAGTGTATGGCACGATGCACTCTTGTTGCTGCTTTTGGTGTTGGTGATAACTTCTCTCGATTTACATCGAGTTTTCTCAGAGATCGCACTATACGATTTGTTGTAGATGAGGTTTCATCCGACCAGCATAAATTGAATGCAGGTGTACCACAGGACTCTGTTCTTTCTCTTCTCTTTTTCTTATTTTCATTGACGAGCTCCTGGGTCGGACTGTGAATCCATTATACTCTTTTGCGGATGACAGTAATCTCTGTCATTCTTATTCATTCGACCGTAGGCCAAGCCTTCAAGAGATTGAAGTCACACGCCGGACGATGAATGAAACACTCAGACGATATCCGATGTCCATTGTTGAATGGGGTCGAATGAATAGAGTAGATTTTAATGCGAGTAAGACCCAGAGTTGTTTGTTGTCGCATAAGCGGATTGCTATGGACGGTGTGGATATTGATGAATCAGACGCTCTTTATGTTCTGGGCATTCAAGTGTCTAGACTTTTTAAAGCGGTGCAAGAAATACTTCACTCCATCTGATCTTCTCAATATCTAAACCACCTACATCAGGCCAAAGACGGCATAGAACTCCCATATATGGGCAGGTGCTCCTAGGATATCTTTGGAGCTTTTCACCGGTGTCCAGAGGAGAGCGACGGTGTTAATAGGGGACAGTAGGGTATCCAACTCTATTGCCTCCCTTGAGCATCGTCGAAATGTGGGTTGCGTGTCGCTGTTCTATCGATACTCTCACGGTATGTGTTCGTCGGACATCCGTCAACTTATGCCAGACGGGAGGATATTTAGCCGATGTACGCGGCTTTCCAGGAACCCTCATTAGTTGACCGCACGACACACTATAGAGAAAATTCGTTCTTCAGCCGTACAGTCCGTATGTGGAATAAACTTCCGGCTAATGTATTTCCCACCAAATGTGACATACAGAGATTCAAGGCAAATGTCAACAGACACTACTCCCTCTCTCCACTCTCCACTACCCCAATTTTCCAACACAATGCACTGCATTTACAGGGGGCATCCCCTGAGTATTGGTTTGATAAAAAAAAATTCTTTACAATTTCGATCAGCTGAATTTGACAAGGTCGGCGCTTGACATAAAAACAAAATGCCTGCAAATCCTAATGCTTCTAACTTACTTGCTTTTCCATGGTCGATGTTTTTTTAGGATGAAGCAACACAATATCGGTGACGGCGCAATAGTTTTTTAGTAGTTTTAAATTATAACTTATAATAAATCCTGAAATTACCGATTAGTCTATGCAAGAAATTAGTTATATTGCTCTTTGGAGTAAATAAATTTTTTCACAGGACGAAAGCACTACTGAGCATGGTTAGCACTCAAAGGGTTTGATGCTAATGGATATGTTAAGAAGAATTTAAAAAACATTTAAGCTGCTTCTTATACTAAGGTATTGTAATCCGGATCAACAACTTTTTCTGTGACGGAAATATAAAACCGCAATCACAATCTTTGAAACGACCGTCCGCCAATGTGAGTTCAAACCCCAGTACCGACTGTTTAAGTTTTTCACTATTTGAACGAAACCCTAATCAATTATCTTGTAGAAAAACCAGAAGTCTTCCAATGGAAACAATACATATATAATCACATAAAATTCGAATATACTCCCGTGTTTAAACCCCCATACGCGCACGCATCTATACTTAAACATATAAACGAATATTCACAGTCATCGAAAAGGTGAAATACAAAAATACTTTCAACTACATACATGGATTTTCCCAGCAGAGTAAATGCCAAGACATTACCAGGATATGTCTACCTATACGTCCTGAGGCAGTTTGTTCGCATTCAACAATGCGTTCTCTCAGCAGGCATACATGCAGGACGTAGTTACTCTTTTTTTCCTAGACTGACGAAAAACTCGATACACATTTACAACTCGCTTCTCGAGAGAAGCCTGGAACGAGGCCTCCTCTAATATCACAAGGATCAAAAATACATGATTGTTCCGCTTCTGAAATCAGGCCTGTCATTATACTTCGAAAAGATCCCATTCCCCTTTTAAGCATGCCTGTTGGCAGGCCGACTAGAGGAAGCCGGAATGGATGCTTATTGGCATGCACATTTACCTTCTTTAAGCATTCCTGTGGCAGACCAGCTAAGTCAATTCTAGAGTTATGTTGTTGTACATGAAAATCTGTCCTTGAACGTACTATCAATTCGTCATGCGGTAGCGGAGTAGATTACACGTCCGAAAGTAAGGTCATGTGTTTGATTCCGGAGCCTGAATATTTAAAAAAAAGAATTAGTAGTGTTACAATATTGTATAAATAATTTTGCCCAGCCGTACAGAAGCGTCTGAACTTTAAAAATATTGAAAAAATACCGGCATGGATTTTATTTTTAAGTTCTCCTAAAAATGCTATTTAGTAGGCCATCCTTGGCAGTTCTTTTATTAAGCCTACCAGAAGGCCTGAAGGGGAAAGTCTTCTATGAGGCATTTTGTCTGCAGGTCAGCTAGCTGGTCTACTAAAAGAAGAAATGTGCTGTCATCCCCTCACATGGTGCCTTACGTTATTTGAAATGACGACTTCATTCATATGGTAGGACTTCTGAATTCGATTATAGGCCTGCTAGAATGTAAACCACCACTTTTTGCAACTGGGATGTCTTTGTGACACACTTTTTGTTTTTACATTTAATATCGTAAAAAAACCAACCCATAAAAACATAGTTTTTGACTATAAATTCTTTATATATGACACATGATTTTTGATGTGTTAACATCTATAGCGGCGTATAGGGACTAAATCTATCAAAGTCAGATTTTATGCTGCTGCTAAAACCAGATTTTATGCTGCTGCTAAAACCTGGTTTTATGCTGCTGCTAAAACCAGATTTTCTGCGACTGCGAAAGAGAATAATGACGTGTTAAACAAAAATGAGCGAGCAAGAGAGCAATGAAAGAGTGGTGTGGCAGGGGTGAGGCAAACGAAATTGTGTTATGTATGTACATGTGTCTGTTGCTGTTGTTGAACGGAGATATAAAGCATAGCCACGCAAAATTTCATTTGCAAGCCACACTAATACGTCAGCTACTTCGTACAAAGTATGTGTGATGATGTGTGTTTGGCTGTTTCGTTGCTGTTGATATGGCAAACATGTGGTTATGTGACACACGTATACGTCAGCTACTTCGGACAAAGTATGTGTGATGTTGTGGGTTTGGTTGTTTCGTTGTTGTTGCTATGGCCAAACAAAGCGAGTCATTTGATGTTCAGCATTGCCCGGTGTATACAAAAACAAGTAGAAACGGTGTTAAGTTCGGCCGGGCCGAAGTAAACTATCATTTTTTATTTTCCAATGTAACATTTACTAATGTGTTCATAGAAATCGAACAGGTACCGTGTAACAAAAATGTGTTGTTAACACATCTCCTTTGAGTTCGAACACTCATTTGATTTTTTTAGTTTACACATTACTCTAGACACAAATTTCAAATGACAACCAATCCCGTCCATATTTGCAGCAGATCTTAGAATATGCATACCCAATTTTGTTCAAATGCCGTTAACAGGAGCAGAAATAATGGATTTTTAAGTTGTGATTTGTATGGAAGGTACCACGCCCCTTTCTCCAATCCCGCCCATATTTTGACAGTTCAATTTCGTCGTCGCCATTAGTTTGCCTGCGAAATTTCAGCTCGATTAAATCACGGGAAAAAGCTTAAAAATCAATACAAAGTTTTTTCGGCCCATATGCATGCACTTATATGGACAGATGAAGTTAATATAAAGAATTTAAAAATATTAATTATTTTAATATTCAAATTAGTATTTTATTAATATTCGAATATGTTATTACAGTTACAGGTTTTCATTTTCATAAAAAAATCCCATGGAATAATAAAACGCCGATAATGGACTAAAATCCAAACTGTTATGGACTTTTGTTTAAATTTATTTTAAAAAATAATTAAATGTAAAATTTAAATATGCGATTAACCCTTAAAATGTTCTACACGAAAATCCTCGTGAAATTTAATACAGACATGTTAACATTTACTTCTTTACAAACTTGAGCATGAGAATATGAAAATTAACATGAACATTAAGCATTAAATATATTCTGACCTATTACCTGAATGAAATATCATAGATTTACTGTTGGACTTTTAATTTAGAATAGCTATTTTGCCAAAAGTTGAAGGTCATATTTCCGAGTTCAAAAGCTATCGTATGCAAATAAAGTACTAGAATAATTAACTTTATCATCTATTGGCCAGTTACAAAAATCTACATTTTCAGGAAACACAAAATTGTGCAGTGCTGCCACATTGTCGTCATTCATTGCAGTTCAATAGTTGTCGTCTTTGTTGATTACAAATCTTAAATGTATAGTTATGATTCTTAAGCAGTGTCTTAAACCCAACTTAGCTTTATTTTTATTTATAAAACATATCTTAAGTCGCCATTTACATGTAACTGTTAGTGCGAAAGTAATTGCATACTTTTAGTCTTTTTTAGTTCGTGCTCGTTGCTTGAGTCTTTAGTTTTCCACTACCGCCAGCAGTATTACTTGTGTTATTGGCAAATTCATGTTAAATAAATAATAACCAGGTGTCTGTCTGTTTGAATATACAATATATACCATGAAATCTCTTGGCGTTTACCCCAACGTTTTAAACAATTAAACCAAGATCCACCTTGCTATCGCCCGCCACCACAGTCACCACTTCCAGTTGGCGTTCGTTATGTCTGAATGTGTTAACTTTACGTCTGCTTATTTCCGGTGTTGATTGTTCGTTCCATTCGTATTTTTGTGTTTTGCTGTGAAATGGGAAATACACATGTTTAGCTGGATAATGGACAGGTTCGAAATAAACTTGTTTCATATTGGTCGACTGATTTTGTTTTGTTTTTCTTTGCTTTGCTTCAACGTTAGTGCTAGGAAAACTACGTCAGCTTTTGTGCATGTTTGTGTGTGATGCGTATGTGAGTAGGCGCGTGCGTATGCGCGTAAACGCTTAAAAGTTTAAGTTCAATAACCACTCACATTTCATAGCCAGGCGTCATGTGGTATCTTTTTTGGTAATTTATTGAACAACTTGGCTTTTATTCAATACTGAATGTGCGTGCTTGAAAAAAGTCGCTAAGGCTGTTTAAATGTGTGCACAAATTTTGGACAGTTTCCAGGTTGTGACAGAGATAAATATGTAACTATTACGAGGCTGTTGTAGTGAAATATAAAATGTCAAGTATTTGGGCATCAAGATGGTATCGCTATTTTTAGATGAAATGGTTTTACCGAGTCTTGAAATTTTAGTCGATTGGGTTCAAAATCTGTCACGAACTACAATCATAATATTGCAATTAAGAATAAAGTAAGTAAGGAAGTCTGTTGCACAAAGTTTTTTCATAGCAGTTTTTCATATAATGGAAACCTTCTTCTAAAATCGATTGTAAGGGATCTCAACCATTTTGCAACTCCAGTTGCAACTAGAAGAGTGTTTAGAAGTTTGTGTGTTGAATATCCTGAAGATGACGTCGATGACGGTCGAAATATTGAGATAAAATAAACTATGATAGAGAATATAAATTGAAATTCATTTTTTATGGCAATAGACCTATTTTAAAGGTAATAATATTTCACAAATTTTAGGTGAAGACATCAAAACAATTTAAATAGAAGTTTTTGTTCAATAACCTTTTAAACCTAATAATTTAGAAAGTTTTCATCAAATTTACCTACTTTCGTCCATCTAAAATCTTTTTTTTAAGTTTGACTGTAATTTCTTTTTATCTTTAAATGCACTATAATAGAAGGCTTCATAACAGAAATTTTTATGAATGACAGTACCATCCAAAAAAAATATGCGTTAAACCGGTTCCCATTACATACCATGAAGGACTAGTGAGTGCACTTTCTAATTTTTCACTCACAAAATTGGGACCTACAGTTTTACACCATTTCCGAACGGCATTTTGAGAAGCTTTTTCATTGCTAAGTACTCGATAGTGTCGCCATCACTAATCGAGGTGACTGCCGTCGAAAGGAATGTAAGGTGGTCAGAGCAGGGATCGAACTCACATTCTCATGCACAACAGCCGCGCATACTACCATTGCACCACCGACGGCCTAGTGAATCACCCATCTTAAATTTCATTCACTACAGAAACGCCGTTTTGTGGTTTGGGTGCAAATATAACGTGTTCGTAGCTTGTCGCAAATACAGTCTGCTTGTAACCAAACACATTGTGTTTACTATTCACTATTACCCAATTATTAATATGTTATAATATATATTTTACTGACCCAAGTATGACATTGTGTGTTGAAAACTGCAGACAACAAAAAAGTGGTAGACAAAAAAAAATAAAAGAGCAGCATCTCTTCAATTCACGAAAAATGCTTGCGCGTAAGTATATGGATATTCCAAACATAATGATGGTACGTGCATAATATTACAGGGACTGTTTGCGGTGTAGATGTCACAAAACTATTGGGTTAAAAATTAATTGAAGGCCTTAACAGTTTACAGAGATTTCATGGGCATCTTGAATATCTCCACTCTGTGATATCTCCGGTATATGGTTAATTATAGCTCAAATAAAAAGCACCGACACCCAAAAATTGTTATTTTTGTTGTTGTTTGGATGCAAATATAATGTGTGTTTGGAGCTTATCGCAAGTCTATTATACTTCTGGCCAAGCACATCGTGCTTGCTATTCAATATTAGATGGCGCCACAATGACTAAAATGTTATAATATATGTGTTTGTGACCCAAATATATCAGTGTTACTGATACAAATACAGCTGTGCATGTTGCACTGTTTATGATCTCTCAAGAGCAAAAGAATAAAAGATGCACAAAGAGAGATTAATCAGACTGTAAATATTCCAAAACGTGTATGTAAAAATATTGTATGTATACCAACGCATAGTGATAATCGTGATTTAAAGTGTTGTAGCTTTTGGCGAACTTGAAACCTTCTGAATAAAAAACATGAGAGACAACAAAAAATGGAGAAACAAAAGAGCAGCAGATTTTCATTTCATTAAAAAGATACAAATAATACATTTAATGCAAGAAACGCCATCCGTTCGTTGTGCAATGGCTAGTGTGCGCGACTCCTGAAAACGAGAGTCTCAGTTTGATCCCTGCAAAGTGACGGAGATACTATCGAGTATTTAGTCATGAAAAAGTTTCTCAAAATACCGTTCGCAACCGGTGTAAAACTGTAGGCCCCAATCAGTGAGTATACAATTAGAAAGTGCACAGCTCACTGGTTGTGAGATTGGTTGTATATATGTGAATATATATATATATTGTCAAAATAAATTTAAATAAATAATATCTATGTATTTAAATCCAAAAATAATTCGTTTCTAATACTACTATGTTTGAGAGGAAATACACACATGTTTCCACCTAAGTATATGGAGGTTTGGGAAGAGAGACGCGTATTCTTCCATGTAAATATATGGATATTTCGGATGAAGCACGCCTGTGTTTTCTCGTAAAAGAATACATATTAGGCAGCAAACATGCTAATTTGTGCATTTAAATACAAGTATTTTAGGGACTTGCAAACATATGAATGTTTGGAATGTGTGGAGAATATATTACAGAGCTAAGTTGGTATGGGTAGTATATTTACGAACGAGGAAAAACATGTAGAATTCACGTTGCTCATGTTTGCATTACGCACAAAGGATACAGAAATAGCAGACAAAATTGGAAAGCAGGCAAGGAATGATATAATATAAAAAACAAAATTTTCTTTAATTGTGGACGGAACTACCGACCTTTCTACGAAGAAATGGTTTGTTTTAATCGCGCGTTATGTAAATTTAGCGTTTGAAATCCAAGATAAGTTTCTGACAATGTTGGAATTTTGGGCTTGTTGGAAAGGTCTTCAAGAGGCCTTTCAGAATCAATAAAAAAAGGAGAAAAAAGTCAAATCACCGAGATACAGAGCTTTGAGAAATTTGCTCAGCCAGATGGCAGGTAACTTATGTTTTTGTGCGGAATTGGCTTAACACCAATTTCCCTCGACGTTGGATTGGACGAGCTGGACCAATCGCCTGGCCGCCACGATCTCCAGATCTCACACCACTTGATGTCTTTTTGTGGGGCTACATGAAAGATTGTGTATATTCTGTGCAGATCCACAATCGTGACCAGTTACTTGCACGCATTGAGGAAGCTGCGGTGAAAGTTCGTGAAAAGTTGAGTGAACTAACCGTGGCGGATGTGGTTCGCAAACGACTGCAATTGTGTTTAGTAGAAAATGGGAACCACATTGAAAACTTCCTTTAACATCAAATGTTTTTTCCTGTAGTGTTTGATTCTTCAGCCAAAAATTTCAAGAAAATAAAATCTTAAACGTGTTAATTTACAAAAACAAATAAATGTGTGCTGTTATTTCGCTTCCATAAACAAAAACAAACATTTTTGCATTTCAGTAAAATGGTCATAACTTTGGAACGGTAAGACCTCTGGGCTTCGTTTAGGTAATTTTGGAAAGGTAAGTGGTATGGCTATCTTTCACAATATAAGTTACTTGCCATCTGGCTGAGCAAATTGAAGTTATGTGAATTTTTTTTCCATTTTTTTCCGAAAGCTCTGTATCTCGGCGATTTGACTTTTTTCTATTTTTTTATTGATTCTGAAGGCCTCTTAAAGACCTTTCCAACAAGCCCAACTTTACTCTACTGCCCTACGACCGCCAATCCGAAAACTTTGAACTCGCTGCCATTTCGCACTCTTGCATTCTCGGACTTTTGGACTTTTCTTCATGAAATGAGCCAAGGAATACGCTGGAGAAATTTGTCCGGAACTTCCTGAATCACCCTGTATAATATATAATTTAAATAGACTTTAATTGTGCCCAATATAACATGTTTGAGACCCAAATGTGGCTTTGTTTGTTGAAACCCGCTAAAAACAAAAACAGACAACAAAGAAACAGCAAGGCAGCAGATCTTCAGGTCATAAAACCACTGCTTGCAAAAATTTGTATGATTCCTGCAATATATTGCTGGGGCCATTATTTTCCAGCGTGTACATGAAAGTGCGTTAAGTTGATGAAGTTAGAATGTTACAGGCTTACATCGTTACATCCACCAGCAGCATATTTAGCACCTTGTACTGCCTCTAAAACCTTCCAATTAACTAGCGGGCATGTTATTAAAATGAATCTAAAAAGACTTTCATTGGTTTAGATTAGTTTCATCTGATAAACTTCCTCACCAAAGCGCCTTATGTAATCTGCCTCAATAAAATTAAAGCTGCAACGTTTATGATTGTCGACATATGAAACGATGCAGACATCATGCGAAATCATTTCTGTAATTCCAACTTTTCCTTATATATCCGTGCATAAAGTCCGTAGCTAAATCTATCATTACCACTCAATACGTAAGTGTGATTGGATTGATGTATACCCATACGTGAATGTTGATCTAATACAAGCATCTTATGTGTAATTATTGATTTAATTTGAATACCTCGATGTTATCCAATTTACTCTAGTCACTTGGTACAGTCCTGTTAATTACACCGAAGAAGTAAAAAGCAGATGAGGAGATTTTTTGAAACTTGCATCTAAAAATACCGTTCGGAACCGGTGTTAAACTGCAGGTCCCAATCAGTCAGTGTACAACTAGAAAGCGTACAACTCACTAGTTGTATACTAACTGACTGGGGCCTACACTTTTACTCCGGTAAAAAAAAATTTGTCTGGGAACAAACTGTTGTTCTCCCCAATCCGTTCATAAGATTCAATGGAAACCAATTTTTTGCAACTTTCATTAGTATAAAATACAAATGGTCAAAAATATATTTAAATTCTTTTCCACTTCCTACATATATTTCTCTTTCTTTGAATAAATAATATACAATTTTAATTGTTTAATGAAAAATTTAATTTTCATTTCCTCTACTACGACGCGTCGTGGCTCAATGCTTGTGTCTTAAGTCTTTTGTTTTACCCTACTAAACTGCACCCGCAAATGAAAACCATTTTCTTATCAATTATGTCGCAATAAATAAAAGTTGCTTCCATGAAGAAATATTATTTTTTTTTATAATTTTTATACTTTATTATAATAGGAAATCATCAATTTTAATGCAATGCTTTAAACTACAAAGTATTATTAAATAGATTCGTTTAAGGATAAACAACGCTATCACATCGTACAAAGTTAATGGGTTAGTATGCAATTATGAAAATGTAAATTAACTACAATAGATATTGTTATTGATAAATTGAAAAAGAAGAAGAAGAAGATTTATATAAACTACATACACAGTCTATTGAAAATATGAATTAGAAATAATATGCATTTTTGGTTAGTGGAAATGTATTAAGTTAAATAATATAAGATCACACGCTATCATTGTGTTGTTATTATTGTTATTACACGACTTATTAATAGAAGAAGAAAAACTAAAACGAGATGAATTCAGTTGAGTTATGGAAGAAACTTCAGTACAAAGTAGAGTATTTATGATGAATAGAGTAGAGTATTTAGCTGTTTTGCTATCACAGAATTAAATCAGACAAACAAAAAAATAAACATAAATTAATGAACATTAAAACAAAAACCATCCTATGAATTAGACGAAATAGGCGAGATGACAAATGAGCTGACAATATGGGACAAAGGACGATGAATGGAGCAGTGGGGGGAATAGAGTAAGTGAGCATCGCTATTAATGAATTGACTTTCTTTTTGGCCTTAGGTAGTTCAATCAATTTCATATCAGAAGTAGTTAACGTAGAAGATAATTTGGCTAAATATTCTTGGCAATTGTAAGTTTTTAATAAAATGGTTGCCCAATTATTAATAAAAACCCCCAAACGAAAGAGGATTTCGTTACTGTTTTCGTTCGTGATTATGGTTAACCTATCAGTATATTATGTAAGTGCTTATGCAGTGATTTAGTAGTGGTGTTCGTGTTCATGGAGTTCTTCGTGTTGATGGACGGGACCAGTCTTGTGTACCACAGCATTGAAGCCATTGTGCTTGTCGGCGGTGTAGTCAACGGTACGAATGGAACCATCAGGTTCAACCAACGAGTATTGACCTAAAAAGAAAACATTAAAAACAAAAGAGAGTTATGACAAATACAAGTACATATGAAATAATTGGAACAATATTGTTAATGTATAACAACAGCAACTTCAGTAATTACTAGAGGAATGATACGAGTACCACATTGTACGAAAGCCAACTGAGTGTTGTAATTACGCGAGTTTACTGCGAAATTTTTAACGACCTGTTAGTTGCAGCTACATGGGCGAAACTGCGAATAATTGTCATGGGGTTGAAAACTGTTAAATTAATTTTAAATCGCTGACAAATCGTTTCAAATTGTGGCAACATAAAAGCCAAATTCAATTTGACAATTTATGATTCAAGTGACGGAAATTGAATTTTAATTTATGTATCCAATTAACATATTCCGATTGAATCGTAGATATTAATTGGCAGATTTCAATAAACATTAAATTTAATTATTTTTTGATTAACATCAGATTAAGCTGGTTTTCGTGTATAATTTGATTTTTCCCAAATCTGCTGTAATTTTTCTACATAAAATCAAAAAAGAACGAATCAATGCCAATTCGAAAAGCCAGTTTGCTGCTTAAGTCTTTTGATTTATTTTGGAAAATGAATTTTATAACCATATTTGGGCATTTGTAGGCGAATTTTTAGAAATTAAGTTCATGTTTTCCAAATCCCAAAAAATACCAGTTAAAGATGTTTAAGAAGTTAATACTAACTCAGGTTAAATGTTATTTTTATACACATTCGTAAACAGTTATTTCAACACCAATATGTCAGCTATAGTTTTCAAGGAAGTAATAACTAGTATAAATCCTTTTTAACAGTCATGCACTCATCCATCCAACACGGAAGTGAGGTAAATATTTTTTTCCGATGTTTTTAGTTTTTAAAGAGCTCGGACTAAGTGCTGAAGTTGTGGCCTTGTATATGAGAACAGGGGTTCGATCATTAATTACATTTCTTTCGACTATGGCCACCTCACTTAGTGATGGTGACATTGTCGAGTAATTATCCATCGAAAACGTCTTAAAATTCAGTTTGGAATTGGTGTAAAACTGTTGGTCCCAATCAACGAGAGTAAAAATTTAAAGCGCGTATCGCACTGATTGTTAGAACCTTTCCCCTTAGTCCCTCCCTTCTTGGCGTGAAATGTGGAAAGTATTTATTTTTTTAAGAGCTGAAGTCAAGTGTCTTGATATTGACCACACAATGACCATACAACCCTTTACTCTCTTTTTTGTGTCACATTTTTGTTCTTTTTTTCAAGCCCCACTATCAACTTACCCTTTACACTATCCCCATCACGTGTTTCATGTTGCGACTTAACATCACCAGTGTGGAAATCATTGACGCCATATTTAAAGGCGTACTTGGGAGGAGCCTGAAATTAATATACGAAAATTAATGAGTCCTCTGTGGTCTGCATAATCATCATCATATTTCATTCGGTGTCTTACATAATAATCAACATGTTCATCTTCATGACCGTGTTCCTCATGACCATAGCTGCTGTGTTCTTCGCCAAGTGATACCCGTTCGATTTGATGCTGTTCATGGCCATAATCATGGGAGATGGCTTGTTCGTAACCATGGCCCTCATCATGACCACTCTCATAGTAATGATGATCCAAAGGATAAGCCAAAGTAAGGCATAATGCAGAAGCGAAGACAACAAACTGTTGGAAAAGGATGATAAAACGAATTAATGGATGATAAGACGTTTTTTTTTTTGAAGATTTTATATAAATTATTTATACAAAAATATTATCTTAAATTTTATTCTCTTTTTGGTTTTTCCAATTTAATAACATTGTTTCTTTTTCAAAGTTTAGTAATTTTGTTAGCGTTCTGTATAATAACTCAGTATTTTTTCAAGATTTTTAAACACGACTCTATTCCTTGTTCTCACATACACCAAGTTTGTGTCTTGAGTCTTTTGTTTTCTTTAACACGTTTTATGTTTTGTTTTTGTTATACTTTTTTGTATCTTATTCGATTCTTTTCTTATCACTTTGCATTGTCAACACTGTTAGTCCTTTTTTCGTGTGATATTCGTATGTAATCCTTTTCTGTATTGAGCCTCACCTTAAGGGCCATTTTTATTAAGATTATTTTGTTCTTTTGTATTTTATATAAGCAAAACTATAAGAGATCACTATATCAGCTGATCTTTGTATATATATTTTATATTTTATATGGAGGAGAAGAAGTAACGTTGTTAATCAAATGAATTTCCAGCACGGAATAATGTTGTTGCAATGAAAATTTGTTGCTTTTATATATTTAGGAAGAAATTGTTTGGTTTATCCACAAAAGCCAACAAACATTATAGCCAGCGACGGCAAAAGCTGGTAACAGCAACAACTGTATAGGTGTGAGTGAACACGCTTGTGTGTGTGTGTGTGTGTAAGTAGAGAAGCAGTATCACTCCAAACGCTGTAACAGCTAAAGCGCCAGCAACATTGCCACCAACAACTGCTATATTTACAACATTCACAAATGAAGCGCCGCAAAATAGCTGCATTAACAGCGACAAGCGCAAGTAATATGTGTGCATTCGAAAATAAATAAACTTTTTTTTTCGAAAATAGTTTAAAAATCCAAAAAACCACCACCAACAATTTGCACTCTATTGTTTGTAAGCGATTTTGTTTCTCTTTTTTATTTTGTTTTCCAGCCGCCGGGTGGGGGGGGAGTGGGTTGCAGTTAACTTTTAAGCCTCCAAAGAAAACCAAAAACAAAAACCATCATGGAATCACATGGTAACTCCAATAAAAACTAACCTCCATTACATGCTAAATGCTGAAGAAAAACAACAAGTAAAACTTTTAAAACATTATCATTATTACATATTGACCATATTTCATTGTGGTATCTCTAACAATTCATATCGCACAGATATAAAGTATATTAAGGGAGTTTTTGTTTTTGCTATCGAAATAAGTATATCGGTTTCGCAGTTACAAAGAAAAAGTAGGCAGCAATCAGCTGTTGTATGATATCTGATGTGGTGGCGGCGATGGTGTAATTAAATTTTGTTTTTTTTTCACCAGTGATTGGCTCATTTTTATGCAAGAATGATTATATACATAGTAGAAAATGCAGTTTCAACTTTCAGCTCTATTTCCATATGATGAATTGTGAATGTGTGTGTGTGTGTGCTGACATACCAGAGTCTTCGATTATGAGAGCATTTATCAATTAAATAAATTATGTGTTAAATGCAAAAGAAACTGTTGTGTTCATAGCAGTAAATCAAACGTTTATCACATCATGTCTCATATTTCACATTTAGAAAGGTATGAGAAAAATCATTTAAATTCCTGGATATGATATAACACCGACTTAATAGACAATAAACAGTTTTCCGAGATTTACTACGGTGGAAATCCAAATTTAAACAGCTTTTTAATATAAATTACCAGTTATTTTAATTAAACGTTGGCGCTTTAATGTCCTAAGCATGTCACGCTTGTGTCTAAAGTCTTTCGTTGTCATATGATGCATAAACCATATTTTGGATAGGAAACTGTACATGGGTTAAGATGACATGTGCATGTTAAGAACATTTTTATCTAACCCGTTGTTTATGTCACTTGAGTTCGCTACCACATGTTGTAAACGATTTCCTAACTGCTACGCATTGTTCAGTAATGAATTAGGTTATATGATGACAAGATACAACAAAGGACAGCAATTAGGATAGTATTTGGCTGTTGTAAAATATGGACTCTATATGTAAGGATTTTAGATCCAGTGCAACTATTCCTACGAATATTTTAATTTAATTGGATCTTTCCCTACATCTCGTTTCCAACATTATTTGTAAATGCATAACTCTTAAATTTACTTCTTATCGGTATTAGGAAAAAATATTGTCGGCTTACAAGTGAAATCACTTAAGTCCATGTTGTGAGAAACTGTCATAAAATTTTTGTATTCTTCTGTTAGTTATCCTTAAAAAAAGAAAATGGATTCCCTTTACATCCCACGAAGGCAGAGCTTCTCGCAATCAGTGGGGTGCTCTGCCCATTCTGGTTTTACACACACTGCTTCATTTGAGGAACACAATCATATCTTATGAAAATCGATGCATAAATATAAAAGTTATTGTCCATTGGTTTCCCAATACATCCCATGAAGGGATTGGAGAGAGCTTCTGATAACCAGTGAACTGTGCGCTTTCCGGTTCCCAATGGTATTAAGAGAATATTTTTCATGGCTTAAGACTCGATAGTGTCGCCATCACTAAATGAGGTAACCGTCGTCGAATTAAATAAATGCTGGTTGGGCTGGTTCTCAAGTACAAAAGCAGCGCATATTAACCACGGCTTCACCAGCGGTCCAAGAAAAAACTTCAATTAGTGGGAATGTTAACAGGACGGCCACGAGCCTAGAACGCTGGCGTTGATGGAAAGGGTCGCAAACTCCGAAGCGATCGTCCGCCAACGTGAGTTCAAATCGTAGTTCCAACTTTTTAAATTTTTCCAACAATAATATAATACCGTTATCTGTTAGCTCTTATGAAAATATAAATATTCTTCTAGGAAATAATTAGAGGTCGCAATAAATAAAGAATAAATGGTTTCCCCTTACATTCCGTGAAGGAATTTGGAGAGCTTCTCACAACCATTGAACTTTACGTTTTGTAGTTTTATAGCCACTGATTGGAACCTACAGTTTTACACCGATTCCAAACGGCATTTTTGAGAAGCTTTTTCATGACTAAATACTCGATAGTGTCGCCGTCACTATGCGAGGTAAGCACCGCCGAAAGAAATTTAAGGTGGTCACGAAGGGATCGAACCCAGGATCTCTCAAGGCCGCAAGTCTCAAAAAAATCAATTTTAATTTACAAGATATACTCTACTTATTATTTCGTAAGTTTAAAATAAAGTACTTGTCATAAATTTTGGGATAATTTAAGGGATGAAGAGATTATTTTTTTTTTTGTTTGCTGCGACCAAACTGCAGTTATACGAATACCCGTGAAAAATTTCCAGAAATTCAATAGCTGGCATTGATATTATCTACTGATAACTCCTTCAATATACCTCCTCATTTATTCCTAGTAGAAAAGCGAATAACTTCTTTCGATTGTTTATTTCCCTTGTTCTATTAAAAATGCAAAAACTAAAAGGAGGCGGTCATTTCTTTTCAATAGAAAACTATCTGTGCTTCGCAGATATATTTCAAATATTTCGCAGATATATTTCCCAAATATTTTTCAAATTTGCTCAAAAAGGTTGAGATTACATTAATACGCTGAGCTCCAAAATACACAAATACGCGACGAAAATTCAGCCGCAGCAGGCCAACTTCCGAAAAAACATCACCAGCGATCCTAAAATTATCCTGTCGCAGCCACCGACAAATTGGGGTCGGCATGCCATACCGGCTAGGTTTTACAACTGTATGATACAGCTGATCAAACAATATATCTATTGAAGATGAAGTTCGGTAATCGTGTAGTCTCGAGAAATGATCCGGTCACTCATGCGATTTATCGCCATTGGGCTTCTTTTTATGAAGTTAAGTTAAATCGTTGAATTATGCCAACCAGCCAATGACGCTTGAGGAGCTCAGTCATAATATCGAACGTAAAGAATTTCTTCAAATGTGCCAGTGATGCCAGCTCATATTTACGAAATCGAATTCAATACTTAAATTTTACTCATAAAAATTTGTGAAAATTGTCAATATACGGGAAAAGAAACAAAAAGTAACGACAGAATCCACAGAATGCACAGAAAACATCCTTGGTTATTTACTGTTCGATTTGGAATTATTTCCTAGAAGAATATTTATAATTTCATTTAAGCTGACAGATATAATTGTTTTTTTTTTTGTCATAAACAGGGCGACGACAAAAAGTATTGAATAGTATAGAGAACTTATTTCGAGTCTTATTCGCTTTATCGAATATTTCAGTATAAATGCACCATTTCGACAATGTTATTACAGAAAACAATACAAAAAGCATAAATGTTTCAAAAGGCGTCAATGTTTATATTCTATACTATACTATTCAATACTCTTTCATCCTTTCTTCCAGGCACGCAGCGGCAGAATTCGCGAGGCCTTCCACAAATATGGCATGCGGAATGGTTCTTTTGTAATGCCTTCCTAAAATAACAATATATTTATTACAATTCTGAGAAATTTCTTTTCAGATTCTTTTTAACCGTAATTTAATTGGAAAATTTCATACAAATTTTAAAATTATATTATTTATATAATATTATTCAGGGTATTTTTAAAATTTTAAATTTGAAGTGACATAAATATGTAGAAGTGGATAATGATTTTGTGATAAAATAAATTATTTTTATGTTATTTTTGTCTAACAAAAATAAATTAAAGAAAATGCCTTCCCCTTTGCATGCCTTCTAAGGCCTTCTTTAGGCAATGGGCAATGAAGGACCTGCCTCCCAATCTCACGCAATATGAAAAAGAAAGGAGGAGGTAATGTATTTTAAAGAAGGTCTATTTGGTCATGTTGTCAAGCATTCCAGGTCATGACTTCCGCCGCTGGGAAGAGACTATTGTTGTACAATGACCACGTATGTGATGCTAACGCTGTGTGGCCACATTATTATTAATGCATTCAATTATTAATGCAGCCAACTTGAGAAAACGAATGATGTAGAAGTTCTCATTTTTGGGGTTACTTTCACGTGCAATTCTCAGAATTGTGTCCCGAAATCATGTGTTGTACTGTGTAAATAAATAATAAATCTATAAGGTATGAAGTAATTCGCAACAATCTGCTACAACTCATTGCTCATATTTATACGAATTGAAGCTTCATTAAACTCTAATAAGTGTCTACATCACAAATTCATAGATAATCATTTGGCAAATTCTGATGCCCAAAGGCATTTCAACAATTTCCATAAGGTTACTCTCATTGCGAAGTTTATATGTTGCAAAAAATTTGCCTTTTGGACCAGTATCTTTGACAAGATGAACACGATTTTGGGAAAATGGAAATAATTGCTATAACCGAACAGCAAATACTACAATGGTCATTCCTTTGGCAAACAATTTGTGTGTGGGAATCGCAAGGAACTTGGATATACAACAACTGCTATGGCAGCAGTAACAAAATGCAATCAAAACAAATTTAGGTTAAAACGTCAGATAAATCTCAGGTAACAGCGGCAAAACATCAACGTCGTCATCGTCGTCGTCATCTGCGATATCGACAGCAAAAGTGCCCAAACAAAACTGAGTCAGTAAGTGAAGTTAAACTGCAATTATGTTCCAGCCAAGGTCTCATTTAAAATTATCAACCCAAAAAAATAAAAAATAAATACAATCAACTAAGCTCGACATCAAATACCCAAGTAATAATAACGAAGTAAAAATGCCACAATTACCCAAATTGCATTAAACCCCAAAATCAAGAAACACGAAATAAATAAAAGTTTGTCCATAAAATGCACTACTTAACTGACGAGCTAATTAATCATAAAAAAGTGTTTCTGAGTGTTTTGCTGACTGTGTGTGGCACACATCCAACAGACTTACATACATATCTACATACATATTCAGTACCTCATAGCTGCAACTTAATGTCGGAGTAATTACAGCCAAATTTACCAACACTACCTCTACGAAACTGTACGAAATCATGCAGTACCACAAGTACTCGTCCATGAAGCAATGCCAGCATATCCAACTCTGGATTAGTTTCCATTATGCAATTAAACTTCTTTCAATCCGCTGAGTTGGACAAACATAAACTGCTTAACAAAGACAAGAGTCCACCACTGCATGCGGAATGTGAAGAGTAAAAATAAATCGATTACTGAAATTTTCGTTAAATTCCTTAAAATATTTTAAAGAAAATTGGCGTTAGATTGTAGTAGTAAACAGGGTGCGAATTTTGATCCCGTACAAAACTTCTGTAAACAATAACACAAATGATAACTCAAACCAATCTTCCTATGCAGAAATTTCAAACTCTAGCACTAGACTTAGTAATTCATTCGATAAAATTGCAGGTTATTAAACAAGCAAATTGAATTAACAAGATCTTTAATCAGCATGATGTCATTACTTTGTCTAAATTATTCGCTAATGGAATGCAAGCGGGCTTCCGAATCATAAAATGAAATCGAAAAATAGTACCAAGTTTATTTAGGAGGAACTGTGTTTCCTAAAACCCACATGCTGAAAAATCGGTATTTTTTGTTGTTTGGATGAAATAACGGGTGATTTTTCTGCTACTAGGATTTTCCCTGTAAAGTTTTTGCCAGTTCGCGTGTGATTCGTCACATGTGTCAAAGTCAAAAATGTTCAGCTTGAATTGCCATTTCATCATGAATGGACTTACAAACGATCAACGCTTATAACTCTTTGTGTGTTGTTATCAATATTCTTGCTCTGTGAAAAATGTGTTTCGCAAGATATGTCCATTTTATGGTCATCGGTGTCAATTGGTCGCCTCCTTCGTGCGATTTGATCCCACTAGACTATTTTTGTGGGGGCATGGGAAGTTTTTCGTCTATAGGGACAATCCATATTGCTGCCTTGGAAGACAACATTACATGTGTCATTGATGAGATACAACCCGAAATGTTGGATAAAGTGTGCTAAAATGTGACTTTTAGAATGGACCACGTGAAGTGTAGCTGTAGGCAAGATTTGCTTCAAAATAATCTTTAAAAGTACATGGTAGGCATTGTTTTTTCGATCCAAATAAATATTTTATTCACTTGTACACATTTTCTTAAATTTTTCTTAAATCGGAAAGAAATCGCCCCATTAATGTCCAACATTTCGCAGGAACCATACATATGTTTGCAAGCACTGTTTTCATGAATTCAAAATGTGCTGTTTTTTTTTATCTGTCGCGTTTATGTTTCCAACAGTTTTAAGCAAACAAACCAGCCACAAACATTTGGGTCACAGACACCTCTTAATCATTGTGTCGCCAACATGTAATATTGAATAGCAATATTGAATGGATCTAAGTATAGAACAAATTTTGGGTCAAGCTACAAACACTCTATATTTGCATCGAAACAATAAAAAATACAGATTTTTCAACGTATTTGTAGCTTATTTCAAATATAGTATACTTGTATCCAAACACTTTATGTTTTATGTTCAGTATTACATATTGGCGACACATGGATTAATAAATTATAATATATATTTTTGTGACCCAAATATGGCTTAGTTTGTTGAAAACTGCTGAAAACAAAAAAGTGATAGACAATAAAGAAACAAAAATGCAGCAGATCTTCAATTCATGAAAAGAATGCCATCAAACATACACATGGTTCCTGCATAATGTTACAAGGGCCGTTTTTCCAGCGCTCAATTGTCCGCCCAACATTTTTGTACCCAAACAAAATGGGGGGAGCTTGTTTTCTAAAATCTATATTATTGGGTAATACCAAATTTTAAAATAGGCTTACTTGACTAAATCTGTTTTCACTCATCACATTCACCATGCAGTGGTGGACTCTGCTCTTTGTTTAGCAGTTTGTGTTTGTCCAACTTGTATCTAATAATAATAAATATAAACTGAATAAACTTCCCGCAAGTGTATTTCCCGCCAATTGTGACATACAGCGATTCAAGGCAAATGTAAATGAGCACTACTCCCTCTTTCCACCCTCCTCTACCTAAATTTCCGTCGCCAGCACAATGCATTGCATTTATAGGGGGCATCCCCTGAGTGCTGGTCTTAAAAAAAAAAAAAAAAATTATGCGAGTAAATTTAAGAATAGCTATATGGAATGCAAACAGGCTTCCAGATCATATCATTGAAATGGCACTCAGGACTTTATTGAAATAGTTATGTTGCAGTAAATTTATTTAACATATAATTTTTATGAGAAAATTGACTTCGGACCAACCAATGTAATATACATTTGGAAAGGCGAGACCATTTTTAACGGTAACTTTTGTCTGCATAAAGATATTGTGAAAGGTCATCCTTTTAATTTTAAAACGTGAATTACTTTTATTCTTAACCTCTTTTTTTTATTTATTTAATTAGTTTATCATTAATACAATTAAAAAGTACTACATATATTTTCCTGATGTTCCAATTGTAGCTCATTTGCCGGAGTTGCTCCCAAAAATTCCTGAGAATACACCATTTCGTAGATAAATCGTATTACTTCAGGTGAATTGCATACAGGAAGTTATAAATTCATTTAATAGCAAGCGGGGACATTGTATTAATGTTGTTTTACCTGAAAACGTTCGGTAGTACTCGGATCAAAGACAACTAAAATTGAAATATATTAAAATTTTTGTTTCTTTTGAAATCGGAAAATAAGAAAAGTAGTTCAACTTTCTAAAATGCAACTAGTAGTCCGATTTTCAATATTATTATAAGTATATAAAAATTATCTCAGACTCCTTACGTACACTCGGGGTTTTACAGAACTCAAAAGAATGTACAAGATCAAAAGATATATAATAAATGTAAGGTGGTTAGAGCAGGGATCGAAATCACGTTATCATGTGAAAAAAGGCACACAAAATGATGTTATTATAGAAGATGTTATTGTAACTTTCTAGATTTTTAAAGTTGCAGGTTTGAATCTCATAATTTATTTATACATATTTTGACACTATTATAAATTCAAAATAACAGAATTTCAACTACATCTGTTGTATGAACTTCATATACATTATGTGTGTTTTTTTATCCCGCTTAAGTTAATTTTAGCTTAATTTATACGGTGCAGCTCAGCGATATTAAGCGTCATTTCAATTTCCCACTTAAATTCCGACTTGAGCAACGACAATGTTGCCACACGTTCAATTTCAAGAAATGGCAACAAAAAGTTATCTTCGATAAATTTTGTTATCATTTCTTGTGAGTGAAAATATTATCCAGAAAACAGAAACTTGCAAAATGGCTTACACATGGTAAGTTCATTCAAATTGTATTATTTAATGGAAGACTACGTATCATATATTTCTATATCTCTAAATTTGAAGGATAGATTTCTATTTCCGATTGGAAACGAAATTGGAATTAAATTGTTCACAACAACGCGGGGTAAATGTACATGTAAAGGTAAAGTCAAACAGGTGATTTAATTTTTTACATGTAATTTTTCGTTTCACTTGTCAAACTCATATGTATTTTGTTATTAAACTTTTTTGTATTATTGTATTGTTGGTTTATATTTGTGTACAGTTTGACAACTGAAACGAATGAAAAAAAATAAAATATCTGTTTGTTGCTGCCTACAACTACAATTGCTATTACCATATATTTGTTGGCACTGGCTACAAACGTGTAGCCGTATCGCATTTTTATCACCCACTACAGCAAATGTTGCCACATTTCTAGATCGTTTTATTTGCAACGTCATAAGTAGCAATAGCTTAATGGATTAAAAACACAGGCCTAATCACATTCAAAACTAACAAAAATAGGCTCATTACGGAAAATTCAAACATTACTGAGACCAGCCCAGTCATTCAAAATATATCTCACACAAAAATGCAACTGTGTGTTATAGATAAACTAACCTCGCAACAACTGCAACCCTGTGGAAATGAAAGAGGAAAAGCGAACATGGAGCAAAAGCCTTCACTCTTGTTGTTGGAATAATTGACTTTCAGGTTGAGTTGGTTCTGACGGACTTTTCATCGATACCAAATCGCATATGTAAATGTAAAGTTGGTATATATACGATGGTATCAACTCAGGCGCAGTGAGTAGGCATCTAAGAAGGTTTTCCAGTGAGTGTGCTCTCCTTAATTTTCTGTTATTCCAACGAAAGCCAACCATTTCTCACTTAGCAAAATGTATCAGACCTTGAAAGCTTGTAGATAGTATGAACTTCTCATATATATTAACATACGTTTATTTTATTTCTCTCTACTGTTTATTTTTTACTTTATATGTCAAACTTGCTTCAAGGTTATTTGTGCATATAATTCCGAACCCTAGTGATTACGAACCATACTATCAAAAAATGTATTATTAATAACGGTCTTCAAACAATTGCTCTGTACAAATATACATTGTATCCAGGCGATCAATTCAGGTATGTCAGTCGTTCTATGTGACGTATGTCATCCATTTATTACACAGGTCAACACATTTTTTATCCCTGACACTAGACAATTTTTTTTTTTTTGAGTTACCCTAAATCCGAATCAGACTTCAGAATTTCTTCATCACTTGAGTGTTTCGCGATTTCTTAACACAAATTTAGAAAAACCCCGAGTTTTCGCAATATTTGGGACGTCATAACCAGGGATGTGGTGTCTGTCCACAATTTAACGACTCCAACTCCGACTGCAGCAATTTAAAAATCCACGACTCCGCTCCGACCACGCTTCTAGGAATTTGAAAATTACACAACTTCTATGGCATCATTTTCAATAACAAAGAAATAATTTCAACTGCATATAATATGTCATTGTTGGCAGCACAAATATTTATTTAATTTTTTAGTCAATATTTTCTAAAATTAAAAATAGTTGATGCCCTATTCAAAATAATATAAATCGAATTCAGTGTTCGAAGTAAAGTGCATATTTTCTCGAATTGAAAAAGAACTTGTGTTATTGTAAATGCAAAGCACTCACTTAAAAGTGAGTAGGAACATTTTAAAGGATACAAGGAATTTAACAATATATCGGGACAGTCATAAAGACATAATTATCCGCATGAGAAACCAAAAACCCAACGACCCACGCAAAATTAATATTAACTGACAAACACGGTCAACAAATTATTATTTTTCAAAATTTTGAGTTTTGATAGAAATGCTAAGCTTGGAGTCGGATCGTCTACATTTTTACCAATCCAACTACGACTCCCCGACATTTAGCCCAAACTCCAAATTCAAGACTCCTACTCCAAGACTCGGACTCTAACTTTCACTCCACAGCACTGATTATAACAATAAGCTTTAAGTTTTATACAAAAAATTTGCGATACTATCTTTAAAATGCAGGTTTAACCTTCCCAGTATATTGCTCCTTTTTTGAGAGATCATCCATTGAAACTCACTGGTATTGTATTCTCGCTATTAGTTAAGGCAATAAGTTGGTTTCCCATATTTTACGGAAAATTACATTAAATTCGCTTGAAAATGCTTTTCGAATTTCTTATGATGGACAGACTCAGCACAGAGCAAAGAACCAAAGTTTTAATTTTTAAATCAGCATTCGATTATTCAGACACCAAGATCATATCGAAATTTCTTTTCTGTTCAATATGGACCTAGCGCTGGTTCAGCGTTTTGGTCTGTGATCTTTCGCGTGCTGGAAAACCTCGTGCAGTTCCAAATGATGTTAACATTGCTCGGGTGCGAGCAAGAATTGACGAAATCCCCGAAACTTCCAACAGGCGACGTTCCAAACAGTTGGTGATGTCTAGGCGATATTTACAAAGAATTTTACACAAGTTAAATTTTTTTCAATATAAGATTCAATTGGTTCACGAGTTAAAACCAAATGATGAACAAATACGCATTCAATGTAGTCGCCTTTTTCGAGAATTGTGCCTAGAATACAACGAGTTTATTTACAAACTTATAATGAGCCATGAGACCCATTTTCTCCTCAATGGTCACGTGAATAAACATAATTGCAGCATAGAATCCATATAAACCCCAAGAATCAAGAATAATTGTTGAACCTCAAATGCAGGCACTTTGATACACAGCATGGTGTGGAATAACTTCACAAAGGACCATTGGACCACATTTTTATCAAACCGATGAAAAAGATACGGTTAATCCAATACCGGCCAATGATTAAACATTTTTAAGGCCAGAGGTAGAGAACAATCCAGATTTGTGGTTCCAACAAGATGCAGCCATAGCTTACACATGTCGTCCAACTAAGGCTCTTCTGTGCCAAATTTTGGCGGTCGAATAATATATTTTTCTGCTTTTAACTTGGCTCCGCGTTGGCCCGATTTAACGGCTCTCAATTTTTTATATTTAAAATTCACTAGAAAGGACACTTTAGGTAGAAGCAAACAACGGATACCATTTGAACGATATTATCTTGGAAACACAATGGTCACTAGGGTGGCAATGAAAAAACAACTTCAGATTTTTAGTAAACCCCAGGCGGATTCTTGTTCGTTATGGTCTAAAACTGACTTGGTGAAAATTTGAGCCGAATCGGACAACTTTAAGCCGTGCCGCATTTTAGTCAAAGTTTTCGGATTTTGGCATTTTGGGTGAAAATTCCTATACACTAGAAAATCTTCATTGAGGTGCATTTGAAAAAAGTTTGCACATTGATTTAGTTTAACTTGGATATAAACTGGATAAAGTTTATTAAAATTCGAAAATATATTTTTCTCCATACATTTCATTGCCACCACCCTAGTGAACATATTTCCAAACTATAATCAAAATTTTAATAAATGTTAATTACTATCAGAAAAAATAAATGTATTCATTAACTAAATCATAACGTTGCTGATGCGCCACCCAGTGGAAAATATTAGGAAGGTTATATCGGAATTTTGAAGTAATTTGTTGGACTTTTTGCAGACATAACTAATTTAGCGATAACTAAATATAGCGAAGCCCCTAGTTTTTGTTACCTACAGGCTAAGATATCTCGAAATCCTGACATGATACAGAAATTCTAATTCTTATTTCAAATTTACTTGGTGCTTTTTTTTGCTATTTTGAAAATTGAAGAAAACGTAGAATGAAATATTAATTCGGATCGATGGATCAATGCCTGCCATTTACTTTTTGAATACCATTTCATACAAAATTAACGTGGTCCATTCTGAAAATGACGTTTTTATACACTTTTCCAACATTTCGGCCGGTATCTCACCAATGACACGTGTAATGTGGTTTTCTAAGGCACGAATAGACAAGAGACTTTACGTGCACTCACAAAAAATAGACTAATGGGGTCAAATGGTATGAACGAGGGGACCAATTGACAAGCGCCCCAACGTACGATTTATTGCTCACCTCTCAATTGGTTCATGGTATCGCGTACAGTGTAGCACCGTCCAATTCTCAATTCGTCAATTCTTCTATTTTGGGCAAAAAAACAGTCTGTGATACATTGGCCCATTGGCCATAACATTGTGACCATCATTGCCTTTGAAGAAGTACGATCCAATTATGCCGCCGACTCATAAACCGCACCAAACAGTGCATTGGCAGCTCTTGAATAACTGCTCTTCGGACCAAATTCGGCAATTCTTTTTATTGACGTACCCATTGAGCCAAAAATGAGCCTCGTCGCTGAAGACTGATTTACCATTACAAAAAAAGGTGATCTTCTTACAGATTCTCTAAGGTCCATTCAAGTTAAAGACGGCCTTGTGTACGTTTGTATGTCTTTTCATGACTTTGACACATGTCACGAACTACGCGTGAAGTGCCAAAAACTTAACACTGATATCATAAACCAAATAACAAAAAAATCAAACAAAAACAAAATTCGAAATGTTGACGTTTCTGGCCCCTATTTTTAATAACATAATAACAAATTCGTTCTTTAAAATAAATTGAAACGGGTGGTTGAACAAATTACTTGTAAGCATAAATGTCAAAATTATGAATGAAATATTTAATTGATAACCTTAATCCAAACAAATACTTGAGTTTCATTTGAGTTGTGGAAAATAGTAAACAATTTTTAATTATACACAAATATCTTTATTATCTTATGGCCACCAGGTGAACTTTCATAACGCAATCCTAGTGTCTAATATTTTGGATTGTTCAGTTCAAGTATTTGATACAAACAAACCGCACTTTTATGGCTGAAGACAGATATTCACACACACACACATTACTGACACTGCCAGTTTGTTGGTGTGTGATACGTTTTTCAAATACTGGTAGCAGTTTGTGGTGGATTGTTGCCATCACAAAAGTCAAACAGTTTAACATCCTTAACAACAGTTCATTTCGGGTTGCCAGATAAATGTCCGTCCATCGAGCTGTCAGTTAGTGTTTGTCTGTCCGTCCGTCCGTCTGTCTTCACTAGTAGCAGGTGCAAAGTTTTTGTAATTTTCTTTAATAGAGTATTTTCGACTTAAAGTGCATGTTTCTTTGTTTTGGTGCTTATGAATCGTACGAATGTTTTTTGCTGTTTTTTTTTTTTTTGTTTGTTTGCTTTAGGTCGGCATCAAAGCCAACCAGCATTAGCATGAAGAGGTTTTCTTAACCGAATATTGTCGACGTGTTTTTTATGGCCCACACAATTACCCAGTTACCTATATACTAGAAACCATTTGGTCGTCGCTGGTTTTATATGGTAAAATGTTACAGAAATAGAAGCAAAAACTACATAAAAGTTACCGAGAGAAAATGAGGTAAAAAATTATATTTTCATTGTGTGATAAACTACACGGCGAAGAATACAGTTATTTAGCAACGTTTCAAAAAAAATAGTTTCACTCTTTATTCCTTAAGTGCTAAATTTAATCGGAAAAAGTTTTGTCCTTAATCAACCGTGTAATAGTTGCTGGGTTTTATTTAAAGAATATTAGATTATAACGATTGTATTAATAAATTTAAGAAATGTATAACTAAAACGACCTACTTCATCTATTTCGGATAGGCCTACATAATTCGTACATCCAAACGGAGTAAATTTGGATCAGAAGGAGCAGAGGTTCATATTTATTTATTTTATTTTATATATTCGATAGCGGGAGATACCAAAACACGCTTATTGTTACGATTAAAAGCTTCACTTACTTACGATTAATGGATAATTCAAATGTCATTGCTTTACTTATTTGGCTTCGCTAACATTTGTAAAGGAATCTAAAGAACAGGGTGATTAACTTTACGCCAAAAAGTATACCTTCCAAGAACATACCAGCTCGCCAAACCAGTATCTTGAATTCACTATAATACCGATTGAATACGGTGAAGATTTGCCTCGGCTAATCTCGAAAGAGACGGCAGTACCACTGGTTCTGGGAACGGGTGGAAGGTTCTAGATCACAAATACAACGACAACGAAGATAACGTATAAAGGAAATACCACTAAAATTATCTAGAGAACCTGGTGACATATAATAGAACCTGTACATGGTGAAAATACGTTTTTTTTTGTTGTTTGTATGTAAATGTAATGGGTTTGTAGCTTGTCGCAAACATAATATACTTGTGTCCAAACACATTGTATTTGCTAAGAATAATATATTATAATATATGTGTTTGTAGTTCAAATGTGGCTTTGTTTGTTGAAAATTGCTGAACATATAAACGAGACACAAACCAAAAAAAAACAAAAAAGCAGCAGGTCTTCAATTCATGGAAACATTGCTTGAAAACGTATACATGGCTCCTGCAATATGTTGCGGGGCCGTTTTTTCAGCGTGTATAATTAGCAAATGACACAGTAATACCAAGTACTGACTTAAGTTTTAAGGAAAATAAATAAATCTGTTCTACCTATCGTAATTTAAAACGAACCTTGGTTTATTAACGTGAAATAATAATAATACCGGGAATAAAGAACTCTAACTAGGATGATGGGTAAATTCCAAACAATAGGTAGGTTAAATTTGTTCCCCTAGTATGTAAGTATATTGTTTCCAATTTACTAATCGTCGATATCAGCGCTGTTTTATTGTCCGTTAATAAAACAATGTTATTTTTAAAATGCGATTAGTAGTATTTATAGCATATGGAATTAAGTCTATACTCACTGACAGTTTTTGACAGTCACAACAACTCGACCACGTAGACTTTTACGCCTTTTAAATTCCACTGAACAAAAACTCACTCAAAATCTGTTATTTATATCAGTTCATCGAGTTCCAGAACCATCTCACAGCAACTCCATTTGCTCTTCACTTCTCCCGCAAATTCTGCAACGACTTAGTCGTTAGTGGTGAGATCGGTCGTCATGGCATATTGTTAGGCGAAATTTATATTATGTTGCAATCAAGCTGCAGTATTTACCACAACCTGTTTGGTGGTATTGTAATGTTACTTTGACATGCTGCTGAAATATAAAATAATTTCAATTCCTAGATCTTGATATTTAAATTCACTAAAAATTCCAATTCCACTAAAAATAAAATTCAAAGTATGAGAACTGTTTAAATTTCTTTGATGTCCAATGTAGTCATCTTTGGGCTTTCAGCATGCGGCTCCAGTAGGTTCAACGAAGTCTCCATGTGGGATCTTGAGTAGTACAACACGTCAACCATGTCCACGTGAAATATCGTATTAATCGGACAAGCCGTATTGAAACGGTTGTGTGCCCCATATATTAAATGAACAACGAACAGTGTTTAAATAGTTATTGCATTCGGAGGTGATTAAAAACCCCCGACAAATCTATAACAATTTAAGAGCCACCTGTTCCGGAATTCTGCAACTTTTGAACGAGAAAATTCGGTAGTTATATTGACAAAATTCCAAAATGTTGTATTGAAATTTTATGAATTTTGACAATTTAACTACCGATTCTTATCGTTAAAAAGTTACAGAACTCCGGTGCTGAAAAATAACTTCTTCCCCTCCAAAACAGTCATGTACTCAGCTTAAGCCAACTTTGATTTTTTTAATTCAAATTAAAGACAAATAAACTATTTGTCGAATTAAATGTCTGTGAAAGATTCACACAATCAGTAAGATATTCGCTTTCTATTTGTGTGTTTTTATCTCACTGGCACACTCACCCGAAAGCATATGATCGTGTATGTATATTACAAGTATATGATGCAAATGTTAGTGTGATTTCAACGCTCAAATTTCTCTTCCCAGTCAATAAACACACAATCTGTCTAGTCTCATTATTAACTGACCTCAATACACAAAAAACTACTTAAAGTGTAACCCTAGATACACATTTAGTCAGTCGCCAAAATCGCAATTGTTTTCTTGAAGTGTAATCGTGTTACTATTTAAATCATATGACTATTGTGTTCACTTTGAGTATTTTCTCATTTTCCAATTTGTTGTTTATTGCATCTTACCAGTTGTTGCAAGCATCAAATTCACAAATAAAAAACGATGACATGTAACTCTTGCCACCACATTATTATGTTCCCATTATACACGACACATACTGCGAGTACTACTACTCACCATGCCACATCGTAGTACCTGCATGTGCAACATACAAACATGTCCACGTACTGCAAGTGCAGCATGATTGTCACATGAAAAGGGTCTTTATACGTTTGAATGCTGCATCATGATACGACGAGCGAGTGCAACGAGTTACAAACGTGTCCCAATGAAAATGAATGTGTGGTAACGCTCGTACCATATGGTCCATATGGCGGAGGTACATCACATGCCAGCTAGTAATTGTATCCTTATATGCCTACTACAAAAATATACTGTTGTTGTTTGTATGTAAATCCAAGCAGAGTTATCTAGTCTTATTTAGAAATCATAACATGTTACCCAAGCTTCACAACGCACACACACAAGACAATTTCAAAATTTAGCTGTTCCATCAGAATAAAACACAATAATAATGGATGATTAGAGAATAAATTGCACCAGTTCCAATTCGACTTAGTTGGTCGTTCAAATTACATCATTATTGTCGTTGCAATCATCATCAATTTCATTGCAAATATGACAATTAAGGAGTTGATTGTTTTTCCATGTTGTTGTTACGTATACGTCACACAAACCTTCATTCTGTTGTGCTACGTGTTTCCTTCTCTTCTTTGGCAATTTGGTTTAAATGTTTTATGCGCATTTATGTACTTTCGTGTAGGTATCGGTAAGTGCGTAACAAAAATGCCATAAAACTTGACATTAAGCCTATTGAAACATTCAACAGATACAAGACAAGTTTTTCTATGCTTCTCTTTTGAACAACAACATAGTTCCAAGAGTTACCATAACTCAATAAATTGATAATGTGTCTGAAATACCAGTGCTGTCGAGTTGGAGTGTGGGGTATGTTCGTGGAGTCGGGGTTGGAGCTGTAATAATATCAACGACTTCGACTTCAATTCAGGACTGTCTTTAAAATTGGAAGTTTTCGATCAACATTTTTTATATAATCCGTTCTAAGAGATTGCTATTACTTTTTGAAACAATACTCGTAACCGGTTACTCGTTTGCTGTGAGTTAAATAAAAGCTTTTATTTCTTCTGGGATGTTCATAACTTGACACTACTAACATAATTTTTTTTTTCAGAAATCCGACAACGAAATGCTGGAGTCGGAGTCGAAGTGGAGTATGCATTTTCAAAATACTAGAGTCGTCGTTGTTCAATTTTGGCTTGACTCCCGTGAAATACATTAGGAAAGTCTTGATATTTTTAAATATTTTTCAATACTAACCTATATTCAGGTCAAGAATTTCCCAGTTAAAACGTGTCTTCAACTGGTTAATATCTATAATATGAAAATATGGGGCATATACTTCACAAAAACTAGCAACATTTTGCAGGGAACATGTATATGTTTGCAAGCATTGTTTTTATGAATTGAAGATTTGTAATGTATCATGTCATATTGAATAGCAAGCAAAATGTGTTTGGACATAAATATACCACATTTGCGACAAGCTGCACACATGTTATATTTGCATTCAAAGTACAAAAAAGACAGATTTTTCAACGCGTAGATGATGCTTCCATCCTCAAATTTGCAATGACGATTCAAGGTCTTATTATTGAGATTATTATTGATTTCTACCATAAGAGACGGCCTAGCTGTTTTTTTAGCCATGCTTTGTGGACGAAATAACCTTGAGAATAATTTTGTAAACTCAGAAAGCAGACATTCCCAAGGATTTAGCCATGTCTGTTGGGTGTAAAAAATCACCCAAATGAAAAACTAGGCAAACCAGTAATATTTCATTATGAAAACACACCCAGTGTGCTATACTTAAATTCCAATCCATAATTTGTTCATATGAAATTTAACACAACATTTTTTGAAAATTTTTCGACTTTTCCTTTTATTTTTTTTTTGGGTGATTTTTCATGAAATTTGTTGGGTCATTTTTATTTGCCCGGTTTTTCGTACCTACGCTGTAGTAGTAACCTGGCATTACAATTATTGATAATATTTCATCATTTCCCTTACGGGAATTTTTATTCGGTCTGTTTTCTAATACTTATAAATTTATTCAAGCTCAAGACCTTTTTAAATAATATAAAGCTTATTATCTTTATATTACTTTCAAAAAAGTCGAGCATAAAAATGTTCCAATGATACCAAGGCTGTCTGTATAGCTATTTCGGATCTTGCCAAGATCTTCATCAGCAGACGTTTTTGGTATGTTTTTGGTGAATTCTTCAAAAATATATATCCAGAAACCCTCATCATATTAATAAGAATTCCTTTATATACTCGTTTGAAGAATACCAAGCACTACCACTAAAAAGAGTTGTGCATGAAGGTGTTCCAATGGTAGTGCTTGGTATTCTTCAAACGAGTATATAAAGGAATTCTCATTAATATGATGAGGGTTTCTGGATATATATTTTTGAAGAATTCACCAGAAACATACCAAAAACGTCTGCTGATGAAGATCTTGGCAAGATCCGAAATAGCTATACAGACAGCCTTGGTATCATTGGAACATTTTTATGCTCGACTTTTTTGAAAGTAATATAAAGATAATAAGCTTTATATTATTTAAAAAGGTCTTGAGCTTGAATAAATTTATAAGTATTATTGATAATATATAAATCGCATATGTAAATTGCATAATTCAGTGTGACGATCAACCGATGGTATCAATTCAGGCACAGTAGTAAGGTATCTGATGATGAACTTGTCACGGAGTATTCGGTTTCATTGTTTCATAAATATTCGGTTATCATTGATCATCACGGAAGAAGTACGGCCCAATGACGCCGCCGGCCCATAAACCGCACCAAACCGTAATTTTTTCGGGATGCAATGATGACTCAAGGATTACGTGTGGATTGCTGGCTGACCAATAACGCATATTTTGCTTATCGAGGAAGCCATTCAGCCAGAAATGAGCCTCATCGCTGATGGATGAGGCCTCTTAAAGTTGAGGCCACTGACTCCAAATTTCGGTAATAAATTTTAATAATTTCGACTCGTTGTTGGCTCGTATATCTTTCCATGATGAAATGGCAAACCTTACTGAAGAGAAATGTCAAAAGAGCGGGAAAAAATATGGCGTCGTTTGCTGTCCCTATCGATTTATAATCTAATGAGCCGCTATACGCCGAAAATTTTGGCTTTTGTCATTGTGTGAATGCAAATGTAGCGTATGTTTGCAGCTTGTCGCAAATATACTATACTTGTGTCCAAACACATCGTTTTTCGTATTCAATGTTACCTATTGGAGACACAATGATTGATATGTTATAATATATGTGTTTAAAATTCAAATATTGCCGTATTTGGAATACAAATACAGCTGTGTTTGTTGCACTATTTGCTCACTATTGGGAGTAAGAGAATAGAAGAGGTACAATCAGAGGTTATTCGAAGTCAAAGTTACAAGTGTTTAACTGTATTTTTGCATTATTTTTCAGTCAGTGATTCATAAAAATTCCTGAATGTTTACGTAAACTGCAGATTAAGTGAGTATATCTTACATATATTGAGTTTTAGTTGCATGTACTATTCAGTCGTCAATCGGTCATCGAACAGATGATAGCAAATGTGCTTGGTTGACTAAGTAAACATACTGTGGAAAAAGTTTATATTAGTAGAATATATTTGTGATCAGAGAAAAATAATTAAATAAATGGTCAGGGGGTAAAATGTTGTGTTTTTTTGCTTTGCTTTGCTTTTTGCGTATATCATTCGTATATATGTGTACTACCCAAGTGAGAAATTATTGAGGTGTAATTTCTTGGGGTTCAATTTCGTATGGCTACTATATAACTTAATGAAAAAACACCCCATAATAACAAATGAAATTAGGCCCCAAATATTACTAAAAAGTACACTACTAATATAAACCCACTTCCCAAAATGCAAATGAAATATTAAGGATATTGAGATGCAATCATTTTTATTAGGTGTAGACCTGCATTGTATCTTGCACTACTGGACGACAATAACAACACTTATAAGATAAGTTTTTCTGTATGACGTCAGCCTGTATGTTTTACTGTTCTAGAAAGAAATGAAAAAAATTTTATAAAAAAAAATCAAGCGATTTTTTTGCGAATATTTAAATTTAATAAACAATATTTTACTCTTTTGGAAAGAAATTAAAAAGAAATTTCCATATTTTTTTGGCTGCGGCGCTTCAACACCCGATCAACAAATATTTTAATAAACTATATTTTACTGTTTTGGAAAGAAATGAAAGAAATCAACAAAAATAAAAGTGAACATTCCATTACTGTTTTACCAATAACAATCACATACTAATATTTGAAATAACTATTCTGTTCTATCTTATTTTGTTTAATGTTTTATGGAATATATTTATGTGTGTATTGTATATTCATTTTGAAATTAATCAAATCGACGAATAAAATAAAATCAATTTTTTTCTATTGGGGGCGATTTTTTTGGGGTGCAATTTCTATTCTTTAAAATTACATTTCAAGAAAATACAGCCCAAAGAGTCAACGAAATCTGGCCCCAAATTTTATCAGTATACAACAAATAATTATTTTGGGGTCCTCTTGCGCTTATTGGGGCCTTATTTTTAAACGGTTTAAAACAAAAAAAATTGAAGCCGCTCCCACAAAAATATTTGGGGTCGTGCTTCACAATTTTTTGGGACTCTTCATCATTGCTTGGGAGGCTATTTCATTTTGGGGCCCACCGTCATAATGAAAACAAACCCTAAATTTGGGGCCCATTTTCATTTTGCAATTGGGGTGTTATTTCCTGGGGCCCGTCTTCTGGTCGCCACTTATATTATATAAATAAATATGTATATATATGTAAATGTCTAAATCAACGAAGAATTGGCTTCTAATTATTATTAAGTTTCATTTCATTTCATTTATTCAATCTATTGGGCTGAGCTCTTACAGATCATTTCTTACAACAATGTGCTTAAATCTAGTTCTAAAGCTATATATTGGAAAAGCGCATTTCTAAAAGTGCAGCGATGCGATAGAAAATCTAAATGACTGCATGCGTTGTTACATAGAATTAAGCACCTTGCAATAACCTCATTCAAGCTATAATTATATCGATGAAAATATTCAAAGAAAAAATTACTAATTCTTAAATTTCTTCTGGGAATATTGAAAGGTATAAGTTGCAAAAGCTCCGGCGAGTCAATATAACTATCAATAATATCTTTAATGAACATAATGTTTTGAGATACTCTGCGTTGCGTAAGAGTTTCTAAATTTAGTAATCGACAGCGAGTTTCGTAAGAAGGCATGTTATAAGACGTATATAAATTTCTTAAAGCAAATTTTGAGAATCTTTTTTGAACTCTCTCAATCCTGGTTTTATAGGTATTATAAATCGGGTCCCATATTATATTGCAATACTCTAGGTGAGAACGAACAAATGCAAAATATAAGATTCTTAATGTAAATGGATCATTGAAATCTGTAGAATTCCGCTTCCAAAAACCTAACTGAGAATTGGCTTTACTAATTACATATTCTAAATGATATGTAAATGAAAGTTTTGAGTCTATATATACCCCAAGGTCTTTGATTAAATTTTCCCTGTCAAAAACTTGAGTATAAAAAGTGTAAGTGTTTATGAACGGAAATTTCTTATGGGTGATAGTTAAAATTTTACACTTGGAAAAATTTAATTCCATACCATTATAAACGCACCATTGCAGAAAAGTGTCAATGTCTCTTTGAAAGGCTATGCAGTCATTTAGATTCTTAATAATAGAGTAAATTTTCAAATCATCCGCGTACAATAAGACATTGCAAAATTTAAATAATAAAGGAATATCATTAACGAAAAGGAGAAATAAAAGTGGTCCGAGGTGGCTCCCTTGTGGTACGCCAGAATTTACATTAATAGCTTCCGAAATACAATTATCAATTTTTACAAATAGAGTTCTATTAGACAAATAAGAGTTTAACCAAACTAGCATATTGGAGGGAACACCTAAGGCTTCTAATTTATAAACTAGCACATTATGATTAACTTTATCAAAAGCTTTTACAAAGTCCGTGTATAATACGTCTGTCTGATAACCGTTCTCTGTTGCATTTATACAGTAATTACTAAAAATCGCTAAATTTGTTGTTGTTGACCTGCCACTGTAAAAGCCATGCTGACGCGTACTTATGCTATTTTTCACAATACAGAATAATTTATTATTTACTAACTTGTCTAATAATTTAGGAATAGCTGACAATTTAACAATCGGTCTATAATTTTTAATAAATCCTTTTTGACCAGATTTGAACATAGGTGATATGTATGACAATTTCCATTCAGATAAGAAAACTCCACTAGATAATGATTTATTAAATATTTGAGTAAGAGGTATTGAAAGAGCCGTCGCACACTCCTTTAAGAATACTGGAGGAAGATTATCATAGCCAGCACTTTTACTTGCATCTAGTGCCAACAAGGCTTGTAACACGTCACTCACATCTAACTCTAACTGACCAATGTCAAAAAGTTCTCGTAAGTGAGAACAAGTATTTATATTTTCTATAGGACTTATATTATAACATAAAGAGAAGAAATTTGCAAAAGCGTTACAAATGTGTTGAGTGCCAGTAATAGTCACACCGTCATGCTCCATACTAGCTGGATACCCATTTGACTTTCGCTTCAAATTATAAAATCTCCAAAAAGATTTAGGCTTAATTTTAATATCAGCTTCAATGTTATATATATAATTTTTATATAAGAAGTTTCGGTACAAATACGCACAAACTCCCACGTAAGTATGTGGAGGTTTGAGAGGAAACGCACGAATGTTTCCAAGTAAGTATATGAATATTTGGGATTAAACACGCCAGTGGTTCCACATAAAAGCATGCGTGTTTGCAAGTAAACATGGAATTGTTTGCATTTAAATGCAAGTGCGTTGGGGACTGGTAATTATATGAAAATTTGGAGTGTGTTCCACACATACGTATGGGTCCAGTAGAATGCGTTTGGGAGAATGTATTACCGTATTCAGCATGTAAATATATTAATTTTATTGGTTGAAATTGTTTGTCCACTTATTTGACACTATCAGGGCCTAATCTAAGTAGAAAAGTTAATATCTCTAACTGAATTCGAAAAAAATCCTTCTACAATTGGCAAGTACTTTTAAAGCAAGTACAAACAATCTAGTAAAAACAGAATTAATCGCACGTTTTCTTAGTTTACACTTCGTTTAATGTGCATCATTTTAAATAGAGTGCATAAAAATAATTAAATGTATAATTTCGAAGAGTGGCAACATTATTTAGTTCATATACTCGTAAATCTGTTCGTTAAATCCGAAATTATAAATTGCAACAGATCTTAAATAAGCAGCATGTAAAAAACACGCCTAATGCTAATTAAAGTTGACTAGTAACTGATAATAATGCACCGTCGGTGGTGCAATGGTTAATGTGCGCGCCTCTTGTACATGAGGTCCTATGTTTGAACCCTGATCTGACCACCTCAAACTTTCTTTCGGCGGCGGTCACCTCGTTTAGTGACGGCGACACTATCGACTCTTTAACCATGAAAAAGCTTCTCAAAATACCGTTCGGAATCGGTGTAAAATCTGTAGGTCCCAATCAGTGAGTACAAAACTAGAAAGCACACAGCTCACTGGTTGCTCTCCCCAGTTGCTTCACGGGGTGTAATGGACAACCATTTTTTCACCCACTGACCCGTTGTATTAAATATGTAGTGGGGTTTCAACATAAACAAAATAATAATCTCACAAAATTGTGATAGAAGATAATAAATACAACATTAGTGACATTGGGATGTTTGAATGATGTTTTTGTCTCGTTCCTAGAGCGTAAACCAACTACCTTCCAAAATATAATTTTCCCAGAATCAAAAGTTTAGGCAGCTCTCTCGTTAGTTTGATTTGCAGCCTCACTTCTATCGTATTCGACAAATTACACTGTGTAACAAAATTAAAATTCCAGTAGCCTCTATATATTTTTGAAATTGTATGGTTCCTTCAGGCTGAATCACACAAGATCAGTCAAACGGTACTGATTCATGAGGCAAGAAAATGTATTGAAAATATGTTTCATTTCAGCTCAGTATTCAGTATGTGGGCTCATGAGAAGCAATATATTGTTATTTCATGAATCAAAGTAAAACCTTTTGGCTGATACGATGTGTTTCACGCTTACTGCCCAAATATTTGGTGCTACATATTACAGCACAACTCAAGTACCCTTCGTCGATTTAGTTGATTAGTGTAGCAAAAAACATGATATTCAATCAGGTGAATATAATTTTTTCAATATACTTAGTATGTTTGGAGGGATTGTCGATTATACTCCGTCTTTAATTGTAGCCCTTTTTAGGGAAAAATGCGAAATCAAATATTTTCGACTTAAAATGTTCCATAACTATATTGCCCTAGAAGCCATTGGCAACTCTGTCTGTTTGTATTTGTTATATCTTAAATGCTACAAAATACATGTGAATTGGTATGTTTTGGTAGACCCGGTCGTTTTTGGTCATATCAATTAAAATGTTATGGATTGCGTAAATGAATGCACAGTCACACTTGATTTTCACTACAATCTAGCGAATAGAGAGATTACATTTGTTGCAGTTTCTGCAAATGGAGGTGTTTCCGTTACCAAACAATGGACTTGATTTGCTGTACCACTGGACGTTATCCCATTCTGGAAGCAGACTCCTTGAGCAATTCCTCATTATCATTTCGTGACTGTGGTTAAACAACATAATTAATTATTGATCAATATCTTTGGGATGATATCAGCAACAAAAACAGCTGGTAATGGCAACAATTGAAGACAACTATGGCGTCTTGTATTGACATTTATTGCAAAATTGAGTTAAATTAAACTACATATCTCTTGACATATATTTCAATTTGTTGTTGATTTCTCATACATGATTCAGTTGCTGCAAGACTCGTATGTGGTAGACAACGTTTTCCCGATTTACTTCCTTACCGCCATAGTTGCCTCAGATGTGGTTTGCTTGGTTAGCGTTTTTCTTCGTATTATTTTATTTCTGTTTTTGTTTTATTTGACTTGAGTCTTTGTTAATAAAATCAGTAAAAATAATAGAGAAGAAATTGTTGTTTATTTGCCTGATTAATTAACGTTAACACACATACGGTTCCACTGTGAATGTGCGCCACAGAGACCACCAATACCCGTGCACAGACCCATTCGTTTTACTGCACTCACGGGTATCGGGCCAAACAGTCGACACCGTAATCGCAACTACTTCCTTGGTACGGGATACTAGCGAACAATGCAAACCACAGGCTGATCTGTAAGATATTTCGACCTGTGAATGAATGAATTTATAATAAATCATTCAATGGATGCGATTTTTATTAAGGAAAGCACATGTGATTGACAAAGCCTGATGTGGAAAACGTCAAAGTATGACATAGCCAGTGTTGTAGAACATATTTGGTTAAGATATGCCGACATTGTAGCTCAAGACATTTCAATTTATAGGTTTATTTTGTTTACATCGAGCTTACTTAATTTAGTTTTGGGAAAAAGTCTTAAGAGATTCAGTTGCTGCTAACGGTGTTACCACACACATATTGCTCTAACCATGTACATTAGGATGGCAATGATAAAACAACTTCGGATTTTTAATAATCCCCAGGTGGATTCTAGTTCCTTATGGTCTAAAACTGACTTGGTGTAAATTTGAGCCAAATCGGACAACTCTAAGCCGTGCCGCATTTTAGTCAAAGATTTCGGATTTTGACATTTTGGGTGAAAATTCGTATACACTAGAAAATCTTCATTCCTCTGTGCATTTGAAAAAAAAGTTGCACATTGATATAGTTTAACCTGAATAAAAACTGGATAAAGTTTGAGTAAAATCCGACCACTCTAAGAGTTCCAATTTTTAATTTGAAAAAATTTGCAATTTTTAACAAAAATTAAAATTTGGGGTTTTCGATTTTTTTCCCCCAACAATTGTATCTAACTAAAAAAAAAAAATTTTTCACTTGGATTCCAATAACTTCTAACATAAGTCTATATGCTGCCACTCAGCTATAACACGATTTTCTAGTGTATACGACTTTTCACCCAAAATCCGAAAATTTTGACTAAAATGTGGCAGGGCTTAGAGTTGTCCGATTCGGCTCAAATTTTCACCAAGCCAGTTTTAGACCATAAGGAACAAAGCTCCGCCTGGGGTTTGTTAAAATTCGAAAATATATTTTCCTCCATACATTTCATTGCCACCCTAATGAACATGTTTGCAAGCATTGTTTTCATTTTTTGTCTGCCACCTTTTTTGTTTTCAGCGGGTTTCAACAAACAAAGCCTCATTTGAGTAACAAAAACATGCATTATAACCTATTAATCATTGTGCCTCCAACATGTAATATTGAATAGCAAACTGAATGTGTTTGTACACAACAAGCGGCAAACATGTTATAACTATTTGCATCTAAATAACAAAATCAGACAGATTTTTTGGGGTGCATATTCAGTTATGACAATCGGTAAAATAGAACCTGCAAATATGTTCTCAGCGACTAGAAGCCAATAATTTGGACACAAATATGTCAATGTCTTAAATAAAAACTTATTTTTATAGCCAGTTTAGTCAACTGGCTTGACATTATAGCCGGGAACTATACGAAGGTTGCCATTGAAAATGTTACTGTTGGCAGGTGCAATCTGGCAAACCCATTGGAAAGTGTTGCCGGTTTTAGCTTAACGGTTCTCAGAACCTGTCCAACAATTAATCTCAGTGAAAAAATGGAATTAACTGGAGAACATTTGCGATCGAAACTTTTTCACAATATTCGTCGAGGATTGTCAAAAGAAGAGTGCATTGGCGAACTTAAATCTTTATATTCCGATAAAGCCCCATCCTACAGTTGTGTGAAACGGGTATAATAGATTTAATTAGGATCGACATTCGACACAATACCTGCAGGTCGTCCAAGAGCGCTTGTTGTACCAGAAAACAAATATGTTGTGTGTGAACTGGAATTGCAGCATCATCATGTGATATACCGTGAAATAGAGGCAACCTTGGGCTTTCCTTCCACTCCCATACATTCAATACTGGACTCACAGAAAAATTCGGTTGAAGCAACCGAATTAAAAGAACACGAATTGTCACAACCGAATTAGAGGTTCTCATAACCGAATTAGAGGTTCTCACAACCGAATTAGGGATTGTCGCAACCGAATTAGGAGTTGTCACAGTCGAATCAGAGGTTGTTTTCTATTAATTTTGTGATGATTTATTTTCCAGTATTCCCATAAATAATAACAAATCGAGGAAATAAACCACTTTATATGGGTTAATCTTTAGGGAAACTAACTAATTTTACATGCCACTTCCGACCGTGTTTGTAGTCCCGTCTACCATGGGTCACCGCACCCATTCAGACGTATTATTTCAGACGATTTAGGTCCTAAAACATTCAATATACAGACGATAGCAGCATATCTCAAACGGCCGACCTTAAAACCCTTAAGAACTGTTGATATCTGCGTGTACTGCTCGTCGATAACTGTGGACATTTTCTGCGAGACAGAAAGTTTTAACACAGAACCATAATTACAATAATTTTACTCACCTTTCTTAGTAACCACAAAAATATCTTGATATCACCGAGACAGCAACAATTGTACATTCTTCAACTTTTTCAATAAATATTTGTTTTCGGAATTTGTCAGGTTTTAAAGACCTAGAATTATGTCGTGATAACCGAATTCAAAACGCTTTCGCTTGGCCCAACCAAACGCGTATTTGACCAGCAAAATCATTCATTTGATGGGTTTTCCATTCACTTTCGAAATTAATTGGGCAATAAAAATAAAGAACGAAATGAAAAACGGAAAACAAAATAACAGTTTGTTGCAACACATCATCTAGAATGAAAAATAATTAAAATTTTTGAAAATTCGCCCCATTACAATCTCAGAATTCCCAAAATAACTTTACAAATTGCCAAATGTGGAATTTTCAAAAAAAAATTCCACATATCGTCGCTGCGTCAACGAAAACAGCTATGTGTTTTTTATTAACTTTTCGGGAAAGCAAAAACACAAAAATTTTCTTGGAACATCTGTTCTACAAACAACTCTGTCCTTGTCAGTACCATAAATTTCGAAACCGATGCAAATATAAGAAACGAGCTGCGTGAGCGTATGTATAAATACAACTGGTTTTCAATTGTGCAATAAAAATTTTTTCAAAAAATTTCACATAACCCTTTTCGTTGCCGCAGCGACGTTTCGGCACTGGATAGTAACAATTCTAAACATACTTATTGGGAATACAAACAGGTTTCAGAATTATGTTAAAGAAATAGTGAGGCGTTCTTGCAAGTCGAGTCATAAGTGATTTTTTTTAATTGATCAAATTTCAAAATCTTAGGAGAAAGTTGTGCAAAGGATAGAAAAAGAAAAGAAAATTAGTATTTTGAAAGAAATTTCTTTACTACACTCTAAAAAAAACAGTTCCAGCAAAATATTGCGGGAAACATGTACATATATGTTTGCAGGCATTGTTTCATGAATTTGAGATTTTCTGCTTTCTTGTTTCATTGTTGTCTGCCACGTTTTTGTTTTCAGTAGTGTTCATCCAATAAAGCCACATTTGGGTCACAATAACATTTATACTATATAGCCTATTATCAATTTTTTCTCAAACATTTAATATTGAATAGCAAACACAATGTGTTTGGACACAAGTATTCTGTATTTACGACAAGCTACAAACACGTTATGTTTGCATCCAAAACAACAAAAAACGACAGATTTTTCAGCGTGTATGAGTAAAAATATGATGACACGTTTTTCCAAAAGGCGTAACAAATTTTGACTTTTCTCAGTATTTTGACTTAAAGTTTCCACAAAACTTTATATATTTGACCCATTTCTATTTTTCTATTGGTATTTTATATTTATACTTTATATTTTGACATGCTTAATTAACAGGCAAAAAACATTATAATGTTTTCAAAAAATAATGTTTTTCCAAATGGTACTAGTACTACAAACATTAAAAAATATTCCTATCCAAAATTCAAAGTTTGACAACGGATCAAATTTTTCCGAAGTTGTCAGAATTCCAAATTTAAATTTTAACTGCACAACAACTCAGCTGTATCTGGGTGAAACAGCTGAAATATTTCCAGATTTTTAAAGAAATCCCTCAATGTGGACTAATACATGAAATATTGAGTTGTTGAGATCGATGGCAAGTCGAAAATCCAGGCTTGTTTTTGGATCACCCTTTATATTATTTGATAAACTGAAAATAAAACTTAAAACTCAGAGTAGGTAAAAATCAAAATTCTATGTTTATAAGAAAATTGTATTATCAGCCCGGAATTTAAAAAAGGATATATACTTAAATCTGCTCCTGCTCGAATTTGACTGTTATATAGTTGACTTCTAATGATATTGATTTATTGATGGAGCTGTAAAAATATAATAATATAAATAAAAAATAATGTCAATATTTGGTATGTATTTACTTATATATTTCAATACTACCTGTGTGAAACTCACCAACAATAACTCGATTTATTTCCTAAATGGTGCACTCGTCTTATGAGGCAGTTTTGGGCATAACACACCGGCAAATAGGTTCTAGTGGTCTAAAATGGAACATTAAGGGAAAGAACATTCCCTGCTCAGCTGCGTACTTCATTTTTTAAAGTTATTGAGAAAATGTCAATAGATATTCACGTCTTAAAATCAAATTCGTTTTCACTAAACTGAAGCTATCTTCTGAAAGTGCAATTTCGGGCAGGCAAATGTGGTCCGAAAAAATGGGGAACATGCCGGACTTTCTTAATACGTATTACATCCATTAAACGCTTTTGAGTCATGAAAGTTATGTTGGCCCAAATTCAACTTCTTTTTCAAAAATTACATATATGTATATTAATTATGTATATTAATTATGTATTATTCATATATACAATTTGTTAGTTCTGATTAACCTGAAACATCCAACAACAAGAGCGTCGGCCTTTCCTTCATGCAGTTTTACATCCTCGCAGTTTAGTAGTTGTTTCGAGTTTAGTTTATCTAGAACACACAGTTACATTTTTGTGTGAGATATATTTTCGAATGACCTGGCTAATGTCAGCTATGTTCGAATTTTTCCTAATGAAGTTCAATTTGTGAATAATTTTTGTTTTCGTTGAAATACATTATGCTTATTTTGAACTATTACATCAACATACATATTTCAATAAAAAAACATGTCTATAGAATTATGTAGTAAAAATTTTATTTTTTTTATATAATTCGATAGGAATTTGTTTTTATTACAAGATGAATTTAACAGTCGAAATATGGACTTGAACCCACATTGGCTGAAAATCGTTTCGAGATTAGTGACTCTTCCCATCAACTCCTTAGCATTTTAGGCCAGTGCGCGACTTGTTTAAATGTGTCACTAATGCAGTTGTTGTCGTCGTTGTTTCTCTTCTTTTTCTCTCTTTTTCTATGTATGTGAATGACTTTATTTCATTACAAACACGATTGTCTTTCCTACTTACAAGCACTTGATCTGAGTTTTGTTTTCACTGAAATTTCTAAAATAGACCCAGTGATCAGGATTACGATGTAAAGATTGTATAATAATTCTTTGTTTTTTCCAACCATCGGTTTTTGTTCAAACTCAGAAATGTTTTGAAGTTTGGCAGAAATTTGGACAATTTGTAAAATATAATTTTTCGAACACAATAATATTGTATTTTGAAGATATAAGACTTATATAGGAAAGAGTCCAAGCTTTCATTTAAAAATTATTAAAAAAGACTTAAAATGGAGAGCATCGAAATTTGAGAAAAACAACGATTTTTTAAAATTTTTTCAAAAATTGGGTCAGTTTTTATTAAATAAGCTTTACCAGTTGAGACCTTATGAAAATCATTTGGCACATTTTTTTAATTATAAAGCAAAATCCAAGGATATGCTATCTAAAGTTGGGAATTTCATTTCATTTCGCTTTAAACCAAATACTAAAAGACATTTTTCAAAACAATGACTTTATAGGTATGAGCCATCATTGGCGTTTATGAATGAAAACCAACACAACCACAACTTGCTTTAAAGTGCCTCATTCGGGATACCCAGTCTACCCAGTTCCTTTTTGATTATTTGGACGTCTTTCTCGTAAACGACAGCGTCGATTTCGTGTTTCAAGACCTCAATAGACTTGGCATTGCTTGCGTAACACTTATCTTTCGCAACGATCCGGATATAATTGTCTAACGGGGTCAAGACGCAGCTGCGAGGCTGCCAATTGTGCGGTTTTCGAATACAGTACGAAAAATATCGTTTGTAATGTTTGTTGTGCACATCCTCTTCAACTTTTAGGAACAAATCATCGGCATGGCACGGTAATACACGCCATTGAAGGTAACGGCGGATCCTTGTCCATTCTCGAAGAAAAATTGGCCTATGATACCGCTCTGCTAGAAACCGCACACAACCGTTGCTCGTGGTGAATGCATCGACTTTTCTTCGACGACGTGTGGATTTTCTGAGCCACGAATGCGACAATTTTGTAATTTTAGCAAAAATTGAGTTTTAACGAAAACTTTAGTTCTCAATCAATTAAGTACTAACGGATTTGGAAATTGCGGGTTACTCCTTAGTAAACACATATTCCCAATATTCAAAAGTAGTGCGGTTTTCTTATAAAATAATGCGTAAAAATATTGCCAAAATTTAAAAAATTTCCCAAAAAAATAAAATATGCGTTTCTTGGAAAAATACACACAGATTTCTTAAGTTTTCTTAAATATTGTATATACCGTTCGAAACGTGCAGGCTTTTTCTTTCCAAATCCTTTGAGAAACTTTAAATCGGTTGATAATTAACTTTAACTCTACCCGTACGTCAAGATTTTGGGGTATTGGGAAATTTGGTATTTTGCAAATTTCACAAATGGATTCTTGTTTTATTCGACAAAACCTACAAACAAAAATAGTATCACTTCCCAAGTATTTGGAACTCTGTCACAGCGTGGTCTGTCACTTCGTACATTTCAAATTGCCCATCTTCTTAGAAATGACGGGTGGTTCAAACTCCAAATTTTGAATTTTACCCTTTAGATTGTATCGCCATATAACGTTAAACTTGAAACCTCTCCCACCCCGATAATATTTAATGAAACAATATTTGGTTGATAAATTAACAACATGTAGAGCAACTTAAGTATAATCAAAGGGCAAGAAGATTACACACCCGATTCTTTTTTAACCTAGATATTGAACGTCAAGTAAAATATATTCAAAATACCCGAATTATATGTTACCATAATATCAAATTTATACTGAAGATTAAAAGGTCTAAATTTTATAAGATTTTATTCTGCATTCAATTTTAAAATTTCCTTTTACAATTCATATTAATAAATGCAACAAAAAAAATCCAAATTTCAGACAAAGGATGGGCATATTTTTCAAAATGTGGTGGTTCGAAATTGAGTTTTGAAATACGATTCCTCCAGCAAACTTGCTTACTTTTTCGTGTCAACAAAAACCATTGACCCACCCTATTAGACTTGTTTACTTAGTAGATCCTAGTGAAAAAACTGAATTCAATTCCAATTAAACCAAATTTATATGCCCAACAAATTATGTAATTATTTTAAATGCAATTTACTTCATATTTATAACAGTTTTCATGCGTTCCTTTTAAGTTGTTGGCTCTTTTCTTCAGCAAATTAACTGAAACGCAATCATAACCATTTCTCCCCGTTTTTATCTACAAAATATTTACGTCAGCCATATAATAAACACATGTACTCTACAAATTTATTACATCAAACTCATAAGTGAATCGGAATGATTGAATATAAATTGCGAAAATGCCCAATGAATTTGAAAACAAATATGTTATAATTAATTTTGATTGCTTGGCTTTAAAATAAAAACCATACAAAGTAACTTTCCTTGGTCAGAAACCCCATAAAAGCACGCATGTCTCTGAATGTTGTAACGACTACTTCATCTGAAGGGTACTTATGATGAATCCGAAAGAGGGCATTTGGCACATTTTCCTGCTTTAGACGCTCAATGTGAAAGTAAAACAACGTATTTTATGGATGGGCGTAGTTGGAAGTGCACTATTGCTGCCAAATAGATGCAGACAAACGATATGACAATGAACTAAATGACTGTAAAACGATTTCACCATATTCACTTTTTTTCCATATAAAACCCATTTACTGATGACAGCCCTCAACGCGATATGGTAACCTTGACCTAAACCTTTTTACTTTTCTTCTGTGTGTTTGATTTTTCTTTCGTAAGAAAGTGGGGATCCCATAACCCCATATGCATTTCCTTTTTTGCAGTCGTTTACTTGTCATAAACTTATAACTATGTAATAAATAACTTTTCATTTCATGCTCTTTTTTTGCTTTCTTTGACACCCAAAGGAGCTGGTTTTCCTCCATTTCATTACTGGCTGAAAAGTAGGCCTGGCTAACAACATTTTAAGCTAATATATTGGTGCAAAACGAGCATGAGAAAGAAGGCAACATAACAAAAAATTAACGTAACAAATAAAACTAAAACTGGCATCAAACGGTGCAGACGTTTGAGAAAAAACTGTCTTATAAATGTTACAGAAACTGGAAAATTTCATAATATCCGGTTTGAATTGAGGAAAAAGGAAAAAAGATAAATTTATTGATTTAACTACTTGAAAGCATTACAGGGTGCCAATCTAATCAGAAAAATGTGAAAAATGGTAAACGTATATGTTTAACGATTGTTATTTAATGCTTAAATATTAACAAGGGGAAACAAAAGAGATCGCTCAGCAAGAACATCAATTAATGCCGAAAAGTTGCTATTAAATTGCTTAATTCTTAAAAAAAAAACATTCTTATGTAAAGATAATAACTTCTTTCAAACCGCTTGTGATCCAAGAAAGCACAAACAAATTATCAACTACTTTTTCTATTTCATGCTGGGGAAAATTACCATTCGATTTATCACATCGAATCAGTTGTAACACAAGATGCTAATATTACGTCTGCTTCACCACTTGTGCATACAAATAAACAAAAGACTTAAGACACATACTTCTCAACTCGACTCTTACGTACATGTTTCTTTGCAGGCCGCCCGTCTGGTTGTCTGTCTGACATATTATTATAAAATTGCAAATATGATTTCAAATACATATTATAAATAACTATGCAACACCTACAATTTCTTTCACTTTGATTTACTGCTGAAGACATGGAAAACTCCATGTATTTAGGTTATTGAAAGTTATTTGTATTGTTTTTTGGCAGATATCAAACAGCAGACATCATAATCCATAAATACGAATTGCATCTATGTAACTGACAGTAATGCATTGTAATTACAACCTGGAGAGATACTTTATTATTCGATCATTTCAATACAAATACAGCCACATAAATGGGCAAACGAACACTCCAACACTTTGGTTGCACTTCTTAAATCGCTTGAAATATATCTATGAACTACTAAAGGTGGGTAATTTGGCGAGATTGAATGTTGAATATAATCATATTTAAAAGAAGTTAATGTTTTAATGTTAATTAATATTTTCATATGTACAAGCTTGTTCTTGACCGTGATCTGCAGGCTATAGGCCTTTAAACATCTGATTTGTTGTTTGATGAAGTTAGGTGTTTTAAGGTGACGTAATAGATTCACAAAATTCTCCTGATTAAAGTAGAAATGGTTGTCTCTTTTCCAGAATATAACATACATCTACTGCGATTAGCATGTTGGTCATGGTCATCACGATCATGGGAAATATAGTGTTTAGCCCTTGGACGATCGGTTGTGCTTTTTCAGACCCATTTAAACCATGTTTTTATAAAAATCCATTCCCCATTTCTGACCTCAGAATCCCTTTGGTTCCTCGAACCAAACGAAGTTAACTCTGAGCATTTTCGCTTCTATTTGGGAATTTAAAAAGTATTTGTTGACAAAATAAGTTACCCCTACTGCACTCTCTGTAACATATTCTCCCAAACACAATCAGCATGAACTATGTTTATATTTGGAACACACTACAAACATTCATATATTTGAGAGTTCCAAACTCACATTATTTAAATGCAAACATTGCCATGATTCCTTGCAAACATATATGCTTTTACCTGGAAACATATGCTTGATTCATCCCAAACATCCATATACTTACGTGGAAGCATTCGCGTGTTTCCCCCTAAACACCCATATACTTACGTGAAAGCATGTGCGCATTTCCTCCCAAACACGCCGATACTTATGTGGAAGCATAAACTTGTTTCCTCACAAACATAATATGTAGAAACTAATTAGTTTTTGATTTCAGTATGAAGAAGGTGACCGCCGCCGAAAGGAATTTAAGGTGATTAGAGCAGGGATCAATTCCAGGAGCTCATGCACAAGAGGCGCGCATACTAACCATTGCTCTGTTTCAATAAATCGTAATCAACTGCAACAACTCAGGAAGGTGACAGTGAATTACTCCAATTTTAAAATGACCCGTAGATAAACAAGTCATATAAAACGGAGTTTCCATCAATATGCTGAAATAAGTCACACTTCATGTAGTATCTGTAATCAAATAGGTCTCCTTTATGTAAAATTTTTACAACTAAGGTGAAATATTTATAAACCTGTTCATATAAAAAAAGTGAAAAAATTAAATAAAATTAAATTAATAAATTAAGTTCTTGATTGTTTACTCTTTAAGAAACAATTTATGACTTGTAGTTCACACAAAATTTTCCCATTCCAGATAAGCAAATACATAGGTTTTTTTTAACTGAAATCTATTTTTTTTACCAAAAAGAATATAAATACTTCATACACCATGAGTCAAATTTCAGTTCGATACTAGATTTCAAAGAGTGAATTTTTGAAATTTTTTATCAAACCAGGTGCGCATTTGATTTTCAAGATCATTAAATATCTAGGCCAGATCTCCCTAGATTCCCTACAGTCTGATCTCCTCGGGGAGTAGTACTCAGTAGCGCATCAGCCCCATTTATCAATCAGTCCATACAGTAACGAGATCGGGGTCCAGTAGGCACCGACAAAGTCTGATCCGCACTCGAACAGCCTATTTTAGATAGAGAGTCTGCTATATCGTCCCCAATAATCACATTATGGCTAGGAGCCCGGCAGAGTCAGTCAATGAGGCTTGAGCTTGAATGCACGCATAGACCACTCTCGATTTTCACACATTTGAGCTGATCGCGTTAAGAGCTGCCTTGCTGAACACAAATATCACAATGTCACCAGTGGTTAATGGATCCTGCTTGTGAATCTCATCTACCGTTCTCGTGATCGCAAGAATTTCAGCCTGAAAGACACAACAATTCACGTCCAGTCCAAGGGGCAGACGTATTGGCTGTAAATTCCCGCCACCATTCCTGTATCAATTTGGATCGGTCAGTAACTATGAATAACCCTTCATTGATTAAGGAATGACGAAATATCCACAGACCCAATTCTCTGACACGAATAGCACCTCTAGTCAACAGCCTAGCATTTATTTGATTCGAAATGCAACTCCGCAGCTGTAGGGATCAAAATCAAGGTACGGAACAACTCGACTCGCGATCCGAATCAACAATAACTCCATCGCATTAAATCTCGAAATCGGAGTTAAAAGGACTCCAATGCGTAAAAACCATCTTTATCAAAGATTTTAATTTCATTGCTTTTGATCGCGAGCGAACCGAAGATATTCTGGGAGCGAGCGAAAAAGTTCGGATATTTCTGTTGTAAAGTTGTAAAGTAAATCGGGTCGCCAAAGAAAATAATTATCACGATTTTTTATCATCACTATCATGCGACATAATGTTGATCTTGTTTCCCAATATCCTCAATTTAAAGGTTAAAAATTCGTAAATAAAATAAAAACGCATTCTTAACAAAGCAATCAGAATTTATACACACACACTGCCAGAGCTGGTAGGAATGAAAACACCTTAAAGATTTTGACTCGAGATTCGATCTTGCGCTCTTTAATTTTTATATATTTTTAGATCATTAAAACCGAATCGCGAGTTTTTCGTTTTACAATCACGATAGGGGTGAAGTAAATCGTGAGCAAAAGGTTTTCAATAACGTAACCGATGGAAGCAGGGACAGAGGACGACCAAGGCTCCCTCCGTTTAGTTGGTGTTACCAACTGGCGAGAAAAGGCGAAGGAAGAAGAATATGTTAAAATTTGTTTAATTTGTTTGTTTAATTAATATGTGTAAGACGTCTGACCTCATGAGGTTGTAAAATAGTCAATAAAAATAAAAGATCGAGCGCTGTACTGTGATCAAAATTGCCGTCTAAGAGTCCAAACATAATCATACATAATTTTTATACATGGGTTTCTTATGGCAGGAACAAATCATCACAAAAACCCTCTGCGGCGGTCTACTGGCCGCAAGTATAGAAACTTTTCTAATTTCGTGGAATTTTCTACAGAATTTTTAAAAACAGTAGCAAAAAAAATTTAAATCTTATACAACAATAATATAATTTTTCCAAATTTTAAAACAAATTCCAGAAGAGCCCCAAATATATACGACGCAGAGAGAAATTCAACTGAAGTCGCCAGACGCTCTCTCTCCCATTTTGTTTAGAGGCTAGAGATTTTTTCCGTCGTCATCTGAAACGTGTATGGTTCTGTTTGAACTCTAAAAAATAAGTTCTTGGTGTAGTGTTGTTTCATTCTCGTACACGAAGTACTCATTTTCTGGGACAAAGCGAGGATTCCGACGCGATGGAATTCTGTGATTGTACTGCAAGTTGACAAATTATACCAGCTGTAGAGAAAATTGAACAAGATTCCAACAAGAGCGTTCTATGATATGGCTGTACTGAAGCTGTCAATGTGCCGAATCGGAACTATAATTTTTTGAAAGCACTTCACTCATACGCAGACTCGAATAAGAAATTGTCGAAGACAATAGTATCGAAGTTTATTAGACATTTGAGGATGCAGGCTCTCGCCTTTTTTAATTGAGACGTATCGTGTGACATAAAACGAAAAATGTTGGCTATTATTTGCGCAGTGATGGAGAAGACGACCTTGAAGATAAAGAAAACAAAGTCCAACTAGAAAGTGAAGTAGATACTTAATAAGGAACAGCGGAAGAAGGTGATGACGACGATAAATCCGATGGATCTGAAGATGTTAAAGGTGTCATCCGTTGCAAGAACAAAATTGAGCTTAATTTTGCAGAAGTAAATGATCAATTTTTGTCGAATAACTGGAGCGCTTTCGCGACTTGAAAAACACAAAACTTTTTCCAACGCTTTAACTTGCCGCATGAATTTATGTAATTCCCGCCGGAACTTCGTATGAAATATTTGTACATTTCACCCGAAGAATGCATGCAATACTTATGCTTAAAGGTCTTCGATACTAGTACTACCCTGAAATAATATATATTATAATTATTTATGAAACATATCTCATTAATACTTTAAAGTGTTCCGAAAATTCCATAGATATTAATGCCCAGTTTCACAGTTGGCAATTCTCCATTTAAATGGAATTTAAATGTCCGACGTTTGTCATGTAAATGTCATTTAATATGTAAATTTCCTGCAAGCTTTTGAATTTGAATAAATGATGACGGTGAAACTCGCCCTAAATCTCATACATATTAAATTTCATAGATATTACGAAAAACTTTCTTAAACAGTTTTCTAAAATATTCTTCATTAATTGTTTTGAGTATTTTGTGTTTGAGTGCCAGCATTGTTTCGGAGCGATTGCATACTAAAGAATTCAAATTTCATTTGGAGATTTCGTTGCATATAGCATGATTGCACTTTTGTTTGCATCATACAGAATAATCACTGAAGAAGATCTACTGCTAAATGTATTTTTGCCAGGCATCATAACGATGCATTTTAATTCTATGGCAGGCTCCATCAAATATGTGAAAATAGATATTGTTAACATATTTCATTAGAATCTATGAAAAAATGCATACAAGCTATAAACAATTATAGAGATTAATATTTTCTATAATCAATGAAAATGTTTCACAAACTCAATGAACAAATTTCACAGACTTCTTATCATAGGATCAAATAACATATTTCACAGACCTTATGCAATATTTGTTTTGGCTCAAAATTAGTGAACGAATTCGTATAATCTGTCAAGAATTTTGTGACACATACGGAGAACACTTTTTCAGAGTACTGGGCTCCGCTACATACACACTCGCACCAAAACCAAGACACATAGCTTGAACGTCCACAATAAATTTGCAAGGCCAGAAGTGAATACTCTCTTGTTTTATTTTATATAATATATAGAGAAAACTGTTTGGAGAATATTTTTGAGCTCGATTTCCCTAAGACAGTGGTACGCGCCGAAAGAACGGCCGCAGCAACATATTGCAGGAACCTTGTATATGTTTGTAAGCATTGGTTTCGATGAATTGAAGATCTGCTGTTTGTTGTTGTTTGGATGCAAATATAAAGTGTGTTTGGAAATTGTTGGAAATATAATATACTTGTGTCCAAACACATTGTGTTTACTATTCAATATTTTGTTTGAGACATAAGGATTAATATGTTATAATCTATGTGTTTTCGGCCCACATATATTTATGTTTGTAATAGAAACACAGCTGTGTTTGTTGCACTGTCTATGCTTTCTCGAGAGCAAGAGTATAAAAGAGGGAGTCAAAAATATTCTAGTCAGTGAGTTATAAATATTCCTGAATGAGCGTGTAAATTCCAGATGAAGTGTTTATTTTGCCTGATGTATTGCGTTTTGGTTTCACGTATTCAGTCGTCAATGGTTCATCGGACAGGGGATATAAAAAAGAATAAACGAAGGCTCGGATGGTTAAATGGTTCGGGCGCAGAATAAATCGGGCGGTTAAATGGTTTCTGATGTTACTTTGGTTTTTGTGTATGTCTTTTGTATATATGCATGTGTGCTACCAAAGTGAGAAACGGGTTTGAGGAAAGAAACTGGAAAGGGCAAGAACGTGAAGCCCTTTGTCTGTCCGAGCCTTTATATAAATATCTTGTTTGTGTACCAACGCATAGCTGAAACCTTCTGAAAACAAAAACGTGAGAGGTAACAAAACAAGGAGAAGCAAAAGAGCAGCAAGTTCTCATTTCATGAAAAACAAACAAATAATGCATTCAATGGAAATAAATGTAAAAAGTGCCGAAGAATAATTCGCTTCTAAATATTATTATATTTGGAAGGAAATTCGCATATGTTTCCACGTAAGTACGTATATGTAGGTTTGGGGGAACCACGCGAATGCTTCCACGTAAAACATAAATGTTTATCAGTAAACATGATAGTGTTTGCATTTAAATACAATTAAGTTTGGGACTTGTAAACATATGAATGTTTGAAGTGTGTTCCAAATATATACATGGTTCCTGCCGAATATGTTTGGGAAAATATGTTAGAGAGGCCGTTATTTTTCAGCGTGTGGGAATTAGTTATGTTTATTGATTTAAAGTAATAAACTTAATGCTTTTTAAATTCGTAACACTCCAAACAAACACCCTTTCGCAGTATTCAAGATTTGCATAATCCGAAACAAAAGAATTTTTATGTGAAATTTTGTTTTTAACTTAAAAGAAATAAAATATGAGGCAATCGTTTGTGGTAACGAAGGATAGACAACAACAAACATGATGATGAAAACACTAATATAATGAATTTTTGAAAAATCTCTTATTTTTTTACGATATTTCATAGCTTAAATGCACGCAAGCAATTATATGCAATACATATTTTTTACAGACTGCAACTAAAAAAAAAAATATTTCAATAGAAAAATGACTGGAAACAAACAATTCCGAAAAATCGTATAGAAGAGAAAAGAAAACAGAGGAGAGAAGCGATACGAGTAACATAGAAACAGGTGAGATATTTCAAATATCTTCCGGGTGATTAAGGTGACTGGTATTCATAGCAATTGTTACATATTACAATGTCTATATGCAAAATAGGAGAATGCATTAGGAGCCAACAGAGAAGAAATGTCAGAAACCGAAAATCTACATATAAATTTATGAACATTCGCCATTCGCAGCATTCGTATCTGGATCACAAAGCCACCAACCACCAACCAGTCTATTGCGGATATTCAATGGTTTAATGTTTATATCGTGTACTCTGGTACTGAGCAGAAGTAATTCCATGGTGGAGTTTTGCTAGAGATAAATATCTGCAAATGATTCAAATGATTATGGAGTTCACACTGCTAAAAGGTGTTATTTAAGTTAATAAAGTAACTAGTTATCCATCATTAGATCGCTGATCCACATTTCCACTGGAGATGAGTGTTATTCCTGCTGCAATTGGGTGGACGATAGTTGTGGATCTGCGTATAATCATATAGTGTGCAGTATTTCTTGTCATTTACTTACCTTCTATTTTCATATAGCATCATATTCATTTTGCATCTTCCTTTCTGGGCCAAGAAGTTCTGCCCTAAGCAACGCAGTTCATTTAGTGTAGTCGGTGGTGCAATGGTAGTGTACGCGGCTCTTGCGCATGAGAACGTGGCTTCGACCCCTGCTATGACTACGTTACGTTTCTTTCGACGGCGGTCACTTTGCTTAGTGACGGCGGCACTATCGAGTATTTAGCCATGAAAAGCTTTTCTCAAAATACCGTTCGGAGGCGGTGTAAAACTGTAGGTCCCATTCATCGAGTGTAAAACTAAAAACTGTCTATCTTAATGGCTGTGAGAATCTCTCCACAGTCCCTTTTTTTATATTAACTATTACAGGATTTGCATCTAATTTATGCGCCACACATTTCTCGTTCTAAAATAGTTAGAACTGGTTTTTAGCTTGAGAGATAATCCGGTCTTATTATTGTAATGCTTGCTTAGACCGAAGTATACAAAATAATTTGTATTCAAAACATAATGTTGAGGCAATTTTCGCAGAGCCAGGATCACATACGAATCAGGACATTTACAATTTTACTTCGATATACTTTTTCTTCTCAAACACTTGTTGTTTTGCAATTTGTTCCAATCGGGATTTTTTCCGCAGTTTGCTTGTACAAAGACAAGTTTCAACATTACCGTGTTTTCTTTATACTGCTCATTTAGTTTGTAACCAATTGCATAACCACCAAGAAGGGTTTATTCTTCACACGCTGAATAAAAACGCCCCCAGCAACATATTACAGGAACCATGTACATGTTTGCGTGCATTGCTTTCACGAATTGAAGATCAAGTACTTTTTTGTCTGTCTCTCTTTTGTTCTCAGCAGTTTTCAACAAAAGAATCCACATTTGGCTCACAAAAATATATTTTATATCCTACTAATCCTTGTGTCTCCAAACACAATTTGTTAGGATGCAAGTATAATAAGCTACAAGCACGTCATGCAAACGACAAAATGAGACAAATTTTTCAGTGTGTACCGAATTGAAAATATTAGTTTTAATAAAATTCATAGCCATAACTATGATTATATAAGTAAAATATCATAAAGAATAAATAAATATTTTGGTCGTTTTTTTCAAATAATGTTATTCTTCAATAATTTAAATATTTAAATATTTGAATAAATAAATAAATATTTCCCTATCACATCCCATGAACTTTCAAGTTATATAGTCACTGATTGGAACCTACAGTTTTACTTCGGTTCCGAATGTATTTTGAGAAGCTTTTTTATGGATAATAACTCGATAGTGCGTCGCCATTCCGAGAGGGGACCATCGTCGAAAGAAATGTAAGGTGACCGGAGCTGGGATAAAATACATGTTCTCATGCACAGGAGACGCACACACTACCACATCACCACTAACGCACATTGAGGCAGATGTACAATTCATAGAGTAAATCTTATTAGAGAGAATATTTGACTCATCTGACGTTTCCTTTCACACTCTTCGTCATGCGGTCGGTGTGATAGAGAGATGTTTGACGAAATATGACTTACACCAGGTGGAATTACAAAAGCTTGTGACTTTATTGAAATTTAAATTTAAATGTATTTTAAACGTTTTTATTGACTGTTATTGTGAGGATACCCTTGTGTTGTATTTAACACAATAATTTTAACACACAAAACGAAATGCCGTTGTTGTTATTTTATTGGTTGTTTTGAACCATTGCCTCTATCTGGTATTATTGAAGCAATTCTTTACGACATCCAACGTTCATATCACTCCAGGCCAAATGTCATAAATTGTGCTGAGAGAAATTTTGAGTCTAGTATAATAATTAGTCTATGGTACAATTAGTACCCCATTTGGATAAACAAAATTGGTTTCTTGAGCCAGGTTTCTTGAGCCAGGGATAATTTATCCTAAATATAGACCACATCGGCTAGGTTAGATAATAGAGGGTTGAATTTTATGTTTCGGGATTAGAGAACAAAAACAAATATTAATCATCGAAAATCACTTTATTGTTTTTCAAAATATTCCCCATGAAGATTTATACACTTTTTTTGCATGCGTTTGAACCAATTGTCGAAACACTTTTGCCACTCTGATTGAGGTATCCCCAAAACATGCATTCTAAATGCAGCAACCGCTTCTTCAGGTGTCGAAAAACGTTGACCTCTCAGTTTGTTTTTTACTTACGGGAATAAAAAGAAGTCATTCGGTGCCAAGTCAGGACTATACGGCGGATGACCCATCAAATCGATGTTTTGGATGCTCAAAAATGCAGTTGTTTCAGCCGATGTGTGAGAGCTCGCATTGTCGTGGTGAAGAGTGATCCGTCTTCGGCGGTTGGTTTTCCTGATTTCTTGGAAGACTACTGGCAAACAAATGGTTCTGCACCACTCAGAATTCACTGTTCTGCGTTGTTCTAGTGGTACGGTTGCGACATGTCCGGTTTTTCCGAAAAAAAACAGGCGACCCTTTGCTTGGAAGTGCTTCGGGCGCGAACAACTTTTGTTGGATTTGGCTCACCTTGAAACACCCGTACATGCTGTTTACATTCGGGCTCATACGCGTAAATTCAAGATTTATCACCTGTCACGATATCATAGACGTGTTTCGAAGCACCGCGATCGTATTTTTGGAACATTTTTTTCGACCAATCGACACGAGCGATTGACAAATTGTGTGGGATCCAACGGGAACGAATTTTTTTGACAGTCAAATCTTTATGCAATATTGAATGTATGCTGGTCCCACTAATGCCTAAGGTTGTCTCAATCTCACGATAGGTCACAGGACGATCTTGCAAAATCAGTTCGCGTACAGCATCAATGGTTTTCGGAACAACAGCTGATTTTGGACGACCTTCACGAAATTCGTCTGGGAGTGAACTACGACCACGATTGAATTCACCATACCATCGATAAACACTGATCCTTGATGGAGCTTCATCGCCAAAAATTGAATTGAGTTCATCCATGCGCGGTTGCTGAGTTAATCCACGTTCACGATTTGATTCCATTTTTGGGCCGAGATGAATCTTTTAAGTTACTATAAACAACACAAATAGCGCTCGTATGTCAAAACGTTCTGAGTACGCATAATCTCAAAAATGTCCAACTTTACGATAGAGCTGTCAGTTGCCAGATTGCAACACTAGGGTTGCTAAATCCCGAAACATAAAATTCAACCCAAAATTCATACAAGTAGCTGTCATACAAGCTGAAAAATCACTATTTTTTTTAATGTTTGGAAACAAAAGTAATGGGTTTGTAGCTTGTCGCAAATATAGTATTCTTGTGTCCAAACACATTGTGTTTGCTATTCCATACTACATGTTTGAGGCACAATGGTAAATATGTAATAATATATGTTTTTGTGACCCAAACTGCTGAAAACAAAAACGTGACAGACAACAAAAAAGCTGCACATCTTCAATTTATGAAAACAATGCTTGCACGTAAGTATATGGATATTCCAAACATATAAAGGGCGGGCCATGAAAATTTAATTAAATTAATATCACTTAAAAAAAAACTAATAGAAATTTTTCAAAGTTTTGGTTTGATTGGCAAGGCCCATCAGTGACATTTATGAATAAAACTCAACATCGTTCAAATGGTTTTCACATTTTTTATTTCGCATTTTCACGCCTCAATGGACTCGGTATTGTTTGCGTAACACTTATCTTTAATAGCGTCCCAGAAATAATAGTCTAATGAGGTAAAATCGCAGCTGCGAGGCGGCCAATGGGCTTCCGAGTTTCGGCTGATTATGAGGACAAACTACAGAAAAAGTATACAACTTTCAGCGATGATCTTTGTATCACTGATGCACTTTCATTTGACTCCAATCACGGATATGAAATATCAACTATCAGTTTTGAATATATTGCCGCTTTTCACCACTCTGTCCCAGGCTTCGACGCCCAAATGTCTCAAACAGTTCATTAGAAGTCTTTTCATTGGAAAATTCTTTTTGAACCATTTTTGGCATTAGAGAAAATCTAATCAGATGACTTTTTTCGAAAACTGTGTTTATACAAAAAAAAATATTTTTTAAATAATCCTATCATAACTATTGGTTTCTCTAGAAGAATTATTTGATTTAAACTATCCATTCTTGTAAATCTTAAGAGCAATCATTAGCTTGCTACAAATTTGCTGCTTAAGTCTTTTGTTTCCTAAGCCGCCTAGAGGTTTGATAACACCGCTTGTGAACTAGTGAAGTACATATATATATTTTTATTTATTCCATCTAAAACTATTACTAAGAATTCTACATAAATATATATAAAACTGCAATCGAACATTTAACAAATTCAAATTATTATCGTAAACCCCGCAAATATTTCTGACGTTCTTGGTTAATAATACGTTCATACCAATCATTATCTTCTGCCGGCAATGACTTGGCATGCACTGTAATTTTGTTCTCTCCTTTGGAAATGGTACCGTCTGAAGAAGTTCTTAACATTTCTACAGGCATCGATTTCTCCGCATTATTTTCTTTGGATTTAACAGCAGAATGGGGCTGTGGTCCAGGAGCATTTGCTATCTTCTCAGAGTTATTAAGCTTTTGTATATTATATTTATTGGAGTCTGAATCGGTTTTAGCTTTATCTTCACCATTTGACTTATCATTGTCTGCAGCATTATCACTTGGATTTATGTTTTCATTATGAGGCAGTTCAAATGGCACTATGGGAAACTGGGAGGGTATAAATTTATTGACAGTTGCGAAGCCAATGCCCTGATCCTTCTTCTTATTATCGCCACCCAGTAATGTAGTCTCGCCATTGATTACCTCCAGTACTGCGGGATTGACCAGTTCCTTTTCTAATGCTTGAGGATTTAAATCAATGCCATGTTGTTGCTTAATGGCTTCTACTGGCAGCAGTATAGATGTTAAATTCAATTTTTCCTTATCATTATATGTTACCTCTGGTGTTATAGATTCCGCCGGCTTTTCAATAAATACATTAGGTTTCTTTGTGGGCCAACTCTCGAGCCATTTAGCTTCTTCACCTGGTGGAAAATTTTGCGTTTGACTCAAATAGCCCACTTCGGGGTCAGCCGTAAAATGTGTTATGCTAACACTACCATCAGGTCTGACATAACCATAGGAGCCTTCAACGCTGCCATTGCTGTAACGTTTTTCATCACGGAATTGTATGTTGCCTGTAGTTTTGTCATTTACCTCAAATCCAAAAGCATATGAATTGAGACCTGTGGATTGCAAGTTTAGTTTAGAAGCAAACCAAGCGGATTAGCTTTAAGCTTAAAGTTTATGAAACACTCATCTCACCATAAATGTTGTGGCGATAATACGAAGTTACGGGATTTTTACGATCACCAGTAACAGCTTTAAGATGGTCTTCATTGGTTGGCGTTGGAGTATGGTCAGATCCAAAGCATAGTTGTAGGGATAAAAAAAGAAACTAAAGCGATTTGTATTAAAATTTTGTCAGTTTTATCTTTCAAATCAATACTTATATATAAAATATTTTGAATATGGAATAAAAATTGAAATAAAGAAAAATAAGCACGCTTTTATTCTAAACGCTTTTTGTTGTATTTTCTGAAATAATCTAGCAGTTAGTAAACGAACGAGTTTGTTATCTCATGTAGTTTAATAATTGGATTCATATGTCTTAATGCTAGTTACTTTAGATCATTACCACATGACAAGAAAGACCACATAGAATAATATTTAACAGAGAGGATTTCAAATCAAAAATTCAAGATCTGGAATTTAAACTTACAGAATTTTCATTGACAATCGTTTACCCAAATTACCAAAATAAATATAAAGGAAACTACAATATACAATTTTAGGAATTGAATCACATTAGGAATTGCTAAATAAATCCCCAATGCAAGTGACCCCATTTTATTTTTTGATAATATGTATTTTCATTAATTTAAGTATATTTCTAAATTTTTTGGAATAATTCTTCATGCCCAATTTAGGGAGTCATTTTCTTAAATGCAACTGAAAGAAAAAACCACAATGAAATTAATAAATTGTATTAATTGTAATGTAATGACGAAAATTACAACAGATATAAAGACGTTATTTCAAAATAAAAATCCTAGATGAAAGTAGAGCACAACGTTGTATTTTAGGCAACAACAAAAATCATTTCTAATGTGGACCGATGGTTTTCTGGAGATGGAAAGAAGTTTTTGCAAATGCTTTCTTGTGTGTCTTGCTTGCGAGATTTTTCGAATACTTGCGTAGTGGAAAATTTCAAACTGAGATTAGTTTTCGTTTGCCTTTAGTTTGATGAATTTTTCAAAAGCAGCATTCCAAAAATCCGCTAATGAGGATCTGTGGCTAGATCTGAAATAGCTATACGGTTTGCCAGGAATCATGAGGATATATTTTAGGCATCTTCTTGATTTTTTTTCCAACCACCATTGCAAAATATCTTGAATGGACATTTTTTCATTACGATATATTTGAACTAATTGAACTAAAAACGAATTCTTTATCAACTAATTTTCCAATGATATAGTTATGCAATTGTTCGGATTTTGCAGACGTTGGTGCTTTACTTTTATGAAAATAATAATTGAAAACTGTCTTGAGCCTGAATACATTTTAAAAATGTAACCGCTAAAAATCTCAACTAAGCGAGATTGTCTAAATTCCTACTTGTGCGAAGCCATCCACAACAATGCTTTGCACATAACCCCCAATATTCACAACATTTATTTCCTATGCAGGCTTTCATCGCAAGCCATTGCACAGATGTTGTTGTTTCAAAAAAGAAACAACAATTGCCATGAGATTGCGTTCTTCCATTTTATTTTTATTATTCGGTCTTTAAAATGTTATGTTCCTTAATAAATTTTCCGGTTCAAAGAAAGTTCGAAATTTAAATCGATAGCGAAAACTAAAAATTTAAAAAAAAAACTGCAATGCAATGGTCTTGTGAGCCAAAATTGCTAAGGAAGATGGAAATGCCATCAGTGGAGACTTTGCTATCAAAAACTCATGTTCAAACAGAAGCCGTCAACAGTTTTTTCTTTTAATTACCAGTCAAAAGTTATTTCTTTTCTTCGAGAAACATTTTTTGAAATGCTATTACAAAATATGGTCGTTAACTTTGTCACTTGCCGCCCATACACATTGGAAGGATGTGCCACAGTAGTTAGTCAAAATTTCAATTTAACCAAATTCGAACTGATACTTTTCTTTATCTGTTTATTTACAACCCAGTTTGTAGCACCCATATTTCGCAGTGATTCACCCTCCTGATCCCTCCAGCGAAGTGTTGGTTATTCTATTTTGCAGCTTCATCATTCATATTACTGCCATGTCCCAGCCTACGCAATCGCTCTTTTTTGATCCACTTGTGATTCATACGACTTTGATACTCGATTACACAGGGCAACACCAACTTTCATACACCAAAAGATCACACAACGGTCTTATTCACATTTTAAGAGTCCTTTTCCTCTTTTATGTAGGTATTTCCAATACTTTACTTTTATTGACTATTTTACAACCTCATGAGGTCAGACGTCTTACACATATTAATTAAACAAACAAATTAAACAAATTTCAACATATTCTTCCAACTGGCTCTATCCTTCGCATTTTCTCGCCAGTTGGTATCACCAAGGATACGGAGGGATCCTTCTGCCCGGTCTTTCCAGCGGAGTCTTGGTCGTCCTCTTTTCCCGCTTCCATCGGGTACGTTATCGGAAACCTTTCGCGCTGGCTCATCTGCACTTATTTACGTGGATAACATGGCCCAGCCAACGCAATTGGCCTAATTTGATCCGCTTAGCTATGTCCACATCAGATCATACACTATATAGCTCTGCGTTCCAGCGACGTCGGTACTCGCTGTTTTCTCTAACAGGAATAAATTGCACTAAAATCAACAGTTAGTGTATAAAAATGTTCTGTGAATATATTTGGCATCGAGTTTCAATGGAAACTGGACCAAAATGGTAACCTAGTGCGTCAAAATGTTCTAAAATATGCTCTGGATGAGAATTTTCTAGGAGTTTTTCTAGGGAATTTTAATATTAAAAAAAATCGTCGAAATAGAAAATTGAGACTTTCAATATTCTACAAAAATATTGCGGAAAAAAGTTTACTCGAAGATTTTAACATATTTTTCAGTCAATTTCTGGAAAAATATCACAAAATTTCTCAACATTTCTTGAGGCCTAGCCAAACAACTTAAGTGTACTTTTGAGATATTGTCTTATCTCTTACATATGCAGGTTGAAAAATCCTAGTTAAGTATGATGGAAATTTTGAAACTTTTTAAAAAAGATCTAAAATAATATGACAGTTAAAATTTAAGGATTCTCGCAGAAAAACCCTTTGCACTTTATCTTTGTATAACACATTTAACTTCTAGCCATCACTTTTAGTGTAGTTTACGGCACCTTGTGCCAAAAAGGACATATTAAAAATGAAGATAGTGGATTTTCCTCTACGCCTACCCCAAGTCAAACCCGATGCACACTGGATTTAAAGAATATTTTACTCCATTATTTGTCGATTTTATTACAGTTTTCTAAAATAGGGATGAAAAGGGTCCTTTGAAAGTTAATTTTTCATATGAATTCCAAAGTTTTATTGGAATGTAGCAAGAATTGGCTCAGCAAAATATTAATACTTGATTTTTAAATTTATATCGGACAATATTTGGTAGGAAAATCAAAACTTTTCCCGTTCCTTTAGGAAAAGAATTTGATGAAGGAATCATCCACCAGCACCAACCTTAATTTTGTTGCCTAGTGTTAAACGTCAATTTTTTTCGAAGCACTTTTCTCTAGAATTAATATTTTCTTACAAACTAGCATGGATCATTTTGTTACCGTATTAGAGTTGTGGGCATTGATATGTAATTGATACTGTAACACCCAGTGGCCGTCGGTGGTGCAATGGTTAGTGTGCGCGGCTCTTGTACATGAGATCCTGGGTTCGAACCCTGCTCTGACCACCTTCAAATTTCTTTCGGCGGCGGCCACCTCGCATAGTGACGTCGACACTATCGAGTATTTAGCCATGAAAAAGCTTCTCAAAATACCGTTCGGAATCGGTGTAAAACTGTAGGTCCCAATCAGTGAGTGAAAACTGGAAAGCGCACAGCTCAGTGATTGTGAGAAGTTCTCCCCGGTCCCTTCATGGGATGTAATGGGAAACCATTTATTTTTATTTTTAACACCCAGTTAAACTTTTTTTCCGAGAATGATAGTCCTTTTCAATAAATTTTTAAAATTCCATGGGAGCTTTTCCTTCAATTTGTAAGTCAGTATTAATTTTAATGCAGTAATATTAAAATCTACCTAACAATCTACTCAGGCAAATCCGTCAACTGTGCATCAACGGCACGATAAAGAACTACTTTAGAAAAACTCTTCTTGTTTGTTTTGGTTTCCAATCCCATTGTGAACTTTGACATGTGACATATGATAAATAAAAATAAAAACTAACTGCTGTATGGAAATCTGGTTATTTAAATTGAAGATATCTTGTATTAGTATTTGGAATTTTTAATTTACATTGGGTTTTAATATGCATTACTTTATCTAATACTACTGCAAAAGAACTGCGCTTATTTACAATGGAAATTAAAACTTTTTGAATTTTTATTAGCTTAGACAATGTAAATGAGGTTGTGGAATCGGATGCCAACTGTAATGAAATTTGTGAATTCTTTAAATTATTTTGAATTTGTTTGACTGCTGACTATTTCTGTTTTTAAAATACTTAACCCAGCACTTGCGAACAAAAAATTTACTCAATTTGAACGGTCAGTTTTTCTGTTTTATTTAAATTTAATGTTAAAATTTATGATGCGGAATTATTTTACATACTCTTAGCTTAAATAAATGGTAAATACAAATTTTCTTAATAATTTTTTTTTAAGAATTTTAGACGTTTTTTATTTGTCTATTCATATATATTTATTGTACAAAAATGAAAATTGTAACTATGCAGTTTTTTCGACAACAAATGAAAGAAATTAACAAAACTAATTCCAACAAAGTTGTTGTAGACATCGGTAAACATTGCAGTTCGCAAGCTCGAACATTGGCTGCTATTCAACATAAATGATAAAATTTTTTTACATGTGTGTTTTTTTCTTTAAAAAGAACGGTAAACATTCTAAATGCAAAAACTATGACAACTACATATTTTTTAGTCTTGCAAGTTAATCAGCAGCGTGAATAAGTATTGTGTGTTTAATTTTGCATCTTCAAATTGAACGTTTCGGAGTGTTTTTTTTTTTGCAAGTGATTTAAAAGTTGAGAGTAGAATTTTTCGTGTGGTTTTAAACTAATTTAAAAGATGACGCGTAAAGCTTTGACCATAGAAGAAATAATGGCTATGATTGAAGACGAAGATGACGGTATTGACACCGTTTGTGTGGTGCCACCAGGCAGAATTGATGAAGTTGCAGATGAGGAATACATAGACGATAATGAAATTCCCATAAATGATAATGTATGTTCACCAAGATTTTATTATATGTATTATGGGCATAATTTTTGTTTTTATTTAGCAAACAGCTTTGCAAGAAGTAGCTGGCATGTTTGAAATATATAGAAGACATCAAGATGAGTCTCTTCAAGATATGATAATTACTGACCAACCAACGACATCTGCAGCAGCCATGCCACCAACAAAACGTGCCAAAATAACAGACTGAGACGTTTCTTAGGTATTCTGATATTATCAGGATTCAACACATTGCCCTCAATTGAAGACTATTGGTCGAATGATCCATGTCTAGGCAATTCAATAGTAAAGCAGAGTATGCCGCGTAAAATGTTCAAAGATATACAACGAACTATCCATTTTAATAACAACAATAATTTAGACATAAATGATAAGCTCACCAAGGTAAAAATAATAAAATAACTATGAAATTTATATTAATATAACATTATGATTGACTGATAATATGTGATGTGTTTATTTCTCAGGTTAGACCATTGGTTGAGATGGCAAACAAAAAGTACATGCAGTTTGGCATATGGAGTACCGATTTGTCAATTGATGAACAAATGGTTCCATATTTTGGACGCCACTCATGTAAAATGTACATAAGAAACAAACCAATACGGTTTGGTTACAAATTGTGGTGTCTTTGCTCTGCAAATGGGTATTTGTATAGCTGCATACCGTATGAGGGAGCCAGTGATAATTATGATCGACAAATCGGTCTGGGCGCAGATGTTGTACTAAGACTATTAGAAAATGTCGAAAACCCCAATTGTCATAGAGTTTACTTTGATAATTTTTTCACGTCGTATCAACTAATGTGTTTGCTGAGTGAAAAAAAAATTGTGTGCATCTGGAACAGTTCGCACCAATAGAATTGGTAAAGCACCATAAAAAACAGGAAATCAATTAAACCGTGGTGACTCTGATTTTCAATATGATCAAACGAACAACATATTGGTTTGTCGTTGGGCTGATAATAAGGAAGTGCCAATTTGTACTAATTTTGACCAAATTCAGCCAATGCACTCTTTCAAAAGATGGGAAAAAAAGAAAAAAAATGCGGAACTTATCAGCAGCCAAATATGTTTTACAATTATAACCAAGGCATGGGTGGTGTTGATTTGCATGACAACGCAGTGCAAAATTATAGAATAAACATCCGATCTAAAAAGTGGTATTGGCCATTCTTCATCTCAGTTTTAAGTTCATCTGTTGTCAACGCCTGGAAGCTACACTGTTTTGTCGCAAAGGAAAGAAACGAAAAACCTATGCTCTAAACCTAGAGATTTGTGACCTCGATTGGTGTTGCCTTGTAGTGCGTTCTAATTTATAAAACTAAATATATAAAATATTTGAAAAACAAAACTGCCAGACATAAAGAAAATGCTTTGATAATATGTATTCAAATAAGTAATTTTGCCACATATATGGCTGGTAACGAATCGATTTTAATGTATCTCTATCATTGTGTATAACGAGATACAACTTATGAAAAGGTTAGCTGTCAAACGGACTGTCACAATGCTCTGGCATATCATCATGAATAGAACAACGCAACCTAATTATCCAAATTCACATTGAAAATAGACGACTTCGTGATTTATATGGTCCACACAATCTTTCATTTCAACAAGCCATTCGTCAAACTGTGCATGTATTTCAAACACTCTCTAAGTGATTCAATAACACCAATACGTAGAAGGAATCTGCATGCTGAAGAGAATAGTGTGTGGAAGTGTGGGAGAAGATCAAAATTTATCGATTCGTCGTTGGTCGCAGGAATATATCTTGGCCTACAGCCATATAAGATCCAGCTGCTGCAGACGTTAACACCACGAGACCATCATATACGTGGTTCTTTCACTGATTGGGCTCTAGAGCAGTTGGAAATTCACCCAATGTTTTTGCCGAAAAATTGTGTTTAGCGATGTGCTCATTTTTGGCTTCACGGGTTTGTTAATAAACAAAATTGCCTCATATGGAAGACACCAATCCCCAAGGGATCCTAAAGACTCCATAACATCCATTTCTTCAAAATTATAGCCGGAGCTCGCGTTACGCGTTACGTCAATGCAGATTGTTACCGCACCATGATCAATGATTTTTTGGTTGAAAATATGGATTAAATCTATCCAGGCGAGATGTGGTTTCAACAGCACACGTACAGCGACCGTAACTATCGATTTATTCGAATCAAAATTTGGCTATAAATTGATTTCGATAAATGGACCTGTCAATTGGCCCCCAAGGTCATGAGATTTGACAACCCTCGAATTTTCCCTGTGGCGCTACAAACAGTCTTTGATTTGTGCTAAAATCCAGTCACAATTCTTCATGACAGCCAGGAATACTCGAAAAAGTGACCCAACATTTAACGTCCAGAATGCGCTTCGTCAGGAACAGCCGCGGTGACCATGTGGCCAAAATCAGTTTCAATTGTTTCAAATAAAAAAATATTCAAATGTTTCGAATAAATAAATTGCTTCGATTAAAATTTGGTTTTTTGTTTTATATTTTACAATTTAATTTTCTATCGGCCTTAAAAACACCCTTTATATGGTTTTCACTTTCGCGAGTTAAAATATAAGTATATACACAGGTATTTACTAAAAATGGGTTGATAATTTTGCAATAAGTTGGGTTTAAAAACGATTATATATTCAGAAAATAACCTGTAATATGAAATCTGATACCGCACATTAGGATGGCATGATTTGCATGTCGTTTAGATTAATCCCGATTGTAAGTCTGTTCAAACGGACGAAAAAATTTAAAAAAATTTTATTCTTTATGCAGAATTTGACGGGTATTTATGATTTGCTTTTAGAACGTACCATTAAATACGAAAAGGCTAGTAGCATCTACTAGCACCTAATAGCTAGTAGAATTAACCAAACAGTTTTAAACAAGACTGGCCAACTTTAATGTTGTTATGCTTTATTATAAATATCGTTTAAATCCTTATTCGTGTTTGCTCCACCTTCATATGTCTTTAAACAACAAATTAATGTTTTCGCATTAAGCTTCTTAATCAAAATAAAATTTCGAAAATTTCCTAGACTCGATTCTTCTCTACTTAATCTTAATCTTCTCTAATCATCGAAAAACTGTATGAGGAGATCCTTCTTTATTTTAAATAGGCATCTATTTTCTCAAGACAACATGTGGTCGATATCAAAAATTTCATCAATATTCACTTCAGAAACCGATACAAATTGTTCAACCAAAAATAGAATTTTATTATTAATTATCTATACATTTCATAATTTCACTTTTACATCCGAGTCATAGAATTCATTAATGTATGACATCACAGGTTGAATTTCAAGAAATATTAACACTCTTCAAACTTACACGAACTAGAAGAACTGAACGCACATTTCCGAACATTATTCGAATTTCAATTATAAATCAATCAATACTAAATATAGAATCCCTTGATTTGAATTTCTTTGCGGTTTCTATGACTTTTTCACTCGCTAACGTTTCGATTCACACTGAACTTTGCGATGACACTCAAGCAGAATTGTCACTTTACCGCCCATGAAAGTTTTCAGAAAGCAAACAAATATCTGTTTTATTTCTCTATTTCCATAGTTTTCTTGTTGTAAATTCGAATTGGCATAATATTTTCGCACATTCTCTAGTACTAAGTACAAGAAACGCATGAGGAAGAGTACGAATTAATTATGAATTCTATACAAATTACTGGCCAATGATAATTATATGCAAATCTAATAAGATATGTTAAAGGTGGGGAGGGGAGGGGAGGGGGGGGCGAATAGAGTGTGTATGTAACGAGCAGCTTGTGATGAATAAGAAATTTCGATTGCGTGTTTGCTTCTTAAGTCTTTTGTTTTGCAGTGGTTGAATTCATATGTTCGACAACCCTGTCAATATTGGGCGTTGTATTATTATGTATTTTTTTCATTTTGTAACAGCTTTTTAATTACTCAATTAGAAGTTTCTGAAGCAGTCTGATAATTTGGTAAAAATACAAATAAAGAGGTCATACTAATTCGCTCAGTCTATGACCTGAAAACTCTATAAAATAAACAAGTAAATTTTCATTTCTTTTATTTATGTCTATGGAATTTTAACCTTACAGACCAGCAAATATCTTACATAACTATTTAACAAGAATAACAAAATAAACTTAACTAATTAATTAAATTACATACTATCGTAGTTGTCTAAAATTATTTTGAGGCAGACAAAAGTGAATGTTATTACAAAATGAATTAAAAAATATCATAGATGTATTAATAGGCTCACTGGAAGCATAATTTGTCGAAGGCAATTCTATATTAAATGTATACATATGACGGAATTAAAGCGTTAACGCATTAAAGCATTTAAGTGAAAGTAAAATTGGACAATCATTAGATCCTGAAACAATGGCATGAAGAAATATAATAGACGCTATTTTCCTTCTGGCATCTAAAGTTTTTATCGAAATAAGTGCATAACGACTTTCATATGTTGGTAAAGGTAAAATATAATTTAGTGATATTAAGGCAAACTTTAAGAAAACTTGCTGTACTTTTTCAATCCGCAAGGAGTGAATTGCTGTAACTGGAATCTAAATAATCGATGCATACTCGAGCTTGGATCGGACAAAAGCAGAAAACAAAGCCTTTTTGTGTAAGGAGCAGAAAATTTAGAAATATTTCTGCGAATAAAATACAACATCGAGTATGCTTTAGAGATGATGTAATCTAGGTGACTTCTGAATGAAAATTTGAAATCAAAAACTACACCCAAATCAGAATACTCAAAACTGTCATCCAAGTTTTGACAATAAATGCGATATGACGAATTAATAGCAGATATTCCTTTACAAGACTGAAAGAATTTTAGATATAATTGTGTAAAATATTGCTGGTAGTTTATCTGTCAAGAGAAACCCTTATTACCTGCCGTTTCACATGATAATCCATATTTTCCTATGATATTAAGTATTAGTCTTGCCAAGACACAATTGAATATACTTATATATCGTTTCTCTCACCATTTCGATAGAGATGTTACCGATGTTACTGATTATTGTCAGCCTATATGTCCTACGAAGGTGTTAGATCCAGCCTGTCGCTTCTGCTGGGGAAACTAATTGAGGAGGAGATTGATAAAAAGCATACTGTTCTTTGTGTGGTCGTTTGAGGGAGTATCACCATAAATGATCGAGGAGAGACACTTCTAGATTACCATTCTGATTGAAACAAGGGCATTCCTCACCGGTTCCTACAGAGGTAAGAAGAAACCTCCGTGGTAGAACAAGAATCTGTACGTCCCTAGAAAGCTTTTTGATAGGGCAAAGTCCTCAAGGACGGAGCGAGACTATAATGTGTACAAAACTGAACTTAAAAATATACGAAATAGTTAAGACCTTCAAAGAGGAGGTCTTGGAGACATTTTTGCAAAACCAAAGTGATATCCGAGGAAATAAAATGGGCAATGGACGGCATCAAGAGATGAATCGTTAGACTTTGTGCTTAACACACACCTTCCAGGAAACTGGTCCGAAGACATAAAGTCAAACGCACCGAGCAACCACGCCATCTCGCTCGTTGTAAAAAATATAGTGACAGAAGAATCACTACACTGGACAATAGGAAGTTGTAACCCCTACAAATCTCCCGACCCTGACGGCATAGCACCAATATTGGCTGCCTGGCTACTGAAACTTTATACGAGCGGCATCAAGCTATCCTATGCCCCCGTTAGATGGAGATAATCCAAGGTGATATTCATCGAAAGCGTGGGCACGCTTATAATAAGGGCAAATCTCCGAAAGCTGCTATACATGCTCTAGTGAGCTTCATAGATAAATCATTTTACATAACAGGGTACTCTCTTGTCGCATTTTTCGATATTGAGGGTGCATTTAACACTGTCTTACCAAGATCGATTAAATCGGCTCTATCGGCACTCACTTTGTGTTGACCAGATTATCATTGATTTGACCTATGAATTGCTTACGAGAAGGCGCCTAACCTAGTCCTTGGGAAACACGACACGAAACGCAAATAGAGGAATAACCCAGGAGGTGGCGAAATATGTACACTTCTCTGGAATTTAGCACTAACTAGTGATTTGCGTGAGCTGGAGGAATCAGGTTGCACCGTCTTAGCATATTCTGACGACCTGGCCATTGCAGAGCAGGTTAAATCCACCTCCACAGGTAGAGATGTGCCCCATTACGTAATCAGGAGACTCTCTAAGTGAGACGGGTTGAAAACTCCGAGAAACCCAGCTACTGTGACCCTATATTAGTGTAAAGGGCCATCGGAGGTCGATGGGGCCTATCCCCGAAAAATGGGGCCTATCCCCCGGAAAATAGTTTACTGGATATATACAGCCCTTGTTGTTTGGTGACCGGTACTTGAAAAAATCCACTCGCCTAAGCCTGTTGACCGAGAATGTCAATGGTGTATATGATGGCTAGCCTTCGCCCAAACCCTACCGAGGGTTTGGAGGTGATCCTCTACCTGATCTCACTAGATTTGCTGGGAAGGCAAATCCACCTAGGACATTCCTCGTAATGGATCACGAAACCATTCGGTTGAGGGATCTGCGACTACCGGAGATGCAATGGTAGTGTTCGCGGCTCTTGTACATGAGAACGTGGGTTCGATCCCTGCTCTGACCACCTTACATTTCACTCAACGACGGTCACCTCGCTTAGTGACGGCGACACAATCGAATACTTAGTCAATGGAAAACTTCTCAAAATACCCTTTGGAACCGGTGTAAAATTGTAGGACCCAATCAGTGAATGTAAAACTAGAACGCGCACATCTTACAGGTTGTGAGAAGCTCTCCCCAATCCCTTCATGGGATGTAATGGGAAACTATTATTTTATATAACACCCACTTCAACCTTTGAGAGGAACTTTCCGCACATTTCCAGGCTTCGACACTGATGGCTCCAAACTTGATGTCAATGTGGGATTTGGAGTCTATTCTAATGAGCTGAGTCTAGACCTTGCACAAATACTACCAGACCATTGTAGTATTCCTCAGGTAGAAGTCATGGCAATCAGAGAAGTTTCCCTTTGGCTGGGACGAAATGTCATTATCGTCTGGGATATTAACATCTACTGTGACAATCAGGTTCCTATAAAATCGCTGCAATCTATATTCCTGACTTCCATAATTGCCCACAACAGCCGTGCATCTCTGGCTGAGATGTCCAAGCAGTTCGAAATGCACCTTATATGAATGTCGAGGTACAGGAACATTCCAAGGAACAATAGAGCGTATAAGCTGGAAAAATTAAGAAATACAATAGCTGTTCCTCTGCATATGGAGCAAATGGGTATGGGTTTTCTGCAGGCAAAACCAAAGCGCTCAGACGTGCGTATAACAGATGTTCTCATAGCACAAATTAGAGGCACACCAGGCAAGTGTGTTATGACCTAAATCGTATGCTAAAGGTGATAGTCATTCCTAGACAAGAGATCTCTTTGCTAGTATCTGTAATTACTGGGCACTGTTTAATAGGCAGACATGCGTCTAGACTTGCAAGATCAGCTCATGATTACTGCAGGAGCTGTGGGGATGAAGAGGAGGACGCCCTTCTGTATGAATAGGAGAAAATATCTAGGATCTTACTTCATTTTGAATCCAGCATACATTCAGGAAGTTCAGGTGAATGATCTTAGGCACTCTCTGTAGCGTTCTAATAGGTTCGCCAGGAACTAGTACGTATCTTCATCACCCACATTTTGGAATATCGGGATGAGGCATATCTTTCAAAGTGATTACAATGCCAATTTTTGCTCTATTCAATTATTTCGCTGCAAGTTTGTTTCTTCAGTCTTTTGTTTACATTGTATCTGTTAAATTTCTCATATTCTGCACTAAACAATTAACAACAATTAGCTAATCATTTTCAAATAAAACAACAAATTATTTAATTTTTTCTTTGTCTTTTTTATTTATATTTTTTTCTTTTTTTGTATTTACATAAACATTTTGTTTTGTTGCAAATGATTTGTGAAGATTAATCATAAAATATATACATAAGAATAATACATTTATAAGATAAAGGAGAAAAAGAGAAATGAAATGGAGAGAGATATAGAATAAGACACGGTGAGACAACACACAGAGAGCATAACATAGCATTCATATAAACTCTCTTATGCTTTTAGCAAACAACACAAGAGAGTTTATTGAGATTGAAAAGAGAGATTTACCCTTTATGCATGTAAGATTATGCCATAGTGAGGTGTTAAAGGAAAGAGCGGAAAGCTGTAATATTTACATAAATTAAAAAGATGGAATGAGAAGAGACTAAGTTTGTGTTTAAAATAATGTCTAATATTACAATGAGATTTGAGAATTTCTATAGTTGTGTTTAAATTATAAATGCACATGAAACTAGTTACAAAACCAAAGAAAACGTACTGAGTACATGAGAGAGTCAAATAGAGAAGTTAAGAGTGTTCAACATTCTGTATAACATACAACGTATTTTGGGGGAAGTGATGGAAATAACTATAATGCACAGTGACCGGCTCAGTTTAATACAACAAATCTTCTTTGCTAAGAGATTTCACATGAACAACCTAAGTATCACAACTTTTAAGAGAAAAGAGTTATCGAGCAATACTTAAGAGAATCTGGGTGCATGAGTGGGAGTCATTGTCTAAATGGCACCTCGAGATTACTAAACCCCGCATAAATATTATGCAAAACCCAAAAAGACTTTTGTCAACTTTCTTGCAACAATGAATACCACTCAGTGAAACCCTGAAAGCTTAGATCAGTTATTGATCAGTTTTAGCAACTCTTGAAGCAGTTCCTGCCGGAGTAGTCAGAGAGGTTGGTAACAAAGCTCACTAGATAGTAAGAGATAATAAATAATTATGTACAAAAGTGAAGTATAATTAAGGTTAAGGTAGACTATGAGTATTGAGAACATAAACGTAAAGACGGTGGTTTTCTCTGTTACGCCTCCTAGCCGACTGCTCTGCGAGAAAAACTTCAAGAGCTTAAAAGCTTAATGCCCGTGTATCCCGTTGTAGGCTTTCATGTTTCCCTTGACTTTAATTCCCTTAAGTTTTGTTATTCTAAATAAAAAAAGGTGGAGAGAACCAGTTTTCCCCTAGACTGTAAGAGAGAAGGAGAAGTGGAAATTGTTAGGATTTTCTTGTGTCAAACCAACGATTAACCTAATGATGAAAAATCTTTTGTTTTTAAAGAAAATGTTTGTTTCATTCTTGTGTTTGAGCTAATGAAAAAGTTAATTCTTAATCATAACTATAATTCGTATTCGTAAAAAACATTCAGTATTGATATGCATGCAAATAATCATAACTATGATGTAACTATCGTTTAAAGTTAAATGTAATTTCTACTTCTCTCGCTTTATGGTTCAAACGCCCAAAATATCAGACATCAACTATTGTGAATCATGTTCAAAAAAAAAAAACTTAAATACGTATTTCTTGTGTAAAAAAAACTCGTTTAAAAAAGAATTAATAAATTCCAGGCCATACCATAATCCAGTTCATTAGCAAATCCTTTGTCCTTTGTTTTCTCTACAATTCATTCTAAGTCGTCCACAACTACGACGACTTCACAACTCATAGCAAACAATCAAACTGTTGTCTATCTATTCATCCCTGACACGTCCTACATTTTTACTTTCTCGTACGTCTTTCAACCTAATAATGGTGCAACAAAGGAGCAGGACCATGTGCCAGGATTGGAGCGTGAACAGCATGGACGGGAGCAGCAATGACCTTGGGTGCGGTCTTGTGAACGATGGCATTGAAACCATTATGATCATCGGCAGTATAGTCGACGGTGCGCACAGAGCCATCAGGTTCAACCAAGGAGTATTGTCCCTTAACAACATCACCGTCGCGTTCTTCGGCCTGTGACTTAATGTCGCCGGTATGAGGATCCTTAATGCCATAGTTGAACGAGTATTTGGGATAGGCCTGAAACAAAGAGAGAGACAAGGTTTTAGGTTATATTTGCAAGTAACTATGTATGTAGGTGGTTCGTTTCATCTCATACCACGGGCTCTGCGTGAGCATGTGCTAAAACAGGAGCATGGGCATAGACTGGGGCGTGTAGTACTGGACCATGGCCATAGTGTCCCAATTCAATAGGGATGGCTTGGGCGGCGGCAACGAGTAAGGTAATGGCGATAAAGAACTGAAATCAGAGAGCAAATATTTATTTGTAAAGGATAAATAATTATCGATTTTTGAAAATGTAATACGTTTTTCGATTGCGCAGTTTTATTTGCGATTATGGATTAGATATCTAGGTTATTATAGCGATCTTGAATTGCGGATTGAGAATTGAGGTCTAAGCTGGCGAAATGACAATTATTGCATCACGCGAAAGTTTACGAATTATCCTTAGAGATAAATCTTTTCGAATTTAACATGTATCTCAATTTATAATTTTGTATTTTTATCATCTGGTTTTCGTCACTCAGTTTATTATTATCACTGTTGGGATTTTTAATTGGTATTGGATTTTAATTTGCATTATTATGTCTAATGCTTTATCTACCATTGTTTGCAATGGCAATTAAAACATTTTGAATTTCCATTTGCTCAGGCAATTCAAATGCAACTAGTGGAATCGGATGACAATTGTAATGAAATCAAAGACGATCAAGAAGTAGACGATCACAAGTTGTGAGCAATTTGGCAACCCTCGTCAAAGAGAACCAAAAAGTCGACACGATTCACTCAAACGCATTTCTCTCTGGCCTCATATCTTGATTATTTAATATTTTGCATAGTTTATGACATTTTACTTAAACATCATCAATACAATAACATCATCCAAAAACTGCTCGTGTATTAAAATAGTCAATGAAGAGAGTAAGACAGAGAGCAGAGAGTCGTAACGCTTCACTCGTTTTGTTTGTTGACGATCGAGTCAAGAGAAATTTTGAGTGTCTACTTTTGTATTTAGTTTTTGATGAAATATGAGAATACTTTTGATATTTTGAATTTATCTAATTGCTGGCAATTCTGTTTTTAAAGTGTTTTAGACGTAGAGGTTTGTGGATTCGATTGGTGTTGCCACGCAGTACTTTCAAATTGCTAAACCTGTACTGTATAAAATATTTGAAAACCAAAACTGTTAGATATAAAGGAAATGCTTTGACAAAGGGCAATCGCCAATGGCATTTATTTTTTATTAACTTTATAATTCAAATTAGACAACAACTAATCTTTCAAAATCATAAGATATATTAAGTTGTATCAGAGTGTCTGCTACAAAATCCAGTTGTTTCAGATAAGGGGATTGATTGTTGTCGCATCCCCCATTTGCGAAAATTTAAATTTTGAAGTTTGAAAATCACAAACTACCTATCGACTATTCCTTTTTGTGTAGTGAAACTACATTCCAATATAAATTAAAAGAAGAATTCTCAATCGATATGAGTGTTAAAACTTGAAAAAGCTGAATACGAGTTCAAATTCGTATCAAACTCATTATTACATGCTGAATGTCTGCCCCAGCAACATATTGTATGTTTTCAAGCATGGTTGTCATGAATTGGAGATCTTCTGCTTTTTTGTTCCTATGTTGTCTGTCACGTTTCTGAGTTCTGCAGCTTTCAAAAAACAAAGCCATATTTGGGTCACAGAAACATATATATTATAAACTTATAATCATTGTGTTTCCAATATGTAATATTGATAGGCAAACACAATGTGTTTGGACACAAGTATACTATATTTGCAACAAGCTACAAATACGTTATAGTTACATGCAAACAATAACAAAAGACTGATAGACTAAAACACTTCATATACTAAAAAAAAAAATAAAAAATATTTCTGGAAATTATAAATATCAAAACAAAACAAATTCTAAACAGGATAACTTGATCAAATCTTATAAGAGTAGCACTTAGCAGATGAGAAGATCGACGAATATTACAGTGGATGTCAGAGTAGGATGTAGTCGAGACTTTGAAGACTAAAGTCAACTTACTAACTGGTATTGGAAAAATGCATTAGTCCCGAAAAATTTGTTAAAAATGCATTAAAATTTTCGAAATGGGATTTGTTATTTAACTAGGAACCAACTTTTAAAATAATAAACTGAATGATTTCAACAATTTTCTTAACCTTTTGAGAAACAGCAATTTACGAGGAAAGTACGAGTACAATGCTACAGCCGTTTGGAAACCGTGTCGCACCCAAATAGCAATGTATTGTGTTGCTGTTACAATCACAAAATACATTGAGGTTTGTGTGGGACTCAATTTCTGCACGGCTGCCGCACTGGTTTGGTGTGTGCTTTAAATCTTAAGCCATTTTCAAAAGGCTGAGTACAATTTTTAAATTTGCTTCATCAATTATCTCATTCATTTTTCGAAAGCTAATAAAATGCACCAATGAAGATCTAGTTAGGTTAGACCGAAGCATGTTATCTGAAGCATTTGGAAGAATGTACCAAAATATATTTCTTTCGCACTTCTAGCCTCCGACAACAATTGTGAAGGAATCCGCCGAGAGCTAAATATAGTTAAACTTCGTATGAACTTGGTGGGAGTGTGAGAACGATTTTTGGATAATTTTCACAATTTGTTTTAAAGCCATTCCTAATTTACAGCCACCTTTCAATCTAATTCTTGTTAGTTTTTAAAAATTTTTAAAGATTTAGATACAGTTTCCATAATACATCACACTTTGAATTGTTGTCCCAATGTCCTTAATATAAGTTGTTGGTTTCACACTAGTATCACTTAGTTCCCACAGCATAGGTGATAACAAAAACTTAAACTATCTTATCTGGCAAACACACTGTCTTTTAAACTTTACACTCTTAGTCCTTTTTATTCAAATCACAACTGTCCTTTGAGCAGGATAATCAATTTCATACAGAGTCACATTTGCGTAGTACCTTCATATTGATATAGATGATTTTTGTTTGCGTTAAATCACAAGTGATCAGAAAGGACACGACACACACACACAAGAGCTTTAGCGAGCGTATTAAAATTTGATATTCTATAGGAAAAATAAACAAAAACGAAAACTTTTTTTTAGAATATATTTTGAAATAAACTTAAGGCAAGCAGAAATATTAAACTTCAGTTATATATTTTTTTGATTTCAAAAATATTTAAGCTTATATTTGTATTCTGTTTGTTTTTTGGTAATGATACCAACCGTTTGCAAGAAAACGTTGAACTGATGTCTATTCCAAATGACCAAAACTATTTATATACGTTACAATTGCTTTTGGCAACAGATACCAAATTCGCATAGAAATACAGTACGATGGCTGTTAGTGCCGTGCCGGCTGCTGCAGCAGCAGCGACAGCTAATGCTGCTTCAGACCTTTGATATGAGTGCTAGACTATCGGCAGTACGAGCAGATGCATTTAATGTTGTAGACATTACCTAAAGATGCAAAAACAACAGCGAGCGCCAGATAAACGCGCGCGATACTATTAAGCTCTCATGTGCGCATGCGCTCATTCCTACAATCTGTAATAATAAAGTCTATCGCTATGTTTGTGTTGACGTGTGTGTTCACTCACGTATCTCATGTAAAGATTTTCAATTGAAATACATGCAGACAAATGAAGGTATAGTTAGACGATATTTTTGCAGCTTCAATTTGGCAAAGAGACAATCTATAGGTACGCAGATTTAAGAGTAGAGCCTACGACAACAACATCAACGCAAACACACCAACTACGCATGCGCAGCAGCAGCACAACAGCCGGCTACTTTATTCGCACATAGATTGTTTACATGTTTTTGCGCCTCAGATTTCGTGGCACTGTTGTTGTTGCCGATATATCAGCGGGCTATGTGAATTTGCCTTAAGGTGCGCCTTTGTTATGTTGCAGCTTACGTTTAGGCGTTTTGCCGTTTCTTCTCGCAATGCTTGAAGGTGGAGGCAACATTTACAAAAAAAAACAACACAAAACCTCCCTCCCCACCTCCATTAATCGGCCTACCAGCAGCCAATGTTAGCTGTTTGTTTGTTAAGGGGGGGGGGGGGTCTTAACAACCAAACAGCCGAAAATTAGGTTACCAAGGCTTAAAGGTGGAGTTTGGGAATTTTTTTTATCTGCATTAAGCCGTGGTATTGTATGTGTATCCAGTATGTTTGGCTGTCCGTTCGGCGATACCCATGGCATAACCACCACCATCTTATGTGAGTGGCTGCATGTGAGATTAAATATCTTTGGCCATTACAGAACATTGCGTTCATTGACTTTCCTTTTCGATATTGGCTATTTCGTATGTCTGACTGTCTGGTTTTGTCGTTGTTTAATTTATTTTTAGTTTGTCAACTGTTTTTGCTCCATTTTTGACTTTTTGGTCAGTTTGACACATAGCATGTATTATAAATACGACTAAAGTGAATGTAAATGATATGATAAATATCTGTCGGTATATATTTTTTTTATTTCAATTCATATCGCAGAGTTATTTGTTATCGGCGTGGAAGGTTATAGGTTATTAAATGAAAGCGAAAAATATTGGAACATGGTCAGTTACATTTCTATGGTTTCTGTCAAACAATTAAAAGACTTATGGGCTAATAAATCATGTTGTTATGTCAGTTGTTTTACGAGTACTTTCAATACAATATGCAAATGCAAGATTCACTTAATGCCATACAGAAGTATTTCAACAAATGGAAAATTAAATTGAATCAGGAGACAACACACGCTATAATATTCCCCTTCAATAAGTCACCGAAACGAATTCAGACATTACAGCTGGTCGCTCAAGGAGACCCAATTAAGTAAAATACTTAGGAGTTATTTTGGATAAAAATATTACATTTAAAAGACACATAGAAAGTGTTCGGGATAAAGCAATTAAATGTGGACGGTCTTTCTATCCATTGCTAAACAGAAAGTCAAAGTTGAATATTAAAAATAAAATACTCCTATATAAAATGTGTATTCGTCCAAATTTAACATGCGGATGCCAAATATGGTTTGAAAAGGCAGATAAAACACACATAAAAGAACTGAACATAATTCAAAACAAGAATTTGAAAATAATACACAATTTACTGAGCAGCTCCACTTAAATTACAATTACAACCTGATTTCTACGGGTATGAGAGAATTAAATCTGTCATTTAAAGAGAAATTCAGAAGTTCTACATCGAATATTATTAAAAATTTAGTTTGACATTTACTCACTAATCTGTTTATGTAAAAAAAAGATTCAGTGACGTTTAATGTAAAGGGTCCGCCATCTAACGTTTTTTTTTTCAACTAGTGCTTATTTCGTGAATGGTAACACTTAGCACATGTCTGATTTGACAGATAATTAGTTTTGTCCTTCCGCTGAACGAATATGGTTGTGTATACGCTTGAACAACGCTGGGAAATATTGCGACATTACTTTGAAAATCATGGTAATGTTGCAGAATGTGTGCTACACTCGATGTTTTGCGCCCTGTTTTTGAAGATCGCATTATCAGCCGCAGAGCTGATGTCGTTTGGCCACCTCGGAGCTGAGATTTGACACCGTTGGACTATTATTTGTGGGGTGCCCTCAAAGATAAGTGTTACGCCGACAAGCCAGAGACAATTGACGCTCTAAAGGACAATATTCGTGAAGCCATTGGTGAAATACAGCTGCACACAATCGATAATGTACTTAAAAATTGGACCGATCGTGTAGGCTACTGCATGGCCAGCCGAGGCAGCCATTTGAATGAAATTATTCTCCATTATTAACCGGAAGGATTGTACTTTCAAATAAAAAAAGAAATTTGAGAAAATATTCAGTAGTTTTTTTTTATAGCATTTTCAAAAAAAAAAAGTTATTTGGAGGACCCGTTATATAAATTCTTTAATATTTTTAAGAAACTCAAAGGTTTTTTAACGCTATTTATTGATGTCATTTGCTGAAGTACTTTAAGTAAAATCTCAAAAGTTGTACTTATATAGAAAAATGAATGTAAATAAAATATACATTTAAAAAATAAAAATTTTCGTAGGAGCCAAGATTGAAGAAACATGGAAATATTTGATAATATATTATTTAATAATATGGCAATGAAATATTTAACATATATAGGTAAATGTTGTACCTACGTTTTAGTCAATAATCTTCAATATCTTATATCATATTGAAGAGACCTTTACCACGACGTTGCATTTGACGTAGTTCATTCCGTAAAATTTCTCTATCATAATTTGTCTGCGTCTATTCCTCGTTTTCTTACCATTTCAACTACACTTTGCCGTTATATAGGGTGAGCCTTGTAAAATCTGGAATTTGAACCCACGATATTTCAAAGCAGTTGGCCAATTTGACATTTCTAAAGTGACAGATTATTGATGAAAGTTTAGAAATATACGAAATGTTTCGCTTTACGCTTGAAGAAAACTGGAAAATTAAAAACTTTCTTCCAAAATTCTGAGTCTCCAACTCAAACTGCAAGTAATCGACGAAATCAATTCGATTGGACTAGAGTGCCATCAACGAACTTATGTCCGTGCGTTCACTGGAAACTATTGCCGCTGTAGCTGAAAGTGTTCTCGAACAGCCACCAACATCAAATCGCCACCGCTCGTAGCAATTGCACTTTTCTCGCACCTCTTTGCGCAGAATTTTGCATAAAGGTATGAAGGCTTATATAGTCCAATTTGTCCAATGCGTTTTTGCTCCGCTGAATGGGCTGAAGAGGAGAATTTTTATCACTTCGGGGGCTACGATAACAAACAAAATTGTCGTATTTGGGGCTCGATTAATTCAGACGACGTCGAAGAGAATCCGATGTTCCAAAAGCTGAAGAGGATAACATGATAGCGTTACGTGCCACACAGCCAACGTTACAATCGATCTTTTGCGCACAGTGTTCGAAAACCCCATAATTTCCCGAAACTCGAAAGTCTCTTGAGACTATCATTTCTAGAGCACAGTGAAAGATAAGTGTTAGGCAAACATCCCGAGCCTATTGGGGCCTTAAAACACGAAATCGACGCTGTCGTTCCCCACATAGAGGCCAAAACAATCGAAATTGTACTGAAATATTGGGTAGATCTAATGAGGAACAAGTCGTGGAAGCGATGTTGTGTTCCATTCAGAAATGTGAATACCTTACCAATAAAATCCCAATCTTGAAAAAAAGGTGTAATAGTTTTTTTATTAACGCGAAATTAAATTTAAAATATTACATGGCTTACCCTTTATTACCCCTCTCCTCTTGGTGGTGGTCCGTGTAGGCTGAGTATAAACTCTTCTTCATCCATTCTTGATTGAATTAATTTAAATAGTTTTAGAAGTTATATTAGTAACCAATTGCCTTAACGGAGCAACTATATGGGTGACCGAAATTTGACTCAAGATTTGAATTGCGTGCAATGCATGCGGTAATCGGTTGTTGTTGAAAAAAAATATATTGCTATATATTATATTATATTATTATTTAATATTTATTTCGCTATATATTATGTACTAGTTAGTTCCAACACGCCTAAGGCGCCCGTTGAAAAATACGATAATTTAAATAGATCTTTTATAAAATGTTAAACTTTTTTTAAGAAATTTTTCTGTTATAGAATGTATTTTCTTTTTAAAAAAAGAGTATATTTGTAGATCGTTTTTGTAAGATTATGTATTATATTTTACCGAAAAGGTCATTTTTTAAAGAGAGGTGCTTCTTTTATAAAAAGCTAATGATTTTTTTAAGAATATGTACTATTTTTAAGAAGAAGTACTTTCTGTAAGAAGAAGCCATAAGAGTATGCATTTTTTTTACAAAGAAGTACTTTTTTTAAGAACAGGTGCTTTTTAAAGAAGTGGTACTCTTTCTAGAAAAGGCTCAAGAAAAGAAAAGAAAGGTATTATTTTATTTTTAAGAATGGGAATTTTTGTAAGAAATGGTTTTTTTTAAGAGAAGGTATTTTTTTCAAAAAACTTTTTATTTAATAGGAATTATTTCAGAATTGATCCTTTTTTCAAGAATAGGTACATTTTTAAGAGTAGGTACTTATCGCAAGAAAAGTTATTTTGTTTCACAAAAAAGGTACACTTTAAAGAAAAGGTAGTTTTTTAAGAAAGAAAAGAAAATTTACTTTTTTAAGAAAAGGTACTTATTTAAAAAAATACTTTTTTTAAGAAAAGGTACTTTTTTTTATGAAAATTTGCCTTTTTAAGCAAAGGTACTTCTTTAAGATAAGGCATTTTTTTAAGAAAATGTAGTTTGTTTAAGAAAATGAAAAGGTTTTTTTTGAGAAAATGTACTTTTTTTAAGAAAAGGCAAAACAAAAATTTTGTTTTATTAAACTTCTTTCACTTTGGCTTTTCTAAATTTATTTTTTATTGGGTTCAAAACTACAATATATACCGAATATTGGTTACAGGCTCCACCTATAAATCTTCCCGTTCAACAAAAAATCTCCAACATATGTTAGTCTAGACACAAACCAAAGCAAAAGTACCCAATATTGTTGATAATACTGGGTTGTAGCATAATAGTGTTAAAAATAAGTTGTTTATTTTTTTTCATTTAGCCCCCATTACGCAACGTGCGATAAGGAACTTCGTTCCAAAAAAAAACAGCATACAGTTCAGGATTATTAAAACGGAACTCTAAGTGAAAGAACAATACTTTTTCAATGTTGAGATATATTTTAAAATTGATGAAGTTTTTTATCAAAATCACCATATTTTTGTTGTTGTTTGGTCTATGATCTAACGCAATCATAATCAATATTACATGTTTGAGACACAATGATTAATATGTTGTAATATATGTGCTTGTGATCAAAATTCAGCTTTGTTTGTGATCAAAATACAGCTTTGTTTAGTGTTTAGTGCACGCAATGCTCTGTCGAGATCAAAATAATTAAATAGGGATTCTCAGCCTTAGTTAATTTTATTGCAAGTGTTGAACTGTTGTCTTGCATTATCCATTCAGACAGTGAATCACATATAAAGTATTCCTGAATGCTTGTGCACACAGAAACAATCGGCCCACCAAGGTATTGCAGGAACCATATAGAAGTTTACAAGCAATGTTTTCATGAATTGAAGGTCTGGTGTTTTTTTTGTTTCTCTGTTGTCTCTCACGTATACATATATTATAACCTATCAACCAGATAAGACCTTGAGTTTCTTGGAGTAAATTATTATTATTATGGTGTAGTCTCAAAAGATCAGAGTTCGTATTTATTTAGCAATTTTCTTATTTTGGCGATTTGTCGAAAAAAAGTCTTCCATACGAATTAGACTACTTTATGAAAACCCCTTAGAAAGCTGCAAAAATTGGTTATTTTTTCGATTGGGCGCTCCGTTTCCGAGATATTGAGATTTTTCCTAATTTTTTCATATTTTCGATCAAATATGGAGATGGGTTACCCCACGAAATGCGAACCCTGCAAAAGATGCGTATAGAAGAGCTGATTATGGGAACGTTAAACTTTTTTAATTTCTCGACATGACGCGCCGTTCGAGCCCCATATTGACCAAAAAAAATGTTACTCAAAAACCCTAGGAATCGAAACTTCAACGGCCGATAGGAAACTATAATTATCCTCGTATCAAAAAGTTTGACGATTCCGTAATCAGCTCTTAAATATGCATCTTTTAAGACTACGCCCCCACAAACCTCACCCCTCCAAAAAAAATATTTCAGTAGACCATAGTGTTGATGTTGTCTTATTACCTACTACGCGACGGTGTTGCTCATCCAATCGCCTTCTCACTTTAGCTACCATCAGATGAGGATCTGATGGCATTACCGGGGGATTCTTCACATAATGTCCAAAGTAGTGAGCTGCTTGGAAATTTCTTAAAGGAATCGCTACAAAAAGCTTTGAACACAATGGGAATACCCCTTCCCTGGAACCAAATGGAATATTATTTTAATATAAGTCAATGTTTTTTTTTTGGTTTTTCGGCATGAATTGATATTGTCCAATTAATATTACTTCCATCAAGTTTAGGGACTTTTTGTAACTCTTCAATAAACCAGCAGTTGCGGGTCTTTGTACTTAATACCCAAGTCATTTGGGTGGTCACGATTGGCCCATATGTCGTATGATTTATCTTGTTCTACAATTCATGTATTCAATTAAAACAAGTCAGTGCGTTCTCAATTTTTTGGTACTATTTCAAATTTAAATCCGTACTACAAAATGTTAATTTAGCATGCAACATATTTCATCATTTGTGTTGATATGCAACATGCAATAAAACTATGTCAAGCTGTGTCACATACACACACTAGACTATGAATTGTGGCATGAGAGCGAATACATACATCTACACACATACGTACACTTTGATATGACAAAATAGCAAAAATAGCATATAGTTTACTTGGCTGCAAACCCACTCCATCTCGAAATCGTTAGTAGTATCACAGGTCTATATTTCAATAGACTAGACACATTTTTTTAAGTGTTTTTCAACATAAATTTCGTAATGTCGAGAGAGGGAAAATAATTGAAATTGATATTTTAACGCCATCGTTTTGTTTGTGCTAAAGCCGTGCATGTGTACATGCATACATATATAACAATTTCGTTCAAGTGAAATATGAAAGAAAATTATTTGACAAATGTAGAAAATAAAAGAAATACGAGAAAAGGGGCGAGTATCGAATGTTAAATCCAACATAATTTGCCAATATCGATTTTTATATCCACCAAAATGTTAATGTGAATTTTATGCAGAAGAATTATAAATATTTTGCAGCACTAACTAAAGGTTATGGTACAAAAAGGTGCAGAGACAACATTGTTGCGACCGTTATGTTTTCTCTAGTTTGACGTTTTAAAATGATACTACTTTTCATCACTTCGGAACCCATGGAGCATTTTTTACAAACCTTTATGATCCAACAATTGTATTGATGACCGCTATTACCAAAAATCCTTGTTTTATTTTCCTATTATCTCAAATTTGTATCTTCAGTTTTGAAATCCCCGTAAATCTTTACAGGAAGAAGTATCAAAAATTCAGTTTTAAATGTCAATCCCAATTCCAAATAAAGTTGATGAAATCTGTAATCTTTTAATTTCCATGCAATACTCGTCTAACAAACTTCTTATAAACACTTATGAATATGGTTGTATGTCTTTAGTAATTCACAAACTTCTAACAAATTTATTTTATTATAATAAATTATCGCGCCAAATCATTTCCTTGTTTCATATGTATTTCCAATTTTATTATTTTAATTAAATTTACCATTTAGTATCTTTGGTCTCAAAGACACGTGCAACTAGTTAAGGCCTTTAGCCAACCATTCGAATACAAGCACTCTTGGGATACCAGGTGCATAAATCAACAGACGATACTGTCAATGAGGGTTCATTAAACATGCCACATTCTGTTGATTTGTATGAGTACAACTACAATACGAGTACAAAGCAAAAGAATTCCATAAAAGAAACACATCGATGATTGAAGAATGTATTTTATGTATGTGCGTACACTGAAAAAATAATCATAATATAAACGAAACCCATCAATCCTCGGCTATTCTTGACCATAAAAAACAGCATAGAATTCTTCACGAATAAAAAATTTCTTCGCGAATTCACTGACTTACACTAGTTTCCTTTCTTTAACTTGAGTTAGCGTCCAACAGTTTTCTTTTCAAATTTTGTGAATAATCAATCTGTTAGTCTTTGTAGCGCTAAGTCCCTTTTAGCTTTGATTCACTACACGCAAAAAGTATGTATTTTTTTATTTTTTTGCGTGCAATTATAATGTGTTTGTAGCTTGTCGCAAATATAGTATACTTGTATCCAAACGCATTGTGTTTGCCATTCAGTATTACATATTTGAGACACAATGATTAATTGGTTATACACATGGTTTCTGCGATATGTTGCTGGGGTAATTTTTTCAGCGTGTAGGGATGTTCACTACCCTTGTTTCTTCTTCAGCATTAGATGTGGTGAGAGAATTTAAGTCTATTCTTCAGCTGGTATTCAACGCCAGAACACAATTTCGATATGGACACATTTGTCAATGGACCATTACAAGCAATATCCTAACCAATATTGCAAACAATTACTTCAAATCATAATTGTTTTTAGTATAAAAAAGGATATCAATTTGTGTGTACACTTCTAATCCTCGATCCATCATAACAATATGATGGACTTTTTTCCTTAGAATCTGGAGAGATTGAAGATTCAGAAAATGTTCATCAAATTCTGCTATTCTTTTAGCTATTTCTTTTAGCTTAGCAAAGGAAGTTACCAAGTTTCGAATGCATTTATAGTTTCTTAAACTGTCCAACATAGACATTTTGCATTGTTGTTGGAGTCATTCGCTTTTAATGGTTGACAAAAATACAAACAGATTGCCCCAACTGCCTGAAAATGTTACAGCAGTCATCTAAAGAGTTACAATCATATGAACTTGAATTTTCTTTACGAACCTACAGTATCATCTCTTTCAAGAGTCTACGTAGATATCGTGCAATCATTAGTATATATTTGATGGACTCCCCACCAATACTTTACAATGTTACAAACCTAGTGGCAGTCATGATATTACTAATAGCCTTTTCACACTAGCCCACATCTTACATCGTCAATTCCATCTACAATAAATCTACCACCAATTTGCCAAAGATGTTACATTTCCCAATAGAAATTTGACATTTTGTGAGCGCAACATCTTTCAACATCTCTGAAAAATGTTTCTATCTCATTACATTTCACCCCACATCATTCGGTAATTTTAAGTCCATCACTAGAACAAAATTGTATTTCTAGAAAAAATTACACAAATTCAAAAAAACAAAACAACAGATGTATTTATATAAGGTGGTAACGATATAACAGCGGATTTAAAAGTTTTCAAATCTTTGCCTCAATTGGCTGTCAAATTCATATGTATTTCTTTTTGTACTTTTTCTGTACTTGTATTGCAATTGTTACCAAATTTGCTTTGAATTTGGCAGTGGTATGGCACCAAAAAAATACAAAACAGCTATTGTCATTGTCGCAATGACACCACCTAATACAGATACATCTTGACGAAATAAATGTAGGAAAACAACAATTGTAATAAATATGAAATGTTAAAAAATAAACGCTTGAAGAATGTTATTCTCCAATCTTTCGACTCCTGGGCCCCAATAGGCAATAAAATATACAGACAACATTTCCTAAATCATTTTAGTTCCATATATTTTTGATCACAAAAATTTCGCTACAGCAATGTGGCATATTAATAAATGAATATTAGAAGATGACAGATGGAAGATGTTGCAAGAGTGAACGAATGTTTCATTTTTTCAACATCTTCCATGCGGTCCCCCAAAATGTTCACTAGTGTGAAAAATTCTATAGAGAGAAAGAAAAATTGTTACTTATAAACATTTTTTTTGTCAGTATATGGTTATTCAAACTACTAAGTTTTAACAATCGAATACACAATAAAGCAGCAAAATTTACTAAGTCTTCATTATACCCTACACGACTGAGTGATCGAAATGGTATTATGGACGCACTTGTGCGGCTGATTATGACTACCAGAAGCTTCAGATACAAGTAGATCTAACAATATATACGAGTACTTATATATGGACTCATCATTTTCTAAGTCGATTCTGCCCGCGTGTTTTTTGTTTGATATCGCGGTTCAGCAAAAGAAAGATAAAGTTTGGATCGTACCGAAGAGCCCAATAACTTTAGATGAACTCTACACCTCCCAAATTCAATATACTTATACATAGATTATTGCTTCACACCCGCAAAAAAAATCGGCCCTGGTTGTATTGAAATATTTTCTTGGGCCGTTGATATTGAATTCGAAATCAGATTAGCGCCATCTGGTCCAATGTAAAAATTTCAATATGGAGGCGAAAAATGTAAACGTGATGCGAACTGTCATTAAAATTGTACGTAGATTATTTCGTTGTCGCCGAATCCATTTCGTTGCTATCAAATCTAAAACTCAAAATGGCGGCAAAAATATGGCGAATATTATATTCTAATGTGTTGGCAGTGGGTAAAAATAGGTATATAGGTTTATCATTTCCGTAATACAAAAGTACTGCTTTCAAACTCTTTTACTACTGTCAACAAATAACCGTCATTCGTCTGAATTATTTGTTTATTTAATCTCCTCGAACTATCCGGGTATGTCCTTTTGAAAGCATATGTTATCTGTAATCGTATAATATTTTGTGCTAAATTATGGGCTTTGTATTATGAAACGTTAACACCTGGAGCCAAAAAGTGCACTGTTTTATCTGAGATGCTAGTAGTTCAGCTTTATCTTTTATGAGTTCCAAGTGTCTCACTCAATCATTCAGTTCTTTCTAAGTTAGAAAATGTGAGTTTAGTTTTAAACTGAAATCGCTGTAAATTGTTCTCCCGTTTGAACATGCTGATGAATCCGAAGATATGTTAGGTTCAGACCCCGCGAGAATTCCATCAAATCCTCAATGGCCACATCCCGCAAAGAGACGAGGCCCTCTGCCTAAAAGCAACCAAAGCAACGGCGACGCCTACGCTGTAGGGATGGGCACTGACATACATGGTGATCAATGGTTTCCACCTCTTCTTCATCACCGCAAGCACGGCAGTAATCAACCCCGTTCACAATCCAGTTGCGAGTGAAGCCTCCAGCACCACAGTGACCCGTGATCACCCCAGTGAGGAGCCGCAAGCCAGCCTTGTACAGTCGGAGAAGCGATTTAGTTCTCGCTGAGTTCGAAGATAAGTCGTTGCTTAAATTTCGGCACCTGGGGCTCGGCAATTCTTCCGAAACCTGACAGATCTCACTTCTACGTTATCCCATTGTATACTCTTTCGAGAGGCGTTCTTCTTGCTTAGACGAAAATATCCATCAGTCTCATGGAAACATTGTTGTCTCCAAATAATTGGTAGCCCATAATACAAGAAGTGTTTAATATCAATAAATTGATCACAAAATAAGTACCGCATACTTCCAGAACCCCATCGAATAAGATTTTCATGGCACAAACTCTACAAAAGACTAGGTGTCCTTGATTCATTGATAGTTTGAACTGCTATACCAAAATGTTCCAGATAACTTTTATCTACCATATAACATATTTTGAACTGTACCAGCCCAGGTATGTACAATAGGGTGGAGTGAAAACATCATTTTTTTAGAATTTGAAAATTCCACACTCAGAAAGAGATGTAGTTTAGGATCCTTACTAAAGGAAAAATAAGGAAAAAATTTTTGAAAATTTTTTGAAGTCGCGCCACGCCCTCGAATTTTGGAAATTTTCGATATTTTATATTTATTTTTAAAAAAATCCTAAAAATTAACAAATGCACATATTCTGAATTTCAAAGTTTCAGCTTATTCAGTACCTAAACAAAAGTATTTGAGGCAAAGAAGAGGAAGATCGACAAAGATTTGTAGCTTTGGTGTCGATTTGAATGTAAAGTATTTTTTTTTTGAAGAAGGGCCGATTTGACTTTTTTACTTTTCGCATATTTTTGTCAATGAAAAAATATCATAAAAATTTGCCATTAGCAACCGTTATTGGTAGCACAATTCTGAACATTTATTGACTAGAAACACCAAAATCGGGTCATGGGTTCAAAAGATACACGCTTTCAAACATGCGTATTTTTTAAATTTTCGTCAAAACGGCCATTTGGTGTCACTTCAAAGAGAATAAGAAGTATATATTGGTATAACTCATGAACTATTCATCCAATTTTGATGCGGTTTTCACCTATGGGCTTCAACTTTATATTTTAAACAAGGAATACATACATATATTTTTTGTCTTATGGTATTATAGCATACTGGCGCCACTTCTAAATAATTTAAAACAACTAGTATGTAATTATCTTTAGTATTTATTAAAATGAATTAAATTTTTTGTTGTGAGTAATATTGTGCGTTGTGAGTAATAGTCGGAATACCAGCTTCTTCCCATATGGACTTCACTTCTTTGCTTAAAGCATCTATTACTATAGCAGCACTATGAAATTTCCCACTTTCTTTTGATAGATTTACGGCGAGCATCAAACTTCTCAATATATCCATTGAAGAAGACAAATAATCTTTTGGCAAAGAGCAAAAAGCACCAAGAACTTGGCATTTCCTATCACTGCGAAGAACCCCAGCCATTCTTATTGAACACGGTACCGAATTAGACTGATAGACAAATAACTGAGAAATAACTTGGTATTGCAGGCATTCCCTGTTAAATTATTGGAAAGTTTCGAAATGCATGGCCTACTACGATTACATACATAATAATTTTTAAGATCCATACAGCAAAATGCAACGGCAACTTAGATTTAATGTACATAAATACATACATACACGTTAGAAATATTTACATGCTACGTTCAGTGCTACAGTACTAACAGCAAAACATATGAAAATGCAATTACAAAGCTCGTAAACAACAATAACAAAGTGGCAAACAACTTTAACCTGAAATGGGAACTTGTGATAAATACTATTATTATATTAATTCAAAATTTAATATTAATTTTAACAATACGAATTACTTACAAAAAAAATTCTAACAATAAGTAATTTCTTTTAGTTAATGGCGTTTTTTACACACACGTCGAGAGCAACAAATATCTCGTGAACAAAAGTTTGGCTAACTCTGCTAATTCTACTACAGAATTCTTCTTAATAAAATATCTTGTTGTTTTACAATTTTTAGAAGTAAAATATGACAAAACCCCACATTTATTACCGCCGGTGTGCCATCACACCATTATTCGAATAAGATAATTTATAAAACAATTTATATATGTATATATATATATTCCTTGTTTCAAATGTAACGTTGAAGCCCATAGGGGAAACCCGCATCTAAATTGGATGAATAGTTCATGAGTTATAGCAATTTATACTTGTAATTCTCTTTGAAGTGGCTCCAAATGACCGTTTTGACGAAAATTGAAAAAATACGCATGTTTGAAAGCATGTATCTTTTGAACGCCTGATCCGATTTTGGTGTCTGTAGTCAATAAATGTTCACAATTATACTACCAATAAGAGCTGTGAATGGTGAAATTTTTTCATTGTTAAAAAATTGCAAAAAGTAAAAAAGTCAAATCGTGCCTTCTTCGAAAAATTTACTTAACATTTAAATCGACACCAAATCTACAAATGTTCGTCGATCTTCCTCGTCTTTGCCTCAAATACAAAAGTTTGTGTACTGAACAAGATCAAACTTTGAAATTCGGAATAAGTGGATTAGTTAATTTTTAGGATTTTTTGGAAATCAACTATAAATATCAAAATATTCGAAATTTCAAGGGCGTGGCGCGACCGCAAAAATTTTTCAAAATTTTTTTCCTTATTTTTCCCTTGTTAAGGATATCAAACTACATCTCTTTCCGGGTGTGACTTTTTTTTTTAATTTAATGGGTTTAAGCGTAAATAGATATGTATGTCATTTATTTCTTTAAACAAAATAACAGTAAAAAATAATATTACAACACAAAGTTTAAATAAAAACTTCACAAAGAACATAGGGCGTCGACGAATTCCACCATTGGATTTATATCTCTGGCAAGTGATTTAATTTGGTTCCATGATAATCGAGTTTTTTATATTCCTTTTCCAGGCACCGCTTCAATGTCTTTGGTAGACTTCCTGGCATCGATCCCCCTGCGGATTCCAATCAAGTGCGCTTTAGCAATATCTGATGTTGGGCGCCTAAGAATGTGCGTATATCCAAATCTATGGGGTTATTATATGTACGTTGTCACACTTAGAAATTGTCTTGGGCCAGTAGATACGGAGTATTTGTCTCAGCCAACGATTAACGAACGTTTGTACCTTCTTCATTGTTAGCTTCGTCAAGCTCCAAGTAGTACAACTGTACAACAGTACAGACTTCACACTGCAATTGAATATTCGTAACCACCGGAGAGATCCGCTGAAGTATAACGGACACCATTACTTTGCCTATTGCATTGAACAATGTAATATCTTTCCAGTTCCTGCACAACGTTAGAACGCATTTTTTCGGGATAGTGATAAACACTTCCTCTTTCCACTCCGTATGTATTTTGTGGTCTATCCTTACACTTCGGATGGCCGACGTAATGACAACGCTGATGCACCGAATTTCAACAGCTCCGCTGAAATATTATCAGGACCAGAAGATTTGTGATTCCTCACTTTTTCCAGAGCCGCCTTGATCACTGTTTGCGTCGGGGGTCCCGTTGAAATATCCATTCTCGGATTGTGAAGTGAGTATGCTGCCGAAGGGGTAGTAAGCCTAAGTCTAATTATGTTCACAAATTTTCGCTCGAATTATAGAAAAGCCTTTCGAATCTTTGTAAAAACTTATAGAAACTTTAATTTTTTCAATTCAATTTCTATTTAACAATTTACTCCACTAAGTAAGCACACATACATACGTAGAAATATGCTCCGGAACAAGTTGCTGTAAAAGAAATTTAGCAATGGTTAGTACAAATACGTAGGGAAGATTTGATGTAGCTTGCTGATCTGGTGATGATATATCCGTGCCATCATTAGTTTTTCACGATGCGGATCACATGCAGTTATTGCCACTCAGTTTTGTTTTATTGAAGAGTACACAATAAGGAGGTTATCTCTATAATAGTGAGATTATTGTCGTAATCTGATCGGACCGTGTAAGCCACTCTGTGTGCCAATTGCCGATAGTCTGATTTTAACTGACTCGTAAATGTTGGTGTCTTGGATCGATTCCGAATTTCGGTCCAGGTTTCTGCATAAATACAACGTATATTTACACATATTTTCTCATCAAGGACCTACAAGGCAGTATCCTTCAGCTTTCGAACAATGCCTGTCCAAGTATTTTGATTGGCCTGGGCCAAATAAGAGCGTAGAGTTTCATCGTACATCATTAATCAGGATGGATCCTGCAGACAGTCCGTATTGCATTTTACGATGTTGCCCCTAATACCGTTTACAGCCGATGGGCGGAGACGGAAGGGTCATATTAAGATTAAGAGTTGGTGGTTGCTATTAATATCAGCACCACGTCTAGTTGTGACATCCAGCATGGAACCCAAAAACATCTTACAGACAAGTGTACTGTCAATTTTATTGAACGTTTGACCATCAGATGCTTCCCATTTTTAATTGTGTATATTTCTATGAGGGAATTTAATTCCGACAATAGACGAGCACAGAAATCTATGAGCCTGTCACCATTGTCATTCCGCTTAGTTCCAAAACTATGTATTTCCATCACTTGCTACAGGTTGTTGTTGTCGTTGCCGACTAAGACATTGCATAATCCCAAAAATAATCCACTTAGCTATAGAAATCATTCATAACGCTGTCATCAGCAGGGTCAGTGGATGCATACGCCTGTACCACAGATATCCTGCGGAATTTCGAATGAAAACTCGCAATGACGATGCGATCGAATATAGCCTTGTGAGAGAAGAAGGCCGGAATATATAAAGCAGTGACCATATGGTTATTGAGATTTGCCACTATTAAGCCAACGTACTTCAATTAGGCCTAGGATGTCCACATTGTGGGATTCCATAACTCGTCTAACCTCTTCAAATCAGATACCAATCAAAAGCAGTTGTTTAAACCCAAATATCGTTTCCGAGGGGTTAAATTTTTACTACGAATTTATTGATGTTTCTATAATGATTGACATTTAAGATGAGTGCCTCATTACACCACCGCATCCAATCCTACACTGAAAAAAAGCTTTATACATTCAACATTTCCTAATTTTCATCCTATGACACATTTTATTGAATTGAAGAAGAACATATCATAAATCTTTGATCCATATTTCATCAATAGTTAACGTTGATACAACGATAATACTACATCAAGTTGATGTAAATTTCTCATCAGTTTGAAGTAAGTTTGTCATCAAGTTGGGGTAAATTGTTCACAATTTTAATGTAAATTGTTCATCAATTTTTCACCAATTAAATATAAGGTTGCCATTAATTTAATGTAAATTGGTCATCATTTTGATGTAAATTGTTTTTTAATAAGTAGCCAAACTCCTAATTGGCCTAATTTTCGTCGTAAAAACCCCACAATAACATTGGTATATGTACGTCCACATATCGATGGTGGTTACGAATATAATTCCCCGTCAAAGTGCCACGAAAAAAAATGCCATTTCATATATGCCGCGAAAACAATATCATAATCATAAGTGCCGCGAAGAAAATTCCATTTCAGAATATGCCACGAAAAAAATGCCATTTCGGAATATGCCGCAAACAAAATTCCATCTCAGTAATTTCCTACTATTAAATTCCAATCTAAATACACAATACTGTCAAAAAGTCTAAGTTATATTCGGCATTTTTTTCGCGGCACAATGTGAATTGGAATTTTGTTCGTGGCATATTTTGAAATGGAATTTTCTTCGCGGCACAATGTGAATTGGAATTTTGTTCGTGGCAAATTTTGAAATGGAATTTTCTTCGCGGCCAGCACCGTGAAATGGCGTTGTTTTCGTAGCCACCATCGATATATAATGCTCACAGCGTGAATAATGTATTCAATATATTTCACTATTTTCTATTATGTATTTATTTTCAATTTTCTTTCTTTCTTTTTCTCTTTCTTTTTTCAATACTACGTCCGTATTTTGAATCGATCCCACTAATTATTTCCAAATTCCTGTGATGAAGATTGATGTGAAAAAGATCATCAGTTCAATGAAGCTGAAAAAGTTGTTCGTATTGACATAAAACTAACATGAGTAATATTAGAAGCGCAATTAACATCAGATGGATCTTCCCAATGGAACTTATGGTAAGATAAACCGATTCTTAAAACAATAAATTATTAGTTATTTATTCAGATACGATAATATTAATGAATGAGATCGATAAAACTAGTAAACGGGCTATAATAATGGGGAAAAAATTAGAAAAGTTGAAATTGTGTTCTTTATATACAAAGGGTCATAACTTCTATATCTAACCATGGATTTTCTTCAAATTTGTTTGACAAATTTCTCTCAAATTTTACTGATTGGTTTCGCGTATGGAAATATTTGTCTTTCTTTTGTGAAATAAAACCACTTTTTCTAACTTTCTGCTCCCTGCACATACACCACTGTACAGATTCAAAAACTATATTCAGAGTGTTTTTAGGGCATAACGATATCTTGAAACTGAGACTATGCTGGCTTCATCGAATATCCCTATCTCAAAATGTAGTCAAAATAGTAAGAAAAAAAATTGGTTACTAATTTTGTTGGATTTAAATTTTTGGGCCGAAATTCCTTATCGCACCTTGCGGGATGGGAGCTAAATGAAAAAAAAAATAAAAACTTTTTTTAATACTATTATATTACAACGCAGTATTATCAACTATATTGTGTACTTTTGTTTTGGTTTGTGTCCAAACTAACATATGTTGGGAAATTTCTTGTTTATGGGAAGTTTTCTAGATGGAGCCTGCAACCAATATTTAGTATATATTGTAGTTTTGAACCCAATAAAAATTCAATTAAGAAAAGCCAAAGTGAAAGAAGTTTAACAAAATAATATTTTCTTAAATAAGTGCCTTTTTTAAACAGAGCAACTTTTCTCTAAAAAAAATACCTATTCAATTCTTAAACAAAGTACATTTTGAATAAGTGATGACACCTATCAACACAAAAAACAGCATTATCATCACACTCTGCAAACTTAAATCATTTTCCAAACTTTCAAGATACGTCAGTTTTGAATAGGGAAAATAATTATAAACGTCGTTTTATGTTAGAAATGTTACAAATAATAAGGACTCCAATAGCGAAAAGAATAAACTTTAAAGCATATACGGATAATGTAGCACAGAATTATAGTAAAATGTAGAATATTTCACCGAAAATTGTTTGATGAATCATTGAATTTGGCACTAGGTAACATTTTTAATATATCTGGATGTAACTTGTTGAATTTACCATTATGTACATATTTTTATCAACCAAATTATTTTTCTGGCTGTAAATTAGAGAAACTATCTCTACACAAAAATTTTTCTGGCTGTAACTGTAACATTTTTCATATGACAAGAAAATTTCTTCAATTGTTTAATTTTTTGTTATTGTTGGTTTTCAAATGATATGAAAAAATTTGGATTATCAATTGTGTTTCATTTCTAATTTATAATATATCTTCCTGACGATGCTATCCAAAGGATAGCGAAATATCGAAAAATATAATTAATTAATAAACACGACCCAACGCTCGGACAATTTAATTTTTTGAATACAAAGTACATTTTCTTAAAAAAAACTAATGCATTACCTTTAAGAAGTACCTTTGCTTAAAAAACTTAAATTTTCTTACAAAAAGTACCTTTTCTTAAAAAAAGTACTTTTTTTATATAAGTGCATTTTCTTACAAAAGTACATTTTCTTACAACAAATTGACTTTCTTAAAAACCGACCTTTTCTTTAAAGAGTACCTATTTTGTGAAACAAAATACCTTTTTTTTATGTAAGTACTTACTCTTAAAAATGTACCTGTTCTTGAAAAAAGGACCAATTCTAAATAAAATCCATTTCTTAAAAAAAAATTTTCTCCAAAAAAATCTTACAAAAAAAATAAATAAAATAATACCTTTTCTTTTCTTGAGATAAGTAGACTTTCTGAATATAAGTACATTTTCTTAAAAAAATAACCGTTTCCTAAAAAGAGTACCACTTCTTTAAAAAGTACCTGGTCTTAAAAAAGTACTTCTTTGCCAAAAAATATACTCAAGGCTTTTTCTTACAAAAAGTACTTCATACTTCATACTTAAAAAACCATTATGTTTTAATAAAAGAAGTACCTCTCTTTTAAAAAGGACCTTTTTGGGAAAATATAATACACATTCTTAAAGGACTTAAAAATATACTCTATTTTGTTTACAAAAAGTTATATTTTCTTAAAGATCCATTTAAATTATCGTATTTCTCAACGGGCGTGTTGGAACTAACTAGTACATAATATATAGCAAAAGGAACTTCGTTTCAACCGGGTGTCCCCTGACACCTCAGGTGATTTTTTTATTTATTAATATTAATACAAGAAAAAAAATGGGCCTCATTTTTAGGACCAAGCGGCTCGAAACTAGACTTTCTTGTTTAGCCGGATCGTGATTTATGTCGAAATAAGCCTAGGAAACCGAAGGCAGATATCGGCTCAGAAAAACACACAGCGGCCCTAAGCCGCCGTCTCGAGTTGGGTCGGCTTGCATCGATACATCGCTTCTTCCGTCCACTTTTGATATGGAGCTCATTCATTTGTGCCTCTGTTTGTTCATATGTGTCCTCTTGTTTCATACCTGCAGTTATAACTTTTGTTTAAATACAAAACTATAAAATACAAAAATGGCTTTAAAATACATTAAAATCATGTTTAATCGTGTTCGAATCGTTATTTTGTATTTGTTCGTTTCGTTTTGTAATGACTCAAACAAAATTAACGGATGTCGTCAAATGACTTTGATAGAGAATCCACTAAGCGCCATTTGGCAACGTTGTTAATTTGTTATTGTTTAGTTTAATGTGGGCAAAAACGCCCACAAGTGGATAGCACAGCGAGGGTTGTATGGTAAATTATAGGAAAGCAGTATTACATGGCTATTAGAACATGCATTATCGTTGTACTTCCCTCACAAAAAGATTTTTAACCAGCAACTTCGTAATGTTTAAACAAACCTAGAGCCTGTCAAAAGGTTTTTGGCTTTTGCTGAAGCATTTTTTCCTTTGCTGTGAGTTGTCACAAGCGACTAAAGCCCAACAGAACTAACATAAACCGATACTAGAAAAAAAATCTACAAAGTATCACGAATTGTGTGATTTTGAATGTGACTTGTCCAGGGATTTGTGTATTTGTCGGTCTCTCTGCCAGTGGGTTCTTTGTTTTAAGTTGTGCAGCCGTAACTGCAATTTATCCATGAGCCACTCGAGCAGCTCACTTAGCGCTTTGAGTCGATGAAACATGCCGCTTATGGGGTTTGTTACCTATTTTGTGTGTTTTCTACGTAAATGTTTCTGTGGACAATACAGCGACTAAACTCAAGTTTAGTTTGTCTTTTCGTCTTAAGTGGATTCACTGTATTTTTTCTCTTCTGTTTTATCTCTCTCTCTCTCTTCTTCTATCCAATATTATGCAATTGTTGCCTTGTTGTTATTTTCATGTCAGTTTTTTCTTCTTCTTGCTGTTGTTGTAACAAAAAAATGATTGGAAAATTATGTTTCTTGTTGTCTTTGGAAATTTTCATATTGTTCGTTTTATTTGGGTTACAAATGCCAATGGTGTCGATTTTTGTTGTTGTTGTTGTTGCTGCTGCAGTTGTCTTGCCGACAGTCCTCGATTGTTTATTTTATTTTGAATGCGGTGGTGGGGAGGAGAAGGAGAGGGGTATTCAAATCAGAAGGTGTCTGTAATGGTGGTGTCAATTAAAATACTGTTGCGCTTATAAAGGATAAAAGCAATGCTTTACAGCAACGTGCTAAACAAAAGACTTAAGACACAAGCGTTGTGTTGTGTTGTGTTTGGGCCTTGCAACGCTACGGGAATGTTGCGAATGTTTGTTGACATTATTTTCTTACTGCATTTTAAAAAATACAATAACTTGATGCAAAGTGTACTGGCGTGAATTGCATATACATATTCGGCAGACTTGATTTTTTAGTGAAATTGTTAAAGTCGATCTAAATGATTCCAAATCTATTGGAAAAAAATTGTGTCTAAAATTGCTTTAATAATTTTCGAAATTTACGATTTCTTAGCTATTCGATCGCTTGTCACGTCGAATTGTCACTTTAACTTACTTACTTACTTATTCTCATTTACTGTCAGTCCACAGGCTGACTCCTTCTCAATTCTGGAAAACACCGCAATAACTACTCTAACTGTGAGCCCAATGATATCGATATCATCAGCATACGCGAGCAGTATGCGACTTTTGCTGCTGATGGTTTTATTCATGTTGACTGCAGCTTTTTTCATAATGATCTCCATTAAGATGTTAAAGAGATCGCATGATATGGTGTCGCCTTGCCAGAGGCCTCGCTTAGTTTTTAAAGGTTCAGAAAGATATTTACCAACTTTCACTGTGGATTTGGTGTTCGTCAAGGTCAAGGTCAAACTCATACGCCTTAGAGTTTGCAGGAATACCAAGCTCAGACATTGCTTCGTAGAGTTTCTCCCGTATCGGACTACGAATGCCGCCTTATAATTGACAAATAGATGATAAGTGTCGATTTGTTTTCGAGAGTCTTCAACAGGATTTGGTGTAGCGTGACAATATGATCAGTTGTCGATTTTCCAGGCCTAAAGCCACACTGGTATGGTCCAATCAGGTCAGCGACATTATACTTGATATAACCTACTGTGGAGAAAAGGATTATTGCACGATAGTTGGCACAGAGACTCAGGTCACCTCTTTTACATATGTATGGGGCATAGTACACTGAGACTCCAATCGCCGGGCAATTCATCTGACCAAATTTTGCTAATGAGCTGATGCATGCACCTTATCAGTTCATCGCCGCCAGCCCTTCTTGTTTTCATGCCATCGTCATTGAATATCTCAGGTACCAGTAGCGCAGAGAAATATGCTCTGCACATCTGCGATGACATTTCCGTCCTATACAGAAGAGGGCCGGAACCATGTCCATTGTTCTCTTTTCGCACTCTCACCCTATCTCCACTGCCTTTTCATACGCCTAACGAGACGGTTTACCTCCTTTCTTTTTTCCCCATACCGCTCAGTCGCAGCTCGTGTTACCATTGACTGAAACGTGCAGCTTTCTTTTCATCATTTGCAATACGACACTCTTCATCGTACCATGGCTTATTGCGAAGCGGTTTTTCGAAACGGTACGGTTGTTGCGGCAGTTTTTATAGAGTCCGAAATGGGTTTCCGCTGCGCATCAGGATCGTCATCGGGTGGTGGTGGGTTCTGTGCCAAAAGTTGCGGGAGCATCCTTAAGAAGGCTGTGGCTACCTCTGGCAATTGCAGCTTTCCCATGTCTAGCTTTCTCTGCGTCTGGTATCGTACGATTTTCGCTCTACTTAATCTGGTACAAGCCTTTGTTGCTATCAGGATGTTGGTTCCTCTGATCAGTCGTACGTCCATTACACTGGATGAGTGCCTTCCATCAATTACCACGTGATCAATTTGGTTCTTAGTTCTTTGATCAGGGGATACCCAAGTAGCCTTGTGGGTATGCTGGAATCTTGTTCCACTAATGACCATGTTTTTTGCCGCGGAAAAGTCAATCAGTCTCATACCGTTGTCGGAACTGTCAGCATGTAGACTGAAATTGCCAATAGTTGGATTAAACACATTCTCCCTTCCTACTTTGGCATTAAAATCTCCTAGTACAATCTTAATGTCATGGCCAGGGCAGCGGTCATACGTTTCCTCTAGGAGCTCATAGAATATGTCTTTGGCATCATCATCTTTCTCTTCTGTCGGGGCATGCACACAAGTGAGGGAAATATAAAAATATTTCGCTTCTTTGCAGATTGTTTGTATACGTTCACTCTCAAGATTGAACCTAGAGACTAGATGTCGCAGACTTTTTCCAACTACAAATCCGCAATCAAATTCACGTTTTTTCTCATGGCAACTGTGGTATATGTCTCAATTTTTCCTCCTTGTGTAGCTATGTCCGGTCCATCGCGTTTCCTGGATAGCGGTAATGTCAGCCTTATAACTTTCGAGGACATCTGCCAATTGGATCGTTGCGCCGGATCTACATGGAGTTTTGACATTCCAATAGCATATCCTTAAATCAAACAGTGGTTGATTATGTTTTCTTTTTCGTTCTTGTATATTCACAGCAATTATGTACGGTGGCGGGAGGCAAACCCTGTCCACCGGGTTTTTGTATTTTACCTACTGCCAGGATATTTTATTGCAGCTGCCCATTATGGATCAGACGCTGACGAGGATGCAATATGTCGAACCTGGATTTTCTTCTTTTGTTTTATATCCGCCGTTGACCCATAGGTTTGGCTCATCCGTCTTCTAAGGACAAAAGAATATGCCCGATAGCATGATGAACTTCAGTGAACCTGAGATGCATCAGTGTTCGCATAGCCAATCAGACTGCACATCGGAATTCCTTCACTTCAGCCGCAGATAGAATTCTACTGTTTCCCGGGAACAACCACGTGGCGGAAAAAGCCATAGGCATATGATTGAGAATAGAAAGCTCCCATTGTCACTTTAACACAAGGATTAATTTTCTAGTTTCTTTAACAAAACATTAGTCTTCATATTCTTTATCGGGATCTAACTCAAATGAAAACAAAATGGCTTCAAAAAGTGCTGATTTATCCGACCTTTAGTATTATATTCAAAACTAAAAAGTTCGAGCGCTTGGTATTTTGTCAAATAATTTTATTGTCCAATATTTCGCTGCCCTTTGGGTAACATCGTCAGGGAGATAAACCCAATTATTAATATTATTATTACAATTAAAATTATTATTATTAAAATGGCTTCAATTAATCAAACCAAGCCCAATTATTTGAATAACTACAACCACCGAGCGATTAGCTGAATCTAATGTAAGCAAAACACCTTTCAGTCATCTTCATATTTCCAACCAATTAATGTTTCACCGTCAAATCCAGCTTAAAGTTAAATTTACGAACACGAACTTTGGGGGATTTGCATCACACCTTTCACTTCGACAAACCCAGAAACCCCCACTTAGATGACTGACTACATATGGACGTATAATTTAAGTAAATTATACATTAATCTAGTTTTACCACATGTCATATTAAGGATTATGTTTGCATACACAATTTATAGAATACTGGTCCCACTAAACTGATCAGTTGGTTACTGTTACATCACATAAATAGACAAACACACAACAGTAACGAAATACTTAAGAAACAAACCCGATTCGAAAAGACCTAGTATTTATGAAAAACACCAAGTAAATAACTAAAACTAAAGAGCTCTTGGACAGACACATTTTAGACCATTTTTGCCAAATTCACTAGAAAATACAAACATCGACTTTAATTTATAGTGGCGTTTAATCATTACATCAGAGGGAGAGAGATGTAAGAAATTACAAGTTTTAAGCAAAATTACAACAAAGTAAGGCAATTTGTTTGAGTAAATAGCAATAACTATTAGTTATATTACAACTGTTAATTGTACAGCAACGTTAGCAATTATTAGTAGCAAATTAGATTTATATTAAATGGCCTACAATTGAACGTTTACAGTGTTTTTGTTTGTCTGATAGAATTATGTGAAATAACCGTAAATTCTTTGTTAATACGTGTTGTAACTGTTAATGATTTATAATCGTAATAGAATAATTTGTGGAATGCAACAAAAGAATTTCAAAAATTCCAGCAAATTAATTTTTCTCAAAATTGTATTGTAGTCCAAACAAAAGACTTAAGGCACAAACTTTGTCGAGGCAAAATCGCGTACATGTTAATATTAGAGTGGCACTTTATTTCAAGCACTAATTTATTATTGACACACGGTGGCATTTAATATAACTGTTCTTATGTACTATGAAGGACAGTGCTTTAGGCCGGCCGCACATTGGACACGAATTTGTATCGTACGTAAATGTACAATAGTGGTCGTTCGAATTGAGTTCGCAGATTGAATTTGTTTTCCTCCACTCCTAGGCGCCCTTAGGTGGTGGCGTTTTTTGGAACCTGTGGATTCCATGGATCCGAAATAAAATTTCCCCTCCCCTCTTTTCCTGTTCTTCCGATATATTATATATATTTGATAATATCTTAGCGTCTCAAGGATCCATAGATGGGATCTGAAATAGGTGTTCTCACTTGGTGAACATTTCGTTTTGTATAGTCCTTCGCAGTGATTGGCATAAACACTATCGAGTCGGAAAATGATTTTTCATTAGTCAAACGCTTTATCATAGTGGAATGCATATTGTCGATGCCTGAACTAATAATTTATTTTGAGATGTGAAAATTTCCCATATTTAATTCTCATGATTGCTTATGACGTATTGACACTGATTGTGAATGGATTTCCTCCCCTCCAAACTTAAAAGGGGGCAGAACCATGGTAGTGTTTTCATAGTTTGATTATCTGATATAATATGTCTACACCTCTCCTCCATGCATTTTTACATACTATTTATGGATGCTCCCAAATAAATAAAAATAAAGAAATATATTCCTATTGCGTCCCATGAAGGAACTGGAGAGACCCAGCGGCGGAAGTCGTCAGCGGAAACGCTTGAAATAATGACCTAACATGCATTATATAGAATACAGCCGGTCTTCCCAGTACATTACCTCCAGTTTTCTGTTCAGCGTTACGTGAGATTGGGGGATAAGGCTTCTAAAGTATTTTTAATATTTTGAGAAAGACTTAAGCAAAAATAAAAAAAAAGTATATGCGAATTATTTTCTTATTTAGGATTTATACTTTTAACAATTTCAATGCCTATAAATTATTTTTTTAAAAATCTGCAGCCATAGGAATCGATCATATGACTTTAGTACTTATAGTCGGACGCTGTATACACTGGGCTATCGCATGTTATGATTTTGCAACGACGAATTGCAAAGATGTGGGAAGAGAGGTTTTCGTGAAGAACAGCGTATTCCTGCATTTTTACTACAGCCCTGGGGAAGCGTAATAAAATAATAATTTCGCAGACTTTATCAACCCGAACATAGGAATCTCGATGGTACGGTCATCGTAAGATGCTTTCAGATTCGCAAACATGTTTACCCACCTCATAATTGTCCATCTATTCGGAAGATTGCCGCCAAACTCCTGTCTAAATTCCCTTTGGACGGAAATGGACGACTGCATAGCATGGGACCGCTGCACTATCTAGATCCTCTTTTCGGTACTCCAAGCATTCATTTTAATAAATCTAAATAGTAACCTGGAAAATAGAAAAAAATAGCCCGTTCTGTTTTTTTTAGCATGATTAGCGCACGCCCATTCATAAGCACCCAATAAGGCCCAAGATTCTGCGCCATAAAGCAAGATAGGTTTATGAGAGTCTGATAGAGTCGGATGATCTTTGGTTCTTGAGAAGGGGTCTGATCTCTGAAGTGGTCGCTGTCCCGAAATAACACCTGTTTGTAAAATAATTCTCCGTTTTATTTTTAGGTTCACGATATTTCTTCTGTTTACGGTAGATCGGAGGTAATTGAATTCATCCACTACCTCGAAACTATAATGGTTCACCCTTTATCCAAACCCAATTACTGTCAAACCCAATTTTGCTAATTCCTTCTCAGTTCTCGAAAATACTGCAGTAACTTCTCTCAGATTTCGCCCAATGATGTTTACATCATCAGCATAAGCGAGCAGCCCTGCCTGAAACCTCGCCGCGTACTAAATGGTTCGGTGAGATCTTTGCCAATCTTTACTGCGGATTTCATTTCGCTCTGCGTCATTCTACAAAGGCGTCCCAGCATAGCTGACATACAAAACTCCGACAGAGCCTTATAATTTACAAAAAGGTGGTAGGTGTGGATTTGTTTATCATGAATTTTCTCCTGGATTTATCGTTATGTGAATATCTGGTCGATAGTTAATTTCCCAGGCATAAAGCCACGTTGATAGAGTTCAATCAGGTCTGCAACAAACGGCTTAAGTCTTTCGCAAATTTCGCTCGAAAGAACCTTTTATGCAATGGGTAAATAATCCACGATAGTTGGTACATATTCCCGGACTAACCGTGGAGGTGGATAGTTTCTGATAGTCACTTAATTGGGAGAGGCAAGAAACTATTCCATCATGGTGGAGTCGAAGCAGCTCACTACTTCCGGTCTTAGACTAAGTATGTCCCGGAAAATGGCTTTATCGAAATCCTTCGTTAGCTCGCTAGATTGAGAAGGCGAAACGAATTTGCAGCCTGATTGGTTATATGATCACTGATGCGTCGCCGGTTAAATAGGTGACCCTGTCAACGAAGCGGACATATCCTTTTGTATTTTCAATTCAATTCAGTTCAAATCAATTCAATTCAATTCAATTGAATTCAATTCAATTCAAATCAATTCCATTCAATTCAATTCAATTCAATTCAAATCAATTCAATTCAATTATATTCTATTTAAATAAAATTAATTCTAATCAATTCAGTTAAATTCAATGCAATTCATTTCAGTTCAATTCAATTCAATTCAATTCAATCTAACTCAATTCAATTATATTCAATTGAATTCAATTAAATTAATTTCAGGTCAGTTCCGTTCAGGTCAGTTCGCTTTAATTGAATTCAATTCTATCCAATTAAATTCAATTCAATTCAGTGCAAATCAATTCAATTCAATTCAATTCAAATCAATTCAATTCAATTGAATTCAGCTCAATTCATTTAATTTAAATTCAATTAATTTTAATTCAATTCAATTCAAATCAATTTCATTCCATTCAATTCAATTCAATTTAAATCAATACAATTTAAATCAACTCAATTCAATTCAGTTCAATTCAATTATATTATATTCTATTCAAATTAAATTAGTTCAATTCACATTAATCAATTCAATTTAATTCAAGTCAATTCAATTCAAATCACTTCAGTTCAGGTCAGCTCACTTCAAATCAATTCAATCCAATTAAAATCAATTCAATTCAAATCAATGCAATTCAAATCAATTCAATTCAGTTCAATTCATTTCATATCAGTTCACTTCACTTCACTTCAGTTCAGTTCATTTCAATTTAATTAAATTCAATTCAATTCAATTCAATTCAATTCAATTCAATTCAATTCAATTCAATTCAATTCAAGTCAAGTCAATTCAATTCAATTCAGTTCAGTTCAATTCATTTCAGGCTCAGTTCAGTTCATTTCAATTCAATTCAATGCAATTCAACTCAATTCAATTCAATTCAATTCAATTCACTTCAGTTCAATTCAATTCAATTCAATTCAAATCAATTCAATTCAATTCAATCCAATCCAATTAAAATCAATTCAATTCAAATCAATTCAATTCAGTTCAGTTCAATTCATTTCAGGCTCAGTTCAGTTCATTTCAATTTAATTCAATGCAATTCAATTCAATTCAATTCAACTCAATTCAATTCAGGGCAAGACAAAATTGATGGTGTCGACGACTGGGGAAGCCTCTCGACTTGGTCCGCACTTGAACGTTGACAACCGATTTAATTTTGAGGTGGTGGGTGAATTTGTCTACCTTGGATCCGCCGCGAACAGGGTCAACAACGTCAGCCTGGAGATGGATAGGAGAATTGTGCTTACGAATGGATGTTATTTTGGGCTCAGCGGGCAGTTTGGGGGCAAAGCCCTCTCTCGACGGAAAAAGACCCGGCTATATCAGACTCTCATTTTACCTGTCTTGACATATGGCTCCGAAACTTGGGTCGTATCGCAAGCGGATGAAGAACACCTGGGAGTTTTCGAGGGAAAAATTCTCCGTAAAATATATGGGCCTCTGGGGAAAACGGCGGGTACCGACGTCGCTGGAACGCAGGGCTATATAGTCTCTATTCTGACGTGGACATGGCTGGACGGGTCGAGGTGTGCCGATTGCGTTGGCTAGGCCATGTTATCGGAATGGATGAGGATGAGCCAGCGCGGGGGATTTTTGATAACGTACCCGATGGAAGCGGGAAAAGAGGACGACCAAGACTCCGCTGGAAAGACCGGGCAGAAGAGTCCCTCCGTATCCTTGGTGTTGCCAACTGGCGGGAAAAGGCGAAGGATAGAGCCAGTTGGGAGAATATGTTGGAATTTGTTTAATTTGTTTGTTTAATTATTATGTGTAAGACGTCTGACCTCATGAGGTTGTAATATAGTCAATAACAAAAAAAAAAAAAAAAACACCAATACAATTGAGAATAACTTGATATGTAAAGAAACTCAATTTCATACCGTTTCTATAAATTCGGCATCAGATTTCACATCCCTTAATATCGCCGAAATCGACTGGGGTAACTATGGTCTACTCAGCACGGAAATTCTTGGAGTTTTTAAAAATAGCTAAGGTTAGCAACATCAGAGTAATTTCATTGACATATGGTCACATATCTGGTGTCCAGGATATGTACATATCACGGAAACTGCGGCCCAGGTATAAATCCAACAAGGCCTAAGGCCAGAGATTTGACTTGAGAATAAGTTAAATGAACTTTTGGTTGGCACGAGAACATTCCTCCAAACTACGACACTAAAGTTACTCATATTTTTAGGTGCCACCCTCTTTTCAATCGCTTTTATCTTTTGCGATTTTTTCTTTAGTTATGACACGAATTTATTTATATTTTTATTGCGCAATCGAATATATAAATCATATGTGTTCTTTTCGAAACTACTTTAGATTTTCCATCTACACAAAAGCATTTATATCTAGATCAATTTATATAGGCTTGTTGGGTAATCGCACATAAATCAATTGTACTTTTTGTTTTATTTAATTGGAAATTCATTCATTTTCAAAAGAATTCTGTGTCGTGTTTAAATTTATGAGTTTCAGTGCCTTTTATTGTTTAATTAAAGTTTCGTATTCTATTTCTCAAGATTTGTATGCAAACATTCACACAACAACAAACATTATCTATTTTTTAATCTTTTGTTTGTTGCGACTAATAATAAATTACATTTTTTAAAGTGTTCTACTTATGGTCGACAATGGTCCACGCATATGGAGAATTCCATGCAAATGTCAGACTGCGCACTATGAAATTACTCCAAGTATGTATTATGGTGGCATACGAAAGTGCGTTTGGGAATGTGAGACGTTAACAGATAGATGGGCGTTTCTAGAGGAATGAGAATGTAGTTATCTAGTTGGTAAGAACAGTCACTCTTCTTCGAGAGCTCCAATTACAACACTTTACTTTAAGCATCAACCTATAAATTCATACACAACCACACTTTAAGACATATAGGATATATTCGGCAAACTCTATAAAGCACGTTGCATGTGCTATAAATGTCCTCTTTTTTCAAAAAAATACATCCACGGAATATCCCATATGACTTCGGTGCGTAAAAACATTGATTGGCATTTATACATTTCACAGTTGAGTATGGACCACAACCACCACATGATGCATGGTGGAACGTGATTATTGTGACAATTCAATGGACAAGTGAAACGGATATTGACCACCGCTTGGAAAAACTCGGAATAAGTGAAGAATTTGATACATTTATCGCTGTGGTGCGAAAGAATTTAAGTGGGTAGTAGATTTAAAAAAAAACCCGTCCGTTCAATCAAATTAATGTTGCCACGTAATGATTTGATTGCAACGAAAATATTCAAATCTTGGGCTGGTTTTTGTTTTATTGGTGGCCAATAAGCAAAGTTTGTGTCTTAAGTCTTTTGATTTTGAACGCACATTATTATATAAGTATTAAACTAGCAAGTAGCAAATGGTTAAAGTTTACATTTGATATTGGTAGATATACAGAAAAAAAGTTGATTTGTGGCATAATCTGGGTGTATACATAAAAGGTGACAACTCTTTGCCCAAGGACATGAGATCGAAGGCGATACATATTGTAACACCCAGTTTTCCTAATGGTGCAAGAGCTTGGGAACTTTTTTATTAAGGTGTATAGAAATATAATTGGGTGGTGGCAAACTAAATTGGGAGAACACATTATACAGCAGTTGGAATAATTATGTTGTATTACTAAATTTAGAAAGGAATATGTGTAGAAAATGCATAAATTAAATACAAAAGACTGACCACTATTTACAAAACGTAGTTTCATAAATTCTGCAATATTACGAAAAGTGGAATTCCTAATGTCTTTAGCTCGTGGTTTACAATGGACTAATACGTCTAGGTGAAAAGTTCATCAACTGCCACCAATAACTAACATATCCTAATTAAATTTCCATTATAGTTTTCATAAATAACATAGACATTTTTGAAAACCAATTTTTCGACAGTTCTATGAAGTTGTTACGTATCGAGTCAATATCAGAAGCATCTGTTCTACAGAATCATTGAGGAAACATAACTTGTTCAAAAGAATATGTTCTTGAGTACATTCTTTTAGAATCAGTTCCAAAAATATTGCTGGGGTATACTGCAGCTGCCACGGAAAATATATGGATTTGATCATATATTTATATGATATCTTTCATAAGAAAAAAACATAGAATTAACACCAATTACCGTAGAAAACTCATTCTTCGCGACGATCTTTATTGGAAAATCCATACTAGGCTATGGAAAAACTCTACGATTAACTTTGATTCGCTAACAGTTCAACTAAAGGTCCTATATTTATATATATATTGATATTGATATATTTCTACTGTATTCAATCTGTTATTTTGGCAGGTTGAAAGTGATAGAAAATTAAATTTAAAACAAAATCAGCGGCGAAAATTATTGAATGATGTAAACTACATAAACCAAGTACTTTGAAATATTTTGTTTCATGAGGCCTTTTACCTGCCAGGATTGTAAGGACACCTCCAAATGAATTAAGTACAGTAGATTTTAAAAGTTATGTAATTTTCAAAATTAGGACATTTACTCCCAAGCTGATTTTCAAAGCGATTACGGCAGCGATGGTTGGGTTTTAATTTCATTATATTTATGTTTAAACAAATAAATATGACAACAAAATGGATTACACTAAATCAACAACAACGATAACAAGTGGTCAAAAATAAAGCATCAACAACAATAACAAACTACCAACATCCATCAAGAGAGAGAGAGAGCAGAGATACAGAGGTGTTCAACTGTGGCCAGCAGTAAGTGCAGCGTATGTAGGCTGGAAACATGTGTAGCAATATGCCTACAAAACCAGCAAAAGCAATCTTATAATATGGGTCAATAAATTTAAAACAAAAGCTTCAACTATTCAGCACACACTGCTATCCAGTGTCCGCCAAGTGTTGAGTGGAAATGTGTAATCAATGCAATTCACCTATTTCGTTTTCACTGTAGCCCAACGCCGTACAGCCAGCATGACTACGACGTGGTCCATACGACGAGTAGCTACAGACATCTCGTCGAATGTTAATTGTGAAAATGTGTACGAAAATGGGTTTTGAAATACTTGTAATTCATTACATTTAACACTGGCACCACTACTCACTACGTCCTACATGGACATGCGGAACAAATGCTTTATATATTTTGGGGGAAGAATCCAACTGTTTTGTTTCCAGCGAAATGTTCCCTTCACTTTTTGGCTCAAGGAGTTGGGAATATAAGCACCATCACCAATCAATTGTCCGTCCGGGTGGCCACTCGGGTGGTCATTCGTCCGTCCACCCGTCTGGCCTAGTTTTCGTACATCGTGTTTGCCTGAAATAGTTCAGGTTTCTGCTGTTGTTGTTTATACTAATTTAATTTCAATCTATTTAAAATGTTGCCAGCAGCACAACTCACACATTTCTCGGCTAATTTCATTTTTATTATTTGTTTAAATGGCCAAGTCACACGATTCAACCAAATATAAAATGCTACAGATATTTCGTTTCGCATTTTAAAAAAAAAAACTGAAAATGTAATTATTTGTAAAACTGAAACCGAAACGATTGCATTCAACTATACTTTGTTAAATCTTGTTTACAGTTTTCCATACCAGAGTTACACAATCCCTCTTTTCATTGAATGTGGCCAAAACGAGGCGGCCAGATATTAGTGCGGCTATAGCTGAAAACGTAGAAGTGTAAAATGGCATAGGGGTATTTATCGTTTTAATCGCACAAACAGTTTTACCTCTGCCTGCCCTAGTAACGTCGGGATAGAGTTTAGATTTGCCTCAGCAACGTTGATCCTTGGCTAACGTCTGGCGGGATAATTTGTTTCTTTTTGGATATTTTTCTCTGTCGTAGGATTTGCTTTGAATTTGTTACGCTAACCAATACAAATGATATGCACGTTTGTTCGATATTTGATTAAAAGAATGCAGCTGAACTAAACGTGTTATGAACGGTATAAATAATTTACAATTTTGATAATTCAAATGAACGAAAATCTGTCAAATTAAGCTGAAAAGCGTTTATGTAACTTGTAATTCTGGGACTACAGGACATTTGGATTTGTCAGGGTTTTCAGGCAAAATACTTGGTCGTGATGAGTTTAGTGGTTAGGGTGCGGGATCAATTTCATCATTTGTTATAATGGCGGTCACTTCGCTTTGTGAAGGCAACATACTATGTAGCCAAATCGAATGAATGATTGGAATCAGTGGTAAATATACATATGTTTATGTTTTGCCCTCGTTACACCATCGGACATCGCACCTTCGCATAGTGGGGAAATTAGATTTAAAAATGGGTCACTCTCTCGAGGCTAATTGGGTAAGTAACGTCATTCAAATCTTTATAGTTGTAGAAACCAAGTTTTATTAAATCACGTTGTTTAATTGAATTTCGATTTTATGTTTTTTTAACATCCAAAAACCCATTAAAAATTTTGACTACGACATAAATTTAATAAAAATATATAAATATTCTTTACATTTAATGATAAACCTCCATAATACTAAACAAATTTTATTTTTCCCATGGAAATTCACACAAAAAACTATGCTACTGTTGTATAACACTGACAATAAATTTACCCACCATTAGCATCACATCGTTATAAGAGTGAATCGCACTTCGAGTCCGAGCGGCATCAGCAACATTACCAAACATTTGCACTCACAGATCTCCAAAAAAGAAACACCTTACGTAGATATGTTTAGACCATATGTTGAGTGAAAAAACGCCTAACTCACTTTGCGGCCACAATGCCCCAAACGACATTAAAAATCAATGAAGTCCCAAAATCGCTATCACAACAGCAACACCGACTCCAACCAATAGAGATGGACGCACACAGTCACATCTCGTGGAGTGCCATGATTACCAAGACCCTGCTAAAGGTTAAAGCATCAAGAAAACACCATTTCATGCATATTCAAACATCTCTAGACCAGACCACTGCAACGCCAACAACATCGATAACGCCACCACCAGGCATTTTGGGGTAACTACGACTACGAGTGAGTGATTCACTCAGTCACATTCAAGTACACTTGAGTATGCAACTAATGCGAAAGCCAATTCGATGCTACAGGAGAAATATACAACAGTAGAAACTGTGTGAGTTGGATCTGCGGATTTCTATCTGCGCAATAACAATCCAGTAGTATATGGTATACAGCTCTGACCAAAAGATAGCTCTTCTATGGTTACTTTTTTCAGATGCTCCTTTGAGTTCCAAATATTCAATAGAAACTTCAAATATCAAACCTGCAGTTGTCGATCATTTTCCAATATATCAGTTCCAATCGTTGGCGACAAGATGATGTTGTACTTCCATATAATATTAATATTCGTCCGTTTTAATAGAAAAGTGTAATTCAGTGTACGAGTGATCATTTGTGGTGCAATGACTAATGTTCGTGGTTATTGTGCACGAGAGTGTATGTTGCAGTATAATTTCTTCCGCTCTTTATTAATGCCGGCATCATAGAGAAATAGGTTATAAAAAAAATAAATGGTTTCCCGTTACATCCCATGAAGGAATTGGGGAGAGCTTCTCGAATAGGAATAGGTTATATAGTTGCTAATTAGCCAATACAGTTTGGAACTGGTGTAAAATATCAAATATGAACTTACTACTGCACTAGAGAGGTTGGCTATAGTCGATCCGACAATATTTAGAGGACAGCAAAATGCGTCCCTCGACTAGGCAAGGAACTTGACCGACCCCAACACATTGCTAACTTCCCCTCGATGAAATTTAGAAAGCTAGTGCGATAGCCCGATGACGCGCCGACGGCTAAGACGACCCAAGTTAATTGGAAAAAATACACTGAATGCGTTTAGTGATATTTTCAAGGAGAACCTTACTATAACGGTCATCGATAGAGCACTTGTACATAGATACATCTTCCGAAATAAATGTATGAGTGTTTTGGCAGCCCTTAACTCCGTATACTACAGTCTGTAAATATTTTCATGTGTCACCTCCGACTTCTATTATGCAAGCTGGTAGCAAGGCCAACTTAAGCTCATTTCGATTTAAAATAATCGATATATTGAGCTATAAACAAAGCCACTGCTAATGTTTGAGTACTCTGGCCAAGAGCCAAACTAGATGTCATTGATAAGAGTGACACCCCGTCCCGTCTAAGAGTATAAATACTTAAATAGGTACTTTCTACATCCTCCATGGCCTGTTAACAATTGGGTTAGGTGGTAGTCCACTACCCCGTGACACCTGTTGATCCATGTTTCCACCTTCGGGATTAGTTTGTACGTCCATCTACCGTTTTGCGAGTTATCCCATCTATATTGCCACTGTCTTATTGAGGCCTCTGTTTCGGTTCCGCGAACTCTCGCTGTTATTTCCTGTTCCCGTATTTCGTATCCTTGTACAATCTCCTTGACTCGTCCTCCAGAATATCAATGGGTATGATTCCTGCTTCGATGGAAGTCGTGCGGTAAGCACAGCAGACTCAACATCTGCATCGATGAGATCTTCCTCCTGGAGCAGCACTTTGGAAACTTGACCATACTGGTGCTGCGTATAGCAGTGAGGAACTGACCCCTCTGGATATCATAGTCCTCTCATTCTGCCGATGAACTCCTACATTCGGCATCATTCTCGCTACGGCTGAACTAACATTTGCCGATTTGTCTCGGATATACACTACTCATATATGTTTATTAAATGTTAGTCTCGAGTCTATGATTACTCCTAGATATTTTAGCTCATCCTTAGTTGATATCCGTAGTGCCCGATGTTTATTTTTAGCATTTCCTTCCTTGTATGTCTACTTATCAGTACAACTTCCGTCTTTTGCTCCGCTAGCTGGAGTCGGGCTTTAATCATCCACAACTTAATAGCGTCTATCGTCTCATTTGCATATAGTTCCACCTCATCGATGTGTCTTGCAACGGTGCCTACTGCTATGTCGTCTGCAAACCCGATTATACTAGACTCGTCTGGTATTTCCAGTACATAATGTTCCAGGGCAGTGGTCCGATAACCGACCCCTGAAACATCATATGTTATCATCAGTTTCGTAGCATAGTTTCCTATTACTTAAATAGCTTTAAATTAGAGTGAGTGAGTCCATAGAGTGTAGTTAACATAATAGAAAGCTTTCTTCACATCTAGTGTGATAACCGCACAGTACTTATTTTGTGCTCCCTTTCCTTCTATAGCCTCTTTCGCTTTTTGAGTCACCATCCGAATGGCATCTAACGTTGTCGACCTTGCTTTTCGGAAGCCGAATTGTTCGTCCGACAAGCCACCACAATTTTCAATCACTATCCATCACTATTTTCAAGTCTGTTGTAAATAACCTTCTCCAGTATTTTGCCATTGTATCCAGGAGACATATTGGCCGATATGACGAAGTGTTTCCTAGGCGTTTGTCAGGTTTTGGAAGTAACACTAAGTAAGTAAACACCACGGACCGGAGAATGTGCATTCTCTAAGACACTGATTTAGGAGTAATAAAAATATGTCCGGATTGTTCTCCACTGCCGCTTTAAGCGCCTTATCTGGTACCGCATCTGGACCTGCCGCTCCAATTCTACATATATTTTACGTATAACTTTCATAAGTTCCAATTTTACGTATAAGTCTCATAAGTTCCACTTAGGTCGAAGAGATAGATACCTGCATCCATCAATGCCAGTGAGGAATATGTTAGACGCCCAATTAGAGCAAAGTAAACTGAGATATTCCATCTTCCACTTGCAAGGTTGGAAAGTTGAAGAACTCGAAACGACCATTATGTTTGTCATTAACACCGATTCACGTCCGATTGCCTGACAAACTGATCGCATCATTTCGTGCGACTTTGGTCAAATTTATCAAAGAGATGTGACTGCCACTGTTGATATTGCGGGAAAGGACACGTTATTGTTTGATTTCAAGTTTATGGCTGAACCTTTAGATTAAATATTCGGCTGGAAAACACCGACACGTTATTATCTGATTTCAAGTTCATGGATGAACCTTTAGATAGAAGGCTGGAAAACACCTACAATGTTACCAACAATACAATACTGGAGAGCGGTGTAGCGTCAAATTTTGAAGTAACTACAGACAAACCTCCACCACTACAAGGCTGTCTCTATAGATCATCTTCTCCAACCAAACAAGTATGGAGTTGATGTTGTTTTCATCCAAGAAACCTGGACAAATCATGCTTAGATTTGTGGATGGTAGACCCAGAATTTCAAGCTCCCTCGTTTTTAAAAGCCAAAATCTTGTATAAAAAAAAAATGTTTCCCACTACATTCCATGAAGGAATCGGGGAGTGCTTCTCACAACCAGTGAGCTGTGCGCTTCCTAGTTTTGTTCTGACTGATTGCGACCTACAGTTTTACACCTGTTCCGAACGGTATTTTTGAGAAGAATTTTCATGGCTAAATACTCGATAGTGTCGCCGTCACTATGCAAGGTAACCGCCGTCGAAAGAAATTTTTAAGGTGGTCAGAGCATTGATCGAACCCAGGATCTCAAGTACAAGAGGCGCGCACACTACCCATTGCACCACCGACGGCCAAAATCTTGTATACTTCCAAGAATAATTTGAATATATGTATGTCTTTCATTTAACTATTGCAGTAGAGATGTTAGCACTACCAATGTGGAGACCAGCAAAACCACATCGGACACTTTTAGAGTATGTTCTGTCCACTAGCCTTTATGTTTGTAACCAGGCCAATGAGCCCACCATTGTTACTAAACATAGACAACACGAGTTGGTCAAAGGATGGAAGGTATCGACTGAACATTCGTTTCCTGCTCGCAGTTACATCAAGTTTTCACTCACACGGTTCCAATAAAGTAATACAAACTGGACCAAGTTCAACCAGAATTTGAATGGCTTTATGAACCAGTTAATACTGCCGAGATTGATGATCTTACTGATGGTCTCACCTCAGGCCTTAACAGATCATTTAACTCTGCATGTCTCTAATGCTTCTACAGAGGTACAAAAGTGGTGAAATAAGGTCCTGCATATCCTGAGAAAGTCTTTCGGAATAAGCCTAGGTCCTCAAGGATGGAGCGAGATTGGAATGCTTGCAAATAAAACTTAAGGAATACGAGAAAGAGCTAAGAACTTCCAAGAATGAGGGAATCAAGACCGCATTAGAGACATCCAGATTCCGAAGATATATGGTGCAGAAAATATTGTGACTAATGAAATACTAAACCGGGCAATAGAAAGTTTTAAACCTTACAAATCACCTGGCCCTGACAGTATAGCTCCAGTGGAGTTACAAAGTCGACAAGCTGAATTAAGTTGTCCTCTTTTCCAGTTAAGTAAAGGAAGTATAAGGTGATATACATTCCGAACAAGGAAATACTTAAATGTGACGTTAACAGGTGGTCCAAATACAGGTATCCTTTTAAATCATAGGTTATTTTGAATCTGATACATTTTTTATGTTTGAAATATTGACTATCAGTCAGTACCATACCTCCGCTACCCAAAATGGGCCGATTAACGCTTGAACAATATTGGAAACTATTGCAAACTACAATCTCTCATATAATTGGGCTGAAAACCCATATTTTCCGACGAGGCGCATTTTCATCGCAGCCTCTATATCAACAAACAAAATTGCTATATCTGGTGAGCGGAAAACCCGCACGTCATTCTCGAGAAGCCAATACATTCACAGAGAATGACAGTGTGGTGTGGATCTTGGAGTGGTGGCATTATTGGGCCATTTTTCGAGAATACTGCTGGAAACGCCATTTCAGTCAATGACGAGCGCACATAGCCATGATTACGGACTTTTTATAGGCTGAAATGGAAGATATGAACTTCGATAATCTTTTGTCTAACCAGGATGTTGCACCATGTCACACATCTCATCAAACAATCGATCAATTGCGCACTAAGTTCGATAATCGTGTTATGAGCGGTCTTGCCGATGTCAATTGGCCACCTCGGTACTGCGATTTGCACGCTTTAGACTTTTTTTGTGGCGTCCCGTTAAAAACCGATGCTACACTAATAATCGAGAAATTATCCACACCCTTTAGGCTATTATCGTCCGATCCAATCGTGAGATACAAATAGAAACCATCAACAAAGTAAAATGACAGAAAGAGCTACTGTTACGGCCATATGAACGAAATCGTGTCGCAAAACCATAGGAATATTTGTTATTTATAATAAAACCATAGGATGTCAAATGATATTAAGTTTAGTTATTTTAATTTAATTTTTAAAACGGTACTTGCATTTGGACCACCCTGTATACTCAAAATGTCCATGTCTAACTTTTTACTTGATGCAGCCCTTAGTGTAGTCTTTAAAACTATCCCCTAATGCATCAATAGTGACTGCCACTTTCTACCTAACCTAACTTAGTATATATTATAAATATTGATAACTTCGAACTCGACCCATTTGATGCCAAATAAGTTGCGGGATTATAACCCATCCTGCGATCTCTGAAGAGGACAAACGCTTTGCATGATTGCTTTCCAAACTTGAACTAAGAAACCGCAGAAAAGGTTTGAAGGAGGTCAAGTATTAAGGAAGGTTATTGTTATCGGTGTCAAAAAATGCTTCTCGAAGTAACTTCAATGATGGATCCCTCATTTTTAAATACAGATGATCTGTGTCCTTCAAAAATCTCAAACTAGTTGCATTGATTTTTAAAAATCAATCTTATAAACTTTTTGGAATATCTGTATGATACTTATGCGCCAACGCCGACGCCATTAGGCAAAATTACCGCACAATATTAAGCAGCTGCATCTAGAAATAGTCCGTCTGTGTCCATACTCGCATTGATAGTAACCACAGGCATAACTTCTTATATGTAGATGGATTTGATCTTTGTGGCCCCCAACGTCATCGTCATCATTTTCAATTGATGGTATCTGCGAAGCATTCATTACAACAATAGTTCGACGTCAAAGAACGTTTTCAAATATACATACATACATACGAGTATATATTCAGTTTTGAATACTATTTTGGTTTTAACGATGGGAAGAAAAAACGCATTAAATGATATTTAATTTATTTGTTAAGATGTTAAAGATTGATATTTGCCTGCGTTTATTTACGATGTGTCAGATGGAAAAGATTCCTATGTTCATGTTAGAATACACATACAAAAATTTTGGTTCGATATTTATGGGAAATTAGCAGTGTATAAATTTAGAATTTCCCACTCAGTTTCAGCTGCTTGCAACCTCAGCAACAAGTTAAAAAATAATCTAACTGTTATGGATTTATGTTATATTTACAGAAATGTCCTGGTATAAACAAACATTATTTGACTACTTTTAAAGATATCACTCCTGATGTTGCAGAGAATTTAAAGAAACTTGGGTTCTTGGGATGATTCGAAAGTCGGTTCATACAACTCAAATAATTGTGTTAGATTTGAAATGCAATTTCATACATTTCATTTTGTATATCCTTTAAAAACTTTCTCAAAAACCCGTCCGGAATCGATGAAAAACTGTAGGTCCCAATCAGTGAGTGTAAGGAGCTCTCCCCAGTCCTTTCATGGGTTGTAATGGGAAACAATTATTGTACCCTCGTCCATAGGATGGGGGTATATATCATTTAATACGGAAAAAATGTAACGCATCGAAGGAGCCATTTAAGACCCTTAGTATCTTTGGACGAAATTTGTTTTACGACATTTTAAGACGATTGACCTATGTCCGTCCGTCTATCTGGCTGGCTGGCTGGCTGGTCATCACGACAACTGCCGTAAATCTTTACAAATTTTGTCAGTGACTATTATTTGTCAATACTGAGTTTGGGATTGAAAATGGGCGTTTTGACCAGGCCCCTTCTAGTACCTCCCATACAAATCGATACATTTAGCACAAATTCATATTTCTTTCAAACCTTTCTTCTGGTAGATGTGATTAGCTTCAACTCACACACCAGTTAATAATCTGTAAATGCCATTTAACTGGAGGAAATGGGCGAGATTGTCACGCCCATTCTGGTACCTCCCATACAAAACTGGATGTTTGGGTGAAACACTTCCGACCTTAATGAAATTAGGTATAAGGCTTCACGTTATCAAACGCCAATCAGCGATTAAAACAAGGGTGATTTTGCCACGCCCATTGTGGTACCTCCCATACAAAAGATGTTTGGTCGTCTGCTTGTTCGGCACGAGAAGTTCCGCAACACCGAACCAATCTTTATGAAAGTTTGTACTAGTCAATATTTAGTCAAATAAAACTTCATAATGAAATAAACCCCAAATGTAAAAAGCTCCAATTTTTTTTTTTTTTTGGGATAGTTTCATTGTGGTTTTGGGTTTGGGGGTTACTTTATCTTATTTGGGGTTTATTTCATTTCCGCAAGAAATTACCCTTATGACAATAATGAATTCCTCTAAATTCTTTAATAATAATATTATAATTAATAATAACTATTTTGGGGTTTATTTCATTTACTTGGGGCTTGCTTCATTGGGGGATATTTGTTTTCTATTTTGGGGTTTATTTCATTAGGCGGTAGTAGAGATATCTTTTGGGGGTTCTTTTATTTCTAATTTGGGGTTATTTTCATCCTGTTTGGGATTTATTTCATTTTTCATTTTGGGGGTTATTTCATTTGATTTTGGGGGTTGTTTCATTTGGGATTATTTCATTTCCGAGTTTGGGGGTTATTTCATTGGGGGTTGTTTCGTGACGCCAAAACTGTCCTATAGAAAATGTGCTGTTTTGTCGCACCCATTCTGGTACCTCCCATATAAAAGTTGGGCGGACGACCGGTTGATCGACACGATAACTCTCGAGAACTACAACCGATCTTAATAAAATTCGGTACTAGGCAATATTTTGCTAAAAGCTACTATGTAATTAATAACTGACTATTGTGCCACTCCCAGTTTCGTACCTCCCACACAAATGTTGGGCCAATTTCCGGTTTGTCGCCTCGATTTCTCCAATAAATCATAACCGATCTTAAGAAAATTTGGTAGTGATCAAAATTTTGGCAACAACTTTCCATGCCCATTTTTATACCTCGCATATAAATATTGGGAGGGAAATTGGTTGGTAGTCAAAAAACTTCCCCAAACTCCCCAAAAATATTTAGTGCAATGTCAATCTGCTATTGAATATGGTCACTTTTGAGTGTGTGCGTTTTTTAACAGAACTCATACTCAATAGATGAAACAAGGTGAGGGTATGATTAAGTCGGTCCACTACTGGTTTTAATATCCTTTACCATATGTAAATGCCTGAAATACTAGATCCTGGTATGTGCGACAACGTATTTTGAAGCACCTTTTGTTTGAATCGGAAAATCGACAACTGACCAGATTTTCACGCTACGCCAAATCCTGGAGAAGACACACGAAAAACAAATCGACACCTATCATCTATTTACCGATTATAAAGCGGCCTTCGATAGTTCGATACGGGAGAAACTCTATGAAGCAATGTCTGAGCTTGGTATTCCTGCAAAACTCATACGCCCTTGCACGATGACCTTGACGAACACAAAATCCGCAGTGAAAGTTGGTAAGGATCTTACCGAACCTTTCGAAACTAAGCGAGGCCTCAGGCAAGGCGACACCCTATCGTGCGATCTCTTTAACATCTTAATGGAGATCATTATGAGAAAAGCTGCAGTCAACATGAATAAAACCATTAGCAGCAAAAGTCACATGCTGCTCGCGTATGCTGATGATATAGATATCATTGGGAGCACAATTAGAGAAGTTACTGTGGTTTTTTCGAGAATTGAGAAGGAGTCAGCAAAAGTGGGTCTAACGGTAAATGAGGACAAGACAAAATTAATGGTTTCAACGAACAGGGCCTCCACGCGATTAGACAAAAGCGTGAACGTTGATAACCGTTATAACTTCGAGGTAGTGGACGAATTTATATACCTCGGATCTGCCGTGAACAAAAGCAACAACGTCAGCCTTGAGATCAAGCGGAGAATTGTGCTTGCGAATAGATGTTATTTTGGGCTAAGCAAGCACTTTAGAGATAAAGCCCTCTCTCGAGTAATAAAAGTCCAGCTGTACCAGACTCTCATTCAACCTGTCTTGCTTTATGGCGCAGAATCCTGGGTCCTATCGCAAGCAGACGTAACATCTGTAGGAGTCTTCGAGAGAAAAATACTCTGGAAAATGTATGGCCCTATAGTGCACAACGGCGAGTATCGGCGACGCATGAATCATGAGCTGTATGAGCTTTATCCTGACATTGACATAGTTAAGCGGATCAAGATAACGCGATTGCGCTGGCTAGGCCATGTCAGTAGAATGGATGAAGACGAACCAGCGCGAAGGGTTTTCGAAACCGAACTCGAAGGAAGACGAAAAATAGGAACACCAAGACTTCGCTGGAGGGATCAGGTTGACGAATCCCTGCGTACACTTGGTATTGCCAACTGGAGAAATAAAGCAAAAGATCGAACTGGTTGGCGAAATATGTTATTTTCGTTTTGTAAGGTCCCTGACCATCCGGGGTTGTCCGAGACCGGATAAGTAAGTAAGTAAGTATATCAGGAATTTAAAGGTAAAGTGGTAAGTCTATTTATGAAACTGATCCTTAAACAGTTTACTCACATGCGCTCAGATTCCTGTACAAAATCCAACTGACATATAAATCAAACATTTGTCTCTTATCGTAATCGGATATCGTGCTAAACATGTGCTCCCACAGATCATACTCGTATGCTGTCAGAATTGCACTGGTCACTAGCATATCATCTGTCAAAATGTGTACTTGATTTCTTTTTAATTTAAAATACTCGTATAATACCAATTGCAACTATTACCATACATTTCTCTCTGTGTATATGTGTTGAAAAAACATCACTTCCAATCTTGTCGATGCAAAAATGCAATTAATTTTTATTGCCATTGATTTAAGAGATCTTTGATCGATTAAATTCTGACACAAAGTTCTGCCACACAAACTTTACACACAATCCATGTGGGCTGACACCGATACTCTAGAACTGCGCAGGGGAGGGATGTGAAATGTCAAGCAACAATTGAAATGGGGTTAAACGCATTGGAGCCAATGCGATAACTAGAATTTACATAAATTTATTCAGTTTTTGTTTGTTTGCAATTTTGTTAGCCGAATTAAAGTGTGTAAATAAGTTATGAGTGTAATAACTTTGGAGCCATATTATTAAATCAATCCAACAATTAGAATGTTTATGTAGGTGGATTATGGATTGCAATTTCAAGAATAACAGACACATACACATATTTATAAAATGGAATAGAGAGTTATGACACAGCAGATTAGATCAGATATTGGCTTATGATCATTAACAGGAAATATTGCGGAGAATGAACGGGATAGAGATTTGTTTGTGGTTTTCTCTATTGGCTAAATGCGGTGAGTAGAATTTAATGTCATCATTTATACATTTTTCTGGATACGACGTATTTGTTTCCAGTTCAATGTCTAGCAACTGGATGTAACACAGTGAACTGGAAATTATTAATATAAAATACAGTGGGACTATAAGTAATAAAATGCACGAAGATAATGGATTGATAGAAAATGTAAATTGTAATAGAATTGTCGTGATTTTAGAGAAGACTAAATAGGGAATCCATGGGTAGCATTTGGTTGGATTTAAATGCTACAATATAGTGTTAAATAAAACGGTAGCTCCTTGAAAATTATATTCATTTTGGTCAAATACGTGCTTTTCTATAGATCAAACACTCGGGTATGCTATCTTGAAGTTTATTTTTATCGTATTGTGTATAAGTTCAGAGAACTATGGCAGTTTCTTTTTTATAAATATCTGCAAACACTTTTAAGTTATAAACAAAATTGTATCCCATTACATATCATAAAGGGACTGGGGAGAGCTTCTCACAACAAGTAAGTTGTGTGCCTTCAACTTTTGCACTCAAGGATTGAAACCAACAGTATTACACAGTACTCGATAGCGCCGTATGGCTAAATTCTAGGTAGCATCGCCGTCACTAAGCCAGGTAACCGTCGTCGAAAGAAATGTACATAGGGGAAGTCTGTTGAGAGGTAGAGAACTACGGGCAACAAGAGGTGGAGCCGGAAAGACTAACGCAACGCGCGAACGTGACTCGTAATCTTTAACAGGTGTTTTCTCGAAAAGTTGTTTTCTGACCATAGTTACCTTTCCGTAGACCAGGTCACATATTCACCTTAAAATGGGTTAGTTTCCTAAAAAAATAAAAATTTGTATACAGACAAAAATAAGGACAAAATGTCAAAACTGAAATAAAAATGTATATGGGCTGGCCATAGGCCGACATAATTTATTCAAAATAAAATGATCCTAGTTTTATCAGTAGATGTTAGGAAAAAATTTACGTATGTACATTAATTAGCTGTATAAATTTGAAGAAAAGTTGGAGAAATAAATGAATTTAAGCTAGAAGAAGCTAGTCAGGGGTTACTATTAAAACACATTCTAACTGGTACCACATTAAGCAAACCAATATACTTTTTCTTTGCGTGTTATTGTCAAAAGGCAATTTAAATTTAAAGAATAAAAAATTCTAACCATATAATACATTTTTTCAGACTCCCAGATGAAGGTGACAACAAATGGTAGAAAGAAAAGCTGAACGAAGGTTAAAAAGGTTACAACGAACAAATAAGTTGTACCAAAAATTGCATATGTTGTGTCGAAGGGTCCTAAAGTCTATAAACCAAGGACTTATGTACATTTATGTACCTTATGAAACACTTTATGTACTTTGTTGAGTATGTTATATACTTTTTATTAATGGAATGTAACTTTTGGTACAAATTATGTTAATAATGTCAACACCGATCCATATTCATTTATTGGATCCACTGTTTCCTATCTCTCTATATAATAGCATTTACATCTCGTTTGCGTTACGCGAGCTGTTCCCGCGTCACTCGTTTTACGCCTTTGAGACAAAAATATACGACTCGCTAGCGCGTGCGAGAAAAAAATCAAAAAAACGAGTTCGAGAGCGAGATACGTGGGTTAATTTAGATGTATTTCCGCACGCACTCGCGAGTCGTATATTTTAAAATTTTTTTACATCTCATGATTTACGAGTAGGTGCATTTTTCTACGCCTCGTTTTGCGGATCGTGGCGAGTGAGCTGTCTGCGGGCGTGCGTTTACGATGCCTGCTGTTCGAAATTTTGAGTGAAATGAATATGAGGAATTCATGTTCAAATAGTCTTAACTTCTGACCGCATTTTCCGAAACTTATGAACTTTGATTTCCCTAAAAAAAATCAAATAGTTTCAAAGAGAAAAAACCAAATGTTTTGAAAAATTTTAAATTACTATTTTATTCTCATTTTTTAATTTTCTTTTCCAATTTTCCTCAATTTAGGTATTTTTATTTTTCTTTAAAATATTTGTAATAAAATATATGATTAAAATAAAAGTTGTAAATTCGATTTATAATTTTGTTTCTCTTTTATTTTTCAAAAAAGTTTTATTTCAAAATGTTTCTCAGATAAGGATCAGACAATATGAATGATGGGAATACAGCAAGAAAATTATTTGCCGATGCCGAAAGAGCATCTGCAATAACAGGTGTTGTTATAAACCTTATTTAAAGATTTATAATAATCGTCGAAGCACTTGCGTGCGTGCAATAAAGAACTTAACGCGAAGAACACATACTACAATAAAGAGAATGTAGCAGAGATCTATCAGAGGAAGCACAGAAAAAAAGGAATATGAATTAGAGATTTTATAGAGAGCATAATACCAGTAAAATGTCACATTTTTCAAATGAAGATTCATTGTCAGGTCCGTTCATCTGTACACTCAGAAAAATCGTTATTTTGTTGTAGTTCTGGTGCAAATGTAACTTGTGTTTGGAGCGTCTCATAAGTATAGTATACTTGTGTCCAAACACATCGTATTTGCTATTCAATATTACATGTTGGAGGCACTATTATTAATATTTTATACTACATGTGTTTGTGACCCAACTATAGGTGTGTTTGGGATACAAATACACCTGTGGTTGTTGCACTATATACTCTCTATTGAGAGCAAGCAAATAAAAGAGGTACAAAGAGAGATTATTCAGAGTCAAATTTGTAAGTATGTATGTATCATTCAGTTAGTGATTGATAAAAATTCCTGAATGAGTGTGTAAGTTGCAGACAAAGTGAAATTTCTTACATATGTTGCATTTTAGTTTCATTTAATCAGACGTCAATCTGCCATCTGACAGAGGATGTCAACTGCCCTTGGTTCAATAATTAAGCATGCTGTGGGAAAAATATCTATTAGTGGAATATATTTGAGATAAGTGTCAAAAGAATAAATAAAGGATCAGACGGGTAATATGGTCTGCGTTGTTGCTTTACTTGTTGCGTCTGTCATTTGTATATATGTGTACTACCCAAGTGAGAAACGAAGAAACGATTTTGAGGAAAGAAACTGAAAAAAACAAGAACATGAAGCCCTAAGCCTTAAATGTGAAATATCCCAATCGGTTCAAAAGTTACAGAGTTTTGGCCAACGGAAAACGACGCTGAGCCACTGCCCGGCGGTCTCCCCCCATAAAAGCGGCGACAGTATCAAACCAATCTCAAACTACAAATAAACCAATCTCAAAATACAAACAAACAAAACTGGAAAGCGCACTTCTCACTGATTGTAAGAAGCTCTCCTCAATTCCTTCCTGGGATGTAATGGAAAACCATTTTTTTTTTGTTTTATTTCTGTAACTGCGAATTACAACTTGAAATTTAAAATTTATCGGAAGCGGAAGACGTTATATTTTTAATGAAACTTTGTGCGTGTATTACTGTGTATCCATAGATAATTTGTTGCTGTCCAAAACTTGTATTTGCAACTTTTTATTTCGATTGATCCTACTATGTATGATCAAATCATGCAAGCTGAAAAAATGGCCCCAGCAACATATTGCAGGAAACATGTACATGTTTGCCAACATTGTTTTCATGAATTGAAGATCTGCTGCCTTTTGTTGTCTGTCTCGTTTTTGTTTCCCGGTTTTCAACAAGCAAAATCACATTTGGGTTTCAAAAACATATATTATAGTCCATTAGTCATTGTGTCACAAACACGTTATATTGAATAGGAAACACAGTGTGTTTGGGCACAAGTATAGTATATTTGCGACAAGCTACAACACGTTGTATTCGCATCCAAACAACAAAACGAGACAGATTTTTATCTCTTTAAGGAACCCAAACCATTATAGTTCTATATATATTGAGACATGTGGTAAAAAATTAGCCCATTCACACGTATTAGCCCATTTGCCAACCGTGGGACATGGCTAGAAATTTCTACTACTCCTAAGAGGAGTCAGTGTTTACATGTATCCAGTTTGGATGTGATCGCCACTGCATTAGTAGGTCATTTATTTTATCAGCATATGTGCCAGATCCCAAATGCACTTTTTTTCTGACCAAAGTCAAGAAGAGTGAAATAGTTTTGGTATATTTATCTTCTTTTCATACCTTTTGTCACACTGTTTCCGGGCTGTGGCCATCAAACAGTAGTTGTCATCAGCGTCATCCATCCTACGCTGTCATTGAAGTGTAACCATTTTTCAATTATCATTGGTTACACATTTTCTTCTAGTTTACCAAGGGAAAAAACGGAAAACATGACAATGGAAAAAATGTGGGCATTTTCATATTCAATTATTGTGGTTTCCGTACTTTTGTCAAACAAATGCGAAAAATCTTATAAATAAACAAGAAGTGTCACAAATCACATTTAGTTTTATAACAGGCCAATATAGGTATTACATTCCGGAGCACCACTCCTCGCTTCGTATTGGTAACACGCAACGCGATTTTATTTCCTCTTTTTCGAATTGGCAAAACATTTTCATAACAAAATGTTAATTAAAAAATCTACTACGAATAAACATAAAATCATATCGAATAACACAATGCTCAGTACACAGCTTCGACAACCCTCCGCCCCATCACTGGCACCACAATCACCCTCATATTCAGCAGCCGGAGCGGCGTCATCCAATACTCATCATCATCGGCATATTGATCGTCATCAGGATATCCTCAAGCTACATTTGAGTGGGCACATTTCAAATCAACAACGCACTTGTGCGGTGAGGTGGCACTCATGGTGGTGTTTATCATCTGTAATGGCAATTTTAGGTGTCATCGTGCTGCCATTGGCACCGCAGTGCGAAGCTGTTGGTTATTCATACACACGTTTCAGAGGTCCCGTCTCCGGTCCCGAACACCGCATCTATCTGCATGATCATGACACACATAAGAGGGGAGATGCTGTCGAAGAGGATGTTGCTGATGGTGATGATCAGGCCGCACACTTGGATTATGTTGCCAAACCGGAATATGAATTTGCATACGGTGTGGAAGATGCTCAAGCTCACATTTTGCACAATCGCAATGAGATGCGTGACGGTGACGCTGTAAAGGGGGTTTATAGGTGAGTTATGGTAACGTATAAACACTGTGAAATAACAAAGGCAGATAGCAGTTCCCCATAAAATGAAAAACTGAATCATTAGAAATGAAATAGAAATTTCAACAAAACGGAAGTAGCGAATGGTTTCAAAGTAATTGTGGCATTGAGACACTTGAAATATTACTGAGGTTTTAATATCAAGTTCCACAAGATCATGGGTGTTTACAGCGGCTCAAATATCGGAAATGTAGAAAAAGTGTTATTCATACACACCGATACAATGTCGTTCAGTAATGGGAGTGCAATCGAAGGGTTATTTAAAACATATAAACACCTCTCTTCCTTACGTTTTGATATAATATTCTTCAGTAAGGTCTGTCTGTCATTCTCGTCTGTAGTACACTGTACGCCACAGGATATTTTTGTTAACCAAAATTTAGTATAAATAGTTGCCAGGTTTTAGATATACTTTTTTTATTTATTTGGTTGATTGTTCATAATACAATTCGGTGCTTTAGAAAAGAGATATGTGTGTTTTTATAAAATGATTAATAAACCAAAATATCATTGGATCATTTCGTCATGAACTTAGACTATTCAAAGCAATGTCAATATCGGGAAACGGACATACGAATGACAATGTCGCATATACGAATGACTAAAATCTGTTCTTAATAAATTAACTAAATGATTTTCGGAAATATTATACACATCGCGGTTTGCAGGATATCAATAGCAATGTGGAACAAAATGTAGGTTTCCAAATGACTACATTAGGTTCATATAATCCGACCGATGCACTTTTTTGTCCAAATAAATTAAAAAATCAAATACATAAATATTTTGTTGAGCCAATATCTTCGGATTGAACTTCGAATTGAACTTGGAGTATTCTCGAAGCGTAATTTTTAAATTCACAAAACAATGGGACACAATGTTCTGAACATTTCAGTGGGGGCGGCCTAGAACAAAAATTTGTTCGTTTTCCTCATTTACATGCTGAAAAAACAGTCCCAGCCACATATTGCAGGAAACATGTACATGTTTCCAAGCATTGTTTTCATGAATTGAAGATCTGCTGTTTTTCTGTTTTTATTGTCTGTCACGTTTTGGTTTTCAGCAGTTTTCAACAAACAAAGCCACATTTGGGTCACAAAAACCCATATTATGACCTATAAATCATTGTGTCTCAAACATGTACTATTGAATAGCAAATACGATTTGTTTGCACACAAGTATACAATATTTGCGATAAGCTACAAACAGGATAAAACAATCAAAACAGATTTTTATGCGTGTGTTTAAACAATGTCACGAAAACTCCACTAATATGGACAGCTGACATCAGTTGAAATTCAAAACTTATCAACTAAATTTCTGAAGACATAATTTTAAATTGAAAATATATTAACTGAAATTTAAAGACATATAATATTAGTGGTATTCATGTAAACGCGGAAACTGCGAAAACTTGCGCAGCAATCATTGCTCATCAAAATTGACTGATAACTTTTCTACATTAATGCAAGTTGTTTTGTATGAAAAATTTTTTTGTCCTAACGTTTGCTGTCCAAGTTTTCGAGGCTCTTGCACGTTTACAAAATATTGTGAATCTTAAAATATTTATAAAATACAACGATGGTACATTAAGGAAAGTCATTCATTCGTTCCAAGTCAAAGCGGACAATGGAAAATAATCTATTTAGAGAGATATAGCCATAGTAGGTTCAAAAATTAAAAAAAAAACGTTCGTGTCTCTGTAAATTAATAATTTTAAATAACCACACAATAGTTTAAAAACGAGAATAGTTCTTGAAGGTTTCAGAAAACTCGAAGACATGTGTGTTTTTGTCCGGTTTATGGAATGACCCATATGAGGGGAAACTCGTGAACTGCCCAGAGCAAAAATATAAGTTTGACAGTAGTCTTAAAGAAACTTTAACTTTTTTTGATAGCTTGTTGTAGACTTGCCAGACTCAAAATTGTTTCTGCCTGCATGCTGAAAATCTGTACTTTTATATTGTTTGGATGCAAATATAAGGTGTTTGTAGCTTGTCGCAAATATAGCATACTTGTGTCCAAACACATTGTGTTTGCTATTCAATATTACATGTTGGAGACACAGTGACAAATAGGTTATAATATATATTTTTGTTGCCCAAATGTGGTTTTGTTTGTTAAACACTGCTGAAAACAAAAACGTGACAAACAACAAAAAGATAAAAAGGCAGCATATTAAATTCATAAAACAATACTTGAAATATATATTTTTCAGCGTGTGGCTATTTATTTTATATTTGTTTTTTCAGTATTAAGTTTTTAAGTTCATGAATAGACCCACAAACGCACAACGCTTGCAAATCATTGAGTTTTATTTTCAAAATTCGTGCTGTCTGAAAAATGTGTTTCGCAAGTTAACGCATTTTATGGTCTCCAGCAAAGAGTCTCATTTTTAGCCCAATGAGTAGGTCAATAAACAGAATTGCCGAATTTGGCCCGAAGAGCAGCCAGGGGCTGTTTAAGAGCTGTCAATGCATCCGAAAATGTCAGTGTTTGATGCGGTTTATGGACCGGCGGCATCATTGATCAATGAAGATGGAGCAAGATATTGGAAGAATTGGACTTAGTTGACATGTGGTTTCAACAAGACGGTGCCGGTACCAAACTTCACGCGATACCAATTGAGAGACGAGTTTGGTGAGCAATAAATCGCATGTAGTGGCGCTGTTAATTGGCCGCCTCGTTACTGCGATTGGACCGCACTAGACTATTTATTGTGGGGGAACGTGAAGTCTTTCATCTATAGGGACAAGCTAACCACTATTGCTGCCATGGAAGACAACATTAATGGGGTCACTGTTGAGATACCGACAGAAATATTAGAAAAAGTGAGCCAAAATTGGACTTCCAGAATAGACGACATGAAGCGTAGCTATAAGCAACATTTGCATGAATTAATCTTGAAAAAGTAAATTGCAGGCATTGATTTATGGATACAAATGAATAATTCATTCACATGTTATAATTTTTTGTGTTTTCTTCAATTTTCAAAACCCAAATAGCAAAAAAGCCACCTATTATTAAAAAAAAATGGTTTCCCATTACATCCCATGGAGGAATTGGTGAGAGCTCCTCACAACCAGTGAGCTGGGCTCTTCCTAGTTTAATACCCACTAATTGGGACGTACAGTTTTACACCGGTTCCGAACGGTAGTTACCCATTCCCATTATTTAAGTAATCAACGTTTTTATATAAATAATGATCGTAAAATATTTTTTGTGAGGGTTATAATAAAGTTGTTTATTTTAAAACTATAAATATTTTGAGCTTTAAAATCGCGATTCAAATACAAAATTGACCGTATCTAAAAATCATCTTTGTTAAAAAAATGGTCTCCCATTACAACCCATGAAGGGATTCGGGAGAGCCAGTGCCAACCAGTGAGCTGGGCGCTTTCTAGTTTTACAATCACTGATTGGAACCCACAGATTTACGCCGGTCCGAACGGTATTTTGAGAAGCCTATTACCTCGCTTGGATTATACACAAAAATTGGAATTATATATATTTAACTCTCGGAGAAATTCTGTTTTAAATAAACAATGTATTTAATACGCCGGCCTTATGTTGAAATTTATTTCAGATAATATTTGGCAATATTTAAAAAACAACAAATATTTTCCCATTACATCCCACTGAGCTGTGCGCTTCCCAATTTTATTTTCACTCGCAGATTGGGACCTGCAGTTTTACACCGGTTCCGAACGGTTATTATGGCTTATTACGCGATAGTGTCGCAGTCGTCGACAGAAGTGTAAGGTGGTCAGAGCAGGGATCGAACACACGTTCTCTCCGCGCAGCCGCGCACACTAACAGATTTCATAGACTTTTTTAAGTATTTTTTTCTCATAATTAAATTTCAAAAGTGCCTTCAATTTGGTCTCAGTCTCCAATTTCTAACCACTCTAATTGCGGATCCTAGATTTAAATTTTTTTGCTTAAAATCAGCAATAAACGACCAATTCTATCCGCTGCAAAAATCTGTCGTAATTTTCAATTTCCTTTCGGCAAAAACAATCCCGAATAAATGTCTATTATTGAGACTTTGAATACATTTTTTTCTGAAAAGCCATTTTTTGGTCTACTGAAAATTTTGAGTTATGGCTCTTTAATCATGAATTTACATTTTAATTGTTGTCTTTTAAATTTAATTTTCCCTGTTTTAAATTTCAGTTTTTGTTTTTGCAATTTCAAATGCATTTTTTAAATGCATTTTTTGTTTATATTTATGAAAAATTTCATTTTGAATATTATTATTTTTATATATTGATTTTTTACGATTTTCATATCAGCTCATTTCACTCCGAGTTGCAAAAAAACAAAATATTTATTATGAAATTATTTATGAAGTTAACAAATGAATCCATTATGTTATTCTCCTAATAGTGTCGTTGATCCCGATGGCACGTTGCGTGTAGTCAAATACACCGCCGATGACATCAATGGATTCCAGGCCGAGGTCATTATGAATGGAATTTCCTCAATACATGGTCAATTACAGCCAGATACACCCACAACCATATCAAATTTAAACACCAACAGCAACAACGACAATGATAATCAGTATCCATTTAATACATATCCATCGCACAACAACAATAACTATAACCATCACTACTATCCATACCACTATTCCACACCTGCTCCCCTTGATAATCCAGCAACAACCACCATACCTGATTACAATGAGCATAATGACTATGATGACGGCCAAGATAGTAATAATAATGGAGACAATTACCAGCCCCAATACGAGGTTCATGAAAAATCCAGTAATGAAGATGATGGGCATGGTGTTGATAATGATGATGATACCGAGGATGAGGAAGATCGATATAAAGTAAGAAAGGATAGCGATGATGGTAAACATAAAGACTACGACGATGATGATGATGAAGAGGTGGACGAATATGACGATTCTGATGAACTAGAGGATTACGAAGAAGCTGTGAAAAATAATAACGAGGCAAGCGACGAAAATGATGAGTATTATTGATTGGGTTCATGGCCTTTTATGCATTTCCGGGGCTTAAATTTAACGAAACAACAGAATTATATTTAGAATAAGTGGCACCCAAATAGTAGTTTAATTGGCTATAGTATTTTTAATTTTTTCATGTATATGTATATTTTATAAGGTTATTTAAAATATAAATATAAAAAAATTGGACAAACAGGTTTGTTGGTTTATTTTGGTTAGAATCATTCACTTTTATGTGTGCAAGCCCGCTCTAAGATCAGAATTTCACGTCGAATTTTAAAAAACTGATTTAAAAAAAAAAAATTACGAAATATCAACGAAATATATCCACACGTGTAGTATGCGAAATATCATCAACATGTATCGAGCAACATTTTAATGTTTCACAAAAAAATTTAACTACCAATCAATATCTCAAGAAAGAGATTTGTAGTGTAAAAGTAATTTAAATCAGAGAAAAATATAGTCGTCAATACTGATATAATTTTGGCCCATTCCGCAGCGAACGCGGACGATTTTAGTACCCGGCTTATGACATTAAAATCGCACGAGGCACTCGGTCCAAGCGGTTCGCTTGTTTGCTGTTTCGTAGGTGAAGTCTTGTAAAGAGGTGTTTTGTCCTCGTACATTTTTAACTCATTTTGGTCACAATGTCCCTATTTCAAGCCAAAATTTCTCAGTATTGGGATTTTTTAATTTGCATTGGATTTTATTTCGCATTACAAATGCAAATGCAAAAGAATAACCATTCATCGCAATAGCAATGAAAAAAAGTTGTTCAGGCAATGGAATCGGATGCCCATTGTAATGAATATGGGAATTCTTTTAATTATTTTGATTTTGTTTGACTGCTGGCAACTCAGTTTTTAAAGAATTCTATATGTAGAGGTTTGTGGCTTCGATTGTTGTTGCCTCGTAGAACTTTCCCATTCATAAACCTGTTCATATAAAATATTTGAAAGCCAATTGCGATCTTTAATCATTGAGTCAAACACAAATGTCCGATCATTCCCGTGATGTATTAAGAATCTAGTATAATTTTTTAATAAAAATGCAAAAGACCCACACAGACAACACCCTGCCATATGGGTGTTTGTGCTGTGTGAACTAATTATTTTTCTGTAAAATCTAATTTTTGCCAATATACTATGTATGTATTTTTGAAAGATATAAAATAATACAGAAATTGTGAAAAGTAATAAAACAATGGTGCAGTTGTATTAAAACGGATTCCGGTTTGTATCGACGTGTTCTTTTTGTCAAGGAGGCAATCAAAAGGAGGCAATCAATGAGGTGAGGACAGTAAATGTTCTATATTCACGTGAAACGAGAGAGCCTATTGCATACTACGCTCTTAATTTATTTTTTCGTTCAAAAGGATTTTACAATTTTAGAGGACTCAAAAAATTATACTGATGAAACTATAATGTCGATATGAATTTCAATCGAAAGTGGAATTTTTAAATAATTTTCAGTTATACTTAATTGGAAAATAAATATGTTTTAATGGTTTATGGGATGAAATACATCCTCATAGAAGAGTCCACATATTTTTTTCGATTCGATTCCTGCGTAACCTTGGGGAATTTTAAATTCTATTCAAAGAAGAAACGATCATAAACGGGTGTAGTAATCATTTTTTCTACATATCGTCACCTCAGTATTGGAGTAATAGAATAGGTTAAGTTAGGTTAGGTAGAATTGGCTGTCACAATTGACACACTTCGTTCAATGAAGATCGTTGTGATACCACGGACGTCATATTACGCCCCCATCGTTGAACGTGTAAATAGACCTTGTATGGTTAAGGGGCGTTCAAGCTATATGATACCTCATTCTGATATTCCAGAACGTGACTGGAGAAAAGACGTACGTACGTTGGTCCCTAGAGAACCAACTAGTAAAATATAAATAAGAGCATCTTACAACCAGTGAGCTGTGCGCTTTCTAGTTTTATACTCACTGATTGGGACCTACAGTGTTTGCACCGATACCGAAGGGTATTTTGAGTAGCTTTTTCATGGCTAAATACTCGAAAGTGTCGCCGTCACTATGTGAGGTGACCGCCGCCGAAAGAAATTTAAAGTGGTCACAGCAGGTATTGAACCCAGGGTATCATGTACAAGAGGCGTGTAACCACCGACGGTTACAGCTACCACAGTAATGCTCATCAGAAAAGTCTTAAGATCATTCAGTTTAACTTCCCAAATGTCTGTTAGATCCAACATTAAGAAAGATCCTAAATATTTTCTCCTACTCATAGAAAAGGCCAGGCAATAGCATAAGATGATCGACGCTCTCGTCCTCCCCTTCATCCCACAGCTCCTCCAGTAATCTTGAGCTGATCTTCCAAGGCTAGATGCGTGTCTGCCTATTAAACAGTGTCCAGTAATTACAGATACAGCATAGAGATCTCTTGTAGAGGAATGCCTGGTGTTCCTGCAATTTGTGCCATGAGACCATCTATCATTCGCACGTCTGAGCGTTTCAGTTTTTAGCATGAGCTTGCATGGAGAAAGGGGCAAACCCACATGCTCAATGTGCTCTATAGTTTCCTGGAACGTTCCTATGCCCCGGCGTCAATTTAAGGTGAATATCGAACTGCTTGGTCATCATCTCATTTAGAGATGCACGGCAGTTGAAGTCAGGAATAGAGATTGCAGAGATTTTAGAGCAGCCTGAATGTCAGAGTAGATGGTAATACCCCAGGCGGTGATGAGGTTTCATCCCAGCCAAAGGTCAACGTCTCCGATTGCCTGAACTCTGCCTGAAGTAAACTATTGGTAGCCTTTGTGCAAGGTCTAGACCCAGCTCTTTAGAATAAACTTCAAACCCTACCTTACCATCTAGTTTGAAGCCATCAAAGTATACGCCTATACACCTTCTATAACCTGGTATTCGTCCTATCTGTCCGGAATATAAATGGAGAAGTTTCTCTCAATGGTTGAAGTGGGTCTCATTCAATCGACTTTTACTGTGGTTATCCACAGATCCCTCAAATAGGCATTGGAGTGATACATATGCAATTAAAATCAAATGATTTTAAATCCCTCCAATACTGAGGGGACGATGTGCTCTCTCGTTCCACATTAGGGTGTGGCGATTTTTTTTTTACAATGCGACTCACTGGAATAATAAAGTTTGAATCATACTAATATTTTTTACAGAAGAGACCAATAACTTTTGATGAACCTCCCAAAAGTGCAATATACAGGGTGACTGATGAAAGCCGCTACCAAAAGAAAACTTGATATCTTTTTTCTATTCACTTCAATTCAACAGCCACCCTGTAGATTAAAAATCCAAAAATCTCGTTAAGAATAGCGTGACGAATGGTAACTGTCCAAATTTAAAAATGGAGGATCCAATATGCTGTTCTCTTATACTAGAGTTCACTCCGATGCACCCTGGGACAGAAGAGCCAATTTCCAGCTAAAAGTTACGTTCTGTAATTTGCAAAAAAAAATTGCATAACTTTACGATGGAAACATCTGGAATCAGTTGCACAAAAAATGTGTTGTGTTCCGTTAACACCTGTTGTTACTACAGAGCCGCTAAATCAAAATTATTACTTTTTTGTTTGTTTTCTTTTTGCCAATTCCATCCACACTAAGTAATTTAAACTCAGGTAGGATTGCCATTATTTTTTAGGGCTACCATTTATTCTCGTTGGCAACCCTGGACTACGAAAAGGAATATTTTCTCGTGTTGAGTGCATGAGTTATTAGACTGATTCAAGAATGTATGGGATTTGCAGATGTAATTTTTTTTTGTCTCCACAAGGCCGCCCCAGTTTCATTCATCAAAAGAAGTGTGCATACCAAAAATTGGAACAATCGGACAATATTTAGAGGTCGCTAGAAATTTCAACTTTTCAACAATCTTGTGGAGCACAAGATTTTAATGTTTTTGCATTTTGAATCAGTCTAATGAGTTATGTATCCTATATGCATTTTTGAATGAACCAGTCAAAACAATGTCCCATACTATACCTATTTTCCCAAAATAGGGCTGACTACATTACATAATTGTCTTCGTAATGATGTCGCCGCCATTTTGATTTTTAGATTCGAAAGCAACGAAATGGATTCAGCGACCTCAAAATAATCTCAGTACAAATTTATTGACGGATCGGATCAGTTATACAATTTTTCTTTTTACAAGGTTTGACAAGTCTAAAAGCTTTTGGCCGGAAAATCCCAGTGTGAGAGGCTTTTTTTTTTGATATTTTCGCCACCATATTGGATCCACCATTTTGAAATCTAGACAGTGGAATGTAAGTAAATGTTTTGTAAATGTTTTGATACTACCAAGATACATAGTTTCTTTTTTGTTGGGTGTGAAGTTGTAAGCTACATTGAATTTTTGAGGAGGGGTCATTATCAAAAGTTATTGGTTTCTCCAGCAAAAATTCTTTGGGTAATCCAAGGTTTATGTTTATTGCTCAGCCAGACTGGAAAAATTTTGCTCCATACAAAACGCTCCACCTTATTCCACATGTGTACAGAATTATTAAAAAAATAAATGGTTTCCCGTTACATCCCATGAAGGGATTAGGGAGAGCTTCTCACAACCAGTGAGCTGTGCGCTTTCCAGTTTTATACTCACCGATTTGGATACTCACAGAATATAATTTTTAAATATTAAATAAAAAATAAAAAAACCAAATTATTTAAACACTTAAAAATATTTCTTTCCGGTCTTAAAGACCGAATAATAAAACTAAAATGGAAGTTTCCAAAAATATACATTTTTATTGCTTACTTCAGGTTTGAATTGTCCATAAATTTTCGCCAAAAATATCAGCAAATTATTTTGCCTGGGTTCAAAATGGGTTAAAGTCACATTCATTTCGCGACGTCTTAAAACATGTACTGTTGCCATAGATCCTTTTTCTATGATTTTAAACGCGCAAAAATCTGAAACTTTGATCGGTAAAGTGTTATGCCACGTTTCACTTTCCCTTCACAGTTAGAAGTGGTCGTTTTTACATATAAAGTCTTAAAAGTATAAACTCATCGTCATTTCCAAGTTATCATACCAACTTTTGTGGAAAATTTTGATTCGCACGGAAACTGAAGCATTAAGTTCTTTGACAAAAAAAGACAAAATAAATAATAAAATATGCTTCCGATTACATTCCAGAAATGGATTGTCACAATCAGTAAGCTGTGGGCTTTTCAGTTGTACACTCACTGACCTACTATTTTACAACGATTCCGAACGGTATTTTGAGAAGCATTTTCATGCCTTAATACTCGATAGTGTCGCCTTCAACTAAGCACGGTGACCGCCGTTGAAAGAAATGTAAGGTGTCCAGTAGACCGGTCGTTATTTTCCAAAAAAGTGTCTGATTTTGAAGTGCCGGGCAGATTTTATTTCCTTTTGGTCTAAAACCATTAAATTTAAAATTTGGGGCTGATCGGATAATATTTAGTGGCCGCGCCATCAACCAAAAATTTAAATACATGAAGTATATGGAAAAAATTTATATTTACTTAATTAACATAATATATAAAAGGCAAGGGAAGAAAACAGCAATAATTAAGAGATTAAACTTATTTCTGAGTTGAGTGTAGACTTGTTATGAGTCGGAAATTTTGTCCTATATGCTTCAACAAACTGAAAGACCAATTGTTTTTGTTCTTCATTCTTCGTTAGAATGCGGTTATAATCTTTCATAAATTTCACACCGCGTTCTGCATTATCATTGACAACAAATAACTGCCGACTAAAATCCAATGCTGCTTGAAAGTCTTTGTTTTCTACCCATGTTGATGGATCGCATTGCAAAAAGGCCGCAGATAAGTTGAATGCCGAAAAGAAATATTTAGTTTTATAAGAGACAAAATCTCTCAATGAGGTGAGGTGGAGCACTTTTGGGTCCGCAATTCTTCGCCCTTCCAATAGCTTTACATTGGGTTCTATTGATTGTAGACAATTCACCATTTCACGCTTTTCTTCTAGTGAAACATTAGGGTCAAAGAATGCTAAGGCTGTAGTTTCCGGTGTTAAGTACCACAAATGTGCTTTAAATTTCGACAAAATTGTGTCAGATACTTCTTTATCAATTTCTGCGTAGGCGATGGCATTTTTTATAAATTGAAGATCCTGGCTTGGAGCTTGGATGGCGTTTGGGCATCCGTACCAGTTTTTTATGTAAATCTTCACAAGAAAAATACAAATTTCTCGCAAACCTTTGAATTCTGCTACTGTTAAGCGAAACTGGTCTCTAAAAAGAAATATTTTCAAGCAATACAATCCTTTTCCCATGAACCTTGCATGTGATGTTGAACTGCATGTGAAAAGATTCATACCATCTTCTCCAAGAAATGTCAAGGTAAGTTGAAGAAATTCTTTATAATCTGCACGGATTTGCATTTGCTGCAGCTGATTATTGCAGAATATTTTTATAGCTTCAGATTCTTCGTTACTTATTTTAGAGCGGACAATTTCATCATCTAGACCACATTTGTACAACTCGTGATCAAGGTTATCCCAAACCGCACCGAATCTGTTGAAAATGGGTACTTCGGGTGCACTTGTTGCGGAATATTTTACTTCAAATACACTTTTCAAAACAATTTCATACATGTGGTGGCGGCATGGGAGCTGAATCAATTTCCGTTCTAAAAAATTTTGTATGAAAACAGTTGCACCGCTTTTTGATCCGGTATTGGAGGAAGTTGTATCAAAGCTCATGGCGCCAACTCGATCAATAATGTTCCAACTGACCAATGCGTCACGAACAGCAGTTGCAATGTTTTCTCCCGTAGACGGTTCTACAGCGGTAGCACTGAGAAATTTTGACGTACCATCATAACTTACGAGAATTGCGATTCTATCTACTTTTTTTTTACCAAGTGTTGATTCCATTAGTTTGCCATCCCAGTGAACCACCAACGATCGAGCATTGCTTATCTATAGAAAAAAACCAAATGGATGAAAAACAATGAAGAAAATGAATAAATTATCGAGATAATTACAAATTACATACAAATCATAAGAATATAAATTAAAATAAAAAGTTACATTTTCCTGAAAATCAGTTCGAATGTTCTCTTCTTCCATTTGTCGATGTTTCTTTCGCATTTCATGAATAGATGTTCTATTGATAACTAGTTCACTAACATCCACTTTCAAAGCTTCTGCTGTAGCTATCAAAATATGTACGGCTTTTCCACTCGATATTTTAGCATCATCTAATGCAGCGGAAAGACGTGGCGTGATCCATTGGGTTTGGCCTCTTTTTTTACGTTCTTCTTTACCACTATTGACTTGGTCATCGGTAGCAAAGTCCATTGTGGGATTTAATACCGCATCATCATCATCATCCATATCATCATTATCTTCCCCTGCTATCACTTATGCCGAATCAAAAAAGTATTATTAAATTAAAAAAACACAAAATCATGTATGTATCTACCAATACTTTGCTTTAACATTTCTGAGTGTCTCCTCTTTCGCGCTTCCTCTTTATCTTTTCGCTCAATTGAACGTTTTTCTTGAGCGTACATTTTAAGATCGACACCAGCCATGCAACCCGGACGTCCCTTCTCTCTTTGTTTTAATAAAAACTGTCTGTCTTTTTCGACAGGAATCATTTGCAAAGCATTTGCATGGGCAATGTCGAAGAGATCATCCAATTTTCCAACAAATTCTCCTTGTTTACTGTGTGGTTTTCCTTTCGAAGAAGTTTTCCTAACACGGTTCCACTCATCATAAATTTTAATTAGTTTTTCACAACATTTGTGTTCTTCACGTATTGGTATTCTAGCTTGTTGCCAAAACACCGATGCCATATTTACAGATAACTTTGCACTTTCTTTGGATGAAAATTTTGCGATTCGCATATTATAAAAGAATACTTGCAAAACTTGACGATTTGAGGGTAATTTAGCTCCCAATATTTGGTGTAATATTCGGCCAATAAGAATAATATTGGAATCCACTGAACTTCGAGTAGTAATTGAAGAAGATGTTGTTGGCAAATCCGCCATTATGAAATTTCCAATTAGTGTCGTGCTAACAAATTATGTATTAATATTTTTTTTATATTTTCACACGAAAAACATGTAAACTAACTTACTTCTTTGAAATTCACACGATACACAAATTTACACAATATTAAATTCTTTTAATTCTTTTACCGTTTCTTTTTTATAATTATTTGCACTTTTTCCTTAAACAATATCTGACACGCATCAAGACTGAATGAAAATAAAGAATAAAGACTCAAAATACATATATTTTGTGTACTGAGCTATTCGCAACGGTACTTTTTTGTTTTGCTTTGCAACAGCAAGAGAAATATTTCAAAACGATATATATAGCCTTTTCATAAGTGTTTAAAATAAATAATTATGTTACTTGCTTCAACTTTCTTATTAACCAATTTTGGAAATTGATGACTTATTAGAAAGATAATTTCATTGCTAATCGTAATCAATTAGATTTTGTAGAAAATATTCTCTTTTGTGCACTTAATTTGAAGAATATTGGGTAAATATAAATTTTTTCCATATACTTCATGTATTTAAATTTTTGGTTGATGGTTGATGATTATTATCCGATCAGCCCCAAATTTTAAATTTAATGGTTTTAGACCAAAAGGAAACAGAATCTGCCCGGCACTTCAAAATTTATTTTTAACGACCGGTCTAGTGTCCAGTGCAGGGATCGACCCCACGTTCTCAAGTACTAGAACCGCGCACACTAAACATTGCACCTTCATAGACAAAATGTTTGGTTTTGATCGCACAATGTATTTTATGTTTTCCTTTGTGATTGATTACATTTAAGATCAATATGTTGCCATTTATGCCGGCCATTTTCATTTTGTTTAAAGGAAAAGTGTCAAACACGAGCCACTTTAATATTTATAGCTCAACATTTCAGGTTTTTCGACACAACTTGAAGGGTGGAAAATTACATTTCGCTCTTAGCAATGTGTCATATTTCGGGAGAGTGGTTACACCTTTACACATAACAAACTTCATTAATCTGATATGAAACCCGTCAGTTGTGCCCCTATGATCTCCAGCAGGTTTTCAAAGACAATTTTTTTTAATATTCGCCAGTTTTGTCCGCAGCTATTGCACTGTGAAATTGAAAGTAAGGCAGTCAGTCATTCACTCGTGATCCATAAGATAAGCATAAAGACATTCATGGATTCATTCATACGTCCATCCGTTGTTGTAATCCGACGACCAGACATTCATGCAGTCACTCTCGCAGACATCCACGTATCTACTTGTTCAGCATGTCAGGCAGTTGGTCTTTTCAGCCGCTTAGTCTGTTGCGGTGATTACATGAATTCCTATGACTACGGAGGCCTGTCTGACAGCAGCTGAGCGCCTGCATCTGCTAGCTGGATACTCTTGCATATGTGTGTGACCAAATGACCAGGCAACCCAGTCCGATCAGTAGATCTCTATCGGGATGAGTGTGTGTATCTGAATGATATCAACTGTAAATACTCCTTATACTTTGTATACATTACGAGTGCCTACATCTGTACATACATATGAATGAGCCAGAAGAAAATCGTTAACTATTTAAGTTGAAAAATATCGAAACCAAATAAAAAATCGCATAAATAAAAGTCGCTGGAAATTGGGTCAGTGGAGAAGCAGTCAATAACCAGTGCACCAATATCCAGTGGTTTCTCAAACATGTTTGTGTCTCAGATTTTTTTGCTATTAATTGACAGTTTAATCTCGTTTTTTTTCTCTAGACATTATTATTATTATTGATAGATCTTGGTTGTTATGTCTTTTTAATACGTCCAACATCGTCCGAAATCAGAGCAAAGTACTGTCGATTGGCTGTTAAATATGAAAAAAAGTGTTGTCACATGATTGTTTCTTTTTTTTCTTGCAGGGGCTGCTGATGTTGATGATGAAAATGAAAATGTTGTAATCATCTTTCAACAACAAGTTGAGCGATACAATAAATTTTACTTTCAAATGGGTTCTGGTTACGTGGTGGAATTTTATTCAATCTCATTTTTATCGATATCAGAGAGGTCGCACCATGTCGTATTCTAAGGTCTCTATGTAACCCTGCTTAAGAAAACCCAGGTAGTGTGTCAAATTTCACGGATTTTTTTTTTTTGGTTTGTATGTAAAAAAAACCTTCAATTTTTATATGTAACGGCTCGCAAGTCTCAAAATCATTGGAAAGTAATGTAAACATGCAATTATATAAAACAGTAAACTATGAAAATGCAACACAGGGGGGAACTTTAATTGCGTTTTACTCAAAAAATTGTTTTTGACACACTAGGTGAGATTACGTCACATCCGAATTGGAGAAGTTCTAAAAACAAAATAGCCTTACTAAATTAAAACGCTCTACTACGTCACGTTTGGAGAATATATCAACAGTATTCGCCTAATTTAAATACATTCGTAGATATATATTTTATTCTGAGATATATAGGATGATTCAATGAGATTGCAGATTTTATTTTATAAATAAACCACACCAAAATTTGCAAAATCATTTTTTGTATTTCATCATGTTTTCTAGCCATCAGGCTCTGCCCTATCCCTTCATACAATGTAATATGAAATTATTTATATATGGGTGAAAATAAACAATGTTGCACTCAACGGTCACAGCTATATAATTTTATACGTAAATGAAAAATCTATAATATGATATTTTATTTTCTGTTTCATATAAATTATCAAGCATTTCCATACATTCGCAAACCCAACGGTGACCATTTTTGAAAGTAAATTGCTTTTAAACATGTAAAATGTAAACTCCGTCCGCTGTCACCCGGTATAGGCATGGTTTTTCACTAAGTTTTTCCATTAATATTACGTTATTTTCAAACAAACCAACAACCCTATCCCATAAAGTAACTCAAAATCTTCACATTCCCGGAAAATTGAATATATTTATCATGTCACAATAACATTCACCGTAACACCGTTGCCGGCATTATTTTTAAAGAAGTATGGTCCGATGACTGCGCTAGCCGAAAAACCACACCAAACAGTGGCTCGTTGTAGCTGCACAGTATTTTCGTGAATAACATATGGTTTTTCAGTTCCAGTAATGCCCAGTTTTGTTTGTTATCGTACCCGTTTAGGTGAAGATGGGCCTCATCGTATTTTTTTTTTTTGAAAATTGACGTCAACTGTTTGTTGTTCAAGCATCCAATTGGTAAATATACGGAGCTGCAAATTGTGTCTAGTGTTCAGTTCCTGTGTCAGTTAAATTTAGTGCACATCTTCAGAACGGGGCTCTTGGAAAGGTTCAATTGGCCCACACTTTGTTCCACCTTAAATAATATTTTCGGCTGAACGATCTGTACGAAGGCGCACGGGTGTTATCACATTTTGCACCGACCCAGTTTTTTCGAATTTCTGCACCAACCGGCTGATTGTTGACTTAGATGGCCAGTTATGTTGACCGAAAAAAATCAAGAAATGCACTTCTTGTAGAACGATCATTTGCATAAAACGTTTGGATCACTTTTACGCGTTGTTCAACTGGGCATCGCTCCGTGACTTAATTTTCCAAAGCCTGAAGTAACAACTGTCTGGGAAAATAAGAAAAAACCATTAACATATCACAAATAATAGCTGCACACAGGGAAAAGATTAGTTGGAAATCAATTCAGGCATTGGAAATTCCATGATAAAGTCTATTTTTTGATTAGAATTCATAATTGTCAAAGATCAGATTTATTTGTCGATGTTATTAATAGATTAAAAATAGGTCCTACTAAATACAAGTTGCTATTACCGAACTTTATTTGTATTAACCAATTTGAGTATTTCTAAAACCTCATTGATCTGAAATGGAAGATACAACTAATAAAAAGTACAATATTAGAATTCGTGTTCAAATATTAGTTACTGTAATCATAATTTAGTTTCTGTTACAAAAACGCTTGTTGCAAAGTTACGAGTATGTATTCGACTTTTCACAAGAGGCTTTGTTGTTAAAGAGAAACTACGTATATTGGAATGTTACACGAGGACTTTGCAGAAAAACTAATATTTTAAATAGAAAGTGATACAAAGTAGTGAAAAACAATAAAGTGTATAGATATCAGCCAGCGAAGAATACATATTATCATAAATTGAGGTGAAGTGAGACTTTTAAACATAATCGTCGAATATGACGCCACTATTGACGCCTACACAAACACATGCAGACAATTGTGGACACTTGGTTGGAGGAACAATTATTGTGGATGACACAAATTAACTTAAACATGCATATGATACCCAGGGTAGCCCATTCCCATTTTTGATCGAAAATATGAAAAATTTAGAAAGATTGTCTGTATTTGTTTTTCGATTGGACCCTCCGTTTTCGAGATATAGAAATTGTTTCATATTTTCAATAAAAAAAATGGGCACGAAATACGAACCCTGATTACAAATAATAATAATTTTGTTTATATTTAAATATAAAATACACAATTTTAAAAAAAAAGTTTTTTTTTTACTTTTTTTTATAAAATTCATAAGGGGTTAAAGCATCACCAAATGGTTGTGACAGTCATCAAATTCAAGTAATTACTTTAGTTTAGCATACCAAAATATTATTTGGTACAACCGAATTAGTTTTTACATTTTTCGTTCATCCAACTAATTGAATATTCACCACTACAGGATAATTTGATTGCTAGAACTAAAACTCGATTGACAGATCACATTTATTTCTTGTTGCTGTGGCTTCAACTAAATATTTCAGTTCTTGCAACCAAAACTGAATTAGAAATCAATTGATATGCACAACATTTGGTGATACTGAAGACAATTATTGGTAATCACAACATAATAATGTGATAGTCCAATGAACCGCCAAATTTTAGTTGGCTGTAAATATAGTTGTGACAACGAATCTCTTCTCTGTGTGTGGCAATGCTTGGTATTACAATTTAATCACGCTGTATATATCAATGACATTGTCCCAACTACGAAATGACATCACTCTGAAGTTAGAGATCTTTTGTTAAAATTTTATTTTGGAAATGTTGAATAATTCTTGTATGTTTGTATAAGTATAGTAGAGACGTGCGTGTGACACGAACTTGTCGTGTAAACCTCGCGTGATTGTGATTAAAATTAAATTCAATCACGTGATCGTAGGTGCAGCTAATTCAAAATTTCAATCGATTTCCTTGATCGTGAGTGACTGCGAAATTTTTGGTACTCACGATCACCAATTATGATGCAACCTAATCACACTCATGAAAAACATTCACGTATCACGTTTACAAGTACAAACCTGTTATCAACAAACATGTACACTAGGGTGGGTCAATTTGTATGGGACCAAAAAACTTGACAAAGAGTATTGCGAAATTCTAAGAACTACGGCAAATTCTAAGAACATTTTCCCAAGAAACCATGGTTCTAAAATCGAAATCGAGCCCACGATTTTTCACTTGAAAATTTGTATGTTTGCGTAAAAAATCGACCTAAAAGCCATACTTTTGAAACTTGATGCTCTTCGATTTCGATGAATTTTCACACATACATATATTCTACTCATTGCTGCCGTTACAATGTTGTTTATTTTAGGTCGAAACTGTTTCATGTTTTATAGCTGTAGAAAGTTGGTCATCCGTAACATTTTTGGGTAATGTTAGAATAACTTTTGAATGCGATGTCAGATGGTAGCGATCAAGGTATCACCTGATAGGCTTTAACCTTCTCTTTAGAAATAAAGACACAAATGGCAAATCTAATATCGCATTCAAAAGTTATTCTAACATTAACACAGGTATCTCTTCGCAAAAATGCTGCAGATGACCAACTTTATACAGCTATAAAACATGAACCGTGGGGAGTTTCGACCTAAAATAAACGTCCTTATAAAGGCATTAACAAGTTTCAAAAGAATGGTTTTTGGTCGATTTTTTACGCTAATATGTATAGAAATTTTCAAGAGAAAAATCGCGGGCTCGATTTTGATTTTAGAACCATGGTTTCTTGGGGAAATTTTCATAAAATTTGCCATAGACTACGTTTCTGTTATACTCTTGGTCGGCAAAAAAGTGACCCACCCTAATGTTCACGACTCCCAAACGAGCATTCAGATTTAGCTGTAGTAGGTATTAAAAAAGGGGGCTTTTCTATTTCCTTGATCAGATACATATGCAAACATATCGTCCGTATCAAACAAATAAAATTCATTGTAAGACTCCAATTAGAGATGGTCGTCAAATGTGTCTATTTAGAAATGTATATTATTTGAATATACCAACTTTATTAATGTAAATACGAATTTCAGTGAGTAAACAATATAATTTTGAATTATTTTGAGCTCTGTCTGTTGTTTGCATTTCAGCCAACATTGGCAACTACAATACAAGTACATACATAAGGAATGAAATGCAAAACACTTCCATCTACCCATCCACGATCGACATTTTCCTTTAAATTTGTAATTTCTTCAACTAACGTGAAAACTTATGGCGCGTTGAATTTGACAGCTGAAGTGGTCGAAACCGTTGCGCTGCGTTTTATGAACTACCCATTAAATAACGTACCTCAACACAGGCAGTCACGGAACAGCTGTAACATTTTGTAAGCTACCAAAACGACAAAAGTAACGCGAAGTGACTGATTTACGACTTGTAGAATAACACCCTAATTCTCTTACAATACGAATTTCCTAGCTGACCTAAATTTTGGTTCATTGTGGTATTTAGAACGCGTTATCTTTATAAGAAATAAGTCATAATAATTTTAAAAACGTCATGCCCAATATTCACAGTTCTCGCATGTTAGAAAAATAAATAGAAATAGAAACGATTGGGAAAATAAAATTTGGTAATAATATATGCCGTGGGCGTGCGTGATCGTGAGTGAAATTTCAACCACGTACACACCTCTAAAGTACTCAGTTGTCACGAAATTTTGGTGGGAAAATTTGACATTTATCTTTGAACGGAAATTTTTGTTGCAGACAGTTACCACTTACTGTCCCTCACTTGGTGTTTCATTTTTTATTTTTTACGAACTTTGTTTTTGACGTAGAATACGTCTTACCTTACGGTATGAGGAGTCATGTAAGGTTTTTATTGTTGTAATCTTTATTTCATTGAATTTAAGGAAACGGCTAGATGAATTTTTTTAAAAATTTTTTTGTAGGTAAATGAAGATGTTATCTTTCGTTTGATATACATTTCATATTGGTTGATATAATTCTAGTATTTTAATTTCTCAAATGAAAATTGTTTAAACACATACCCTCAAACATATGTGTGGTGTTTGGTTGAGTGTTTTTGGTTGCTCAACATTGCTTAGGAACATGTATCTAGTAAAAAGTGAAACGAACAGCAAGCTAATGTTGCTTGGCAACATGTATCTAGTAAAAAGTGAAACAAACAGTAAGCCAACGTAATAAAGCTTTTTTGCGAAAGCTTCAATAAAGCTGTTGTAACATTAATTTTGAATTGTAAAGCGTAAAGCTTTCACACAACGCTCGAATGCTAATGCGAAGACTCGATAAGGTAAACCTTTTTGAATATTAGGGCGGCCCTCTCAACATTCGCAGAACTTATTTCAATAAAAATATTAATTAAAATACATAAATTAAATTAAGTTTAAAAAAATTGAACATAATATTTTTTTTTTAAACGGACTTGAATCAAATGCCGTTGGTAAATATAAAAATTACAGCAGACAGTTGTCCGAGGCCTTCGGCCACGGACTGTCCTTGCAGGCTGTGTCAGAGACACGGCCATTAAGTTTAACGTAGAATACGCCATCCGATAAGACAGAAAACATATATAACAATAAATGATAAATAATATAGGCAAATGAATTTATTGTTGTATATGTTTTCTGTCTTATCGGATGGCGTATTCTACGTTAAACTTAATGGCCGTGTCTCTGACACAGCCTGCAGGGACAGTCCGTGGCCGAAGGCCTCGGCCAACTGTCTGCTGTGATTTTTTGGTTTTTTTTTTTTGGTTGTCAAAATAATATAAATGCCAAACAATTATTTTCAAAAGATATTTTTCGTAACTTATACACGTTAACTCATACAAAATTAAATCCTGCACGTTAACATGTATAATTTTAGAAGTTGAGAATAACCCCGATAAAGTGTTACCAAGTTTGACTTTGTTGTATGAAAAATATAAAATGTATGTCATTCCATTTCTTATATTTCCACGACGTTTCGAAAATTATGATGTAAATATAAGGGGTAGTTACTTTTTTTTAACAAAATATTTAAGTTGTTTCTTCTTCCACAAGCAGAATTCCAATATAATACTGGAAACAAACAACAACTAAAGCAAACCCAAAAGGAAGTGAATTGAAGAAGAAAGCCGAGGAATAGCTCGATTCACAAACAAATACTTTCACCGATATTCTCCCATGACTCGATTCGCAAGAACTGCGTCGGTTCTGTCTGTTTGATGATCTTTGTTTTGTTTTTTGATACACTATGCACTTTTTGGTAACTTTGTGTACTTTTTTGTATACTTTATGTACTATTTGCATACACTTTATGTACTGTGTGGTACACATTTTAGTACCGTTATGTATTTTTGGTAAAGTACTCCTGGTGTGGTACATTTGTGGTACATTTTCTGCACTTTTAAATGCATGGTATGGTAAATCAACGTTGTATGTAGTTTCTGGTACATTGTATGTACGTTATAGTACATTTTATGTATTTTTCGTGCAAATTATGGAGAATAAATGACGACACCGATCCACGTTCATCACTTGGACCCATTTGCACTTACTTCTCTGCTCGCTTGAGTCGTAAAAGTGCGTGCGAAAAGGCCTGGTTTTTTTTTGTTTTTTTCTTCGCACGTTCTTTCGAGTGGTATATTTTTTATGACTCGTAGCGATAGAACGGGCTGTAGGTGTTCGTTTACGATGCCCGGTGTAATTTCGGTGATACCCCAATGTAGCATTAAAGTACTGAACCATTGAAATCCAAATCTCGTGGTTGAAAATTTTGTTTACCCAAACATCTGTTTTCAGTACTACTAACCAAGTGAGACCTCATATATTACATTGAATGTTTTAGAATTTGGTTTTGTGTTTGACTTTTAAATTAACGAATTGACAAATACAAAGGAAGAATTATCAGATGAAGCCAAGTTGGTTATACTCAGCGTTTATGCGTTTTTTCGTAACAGTTGATGTTAACTTATATAGGTTACGAAAGAAACGCCCCTAATATCTCCACAACTGATTTTGTTCACGAAAGTTTCGCAAAGAGTTGGTTACCAAGCAAATGAAAAGTGAGCTTAATGTTCAGATCGCGAAATGTTCGTTATTTTTTATGAGAATGAAAATTGAATTTAAGCTGAATACGTGGCTATCGAAATATTTTACGCAACCGAACCTGACAATCTACAAGAGGTTGTACTCCCCTGCAGGTTTTGGTAGACAATTATTGTTGTTTAATTTTTGAAATTTTCTTAAATAGTTGAAATAATTTAGAAAAGCTGTTTATCAAACTACAATTTAAAATCAATTAACGCATTAATCGGGACTTGAATACGTTATGCAGCCAACGCCAATTTAATCGAAAAGATTTGGTTAAAGCCAGTTCATAGATTACATTAAAAATCTGTTGATTTCTAACGAAATGTTTCAGTTGCTCAGTGTTGCTTGAAATTTCAATATGCAAAAATGCGGTATTATTTTAATTAAATTTATTTACTTTGGAAATTGTTCACATATCAATTCATCTACCAACCGCTGTGAGTATCCGCTGACAGCGGGCAGCAGCAACAGTTTTGGTCAGAGCAACAAACTTTAAGATTCGATAAAACAAAATATTGATATAAATTTTGCACGCAATTCGTTAATACTCGTATCAAGTGTCTGGTTTTGTGATCAGACACAGTTATGTTTATGCTCGCTGTCATATGGAGTTTTCCTTCTTTTTTCCATTTTGAGATATCAAAGTTCGTTTACGATTTCAACTTGGTTGGCGGTCTTTATTCACCCCAGCAATGTTCGCAATTCTATTCAATTTTCTGGCAGACATTGTGGGTATATGCCGGTCATGATTGATCCTTATTCCAAAATGCTATTAATTTTTGCGGAATGAAATACGAACTAAGTTTATTAACCTAGGTAAAATATTGTAGATCAACCTTAAAATTTGTCCAATTATTTTTGTGATGTCACATGTTTAAGTAGTCAGCGTAGGGAGTGAAAATGACAACAAACGAAAATAAAAGGCCTATTCATAAAATAGGCCTCACATCCACAGAAAAATTAAGTTGAGACAGCCGAATTAGCCGTAACTGAATTGAAAGGCTGTCACAACTACACTAGAGGTCATCACAACGGATGATTTTTTTTTAAATTTATTTTTTCAATTTTCTGTAAAATATTCATCACAATTCGTAACAGAAGGTACATGTATCTAAAAGACTAATCATTTCTAAAGTATAATTATTTTCTAACTCTAATTCGTGACTTCACATGCCGCAGGAGAGAAATACGTGGATCGGAAGATGCTGCCAGCATGTTAAAGAGATCCTCATTTTGCCTTACCCTTGATGCTTTGAATGTGTTCTGCAATTTATATTTTTTATAAAATTTGTTAAGAGACTCCGTGCTTCTTCAGAAAGCTCTCCAATTGGCAAACACTGGTACTCAAGATGCCCGTAGTTTCTCATATTTCTCTTTGGAAAGTTCTAAGTCCAAAAACAGGGTCAAGGCTTCTTCGGAACCATACTTTTTAATGTGTGCGTTTGTGGGCGTGGGAATGCTTTCTTTAATTTTTTTTAGTCGCAGTGGGCTTGTATCAACAACAGATTTTGTAATCTGCGACCGTCCGATAAATGCTTCGTGGTCAAGTCATTGGTGGCATCGGCAAGTTTCCTCTTTCTTGTGGAAATTGAACACTCCTCCATACTTTTTTTTGGCCTTCCTTTGCTCCTCTGGTTTATCTACTGCCAATATATCCAGGATGGTGACTTCATTAAGCCAGTCCTTGTATTTGAGTTGAAGTTGTGAATGGTTCGATTGTATTTCACCCATTTTGCCTTAATTTTTGCATATAAAGGGTTATCCATTTTGCGGTTTCAAAAGTAAACGTAAATAAAAGACATATAAAATATTTTTTTTCATGATATTTCTCTTTTCTTATAAAGTTTGAACGTTGACATTATGAGTGAAACACTACATCATTTAAATGACCACCACGCGAAGTGTTGCAAGCATTGATTCTTTTGAGGTAATTTTCGACCACTTTTTGACACATATTGGGCGGTATCTCAGCCATAACTTGACGAATGTTGGTTCTTAAGTGCTCAAGAGTTAAAGGTTTATCTGCCTAAACACGGTCTTTCGCGTAGCCCCACAAAAAAGGTCTAATGGTGTCAAATCGCATGATCTTGGTGGCCAGTTGATATCGCCACGACGAGAAATTACGCGGCCAGGAAATATCCCTTGCGATAAAGCCATATTCGCTCGAGTTGTGTGGCATGTGGCACCGTCTTGTTGAAACCACATATTCTCCAAGTCGTATTCTGCAATAGCAGGCAAAAAAAGTCGGTTATCATATGACCATAACGCTCCGAATTGACGCTGACAGTCGTTCCATCGTCGTTATCGAAGAAGTAAGGTCCAATCACACTTTCGGGCCAAAGAGCGCACCAAACAGTGACAGTAATGGCCTCTCTTCAATTACTTGAGGATTCTCAGGACCCCAAATACGACAATTTTGTTTATTAACATACCCACCGGGTGAGAAATGTGCTTCATCGCCGAAGAAAATTTTGTTCGAAAAATCGCCGTCCACCGCCTGTTGTTCAAGCACCTATTCCACGTATTTACGACGTTGTGAATGGTCAGCTGGCTTCAGTTGTTGTGTGAGCTGGACTTTATATGGATGTAGGTGTAGATCCAAATGCGTATTTTGCCATAATGTGCCGTAAGACAGTCCTAATTCCTGAGAACGACGAGGAATCGACACATTCGGGTCTTCGGCAACATTTTCACTTACATCAGCGATATTTTCAGCGGAACGAGCGAAACGATGATCCACAGGCCTTACAATATCTGTAACCGCTCCAGTCTCTTCAAATTTCTTAACAATTTTGCCAATTGCTTGCGTAGTTGGACGATTATGTAAACCATAATCACCTCTTAAAGCACGATATGTGGCTGTGCCAGAATCATCATTTTTGTAGTAGGTTTTAATAATTTTTAAGCGTTGTGTGATAGTTAAGCGACCCATTTTCGTCAACGTCAGACTTTCGACTGAAAAGAAAAAAAATTGGTTTAACAACTCAGTTTGACAGATGTCGAATTCCAGCCCTATACTTTTGAAACCACGAAATGGATAACCCTTTATCATACAAAGATTATTTGTTAGACTTTTGCTTCTCTCAATATTTCCGTATAAGCTATCGAGTTCTTCTAAAGCAGCTTCCGCGAAAAACGTTGGAGTAGTCGACTTTCTAAACGGTTCCAATAATTTTAAATTGTTCAACGCCATGTCTTTAGTACTTGTTGCGCCAACTTTCAGTCGTAGACTAATGCAGGCATTATGCTTATTTTGCAATAAATAGACTTAAGCTACCATGCGTAAAAATGTACCTGAATACATATGGATTTAGGCTGAATTATGCAATTTTGATATTTTACACTTGTCCAAATAAGATTTGTGCCTACCTGTAGGGACCGTCGGTGGTGCAATGGTTAGTGTGCGCGGCTCTTGTACATGAGATCCTGTGTTCGAACCCGGCTCTGACCACCTTAAAATTTCTTTCGGCGGCGGTCACCTCGCATAGTGACGGCGACACTATCGAGTATCTAGACATGAAAAAGCTTCTCAAATTACCGTTCGGAATCGGTGTAAAACTGTAGGTCCCAATCAGTGAGTGAAAACTGGAAATCGCATAGCTCAGTGATTGTGAGAAGTTCTCCCCGGTCCCTTCATGGGATGTAATGGGAAACCATTTATTTTTTTTATTTTTTGTAGGGACCATAGGTCAATATTGTTATTGACCATTTTTATGCCAAAGTAATTTTTAAATGAGGTGCGTACCTGCTAATTTCAATGAGTAGTTTTTTGTGCATCCTGTGTCTGTAACAGAGTATTGGGAACAGACTTTGCCAGAGGCTCTCAGGCAGACAACCGACTTTAAATGCACGGGATGCACGCCATACAATTTCTGCAACCATGTCTTTTTAATCTTTTTTACCTGTAGAAGCCAAACGGGCATGTACGGGCAGATAAAACCTTTTGAATTATGTAATCAAAGAACATATTTTGAAAATATGGCAGAGGTAAAAAAATATAAATTTTTTATTTCCCGTCAAAGTTGATAAATAGTGAAAAAAGGGATAGTTTTTAAACAGCGATTTACCTAGAGAAACCCAAAGCAAACAGTAATTTTATTTTTATTATTATACATTTAGTAAATACATCAAACAATTGGAAAAAAATGATTCGTTACCTAGTTTTGGTGATATTACACCTGAAATCGCACCAAATTAACTAAAAATGGTGTATTTTTTGAAAACCGAATATCGGTCAACTTTGAACGGTTATGTCTTCTAAACTAAAGCTCTGATATTATTAAGAGTAGCATATTTCAGATCGTTGAAAAGTTTCCTATAAGATGCGTTTATTTAAAATTTCGTAGGCGCACATGAAAATTTTGATTTTTGCAACCTCGTTTGCTCTACGGGCGCAACTGTGCGACGTCCGCAACTAACCTCTTGGTAACTCTTATTTCAATGGACTGACATTGAAGTATTTACTTCAAAACTGTTGACAACTGCTTGTGCTGCGCGCTATACATTGTACATTCTATAAATTTTTTTCTATTATTAGTATATTTGATTTCAGAATTTTAAATGCCAGGTTTGAAATATATAGAATGGTATTGTGGTAACCGAATTCAAAATTAATTCAGTTGTTGTTGAATTTATGAGAGATTCGGGTACAGCAACCGAATTTACGCCAAATTGGGTCGTTCCAACCGACTTAAGACCACATTTGTTTAATGCGACCGAATGGATACCAAATGCGGCTGTTGCACCTGAATTCATGCCACATTCGGTTGTTGCGCCTGAATTGAAGCCACATTCGGTTGCTGCAATCGGATTTGGTACCAACTTTGGTTGTTGAATCCGAATTAAATTCAAATTCAGTTGGTGCAGCTGATTTTGTAGAAAATTTAGTTGACAGAACGAATATAATTGAAGATTCAGTTGTCACAACCGAATGACTTATGAAACGAGGTATCTTGAACAAAATTTCAGTTGTGTGGACTAAATTCAGTCGTGACAACCTCAATTCGGTTGTGGGAACCTCAATTCGGTGGCACCAGATGAATTTACGGTTGCTACAAACAATAAACAATAAGTTCTCTGAGTGCAACAACCGTCGGTGGTGCAATGGTTAGTGTGCGCGCCTCTTGTACAGAAGATACTGATAAATTTTCGGCGACACTATCGAGTATTTAGCCATGAAAAAGATTCTCAAAATACCTTTCGAAATCGGTATAAAAACAGTAGGTCCCAATCAATGGACAGCTCAATGATTGTAAGAAGCTCTTCCCTATCCCTTCATGGGAGAAATGGGAAACCATTTGTTTTTTATTTTGAGTGCAACGTGTAGCAACGAACCTACAACGAACAACGAAAGGACAAAATTAAGTAATTAAATAGCAATCAGTCTCCTTTGCGTTCAGATCTATAGTTATGAGTACGGACCACAGTGGTTCAGAATCGATTTCCAAATTCTATAACTTTTGATGTAGTAAACGTTTTTGAGTTCTGTAAAAATCCGATTATAGACAAAGAATCAAGGATTATTCTCAAATGCTACCATTGAAAATAGCATAATTGGGTATATTTTAGAAATTAAACCAAAATCGACTACTTTCCTTATTTTGCAATTTGACATTGCAATTATTCATACGCCTACAAAATATTAAAATTTTTTCAATTTACAAATTTTCATTATTTTCAAGTTTTGAAAATTTAAAAATGTTGTGTTCTATTTTCAACTTTCTTGAACTGTATCTCATACAGTTTTAAAGGTTTACTTTGATTATAAATTGCTATTTCGCAGGTTTAATACTAAGCATAGGTTTATCGTAGCATATATTTTAAAAAATATAATTTTTGAAAAAAAATTGACTTTGGACCACGAAAACTTTTTTAATTTAAACACCTTCAGTGAATTTAATACACGTTCAGAAAGGCGACAGTGTTCCACATTTTTTCTGGGGAACTACTGTCAGCCTTATTTAATTTGTAAATAGCGTAAATTTAGTGAATAAACTCAGATTTTTAGTTTCAAAACGTGAATAACTACGCACCTGCAAATATCAGAAAATTGTCCTACTCCTGAGCTTATATTTTTTACCAAAGGAGCGTATTTGAATGTGTTATGCCCAAAAATCACTAATATTACCCCATTTAGCAGATAAATCGAATTGCTGCAGGTGAAATTTAGTACAGGGCAAACATTGTTGCTACCCCTGGATATAATTAAAATTCACCTCAGTGACACCCAAATTCAAGCACGGGCATTTTTAAATAATTTTTGTTTTAATCGGCATGCTTATCTACTATATTGTTCCTAAGTCGGTTCTGTTCTCACTTGAACTCGTCTTAGTTAGGTTTAGGGCAATTGAGAACGCCATATTCAATTCTCATCATTTTGATATCTATGCTGTACTCTTCCGGGAGAATCAACTCTACATTGTCAGCTAGGGTTGCCGGCCGTACTTTTTTTTACTAATTGTACTTTGGTCTGCATAACACCTAAAGAGGTACGCAAAAGAATATCTTTTCAGCCTCTTTACTTCTTTTTTTTACCTTATTTTGTTCTGCCAACAATAAATTAGAAAATGTTAGTTCTTATTGCTCCTTGGAATTTCAGTTTCTCATTCTAATGCGGCATCTGAAATAATATCCAGCTTGATGTTTAATTTTTGTAGAAAAAAAAAACTAAATACATATTTAATTGAAAATTTTCAAAGCGAATTAATAATAAAATGTAATATTACGTACACTTGAACTGTTTGTATATTTTTTAAAAATGGTAAAAACGTAATAGTTAACCACGTCCACAAAAACGGTAAATATTTGTAATTCCAAAAAAAAGTTGTAAAATAATATTTTTGATTATTAAATTATAAAACAATAAGGTTATATTCAGTATTAAAAAATTTTAATCTAACATAGATTACACCCATTTTACTTTTTAAAAATAAAATGTGAAACACCTGACTAGTTGAAGTTTTTATTATAAAAAAATATGTGTGATCTCTTAGTTTGTTCAGTTTTTCTTTAATTTATAAATTGTTATTGTTAAACCAGTACATAAGTTTCAGTCGGTGAACCGACTTAATCATACCCTCATCCATTGCGTGGGAGTTCTGTTAAAAAACGCCCGTACTCAAAAGTGACCATATTCTACAGCAGATTGACGACATTGCGCTAAATATTATTGAATACCCAAATTAGTCAGTTTCCCTCCCCATATTTATATGCGAGGTACAAAAATGGGCATGGCAAGTTGTTGCCAAAATTTTGATCAGTACCAAATTTTATTAAGATCGGTTATGATTTATTGGAGATATCGAGTCGGCAAACCGCAAATACGGCCAACTTTTGTATGGGATGGTGGCACAATAGTCAGTTATTAATTACACGCTAGCTTTTAGCAAAATTTTGCCTAGTACCTAATTTTATTAAGGTTGGTTGAAGTTTACGAGAGTTATCGTGTCGATCAACCGGTCATCCGCCCAACTTTTATATGGGAGGTACCAGAATGGGTGTGGCAAAACAGCTCATTTTCTATAGGAGAGCTTTATTTGGCTAAATACTGACTAGTACAAACTTTCATAAAGATTGGTTTGGTTTTGCGGGACTTCTCATGCCGAACAACCAGACGCCCAAACAACTTTTGTATGAGAGGTACCACAATGGGCGTGGCAAAATCACCCTTGTTTTAATCGGTGATTAGCTTTTGATAACGTGAAGCCTTATACCTAATTTCATTAAGGTCGGAAGTGTTTCACGCGATTTATCGGATTGACAACCCGGTCGAACACCCTGTTTTGAATGGGAGGTACCAGAATGGGCGTGATAATCTCGCCCATTTTCTCCAGTTAAGTAGGCATTTACAGATTACACAAGGGAACAAAATCGAAAAAATTTTGATACCATATAAAACCACTATTTTTCCTGATGTATTACGACATCCATGTTACAAAAGTGGACAAAATTTGAAATTCTATGGATAAGTGTTTTTTTAATAATTTTTTGAGTAAAATTGTCCATTTTTAAAAAGCTTGTTCCACGGAGTTTAACATAACTCAAGAACGATTCATCCCACTTTACTAGTGAATACACCAAATAATTTGCTACTAAAATACCTACAAGTTTTGTTAACATTATTTTTTAGCCTGCACAAGAGTTGCGGAGTTATCCAAAAAGTTGTGGTGAAAAATAATATTTTTCAGCCAAAATGTATACAATTTTTTTTTTTTAAAAAATTATAAAAAATCCTAATCGGCAAAAAGTGCTCGGTTTAGCACTTTGATAGTAAAGCCTGACCTGCTATGAATAAAATGAGACATTTCATAAGAAAATCGATGGATAAATTTTGATTTTATTCACAATTAGGTAAAGGTACCTCATTTTGTCCAAAATATAGAAATTTTTTTTAATGATTCTGAGAATGAAAAAAATCACAAAAGACGATTGTAAATTCTGTGAATCGTAACACGTTTGTATTCAACACCTGTGATCTTGTTACAACCCCTCACAAAAAAGAGTTTTGTAAAACACCCCACACAAAAGGCACTTGTTCTACCTGTTTACTGCAATAAGAAGCTAAAACACACTTGACAATCACACCCGCAAGCAATATATATAATAGTTCAAGTATCCTTTCTTAATCATTCAACAAGTGTACGCAATAGTGAATAGTCTAATTTACCCAAAAATTAAATTCAGAAAGTTTTCGTGCAAAAACGACCCGAATTTATTTTGTTACGTGTGCGGTAAATACACAGCCTTGAAAAATAAACAACTTTTCTCAGATGTAGTACAAAAAAAATATAAAGATTGCTATAATATAAATCCGCACAATTTAAACCAGCATTGGACACCGAGTACTATATGCATGTCATGCCGATTGAACTTATCGTCTAACGTAAAGTAAGTATAGGTTAATAGATTTGGAATATTTTATACTAACAGTATTTCTTATCTAAATTTTGAATTCTTCATATTCCTTATTTCAATTTTTTTCATTTTACAGACGACACTTGGAAATTTCGAAGCCTATGCTATGGAGAGAAACAGCGAGCCACGAATCTGATTGTTATTTTTGTTTAAGTACAACAAGCGGCTTCAGAAAACATATGCGATGGTCTTACCCCACGAGGTCTGCTGATGGGTTTACACTTGCAGTTCTACATTCGGAAGAAATTGCAAATGCAAAAGATCGGGGTGAAAGCTGCAGTCAAGTGCTTTCATCTTCACCAGGACTCTCAACCACAATTATGTGTTACCAATCAGATAGTTCAGATCCAGCACTACCATCTACATCTGCAAATGACGAGTTCATCCCACACAAACATTTCTCGCCGAGATCATGGAATCAAGACCAGCTTAATGATGTAATTAGAGACCTTGGATTGTCGAAAAAATCTTCTGAATTACTTGCGTCCCGGATGAAAGAAACAGATCTGATAACTGAAGAAACTAAAGTATTGTATTACCGTACTCGGGAAAAAGGCTTACTTCATTATTTTGCTGAAGAGGATGATTTTGTGAACTGCACAGATATATTTGGTTTGATGACTTCCATGGGCTTACAGAGATATGATTCAAGCGAATGGCGTTTATTTATCGACTCATCAAAACGCAGCTTTAAGTGTGTCCTTTTGCATAATGGAAATAAATTTGGCCCCTTGCCGATCGCACATACAACCTAAGTAAAAGAAGCATACTCTGTAATTGCATTGGTCATGAACAAGATAAAGTACGATGAACATAAGTGGGTAATTTGTGTTGATCTAAAGATGGTCAATTTCCTCTTAGGTCAACAAGGCGGCTTTACCAAATATCCTTGTTTCATATGTTTATGGGACAGCAGAGCTAAATCAGAACATTGGACGAGAAAACAATGGCCTACTAGGGAAGACTGGTTCCAGGTATGCCAAATGTTATAAACGAAGCTCTAGTGCCCCGAGATCGTATCATATTACCCCCATATCATATTACATTAAACTTGGTCTGATGAACAATATGTTAAAGCACTTAACAAAGATAGTGAACGTTTCCAGTACATTTCAAGGAAGTTTCCCAATCTGAGCATGGAAAAGCTGAAAGCAGGCATATTTGACGGCCCACAAATTCGCAAATTGGTGAAGGATACTGATTTTGGCAGTTCAATGTCCGAAATTGAGAAGAATGCATGGGATTCGTTTGTATGGGATATTAAAAATTTCTTAGGAAATAACAAGTCTGATGATTCCGCTGCGCACATGGAAGAGATGTTATCTCACTTCCAGCCACTTAGATCGTTTTCCTGAAAATCTAGGAGACTTGAGTGAAGAACAGGGTGAACGATTCCACCAAGATATCCGGACAATGGAGGAACTATACCAGGGTCGGTGGGATGCACACATGATGGCTGATTTTTGCTGGAGTATTCAGAGTAACACTTCGTCATTCAAGAATAATAGAAAATCGTATAAAAGAAAATACCAGAGTTTGTATGTAGTTTAAATTAATTATTTATTTATTTTCTTATTTTATTTCTTATTATAAATTCAACTAATAAAATGTAAATTTTAATAAAATATAAAATGGTTTTAAGGTTCAATCAACCGAAAGAAGATTATTAGCAACTATGATTGTCAATCTTCGTGTTGCATTCAGGTAGAACTGGGTTTTTACAACACCCTCCTTGCGTGTGTTTTTACAAGAGCACAAGCATTAAATACAAATTTGTTGCTGCTCAATGTAACTATTTTCAATCGAAATTCATTTTTTTTTTCATATCAGAATCATAAAAAAAAATTTTAATTTTTTGCTCATTTTTGTTGCAATTGTAAAATTTCAATATTCTTGACGAAATGGGATACCTTTACCTAATTGTGAATAAAATCAAAATTTATCCATCGATTTTCTTATGAAATGTCTCATTTCATTCATAGCTTTACTATCAAAGTGCTAAACCGAGCACTTTTTGCCGATTAGGATTTTTTATAATTTTAAAAAAAAAAAATTTGTATACATTTTGGCTGAAAAATATTATTTTTCACCACAACTTTTTAGATAACTCCGCAACTCTTGTGCAGGCTAAAAAATAATGTTAACAAAACTTGTAGGTATTTTAGTAGCAAATTATTTGGTGTATTCACTTGTAAAGTGGGATGAATCGTTCTTGAGTTATGTTAAAATCCGTGGAACAAGCTTTTCACTTTACTTAAAAAATTATTTAAAAAAAACTTATCCATAGAATTTAAAATCTTGTCCACTTTGGTTTTAAATTGTATTTTTTCCTGTTGACCTGTGTTATTAACCGGTGTGAGAGTTGAAGCTAATCACATCTACCAGAAGGAAGGTTTGAAAAAAATATGATTTTGTGCTAAATGTGTCGATTTGTATGGGAGGTACCAGAAGGGGCGTGGTCAAAACGCCCATTTTCAATCCCAAACTCAATATTGGCAAATAATAGTCACTGACAAAGTTTCATTGTCATCTGTGAAGATTTACGGCAGTTATCGTGTTGACCAGCCAGACAGACAGACGGACATGGCTCAAACGTCTTAAAAAGTCCTAAAACGAATTTCGTCCAAAGATACTAAGGGTCTAATTTGGTTTCTTCTAGGTGTTACATTTTTTTACGTATTAAATGATATATACCCCCATGCTATGGTGAGGGCATAGAGTAAATATGGGTAGAGAACATTTTTCACTCACTAAATTTCTGACATTTGTCCTCGTGTGATGTATACGTTTGATGTTGAAAAGAATTACTTTACTAATACCAGATAGAGGCAATGGTTCAGAACAACGAACAAAATAACAACAACGGCATTTCGTTTCGTGTGTTAAAATTATTGTGTTAAATACAACACAAATGTATGCTAACAATAACAGTCAATAAAAAAGTTTAAAACACATATAAATTTCACAGTTTTTCACCAAAATGGCATGAAAAATTAAAGCAAGAAGTTATTGTAATTCCACCTGGTGTATATCACTTTTCGTCAAACATCTCTCTACCACACCGACCGCATCACGAAGAGTGTGAAAGGAAACGTCAGATGAGACAAATGGCGGCTCTACTATAAATTTACTCTATGGGTGAGGGTATAAAAACCACCGTAATGTGGCAACCCTCGTAGAAGAGAACCAAAAAAGTCGACGCGATTCACTATTTCATACTTTTTACATACTTATGTAGTTTTATATAAATATCGTTTTTTCTTCTCTTCTACATGGGTTGCCATATTGCGGTGGTTTTTTCATCTCTACTTGTATATTCTCTTTGGTTTATTTGTTAAAAGATTTATATTTTCAACCTTAAACTGCAGTTATACCTACCAAGATTATCGCTTTATCGGGATTATAAATGTCAAAATCCATAAGAAAAAAAACGTCGATAATCCCGAAAATGCGATAATCTTGGTCGGTGTGGTAGAATTTTCGAGCCTCGTTCTTCCATTTGTACATTTTGGGTTTCTCATTTTTGCCCTTTTTCCACTGGCTTATTCCGTTGTCGGAAAAGCTGGCATGTAGACTGCATTTTCCGGAGATTAGTTGAAATTCACTTTGCCTATCGAATTTGCCTATAAAACCACCTATAATAAATATAACATCATAACCAGGGCAGCGGTCCTATGCCCCTCCTAAGCGTTCATAGAATATGACTTTTACCTCTTCGTCTTTATCTTCCACGTACATCCATTAACGAAATGTTTAAATACTTCGCGAGTGTGGGGAAAATATTTCACTGGGTTAAAACTAGAGACTAGATGCCTAAGTATTTTGCCACTACAAATCGGCTACCGAATTCATATTTTATTACCACAGCTGTATTACATGACCAGTTTATCCTCCTAGTATCCATCGCACTACCGGGATGGCAGTGATGTCAGCCTTGTAATTTTCGAGAGTGGCACTTGTTTATTCAATACTGCCACTGGCTTGTGTTCGACAGTCGTCCACAAATATTGATGTTCGCCTATCTTGCCTGGATGAGCATTTTTATGACTTCCATCTGTTGAATAGTGGTACTGGCTCTGCTTACGCTTGTCACATTCCAAGTGAATATCTGTAAATCCTGTTCATTATCAACGTCGCCAATAAATATTGATAGTTCTCTTTTCTTGTCAAAGTTACGGTGGCGGCTGGAAAGACCAAACCACCAGGGTTTTGCATTTCACCTAGTGTCAGGGTTATTACAGCTCACCAATTGAGGCGATCAGAAGCCATACTGATTAACTCCACTTTTCCCAAAATTTTGTTATATTAGTGCAACTATATAATAGATACAGATGTAGTGAATTTATATATACTGTTAATTTGAATTTATAATGTACGTGGAATATTTTAACACATCACAAAGTTCCGTTTCTACATGTTTTTTTTTTATCCAATTATGGGTCGCCATAAGTCTGTCGTGTCTTGGGGTTTTTACTACGTTCAATCAATTGTATTTTCAAACCTTGGACACGTGTATAGGATTTATGCTTATTTGGGCGGTATCTACCAGCCCTTCAGGTCCTTGACCAAAAGTAAATGCATTTGTTTTAACACCCTCTCATCACTATGATGAAATTTCATCGTTAGTTATCGTTTCCATGATAAACTTAGTCATGACCTCCAACTAATCAGTACAGTCATACAGTGTAGGGGATAAGGACACAATTCTGACATGGTCCAAACATTTTCGTATTGAAGTGTTGAGAAACATTTGTGTACAACAATCTCTGTTAACAATTGGCATGCGAATAGTTATTGCAGATTTATGGGAATTTATGGCACAAAAAAAAATAGTTCCAAGCATTTACAGATAACGAATTCAGAAGGAGCAAAAAATACAGCTGCTCGAACAAATGTTGAGAATCACAATTTACTGCTTTGTTACGCACAGATAAGAATCTCTATGGCAATGCTGCTGCCAGTTGTATGAAAACATTTATCTCTTTTTGTGTTTAAATTAAAGTCAATATCGATTTGTCAATATTTAATTAAATAGTACAACTACATTTGAATTTTGCCGCCCCTTGTTGACGTTGCTGAACGCATTCTGGCCAAATTTGTCTCACACCGCGCCACTAGAAACCACCACAAAAAATCGATTTCATTAATTAAGACATTATCTCATTTATTTAAGTCAATTTGGTATGTGTTTTATTTTTTGCGCTAAAAGGAAAAATCGTAATGGCCAAAATAAAAAAAAAACAATTCTCTTGCAATTAGTGGAAAAATGAAGTTTCATTTAAACGGAAAATGCATGTTCGTGGTCTTTACTTGTTCGTCCATTGGATGTTCTGATTATGGTCATTGGTGTTTTGGTTGCATAACAAAATGGTTAAAGTAGCCTTTTTGCCGACTGGTTGTGCTTCTTGTTATGCTTCTTAATGAATACCAAAAACTGTAAGATCCAAACACAAATGTTATTTATGTTATTTATAAGGTCTCCCTCTCATACGGAACATATGGCCGTTAGTCGTTTGCCCGCGTTATTTGTTATTCGATTTGGAAAATGTGGTAAATTGATTGTGAACCGAAGCTTTTGTTTCCTTGACGATATTAATATGGAAATGCCAAAAAAAATCTATGAAAAATAATTGTTATACCTTTCAAAATAGTATTATTTAAATTTGTTTGATTTTAAAACCTTCGTACCAACATATGAACGCCCTGTCTAATCCCGTTTTTAAATTATGATGACACGTGAGATTTGGATTTAAGTTATTAAGGGTGAAAAAAGAAATTATGTGTAGATTTAATAGCGGGGTTGGCCAATCGAACCTTCAACGAACGGAAGAGTTTGTGGCAGGCACAATCGTTCTTAAACCGCAAGATGCACTTTTAAATGTCCATAACTATTTGACAGTTAAGATAACATCATTCCACATATAATTGACATATGACAATACAACATGTTAGGTGTTTTTGATAATTCAGATCGATTCATATTTTGTAATTACTCACTTATACTGGGTGATTCAATTGTAATGCAGATCTTGGGCAGCAATTATTTGTGATATGTTAATGATTTTTTTGATGTGTTAACATCTATAGGCACGGGTAGGACAATCTACCAAAATGGACACATGCAAAAAACACACAGTGTTAGCATCACATACGTGGTTGTTGTTCACCAACAGTGTTGCCAGTTTATCACTTTAAGTGCAATTCTAGCTCTTTTTTTGGCTTCTGCACCTTTTTTTTGAAAAACATGCTAAATGCTTTTTGGCACTTTTTTGGGCAATGTTTGCAAACTTTTGACTTTTCTCGCTTCAATTTTAGCATTTTTTGTCGAAAAATTAAATTTTTTGTATTATGTATGGCTGTTTTTCGGAACTGAACTCTGAAATATTACTTATTTTCAACAAGGAGTTATAACATACAGTATTTTTCGTTTATAGCGAACCCGAAAACGAACGAAACGAACTTTTGCCTAAAACGACCCATTTTCGAAAGCACGAGCTTCTTTTCTATAAAAACACTGAAATTTTTTTTCGCATATTACGAACCCGCTTAAAGCGAACTTTCGGTTGTAGCAAACTTTGTTTGCATGTAAAATTTGTTTTTTTTTTCGTTTAAAACGAACCGAAAAGTGTTGCCATGAACAAAATAGTATGTTTTTGAGTTGGTAACGCTGTGCTTTATTTTTCGTATGCTCTATAACCAGGTACTTCCCCTATGTTTAATTCTTTTTAAATTCTTTATATTAACTTCACCTGTCTGTGTGCAATGCATACCGAAAAAACGTTGGATTGATTTTTAACCCTTTCCCGTGATCCAAACGAGCTGAAACTTCGCAGGCAAACTAAAGGCGACGACAAAAATTAACTGTCAAAACATGGCGAGATTGGAGAATGGGGCGTGGTACCTCCCATACAAATCACAAATTAAAAATCAACTATTTCTGCTCCTGTTAACGGTATTTGAACAAAATTGAGTATGTTGGTTAGGTGTACATATTCTAAGATCTGGTGCAAATATGGGCGGGATTGGTTGTCATTCAAAGTTCGTGTCTAGAGTAATGTGTAAAATAAAAGACCATGTATCATATACATATAAAGAATTTATAGTCAAAAACTATGTTTTTTACGGGTTGGTTGTTTTGTGTGATAGATACAATTTGGAAAAATAAGCACTTGGTGCTAAATAATTTTGAGCAAAACTCCTCAAGTGTAAAGAAATTTAAAAACCCTTCCTTCAGGGAACTGGGTAATAGCCTTCTACAATGGTTTACCCAGAAAAGAGCCAATAATGTGAATGTAAGTAATACCGTTTTACCCACTCCGAATTGTAAATCCCAAGTGCTTTAAAAACATTAAAAAATTACCAGTTAATTACCAAACAAATAAAAAGGCTTGGATGACATCCGAAATTTTCGCCAATGAATTAAAAGAATGGGACTACGATTTACGTCGTGCTAATCGAAAAATTATACTGCTGGTAAACAACTGCCCTGCTCATCCAGATATAAAGGACTTAGAGTGCATTAAACTAGTGTTTATGCCTCCAAATACACAACCTATGGACCAAGGTGTCATTCATGCATTGAAAAGTAAGTATCTCCACTTGCTTCCACGGCGGATTTACCAACAATGAAGATGGGTTTAACTCGGAGGATGATCTGCCATTAAAGAATTAATGGAAACATTTACAGATTGTAATAAAAACGGTTTGCTGAGTTGTCGCAGCTTTAATTATCCCTTATTATTTGTATTTACAGTTGAGACAGAAAACTTCAACGATTACATACGTTTTGATGATGATATTATAAATACGGAAGAACTGCACGATGCAGCTATTTTGCAGACTGTTTGCGCAAGTGATGACGTCCTTGACGACGATTTGGAAATGGACAACGGAAAGCCAATCCGAGCTACTACTACCCTGGATGCAATGTGGAGTGTAAGATATGAAAGAAATTTTCTTCAGTCACGCGACACTCCACAACAAATCCTTGACCACTTGGCTCAAGTGAATGAAACCAATATTAATACTAACAAAATAAAATAACATATTTTTTAAAAAGTACAACATCCTAAAATTGTTTAAATAAATAAACAAGGAGTTAAATAAATACCTGCGCACATACACAAATTGTTTTTTGATGTCTTCATTTAAAGCGAACTTCGTTTAAAACGAACCAATTTGATCAGTCCCTTGAAGTTCGCTTTAAGCGAAAAGCACTTTACGTAATTAGTTACATATGTATATTAACTTTTTGACGTGTAGCACAATAGGCGATAATAGAGCTAACATGACTAATAGAGCTGTAGGCAAAACTATTTTTTGGGCCTTATGTACGTGGATATTGGTAACTAAATATATTTTAGCTCCATTATCCCCATCTTTGGATATCCTATAGTTAGAGCTAAGTAACAGATATGGATGTCCGGTTGTATGGAATTTGAAATTGATAATTATTGGTTAGCTCTAAACAGTCACAGTGATAAGGATTCATAAATAAATAAAAATGTACAAACTAAACTAAATTCGCCTGCAGCGCTCCACGTAATAGAATTTCCTTAATCATGGCTACCATCGGGTCCAAAATATATTATTTGAAGGTCCTAGTATCCATATGATAAATAAATGGTTTTTTTCCCATTACGTCTAATGAAGGGATTCAAATGATTGGGGATTGGAAGACAATTAAATTATGTTGATCACCTTCATCCCAGTTTTTAATTAAATTTTCAATTGGTAATTAAAAAAACTGGGATGGTAGGAACTATTCTCCCTGAAATACAGAGTCAGTATCCAAAAAGTTATACTTAAAAAATAATAATATATCTCTGTCAAATATTTATATATTTATATGTGCAAAATAATTTTTTTTTCTTTCCTTCTGAAAACTAACTCTAATTTAATGTCGACCATATACAATTTTTTCGATAATATCCCCCACTCTCTTTATCATATACTTTTTTCTCTTTTGGACTTCATTTGTAGTCCCGTTATCTATGATTATCGTTGTAAGTTTGCAATTCAATAGAAAATAATTATGTATATGTGCAGTCGCGTTCCTGACACTTTAAAGTGTACAACTCTATTATTCTCGGGTGTTTAGTATAAAATATATTTCTGTACGTGATTAAAGTGATCGTTACGAATATATTCTAAGAAACGTTTTATTCACAGTTTTGTTTTTAGTTGAACATGCCACGTGGAAGTGAACTTACGGATGAGGAGCGCGGAAAAATTGTTGGAATGAGACTTGTAGGTAAAGGAATTGGCGAGATTGCAGTTGCAAAGACCCCGAAAACTATCGTTGTATTAAGCGCAGTGGACGCATCCCAACTGTAGACCAGAGGACTAAGCGACGCATTCGGCATTTAGCAGTTAATGAGAATATGAGTTGTAGGGAAATAAAGGTGGAATTGGGTCTAAATGTAACGAGACAGCGTGTCCAGCAACTGCTAAAGGACGATATAGGTCTTCGGTACCAAAGCAAAATGACCAAAACACGCTTAACCCAGCGCCATAAAAATGCGCGTATTGCTTTTGCAGAAAAGTACAAGTTTTGGGAGGACGAATTTGAAACCGTTATAGTTAGTGATGAGAAAAACTTTAATTTGGACGGACCTGATAGTCACCATAAATATTGGAGAGATTTATGATATCCTCAGGAAACGTGCTACATGCGAAACCAGGTGGTGGATCTCTTATGATATGGGCTGCATTTGGAGCACGAAGGAAGTCAGAAATATGCTTTGTCCCAACTAAAATGAATGCAGAAGCATACGTTGATATGTTGGACAGCAATTTAATTGACTGCTGGCGAATTATATGGACATAACTGGACTTTTCAACAAGAGAACGCCGCGATCCACATTGCTCGGCTCACAAGCGATTTTTTAAGTCCCGAAATATTCCATTACTAGAGTGGCCAGCCATAAGTCCCGACCTCAACCCAATTGAAGACCTCTGGGGGATACTTTCCGCCAAGGTGTTTTCAAAGTCGAAGCAGTATACGACGCTTAAAGAACTAAAACTAGCAATATTGGCGTATTGGGCGAAAATTGACTTGCCCACTCACTATAAGCACCTTAGTGAGTTCTATGCCACGCAGGCTACAACATGTTCTTATACACAAGGGCAACTCAATATCATATTAATTACATATTTTAATTGGATAAGAATAAGAATTAAATTTAAGTTTTACTTTTGCATATAGTATAAATATTTTCTATGAAGAATATATCAAACACTTTTTTGTTCTAAAAAAGAAATGAAAAAATTTGTTTTCTTATAATTTTAAAGAACACATAAATATAAACTAATATATAAAATAAAAATCAAAAAAATTTTAGTTTTCAAAGCTCCAACTCAACATGATACATTGCACATATATATATATTTGACAGGGGTATATAGGGTTTTATGTCCTCTCTCACAATGGGTGTTCTGGAAGTTTTGAGGAGGCCAAAGGTCATTAAAAATATTGGCGTTCATTTTCTTTTGTTAAACTGTCACACCGACTCAAGAAAAATTCTTAACTACTGCATTTGGTAAACTGACACGCGGAAGTACCGGAGGACAATTCCAAATCGGACTCAATAAACTATGCATGTATTTGTTGTTATATGGAAGAGGTGTGACAGAGAAAAATATTGGAAAAGAGTCAAATGGTTGACATGATTAAATATTGTAGATACCCATTATAATTATGGTAAAATTATAATTGCAAATATATTATTTTTGGGCGGGAAATAATCGGGGAATCATAACTATAACAATAATAATGTAAGGGTACCATATTCCAAACATATATGACAAGTTTTTAAGACATTACAATTATGTAAAAATAATCAAAACGTATTTCAAAACTTCAGAAAAAGTACTATGAGTAAGAAAGAAATACGTGTTTATAATGGAATAAAACCATACATATGAGGGAGAAAAAGAGGAGAGAACCTCCGACTACAACTGCAATTAGTGACAATGTGAACAGGACGGTCACTGGTCTAGAACGCTAACGCGCTGTTACGAAGAATCACAAACTTCGAAACGAACGTATGCCAATGTGAGTTTAAATCCTGGTTCCGACTGTTTACAATTTGTCTAACTGCACATCTGTTTAGCTCAAAGGAAATTTCAAATATTCTTCTAAGAAGTAATTTCACATCGAATCATACATAGAATATAATCAAAAGTTATTATTTTCTGCGTGTACATATAACACATTTTTTAAACTTAAAATTAAAATATAAATTGTAGTATGCAACCGAAGCATTTATATATAAATACTATTCATGTTATATTCAAAAATATCTGGCCACCGATCTTAGGCTCATAATAAAAACAACAACTGTAAATTATATTTCTCGCTCTCGAATACAAAACCAACCACAAATAAAACATGTTTTAGTATTTAAACCGTTACAGCTTGTAACTTTAAACAAACTTCAAATGCTAATAACACTCACTTGAGTGGTAGGCTCGGGCACCCCTTCATATTCCTGCCACACTAATTGGTGACATGTGCAACACTTTAAGATTAAGAAATGAATACTCGCAACAACAGGCAACAAAATATCGTGGAAAAAAATGCTGTTATTAGGCTAAATTAAAGCCTGGGAACCAAAATAACCGATTTAGTGGACTAACTGTATTGATTGAAAATAGAATGTATAACAAATCATGTTACAACAAAACGAGGTCCAATACAAAAATATCACAGTGACAATAAAAATAATTGCAGTATTTTTTGTGGTTGCAACCACTTAACAGATTCTTCATATTTATTATTCCGACTTCAATATAATCTCATATTCATAAGATTTTAATTCAATGATAATATTTTCATATTTAAATATCATATTCATATTTAAAACCCCAATTTTAATGCCCTCATCCATAAGGATGGGGGTATATATCATTTGATAGGTATCTTTGCATAAAATTCGTGTACTCATTTTTAAGAAGATTGAGCCATTGAACGATAACAGTCACAATGAAATTCTGCCAGTTATTATTTGTTGTAAAAACTTAGTTTCGAAACTGGGCGTAATGGACACACCACTTTTGGTACCTCTTATACATTTCAACATATTTATTAGAACATCGTTTTTGATGTGATAACATCTATACGCACGGTTAGGTTAATCTATCCAAGTAAACACATGCAAACAACTCATAGCGTTAGCATTACATACGTGGTTGTTGTACAACAATAGTCTCTGGCTGAAAATAAGTACGTGGTATTGATGTAGCGGCAGCGAACAAACATGCAGGTCGTCATCGCCACAGAGTATTGACTAGTATAGAGAACTCATGGAACGAATTTTATGATTCAAAAGCACTGGCGACATCTGGCAAATGATTCAAATCGTATTATTCTCTTTTTGTCATAACTTGGTCCATTCATAATTTTAATGTGAAACATTGATGCCTTTTGAAACATTTATGCTTTTTGTATTGTTTTATGTAATAACATTGTCGAAATGGTGCATTTATATTGAAATATTCTATAAAGAGAATTAGACTCGTTTATGCTCTTTTACTCAGACTCTCTACATGAGAGCGGAAAAAGAGTGCAATAAGTCCTCTATACTATGCAATACCTTTTTCCGTCGCTCTGTTTATGACAAAACAAAACAATTATTTCAGTGAGCTAAATCACACAGCAATAGAAAAGAGCTTCTATGCCTCTCTTCGTGTTCTCTTAATGACGACGAGGTAGTAGGTCATTTCATCGAGTTTGAGTTGCTCTGGTAATTTACTCTTTGGTTGGCATACTATGGACAGAAATAAAGGGAATGCCAGTATTCAAACAACAGGTCGTCGTCGCTCTGTTTATGACAAAACAAAAACAATTATTTCAGTGAGCTAAATATTGCCGTCGGTGGTGCAATGGTTAGTGTGCGCGGCTCTTGTACATGAGGTCCTGGGTCCGAACCCTGCTCTAACCACCTTAAAAATTTCTTTCGGCGGCGGTCACCTCGCATAGTGACGGCGACACTATCGATTATATAGCCATGAAAAAAAGCTTCTCAAAATACCGTTCGGAATCTGTGTAAAACTGTAGGTCCCAATCAGTGAGTGAAAACTGGAAAGCGCACAGCTCAGTGATTGTGAGAAGTTCTCCCCTGTCCCTTCATGGGATGTAATGGGAAACCATTTATTTTTTAAATATTGCTATATTTATTTTAACAATATTATATGCAATGTTAAAGCAGACATAAGAAAAAAGAAAGTGCAATAGCAAAAGAGCCTTCAGCACAAAAACTATTTTTTTTATTTTACATTTACTAATGTGTTCATAGAAATCGAACAGGTACCGTGTAACAAAAAGGTGTTAACACATCGGCCGTGAGTTCGAACACTCATTGATTTTTTTCTTTTAGAGCGCTTTAGAGCGCTTTTCTTTTTTTCAATAAGAGCGCTACAAAAGTTTTTTTAACTAAAACAAAACCGGTTTTAGATACCAATGAAATTCTTTATTCCTGTGAAAGTACGTTCGATGCCATTATGTATGGAACTTGATTTCTTTTGCATGGCCACCACGGGCACGCTTGCCGAAGTCCAGACGCTGAACCCAATTGTCGACGGTTTTCAAGCATAAATCGGCCGATACTGCTGCAATTTCACGTTCGATATTCGTACGAAGTTCATCAATCGTCGCTGGCTTGTTGGCAAAGACCATAGACTTGACGTAGCCCCACAGGAAATAATCTTACGGCGTCAAATCGTACGACCGAGGCGGCAAATCGACTGTGCCATTTCGTGAGTCCATATTATCCAATTGGGGCCAAAAATATTCGGTTATCATTGAATGGTAGCGATTCGCATTCACAGTAATGTGCCGGTCTTGATCATCACGGAAGAAGTACGGCCCAATGACGCCGCCGGCCCATAAACCGCACCAAACCGTAATTTTTTCGGGATGCAATGATGACTCATGGATTACGTGTGGATTGCTGTCTGGCCAATAACGCATATTTTGCTGATTTTCGAAGCCATTCAGCCAGAAATGAGCCTCATCGCTGAAGATGATTTTCCGATGAAAATCCGAATCATTTTCAAGTTTGATCTTTTAAGGATGTAGGCCAAGATCTTTTCGCAAAATTCGCCACAACGACGTCACAGAGATGCCCAACGCTTGAGAACGACGTGTGAGAGACACATTTGGGCTTTCTTGAACTGAAGCGGCAGCAATATTCTCGACACTACGGGCACTTCTTTGTGTCACTGGCACGGGAACATTTTGTACTGTGCCTGTCGATTCAAATTTTTCCACTAGACGCTCAATTGTTGATCTGGTAGGACGATTATGGTGGCCATAAATTGGACGTAGCGCTCTTAAAGTTGAGGCCACTGACTCCAAATTTCGGTAGTACATTTTAATAATTGCGACTCGTTGCTGGCTCGTATGTCTTTCCATGATGAAATGGAGAAGAAGCTGAAGAGAAATGTCAAAAGAGCGGGAAAAAATATGGCGTCGTTTGCTGTTCCTATCGATTTACTTTTGTAGCGTCTCTGTTGAAAAACCCGTTATAAGTAATGATTAACTGCAACTCAGATGTTGTAAATATCCTGTCAAAGTTGCATTTACTAGGCAAAATCGGCGACTTTATTTGGCCGGCCGGCTGGTTTTAGAAATGTTTTTTTATACGAATTTCAAATTACAATTAATAAATAATAACACTGTGATAGTTTTTGGCAAACATTTTCATAGACAGGGCCAAAGAGGACGGAATCGAAATGCATCATTCGTTTTTTTGAGTTATTTTTCTTTGATTTCTTCGATTTTGACAGTCACTTACTTATATTTGGTTGGTTGTACCGGCAGACTTTTGGGCTTCAACTTTTGGGAACAAAGCTTATCTCTACAACCAGGTGTAGGATTCACAACATCGTGAGAAAATTTCAGAGTTTCTTTGAGTTTTCCGTTCACCAATTGCCAGTAATCAGTTGTTTCGCCAAATAAGAGAAAACCTTTCACTATATAACTATATTTACTCACTCATCTTCATTTTCAGTTATCAAATTCCACTTAATTATCGTATCAATTTTACTTAATTTTACATTTGTCTACACCGAAAAAATGTTGTGGATAAAAACTCCTTGATTAATGGGTTTTTAACAAAGGAAACCCATAAAAAAGTATAATGGTTTAAAAAAGTATTTGTTTGCCTACTCTTTTATGGGTTATGCAGAAAACAGTGCAATGAATAGAAATGTTTTTTGCTTGCATTTGTTGGGAATTACCCAACGTGTTTACTTGCAACTGCAGAGAATAATCTCACAGAGATGTAAAATTATATAGTCTAATTTGACATCTAAAATAAAGGTTGCCATCAGTGGGGCAATGATGTAGTGTGTGCGAATCTTGTACATGAGAAGGAGGATTCGATCCCTGGTCTCACCACCTTACATTTCTTTCGACGGCGTCCACCTCGCTTAGTAATGGCTTCTCAAAATATTGTTAGGTTTAAAACAAACTAACCGGTTTCGAAAACCGTGTGTTGACACCGGGTTATAAACCCCGCTCTTAAAACCGTTTCCTAAAACCGGCAATTGTATCTACTCGTCAAACCCGATCATTCTCGAATACAACCGATTGGGGTACAAGGCTTTTGATTCTCACTCATATTTAGACCTATTAACTACATATCTAGCTCCCATATTGAACCATCTTGACGCTTTTTCCTCGAGGACTATTTTTTACAAACTCCGATTTGGGGATCTTAAAATTGGTGTAATTTAAAGCTTTTACTATTTAATAAAAGGCTTAACCCTAATCAATTCCAAGAAAATGTTCGGGAATTAAATAAACACTGAAAATGTTCTAGAACATTGGATAAAAAGTGCTAAAATTCGAAATTCCGCAAAACTTTGGCCGATTTTATCGGGAAAATTTTGACACCAAATTAACCAAGAATAATTTTTGTTTCTTTTTGTAGCATTTTTCATAATATGTGACCTGGTCTATGAAAAGGGAGCTTACGTGCAAAAACTAGCTTTCTGTGAAAAAGCTGTTAAAAGTAAGCAACACGTTTCGTCAGTTTCTCATTATCTCGTTAATTGTTCTCCGCACCGGACGTCCAGTAAGTGTTGTTGTTGGTCCAGTAAGTGTTGTTGTTGGTCGGAATATTATTATAGTTCATCGTGGAAGTTGCTAGTGTGGAACATTTAAAAAAGTAACACTGAAGAAGTGACGTTTACTGTTTCTGTTGATTATCGTCTTCGCATTCCGCATGAAATGAAACATGAGTGTTGATGAGGAGTTCAGTGCCGTATAAGGACAATATTTCCATGAAAAGGATGATGAAAACGATGATGAAAGCTATGAAGAGAGCGATGATGATGAAGACGAAGTATGTGTATCTCAGGCAGAAGATGATACAGAACAATGGGACCAGACCAGGAACCAGGTCCATCTTCCTCAGGATCAACACGTAAAAAGATCTCAAGGAAAACGACAACAAAGAAAAATACATAAACTACTCAGCATTAATATTTTTGGCCCATAATACGTTTTTCTACTGTATAATCATGTCTTTATAGCTTATAATTCAATGTATTTTGTTCATTACCAATAAATTATATTTTGTCGTATTTTTACTCTTCTTTCTCTACATTTTTAGTACACTTCTAAGCAAGTTAGGATTTTCTGCTTTTCACCACGTGAAAAAGCATCTCATCTTCCATCCGAATCAACCAAAAAGTGAAAATTGATTTTTTGACACCTTTCACCTGGGGGGCTTTCCGTAGACCAGGTCACATATACGGTCATGTATTTTCAATTCTTGTATGCAAATTGAAAAAGTCATATCCCTAAAATATGTATACTAAAGTGGGGGCGTTTTGTATGCAGAAAAGAAAAAATTTTCCATCGGGTGCGTTATCGAAAACCTTTCGCGCTGGCTCATCTTCATCCATTCTGATAACATGGCCTGTCCAACGCAATTGGCCTAATTGTATTCGCCTAGCTATGTCCACGTCGGAATACAAATTATATAGCTCTTGGTTCCAACGACGGCGGTACTCGCCGTTTTCTCTAACAGGACCATATATTTTACGGGGAATTTTTCTCTGGAATACTGCCATGTGTTTTTCAACAGCTTGCGATATGACCCAAGTTTCGATGAGATATGCCAGGACAGGTAAAATGAGAGTCTGGTATAGCTGGACTTTCGTCTGTCGAGAGAGAGCTTTATTCTCAAACTGCTTGCTGAGCCCAAAATAGCATATATTTGCAAGCTCAATTCTCGTATTTCTATCCAGACTGACGTTGTTGTCTTTGTTCACGGTGGATCCAAGATAGATAAATTCATATACAACCGCTTCAAAATTAAATCGATTGATTGTCTAAGTTTAAGTGCGGACCAAGTCAAGAGGTTTATCTAGTCGTTGACAACATCAATTTTGTTTTGTCCTCATTAACAGCAAGACCCACCTTCTTTTTCGATTCTAGAAAATACTCCAGTAACCTCTTGCAAAATTCGCCCAATGATGTCTATGTCGTCAGCATACGCCAGCAACATATGACTTTTCGTGGTGATGATCTTGTTCATATTTACTGCAGCTTTTCTCACTATTATCTCCTTTAAGATGTGGAAGACATTGCACGAAAGTGTGTCGCCTTGTCTCAGTTCTCGCTTAGTACAGCATGGTTCGCTGAGGTCTTTCCTACCTTCACTGCTGATTTGGTGTTGGTCAACGTCATTCTACAGAGTCGGATCAGTTTTGCCTGAATCCCAAATTCAGACATAGCTTCGTACAATTTTCCTCGTATGGAACTATCGAAAGAAACTTCGTATTCGACAAAAGGATGGTATGTATCGCTTTGCTTTTCTTTGGTTTTTTCCAGGATTTGACGTAGTGTGAATATTTGGTCAGTCATGGACTTGCCTTGTATAAAACCGCACTGATAAGGTCCAATCAAGTTTTCAACAAGTGGTTTAAGTCTTTCACATAATACGCCCTACAGGAGCTTATACGCCATGGATAAAAAACTGATCACCCTTTTTGAATACAGGACATAATACACTGAGATTCCAATCGTCAGGCATTGATTCCCCCAACCATATAGCGCATATAAGTTGATGCATGTGGGCTAGCAGTCCTTCGCCACCGGCCTTAAAAACCCCAACGGGTAGTCCATCCACACCAGCGGCTTTATTATTCTTAAGCCGGGGAATCTACACTCTTCCACAATCAAGAATCTGCGTGGAGTAGTGCTGAAAATTGGTCTATCCACGTTGTAAGCTTACACTAGGAGGGCAGCGCATTATTCGGCCCGTTATTCGATATTCTTATCCTCTGGAAAACTTTTCGGGATTCATTATTCATGATGCACATTTAGGTGTTTTCACTCTCTCTTTTCACTTAGATGAACTCTACCCCTACCAAAAATGCAATATAGATTACAGTCTCACATCCCAAAATAAAACCCTAATCTGGTCGTATTAGCGCCATTATTGTTCATTGACAAAATTTCAAGAGGAATCATTAAGAAAAAATAACATTTAAACAAAAGAAATATTACATTTTAAATGTGTAGTATTTTCCTAATGTTTACTTTATATTATATAATTATAATTAAATTATAATTAAAAGAGATAAACACCATTTCTAATTCTATTCACAAGGGTAAATGCGGTCGGATTGTATCCCCAATATTTTTTGGGTATTCAGAACGACGAACACAAAATGGGAAATGTTTCACCATGTTTCACATGGATAAATGTCCTATATACCTATTTCCCCCCAATGGGACCACATTAGAAAATATTCTTCGCAATATTGTAGACACTGTTTGGAGTTTTAGATTTGGTAGCAACGAAATGGATTCAGCAATTATCTGCGTAAAAATTTATGGACGGATCGCATTACTTTTAGAATTTTCACCGGCACATTGGATCCGCCATTTTTAAATTTTGACAATGGCGCTAATCTGACTTGGAACTCAATATCAACGGCCCAAGAAAATGTTTTAAATCAGAAAATAAGCTAACCGAAACTGAGTTCAACCAATTTTTCATATGTATAATTGAGTTTTAAAATGAATTACAGTATAGGTAGTTTAGATCTAACTGTGACATATAGAATTCAATAGGAGAGAATAAAAAACGTAACAAATTTAACTCTGTTCGACAGTCGCAACACTTCATATGAATGACACACAAATTTGGAGAATGAGAACATCTACAAATCAAGTAAAAGGCAATGATAATTGAAGATTATTGACAAATAATTTTCAACAATTAAAATTTTTGTCCAAAAACTTTTAAAACATTCTTCGTTAAATTTAAATAAGTTTATGCAAAGTTATAGTCCAAGTGTTTTTTCTTTAACTATTCAAATAAAGTTTTTAAGTTGAATTCTCTATTTAGTTGTTTTTAAAACTTTAAATTCAAATCTAAGAAAATCTGTGCTAGCCATTTACATGTGTACTTGGCTTCAATACGCTACAGTTACACTCATTAATAAATGTCTGTATAAAGACAAGACGTTAAGCTTCATGTCTGTTGTTGTTGAAGAGAAAAACACTGTGACACGGGTTTTAAAATGTAAACTCTAAATGAAAGAGCAATGCGTTTTCATTGCTGAGAAAAAATTTAAAAACCAAATATCTTCTGTGATAAAGCATATTTTTATTCCATTAAGCTATTACCACTTACGACTTTCCATATTAAACGATTCGCTCTTAATACTACGAAATGTGGCAACATTTGCTGTAATGGGTGAAAGAAATGAAATACGGCAATACGTTTGTAGCCAGTGCTAACAAATACACGATAGCCGCAGATATTGTTGTAGTTATAAGCAGCAATAACAGACATTTTTTTCGTTCATTCATTTCAGTTGTCAAACTCTACACAAATTTATACCAACAATACAAGAATACAAAAAAGTATAAAAACAAAATACATATGATTTTGACAAGTGAAATGACATGGAAAAAATTTAATCACCTGTTTAAACGACTATACCTGACAGATAATTCTACCATGATCAACATGTATAACATTCACCGCGGGTTGTTAGGAGCAATTTAATTCAAATTTTGTTTCAATCGGAAATAAAAAATATCCTTCAAGTTTAGAGATACAACAGTATACGTAGTCTTCCATTAAATAAAATAAATTTAATTAACTTACCATGTGTAAGCTATTTTGCAAATATCTGCTTTTGAGTCTCTCCTTGATAACATATTCATTTGCAAGAAATGATAATAAAATTTATCTAATACGGCATTTACACCAAACAATTTTAACGCATTTTCGGGATTATCGACGTTTTTTCTTATGGAGTTTGACATTTATAATCCCGAAAAAGCGATTAAAACAGCAGTTACACCTACCAAGATTATTTTTTTTCGGGATCAAACTCCATAAGAAAAAAGTCGATAATCCCGAAAATTCGTTAATCTTGTTTGTTGTAAATGCCGTATTAGATAACTTTTTGTTGCAATTTCTTGAAATTGAACATGTGGCAACATTGTCATTGCTCAAGTCGAAATTTAAGAGGGGAATTTAAATGTCACTTAGGCCCAATTTTTGACTGGTCAATCATCTTTGATCAACGATCAAACATTATTTAAACTCTGAACTCACTTTTTAGGTTAATAGTTAATTGCTATTTAACAGCCAAAGTTGGGCATTTAGACTATGATCAAGTGACCATATTATTTTTGGCAGAAAACAACAAGAAGAACAAACACAAAGCTTCTTTAATTGTTAATGTGCACAATTATAATCACCATCCTAGTTGAAATAACAATAAAAATGTATCATTTAACTCGTAGTGTACTTAGAACTTTATTTCTGCCCAAATATTCTCCAAATTCATTAAATATTTTGTATTTTATCACTTCACTTTTGTTTTGCAAATGTCGTCAGTTTGATGCATTGTAACGATTAGCCGATAAATGTATGAATAACAGTTATTTTTCGCATCATTTGCCACTGTTGCCACATGGAAGTAAGATTATTTGACAAAGCACTGAAAAACTCTTTTCGTATTTAAAGTCGGATCAAACATAAATCAAAATCAACTGATTACCAATTTAAATAACCAGTCAAAAATTGCGCCTTAGACTGGTTGCGTTTGTTCTTCTTGTTGTCTTCTGTCAAAATCATATGGTCACTTGATCATATTTTAAAGTCGGATCAAACATAAATCAAAATCAACTGATTACCAACTTAAATAACCAGTCAAAAATTGCGCCTTAGACTGGTTGCGTTTGTTCTTCTTGTTGTCTTCTGTCAGAATCATATGGTCACTTGATCATATTTTAAATGCCCAACTTTGGCTGTTTAAACAGCAATCAAGTATCAACCTAAACACTGAATTCAGAGTTTAAATTATGTTTGATCGTTGATCAAAGATGATTTTCCACTCAAATTAACTAATTAACTTCAGCTTGGTAAAAAACACACTTATTGATATCTTCGTTAATTGTCACATTTGGGGTACAGAAAATACACGAGTGGTTATTGAGAAACAAATGCATAAACAACGTTTTACTATTTGGTGTGAATTTTGGTCTGGAGACTGGGTATCCACGCCACAGCTGATCGACATGGTTGTTGGAATTTTATAGCGAACTGAGTAGATGGCAGAAAGAGCGATAAGCAATCATAAACAAACCTTGCAGCAATCTAAGTTTTATTAGTACTATTTGATGGATACTAATGCCACATAAATTATGTTTGGTATTGGGTGCATCGAACGAAAATACGCATCCGCTTTTATTTCTGTTCGTTTTATGTATATCCAACCAAAGAGTAACATACAACAGCAATTCGAACTCTATGAAATTTCAAACCACCTCGGTGACCGTAAGAGAACCCAAAACACCCAATGGAAACTCTTATATATTACTTTATGTTAAAATTCAGTCAATTCGTGATACCTTAAAGCAGCGTAACTTATAGCTTCCCACTTTCCTTAAAATTGTTCAATTTGGAACCATTTTCATTCGAGTGTATACAAGTTAGTCGCCTTGTTTAAATATGTTTGCTTTAAACAACACTGTTGGTTTTTGTCTTTCTGTTCATTTGTTTGTTAGAAATAAATGTTAATTTTTTTTTCTTATTCTGAGTTTTTTGCATATGTTCCAATTTTTTTAACTTGATCTTGTTACATGTAGTTACATACTTGCTAGTTTAAAGTCGATATTTTGACCATAAGGCATTGTTTCTTTTTCATTCGACCAAAGAACTTTAATATGTTTTCTTCGAGTACATCAAGATAAAAATCATTAACTAGTAATTTACATTCTGTACTTGTTATTTTGTATGTTGAGATTTTCCCAAAAATAAAGCAAAAACTTTAACTGACAAACATTTATCTTTTGTTTGTGAATTTGTGAAGAAACATGTCTGCTTTGAAAAACGAAACACCATAAATCACGCATGAAACCCACAACAATCAACAAGACTGAGATATGACTGTAGAATGTGATACAGAATGTGATTTTGGTAATACTGGATTGAAAGGTTTACCGAACACCTTTTTGGATATTGTGTAGGGATATCATCGATTCATTCAGCGTAGTAGAATGAATCTCTATTCCGATATATGTTTGTATGTAGTGCACACCCAACATACCAAATAGAAATAAAACTGCAATACAACTTGAGAACAATATTGTAACAATTGTGGATTCACAACTACTTTTCAACCAGGCTTGAGAAACCCTTATTATACACAATTGTATCAACAAGTGCCGATAGGCTTGAGAAACTCTTGAAATGCACAACCTTTTCTTATGTATGTTAGTGAATTTTGTCAACATATGTCGCTTCATTTGTTGCTAAATTTGTTTTCTGTTTTGCTGTTAGTGTTTGATTTGGTGAAGAGTGGCAACATTTTTTGACAAAGTACAATTGCGTTGTGTGGAAAAATAATTGGTATAATTTTAATAAAATGCCTAATAAATATAAAAAAGTGTTAGAATAGAAACAAAAGAAGTAATTGAATTTCTTTTTAATAATAAAAAACAAAAAATAATAATGAATTGGAGGAAGATTTCAGTGCTGGTGTTCTTCCTACCATCCCAATTGAAAATAATAATATCGAGTGTGGAAGTGAAAACGAGTGTAAAAGTGATGAAACATTAATAAAAATTACCAGAAAAATAGAAAAATTTAAATATAAACATTAAAAATGGATTGTAAGATAATATTATTTTTCTTACGCTTATTCTACAATTACAAGGATAAGCTTAAGACAATATCATTTTCGTAAGCTTATTCTACAATTACAATGATAAGCTTATAGTTAGCGTGTACATTTAATATTATCAATAAGGGTTCCGTTTCGATTTTTCTATAATTGTTACTCAAACATTTTGTAATGAATTCTCAACTCTTTTTCAAGCTTGAGGCTTGGTTTGGTAAGCTTATTATAATATTATTCTCAAGTCATTCGGTATGTTGGGTAGCTTTGAGCATGTTTTCATAGATACTCGATAGTGTCATCAACTGAGAGAAGTGTGCGCCACCGAAGTAAATTGTGAACGAAATGCATCTCGACGACTTATTTCCCGCCGTTTTTAAGGTGTTTTACACTAAAAATTTTTTTTATTTCTTTTTATAACTTTCTACAATTTTCCTTAGAAGCATTAGAATATTGTTATATGTATATTGCTGATATTTCGCGAGAACGACTTAGTTTCAGGGATCGTATTTCGTGGGTAATGTGTTACCCTGGGTAGTACATTAACCATCGTCGTGGGGAATGGGTAACGATTATTTGCCCATTATCCATAGGGTATGGAGTAAGTAATGGGTAGACACACACAGTGGTGGGGAATTACCCATCACGATTACCCACAGCGTATGGGGAAAATAATGGCAGGTACCCACGACGATGGGGAATTACCCATTACCCATAGGTTATGGTTAACCGCTCTTTACACATAACATGCGGCCACGGGTGATGGGTTACCCAGATTTTCCAATTATTGGGGAGAGCTTCTCACAACCAGTGAGCTGTGCGCTTTCTAGTCTTATACTTAGTCATTGGGACGTCTTATACTTAGTCATTGGCTTTTTCATGGCTAAATACTCGTTACCCCCGCCGAAAGAAATTTAAGATGGTCATAGCTGGGATCGAACCTAGGATTTCATGTACAAGAGCCGCGCACACTAACCATTGGACCACCGACAGCTTTCTTAGTTAGGTGGCCTCAAACAACCCAGAGAGATCAAAGGACTCATGAGGGTAACTTGTCTTTTCTCCTCTAGTTAGTAACACAGTTAACCTGATCTTTCCAGCGAAGTCCTGGTCATCCTATTATCGTATTATATTCAGTCTATTTCGGATACAGATTATACAGCTTGTAGTTAATACGTCGTCTATACTTGCCGTTTTCTATAATCTCTCGAAGAATCATGGGTCGGGAGGTGCGTTCTGCGCCAGTATCTGAGTGAGCTTCTCTGCACAAGCCGTGGCTAATTGTGGGAATTACAGCTTTCCGATATCCAGCTTTCTATATGTCTGTTTTCGAATGACTTTCGCTCTGTTTAACCTTGTGCGATTCTTTGCTGCAACCAGGTAGTAGTGATCCGAATCGATATTAGCTACTCGAATCACACGTACGTCCATTACGTTAGAAGAGTGCCTTCCATCAATTACCAGGTGATCAATCTGTTTCTTCGGCTATTGATCAGGGGATAGGGGTACTTATGGATGTCTTTATGTTGGAGTCTCGTACTACTGACAACCATGTTTTTCGCCGCGGCAATATCTTCCGTTATCGGAAGTGATGGCGTGTATACTGAATTTGCCGATGGTTGGTTCAAAGACATTTTATCTGCCGACATTAGTATTAAAATCACATAGAATAATCTTAATGTCATGGAGCGGTCACATGTTTATGAATGTGTATCTACAGGTTCTCCTACATACTGGCTCACAGACCATAATAAACATCCAGACTTGATTGATATCTTCATAACGAATAAGATATTAAAATCGACCACTCAGACCTCAGAGCACTCGCCAAAATTTCTGGCATACTTCTCAACACCAATAATTAAAACACAAAATGTAATGCTAACGAATAAAAACACAGATTGGAGTTCTTACAAACTACTAGTAACTCAGAAAATAGATATTGGAACGCCTGTTACCTATCCCGAGGATCTGGAAAAAGAATGTGAACTGTGTACTACCTTAATTCAGCAGACTGCTTGGACCAGCACACCAGAAATGCATGTTTGGCAAAATCGGCGATCATACCCACAAAATATTTTAACTTTTATACGGAATAAACGTAAATTGCGAGCAAAATGGCAGGACTCAAGATGCCCACTCGATAAAAATGCGCTGAATATTGCCACAAGAAAACTAAGGAAAATGATTGAAAAGTTTAATAGTTACAATACTACAAAATATCTGTCGAACCTAACGCATGATGCAAAGACTGACTATTCTTTGTGGATAGCAACTCAGGACCTAAAAAGGTCAATTAAACAAAAAACACCAATTAAAAACGGCAACGGAGAATGGACGAAAACAAACCTTCAAAAGGCGAATATATTTGCTGAATATTAAGAGAAGTTTTTACTCCAGATGCTACGCATAACAATGATCTGGAAATTATATTCAACAGCGACCAAAGCAATATTCCGAGTATCACAGTAAATGAGGTCAAAAAACAAGTTAGAAAATTAAAATCTAAAATTAATTACAACCGATCTAATTAAAAGGCTATCTAATAGAGGCTTTGCAAAACTTGCTGCGCTGTTTAATGCAGCAATAAATATGAAATATGTCCTAAGCATCTGGAAATTCGCAGAAGTAGTAATGATATCAAAACCAGGTAAAAAAATGGAAGAAGTTACGTCGTATCGCCCATGGCAGCTATAGTATATGTAACAGTTCTCCCTCCCTGTACAGCCATGACCTGTCCATCGCATCTCCTGGATAGCAATAATATCAGCCTTACAATTCTCGAGGGCATCTGCCAGTTGGATAGTGGCATCGTATCTGTATAGTGTTCTAACATTCGGAGTGCATATCCGTATGTCGCAGTCCTTTGCGGAGGTTGGCAACAAATAGGGAGTTTTATGTTTCTCAGTTTGTATATTCATTGTCAATATAACGGTGGTGAAATGCAAGCCTGGCCCATCTGGGTTTTCCATTTTACCTACTGTCAGGATGACAGCCCATTGTGGATCAGACGCTAACAAGAATGCAGTGTGTCGAAACTATATTTGTGTTTATTTACTTTTGATCCTCCGTTGGCCAGTAGAGTTGGCTCATTCGCCTTCAAAAGAGCTTCAGTGACAGGGTCATATATTAACACTGAGAAATACAGTGATTGCATAACCAATCAGACTGCTCATTCGTTTCGCCTTCTCAATCCAGCTAGCTGAGGGTTCCGATAAAACCATTGCCCGGGACATACTTAATCTAAGACCGGACGTAGTGAGCTACGTTGACTGCCCTATGATATCGCTGGCTATCAAAATCATTGCTGGTCACTTCAAAGTCAGTGGCTAACAGAAATATTCCACCTCCACGTCAGTCGCATGTCACTAAACTAAAACTTTCTAAAATAAAAACGCCCTCGAAAACAGAGCGTCAAATTTGAAAAATTACTAATTTGTACCCTGTGAGTAATGGGTAATCGTGATGAGTAACTGCCCATAGCCGTGGATAACTACACATTATTTCCCAAATGTCCTGGGGGTACTCGGTAAAAGATCGTTACCCATTCCCCATGGCGACGTCTATGTGTTGCACATGGGTGAGTAAATACGAACTCTGTTTAGTATTACTTTCTTTTATTGACTATATTACAACCTCATGAGGTCAGATGTCTTACACATATTAATTAAACAGACACATTTCAACATATTCTCCCAACTGGCTCTATCCTTCGCATTTTCTCGCCAGTTACGGAGGGATTTTCTCGCCAAAGATACGGAGGGATTCTTCTACCTGGTATTTCCAGCGGTGTCTTGATCGTCCTCTTTTCCTGCTTCCATCGGGTACATTATCGACAACCTTTCGCGCTGGCTCATCTTCATCCATTCTGATAACATGGCCTAGCCAGCGTAATTTGCGTAATTTGATTCGCCAAGCTATGTCCACGTCAGAATACAAATGGCATAGCTCTTCGTTCCAACGACGTCGGTACTCGCCGTTTTCTCTAACAGGACGATATATTTTAAGGAGAATTTTTCTCTCGAATACTCCCAGCTGTTTTTCATCCACTTGCGATATGACACAAGTTTCGGAGCCATATGTCAAGAAAGGTAAAATGAGAGTCTGATATAGCTGGACTTTTGTCCGTCGAGAGACGGCGTTGTTCCTAAACTGCTTGCGAGCCCAAAACAGCATCTATTTGCAAGCACAATTCTCCTATTTATCTCCAGACTGACGTTGTTGTCCTTGTTCACGGCGGATCCAAGTTAGACAAATTCATCTACAACTTTAAAATTAAATCGGTTGACACCGTTTAAGTGCGGACCAAGTCGAGAGGTTCTCTAGTCTTTGACACCATAAAGTTTGTGTTGCCCTCATTAACAGCAAGATCCACCTTCGCTGATTCTTTTCCGATTCTTGAAAATACTCCAGTAACCTATCGCAAATTTCGCCCAATGATGCATACGCCAGCAACATATAGCTTTTCGTGTTAATGGTCTTGTTCGTATTTACTGCAGCTTTTCTCATTATTACCTCCATTAAGATGTTGAAGAGATTGCACGAAAGTGTGTCGCCTTGTCTCAGCCCTCGCTTGGTACAGAATAGTCGAGTGAGGTCTTCCCTCACTTTCACTGTTGATTTGGTGTTGTTCAGCGTCATTCTACAGAGGCGGATCAGTTTCCCAAGTTCAGACATAGCTTCGTACAGTTTTCCCCGTATGGGGCTATCGAAAGCAGATTTGTAATCGACAAAAAGGTGGTATGTATCGATTTGCTTTTCGTGGGTCTTTTCGAGGATTTGGTGTAGAGTGAACATTTGGTCAGTCGTGGACTTGCCTGGTCTAAAACAACACTGATAAGGTCCAAACAGGTTTTCAATAATCGGCTTTAGTCTTTCACCTAATACGCTCGACAAGACCTTACAAGCGATGGATAAAAGACTGATACCGCGATAGTTGGAACAGACACACCTTTTTTGAATACAGGACATAATACACTGAGACTCCAATCGTCAGTCCTTCTCCACCTGCCTTAAAAAGTTCAACGGGTAGCCCATCCGCACCAGCGGATTTATTATTCTTACACCGGGAGATCGCCATTCTAATCAAGCCCTGGTTGGGGGGGGGGGGTACAATCTACAATATCTACCACTATCATTACCTCCTGATCTTCAGTGGAAGAATCTGAGTGGAGTAGTGCTGAAAAGTGGTATCTCCACATTTTGAGAACACACTGCTTATCAGTCACCAGATTCCCATTCTCGTCCTTGCAGGAGGGTAGTCCATTATTAGGCCCGTTATTCGATCTTCTTACCCTCTGGAAACATTTTCGGGATTCACCATTCATTTCGGATTTCGGTTTTTCGCTCTCCCTCTGCTCCCACTGCCATTTTTCGCCTAAATATTTGGTTTTCCTCCCTTCTCAGCGTCTTGTACCGCTCACAGTTGCGTTGCCATACGTGCAGCGTCTTTTTCATCAGTTCGACGTCTTGCCATGGCTTATCCTTCTGCGGTATTTGATAGCCACGTTCAGTCCTTGCAGCGGTTTCCAAAGAATGGGAGATGTGCGTCCACTGCGCATCTGGGTCCTCGGGAGGGGAGGCGAGAGAGCTTATGTTGATAGGACAGCTTATCAATATCTAGCTTTTCCTGTGTTCGGCTTCGTACGTTTTTCGCCCTGCTCAGTCTTGTGGTAACTTTCGCAGCCACCAGGTAATGATCCGAGTCGATATTAGCATCTCGAATCACACGTACTTCCATTACACTAGAAGAGTGCCTGCCAGTATTACATTTCCTTAGTATTACACCGGCTGAAGTATTTCGGCATTTTTATTTGGTTTTTGTTTTTTTTTTGTGTATGGAGTTTTGTAAAATTTCACTTGAAATATTGGTCTTGGTACGTGCTTAGCGGCCTTATCACGCAAATCACTTTCCATTTGCGGCATCACATACTGAACAAACTAATTACCGGCCAAAAGATTTTTTGTCGAAACTTAATTAGATTGGCCAAGAGCTGATGTGGAAAATGCCTCAAATGTGAAATTGTGTGATATGATCAGGCCCTAAGTACGATTCTACAATATCACTAATTTGTTTTGGTAATTTCAATTTTATTTTGAATAGTAAACCCTCGTATCAAGCTGTATCAAATGTTTGTGACACATCTAAAAAAACGGTGGTACAGACTTCATTATTGTCGAAAGATCTTTCAATTTTATCACAGAGTCTGGAACCTTGATATATCCATTGGTTTTGGGCGTGCTTAAAACGCGTGTTTATTATTTTGATTAATGAAACAACAGTCGGTGTTTCTTCCCAGTGAGTCATACGAATCCATTTCGCATTCGAGATGGACTCGCTTTTTCGTACATTTTACGAATCCATTTGCGTATGAAATACCCCACGAAAACACGAAACGCTTTTTCTAAATTATCGGATCCGTCTCGAACTCAGAACGGACTCCATATCCGAATCCGTTTCCAGATCCTTTTTGAATAAAACAGATTCGAGACGGATTGGCTTTTATCAATTTTTGTGGATTTTTTAGGCAAAAATTTGTCTTAGGCGAGTTCGAAATGGGTCCGACAACTCGCACTTCTCTTTTTTATGCTTTTACAGATTCGTAACGGGCCTTCAAATCGCAATTTCACTGGTTCGGTTTTTTATACTTTTTCGGACTCGAAACGAGTTTTAAACGGGTCCGACAACTCGCACTACGCTATTTATGCTTTTACGGGCCCGTAACGTGTTCGAAAATAATCTATATTCGTTTTTGTGCACATTGGTTTATGACGCAACACGCACCAAAAGACCCGAAGCAAAACACTTGTTATACACATGTTCTTGCCTAATGAATCAATAACGTTTGATTTGGAAGCGACAGTCTGTACTTCTATCCACCTATGTATGGATGTACTGACCATTTTGCTTGGGTCTTATGAAGTGAAAACGCTTCTTAAAGCAAATAAGAGGCTCACTGATTGTGAGTTTAATTGGTTGGTTGTTCTTACGAAATTTTCGGAAAAAGTTGTTGAAGTACATCAAGTATGAAGAACATGAGTGGAATATTTGTTGCGATTTAGAAGTAGTGGCCATGATATTCGGAGTGTAAGGAGAACCACTATAAAATAAAGCAATGACCGAAAAGGGAAGACGTGAGAGTAGGAGTACACAATATTAAGAATGTGTCTCTGGATAAGAAAGAAAATATTATCTTGCCAGACGCAAGGTGACTTCTTACCTATGGAGAATCGGTATGGTGTCCGGCTCTGTAGAAAGATAGAAAACTTGCTTGCGTTGGTGTAACAGGTGCTCTTCCGGAAAGCACTTCAGAACAATCATACCGCACAGAGAAGAGTAGAAGAACCACTCACCATTGCAGGATTCTGACATAGACATTTTTGCGGAAGGATCTAACACGGATAATGAAGTGGGTGCTGGGGTGTACTCAACGTCTCTGGATATAGCACTATCAATAGGTCTCCCTGCTTTTAGCTGTAGCCTCCAAGAGGAAGTAGTGGCAATGTTGTTGGCGTGTCATCAGTAGCAAAATCACGATATAGTAGGGAAGAGTTTGAAAATCTTCTCTCATAGCCAAGCGGCGATAAGAGCTCTATCCCCAGAGGAGAATAGATCGACAGTGGTTCTTGCATATAGGAGTCTGCAGGACGATATCAGCGCCACGACTAGACTTTCCCTAGTGAGGGTTCCGGGTCATACGAATTTAGCCGGAAACGAAGATTGTCACGCCCATTCTGGTACGCCCATTCTTGTACCTCTACAAAATAGGGTGTTCGATCGGGTTTTCAACCCGATAAATTGCGTGAAACACTTCCGACCTTAATGAAATTAGGTATAAGGCTTCACGTTATCAAACGCCAATCACCGAGTAAAACAAGGGTGATTTTGCCACGCCCATTGTTTGGCCGTCTGGTTGTTCGGCACGAGAAGTCCCGCAAAACAGAACCAATCTTTATGAAAGTTTGTACTTGTCAATATTTAGTCAAATAAAACTCTCCTATCGAAAATTAGCTGTTTTTCCACGCCCATTCTGGTACCTCCCATATAAAAGTTGGGCGGATGACCGGTTGATCGACATGATAAGTCTCGTAAACTACAACCGATCTTAATAAAATTCGGTACCAGGTAATATTTTGCTAAAAGCTACTATGTAAGTAATAATTGACTATTGTGCCACGCCAAGTTTCGTACCTCCCATACAAAAGTTGGGCGTATTTCCGGTTTGCCGACTCGATATCTCCAATAACTCATAACCGATCTTAATAAAATTTGGTACTGATCAAAATTTTGCCATATATAAATATTCGGAGAGAAACTAACTAATTTGGGTATTCAATAATATTTAGCGCAATGTCAATCTGCTATTGAATATGGTTTTTTTAACAGAACTCCCACGCAATGGTGAGGGTATGATTAAGTCGGTTTACCCGACTGAAACTTATGTACTGATTTTTCTTACATCTGCTTTAACATTAGATGTAATATTGTTAAAATAAATAACGCAGAGCGTCGACGACCTGCTTGTTTGAATGATGGCATACAACTGAATAAAAAGCAATATTTAGCTCACTGAAATAATTGTTTTTGTTTTGTCATAAACAGAGCGACAGTATAAATAGTATAGAGAACTTATTGCACTATTTTTCCGCTCTCATGTAGAGAGCCTTAGTAAAAGAGCATAACGAGTCTTATTATCTTTATAGAATATTTCAATACCATTTGATGCTATTACATAAAACAATACAAAAAGCATAAATGTTTCCAAAGGCATCAATGTTGTACAAATTGTGAATGGACCAAGTAATGACAAAAAGGGAGTAATACGTTTTGAATCATTCGCCAGATATCGCCAGTGCTTTTGAGTCATACAATTCGTTCCATGAGTTCTCTATACTATTCAAGACTTTTGGCGACGACGACTTGCTTGTTTGTTCGCTGGCGCTACATCAAACCATCTTATTTATTTTCAGCCAGAGACTATTGTTGTACAACAACCACGTATGTGATGCTAACGCTGTGTGTTGTTTGCATGTGTTCACTTTGATAGATTGCCCTAACCGTGCCTATAGATGTTAACGCATCAAAAAATAATTTAAAAAGCAAGAAGTAAAATACTTGTCTGTTCGTAACATGCTGGTTTCAAAACGTGTAATGTATGAATATTGCCCAAATGATCAAATGATAACGTATTTGTTAACCAAGCTTTTGCAGAACATAAACATTTGTAAATTTAGGGATTTAATTGTCTGCCTTAACGAACATTTATATACATACTATGTCAAAATAACTTTAGAATGTTAACAAACTGTGTGGTTTTTCCTTTTACTTAATTATGTATCTTCATAATGTTACTTCCAATTGAAGAGCTATTTCGTTGTAATCTCACCACTACCAGTATTACGAACATTCACGAATACATATCGATGGCTTAATATAAAAAGGTCCAAACTCGATTTTTTGTTACTTGACAGGAGAAGGAAAAAATACGTAAAATTTTAGATACAAAAAAAGTTTTAATGCAATTTTTAATAAAAAAGAAGCAACACATTTTTGGAAATTGCATTAAAACCTTTTGTTGTATCTAAAATTTTACGGATTTTATTAAGTTTTTTCCTTCTCCTGTCAAGTAACCAGAGATCGAGTTAGGCCCTTTTTATATTAAGCCCTCGATATATAACACTTATCTCCGACGTCACCAATACTGGTATTTCGAACGTTCAGGAACAGGCGACACTGCTCTGCGATGACACTAATACCAGTATTTCGAAAATGCAAGAACAAATGCACCTACGAGCTGTTTCTGGAAACAGCTGCGATAAATTTACAATTTCGGATTGAAATTGTCGAATGAAATTGAAATCGTTCACACTGGCATTTGAGGAATTTCGTTGGAAAATGTTTGTTTGGAAAATGTTTGCCGCCGCCGCTGTATTCTGTTTCTCCTCTGAGTCGGCATACAATTGTTTTGTTTTTTGTTGTAATTTTTGTAACCACGTGTTCGGTGAACGAAACCGACCCATAATTATCAACGGCGTTGGAGAAACAAAAAAAAATTAATCGACAGCGTCAACTGAGTTTTTATTAAATGTGATTTTTGGGCAGACGTTTCTTTTAGGCTCATCTCTTACTCTCTTCATTGAAAATTTCAATACACGATCAGCTGTTTAATTGTATTATTGTATATAACTATACAAATTCCAACCATGTTGAAGTAAAATTACATAAACTATGCAAAAAGTATGAAATAATCAAGATATGACGCGTGAGAGAAATGCCTTTGATTGAATTTCTAGCACTTTTTGTTTCTCTTTTACCAGGGTTGCCAAATTGCGCTCATCTTCTGGTCGTCTAATTCTATATCGTCTTTGGTACAATTTCAAGTCAATTTCAACGAAATTGTTGTAAATATCTCAATTTCGTAGTTGTCAAAATATATGCGAAATTGTGCAATTTCAACTCAATTTCAGGACAAATTGAGAAAGAGTTCAATTGAATTGAATTAGCATGAATTAGGCATTAAATTCACTTGTATTTTGGTTTTGTACTTTTTGTTTGCTTTTACTGTAGATACACACATGTAGAATATTTTATAGATTAGGAACACCAAACAAAACCAAAATGTTTGTTTTTGTTGCCTTAAATTTCAACAATTCCTCCCAAGTTTACCTTACTTATTTTACCATGCCCTGCATGGACAATTTAAATGCGACGTTGCAAATTTCTCGGCAGCTTGACAATGCGTTATATATATTAAATAAAAAAATAAATAGTTTCCCATTACATCCCATAAAGGGACTGGGGAGAACTTCTCACAATCACTGAGCTGTGCGCTTTCCAGTTTTCACTCACTGATTGGGACCTACAGTTTTACACCGATTCCGAACGGTATTTTGAGAAGCTTTTTCATGGCTAGATACTCGATAGTGTCGCCGTCACTATGCGAGGTGACCGCCGCCGAAAGAAAATTTGAAGGTGGTCAGAGCCGGGTTCGAACCCACGATCTCATGTACAAGAGCCGCGCACACTAACCATTGCACCACCGACGGCCATTCGTATACTGACCATTTCGTATACTGACCAACTGGGGAAAGAGCGGGACACAATGAGTAAAAGAGCGGAATATTCGGTTTTAAATAAAAAACTAAATAAATATAAATATGTACATGTATTTTGTTAAACTGAGACTAAAAATATAAAATACTAGCAAACCCGAATTTTAGTAGGGTTTTTTTAAAATAAAATAAAGCCTATATCACTCAGGGATAACGAAGCATTCTACTGGTGAAATTTCTAAAATCGGATGAGTAGTTTAGAAGACTGATTACCGGCTACAGTCAAGGAAAAAAGTCTACATACATCCCTCGTTTTAGAGGTTTTAGAAAGTTTGTGAAGAAAATTAAAAAAATGTTTATTTCAATATTTAAGGCATTAATAAATAAGTTTATTTATAAAATAAAAAAACAATTCATTTACATAATAAAAACAGTTATAACAAAAACGCTGAAAATTTATAGGAGAAAAGTCTACATACAGCCACAAAAAATATATATTATTTCAAAATTTTATATATAAAAACAAAGAAAAGATAACTTTTAGTATTTGGTCGGTCCACCTTGGGCATCAATAACTGCTTGAAGACGACGGGGCGTTGATATCACCAAATTCTCCGTAATATCGGGTGTTATTTTAGCCCATCCACGAATAAGGGCGGTTTTTAATGTTTCACGGCTACTAATGTCATATTGTCGTACCAATTTTTGCAAAACGTCCCATATGTGCTCTATTGGGTTTAAGTCTGGTGACTGGGGTGGCGAATTCAGCTGTCTTGGGGCATAGTGAAGAAGCCAGTCTCGAACAACTTGTGCAGTATGCTTAGGGTCGTTATCTTGTTGGAAAATCCATTGATTTCCCAAACCTAAACTATCAACAGATGCCTTCAGATTTTGTTCCAATATATTTTTATATTGGTAGCGGTCCATATTACCCTCGACAAAAACCAAACGACCCACTCCCGATGACGCAATGGTGCCCCAAACCATAACGTTGCCACCCCATGTTTTACTGTTGGTATTATGTTCTTTGGATCAAGTGCAGTATTTGGTTTTCTCCAAACTTTGGATCGGCCATCACTTCCGAAAATGTTATACTTACTTTCGTCAGTAAATAAAACACGTTTCCAAAAGTCCATACCCTTGTCTAGATGTGCTTTAGCAAAGTCAAGGCGAAGTTTGCGATTTTTCGCTGAAATTAGCGGCTTTTTGCGTGCTACTCTGCTATTAAATCCACTGACGTGTAAAATGTTTATTATTGTTCGTGGAGTAACAATTATATTAGAACATTTGGCGATGTGTTCCGCCAATTTTGAAGCACTTATTTTCGGATCCTGGTTGACTTCTTTAAGAATACTGCTAACATCGCGTCTCGAAAGCTTCTTAGGTCTGCCAGAACTTGGCTTAGTTTCGGTACTATTGGTATTTATATAATTTCTAATCATCGTCTGGACAGTAGCACGACTTAATTTTACTGTCTTAGCAATTTCTGCATAAGATTTATTTTCCTTGCGGAGATTTACTACCATATTCCGAACTGAAGTTTGAATCTCTTTTCGTTTTTCCATTTTCAAGGATAAAAATTCGAATAATACCTTCTTTTTTTGTCACTTTGTCCACTTAAATAATTGTTATGCTTGTATGTGTAATTAATTCAACAAAGTTAACTGTTATTTCCCTTTCTTTGTTTTCAATTTTATATTTGAGTTTAGGAGTTGCAACGCTGTATGCAGACTTTTTTCCCGCTAATTATTGTGTTTTTCCCTAATAATTTCCATGTTATATTTTTTTCATATTTTTTTTTTCTTCAAATAATCTTTATTTTAAATGACTAAAATATTGCAATAATATCATTTTCAATTGTCGCTACTAATTCTCTTAAACTTCAAAATCGTAGGTTGTATGTAGACTTTATTCCTTGACTGTATATACAAACTCACAAACATTTCCTGTTTATAATATTAGCATAGATAACGCTTTATTTGCATACAATAAATTTTTTATTTTATATGTAAGTCGAGATGAGACATTAAAATGCGACATTAAAATGTTTGCTTATTCACTCACATTAAACTACTACAGGTTGTGTTATAAGAACAGCATGTTTCTATGGTACAATAATAAAGGTAATAGCAGTAGGTGTTATTGTAATTGTGTGGGCCTGGCTTCTGTCATCTTCAACACAAATGTATACCAACAACAAAAGTACACAACAGCCTACATATTAATTTGACAGTTGGAGTGCGAGAAAAAACTCACATCAGTTAGCCTCTGGTACTAATACAAAACATTTGAATTTGACAGACAGAACCTACTAAAAAGACTTAAATCATTTGTTCTACTGAGTTTACCTGTATTATGTTACCATGGTCACGTAGTTGCATCGATGAGTATCTTATTCCTCGTAAGTGGTCATACAACGCTGTGTTTGCGCATCCATCGAAAAATGGTCGTAGCATTTGATAGAGTACACTATTTATTTGGAAGCTAGATTATTTATTTATCGTCTTTGATGTATTTATAAATTGAAGATTAATATCACACGAAATCCAGAGAAAACAATGCCAAGTCTTAGATCGCGCAAGGTGCCAGAACAAAATAATTGGGAAAACAAACTTGAAAAGAAGCCAGCAAAGTCAATTCAAACACAAGCGACTATACCGAAGTCAAAACGGTCCACCGGACGCGAATTAAAGCCGATTTACAACAATTATAATCAGGAGCAGGTAGCTCGAAAACCGTTGCCCAAGAAGAAACAAATGCGAACGATGGTAAATGATGAGGATTTGCCATCAAAAGTAGGCGAAGATAGGATCACTGAGGCATTAGAAGACAACCAAGAGGTTGTTGACAATGTAAAAGTTGTCCAGGAAAAGACTTCAGATGAACCAGAGCCAATGGAGGTAACCGATGAGAAAGGGGACGAAGAGCCAAGTCCATCAAAGAAACGGAAAATGGATGATGATGCTAAAGAAGAAGGCGGAGCTCTAATAGAAGCTACAGAGAACGCCGGCAAAATTCAGCAAGAAATATCCGTGCCGGAGAACGTGCAGTCTGCAACAGAAGATACGCCACCGCAGGAATCTCTGGACAAACAATCTGCTATCGCTGCAACCAAAAATAATAGCATTTCATTGAAATCTCAGTCAAATAGAACCCTTGACAAAATCGAGCCGAATCCCGGTCATACAAGCAATATGCCGGAACAGTTGCTTACCGTAATATCGAATCTCTACCTCAATGTGGGTGAGCGTTTACATTTAAACTTTCTGCCACGCTGTCTCGACGACTTGGCTCATTGTCATCGCCATCATTATCATTCGGAACTGCCGGAGGCACCAATACCTTCTCAGGCCCATAGCTTACGAAGTGCCTTGCAACACTATCGTTATGTATCCTTTATAAATTCAACCATAGATATGTGTCATCGAGGAGAATTTCCAGGAAAGGGTATATTTACTAAAATTATGGAATTGGTGTTGGTAAGATTTATTTATATTAACTTAACTTTAATTCAATCCTCTTTGTTGTATCATTCCAGAGCATCAATTACAATACAAAACTACAAAACGTATTAATATTTCAACAGTCCTATCACAAGTCTATCGACTTATTCTCTATGATTGTTAGAACCTTTCCACCTTGTTGGCACAAGATACGTACGTATTATGTTGGATTTTTGGAATATGGTCTCGATCAAACCAAATTGGGGAATAACAAAGACGAGCCTTTAACAAAATCTTCAAAAATATTTGATATAATATTGGATCTATTGGAAGATGTTTTGCAGAAAGCTACATCTGAAGAACTGTCCACAAGCAACAGTGAGTCGTTACAAACACCCTTGAAGCCACCGCTGGGATCGTTAGCCACAGAGCTAACGTCGCCACAGCAAAATTCCATGGACTTAAGTGTCTGTAGTGAATATTGGAATCAAAATGAGTACGAGGAAAGAGAGCGACAAAAGCAAACATTCACTACTTTGCCAATGCCCCAAAAAATCGAAAGAATTTTCGTGTGTTTACGTTTACTGTTGGAAATTTTGGAAAATGATTTGGCAATGTGGATGTTACATCATTTTAAAAAGACCAAAGAATGGATATTTTGCTCAGATAATCGTCCTCTCATTGTTGTCTTGTGCGAGTTAACACAGTATACAAGAATGACACGTGTGGCACGAAGAATATTCAGTGTATATAGTGAATCAGCATCTAAGGGATTATACAAAGGGCGTTTGCAAGTTCTGGAGGTAAGATGCAGGAAAATCATAATATCAAGCTTTTTACCTTTGCAATGTGAGGTCAATAAATGGGAAATTAAGAGTAAGAAGAATAACCATTTCTAAACGATCTGGTTAAATAAAATAAACTGAGCTTCGATATCACTATTGTGTAGCAAGTACAGTGTCTAATGCCCATCTTCATTGGCGGGGATATTGCTTTTATCGAGTTTTTGAACTGGTGTGTTTATGCTTTAAAGATTTTTAAAAATTCTCGGATATGAAAAAAATCTAAAAAAATTCGAATATCTAGGAATCGGATCAATCGATCTCATAAATAACAATTTGCTCTTCTTAATTACAGAAGTCAGAGTTATAGGTCATTCGATATTTCATTAATCACGATATTTATATTTGAGATGCTTTTTGAAGTCCTACACCTAAGATATGAATATAATCTTGACGGACCTACCCTTGTCAGAATATATGTATGTAGGTACAACTGAAAACAATCGTTGATCTAAGCATACTCAACGACGAGACACTCCTAAAATTTTGTACACAACCATTTAGCTAAAAAAAAATATACTACAATTATCCTGCCTATTTACATGCAATCTCGGTGAATTTAACGCATATCTGCTAGTTGCCCCCTTTCGCGAAGAGCGTATCCGTGTATATCTTCCAAAGTTTCAATATTATTTTCTTAAGCATTTTTGTGCAGCGTTCAGTGTAGTGAGCGAAGTTAGGCAGGTATCTAATATTGTTGAAAAAAAGTAGTTCCAACATAAAATTCCACGATGTTACGTTTTAACAATAAAATTGTCCTAATTCTAGCGTTACATTTCCCTGCTAATGGTCGCCAGCAATACGGCTGATATGGAAAATACAGCAATTGGTGTCAAATATCCTTCTCTAGGTGAACAAACCAAAAACCTGATAAAAGAGTTCTTTAAAATTTTTAAAGGTATAACCAGTTTGAACTAGAGAAATACAAGAAGAAACCCCCACTTACATTTATTCAATTTTGCAGTTCACAATTGTGAAGAGATATCAAAATATATGGAGACCATCGACCTTCTGCGTATTCCTTATGTACGTTTCGAATTTATTGATAACGTATTATTTACCAGCACGGAGCCATTAACGCCACAAAAGATAGCCCTGGATATGGCCAAGAAGCGATGGTTAAAATACAAACCCAGCAGTAAAATTCTCAAGCCTAATGATGACATATCACGCGAACAATACCTTCACTTGCTACTAGATGCCCTACGTCAATACTGTGATTGGCATGGGTCGAAAACATTCCTTCGTGTTATTACAGACTGCGATCAGATATCCCACCTCTCCACCACCAATGATTCTGTCCACCGTTGGCCTACTCATGGTTCAGGTGTTTTAGTTTTGAAGAAAATGGCTAAGGATATTAAACAACTGGAAACACAATTGAAAATGTCAGTCCGAATGTCAAAACCTAAAGTAAATATATCATTGGCTGATATCTGCATAGACGAGGCTATTATATTAAAATACCGCAACGATTTAAAGTTTGTCATAAGTCTACAAAATGTTTTACTTAAACAAAAAGAAGCATATCCAGAAGTGGATTTCTCTAGATGGTTGGAATACTTAAATGGATTCTCGCCAAAAAAAATTGTAAAAGCGTCCGAGGAGGAGCAGCCATCATTGCAGGAATAAGCTGCGTTTTTGTGTATAATTGCACTGCCTTTTATATTTCATATTTATATGTATTGTTCATGCCTTTATTGTTAATAAATTCATATTTGATTTCTTATTTATTTGTTCAAGTGAAAATTTGTAATAAAAACTTTTCGGACGATATCATTTTGTTTCTAATTCAGGATAATAATCTAAATGGAAAATGTACACAATATATATTGACAACTACAGAATCTACTAAAACTTGTGACGGTTATTTCGACCGGGAGATCCATATAAAATAAAACAAGACATCAACTTTAATTTGCCATCATCACTATAGAATTTTATTCAACAATGTTTTTTTTTGCTTTGTTAATGTTATTTTCATTAATTATTATTATAATATTCGTTTGATATTTGAGTTTTTATACCTTTAAAAAGGTACTCTTGTTGTGTTTTCATCCCATTTTTTTGTTTGTTTTGTTTTATACCTCATAATCGTTACTAACAAAATATACTCACTATACATATCGATCGGTACCATCATCATTCATTATTCATACATATATTTTTACTTAAAATATTAAATCTTGATACATTTACATATGTTATTAGTTAATCCACATAAACAAGTACGTATCTCACGATCATAACTATTCTGAATTTAGGAATGTTTTACTGTAGACGTTCGATCGAAGGGGATCTAACCGGTAGTTAAAGGGGTGAGAATAACCCAATTTTGACAGACTAGTTCAGTTGGTATGTTCTGACTTTTATGGTGTTTTTAATACACGCCAAATTTTAAATTGTAATAATGAAATTACTAGAAAGCAAGCAGTCTGAAAAATGCATTGATCACGAGTGCAATTAAATTCCATAAATGCCAAATCATATCAGAATAATATCTCAAATAAATTGTTATCATGGACACCTACATAGTTGAAAATTAAGTAAAAAGAAAGATAAAATAAATGTATAAATCTGGAACCATCAAATTTTTGAAGCTATAGTTAACTTATAACAATACTTTTCTTCATGAATCTTTTAGTAACAATGCGACACAAGTTTTGTATAATTTACTTTCATGTGCCAATATCCACAAGTGAATATTACCAGGGGGTTTCGATAACACTGCTGATCGACCTCCTAGCTGCAAATTTGATACAGGACAGGATTTCAAAGTGATTAAGTGATAGGCGAATTGAAAAAACTGACTTTAAATTTAATTCTATTGGCACTTATGACTTTTAAAATAACTTTATATGCAATAAATTAGTTTTGATTTAAAGACAGCAATTTTCTTTAATTTTTATTTATATTACATCCAAATGCTGGCAGAAAAACACCGGCATAACAAAACTGTATCAAAACTGTCTTTAAGCTCAGTGACATTTGACGAGAATTTGGTGGAAATGAAACCCACATTAACGCTCTTTAATGCATGTGTTTCAGTTCCACCAAATTCTCTTCGAAAATCATTGGGCTAACGACAGTTTTGATATGTTTTTATGTCAGTTATTTCTGCCAGAATTTATTTATTTATTTATTTATTCACACTTGTAATTTTAAGCCTTTCGGCCAATTCAAATAAATTACAAAAGAACCATTTATAACACACATTATATGTTTTCATTAAATAAGGAATTACATAACAATTATATCTTTTAATTAAATAGCAAGATCAAAAAACTAGTTGATAACAAAGTTAAATTAGAGATTATATTATTCATGACTAATAATAATTCAGAGTTCCCAAACGTGTTTTCAAATAGAAAACTACACAAGCTCTATTGAAAATAGTGTATGCATTATTTAATCAGTTGAATGAATCAACAATTTCCAAAGGCAAAAATAAAATATATAAAAAACAAAAATATCAAAGGAACATTGTAAAAAAAATAAAACAAAAAGAAACATTGTCAACTACTGCGTTATTTCTCCAAAGTGTTGAAGAAGCTTTTTGCGATACGTAGCGCTAGTGAAGTTAAATACTCGTAGTGTAGAAGGAAGCAAGTTGAACAATCTGGCTATTCTCACCTGAAAGGACCTATTCATATAACCCCTCGTTCTAGGAATTATTAATTGATTCGTACGTGATGAACGGCCAAATTTAAACAAATTCGTGAGAAAGGTAGAAAATTGATTTTTGAACATTTTGTAAAACAACAACAGAGATCGGAAATGTACAAAATTTGACGTAATACAAATAAATATTAAAGAAAATTGATTTGTTCTTCAAATCAAAACTAATTTATTGCATAGCTTTTTCAATTCGCTTATTCTCTCGCTATTATCTTTGAAATTCTATTCTGTATCATATTTGCAGCTAGGAGGTCGATCAGCTGTCATCGAAACTCCGTGATATTACCCATAGAGTAAGATATAAGGCTGTTTTTTATTCCCTGCCAAACTAATTGTTCGAATACTTTGTATGGTATGAGGAGCTAAGCGATTTTGAACGGCAGCCCATACAAAGAGTCAAAAAATTTGTTTAGCTGCCAATAAAAAACAAAGCTTAAAGAGTCACGAAAGTCACTGGTCTGACGACAGTTTTAATCATAGGGTTTTGATGACAGCTGATCGACCTCCTAGCTGCAAATTCGATACAGCATAGAATGCCAAAGAGAAACACTGATTTTAAATTTAATTTTATTGCCACTTATGATTTTTAAAATAACTTTATATGCAATAAATTAGTTTTGATTACAGGAACACAACAATTTTCTTTAATTTTTATTTGTATTACAACCGAAATCTGGAAGAAAACACTGGCATAAATCAAAATTGGTGTTAGTCCACTGACTTTCGCCGAGAATATGGTGGAACTGAAACACATTCACACTCTTTATATCTTACTCTATGATATTCTCCTTCAAATGCTATCCTGTATCAAATTTTCAGCTAAAAGGTCGAACAGCTGTTTCATTGAAACCCCCTGATATTACCTGTAATGGGTTTTATGCGCAATACAGTTTTCGAAGATTTTTTCTAATTCATTTCCAAAATCGTCGTTGCATGAAAACACCAAAGCGAATGACATGAAAAGAAAATAAATTGACACATTAGAATAACGAGGTATGTGATATGTTAGTTTAAAACATTTAATTTTTATTCAGTCAACTGTCTTTCATATGAACCATTTGCAAGCGAAACATTGTCTACAAAATTTGTGGTGAGAATGAAAATTAGCACACCTCTTGTGTGAAAGCTTTTTTTAATTTTCACTATTTGGCATTTACTTTCTGCTAATCGGTCTGCGTCAGATCGAGTATGGTAAATAGGAAATTTATGAAAATTAGAACTGTTCGTTTTAATGTCAGGAATTGTTAAGAAATTGCTGTAATATAACCTCATTGAGCTGTATACTAGGGGCATAACCCCCCTAAACGATCGACTGTGTATAGTTGAGCTCATTCCGGAAATGTTTTGATTACCTATTTTTTTGTTTTCCGTGGTAAACTCGCGATCACCTTTTGGTTAACACATTTATACAGCAAAAATACTACATTTACGTATATTTCTTTTACCTTTTAATAAAAATACAATATTTCAAATTATAATTAGTTTAGTTTGTGGATGTGTTTTGTTTTTAAATACTTGTTTTCTTTTGTTAATCTTTTGTAAATGCTTATTAACTAGTCTCACTACGTGTGTTTTTTTTTTTTGTTTTTTTTTATATTTCCTGAAATCAATTAAAAAAATCATGTCTTTAGAAAAATTTCACTTCTGTTTTAAATTTAATTTTAACTACAAAAATAAAAACATTTATAACAATCAGTTTCTTGTGTTGCATCCATTATTATTCATTTTATATCTGTTTAGTGTTTTTTTTCATTTAATTTTTGTTTTTTTTTCTTTTGTATAAAAAACCGAAAGTTTCTAAAAATTATTCCCAAAGCAGTTAACATTTTCTTATGTATGTATATAATTAGGGCCCTGTAATTTAGTTTTTCTCTTTTTATAACTGTGCTTGAAATTAGTGAAGTCTAAATAAATGTTTATGTAGCTTTTAATTTTGTTTACTAAATGCCGCCTTTATTATTGTGTTTCTTTAATATAAACCCAAAATTGAAGCTGTTCTCTCTTCAGTACCCACTAACTAGTACGAGTATTAAATATAGTAGTAGTAGTGTTTGAATATGTCTCTTGTAGATGGTTTTTTTTTGTTTTATTTATAATATACCTGTAATTTAGTTTTTTTTGTTTGTTAGTATTATATGTATTTTATTTTTACATAGTATATACTATATTATATATATGTATGTATGTATATTTTGTATATAGTAGAACAACATTTATATTTACCATCGATTTATAATGTAGTTTTTGATAAGGTTTCTTTCTATATATCTGGGGTTTTCGTATACATTGAGTTAGAATTAGTTTATATTAAGACAGCTTAAAGAAAATAATTGGTGATCTGAAAAATAAAACTACAAAGCATATTGATTATTTCTAGTATTTAAAAAGAAAATACCCAACAGTAATGTTTCCTAAGTCTTCAGAAGTGGTTTAATTTTTTACATATCATTAAACAGAAACAAAAATGTTTTTATTAGGAACTATTTCAAATAGTGGCACTCATAAAATTAAAACATCAAGTAATTATTGTACATTTATTTTGTGTTATACGATTAAACAAAAATAGCCTTTTATTATTACCATTAAACAAAGGAAAAAACTTAGATACATAAATATAATACATATCATAATGTTGTTTGTAACTTAAGTATCAATTAAAATTTGTCTAACAATTTATGGTACAATAAGTATAGTATGTAGGGTTATACATAAGAAGATGCTTATATCTTAGGAAAGGGATATTCAATTAGTTTTATTCTATTTCTTTACGTATTGTCCCCTTCATTCTTCGACAATTGTTTGAAACAATTTTTCAGTTTTTCGATCTCAAAACAAATATAACATAACAATATCTAATAATATATGAGATAAATGTATATGTGTAATTGATTGTGTTATAACTAAACTTGCATTGTTAAAAAATAATGTGCAATCAAACAAATCTAAAGAAATTTGCAAAATAACTTACAAAAACACTAAACAAATTGGGATTAGTTCAAATTTTCCAACTCCCTTTTTAACTTTGTTATAGTAAGGATAAAAATTGAATAAGCCAATACAATTATTTCCAAATAGTTTTTCTATGTAATAACCGCTTTAAGCCTCAAGGTATCGTTACAATTGCGGTTAAAAAAACAGTGCCAAAATACCGCTACTAAATGTAAGGGTAAATATTGGTCCTGTTCGTAAATGCATGACTGTTCTGCATCTGATGCGCAGCAAACTATGTTTCATCTGATGCGCAAACTTTCTTCAAATTTGCATCATAAAAATGTCTGATGCACATAATGACCAACTTCACATTTTGTAAATTTTCCTGGACAATTTTATTTCATTGGGCTCGTCATCCAATTCGCATATTTAATTTATCACCAAATTGTCCATTGTACCGTTCTTTATTACAAACAAAATGCGCGTCAAAAAAGCATCAGCTGAATGGCATCAGGGATGCCAGATATGCATCAGGTGTAAAGCAATGATGCACTTACGAACAGACCCATTATTAATATTTCCAGTATTATATGAACAAATAGGTGGTGCACAACTACTCACAGCAACTGATCGCTCACAACTGCATGATACTTTAACCACATTTGTTTTCATTTCTATTCTGTGTGCTGTGTCCAAAAGACAAATTTGATTTACTACGCATAATCAACTTTCATTAACAACTCACAGCCTACGACGGGTGATACTCAAGAGATGCTTGAACATAAATCTGTGGTTCGGAATCAACTCATGAGTCACTGCAGTGACTAGTATACTGTGGTCGGAAAAAACAGCTACTCATGAGAGCATACGACTCACATAATGTCAGCTCTAATGAGCGCACAAAATAATTGTATCTTAAACGTCGTGCAGAAAATACTTGTGGAAAAAGGATTCAAAATTATTTGTTTCGTTTCAGTAGATTGAAACACAACTAACAGGGGTCTAATAATCGCATCTGTTTCGTATTTTGGAAGTCCGATAAATTGGAAACAAACTAATTTATAATAATTGTATGAATCAAGTTATAGAGGAATAGGATCTTTAAAAGCACTTTCGTATGTGATATTATGATACGAAACGGATGAGGTAATTAGGCCCCAGGTCTGTTATTAGATCACACTGTTTTTAAATCGCTCGACAATTGCAAACCGCTGTAGGATTTGGACGTGGTCTGCTAACCACCCTATTTATTTTATTTATTCGTTTAAAAACAGTGAATTTGACGAAAAATAGAGTCGCAAGAGAGGAAAGATGTTTTGTAGCAAAGTCCTAAATAAAAAACACTTCTATTAATTTTGTGTAAGTGATATAAGAACAGACCTGTATAGTTCTGAAATTAGTTAAAACTGCACTCTAATTATATATTTTATTCAGTTTAAAAGATATTTGTTGTGAATTTCATGCGAACATTTTTGGTTTGAATTAACCTAAAAACAGTTCAAGTTAAATAATGTGGAACTGCTCGAAAGAAGCTTTAATGACATCACAACTTTGACTATGCATTGAGATTGGTGCCTGAATTCATAAGATAATAAATGTTCAGGGCCTGATCTTGTACGTCACATTCACTGCATTTTTCGACATCGTCTCTTGCCCAAATTAAGATTCTGACGAATAATGATTTTTGTTAAAATATTTACTGTTTCTTTTTAGATTTGTGTTTTACCTAAATGTTGATGAAAATCTTACTGGAAGTGCTTAGTTTGATTGCTATATCGATGGTCATAAGATTTTACCTCATTACCGATTTTTTACTATTTTTCACGAGACGAAAAAATCGTTATAACTTTGATAAAAACCAAGATAAAAGTAATAAAAAATCTAAATTTTTTTTCGAAATAAAGGTTATTCACTAATTTCGATTATTTATTTTACTTATATCTTGGTTTTTAGCAAAATTATAACGTTTTTTTCTTCTCCTAAAAAATAGTCAAAAATCAGTTACGAGGAGGTAACAACTTATGACCATATGATATTTAAAGTGGCAAGGGAAGTGAATGTGACTTGTGTGATAAGGTCGTAAGTCAGATTAACTTTAATGTGTATCTGCCTCTATTGTAATATCAGCGTCGATTAATGATGTAACGAGGCACCGATTCGGGAACTCATATTAGGCACACTTTGTAACTATTGGTTTAGAAAATATATTTTTCAGCCTTCTACATAGATAGTCCTAGGACTGTAAAACTCATTTGACGATCTTGTTAAACCTCCATCACATTTTACATTGATTTTGAAATGGTCAATAATTATTAACTTAACTTTTGTATTTGAGCTTGCGTCTTTGATTTCTAAAAAAAAAATGCGAATAGTAGAATATTCGTGTATCTATAAAATAAATATCATTCGTTTTTTTTTGTGATATTCCAAAACAATGTGCTAAATAACAAGTAGACTGAGGGTATATACACAATTTTAGGATATTCCAATATTTTTAGTTGGTACAAAAAAAAAAACAAAGGATAATTGGGAAGGGTAACCTCTGATTTGTGCCTAAATTTATAGTCCCACTTGTTCTTACATAATGTAAAAATATACCATGTTTTCACTCCACCCTTGGGCTTGACAACAGCCCGCTGATAGTAGGTTGTACTCCATTTAATTGATATAATTACATTAAATCACTATTTCACCCAAACCTTATCTCCGACTTCAAAACGAAATATATAGGGTATTCAAAATTTTCGCACAGCTTCCACTGATTTATGAACAATTTAGATTATTCCACGAGAATTCCCTTGTTAATGGAATACATGATTTGATATATATTAAGCGTTTCGTGTCATTATATGTATTCCAGGAAATTAAAAAATGAATGATGATATCAAATCCCGAGTCAATTGGGAAAACAAGAATTTTATATTTTTGATATGGATAAGCAAACTAACCGAGATTTCCCACAGATTTTAAAAACAAATGTAGACGAAAATATCATCAGTATGTTCAACACTACCTGTTTTTTTTACTTTACGATGCTGACTTTCAAATCGAATATGGGAATAATAAAAATGGCATTTTTATGTACGGCATTTAGGATAAAATCATGTTATAATTTAAAATTATACCCAAGATAAAGGAGGCTTAATTAAATTCCTATTATACCAGCTGTGTTACAACACCGTAAAAGCAAATAATGTTCCTCTGCTATATTACTTCAATGGATTCTTCCTCAATAATGTTATAAATATGTATGTACAAAATGTCTCATCTATTGTAGTAATATAATTCAAAACAACAATTCCCCATAGGAAACATATTAATTTGCTTTAAAGAAGAAAAATAGAGTGTCACTTTTGCGGAAAAATATCCTGAATAAAATGTCTTACGAAATTTTTTTGTCGCCAGAAAAAATAAATGTCAACAAATCAAACTTATAAGGTTAAGTTTTATAAGTTACAATAAACAAAAACTGCATTCAAAACTAATGACAATTAAGTTCGTCGTCTATCAATATCTTTGTTCTTCAATTAGCTTCCCCTTTTTTTAATAATTAAATACGCCCTTCCAATTTGATTTTAATAACTATCCAACGCCAAATCATTTTTGCGGATATCAACTCAAAGTTAGGAGTGCTCTGCATTTCATTAGACATAAAAGATAGATAGATGCCTTTCCTTTTTGTTTTTACTACAAAACACCTTATTGTATTTAAATGTAAAGACGAGTTAAGGTAATTTCTGCACAAATTAAATGATTTGTTTCACAATCATATATTCAAATCGATTTAAAATTCAGTCAGAATATGCTAATTTTACTATTGTTTCACAGGATACTTTGTGTAAGCGTTTTGTTTTAGTTTTGTAAAAATAAAATACAAATCTTTGAAATTTGTTTAACAAACATAATTATTTTTGTTCTCTCTTAACAATGTTATCAATAATATTTTCATTTAAATAAAACCTCTTTTTCAAAAAAGAAAATTTACTAAACAAATAGTTGTGTATTTGTGTTTGAATACAGGATAATAAAATAAAGATTAAGATAAAAGTAAACTAAAATTATTAAAATTAAAAGTAAAAACAACTTTATTACCTAGGAAAAGACAAATATTTCAATTATTTGTATTGTAAATTGTTGATTACTTATATAGTGTAACTATTTGTATTTGATAGGATTCATTGAAGACTTTTTTTAAATATTCAGTTTCATTTATTCATTCTGACGTGAAATGCTTAGAGGAGATGGTGATTAGTTGAGTTGCCAGCGATTCTTTTTGTGTGGGGAGTCAGTAGCATTAAAAAATAGTACACTAGAACGTCAATTTCCCGGTAAGGAATTATCCGTTTTCTATTTTGTCTTACTCTGTCTCGCGTTTTGTATCATCTTAACAACAAACATCTTGTACATTATATAAATTACAAATTGATAATTTCGTTTTATTTCCGGCGGAAGGAAATATAAATTGTTCTTTTTTCGCTTGCTTTAGTAAATAACAACAACTAACAACAAATATCATCTGTTTTTCTTTTTTTTTTGTGACAACAATAACACAATAATAAGTTTTTTCATTAATTTAACTTTGTTTCTTAGTCTTTTGACTTCTCATCGAGAGAATGCAACCGACGATTTTGAAAGTGCAATTAGGACATCAACTCGGTTTATTCTAAGTTTAAAATTTATGTTCAACATTCATTCCCACATTTCACGATTCACTTGGATGAGTCCATAACAAAGTTACCGTTGATTTCTACCCATTTGTCGTCTTCGTTGAGCACGTACTCCAGTAGCGTCTCGTAGTCAGGGACTCATCCCTCGTTTGCCGTATTGGAGTGTCTCGTTGTATTATTGGCGTTATTGTTGTTGCTGTTATTATTATTACTATTACTGTGGTTGTTGCTGCTACTATTATTATGGTATTCAACCGCATTGGGTGACGGTTCCATTTTGATGACACCCAGATGTGGCGTTTGTATTCTCAATTGATGCTGTAAGAAGTGGCCAGCTCCTGGAGCTGGTTGCAAGCGGCCGACCACAACACCACCCATGGTCACAAAATCACCATTCGCTGTTAAATGGCCACCTACTAGCTGGGCGGCATTTATTGAACTTAATTCGAGTGTTTGAGCTGCGGTTGCTATATTGGAAAAAGCTTCCAGATTGGACGGTGCTGCTGATGTTACTGTGGCTGTTGTTGCCGGGGAGCCGTTGGTGGCGTGTGTTGCTATAATGGTTGTGTTGTTGTTCTGTAACTGTTGTTGGTGTTGTGCTAAGGTAGAGGTAATAATTTGACGATGATGTTGATGCTGATGTTGTTGTTGTTGTTGCTGATGCTGCTGTTGTTGTTGTTGCTGTTGAGCGAGTAATTGTTGTTGTTGCTGTTGCTGCTGCTGCTGTTGTTGTTGCAGTTGCTGCTGATGATGGTGTTGCTGTTGCTGAAGCCCATTTGCTGAAGCTCCTGTAGCAACCACCATCATATCCTCTAGTCATCCTTCCTCCTCCTCAGTTTTAATCTTAACGGGAACGTAGACTTTGTCCATTACATGGATTTTTATGTGGTTGTTAAGTGTACTTGATTGACGGAATTGCTTTTTACAAACGGCACATTCAAAAGGTTTCTCGCCTGAAATACAAAGAAAACAACAATATTAAAAAGACAATTAATTGTTTTAGACTTTTGTCTTCATAGATTAACAAATACGAGATGATCCAACTCTATCATCTGACGTTTCACTTTATACTCCTACCGACAGGAATCGAACGTCTATAGGCTGTTTTGGTCTAACATCGATCAAAATCCTAAATTTTAAATTTTGTATATTACCGATTTTCATATTTTTACATAAATTGCGCAATCACAGTAAAAATTTCTGCTTTGTTTATCAAACCTCAGCGACAGAATTCCTCTCTTAAATTTAAAATTTTCAACTTCCAGACGTTCGATTCGCTTCAGTCACAAAATTAAGAGCGAGTTGGGGCATTTCGTATGTCTGCCTTTCCAATTTGCGTTAATCCAAGTACTGAGATTGTTCGCATGAAAAATATTGAGCAAAATATACTTGTTTCGCTGCGAAATGGGCCAGGAAATAATCAGTGTTGATGACTATATTTTTCTCACTTCTAAGCCTTTCTTACACCAAAAATATAATTTTTTGAGAAATTAAATGATAGTTAACAACATCGGCATTTCTTCCTTCAATTTTATTGGTCGTTACATTTTTCTTAAAAATATTAAAATATTGTTCGATACATACTGCGGATATTTCGCATAAACAACTTCCAAATACACTGGCGGAATCTTTTCATAGTTATTTCACGTCAATTTTTTCTGTTTGCATGGCGTTTTGTAAAATTTCACGTGAAATCTTAATCTTTATATGGGCCTTTAAGAATTACCTAAGCTGAGTTACGAATTTGGTTCAACGTTAGGTTAATTAATTCTGGCATTTGGGATTTGAAATTGAAACGGCATAAAACTAGTCAGTAAAGGCAATTGTGCTGCCTTCGCTTACTATCTAACATATCGTTTTTACTCTTCGTGTACTTCATCCAAATATTAGTAGATCGTTTACACGGAAACATAAAATAATTACCCTAAATATGATGATTTGTCTATTGGTTCTATCTTTCCCACTGGTAATTCGAAATGGAAAACCTTGACCTGCACATGTGGATCCTCATCTTGGATGGTATTGTATGTATTGATCAGGGCTAATCAGGTGATGTATGCATATATACAATGGGAACATAATTGAGTGGTTCTTGTCTGTCATACGTCTATCTATCTATCGAAAATTTTTAACTATTACTGGGGCTCGCCCCACTCTCTGTGGCGAGAGGTGTATACTGTATCTTATTGTCACTTGTCCTAAACCTAACCTACCCTAAATATCCGCATAATTTCCAATTTCATCCAATTCAAAAAGTAAAATAAATGAATAATAACTCAAGTTATTATAAGTATTTCCATTTTTCAGTTTGTAATAATTGCAAACAACATGTCCAGACAGTAGATTCGCATGAGTGCTGTTGTATGCGCATCAGATGGAGAGCAGTGATGCATTTCCGAATAGGGCTTATTATAATTTTCCATTGAAACAAACGGCGATGTTTCTTTTAAGTAAAAAAACTTTAATAAATTATATAATATTAAATAATATTTGTATTGTATATTTTTAAAGAATGAATGCTGTGTACAAATAAATGTAATTGCAATAACTAAATATTTTAATCTAAATTCGTCAGTAATTTTTCCTATACGATTTCTAACAACATGTGCATTACAAAGTCTGTGAAGATGAGGATAAAATAATGACAGTAAATTCATTATTATTTTCAAAAGTTTATTTTGACTAATTTTAAATTTGTTGACGTGTTTTCGCACACATTAATATGATTGATTGTGTAGATCGTTTGTACTATTTTAATTCTGTTCAGAGTTTAGTTTAGATTTTCATTTATATGGGATTAAAGTATTAATTGCAATATTAAACTTGGTTATTTTACGTTTAATGTGATCAGAAAAGGTATGACTTCTATGCAAAATTAAATTTAAATATTTAACACTGTTAGACCAATGAATATCAATCATTAAAAGGACTACAAATTACTTTCGTTGGATTTGAAATCAATATTAGGCATCGTAATAATATTAATTCACTAGATTTTTCTATATGAAGATCGATTGTAGCTTTAAATAAGCATTGGACACATTTTTTGTTCGTTTTCAATGAATAAAATGATATGTGAAAAATTTGTTTAGAAAATCATATTAAACTTCAATCGCACTTTTTCTTCACTAATTTCACTAATCAGTTAAAAATAGTTCAACAAAGTTATTTCAGTTAGTGACAGATTTAAACAGACGGCCAGTGGCCTAGAAGCAATGTGAGTTCAAATCCTACTTGCGACAATTTAAAATTTGTCACTAACAAGAAGCGAAAACTATGCTAACAATTTTTAATATGTGATGTTATAGATAAAAACTAAATAGCATGATCAACATTTACAAACTAGCAACTGGCATTATGATAAGGAAATACACAGCTTAAGATATTTGAGAGGGCTGCGGGCATTTTTAATTTTAGAACAATTGACCGAGAACTACAGTTTAGGTCCCGGTAGAGTAACTGCCATCAAGCGAGGTGTTAGTCACCAAAAAAAGGTGATCAAGACAGATCTAAATTGCGCGTTGTTCTATACAAAACTGGTGTTTGTTTACCAGGGTAACATTTGAATTTTCCGTTTGTTTAGACTGATCGTACAATTATAAAACAAAGTAACTGAGAGCTTACTATGAGATCGGTTTCTACCACACAAAGTGGTGTGTTTTCGCGAAACGTTTTAACGTTTTTTGAAACACAAACTAAATTCCTGTAATATCATATCTACTATTCAATACGGTTGTAACTAATTGTAAAGTTTTTGTGTGTATGCAAAACTTACCTGTATGAATTTTTAAATGATTTGTTAATGTACTCAATTGACGAAAATGTTTCGGACAATAGGTACAATTGAACGGTTTCTCTCCGGTGTGGATTTTCAAGTGATTTGTAAGAGTGGACGATTGACGAAACGTTTTATCACAAACATTGCATTTGTACGGTTTTTCTCCAGTGTGAATTTTCACATGATTGGTGAGTGTGCTCAGTTGCCGGAATCGTCTTTCGCAGACATTACATTGAAATGGTTTCTCGGGAGCTGATCCTCCCGAGGGAGGCGGTGAACTGCCGTTGTGGCCATTAGTCAAAACAGTAGCATCGCGGGCTATAAAATGTTGTTCGGATAGAGCAGGACTATGAGCAGCAGTGGCCACCAAATGGGCCAAGGGATGCTGCTGCAATATGGCATGATGATGAGCCAAAGCACTTCCAGGTGTGGGTCCACCATTCGCGTGATGTTCGGCTGCAGCTGCTTGCGCGGCAGCGGCTTGTGCCGCAGCCATTGCGGCTGCCTGGGCCGCAGCATGAGCCTCAGCACTCACGCCAGCCAAATGCATAAATGGTATTGGAATTTCCGTCGGTGCTGCAGCCGATGGGCCATGTTGATGATGACCATTAGGGCCATTTTGGCCGTTGCCACCACCATTACTGGTTGGTCCATTTGTACTTTCATTGTTGTTGTTGTTATTATTGTTGTTGTTATTATTATTATTATTGTGATTAGGCGACGATGATACTATTACTATTTCACAATTCGGCATTGCTGCTGCCGCTGCTGCAGCAGCATGGGCATGTTGCAGACTTTTTATATGCATTCTAGGAACGCTACGTTATTTTCCTTTCCTTGCAGAAAATTTCAAAATTTTTTTTAAAATTCCCTAAAACTAGTTAATATTATTGAATAACTTTGTTATCTCAATTTTATGGAAATAAAATTCGTAGCAGGAGTGTTTTGACTTGACCTCTTTGTACTTTAGAAGCTCATAGATCCGGTCTTCTATGCACTATTGATGGATGTCCAAAATGTTTGCTTATTACAGATTCTTTAGTTACCACGTCTTAAAGTTGCCTTGCTGCCATCGACGCATTAAAGTGGACAGCATCTGCGAGATGTACAAATTTGCAGTGATACCTGTAAAATACATTATTTAGGAAAATTACTTCATTGTATTGGTGGTAAGAGAAAAAAATGTTGATCAGACAGTGGGTAGAACGTGAGATGTGCAAATATTTAATAATTGGCACTGAATGTTACTTTTCATTTGTTATTGTTATTTATACAAATTTAATTTTGGCGCCAAATATTGAAGTTTTTATTAATTAAATTCACATACAAAACGAAGATCCGGATATTTTTACAATATGGAGGTCGATATACTGGTTCTTTGAAAATATTCCGCGACAAATAGGGCAAAAATGCACAGGCACCACCACAAAATCTAAACAAAATGCAAAATTTAAGAAAAATATAAAAACACGAAAAACGGAAAAACAGTTTTCAGGTCGGACCCATGGGAACCCCAAGGTCAAAAAGAGCCTAAAACCGTCTTTCGAACAATTCGAATTTTATACTTTTTTCGCAGAACGTCCCTCAAACGTCCCCCTCTAAAGAGGGCCAAACAGCGGTTTCGTGGTTTATACAGTTTTTTTGCAGAGATTTCTGTTACTGAGTAGTATGCGTTTTCCGATTACCCCCATAAAATGTTAATCATTTGCCTATCTTAACTTACAAATATCGCACCACACAAACGTAAAAGCACCATTAACCCCTGAGAAAAATACCTTTATTTTTAACCAAAAATAGTTATCATTACCAACTGACAGCAAATTGGTTCCACGTAATGTGATTAAATTAGTTCCTTAACCCATTAGTGGACACTAGATAAGGTCCGAAAAAAAATTGGCGAGTCGCACCATAGAATTAAAGATTATTTATTTTATTTATTTATTTCCATTCCAGTAATACAAAGCCAAAAAGGCCAATAAAATATATTACATAGTATATACACCTGAGTAAAAAAATTTTAACTTAAAACTAAGTGAACTTATAAATAAGATAAAAAGAAAATGCAGTTTGAGGAAAAAAGGAAAAAGCTAAACTTTTGGCTCCCCAGCCATAAAATTAAAAAAAAAAAAAAAATTATCAGAAATGATCAGAAAAAAACGAAAACAAAAAAAGAAGAAAACATGTCCCAATAAGGAGTATCCCGCAAAGAATATATATAAGTAAAATTAGTAAGCAAAATATTGACATTAAGACCCTATTTAGCACAGACCACAAAATTTTCAATAATACGAGCAATGCCAATAATTAGAAAGCCAGATTAAAATGTTCAATAAGTTTAAGGCGAAAAGAATTATTTATTAAGCCATAACAAATCCGGGACCACAAAAATAAATTTTTTCGCGAACCCTAAATACGGCCGAATTGTTTTTTTTTGTGCTGCGTCGTCATTTGAAGTCCGATTCGAACGAAATAAAAACCATTGTTTTTGTTTTCACAATAGCTACATTTTCATCATACACAACTTTTTACTTTGACGTCAACTTCTACCTGTAACTTCTTCTACAGCGTTTTCTATCACCCTAAGCGGGATAATTTTTATTATATAAATAAAGACATTTTACAATAATGAAACTTTCTCTTTTACTGTACCCACTTTGTAGCTATTGTGAAAACAAAAACAATGGTTTTTATTTCGTTCGAATCGGACTTCAAATGACGACGCAGCACAAAAAAACCAATTCGGCCGTATTTAGGGTGCGCGAAAAAAAATTTGTTTGTGGTCCCGGATTTGTTATGGCTTAATCTTTAATTCTAGGGTGCGACTCGCCCAACTTTTTTTTTTGTATGGAGGCCGACCGACCCTATCTAGTGGACACGGGCTCTCCGTAGAACAATTTTAATGAAACTTGGTATACATGTTAATTTTGTTGTTCTGAATTTATTTTTTATGTCACCTCACCGGGACCCAAATTTTGTCCAGTAATCTACTGACTACCTCTAGTGCATTAAATTCGAATGAGAATTGAGTAATTGCGAATGAGTATATTTCAATATTTATTCACTTCACTTATTCATTTAAAATTTCAAACAACTCAATTGATACGTGTCTTGAAACAACTATTAGAAAATATACGAAAAAAAAAGTTATAAACGAAAACTACAAAACAAATAAATGGTTTAGTCGACAATTAAATATATCCAAACAAGAAAAAAAAATTAAATATCAAACAATAAAGTAAAGATCGAAAATGAAACAAATAAATATACAAATAACAAAATAACTATGAGCAAAAACCAAAAAGAAATGTGGAAGGAAATTAAAGACCTAGTTCATAAGAAACCCAAAGATGTGATAGAACTGTGATTTTCAACCAAATAGAATATAAGGAAAACTCTGCAATATCCAATAATTTTAATGAATATTTCGTAGACAGTATTAGAAAAATCCGTGACTCTATAGAGTATGTGCAATATATAAACCAAATATCTGTGATAAACTATAAATTTGAATTTCGTGCAATAACTTTAATAGAATTTAAAAATATATGTAAGAGCCTCAAAAATAAACCTGACTACAATAATGTGTCGACCAAAATATTATTAGACAACTGGAATATAACCGGTAATATTTTACTTGAAATTATAAATAATTCGCTTAAAAGAGGGATATTTATTTTTATTTATTTATTTATTTATTCACACTTTTAATTTTAAGCCTTTCGGCCAATTCAAATAAATTACAAAAGAACTGCTTCATTTATAACACACATTATATGTTTTCATTAAATAAGGAATTACATAACATTTATATCTTTTAATTAAATAGCAAGATCAAAAAACTAACAAAGTTAAATTAGAGATTATATAATTCATGACTAATAATAATTCAGAGTTCCCAAAGGTGTTTTCAAGTAGAAAACTACACAAGCTCTATTGAAAATAGTGTATGCATTATTTAATCAGTTGAATGAATCAACAATTGCCAAAGGCAAAAATAAAATATAAAAAATCCAATGAGTGTTCGAACTCACGGGCGATGTGTTAACACCTTTTTGCTACACGGTACCTATTCGATTTCTATGAACACATTCGTAAATGTTACATTGGAAAATAAAAAACAGCGTTCAATCATATGATGACGTTACAGTTAAATAATATTAATACTTAAAATTATTTAAAGACCCAGTGCAAGCACATGTGTCATTATTTTCTTGCTCAATACTTTTTGTTTTATTCCCACAAAAGTCAAAGAATGCAAAGCAACAGACACTTGTACATACATACATACATTGTTATATTCGTACGATATAACCGAAGATCAACATAAAATACTTTTTTAATATTACTCCAAATTAATACTCCAAATTAAAACACTTCAATCTCGGCTCGCCGATTTCGGATCGCCTTAATTTTTGGCCTAAACTCTTCGTCGAAACCCGCACTAGCTTTTTAATCCAAAAATTAATAAAATCGGCTATGAATTTCCGGAGAAAATCGCGTGGGAAAATTATATGAAAATCGCCCAATAATCACTTTCAATACCGACTGCCAAGCAACGAACAAACAAACGATGATTTACTCTTACAAACCTAACACTTGCGTATGTATTAAATTTATAGTTTACTGCCCTAGAGGCGCGCGTATAGATGTTAACACATCAAAAAAAAAAAAAATATTAAAGGAACAGTAAAAAAAAAAACAAAAAGAAACATTGTCAACTTCTGCGTTATTTCTCCAAAGTGTTGAAGAAGCTTTTTGCGATACGTAGCGCTAGTGAAGTTAAATACTCGTAGTGTAGAAGGAAGCAAGTTGAACAATCTGGCTATTCTCACCTGAAATGACCTATTCATATAACCCCTCGCTCTAGGAATTATTAATTAATTAATTGATTCGTACGTGATGAACATCCAAATTTAAACAAATTCGTGAGAAAGGTAGGAAATTGATTTTTGAACATTTTGTAAAACAACAACAGAGATCGGAAATGTACAAAATTTGAGAAACTACAACCCAAGAATCGGTTAACAGAGGGAGTTACATGGTCAAAAAGTCTGATTGAGTATAAATACCGCACTACTCTATTAAAAGCTAATTGAAGTCCCCTCGTATTTTGGTTTTTAGATCCACAGTATACTTCTAGAGAGTATAATATGTTGGGCATAACGAGAGCATGTACAAGTTTCTCTTTTATGCTATTCCACTAAATAGCAGCTGCACATCATCCGCATACGCATAGGACGTGCACCAATCACCTATAATATCAAATAAGTCATTGAGGAAAATAATAAAAAGAAGAGGCCTCAGAACCGAACCTTGAGGAACACCACTCCTAACCGCCAAAACACTCGACGATAGTCCATTAGCTGAAACATACTGCTGTCTGTCCTTTAAATATGAATAAATAAGCTTGCAGGCACTACTACCAAAACCGTATATTTGGGATAGCTTGTATATCAAAGTGAAATAATTTACCCTGTCAAACGCTTTCTCCAAATCTAGGGAAAGCAAAACACACAACTTTTGGACGGCCAAGTTATTTCTTATTGAATCTGTTAAACCAAGTAGTAACATAGAAGTGATTCTACCAGGCCGAAAGCCACATTGACAGTCTTTCAGCAGAGATTTGCTTTCAATATAAGATATAAGTTGTTTCTTAAGGACATGTTCCACTATTTTGGACAGGATAGGTAATAGGGCTATCGGCCTAAAATCCTGAACAGAACTAGCATCTGATTTTTTCGCAATTGGACTAATTTTAGCAGTCTTCCATTCATCGGGGAAAATAGATGTCATAAGAACAGTGTTGACCAGATGCAAAAATAATTGACAAGAAACGGAAAAACAATTCTGAGAAATTTGAAGGAAAGCCCATCGTTTCCAGCAGCATTCGATTTTATGGATGAAGATGCATCAAATAACTCTCTGGAGTTAATGTTACTGAACGAAAACCCCTGATCACTACAAGAAAATCGTAAAAACCTCTCCACGTCTCCCTGCACATCCAATTGATTATTAACAAATGACACGTTCATATCATTAACATCAAGTGACTGCAGGCGCTAACTCTGACGGATTCTTACCAATCAACCCATTGTTTCTTATAATTAACCAAAGGGATTTTGGGGGCATATTCTTATCAAAAATTCCAGAATGAGCCTTTCTCTTCTCCTTTCTCTTAATGGTCTTCGTTCTGTTTCTAATTTTACAGTAAATTTTCCAATTATTTTCATTCCTATCATTCAGAAATGCCCCATAGGCCAGATCACTCATGGAATCATGATAACGAACAAAAGGGCATTTCATCCAGTTGTCAGATTCAACTTGTATTTTTATAATCTTCTTCCTAAAAACTGAGTGGACATCATATAAACCGCGCATAAAAATACTAAGTTGCACGTTCACATCTGACGTATTGTAAATCTCCGGAAAATTCACTGATGAAACCTTGTCACGGAGTTCATTAATATTGAAATTATTATAGTCATAAAATTCGAAAAACTGTTCACTGCGACGCACAGATACATTTAAAGAAATGTAAATAAATGCATGTTTTAAAATACTCGGACAAATAAATTGACCAGATCTTATAACATTACTAGGCGATGAAACCAGAAAATAATCGATCAAAGAAGTCGATTGATGAAACGTATCATAGTGGGTCGGACATTTATTGTGCATGACCGAAACACCCAACCTGGAACAAACCCTTCTGACATTGCTGGCTTGTGATACATCAAATAAGTTGTTATTAAAGTCGCCCATGATTACAATGTTTCTATACCTTACTAATAAATCACACATCTCCGATTCAAATGCTCCAAAATCACCATGCGGTAAATAAACAACACCTACTAAAATCTTCTCAATTCCTGCTATAATCTCTATAAACAAACACTCAAAAACACCATAATTGCTACCAGCATATACAATGTTGTAAGACAATTTATTCGAAACATATAATGCCACTCCTCCTCCTCTACGATGAGGCCGATCACTCCTGCAGAGAGAAAAACCAGACAAATTCACGGCGTTGGACAAAACTGAAGGTTTTTGCCAAGTCTCACTGACACCTACGATATCAATTAAGCTTTGATGAATTTGGATTAATGTTAAAGCTTTGGGCGTTAAAATGCGCTATATTTAAATTTGTCAAGCAACAATTGGTCAAGCAACAATTGGAATATTATATTGAACACAATAAAATAGGAATATCAATCATGATTTCGAAAAAAATATTCATGTGAATCAGCAGTGAACCGGTGGAAATATACTGATAAAAATAAAAATTACAGCAGACAGTTGTCCGAGGCCTTCGGCCACGGACTGTCCCTGCAGGCTGTGTCAGAGACACGGCCATTAAGTTTAACGTAGAATACGCCATCCGATAAGACAGAAAACATATATAACAATAAATTCATTTGCCTATATTATTTATCATTTATTGTTATATATGTTTTCTGTCTTATCGGATGGCGTATTCTACGTTAAACTTAATGGCCGTGTCTCTGACACAGCCTGCAGGGACAGTCCGTGGCCGAAGGTCTCGGACAACTGTCTGCTGTAATTTTTATATTTACCAACGGCATTTGATTCAAGTCCGTTTAAAAAAAAAATATTATGTTCAATTTTTTTAAACTTAATTTAATTTATGTATTTTAATTAATATTTTTATTGAAATAAGTTCTGCGAATGTTGAGAGGGCCGCCCTAATATTAAAAAAGGTTTACCTTATCGAGTCTTCGCATTAGCATTCGAGCGTTGTGTGAAAGCTTTACGCTTTACAATTCAAAATTAATGTTACAACAGCTTTATTGAAGCTTTCGCAAAAAAGCTTTATTACGTTAGCTTACTGTTTGTTTCACTTTTTACTAGATACATGTTGCCAAGCAACATTAGCTTGCTGTTCGTTTCACTTTTTACTAGATACATGTTCCTAAGCAATGTTGAGCAACCAAAAACTCTCAACCAAACACCACACATATGTTTGAGTGTATGTGTTTAAACAATTTTCATTTGAGAAATTAAAATACTAGAAATATATCAACCAATATGAAATGTATATCAAACGAAAGATAACATCTTCATTTACCTACAAAAAAAATTTTAAAAAAATTCATCTAGCCGTTTCCTCAAATTCAATGAAATAAAGATTACAACAATAAAAACCTGACATGACTCCTCATACCGTAAGGTAAGACGTATTCTACGTCAAAACATTATGGCAATATTTCTAAATTTCAAAAGAGCGTTCGAAACAATAGACAGGAGCATTCTACTGCAAAAACTAGCACAAAATATGGAATTCAAGGAAAAGAATTAAATTGGTTCAAATGATTGATAATTAATACGGTATTCCTCAAGGGTCGATTTTGGGAGCATTACTGTTTATTTTGTACATAAATGATATGCCAAACATATTAAAGAATAGTGAAATAATAATGTACGCGGATGACACACTAATATTCACAGAGGCGGACACGGAACAAAAATATCATGAAAACTTAGACCAGGACATGTTAAATATAAATAATTGGCTTAAAATGAACAAATTAAAACTAAATGAAAGCAAGACAAAGTTAATGGAAATTAATATGAACAATTCTGAAGAGTTTAAAATTAACGAAGAAATAATAGAAAAAGTTGATAATATAAAATATTTGGGTTTCATTATAGACAAAGACTTAAAATTTAAAAATCATATAGATTATATATGCAAAAAATTGGAAAAAATTGGATTTTTCAAACGAATTCGAAATAAAGTTTCTACTTTAACTGCTATAAATATATACAACACGATAATAAAACCACATTTCGAATATGGGTCTACTATTTTATACAAATGCTGCAATAAACAACAAATTTCGAGACTTCAAAAACTGCAAAATAAAGCAATGAGGGCTATTCTCAAATGCAATAGATATACACTAACGCTACATATGCTTGAATCTTTAAAATGGCTAAATATTGAACAAAGGCTTGAATATCACACACTTACTTTCGTACAAAAGCTAAAAAATGGAGATTGGCCAGAATACTTAATAAGGCAACTTCGATATGATGGGGAAGTACAACCGTACAATCTCAGAAATGCGGTGAACTTTAGACTACAGAGGGTTACAACAAGTGCTATGCAGAAATCGATTTTCTGCAAAGGACTACAGTTATATAATAGAATGTCAAAGGATTTAAAAAATGAAAGAAATATTAATAATTTTAAACGGAACATTTCAGTTTTCATTAGAAATTATGTAAATTAAAATTTTGATACAGTGAAATATGGTGTAAATGAAAAAGTATTATAAATACTACTCAATAAATTAATAATAATAATAATAATAACATTCGTTTCAAAAACTCTGAACATAAAACTGATTTGAGTGCCATATGGCACTTTTAACCTGTAATGGGTTAAGCTCCGTATTCAGCTCTTGCGAAATTTTCGTAAGAAATCTTGTAATTTATCTCTAAACGAAAATTTCGTTGCAATGTATTTTATTATTGTAATATCAAAAAAACCTTGATATTTGGGTACGACACAAATACGCATGGCAGGCCCATTGGTTTTTGATATTTTATCGGTGGAGAAAAAATATATTATTAATTTTATTAAATTTTGCAAATTCATAATTAATTTCCACGGATATACCAAAGTAGTTCGTATGATAAAAAAAAATAACTTACTTACTTATCCGGTCTCAGACAACCCTGGGGGGTCAGGGACCTTACAAAACGAAGATAACATATTTCGCCAACCAGTTCGATCTTTTGCTTTATCTCTCCAGTTGGCAATACCAAGTGTACGCAGGGATTCGTCAACCTGATCCCTCCAGCGGAGTCTTGGTTGGTCTTCCTATTTTTCGTCTTCCTTCGAGTTCGGTTTCGAAAACCCTTCGCGCTGGTTCATCTTCATCCATTCTACTGACATGGCCTAGCCAGCGCAATCGCGTTATCTTGATCCGCTTAACTATGTCAATGTCAGAATAAAGTTCATACAGCTCAAGATTCATGCGTCGCCGATACTCGCCGTTGTGCACTATAGGGCCATAAATTTTTCGGAGTATTTTTCCCTCGAAGACTCCTACAGATGTTTCGTCTGCTTGCGATAGGACCCAGGATTCTGCGCCATAAAGCAAGACAGGTTGAATGAGAGTCTGGTACAGCTGGACTTTTGTTACTCGAGAGAGGGCTTTATCTCTAAAGTGCTTGCTTAGCCCAAAATAACATCTATTCGCAAGCACAATTCTCCGCTTGATCTCAAGGCTGACGTTGTTGTTTTTGATCCGAGCAGATCCGAGGTATATAAATTCGTCCACTACCTCGAAGTTGTAACGGTTATCAACGTTCACGCTTTGGTCTAATCGCGTGGAGGCCGTGTTCGTTGAAACCATTAATTTTGTCTTGTCCTCATTTACCGTCAGACCCACTTTTGCTGACTCCTTCTCAATTCTCGAAAAAACCGCAGTAACTTCTCTAATTGTGCGCCCAATGATATCTATATCATCAGCATACGCGAGCAGCATGTGACTTTTGCTGCTGATGGTTTTATTCATGTTGACTGCAGCTTTTCTCATAATGATCTCCATTAAGATGTTAAAGAGATCTCACGATAGGGTGTCGCCTTGCCTGAGGCCTCGCTTAGTTTCGAAAGGTTCGGTAAGATCCTTACCAACTTTCACTGCGGATTTGGTGTTCGTCAGTTTTGCAGGAATACCAAGCTCAGACATTGCTTCATAGAGTTTCTCCCGTATCGGACTATCGAAGGCTGCTTTATAATCGATAAATAGATGATAGGTGTCGATTTGTTTTTCGTGTGTCTTCTCCAGGATTTGGCGTAGCGTGAAAATCTGGTCAGTTGTCGATTTTCCAGGCCTAAAGCCACACTGGTATAGTCCAATCAGGTCAGCGATAATTGGTTTTAGTCTTTCGCACATTATACTTGATAGAACCTTATATGCTATGGATAAAAGGCTTATTCCACGGTAGTTGGCACAGATACTCGGGTCACCTTTTTTAAATATGGGACATAGTACACTGAGACTCCAATCGCCGAGCATGCATTCATCTAACCAAATTTTGCTAATGAGCTGATGCATGCACCTTGTCAGCTCGTCGCCGCCAGCATTAAACAGCTCCGCCGGTAATCCATCGGCTCCTGCGGCTTTGTTGTTCTTAAGCCGGGCAATAGCTGTTTTGACCTCGTCTTGGTTAGGAGGGGGCAATCAACGTTGTCGTCCATATTGTGATCGATTGTCCCATCGTCATCGGATATCTCAGGTACTAGTAGCTTTCCGATGTCCAGCTTCCTCTGCGTCTGGTTTCGTACGATTTTCGCTCTACTTAATCTTGTGCGAACCTTTGCTGCTACCAGGTAGTTATCAGAATCGATGTTAGCTCCTCTGATCACTCGTACGTCCATTACACTGGATGAGTGCCTTCCATCAATTACCACGTGATCAATTTGGTTCTTAGTTCTTTGATCAGGGGATACCCAAGTAGCCTTGTGGATGTCTTTATGCTGGAATGTTGTACCACTAATGACTATGTTTTTTGCCGCGGAAAAGTCAATCAGTCTCATACCGTTGTCGGAACTGTCAGCATGAAGACTGAAATTGCCAATAGTTGGATTAAACACATTCTCCCTTCCTACTTTGGCATTAAAATCTCCTAGTACAATCTTAATGTCATGGCCAGGGCAGCGGTCATACGTTTCCTCTAGGAGCTCATAGAATATGTCTTTGGCATCATCATCATTCTCTTCTGTCGGGGCATGTACACAAATTAGGGAAATATAAAAATATTTCGCTTTTATGCGGATTATTGAGGATTGAACCTAGAGACTAGATGTCGCAGTCTTTTGCCAACTACAAATCCGCAACCAAATTCATGTTTTTTTTCATGGCAACTGTAGTATATATCGCAGTTTAGATAAAAAAAAAATTGGGACCATAAAACAAAAAAATTATGTGTTACGACACCCTATCGTGCGCGATCTCTTTAACATCTTAATGGAGATCATTATGAGAAAAGCTGCAGTCAACATGAATAAAACCATCAGCAGCAAGTCACATGCTGCTCGCGTATGCTGATGATATAGATATCATTGGGGGCACAATTAGAGAAGTTACTGCGGTTTTTTCGAGAATTGAGAAGGAGTCAGCAAAAGTGGGTCTGACGGTAAATGAGCACAAGACAAAATTAATGGTTTCAACGAACAGGGCCTCCACGCGATTGGACCAAAGCGTGAACGTTGATAACCGTTATAACTTCGAGGTAGTGGACGAATTTATATACCTCGGACCTGCCGTGAACAAAAACAACAACGTCAGCCTTGAGATCAAGCGGAGAATTGTGCTTGCGAACAGATGTTATTTTGGGCTAAGCAAGCACTTTAGAGATAAAGCCCTCTCTCGAGTAACAAAAGTCCAGCTGTACCAGACTCTCACTCAATCTGTCTTGCTTTATGGAGCAGAATCCTGGGTCCTATCGCAAGCAGACGAAACATCTGTAGGAGTCTTCGAGAGAAAAATACTCCGAAAAATTTATGGCCCTATAGTGCACAACGGCGAGTATCGGCGACGCATGAATCATGACATAGTTAAGCGGATCAAGATAACGCGATTGCGCTGGCTAGGCCATGTCAGTAGAATGGATGAAGATGAACCAGCGCGAAGGGTTTTCGAAACCGAACTCGAAGGAAGACGAAAAATAGGAAGACCAAGACTCCGCTGGAGGGATCAGGTTGACGAATCCCTGCGTACACTTGGTATTGCCAACTGGAGAGATAAAGCAAAAGATCTTCGTTTTGTAAGGTCCGTGACCCCCGGGGGTGGCCGAGACCGGATAAGTAAGTAAGTTTTATGCCGCAGCCAAAAGGCATGAGATTCATACACACCAAAATTCAAGCAATAAAACAGTTACAGATTGAAAATTGGAAATGCGAAGAAATGCACCACAGTCGTAAATGCAGCATCTGAACAGTTTGCAGGTGTTTTGAGCTGGCAATTGCTAACAAAATGTGCATTGGCTGATGCATTTTCCGTATGGGTTGAGGCCTTAACAATAATACGTAATCCAGTTGCAATTGTATTATTAAACATTTTTAGATTTAATTTTTTCACAAAAATTTCGATTAACACGATGTGATTTGAAAGTTGCTGCAAGAGAGATGGCATGTTTGCCTTTTCAACTTCTTTTATGCAATTTCCAAAAATGTAAGCTAGTGTCAAAATGGTATAAGATGAAGCGATACTTCAATTGCAATGACTAAAGACTTGGAGAGTCAATATCCGAGGCCCCTCGATCCGATACAATTTTTTTGTTAGAACACTTCAAAATAAGACGGAACCATTAAATCAAAATTTGTAATAACTCGCTTAGTTATTGAGATGTCGGGGGCTGAATATAGAAAAATTTATGTTTTGTATAATACGAGATATAAAGAAACGGAAAACTATGCCTAAGCCTATGTTAGACCCACCCCAGAGAAGAAAATTCCAAACCCGATATTGTATCAATTAAAATGGTAAAAATTGCTGACTTTTTAACACTCAACCTCGATATCTACGTAAATATATTTCGGCGTAATGAGTTCTATACACTAAAGGCCTAAAGATTAAATACACCCTTCAAATTTGGAGCTTAAAGCTCCACAATTGCTGTTTTGCTCAGACTTTTTGTTTAGCGGTCTAAATTTGCTATTAGTTGCGTTATGATTGTAATCAGTGGATGTCATATGAATCAGAATGTTCAAAGGAAAAGGCTTACACTCAAGCGCTGTATTTTTAATTATAAAAGGAAAAGGCTTACACTCAGCGCTGTAATTTTAACTATAAAACAAATTGGTAAATTGTTGAATGTGCCATTTTCGAGAATGCAAAATATTGTCAAAAAATATAAGCAGAACGATTCAGAACGAAAATCGTACAAAGGTCATTGAGGGATAACGGGTATGCAAACAGAGTTCCACAAAGGAAGCCGACAAAACTGATTACGAGTGTGCAAATAAATATAAAGGCAAAGTCGAGGTATTTTGGAAAACTGATATTTTTACTGATGAGTGTTCGGAATCGATGGCCGTGCAAGTCTGGCGCAAATCAGACCGTGTTGAATTGAATTTCAGTAGAAAGGTCTTTGGAAACTCTATAAGTGCCTATATAAAGATGTTTATTTTCAGTAGCCCATTGGGGACCAATAAAAACGCATATTTTTTAATCTCACTCTTTTGATAAACATGTATTTTTTCCTAGTATACCTATTGCTTTACTAGACTCCCATACTAGGCAAATCTTTAAGCTTTTTTAAGTTATCATACTCAGCTAAAGCCTTCAATATATTCAATTTAAAAAATAAATAAGTAAAAAATTATCCCCCAGCTCAAATCAACCTTAATTTTTTACAAGTTTTTCAGAACCAGTTATCGAAAAAATTTATTTAATTTAACACCAGCTTCATAGTATTTTTGTGATATAAGGCTTTCTGTGTGGGCGGCCTTTGGCCGGGCTTAGGGATTTTCTCTTCAGGGGTGGTATTTTTTGTAATAATTGTTTATTTTTTAGAGGGGAAAACCGCCAAATGTTTATCGAAACTTTGAATATCTCCGGTCTTTAAAGGTTCACTATACCTTTATTATATACAAGGTGTCGCAAAAGTAATCCTCCTATCAGAAAATGCTATAAATTTTGAGATTGGCCCCTAATGTCAGTTCTGTTTTGACATTTGTGTAGTAAACACATGCGAAATACACGTTAATAAACAATGTTACGCTACACTGCTCCAGAACGCGGAATATTGCTGACTATTTATTTGACCAATAATCGGTCGGTGACTTTGGCACAACGTGAATTTCGTCGCAGATTTCCTGGCCGTCCAACGCCTACTGGTGAAACACTGCGACGTTTAGCCTCGCCTCGAAGAGACTGGCACAACACGAGATGCTGCCAGGCGTGGCAGACCCCGGAGTAGCCGTTCTGCAGAGAATATTGCTGCTGTAGCCGAGGATGTCATGGATGCGCCGTCGACGTCGACCAGACGACGTGCCACGCAAATGGGTATCAGTCGACGGTCGAATTTTTTTTTTTTTTTTTTTTTTTTTTTTTTTTTTGGTACAAGATTTGAAGATGTTTCCGTACAAAGTCCAGACGGTGCATCAGCTGTTAGCTTCTGACCGCCAATCGCGTCTAACATTCGCTCAAGCCATCCTTAATCACCACCAAGAGGAAGATGATTTTTCATCAAAAAATAATCATGAGTGACGAGGCCCATTTCCATCTTAGCGGGTACGTAAATAAGCAAAATTTACGCTTCTGGGGCACTGAAAATCGGCGTGTAACCCACGAAGAGCCATTACACCCGCTCAAAGTCACTGTATGGTGTGCTGTTTTCGCTGGAGGAGTCATCGGACCTTTTTTCTTCGAAGACGTCGCGGGCCAAACGGTTACTGTGAATGGTGAGCGCTACAGAGCAATGATCAACGAGTTCTTTTTGCCGCAACTTGATGAATTGGGATTGGAAAACATGTGGTTCCAACAGGACGGTGCAACGGCACACACTGCACGTGCCACAACCGATATGCTGAAGGATGCATTTCCCGGGCGCCTAATCTCCCGTTTTGGCGATTTGCACTGGCCAGCAAGATCGCCTGATTTGACCGCTCCAGACTTCTTTTTGTGGGGCTTTTTGAAGTCGCGGGTTTATGTCAACAAGCCTCAGACTCTTGCAGCTCTTAAAGACAATATCCGTCAAGAATGTGAGGACGTATCGCCGGAAGTTTTGGCCAAAGTGATGGAAAATGCCATAAAAAGGGCTCAAATGACAATCAACTGTGGCGGCGGCCATTTACATGACATCATATTCTCGACTTGATGTAAAAAAATTAAAAGACCAAATAAAAATAATCCACAAGAAGAATCAAAGTTTTTATTTTTTTTTTAAATTACAGCCAAAAAACATCGGAAGTTTACTTTTGCGCCACCTTGTACCTTAAAAAATGTTATTATACCTTACAAGAAATGTGAAAGTTTTGTCTATTATGGAGTCTATCGAAAGAATAAGTGTATAGGGTATTTTTTGGGGAAAAATAAGTTTCCAAAAAGTGAGGTTAAAAAACGTTTTTTTTTTTTGGGCCCCAATGGGTTAACAAAAAAATATCTTTATATAGGCTCTTATAGTTTCCAAAGACTTGTAATGACACCCATTTCAACCAGTTCGGATTATAAATACCTGAGATATGAGCTATTACATACTGAAGCTGTAAAGACCTATATCTCAAGAAGTTGGACCGAGCGGGGGCGAAAAAACATTTTTTGGACTCAGCGCTGAAGCATTTCTGAATGGTGAAATTTGGGTGTAGGTCAGAGAATAATACTTTGTGAAATGTTTCTTTTCTTTTAACTTTAAGGTATGTGGTGTATTTAAACTGAAGTCTCTGACTATGCATGTTACCACTTTCGAGAAGTACAGCTAGAAAAACTTCAAGATCAGCGCAAGATTAGAGGTATACCACATTATTTCAGCAAGATATACATATGAGAAGTAATTGTTTTAAGAAATACAACTATTTTTGCATTCTTTAATTGCTTAACTGCGGTTCAATATACATACTTATCTCAACACCACATTAGCATAGGGCACGTAGCCGGTAACAAAATTCATTTGGCACTTTTCGATTCGAAACCCCTCATAGTATTAAACACCAACTACTACTAAAAACAACCATGTGGTCACAAAAATAACACGTTTTTGTTGTTGCTCTCCCATTGATCTCTCCCTCTTCATTTTGACGTTTATTTCACACTCACTTCCACTCGAAATGAAAACCTTTTATGCTAAAATATATATATATATATATTGACAGAAAATAATTAAAAATTCCTACAGGTTTCAAAATATAAACGCACACTGCAAACCATGATCTCAAACCAAAATAAACTCTTTTATCATAAACGCTGAATGTCAATCAAAATATGGACATTTTACGGGATTTGAAGACAAAATTGTGAGAGGTTATAGGTATTTGAAGGCAAAAAATCACACTTTTGAGGTAAAAATTAAGAAGAAAAAACTATCAGCTGGCGCGACCATGTGTCTGCTAAGAGATTCAGAGATCTCGAGCAAAAGCGGCGGAATTAATTAAAAATTTTGAGGGAAATGCCGATGTTTTTGAGTTCTTAGTTTTGCAAATGTCAGATGGTGGTATGGATTTAATTTAGTTACCCGATTATGCCAACGTGTTTTGTTTTCTTTTACTACACTTATTACAGTAGACAGAAACCGCCGCCGCCGCCAGTTGTTGTTGGTCGGTTGTGTGCGGACTATGAAGTAAAAAACTTTCACCTCCCTGTAGGCCCCCTCATACACAAATGCTTGAGATCTGCTCCGCAGCCAGAGCCACAATCTCAATCATTTATTCTCTCACACTACCGAAGCAACCCAACCAGCCAACCACTTGACAAGTTAAACACGAGACGATCGGATCGAGTTGTTTTTTTTTTTTCGATATGACTTTTCCTCTACTTACGTCGACTTACATGTGTTCGTTCGTCATTATGGACGACTTTTTTTTGTCAAAAAGGCGACACAACAGATTGTCAATAATATTACTAGTAGCCATTGTACGACCCAGTGGTTGTTGGTTGGCTTGACTCTTTCTATGAATGATAGTTAAATTTCCACATTTTGTGCCATCCATCCAAATACCTTTCGTCGTCTCGATGCTAATTTGTTTGTGTTTTTCCCTTCTTTTTCTGTTACAAAACGGCGAAAGTTTTGTTGTTGCTGCTGTTTCTTTTGGGTGGCAAAAATGGGAAACTATATTAGCTCTGTTTCTTTACTTTTTGTGTAAAGTGCGTGTAAATGAGAGTAAAAGCAAAATTCACTGTCAAATGCTCAAAATTACACAAAAGTAAAGAAACGCAAAAAACCACTTTTCTTACACGCAAACAAATGTCAAAACACAAAACATATGCTTGACAACAAATCTTGCATATCATGTTAATGTTCACTGTTCATTTGCACACTTAACATCTTCTTTAAATAAGCACACTCAAAGCAATCACTTTTCAAGTTAATAAAATTGTAAATTCAATAATTTTTTTTCACTTGTGTTATTTTTTTCACAAATAAAACATATATTCTTATTTTGACGTTTCAAACAGCTGATTGTTTATCACTTTACACAAACTTACCCGAAGAAAAAGTCTGTGTAAATTTGGGTAAAAGAGAAACGCATTTTGACGTTAAGAGAAAAAAAAAATCTCTCTCATTTACACAATTTTGGAGTAAAGAAACGCTTTTGTGTAACTTTGTGTAAATTTGTGTAACTTTGTGTAAAATTGTGCAAGTAAAGAAACAGAGCTATTGTAACCAAAGGATTGGGAGAATATTCTCAAATAGCTGTTGCGATCACATTTCATCCGAGTTTTCATTGAGGAAAACGTGAATTTCCACTGCTTTTGCCCGTTTATCTGTCTGAGATTTGTTACCTCTATGACATTTCGTTAGTCCGGTGGTGCTGTCGGTGGCTCTTATTTAACACACCATCGCACGGCACGACACAATGCTTGTTTTTGTTAAAAGTGGTAGCAGCGATAACGAAGGCGGCGGCGGTGACTGGCTGACAGCTCAGTCAGTCTCTTCCGTGTTTTGTGAACCAGTTCAGTAGTTCTCCGTTAAATTTTTCCATAACACAAACAACACACGTAGTTTTTGAGGTTAGACTTTTACATATTTCGATTCGGACACGGCCACTAGATTTTTAATTCCTCACGGCATTTTCAATGTATGTACATTACGTTCGATTGATGTCGAACATTACGACGAACGATTACGTCGAAAAAATTTGTCACGTCACACCCGTGTTGCGAATATTTTCACTTTTTGTTCGTCTGACACACGCACTCACTCGGCGAAGTTTCTTTATTTTCTATTGCACGTTTCAACTTTGACCTACCTTACCTCTGCTGCGGCTGTTTATTTCGTCGTCGTTGTCTTCGTCGAATAATGATGATTAGATGGCGAGGTGAAGAATGCAAGGCAGCAGTTCCACCAGTTTTCCCTGTTTCGGTTTCACGAAAAAACCTTTTGAAACTAGTTACGACTCAAAGGAATTTCAATGTGGTTTCCTTAAATTTCAATGCATGTTTTGGCATTTACTTTTCTTTCATAAACACCTTTTCTCCCTTTTCGCTTCTTTAGACATTCCAACCGTCTTCGGCTGCTACGGTGGAAAACGCTTTAATCCTTTTAGCGCCTTCCTTCTTCAGCATTCCATTTATATTTTTTGTTGCGTCGGTTAGAGTTTTTCTTAATTTTATTTCATAAAAAATATATCAAAATGTTTGTTATTCTTTTCCGTTTTCGGGTATTTTCAAATTGTTGAGGTCGGTTAAGAAAAAAAGTGTATTTGCTTTCTGGTTGTAGCAAAAAAGAAGAAAAAATTACAAAAAAATACTTTTTCGTATGCCTCTCTCGCGAACACAATTATTGCATTCGTTTTGACAGTTGCCTACAGTATGTTCAATGGATGCTGTAGAGTTGCTACAGAACGTAGTAAGGACAAAAGATGGAATACATAGAGTTACCCACGCTTTGCGTAATGCAAATTGTGAGGATGGTATACGAGGAACTCGATTCGATAATGGTTTTCGGTAGCACACTTACAATAAAGCCCTGTATTCAGTTCTTGCGAAATTTTCGTAAGAAATTTTGTTACTTGTCTCTAAACGAAAATTTTGTTACAGAGAGTTAATAATTCATTTTTGCACTCCATTTTATTTTTAACGCATGTGGTATTCCTTTTGTTTACTAAAATAATCTTTACTTTACTTTTATTGACTATATTACAACCTCATGAGGTCAGACGTCTTACACATATTAATTAAACAAACAAATTAAACAAACTTCAACATATTCTTCCAACTGGCTCTATCCTTCGCCTTTTCTCGCCAGTTGGTAACACCAAGGATACGGAGGGATTCTTCTGCCTGGTCTTTCCAGCGGAGTCTTGGTCGTCCTCTTTTCCTGTTTCCATCGGGTACGTTATCAAAAATCTTTCGCGCTGGCTCATCTTCATCCATTCTGATAACATGGCCTAGCCAACGCAATTGGCACACTTTGATTCGTCTAGCTACGTCCACGTCAGAATAGAGACTATATAGCTCTGCGTTCCAGCGACGTCGGTACTCGCCGTTTTCCCTAACAGGACCATATATTTTACGGAGAATTTTTCTCTCGAAAACTCCCAGGTGTTTTTCATCCGCTTGCGATATGACCCAAGTTTTGGAGCCATATGTCAAGACAGGTAAAATGAGTCTGATATAGCTGGACTTTTGTCCGTCGAGAGAGGGCTTTGTTCCTTAACTGCTTGCTGTGCCCAAAATAGCATCTATTTGCAAGCACAATTCTCCTATCTATCTCCAGGCTGACGTTGTGGTCCTTGTTCACGACGGATCCAAGGTAGACAAATTCATCTATCACTTCAAAATTAAATCGGTTGTAAACGTTCAAGTGCGGACCCAGTCGAGAGGTTTCTCTAGTCGTTGACACCATCAATTTTGTCTTGCCCTCATTAACAGCAAGACCCACCTTTGCTGATTCCTTTTCGATTCTTGAAAATACTGCAGTAACCTCTCGCAAATTTCGCCCAATGATGTCTATGTCGTCAGCATACGCCAGCAACATATGGCTTTTCGTGTTAATGGTCTTGTTCGTATTTACTGCAGCCTTTCTCATTATTATCTCCTTTAAGATGTTGAAGAGATTGCACGAAAGTGTGTCGCCTTGTCTAAGTCCTCGCTTGGTACAGAATGGTTCAGTGAGGTCTTTCCCCACTTTCACTGCTGATTTGGTGTTGGTCAGCGTCATTCTACAGAGGCGGATCAGTTTTGCCGGAATACCAAGTTCAGACATAGCTTCGTACAGTTTTCCCCGTATGGGCTATCGAAAGCAGCTTTGTAATCGACAAAAAGGTGGTATGTATCGATTTGCTTTTCGTGGGTCTTTTCCAGGATTTGGCGTAGCGTGAATATTTGGTCAGTTGTGGACTTGCCTGGTCTAAAACCACACTGATAAGGTCCACACATAATACGCTCGACAAGACCTTATACGCGATGGATAAAAGACTGATACCGCGATAGTTGGAACAGACACACGGATCACCCTTTTTGAATACAGGACATAATACACTGGGACTCCAGTCGTCGGGCATAGATTTCCCCAGCCATATACCGCATATCAGTTGATGCATGTGGGCTATCAGTCCTTCGCCACCTGCCTTAAAAAGTTCAGCAGGTAGGCCAACCGCACCCGCGGCTTTATTATTCTTCAGGCGGGAGATCGCCGTTCTAATCTCGTCTTGGTTGGGGGGGGGGGGTACAATCTATACTATTTTCCACTATCATTACCTCCTGATCTTCAGTGGAAGAATCTGAGTGGAGTAGTGCTGAAAAGTGGTCTCTCCACATTTTGAGCATACACTGCTTCTCAGTCGCCAGATTTCCCATCTCGTCCTTGCAGGAGGGCAGCCCATTATTAGGCCCGTTGGTCGATCTTCTTACCCTCTGGAAAAACTTTCGCGATTCACCATTCATCCTGCACATTTCAGTTCTTTCACTCTCTCTCTGCCCCCACTGCCATTTTTTTCGCCTAAATAATTGGTTTTCCTCCCTTCTCAGCCTCTTGTACCGCTCACTCGCAGCACGCGTTGTAACTGACTGTTTCGTTGCCATACGTGCAGCGTCTTTTTCATCAGTTGCAATGCGACATTCTTCGTCGTACCATGGCTTATCCTTCTGCGGTTTTTGATAGCCAAGTTCAGTCATTGCAACGATTTCCAAAGAATGGGAGATGTGCTTCCACTGCGCATCTGGGTATTCGGGAGGGGGGTATTCTGCTCCAGCAGGAGAGAGAGTTTCTGTCGATAGGACATTGATATCTCCGGTATTCGTAGCTTGTCAATATCCAACATTTCCTGTGTTCGGCTCCGTAAGTTTTTCGCCCTGCTCAATCTCGTGCGAACTTTCGCAGCCACCAGGTAATGATCCGAGTCGATATTGGCACCTCGAATCACACGTACATCCATTACACTAGAAGAGTGCCTGCCATCTATTACCAAGTGATCAATCTGGTTCTTCGTCCGTTGATTAGGAGATATCCAGGTCGCATTATGAATGTCCTTGTGCTGGAATCGTGTGCTACTAACTACCATGTTCTTTGCAGCGGCGAAGTCTATCAGTCTTATTCCATTATCGGAGGTGGTATCATGTAGACTGTGATTGCCGATGGTTGGTCGAAAGACAGTTTACTTTCCTAATTTGGCATTAAAATCGCCTAGAATAATCTTAATGCCGTGGTCAGGGCAGCGTTCATATACTTCCTCCAGGCGCTCATAAATCATGGTCCTTATAACGTTTGCGAGGGTCGTCAACAGTTGGGGGGTTTCTTTGTTCATCATATTTTCTGCGTATTTTCATTGCCGATATAACGGTGGCGGGAGGCAAACCCAGCCCACCGTGGTTTGCATTTTACCTACTGCCAGGATGATTATGTTTCAGCCGCCCATTATGGATTAGACGCTGACCAGAATGCAGTGTGTCGAGACTGGATTCTAGTTTCTTCAATTTTGATCCGCCGTTGGCCAGGGGTGTTGGCTCATCCGCCTTCAAAGGACAGAAGATTATGTCCACTACTTCGAAGAGCTTCAGTGACAGGGTCACCTAATAATCCTGAGAAGTATCAGTGATCGCATTACCACTCAGGTTGCTCATTCGTTTCGCCTTCTCACTTTAGCTAGCTAACGGAGGTTTCCGATAAGCCATTGCCCAGGACATATTTGCGTGGAAGTAGTGAGCTGCTGGGACTGCCCAATGAAGGAATCATTTCTGGCCACTCCCAAGTGAATGGCTATCAGAAACTTTCCACGGACAGTCCCATGTCCTACTAAAATAATCAAAATTCCGGACCCCAACAATTATCAAAGAATTATTTTCGTACGAAATACCTTTGACGTAACAACGCAGTGATTGATTTTGGCTACGAAATTTTCACATAGAGCTGAGTACCAAGCAAATGAAAATTGAGCGGAATTTTCGGTCCATGAAATTTCGTAATTTTTTATACACGTACTTCTTATGGCAACGACAATTTCATAAAAACCGAATACCAGACGGAAGAATTAATTAAAATTTGTTAACAATAGCGCTTTTACATGCACTCTTTTATCATGATAATATCGTGACAATCATTCTACGGCTGTTTACATTCACTTTTACTCGATTTAGTTTTGACATTAATGTATATCCTGATGCCATTATGGAATTATACTAGGTGATGACAGAAGGATTTGTATGTATTAGTATCATACAATTCTGTCAGTCGGCCATTTTTTCTATTTCTTTATTTGTAGACATCACTTGTTATTTGATTCAGCTCTTTTACGAGGGTTACCAATTTGCGCACCTCTTCTGGTCGTCTAATTCTTGATCGCGTTTATGTGTCATGAATGTACGTGTTCAGTGAAATACATTTCCTATACTGTTCAATGTTCTGTTCGCATAGTATAATGCCTTGTTCACGCTGCCGCGAAATTGAAGTCTTTTGCAATTTGGGCCGAAATTGAGTTGAAATTGCTCAATTTCGCATATATTTTGACAACTACGAAATTGAGATATTTACGACAATTTCGTTGAAATTGACTTGAAATTGTCGTATACAACGCTGTTTTTACTCAGCAAAATGAACTTTTTTGCACATATGCAAGAGAACGAAGTCGACAGAATATTTTCTGGTGTGCCGCCGTCGTAGATATTTTTTTTGAAGTTCACGCCGCCGTCTTTAAGGCGTGCTTCGGCTTAAAATGTTAGCCGATATTATCAATTAGGCTGCATTTAAAGGCCCGAATTACTAAAAAAATATCTAAAGTTATTACACAACCAACGAGATGAACCTAAAAGTAACGTCTGCCGAAAAATTACATTTAATAAAAACTCAGTTGCCGCCGTCGATTAATTTTGTTTGTAGCTCCAACGCCGTCGATAATTATGGGTCGGCTTCGTTCACCAAACACGTGGTTACTAAAATTACAACAAAAAACAAAACAATTGTATTCCGCCTTATTCATCAGATTGAAATTTTAAGTTTACATCGAAATAGACTAGTGAAAATAAACTATAAACCGTGGCGAATCGGTGATTCATGTTAAAGTTCACGTACCATTCATTTATTTTACTGTTTTCATTCATTTCCAAACAGAATTTTGGCTATTGTGCCCAGGCACTATGGCAATATTTGTAAACAAATAGTTGTCATTTTTCAACGAAATTGCTCAAAACCAGTGTGAACGATTTCAATTTCGTTCAACAATTTCAATCCGAAATTGTCAATTTCGTGACAGCATGAACAAGGCATAATACTGAAACTGCGTATACAACTCTGCGATTGAAATGAGTTGTGACATGATAATAACAATATCGAGGCAAGTTTACTCGATCTTGGGTACAAAAACGTATGAGAAATCATATGATAATAGAGTGATTTGTCAATTATCGAGTCGATCTGCAAGATCGAGTGCATGTAAACGCTCTATAACTCTCTTAAAGCACGTGTATGATGCCGTGCAATTATAAGACACATTTTATTTGACAAGATTTCAATTAGTTTTAATGTAATTATGCAATTATAATGATCAATCAAATTATAATCATCAAAAACCTAGTGGTAAACAAGACTTTTTGATGTGTTAACATCTATAGGCACGGGTAGGGCAATCTATCAAAGTGAACACATGCAAACAACACACAGTGTTAGCATCACATACGCGGTTGTTGTACAACAATAGTCTCTGCCTGAAAATAAGTATGATGGTATTAATGTAGCGGCAGCGAAAAAAACAAGCAGGTCGTCGTCGCCAAAGAGTATTGAATAGTATATAGAACTCATGGAACGAATTCTATGACTCAAAAGCACTGGTGACATCTGGTGAATGATTCAAAAAGTATTACTCTCTTTTTGTCATAACTTGGTCCATGCATAATTTTGATGTGAAACATTGATGGCTTTTGAAACATTTATGTTTTATGTAATAACATTGTCGAAATTGTGCATTAATATTGAAATATTCTATAAAGAGAATTAAACTCGTTTATGTTCTTTTACTCAGACTCTCTAAATATACATCTCTCTTGTCGTCGCTCTGTTTATGACAAAACACAAAAACAATTATTTCGGTGAGCTAAAAATATTGCTTTATTTATTTCAACAATATTACGTCTAATGTTAAAGCAGATGTAAGAAAAAAGAAAGTGCAATAGCAAAAGAGAATTCAGCACAAAAATTATTTTTCTTAAATGTCAACTGTAACATACCGTGTAACAAAAAGGTGTTGACACATCGCCTGTTAGTTCGAACACTTTTTGATTTTTTTTTTACTGATAAACCCTTTTATTTCGAACTTAATTACAAAAAATAATCTACACGAATTTTGGAGTTTCCTGTTTGTCTGTTGATGGTCATCAATTGTGGATGGTGTCATACCTACGGAGAGAAGCTGCAGTCGTAGGGAAAATTTTGAAAACATAAACGAGATTAGCGTTTCTTCTGTTTGTCGGGTGATGACCAGCAATTCTGGAGTGCGTGGACGAGCACAACTTGATGCATATCATTGACCATGTCAGCTGATACTGATCTGTTGGTAATTAGATCGGGTGAGATGTGGTAATTCACAATTAATTTTCATTTGTGTTCAACGACGCCTTAGTATCGCAAGACTAGTATGAATAATCGAAAGCACAACATAAGATAGATGACAAAATAGTCAGAGGAATACACATGAGGGCTCACGACGATTCATAGATCTAACACTGCCAACAACGACACCAATACTAACAATAGCAGAAGCAACAAACTGAAATCAGCACCTCATTAATGTGCCACTACCCTGGGTTCATCCACAATTCAGTGCATGTGTCGCTTTATAGAAAGGGGTTTCAGCGTGTTGTTGATTGCAATTACGAACATTTTGCAATTGTACTAGATTTGTGCAGATCATGAGCGTCAACTGTTTAATAAGCAAACGCACAGAGAACAAAATGAAGCTATGGGGTTTGGCCAGTGCAAAATAGTAAAACTTGAGCAAAAGCAATCGTTTATATTTTGTTGATGGAGTGCGGAAAAAAGCTCCGACATTTTGCAATTGCTTCGATGCACTGAAAACCCTTGCACAAGATGCTGAAAACCCTTGGTTGGTTAGTTTTCGTGGTTGCTAAAGATACTATTTAGCATCAATTAGTGTCTTGAGACACCGTTTTTCATACCACGTCACTCCGGAAGTCCAAAGTACTGTGTCTATATCCGGCCTGTTAATCGGAGATACCTCATTAGATCCCCTAGATCTATCTCGTGTATCTCAGTGAGGTTATGCAGAAAGGGACGGCCCATAGTCTTCATGCGTCTATTCATCAGAGCCGGACAACTGCAGAGGAGATACTCTACCGCCTACTCCTCGATGCTACGATGCTCTACCGCCTCCTCCTCTTCTGCACCATCACAGGTACGGCAGTGGTCATTATATGACAGCTTGAACCGTCTTGCGTGATTACCGATTGACCAGTGCCCGGTCAGCACGCCAGTTAGCCTAGATATGTCTCCCCGATTATGGCTGATCAGTGAGTTAGTTCGGTGAATGTTATATTCTGGCCATGTGTTTCTGGATATGCGGCACGTTTCCGTCTTATCCCATCCGGACTTCTCTCGTTCAAGGTAATGCAGGAAAACACCTCTTTTGACCAACCCTATAGGCATTGCGACTGACACCATATAGAGTTCGGTGGAAGAGGATCCTGCCCTAGCTAGTTCGTCTGCCTTTTCGTTCCCTAGGAGACCCTTGTGACCTGGTATCAAAGTAAGAACCACATTGGCCTGCCGGTCTAGCTCGACAAGTTTTTCCCTACATTCACTAATGAGTTTAGATGCAGTGTTGTAAGATTTGAGTAAGATTTTGGCTATCTACAAATATTCCAATGCGCTCTTTTTTGCTGTAGTATAAGTGCGGCACAGGGTTCTTTGATGGCCAGTATCTCCGCTTGGAAAACGCTGCACTTGTCTGGGAGTTTAAAGGATAAATTTAGGCCAGCCTCTTCGGAGAAAACACCCGAGCTGGTTCCAAATTCCATTTTGGATCCGTCCGTAAATACTTTGGTGTCAAAACCTGTAAGTGGTTCCCCGTTATCCCACTCTATTCTCTTGGGAACCTGACATCGAATAGGTTATCGAACGTCAATGAGGGGGTGCAGTAATCGGTTGTTATATTGAGTTCTCTTCGGATTGTCTGTAGTATACTCGCATGTCCATATGCGTTGCTCTTCCAGAGTCCAAGAGCATTTAGTCGAGTGGCACTCCAGGCCGCAACAGCTGTGATGAGAAGGTCGATTGGTATAATATGAAGCATTGCATTAAGGGCTTCAGCTGGACACGTCCTCATTGCCCCTGTTATGCCGATGCAAGATGATCTCTGTACTCTATACAACAGTTTCATGGTGGACGTCTTTCCTGCGACAGGTCACCATACCATTGCTCCATAGGAGAGTATTGGTCTGATTATGCTAGTCTACTTCCATAGCACCATTTTCGGTCGGAGACCCCACCGGCTTCCGAACATTTTCCGACAAGTGTAGTACGCAACGGTTGCCTTCTGTACGCGGTGCTCAATGTTATGCTTCCAGGAAAGTTTAGGGTCTAGAATCACGCCCAAGGACTTGGCGTAAGTTGACAGTGGAATCTCTATTCCACTTAGCCGAGGAGGATTACACTTTGGTATCTTGGGCTTCGTGGTAAAAAGCATGACCTCAGTTTTCCCTGGATTCGCTCCAAGACCACTCCCAGTGGCCTAATCGTTAAGTGATTTCAAGGCTCCATTCATTATTTCGCTCAGCATGGATGGGAACAAACCAGACACCATTATTACCACGTCATCCGCATACGCCACGGGTTTGATCCTCTTATTGTCTAGTTTCAGTAGTATTTCGTTGATCACGAGTAACCAAAGTAGGGGAGAGATGACTCCACCCTGGGGAGTTCCCCTATTCACTCGCTTTGATGACTCGCTGTTTCCCATAGAGGCGTTGATAATTCTGCTCTGTAGCATTGTCACTATCCAACTCTTAAGGAATGTTTCCACGCCTAGATCTTCAAGTGATTCTTCTATAGCCGCTGAGCTCACGTTATTGAAAGGACCCTCTATATCCAAGAAGGCAGCGAGGGTATATTGTTTGTGTTCCAAGGACCTCTCAATAGTTCTGACGACTTCGTGCAGGGCTGTGTCGGTTGAGCGGCCTTTTAGATATGCATGTTGGCTGCGTGATATTTTGGGCGATACATCCATCTTCTAGCGGAGGTGTGCGTCGATTAGCCTTTCAAGCGTTTTCAGAAGAAACGATGAGAGGCTGATCGGTCTGAAAACCTTTGCGGTCTCATGACTCCGTCTCCCCGCCTTGGGACTGAAAACCCTTAGTGTGTTTATGTACATTCATTCGATCTTTCAGATCGACTCGATAAATCACGCTATTATTATGTGAATTTACCTCGATAATGTTACTATCATGTCGCAAATCATTTCAATGGCAGATAAAATGATAATGTAAAGTACAAACTTGGTTAATGCAAGAGGTAGTGTTATAATAAAAGCTGATTTTACTTTTTTCTTTATTTTCTAAACACTTAAAAATTATCACGACATTCTAAATAAATTGCACACAAAATCTCCGTTAGATAAATAAAGAGTTAATTTTATAAATAAAGAAAGAAAGAAGTAGAAAAAATTACTGACTGACAGAATTGTGTGATAATAATACACAAAAATCCTCTTGGTATAATTCCATCATGATCTCATGAAATACAAAAATGTCAAAACTAAATGCATGTGGCCATTAGAATGATGATTCAAAATGATACTCCTGTCATTATTATGATCGAAGAGTGGATGTAAACGCGCTATTAGCACAAGCACGCAATTTGAACATAGTAAACATATCACTAGCCGCCTCCTAAGTGCTAACCACTGCTGCCACAGCACATGACTAACAAAGAGCACCCTAAAGGACCAGTACAACAGAACAATACCAAGGCCAGTGCCTGTAGTGTAATGCCCTCCCATGTTTATATTTCTTATTTTTCGATGTATTTTAATTTTTTTAAATATCTCAATAAATGTTTATTTATTAGTGCATTCAATCTTTCAAATCGACTCAGTCCTTGAAATCTCATAATTTTTATCAAAGATCGAGTGAATTTACGTCGATTCACTGCTTTGAAATTACAAGTTTGAATTATATACAAATAGTCTCTAATAGTCTCAATTGTAAATAGTCTCTACAATTTTGAATCAAACGACGAGCTTTTACTTTAATAACGAAATTACGTTCCTCCATAGTTAAAAAATATATTTTTGGTGAACTTCAAATTGTACATATGTATATAACTTGAAAAATCTGTAATACTCATTAAACATTTAGACAAAATCAAAAAATCATATGTCACTAGGTGGGGAACACACTTTTCCCGTCAAGTTTATAGATGATTAAAAAATTATTGTTATTAGAAAGTGTTTAGATTCACAAAAATATTATTAACCGAAATATTTGAATTTTTATTTATACTCCGCCAGCGGGATATATTAACACACGGAGGTAGTTGGGGAGTGTATCTCTCCACCATACTCCTGCAGATCTTATAACCCTTGGGAAGCATGAGCTGGGTGCTATGGGGCGAGTCCACGGGTTGCGGAAAGTGGGAATCCTTGTTAGTTCGCAGAGAACACATCAGAATGTTCGAGTTATCGCAACCTGATGAGCTGTCTCGGAGTAAGGGACTTGGGGCCTAAAGTTGTTCCTGGCTCCACTCCAAAAACACGTGGTGGTGACTGCCTGAGAGTCTAATACGGCATTTACACTAAACAAGATTAACGCATTTCGAAGGTTAACTCCGTTAACCCAGAAGATTCCTCATATAATTTTAATCGTAGAAACTGGAGTTTAATTTCTTATCTCATTTTAAACACTGTTACTAAAAAAATGCAACCATAATAAAAACATACACATAAAGTATCTGTTTCACAGATGGAAGCCGATCGAAAAGTTTCCGACGCGTCTCCGCCACCAAAACTTATTTGAAGCTCACGCCGCCGCCGATATAAATGGCTCTTATTGGTTTAAACTGTGACCAGATTTTATCGACTGACCCGAGTTGACTGACTAATCCAGTTTTAAAGATTCAGTTATTTCAAAAACATCCCAAATTTGTACAAAACGGGCAAAACCAATAACCGCCAACTTAATTTAATTTTTTTTGTTGTGCCGCCGTTTTCGGTACTTTTGTCTCGGCACGGATTTTGCCTAAGGACGGAGTTGCCAACTGAAATGTCAATTTAATCTCAAATTGGGCGGTGTAAACGGCAAAGATTATAGAACAAGGTTATCGCTAACTTGGCGCGATAAACGGCGGTGTAAATGCGTTATAAGGCTCAGTACGCACTGGTGTTACACTGTTATACACAATTAAATGGAGGAGACCAGACTAGCGTTTTTGGTAAGAATGCACATTTTAATTGAATATAATTCACCTACATAAATTCTGTAAATTGCCCTTTCTTCTGTGGGTAAATATACAAGCAAATGACACTATGGTTTGACATCGTAAAATGGTCTACGTTAATTTTTAATATTGCCCAATTAAATAGCTGACCCTAGGTTGCCCAGTGCATAGATAAAGTAAACAAATAGATGAAGCACAAGTGTTGGGAAAATTTTAGTGTAATGGGTATTTTTCTAGATGTCGTTGAAAGCAATAAATGGGATTTTTTTGTTCCAAAAAATTGACAATAAAAATTTAAAATTTCATATCAAAAGAAAAAATAATTTTCAACAAAATTCTCGAGAGTACAACACGTTACTTAAAGTAGAATATCTGATGGACATCGAATTGCAAAGCCAAGTCACCACAGTCCATGTCCTAATAAATTGGTTCTTCCCCCAGTGCAGATACCATTCCTTGTTGAGAGTCCTCAGACACTCTTAACGGTTTTGGCATCTGCGACCACAGAAGTTGCTACAGTTTTTGGGCGGGGAAGTTTTTAGATTAAAAAGGCGTTCCGGGATGTTCATCTTTGGCAGTCTTACGGGTTTTCTCCTATTGATATCCCAACACCGGCCTCATGGCTTTGAAATAGTTTTTTATATAAGAAACAAATGCTATTATGTAAAATCACATAAATTTTGTCACATTTTCCATTATTTAAATTAGTTTCACAAAAATTTCCCACAATTTTGAATAAACGTCAATGAGAATTATGGGAAACTTCAGTGAAAGTGACAGTAGTACAGGACAGCACCTAGTAAAGATGACAATGGTCGCGCTATATCTATTATTTCCTTTATCTATGGCCCTGTGCACTGGCTGATATCAGACCATGAATTTGGGTAATTTTACATAAAGTTTTTTTTCTGTGTATTAACACATATTTTTATTGTACACAGAAAAAAACTAGTGTAATATTACCCATATTCATGGGGTATCAGCCATATCAGCCAATGCACTTGGCAACATAGGGCCAGCTATTTAATTGGCAAAATTGCCAATAAACGTAGGCAACTTTAGGTTCACCAACAATATGAAAAATTGCCTTGCATATTTGTAGATTTACCCAATGCAAAAAGGGTAATGTACAGAATTTATTGTAATTGAATTAGATTAATATTAATGTGCAGTCTTACAAACTGTTTAGCCCATTTTTCCATATTTGCGGAACCAGATTTTGTTTTTGTTTTCAATTAAAGAATTTTTAGTGCATACTTAGATGTTGCTAACAATAATACAATTTAAATAAAATATCATATTATAAAAACGAATAATGTAGGAGCATCTCTCTCACGGCCGAAGACTCCAGTCACGTTCCCTGTGAATAAATTTATTAATCATTAGATAAAAGTATCACGCATTTTGGTATCAACTTTGTTCACAAAGGACATACATTTATATTCTTTAAGTGGCTAAGAGATGTACATTTTCCTGTCATTTCCATATAAGAAGACACCAGCAACACAACACACTAGTCTGTTTACAAAAGTTTTACGACATATGTAGATTTGGCCGATAAAAATGAATTCATTGTTAAAAACACACACAATACACACATTAATTTCTCCATAAAACGTTATATAACTTTACTTGAACGTAATTGAAAGGCTGCTAGAGCGCGACTTTACTCATTAATTGCAAAAAGAATCACATACATGAGAGTCAAATTTAGTGTGACTTAATATTAAAATGTCCCACGGGCGAAGCGCTGCCATACACACTGGGTGCTACCACCCACACGTTGGAGTTGAGTGCTCTGCGGAAAGTCACCAGGAAATCTAAAGAAGCTGAAAAAGGACTCGACTGTGTATAAAAGCAGTTTAAATCAGTTTAAACGGGGTATTAGAAAGGTTCAACGGGTGATCCTTCTAAGTCCATAATGGAGGTAAATGAAGCTGCACGGTTTCGTCGTGTGTTGTTCAACAACCCAAAAGAACTGGGTGACATTAAGAAATCTGATATGTTATGGATAACCTGCTTTTGGTGGAATTGTTCCGCATTTGCGGGATTGTGTCATCCCGAATCAAAGTAACAAAGTGTATATATACAAAATATAAAAAGGGGAAAAGGATACGGACAACTTGGCGCAATTCTATAGGCATATGATAGACAGAAGTTTTGTTAGTACAATATGCAATGTTAAACTGCCTTTACATAAGGTTATTTTGACCCATATGTAACTGTTTATTGGTTGTTTTTATGTGTTAGGGAGTTATGTTATTTTTGTATTGTAGTATGATCATTAGTTTATAGATTCCTGAAGACGCTACCCGTCGGATGGTAAAATATTGAAAACAAACAAATATCTCGAGCTTAAAAAATCATTTATTATACAATAATAAGAATGGTCGAAGAACATATTATTAATATAGCGTCTTATTTTATATATTTAGTCTTATTTTAACTAACTAACTACTTTACATTTTTATACATAACCAAAAAATTCAGATTTTTTTGTCACAAACAGTTGGTCAGATTAGTCATGGACCAACTCCGGAGCCGAGTCACTTGAACTTCTTATAGAAATTCACTTTCCAAACTGAGAATATCGGTTATGAGGAGGGGTATAACTTAAGGGTCCCGTTCTAGATATCTCGCATCTGGGGGTGATTGAGGACATACTAGACGAATCAAGGCTGCTTTGGGCTGTTCATAGTTTCAAGACTTTTAAATCTCCTGGTAGTGATAGTATTCTTCCAGCTATGTTACGAAAGTGTGACGCTTTTCTTACTGCACATCTTTTGGTTATCTATAGGGCGTGTCTTGGACTCTCCTTGGTACCGGATAACTGGAAGCAGTTACTGGTCTTTATTCCCAAATCTGATAAGTTTGTACATTAGAAACCGAATTACTCCGTTCTACTTGAGTGATGGTCAGAATGTCTACCTCAACGGGAAATCTGTGGAGATTGCTCTACATGATGTTGTAGACAATATTGAGCGCAATTTGGTGTTTGCGGATTCTACTTCTGGCATATAAATGGTACTTTTAACAATGTGTTAGATGGCTCCATTATGGAATATCTGGAGTTTGGCAACATGCTACCGCCTGTTGTCGAATGCACTGCGAATATTTGCATTTATAAAGCTCAATAGTAGTGATTTCAATGATCCTTATATACATAAGTTACTATTTACTACGTTTGTTAAATCAAAACTTGAGTACGCTGCTATTGTGTGGAATCCTTATTCTAAAGTTAATATTGACAGTATTGCAAGAATTCAGAAAAAAAATTTTGAATTTGCTCTTTATTCTCTTCATTTTAGTGAACCTATACCTTCATATGAAGCTAGATGTAAACTTATTCATCTGGACTCTCCAGCTAATCGCAGGAAAATGATTTCTGTTATTTTTTTTATAAGCTCATTTGTGGACTTATTGATTGCCCCTCTCTACTTTCGTTGATTGGTTTCAATATACCCACTCGATATTTGCGATGTAATGAAATGTTTAATGTACCACTTCACAGGAGGAACTATTCAATGAATGAACCTATTTTGAGGTCATTAAGGGAGCTAAATTATATAAATACGTTTAATGACGTAGATTTTTCTCTTCCGATAATATCATTTATAAAATCTCTAGATGAATATTTTTGGTAATTTTAAGCTAATCTGTAAGGATTGTTGTTATCCATAGACTGAATAAAGAAGAAATGAAATGAAATGAATATGCTCCGGAGCTCTATTATTAATTTAACCCTGGGTGTGAGCTCAAGCAAGTTGGAGTGTTGCCACGTTTACTGTGGCTTTACAGATGGTATACTTATGGACATCGGATAACGTTGTCATTGTGGTCAGCGGGGAATATTTGTCTACATTTAGCGACCCCATGGAGGACGTCCTGGGTGAGCCTTGGATTGGCGCTGTGGCTTGGGCGTTAAACAAATGAAGACGGTGCTGGTCCTTTTTACGCTAGACGTACAATATTCTCTATCTTCTAAGGCGAAAATCTTGGTATAACTCTAGATCAGGAGTTAAACTGAAAACGGAATACTAAGGAGCGAATGAAGACGGGATCGAAAGTCTTCAACGCCTGTCGAAATTCGATTGGTAAAAGTTGGGTACTGTGTCTGAAGACCGTGTATTGGTTTTATTTATTTATTGTTAAAGTTCACATACCATTCATATATTTTATTATTTTCATTCATTTCCCAGCAACATTTTGGTTATTGTGCCCAGACACTAAAATTTTACTAATGGTAATGTTTGTAAACAAACAGTTGTCATTTTTCAACGAAATTGCTCAAATGCCAGTGTGAACGATATCAATTTCGTTCGACAATTTCAATCCGAAATTGTCAATTTCGTAGCAGCGTGAACAAGGCATAAAGCTACTTCGTCTGGTGGTACGCGTTGGGGAATAACTACCAATTGAAAACCAATTGTTCAACACACTAGGTCGATGTGCATCAAGGCGCGAGGAGGAGTACACGTGATAACAAGTTGCATATTCACTGATTTAACGGGCGTTGTACATCGTTATTATTAAAATGTTACCGTATCTCTGATTAATTAGTTTGGCTTGAGGTCATAAAACGAAAATACCACCGGGTTCGACAGTGGACGGTTAATGCCGTTTCCTGTTCCATAGGTTCATAGGTGGCCCTTAAAACTGATTCGCGGTAAGACAGTCTTATCTCCAATTTCGTCATCGTAGTGTCAACGCATACCTTTTGGCATACGTCAGTTTTATCCCCATTGCATTTCACCTGATATACAATATTAGACAGATCCTTTTCCATCACTTTGGACTCTATTCGCCCAAATAATCTGCCCAGGGTATCGTGTGATATCTTCGCCAACTCATATGAACCTTTGTCTTAGATATCGGAATGCTTCAGTCTCTCGAAATAAGCAGGTATATTCGTCGGGGATTCGCAAATTTCCGACGGGGTTTTGTTTGGTTGATCTTGACCTCGTTCCATAAATTGTCCTGTGTATCCGTAAGCAAAAAGTGAATATGAAATGAAAGCTTATTTAATTAAAACAACAACAATATTTTTGTTATGTAAATATGTTCTAAATATTAGTTCAGAATGCACATATTAAATTGATATAATTCACCTACAATACAATCTGTAAATTGCATTTAATGCGTGCCGTAAATCTGCCAACGTAAAATTGCCTACGAAAATGGTACTACTGCCAATAAAATAGTCCATCAGCCCATGAATTTGGGTAATACTAAACATAAAGCAACTATTGTATAGAGATGAAGTTTTACTCATGGAGTGGAATGCCAACAAAGAAATCGAGTGAAGCGTGTCGTTTCTCTGCTCGCTCTCTTACTCTCTTCGCTGAATATTTCAATACACGAGCAGTTTTCTGATGATGTTATTCTATCTAACTATAGAAATTCCAACCATATTTAAATAAAATTACATAAAGTATGAAATAATCAAGTTATGACGCGGGAAAGAAATTCGTTTGAGTGAATCGCGTCGACTTTTTTGGTTCTCTTCTACTAGGGTTGCTAAATTCCGTGGTTTTGACGTAGAATACGTCTTACCTTACGGTATAAGGAGTCATGTCAGGGTTTTATTGTTGTAATCTTTATTTCATTGAATTTGAGGAAACGGCTAGATGAATTTTTTTAAAATTTTTTTTCTAGGTAAATGAAGATGTTATCTTTCGTTTGATATACATTTCATATTTGTTGATATATTTCTAGTATTTTAATTTCTCAAATGAAAATTGTTTAAACACATACACTCAAACATATGTGTGGTGTTTGGTTGAGTGTTTTTGGTTGCTCAACATTGCTTAGGAACATGTATCTAGTAAAAAGTGAAACGAACAGCAAGTTAATGTTGCTTGGCAACATGTATCTAGTAAAAAGTGAAACAAACAGTAAGCTAACGTAATAAAGCTTTTTTGTGAAAGCTTCAATAAAGCTGTTGTAACATTAATTTTGAATTGTAAAGCGTAAAGCTTTCACACAATGCTCGAATGCTAATGCGAAGACTCGATAAGGTAAACCCTTTTTAATATTAGGGCGGCCCTCTCAACATTCGCAGAACTTATTTGAATAAAAATATTAATTAAAATACATAAATTAAATTAAGTTTAAAAAAATTGAACATAATATTTTTTTTTTAAACGGACTTGAATCAAATGCCGTGGGTAAATATAAAAATTACAGCAGACAGTTGTCCGAGGCCTTCGGCCACGGACTGTCCCTGCAGGCTGTGTCAGAGACACGGCCATTAAGTTTAACGTAGAATACGCCATCCGATAAGACAGAAAACATATATAACAATAAATGATAAATAATATAGGCAAATGAATTTATAGTTATATATGTTTTCTGTCTTATCGGATGGCGTATTCTACGTTAAACTTAATGGCCGTGTCTCTGACACAGCCTGCAGGGACAGTCCGTGGCCGAAGGCCTCGGACAACTGTCTGCTGTAATTTTTTTTCCTACTCTACGTGTACATCCTTTTTTATTAAACAAGGTTTTTTTTTCTCTTGGGTAGTAACCAAGTCATATTCGCTATCTTGTAAATAAAACTCGCCTATTATGTTAGTCACTTAACTTTTAATACGTTTTATTGCAACTGTGTAGAAACATTTGTTTACCATTTAAAACTGCAACCAACTTCAGTTTATTATTATCCTCCAAAAACAGCTGCTGGTTAACGAAAAGTGCAATTGCTTATTAGAAAAATTGGATTTTTTTAATGCAAGATCTTTGTAAGAATATTAGCGAACAACTGATCTTACAAGTGTTGAAACAATATAACATATTGGTTTAAACTGGAACTCAGTTAAAATACTAAACACACGACAGTCGTAAGTAATTAAACCCCTGCCCGCCTACACATTACAATTTCGCAAAATCTGCCATTAATTTTATTGGTTTATTTCTATTTTAAAATCAATTATAAATAAACAAATGCAACATTGTTTTCGTTATTCTTCGAATTCAAGTTTTTAGTAGACTAATTATAAAATTGTGCATACTTTTGAGCCATTTGCGTGTTGTCCATTTGCTGGTTGCAGAGCAAACTCGTCTTCTTCCGTATATCGTGGTGGTTGATCTGGAAAGGTAAACGAAAAGAGAAAGGCCTTTAGATGTGATTTAGTTGTCAGATATTCTAATGTAGTGATAATGGGAGAGTTCATCCCATGCTTGACTCAAATCTGTGATTATGGCAACTATCTCTGTTCACAATTATGTTCACATAAACTATGATGGCTTACACAAACCAAAGTCCTTAATTGAGTATTTTCTTTTGTCGTCTCCCGAACTTTTGCAATTTCTAATCAGTTTCAGTGCGCGAGTATACGCAGATAACCTAATCCTGTGGAAGAATTTCAATGCTCAGTTAGCATGCAAGAATGATCCTTGTCCTGAAAATGAGAGTATATTTTGCAAATGCCGTAATAAGTCATTAGGAGGCATTAAGTCCTCTGAGCATAGCAAACTTTTATCTTGTTGAATAAATGTGGTCATTTTGATGAAATATGCAATAGGCACAAAAAGTGATTCAATTGATTGTAATTAATATATTTTCGTCCTATGCCGTTGGACATTTTCTTCATTTCGTCCCGCGATTCCTACAGAATTGCTGGATGCACTTTGCTTTTGTTTAAATATAAAACTTTGGGATCTGATGTATTTCTTTAAGATATCCCAGAAAAATTCTGCTTGCTCGTGAGAGATCGGTTGTTATTCGTAAGAGATCGCGACATCGTGTCAAGAAAAATAATAAAATAATGTTTGCCTATTAAGATTATTCTAGGCATTAAGATTATTCCAGGCGATTTTAATGCCAAATTAGGAAAGGAAAGTGTCTTTCGACCAACCATCGGCAATCACAGTCTACATGATACCACCTCCGATAATGGAATAAGACTGATAGACTTCGCCGCTGCAAAGAACATGGTAGTTAGTAGCACACGATTCAAGCATAAGGACATTCATAAGGCGACCTGGATATCTCCTGATCGGCAAACGAAGAACCAGATTGATCACTTGGTAATAGATGGCAGGCACTGTTCTAGTCTAATGGATGTACGTGTGATTCGAGGTGCCAATATCGACTCGGATCATTACCAGAACATAGGAAAAGCTGGATATTGACAAGCTACAAATATCGGAGATATCAAGGTTGTATCAGCAAAAGCTCTCTCCTGCTAGGGCAGAATACCACCCTCCGATAATCCAGATACGCAGTGGAAGTACATCTTCTTTGGAAATCGATGCAAGGAGTGAACTTGGCTATCAGAAACCGCAGAAGGATAAGCCATGGTACGACGAAGAATGTCGCATTGCAACTGATGGAAAACACGCTGCACCAAGTCGCTGAAAGCCAACTATTTAGGCGGAAAAATGGAAGTGGGAGCAGAAATAAGCAGTGAAAGTGGGGAAAGACCTCAGCGAACCATGCTGTACCAAGCGAGAACCGAGACAAGGCGACACACTTTCGTGCAATCTCTTCAACATCTTAATGGAGATAATAATGGGAAAACTTGCAGTAAATACGAACAAGACTATTAACACGAAAAGCCGTATGTTGCTGGCGTATGCTGGCGACATAGACATCATTGGGCGAATTTTGAGAGAGGTTACTGGAGTATTTTCAAGAATCGTAAACGAATCAGCGAAGGTGGGTCGTGCTGTTAATGACGGCAAGACCAAATTGATGGTGTCAACGACTAGAGAAACCTTTCGCATTTGAACGTTGACAACCGATTTAATTCTGAAGTGGTAAAACGCGCACAACCCACTGGTTGTGAGAAGCTCTCCCTAATCCCTTCATGGGATGTAACGGGAAACCATTTATTTTTATTTTATAGATGAATTTGTCTACCTTGGATCCGCCGTGAACAATGCAAACAACGTCAACCTGGAGATAAATAGGAGAATTGTGCTTGTAAATAGATGATATTTTGGGCACAGCAAGCATTTTAGGAACAAAGCCCTCATTTGCCTTCAGCGAACAGTAGACTGAATGCTTTGTGCAGATGACTTGTAATGCAAGTTCAAGAAGTTTCATTCGTCTAAAACGAGTGTGCGATTGACAGAAGTAAAAACACTAATCGCTTTAGTTAGTTACAATACTAGCAACCATAGATAAAGGAAACTTTGTTCACTAGGTGCTGTCCTTTATTACTGTCACTTTCATTGAATTCTCATTGACGTTTATTCAAAAATTGTGGGAAATTTTTGTGAAAGTAATTTAAACAAGGGAAAATGTGACAAAATTTAAATGATTTTATATAATAGCATTTGTTTCTTATATAAAAAACTATTTCAAAGCCATGATGCCGGTGTTGGGATATCAATAAGAGAAAACCCGTAAGACCGCCCAAAGATGAAGATGCCGGAACGCCATTTTAATCTAAAAACTTCCCCCGCCCTAAACCTGTAGCAACTTCTGTGGTCGCAGATGCCAAAACCGTCGAGAGTGTCTGAGGACTCTCAACAAGGAATGATAGCTGAACCGGAGGAAGAACCAATTTATTAGGACATAGGTCGGTAGTGACATGGCTTTGCAATTCGATGGCCATCACATATTCTACTTCAAGTAACGTGTTGTATTCTTGTTTCGAAGTGATATTTTTGTTGAAAATTATTTTTTTTTTAATATGAAATTTTAGAATTTTAATGTCATATGTTTTGAGGTTTTTTTTGGGAACAAAAAAATCCCATTTATTGCTTTCAACGACATCTAGAAAATTATCCATTGCACTCAAATTTTCCCAACACTTGTGCTTAATCTATTAGTCAACTTTATCTATGCTAGCAACGACAGTATATTTGAATAAACGCGATTTTTAATAAATCAAATATAAATAATAGTGGCACAACTATGCTTCCATATATAATTGGGTTGGCAAGAAAGTATCTTCGGTTTTCTCATATAGGTAGATGATACTTTTGTTATTTTTTGAAATGCTTTTGTTCAGCTGACTAAACTCTTTTGTTATACAGTTATACAGCTGCCATTTCAACCTTAAAATTGTTATAAGTCACATTATTTTCAGTGGTCAGTTTTCATTTAAATCGTGTTGTGAATATGGATGATCAAAATTAGCATTTTCGTCATATTTTTCTCTATGTTTTCCGAAAAGGCAACAAACCCCGGAAACACGCCGGGGTATTTGTGGCGTGAATGGTTTGGATGTTAACAGAACGCACATGCGAACGCTGGTTTAAAAATTGTCGTTCTAGAAATTTCACGATCAAAAAAGGCCACAGGAGCGCTAGGCCACATGAGGTTGCTGAGGACGAAATCAAACAAAGACACTATCGAATCTGACCGACGCGTTTCTGTTGGAGAAGTTGCAGACAAGCTGAAAGTGTCGCACAGGACCATTAAAAATCATTTGAAACGGCTTGGGCTTGTCAAAAAGCTTGACATTTGAGTTCCGCAAGAGCTTAAAGAAATCCACTTAACAAAGCGGATAAGCTCTTGCGATTTATTGCTCAAACACAACAAATGATTCATTTTTAAAAGGCATTGTCACTGGCCGTCGGTGGTGCAATGGTTAGTGTGCGCGGCTCTGGTACATGAGAACGTTGATTCGATCCCTGCTCAGACCACCTTACATTTCTTTCGACGACGGTCACCTCGCATAGGGATGGCGACACTATCGAGTACTTAGCCACGAAAAATCTTCTCAAAAATACCGTTCGGAACCTGTGTAAAACTGTAGGTCCCAATCAGTGAGTGTAAAACTAGAAAGCGCACAACTCACTGATTGTGAGAAGCTCTCTTCAATCCCTTCATGGGACGTTATGGGACACCATTGTCACTGGAGATGAAAACTGGATTATTTACAACAATGTCAACCGAAAGAGGTCCTGGTCCCACCACGATGAACGCGCTCAAACTTCAACAAAGATTGAACTGCGCGAAAAAAAATTGTGTTGTCCATTTGGTGGGATTTTAAGGGATTAATTTCTTTTGAACACACCACTTACCATACATTCTGATGTATATTGTCAGCAATTGACGAACCTTGAAGGGGCACTGAAAGAAACACGACCTGAATTGGTAAATCTCATAGGCGTAATTTTGCATCAAAACTACACTAAACCTCACACATCTTTGCAGACTCGGGAAGAAATATTGGAGCTTGCATGGAAGGTGATGCCACATCCACCTTATAGTCTTGATCTGGCATCTTCGGATTTTCATCTATTTCGTTTTTTGAATGGAAAATCCTTCAATACAGGAGAGAACGCACAAACCGAGTTGTTCGAGTATATTTGTGGTACCGACCAGTCATTCTATGAATCTGGGATCAATATTTCTCTGAACTATGGCAGAAGGGCATTGAACAAAATGGCACCTAGATTATAGATTACAATTTATTATTTGAATATAATAATTTAAAATTACTTTGAACAAAAAACACCAAAATTACCCAATATATTGTTAAAAATAACATTTTGATCAATTCAAGAATTTGCCGCCAACCAAATATGTATCTACTAATAGGCCAAAGTCTGTCCTTCTGGAATATAATAATCGGACGGATTTCAGAATCTTATAATTGTAGGCTATTTAATTTATGCAAATTTCCTCACTTTTCAACAATTCACTGTAAATGCTTTATCTTGTTAGATCATTTTCCGTATGATGTTATTTGTGTAGTGTAGATTTGATAAATTAATAACTGTTTTGTTGTCCTTTTTGGTATTTACGAACAGTGAACACATTTTTGTCGCAGTACCCCAACAATGTTCAAATTGCACACATGTTTTGAATACCGAAATCAAAAGGGCACAATATTTTTGTCGAGGTACAAATTTCATTAATGCATTTTCGCGAATCAGTCAGACCAAGCTGAGAATATAGCTATTATTGACTTTCTACGAATATATCGCCTATGAGTTCGTTCGATTCAGAATCCCTTGATTAACGAGTTCACATCTTCCACTAGTTTTGATTTCATGCCTTAAAAAACTTATTCGTCATAATTGGTATAACATTTTGATATGGCTACAGTGCAAGAATGAAATAATTCCGCCGTTTATAAACAGTTTGTCCAACCACGATGAAATTGTACATAGGCACAACTGAGGCGTTGTGCTATAGAAATTTGTATATTGGACTGCCATATACCCTACTGGAGCCAAACAGTGGGTGCCAAATGCTGACTACATCGGCCATCAAAAAAAATTTGAACCATTGTGAAACTTAGAATTTTATTTTTATTGGAAATATATATTTTTTTGCATATTTGTTGTTGTTGTTGTTGTTGTTGTAACAGATTTTCTGTTTCCACTCGTTCGTCCCTGGAAGATATAAAAAACGTAATTAGGTGTAATTCCCCAATGTGTCACTGGAGGTAGCGGTGGGGAGCTGGAGAAATTGAGCCACCTCCAAGGGTCAGTCCCACAGGTCCACTGGGCGCAAGTCAGTAGGCCTATCAGGACAGTTGAAAATGTGAATAGTGTCATGAGGGCTTTGTAGGCAGTGTGGGCACTGATCATATTTGTATATTTGTAGTGATACATGCTGGAATGTTTAGTTTTGCCCTTATGGTTCTCGAGATATTTGGGAAAGGTTTTTTTAAATGTTGCCTTGTTTTTTTAAGTTATTTGAAAATATCAAATATCAAACAATATTAACTTTGGAAAATGTATTGCATTAGAACAGTATATTTGTTGTATTACAGTGCTTTTTAGTTTGAAACCAAAACAAGATAAACGAGACAGAAAGCGCAAAACCTCCGAATGGTTGGATAAACTTTTAATTCAGCAGTCGAAAAATAAATCCTTTTCTTTCATCGGAATATCTTAAGAGGGAGTTGAATGCACCTGTCACTAGCCGAGCAATACGGAATGTCCCATACCTCAGCAAAAATAACATCAAGGATCGCATAAATTACGCGCAAAGACAATTAATGCGGACAAATTGGAAAAACGTATTGTGGTCAGACGAATCCAAGATACATTTGTTTGGATCTGATGGAAGACCACACGTAAGACGTCCTAAAAACACTGCATACTATCCAAAACACGCAATAAAAACAATTAAGCATGGTGGTGGCAACACAATGTTATGGGGATGTTTTTCAGCTTCGGGTATTGGTCGAATATACTAAACTAAGGATAAAATGTGCGCTAAGAATAAGAACTATGTAAACATATTCTTAATAGCATAATGCTGCCATTTCTATAGAAAAAATGGCAATTAAATGGGAGTTCATGCAAGACAATAACCCGAAGCACACATCGCAGCTAGCAAAACAGTGGTTCCGGGACAACAAAGTTTCACTGATGGTGTGGCGTTCACAATCAACAGACCTCAGCTACATAAAACATCTATGGGGATACTAAAAAAAGAGTTGATGTTTTAATCCCAAAAATAAAAGTGATCTGTGTTGGGAACAACCGCAGAGTTAGCCGAGTGGTACGCCATTGATCCCTCTATTTGTGCAAATTTAGTGGATTCTATGGGTCACCGGTGTTCCGAACAGGGAGGCTTCACAAAATATTAAAATAAATATAGTTTTTCTTATATTAAATCTAAAAGTTTGAAATTAAAATCAACCGCAATAAATGAAATATGTATTTTTGTTATATGCATTTTCAAAACGCGTTTTTCTTATTACTTTCCTTTAATACTTTTTCAATAAATTAAAAAAAAAATAACTCCAAAAAAATCAAGTTCAACATAACCAAAGAAATCGGTCGTTTCTATTATTTTTTCCATCACTGCACGTTTGAAACATGGCTAAATGTTAATTAATTTTGATATGAAATTTTAGAATTTTTATGTCATATTTTTTGAGGTTTTTTTTGGGAACAAAATAACATTTAGAAAATTACCCATTACACTAAAATTTTCCCAACACTTGTGCTTCATCTATTAGTTTACTTTATCTATGCCTGATAGTACCATGTGTTTCAACAAAGCACGTTCAAAAACTTAACTACCTTGAAACATATGTGGAAAATTCTTAAATTTTCTCAAAAATACCAGTTTTGGGGATTTTAGGTTGTGCTTTGGGATTCTGGGATTGTGTTAGAACGAATGTTTACCAAATTATCCTGGTTTTAAATTTACATTATAATTGCCAAATTTCGGTGATATATCTTATGTCATTTCATATTTTTATATTACTCAAACATTAATTAATTCCGAAAATAATAAATAATAATATTAATTTGTGATTCGTGAGTTAGGTTTACTATTATTTTTTCAGAGAATATACCAGAGGTTATAACGTGTCCAAAGGTACCAAATACTTATCTAAAAAGGTTACAAATACTTCTCCAATGCGCTTGAAACCCCAATAAATCGAGCAATACATCATATGTTTATTTTACAACATATGGCTGTTGTTAATGTAATATCTTTTCCAAAATTAATATTACTTTTCATTTAGCCAAGATATTTTCAAATAACACAAAAAACACGGCAACATTTCAAAAAAAATTAAATATTTTCCAAAATATCTCGAGAAACATAAGAGCAAAACTAAACATACCAGCTTGTTTTTTGTAGGTTTTTAGTAGCGCTACAATATATAAAAATATTTCCAATAAAAACAAAATTCACCCAGAACGAAAACTTTCTGTCGTGTTCTTGACGACAGAAAGCTGATTTGGGTTCAACAATCTTGTCGTTTCAAGACGAATGAAAACATAAAATATTTCAAAACTCTTCAGTACAAATTTTGGTTTTTTTATATTTCAAACTAGCAAACCCGGCAGACTTCGTCCTGCCAAATAAGAGACTTAATTAAAAGATGTATTTAAAAAAGCAAGCAAATTAAATAAAATTTCACCACCAATGTAAATTCACCAGTTCAAATGATGCCACTACCGCCGGTAGATGGAGGGATTAAGGATTAATTAAATCCGGTTTAAATCACTGTTGGAATTAACTTTTGCTAAATTTTAATGCTTAGTGCACCCCTTCAGACCACTACCTTTCCAATGGTGTATCGCACTTGACTGTGCGACCTTTAGTTTAGGAGGAGAAGCGGTTACAATAATTACACTATAAATACCTTAGCGTAATATATATATAGATGTGCTATCAGTTGGGAACAAACGCAGAGTTAGGCGAACGAAAACTTCGACTTAGAGGAATCAAATTTGAGTCAAATATGAGTGACTGATTTTCGTTCAAGATAGAGAAACAGGCTGAAAGTTTTACAAGAACTCGCAATAGAGTTTATATTCGAATACGTTGGTTTTTTCTAAATAAAATGGATTCGGGTCGGATTCACTTATATCAATTTTTGCGGATCCGGAACGGATTTGTTCTGATTCACTGATTCACTTTTTAGGATTTTACAGACTCATAATGTGTTCGGAACGGATTCGGAATTTCGAACGGACTGGGAATTTCACTGATTCGTTTCCTATTTTTTACGGGCCACTCAAATTTCGCTTTTTTATTCTTTTACCGCCTCACAACGGGGTTGAAACGGATCCGCATCCGTTTTTGTGCACACTGTGATTTGTGTGTCCAGATAACCCAAGGCTGGTTGGTGTATGGTATAGTTGTATGCGTGGGCTCGCATAGAAAAATTTAGAACGCAAAGAACAAAAAACCAACACAGATCATAGCTTCAATGTTCTAGAACAAATTTATACCGACTTTTTTACTATATATTTTGTACAAATACTAAAGACTGTTTCTATGCGGAAGCACTGTCATGGTCAGTCGAAAAGATCAGCAAAGGATCTGTCATATATTCAAATCTAAATCTATCACGGTGTTTGTTCTTTCAGCGATATTGCTTGTAGAGAATATTTTTTCGCTTCACCCACATGTTAAAATGAATCGCAATCGTGGTACGGGCCACAAGCAGACAACATGCATCTGGAACATTCAAACTTTATATAGAACTGGCTTCTCTTTCCAACTGTCGTCGGATATATTTGTAGTTGATGTGGAATATCTATTAGTTTTATTTCGCATTAACCTTGTTGTTTCCATATTATGATTAGAGCGACTTAGAATTATACAAGGATACATATTATGGGATTTTAGAATACTCAAAGGAGCTTGGAACAATAATGTGTGTGTAGATGAATTCCAACAAAATTTCTAGCGCTCCCGAAGGCCAGGCAATTCATAGAGGTATTTTTTGTACTCGTTGCGGTCAAACATCTGGTGCCTTGCCTTTGAGAAGAAGCTATATTCTTCAAAGAATGAGATATGGGTGTATAGTTTTTTGTTAGAAAAGCTGGGTTTCCATTGTTAAACTAGACACCAATAGTCGAAGCCATAGATTAAGAGAAATTCACGATTTTATATATATGTCAACATACTAAACTACATAGTTGGCAGACCTCTGGAAGCTATATTCGTATTGATCGATAATGGGATTTCCATGTCCAAAGTGATGGCAATTTATTAAATGGTAGTTATTTTTTCTACTGTACTCACCTTCAACGATTTTTACTGCCTTTTCATTGCGACAAGATAATCCTTTGGATTTTTCCCGCATACCATCAATAAATTTCGAAAATTTACTCTTCTCTTCCGCCGCCACATCTGTTGCATGCCCAATATGCTGGTCTGCTGCTAGACTAGCTCTCTCTACATCCTCTTGATAAGCTTTTTTACTTCTCTCGATCATTTGATTTAGTTCTTCATCAAAAGGATTGCTGCTATCAAAAGGATTGTTGCTTTCATTATTTTCAAAGGGATTTCCGGCCGACGTGTGGTTTGAATTAACTGATGCTGTGGTACGCTCATCGTCTTCTTGCTGGCCACCCAGTGTGTTGGGGGTTGACTGTGATGTTGTCGGTGGTTTATTGTCACCAAGAGTTTCTTTTACAATTACTACCTCATGTATATCTTCCGCGATGTCGGTGAGTTTAGCGGGTACTTCTACGTCCACTTTATTTTTCTTGCCTTGTAACAGAGAACTCAAACTATTTTTTGCATCTTGAACTTCGTGGGATATTTTGGAGGTAACAACGCCAACAGCATGCCGTGTATCATCAGCCATTTTACGCATAGCATTTCCCATGGCATCCTTGGCGTCTCCGGAAGCCTTGGCAACATTGTTGCCAATTTGTTCGAGGGAATTCCGGGCATCATCGGTAGCTTTGGCTGCAGCGTTACCCACGCTTTCCACAGTAGTTTTAGCACCTTTGGCTGCTTTCTTAGCATCATCACTTACTGCTTCTACGGCGCCCTTAGCTCCGATCGCTACTTTGGTGGCTGCTGTTTCTACAGAATCTTTTGCGCCTGTAAATTTTGATTCAACTGCTTCTTCTGCACTTTTTGCTGCTTTGTCGATAGATTCTTTAGTTTCATTTAGCTTGGATTCAACTTTATCCCCAAACTTCGATGTTTTTTCACTGACCGATGCCACGGCATCCGTTTTGGCTTTGTCTACCTTCTCATCTATTTCCTCCTCCAACTCTTCTATAAAGTCTTCAGCTTGTTTTCTAATGACTGACTTCTTATCCGCTTCCTCGTCATCAGCGAATTCATCCGACGAATCATCAGATCCTAGAGATTTAAGTTTTTTCACATTTGCGGTAACGTCGATGCCATTGTTAATAAAACGTATTTCGTTTATGGTGACTGTGTGGTCCAAAGGATCTGTTGTCTCCCGTATCTCAAGGGTAAGCTCTTCATCGTCTTCGGTGGGTGGTGTAGGCATAGATACTTTTACTCCAGGCATTGAAGCTGGAATGAAGTAGTTATATTTATTGTTGGTTATATACAAATTTGAATCGTTTGTTAAACTTACCACTATCTCCTGCAACGAATTCCGGAATATTCTCCAGGCTCTCGACTAAAGCGGGGGATGTATGCTCAATGTAGACTTCATTCATGGCGGCTTCGTAAGAAGTATTTCGCTTTGGTGTCTTCTGAACAACTGTCTGTGGCGAACTACCACCACTACTCTCGGGATACGGTGTTCGGGGACGTAACAACTTTTCACTAGATCCTACATGTTTTAACTTCTTAATGGAATTTAAGCTTTTGCGGGATTTAAGCGAGTCAGTGGGTGATTTCCTGCCACTATCGCAGTCAACCACATTTTCAGTGTCAGGAATATTGTTTAAAATCCTCGAAGATTCTTCAGACCTGTGCATACTCAACTGACTGAGGTTATTGTTCGTGTCTGTATCCTCTTGGACGTCTGCCCTATTTGTTTCATTTTCATTTTTAAGATTATCATGTACTGGTGTATTGGTTTTTGGCCTTTCATGGATTTGGTCCTTCCCTAAGTTGTTAGTATGCGATGTAATATGCGTTTCCTCTAGTGCCGCTCCTTGCTTTTCAATTGGCTTCATTCTTCCCATTAAACCACCGGTAGTGTTGGACATTATCATACCCTGCGACATAAATCGACGTTCTCCCCCTGGCCCAATTGTGGCGGCCAATGTCGAAGATCTTGGAATACCATGAACCAAAACATGCTGATCGCCCAAAACCATATCCAACAAACGAAGGTTTTTAAATTTTGATATTTCCCGAAACGTTTTCAAGTGATGGCCGCTTTCCGAGAAAGTGGTATAGAACTTGTTGGCCTTTGTCAGCACTGCATAAAAGGACGTACCTTTTAGTAGCTTCCAGATGGGACCATTTTCTTCGCTATCATAATCGTAGAATCTTTGAAAGATAAGACTCTTGTTACGCTTCGACTCGGAACTGCGGTAAATGCTTCCCGTATTGGTAACAATAAAAATCTCACTAGCATGTGAGATGTGCATGAAGATGATCTGTTCATTTTGCGACAGATTCTTCTGCAACTCCGTAAATTGGGGAAATACATATCCATTTAGACGTCCTGTCAAATAAAGGCCACCCTTTTGAGTTAACACTAATGTTGATTCAGGGCCGCAGGTGAATTGTTGTATAGGCGAATTCAAAACAATTTCGTGAGGCGTTAGTACTGGCTCTTCGGAGCTGCCCAGTTGATGAGATTGGTTTGAGCCCCAGCCCACAAGACGACCGAAAGCTGTAAGGAGTTAATTCTATTTAAAACATCTACATTAACCATTTTGTATTTGATATTTTCTTTTTCTTAAAATGTTATTTATTTCTTGCAGTCATTTTAGGCTTTTTCAAGTGAGGAAAATTATACCAAACAAACCAGCTGTTATAGTATTCCAAATTTTACAATAGGATTCTGCTGTTGGTTTTAGTCTTCTAAATCGAAGCAAGAAAGATAGCACTGTAAGATTGACAAGGTTTACAACCCCAATTTACTATCACGAGTGAAATCCCTATAGATACTTCGATACCGTAATATTAGGGATGTATGATTAATTGATTAATCAAGCAACCTGTATAACCGACTTCCCGATTAATTGATTAATCATCGTAAATATGATTAATCGATCTATATTCATTTTGATTAATCAATATGCATGATTAATTGATTAACCTAACATTTGACTAATCAAAAATTTGAATTTTTTCCATAACCCTCTTTACTCAAAGTGTCCACATGTTTCCTTTTGTTTGTATAGTATGTATTTGTTTGTTTTCCAAAAATTAAATAATGAATATAATTATTCAATTATGATTTTTTAATCAATTACTGATTAATCATAGTACTGATTAATCAGAATTTCTTATTATTCGATTAACTGATACGATATAGATTAATCAACATTTTAATTAATCAACTAATCATAGTTCTGATTAATTTAAATTTCTCATTATTCGATTAACTGATATGATATATATTAATCAAAAGTTTAATTAAACGATTAATCGCACACCCCGACCTAATATACAAAGGCTGTAACTCAGGAATAAAGTAGTTTACAAGTTAATATAACTTGTAATAATACAGTTTTGTATCCTATTCCGATGTATTAATGTAACGATGTTAAACTAGATATTGACAAGCTGCAAATACCGGAGATATCAAAGTCCTATCAACAAATGCTCACTATCCTGCTAGAGCAGAATACTCCCCCCTCTTGAGGACCCAGAAGCGCAGTGGAAATACATATCCAAGGACTGAACTTGGATATCGAAAACCTCAGAAGGATAATCCATTGTACGATGCAGAATGTCGCATTGCACCTGATAAAAAAGACTCTGCACGTATGGAAACGAAACAGTCAGTTATAACGCGTTCTGCGAATGAGCGGTGCAAGAGGCTGAGAAGGGAGGAACGCCAACTATTTGGGAGGAATAAATGGCAGTGGGAGCAGAGAGAGAGTGAAAATATCAATATGTGCAGGATGAATAATTATTCCCGAAAATTTTTCCAGAGTATAAGAAGAAATACTAACGGGCCGTATAATGGGTTGCCCTCCTGTAAGGACGAGAATGGGAATTGGTGACTGATAAGCAGTGTGTGTTTAAAATGTGGAGAGACCACTTTTCCACTCAGATTCTTCCACTGAAGACTGAAGATCAAATCTCCCGGCTTAAGAATAATAAAGCCGCTGGTGCGGATGGGCTACCCGCTGAACTTTTTAAGGCAGGTGGAGAAGTACGGCCTGCATGCATCAACTTATATGCAGTATATGGTTGGGAGAATCTACGCCTGACGATTGATGTCTCAGTGTACTATGTGCTGTATTCAAAAAGGAGTCTGTTCCAACTATATTTATTATTATGTGAAAGACTAAAGTCAATTGTTGAAAACCTTATTGGACCTTATCAGTGTGGTTTTAGACCAGGCAAGTCCACAACTCACCAAATATTCACACTACGCCAAATCGTGGAAATGACCCACGAGCGGCTTTCGATAGCCCCATACCGGGAAAATTGTACGAAGCTACACTCAAAAAATATGTTAGTTAACTCAGCAGAAAAGTCTGCTGAAAAGGGAAAGCAAACATATTTGTTATTTCAGCAAACATAAGTTTGTTGTTTCAGCAAAGAGTATGTCAATTAGTCAATTATTTGTATGAACCCTGCAACAAGCTTGTTATGACAGTACATTTGCTATTATAACAAACAAAATAGCATACATTGTTTGCTATTAATAGCAAACTATATTTTTTGAGTGTGTCTTAATTTGGGATTCCGGCAAAACTGCTCCGGCTCTGTAGGCTCTGTAAATCAGCAGTGCAGGTGGGGAAAGACCTCATCGAACATAGACATTATTGGGCGAAATTTGCGAGCGGTTACTTCAGTATTTTCAAGAATCGAAAAAGAAGCAGCGAAAAATCTTGCTGTTAATGAGGGTAAGAAAACATTTATGGTGTCAACGACTAGACAAACCACTCGACTTGGTCCGTTTGGTAATTTTGAAGTGGTAGATGAATTTATCTATCTTGGAACAAGGACAACAACTTCGGCCTGGAGATAAATAGGAGAATTGTGCTTGCAAATATATGCTATTTTAGGCTCAGCAAGCAGTTTAAGGACAAAGCCCTCTCTGTACAGACAAAAGTTCACCTGTACTAAACTATCATTTTACTTGGCTTCGAAACTTGGGCCATATCGCAAGCGGGTGAAAAACACCTGGATGTATTCGAGAGAAAAATTCTCGGTAAACTATATGGTTCTGTTAAAGAAAACGGCGAGTACCGACGTCATTGGAACGAAGAGCTATATCATTTTTATTCTGACGTGGACATAGCTAGGCGAATCAAATTAGGCCAATTGCGTTGGCTAGGCCAAGTTATCAGAATGGATGAAGATGAACCAGCGCGAAAGGTTTTCGATAACGTACCCGATGGAAGCAAGAAAAGAGGACGACCAAGACTCCGATGGAAAGACCAAGCCGAAGAATCCCTGCGTATCCTTGGTGTTATTAACTGCAGAGAAAAGGCGAGAGATAGAACCAGTTGGACATCTGACCTCATGAGGTTGTAAAATAGTCAATAAAAGTAAGGTAAACATGTATTGTTTGCAAATATTCTAACGTCTAATATAGGATTAAACGTTCGTCATAAACAGATTAAAATCCGGATCTTTAAAACCATTTCAGAGATTATTCTGCGTTTGAATCCAACACCTACTTGAGCCGATTCCTTTACGATGCCTCATAATCCTGCTGTGGCATCTTTTGCCGCATAATTTGATACTTTAAAGACAAAAATATAAATTTTTATATTTTTAATATCGAAGGATAATCACTTCAACTTTCTCATTTGTAAAAAGTGGCTTTCATCAATTATTATTGTATCCATTTATAAGAGAAGAATTTAAGAGTAAGAAAACATACATATGTATACATTTCGCTAGATACGAGTATATTCATCACGCGATATTCGCATATTCTATACTATAAACGACAACAACCCTCGCATTTTTTTGCTGCATTGTTAGTATCCTTTTGTCGTTTCGCTGCTGCCTAGATAGGTAATTCCAAAACATTTTTCCCGCTACATTAGGCGTTTTGCATGTCATAAAGAATCAATAACACGAGAACCTGTTGTTTATTTTATGCAATTTCCGTGTTTGTGTTGAGTCCACCCCGCTCCCGTTGGCAAATATTGACAGTGGAATCCTTAGAACTTTAGAAACTTCACATTCTAAATCGGTTTACGAGTACAAACTTACATGTCAATACAACGAAATGTTCATTTCCGGCTAAAACATTTACAAAGTTCTCGGCCTCCTCGTTGTTGGACAAACAGTCATCGAACTCTTCGAGCCGAAAGGGTTTACGTATGATTTGACATGACGCCTCATTGACTGTTGCTTCTGTAAAATTGGATGAGACTGAACTTTCCATTGAGAATACACTGCGGCCGGTGAAGAATATTTCATTGGAATCTGAAAAAAAATAAGGATAAAGGAAGTTGAAATAAATTATTAGTTTTGGTTTTGGAATTTAGTTTCCACTCACATGTCAGCACCACCGACCACTCGTTACCAAATGCTATATCAGCGATTTTCAAACCCAACGCTTTCAAAGATTTAACGCATGTGGGTTTTATAATAATATCTCCATTGTTGTTCGATCCATTGTTGGGGTTTTGCGACGATTGTCCACCAATGCCCAGTTGACCAAAGTGATTTTCACCCCATACAAATAATCGGCCTGATTCTAATAAAAGCAAGAAAAATAAAACGAATTAGTTGCGTTTTATGAATTAGTGATTCCCAGTGAAATGAGGAAAGGAACAGTCACAGCAGTGATGTTGTGTAAAATTTGTTATTGTACAAAAATAAAACCAAATAGTACAATTAAAATATCATATTGCCTGACAATTGTTTTGGTGTTATTGAGTTGCAGTTTGATTTTAGATAATTTAACTGTGGCGATCTCAAATCCTGCATTGTTTTTGTTATTGCATCAGAAGGACCTTTTAAGTGATATTTAAAATAACCTACATATACATATATTTATTACAACAAATTGCTGCTTTGCATATTTCCTTGAATTTATACAATGGTTGCGTATGAAAATTCTGTCATCTGGATGTTATGATATTTGACATTTAATTACTTTATATCTGATATTTCACGTTTAACTTTAGTTTCAACTCGTTAAATTTCCATCCTTCAGATTTCTTAGTTCTAGAGAGAATTAATAGATCGTGTTTGTCTCCCTTGGAAATATGAATTTGCATACAAAGAAAACTGAATTGAATTTTTACACAACCGAGTTTGTTGTCAACTAAATTTTGGTACATCCAGGAACCATCACGTTTTTCAGTTACGATTAACGAAAATTCCCCCAGTACTATCGAATTTTCATAAAAACGGTTGATTTTCGTCGGTGATGCAATGGTTATTGTGCGCGACTCCTGTAGATCCCTGTCTAGACCATCTTAAATTTACGACCACTAATTAGTTAAAAGCCTCTCCAATATCCATTCGGATCCGGTGTAACACTGTAGGTCACAATCAGAGATTATACACACAGAAAGCGCGCAGCTCACTGATTGTAACAAGCTCTCTCCTGCCCCTACATGGGATGTAAGGGGAAAGCATTTATTTATTGATAGCAGTAAAGTTGCAGTAAAGTTTTTGCTAAACCTTCAGAAATTCTAAATGGCGCGATATTTTAAACCAAAATTGTACAATTATTCGGGATTTTGTAATTCGGTATTTTGAAATTTAGAATTTGGAAATTTGGGTTTTTGATTTCGGGATTTCATGTTCTGGTTTTTGTTTGTCGTGCATATGATCCCAACCCGAATTTCTGGGATCTACTCTAGTCTATGTACATTAAGCCGCGTCGCTCCCTATGAACAAAGAAAAAGTTTCAGTTTGGCACCCCTAGTTTGAAAGGTTAGCCCAAGAGGATCTCAAAACAAAAAATAAAAAATTTTGCCACGCCCCAAAATACCGCTCTTTTTGTTTTTTATGTCCTGAATTTAGCTAAAATAAGCGATTTTTGATACATTTCAATAAGTTTAAGACGCGTTAACTTTTTTGTTTACGCAGATTTTATAAAATACAAAAATTGTTGTACCTTAGGGTGGGTAGGAACAAAAATAAAAAAATATTTTTTGAATTAAGCAATTAATTTGAATGTGATCTGTAAAGAAAATAAAGCTGCTTTAAACCCATGAACAACGATATGTCACATGTCCCGATCGGACTTCAAATGGCGACACAGGACATAAAAAACAAAAAGGGCGGTATTTTGTGGGGCGTGGCAAATTTTAGTTTTTTTTTTGTTTTGAGATCCTCTTGGGCTAACCTTTCAAACTAGGGGTGCCAAACAGGACTTTTTTTTGGCGACCCACTCTAATGTACAAAGACACTCATTTCGAATTCACCAAGGGGCACCTGTAATTAAAAAAAAACGTTTCCCATTACATTCCATGAAGGGACAACCAGTAACCTGTAATTACATGTAGTATTTATTGGACTGCACTCGTATAAAATTAATGTATTCACGTATGTTTCTTTCTTTGTTCTATGTTTCTTTCAACTTCATTCTTTAGTTATCAATCCAAAAATTGATCATTTGAAGATGTTCCCTACGATTTTTGGGATATAACTGCGTTTTTATGGGATATCAATATTACAGTACGTAAAGATACAATAAAGGAAAAGACCGACCACGCTTCTTACCGTAATCCCAGTATTTTTTTCTTGCCATCTGAACCCAACTCCATTTTTGACTATAAAACCTATATCTTTCAATAGCTTTCCATGAATCAGTGAGTATTTACAGGCAGGTATTTTTTACTTTTAAACATTGGGCCTTTGTGCCAGATCTTATTAAATGCTTGAGCAACGTCCAGAATATCGCACAACATTCCCTCCCTTCATATTTTTTCGAAAAATTTTCCAACCTCGTTGTTCAAAGGTTTTACCTGTTGAAGAGTGCTACGACCCTCCCTAATAGGTATGCAATTGTGGGACGAGATAAAACTATTAATTTTGAATAGAAAAAATATTTCAAAGAATTTTGACACACACTGTAATAAGATGAATGAGGAGTTTTATCCTTTCCAGGCTTTGATAACATCTGTACCAAGGACATTTTTCACGCACTAGGAAATAACTAAATTATTTTTTATAATTGGCCGTCGATGGTACAGTGATAGTGTGGGCGACTCTTGTACATGAGAAATTGGGTTCGATCCCTGCTCCAACCAACTAAAATTTCTTTCGACAGCGGTCACCTCACTTAATGAAGGCGACACTATCGACTATTTAGCAATGAAAATTCTTCTGGGGCCGGAATCGGTATTCAACTGTAGGTCCCAATCAGTGAGTGTAACACTAGAAGCTCTCCCCAATCAATGGGATGTAATGGGAAACCATTTTTGTTTTCATATTATTTGATTGAACAAAGTCACGAGAAACTTCAGAGCTACAATTGTAAAATCAACGTATTAATCATTATGGCTGATGAAATTATAGAAGACTTATTAGGCGTATTTTCGTCACTTGCTAGCGATAAATTGGAGTTATACAATCACAGAAAAATTTGGTAGAGACAGCCGAATTAGCCGTAACCGAATTCAGAGGTTATCATGACCACACTATAGGTCATTACAGCCGAAGTCGAGAAGTTTGTCTAGTCGCAGACACTATCAGTTTTGTTCTGCCCTCATTAACAGCAAGACCCACCTTCTCGATTCTTGAAAATACTGCAGTAGCCTCTCGTAAATTTCGCCCAATGATGTCTTCGTCGTCAGCATACGCAAGCAACATATGGCTTTTCCTGTTGATGGTCTTGTTTATATTTCCTGCAGCTTTCATTATTATCTCTGTTAAGAAGTTGAAGATATTGCACGAAAGTGTGTCGCCTTGTCTCAGTGCTTGTTTGGCACAGAATGGGTTGGCGGATCAGTTTTGGCCGGAATCCCAATTTCAGACATAACTTCGTACACTTTTCAATTGATGTCTTTCAAATTTCAATTGATGTCTTTCAAATTTCAATTCATGTCTGTCAAATTTCAATAGATTTTTTCAAATTTCAATTGATGTTTTTTAAATTTCAATTGATGTATGTAGTTCAAATTTCAAATAGAATTCTTAAATTTCAATTGATGTATTTCAAATTTCAAATATAATTTTCATATTTCAATTGATATTTTTCAAAATTAAATTGATGTTATTCAAATTTCAATTAGAAATGGTGTAGATTAAAATATGCTGGGAGTAATACTAATAATACTAAATATAAGTAAATACTAATATACTCCTGTTTTGAGATAATATTATTTCGTTTGGCGCCAAGATCGTATGAGTAACTTTAATGGAGTAACGTTACGCATGCGTCTTTGGCATTATCGTAAATATGAAATAAATAATATTTGTTCCAGTGATCGGCACAAAAAGAGCACGTCGAATGTTTAAAAGTATTGATGGGGTTTCACCATAGAGTAATACATATATAGACAAAATATCTCGCTCAGAAAATTTCTGACATTTGGCCTGGTGTGATATGAACGTTGGATGTTGGAAAGAATTGCTTTAATACTACTAGATACAGGCAATGGTTCAGACCAACCAACCTGAAACAATCACGGCATTTCGATTTGGTTGTTCCAATTATTGTGTTAAATACAACACAAATGTATACTAACAATAAAAGGTAACAAGAATGTCCAAAATACGTTTAAATTTTCTCCGTTCCCAACCAAAACGACATGATAAATGTAACTCAAAAGTTTTTGTAAGTCCATCTGACCGCATCACGGAGAGTTTGATAGGAAACGTCAGATGAGAGGAATGTCAACTCTATATATATGTATTACTCTATGGTCTGCACTGATCGAAATTCCTGTTGGCGGTCGTTTGGAATGCGTTTAAATTCTATTACTGTAGAATTTTGTTGTGCAACCCATATTTACAATACTTGTTTGCAATCAAGCAAATTTGCTCCATTTAATATATACAATGAAAACAAAATTATATCATAGAGTAATGTCATAAAGAGCTGTCATTCTTCTCATCTGATATTTCCCTACACAGTATTCGTAGTGTGGTCGGTACGATAGAGAGTTATTACAAAAATTGTTGACTTGTTGGTTTGAGTCATTGCTTATATATCTGGTATTATTAAAGCAATAGTTTCCAACATACCACCGCCCATCTGCAATACACCCATTGTTATCAATTTACTGAGAGAGTTGGCTACTCTATACGTCATTACTCTAAGAATTGTATTATCACATACATATGTATGTATGTATGTATGCGAGGGTGTATTAAAAAACCGCGTTTTTTGGAACTTCAATTGTGGTGAGTATCAAAAGATGAGTATTGAAGAGGTGATTACGGGAATGGCAATTTTTTTTTGTATACGAGGGTTCTTATACCGGCCGTTGAAGTTTCAGTTCTTAGTGCATTTGTGTAAAATTATTTGTGAGGCTCAAACGTCGTATCATGATGAGTAGAATCAGAGACATATATTTTAAAATTTTTGACATAATTTTTTTCACGGCAGCATTTTGAAGTCTTGATTATTTTTCCGATTTTTCGCATATTTCTCATTGTAGTTCGCAATTTAGCTTTTAATTATATTTATTGATTTATGACATTATAGTCGCAAACATTTTTAATGATTGCATTAATAATATCTGGTTATTCTGACGTAGTGAATGTAAGTTTTAGTTCCAAATCCGATGTTGGAGGAGGTTTGTTAAGTATGCAAATATTTTATTTTCAATTTTTGTGTTCAAAACATATTAGAAAATTGAACAGATAGATGTTTAATTGGAGTATGTTGCATCAATGACGTTACATAATTATTTTTATTTTTTTTTCGCGATTTGTGAAATTCGCGAATATTCGTTCAGGCATTAATTCATCGTGTAATAGGGCACTAAATCACACTATCCCATCTTGCTATTATTGTTGTTGTTACAAGAAAAATACCTAAAAAACGAAATTCTAGATTTTTATAACAATGTCACAATTTACGTACCCATATATTTGAGAGTCATATACCCATGTATTTGAGAGCGTTTTCGTTCAAAATTAAAAAAAAGTAAATTCAACATTTGTTTGAAAAATTGGGAAGAAAAAGTATGCTTGCTTAAGATTTAAAAGTGCTGCCGTGAAAAAAATAATCTATCAACATTTTTAAAATATGTTCGTCACGACACGTCGTTTCAGTCCAATTTTGGCGAGGAAATTGAAACTGCAACGACCGGTAGGGGAACCCTCCTATAAAAAGTTTAACGTTCCCGTAATCAACTCTTCAGTACTCATCTTTTGACACCCACCCTTCACAAAAAAAGTTTTCAGTACACCCTAATGTATGTACGTTAGGATGTACTCATGGCAAAATACGATAAGTAAGGTAGAAGCATAGAAATTGCATGCATTTTGTTTGATCGGAATTGACAAGTTTTATTTATTTCCGATTATAGCAGGAGACATTGTTGTCGGCAACAACCACAAGGGCAAAACAAAATTAAATCAGCTGTTCTAACGCCCCCCCTGCACTGGATACATCTTAAGAATTGCTATAAACAACTTTTGACAAGGTCGGACTGCAATGACAAGGAACAATTTAAATCAGCTGTTCTAACGCTTCCACCTGTATTAGATACATCTTGGATGTATTGAACACATTTTGGAGGATGTATCAGTAGATACACATTGATGAGCTGATTACGGGAACGTCAAACTTGTTTTCTATACTAGGGGTCTTTTAGTTCCATATCGGTCATTAAAGCATAGATTCCTAGTGTATTTTTACAGAAAAAAAAGTGTTGTTTGGTTAACATGAGACAGAGTATATTTAACGTTCGGCGGAGTATATTTTTTCCACGGCGGCATTTTGAAATCCTTGTCAAGCACATATTATTGTTATGATACGATAAGGGTAATCCTTATGATGATCCTTAGATGTCATCACATCCAAACCTATTAGAGGTTGTTTCAATCGAATTTCAGTGTTGGGGCGTGAATTCAGTCATGATAACTGTAATTCGGTTATGGCAACTGAAATTCTGCGGAATTTACGGTTGCTGCAATCGCTTTTCAAACAACTAGTTCTGTGAGTGTAGGAACATAATTTTTATGCCGTCTGATAGGTTAAGTATTTTTTCCTCTAACTTTTATAAGTTTCGAGATAAATGTGAGAAAATAATCAGGCAAAAATTAAATTTGAAAAATCTGCAAAAAATATAAAATTGTTTTCCTATCTTCACCGGTTATCGAGGTATCAGGGTGTACACCAACATTATCTGATAGTAAAACATTCGAAAGTACTACATAAAGGGTGGGCCATGTAAAAGTTAGAATTTAATATCTCCTTAAACAATAAACCTTTTTTCAAAGTTATGATTTTATTTGTAAAGCCCAGTATTGACATTTATGAATGAAACGCAACATCGTTCAACTGGCTTCCACGTGTTGCTTTAAAGTACCTCATGCGATCGATCTACCCAATTTTTCAGTACATTTTTGATTGTTTGGTCCTCTATCTCGTGAACGACAACGCCGATATCGTGTTTTAAGGCCTCAATTGATCTAGGATTGTTTGCGTTACACTTATCTTTCATGGCACCCAGAGAGACTAGTTTAACGGGGACAAACCGCAGATGCGAGGCAGTCAATGGACTTCTGAGTTTCGGCAGATTATGCTATCAGTGCGAAAAAGATCGATTGTAACGTTGCACAGTGTGGCCGAGTGGAAAAACTACGGTAATAATATCACAACTTCAAACTTACTTTGTAGAGGAAGAGTCAGCCTTTCAGAATATTGCTTTCAGAGGTACCCTGTGTGAACACAGTTGGTGCTACAGCGTGACAAAGTTGACCACTTTGGTGCTGTTGAAACTTTCAATGTCTGCTACCTATACATTTATAGTCCGATTACAAAGATTTTTTACTTTTGAGAATCTACTATGGAAGACAAACAAATACGCTAAGTGTTCTGGAATATCTTTTACCGTTATTAAGATATATCCAATCATAGTTGAAATTGGTCAATTTTTTCATTGACTTTTTTCAGTTTTTGTTTAATAACTCAGCTATTTGAGGGGAACGAATATTTCTGAAAACACCGCTAAATGGGGAACACTTCAGTAAAGAATACTCTGTAAATCTTTAAGTTATCTCAAGGCGTTTGGAAATGCGGACTTCTCAAAATTGGATTTTTTTTGGAATATATATGAGTATGTATGATTTATAATAAAAATCAAAGATACTAAAATATCCTTTCAGAAACACCAACACCAACCGCACCTGCGATTATGACTTCCACTTGTACTTTAGTACTTTACTTGAAAAAGTACCAAATAAAGTACATTTTGTTTGTTCATCACTGCATTGAAGTCTTTATTTGTTTATGAACAGAACAAAAAGAAAATCAAATGGAATCCCCACTCTTCGATGATTCTATTTGTTATTTTAGTATTTATTTGTAACATTAAATTCATGGTCGTTTTATACGAACTTAACTTTTAGATGATGTCCTTGACTGATGAATATAACAACAGTCCAGCCTGGTATTGGTTAATTTAATCAAAACGCCATCTAACTTGTTTGAACTCAATATTTCGTGCATACAAATACAAATATTTTTATTGGTGACTCAATAATGTATTATTTCTTTCCAAAAAAAAAATAAAAAATAATAACTTAATTCCGAATAATATGTTATCCTTATCCAGGCACTTGTAGCAATGCCATTAGTACACTGTCCCAATAAGTCACGTTAAGTGAAGCCACTAAAATCTCACGTAGACTTTCACTTGTATATAGATTTGAAAGTCAGTTTTCTCCTTTGGCGCCCTCTTTTTGTCATTACTACAGTCTCGAGGTGGCATTGCCTCTCTTATCCTTTTGGGAAAGCCATCGGTTGGCGTCGTCGATTGGCTGCAATGCCTGGAACGTGCCATGATTAATCAAAAGTGAAAGTTCTTGCAATTGCACTTTCGTCTTTCGCTGAGCAATAATTGCCGGTAACATGCAACTTGAAGTGCTGCTGGCATACGACTTTAAAGCGATGAAGTGAAGGATTTTATTCACAAACACATGCTAGAGGCGATTTTATTGGTTTCTCCTTTCTATGTTAAGAATTTAAACTTATAAAATGTGGTTCAAAGGACAGGAGCGCCGATTGCTTTCAGTTTCTTAAAGCTCACCCTGCGTTCTTAAAGGAACAGGACAGCATGTCAGTTAGTTGTCTTTTATATGCATACAAGCAGAATTTCACTTTAAAGTCTAAAATTGTAAATTCTTTCTACAGTGGCCGTCAAAATTTGTAATCGATTTTCAGAATCTACAGGTTTGAATTTGTTGCAAACGCTAAAGACTTTTTTTATCACTCAGACAAAAACACTACTATGAAACACTGTCATCATTCCAGGCTCGTCAACTTTTATGAACAATTTCATGATATATCTTAAATTTTCATAAAGGGTGGGCCATGTAAAATTTGGAATTTGAACCCCCGTTATTTCGAAGCAGATAACCAATTTGTCATTTATGAAGTTACAGATTATTAGTTAAAGGTTAGAAATTTATGAAATGGGTCGCTTTACGCTGGACGAAAATTGTGAAATATCAAAACATTTCTTCTGAAGTTCTGAGTTTCCGACTGAAACTTAAAAATCTACAAAATAAATTCGGTAGAAATATAGTGCCCTCAACGCAGTTTATGGGCCAATTTGTAAAGCCAGCTCGTCAATCTGGGTTGTTATTGAACAAAATAACTTGTGTGCGTGCTCGTCCCGTGTATACAGTGGAAAATATTGCCGCTGTAGCTGAAAGTGTGCTCGAACAGCCACCAACATCAACTCGCCACCGTTCGCAGCAATTTATCATTTCTCGCACTTCTTTGCGCAGAATTTTGGAAAATGAAGGTATTTAAAGTTAAATTAGTCCAAGATCTGAAGCCCCCTGACCATCCGATGCATTTTTGATTGGCTAAATGTGTTGAAGACGTTGGCTGAAGATGACAATTTTTACCGAAATATCATTTTTTCCGATGGAGCTAATTTTCACCTCTGGGGCTACGATAACAAACGAAATTGTCGCATTTTGAGCTCGGAAACTACACACGTCGTCGAGGAGAAAACGATGGATACACAACGAGTGACTGTTTGGTGCAGTTTTTGGCATGGCGGCATCATAGGCCCATTTTGCTTCGAAAATGGGCAAGGAGCGATTTTTTGAAGATGACGACAAGGATGACGTATGGTTTTAACAGGATGTCGCTACGTGCCACACAGCCAGCCAACGTTACAAACGATCTTTTGCGCACTGAGTACGAAAACAGCATAATCTCGCCTAATCTCGGAAGTTAATAGACCGCGTCGCAGCTGCGATTTGATACCGATAGACTAATATCTCTGGGGCGCCATGGGGAGAGTATTGAGGCCTCAAAACACGATCGAAACAATCGAAAATGTACTGAAAAATTGGGTAGATCGAATAAGGTATCGTACTTTAAAGCAAGTCGTGGAAGCCATTTCAACGATGTTGTGTTTCATTCATAAATGCCAATGATGGATGCGCTTTACAAATAAAATCTTAATTTTGAGAAATTGCCATTTGTATCTTTTTAAAGCGAAATTAAAGAAATTAAATTCCAAATTTTACATGACCTACCCTTTATATATGAAAAAAGTTTACATTGCAATAAATGAAATGAACCTCATAAAGAGTTCACCATTTCATAAAAAAATGTATACAATTTTCATCACTTTATAAAATCGTTTCACAAATTGTTCATCAGTTTGTATGAAAAATTTCGTATAGGAAATTTTCATTAATATCTCGAAGTTTATGACAAAATTTGTTTTTGATTTCATATTAATGATAGCGCTTGGGGTTAAAGTTATCGGGGTTAAAAATTAGGTTAATATGGTGATTGGACACTTCGTTTCCAAGTTAAAAATATATTCATATTTTACCGATTCAATTGTTAACATTTAGAACCCCGCGAAAATTAGTAAATTTTTCGATTGTACGCACTATTTTCAAGTTATATAAATTTTTATATTTTCTATGCGTACTTGTTTACCCATGGGTAACAATTGAGGAAAATGACTTTTGCAAACATTGCTTGTTATAAGTTATGTTATTGTCCGCCCAAAAGGAATGACTTCGATAGCTTAATGCAAAGACAATCAAAGTGTCTGAGGTCGGGTTCCAATCGGTATAGAGTTGGTAAGTAATCAATGAAATACTAATTATAAGTATTAAAACAACCACAGAAAGACGTATCGAGGATATAACTTTCTTATTTAGTTACGTAGTTGGTCACGGATAACCTATTCGGGTTAGGTGCCTTACAAAGAGAAGATAAATATTTCTTCCGACGGCTAGATCTTTTGCATTTTTCTCTCCAGTTGGTAACACCAAGCTTTCACAGGGACCCGTTCAATTGACCGTTCCAGCCGAGACTTGGTCGTCTCATTTTTCGGCTTTCTTCGAGTACGTCATCGAATACTTTTAGCGATGGTTCATCCTTATTCATTCTGCTAAAATAACCTATTCGCTTAACTACGTTGATGTCGGGATACAGTTCATATAACTCATATTTCATACGATGTCGATACTCGCTCTTGTCCATATATTTTCCAGATAATTTTTGTCTCGAGAACTCCCAGTGCTGTTTCGTCTGCTTGCGACTTTTGCCATGATTATGCGTCATTAAGCAAGACAGTTTGTATGATATTCTGATACAGGCGGATCTTTGTGTCTCGAGGATAGACCTAATCTCTCAAATACTTGATTAGCACGAAATAACACCTATTATCATGCACAATTTTCCATTTTATCTCCGCTTGATGTTATTATTTCTGTATTGATCATTTCGAGCTTTATTTTCGAATAAAGACCGAATATTAATGGTAAAGGCCGAATATTAAAATCGAAATCTTCGTTATTATTTTTGTTTACGGCAGATTCGCGATAAGGTAATTCTTCCACTGCCTCGTAGTTATAACGGTTATCAACGTTCACACTTTGCTCCAAGAAACCATCAACTGTTTTATTCTCATTTACGGCCAAAGCTACGTTCGCAGATTCTTTCTCGACTTTCGCAAATACCGCCATAACTTGAGACACAGTCCGCCCAATGATATCTATATCATCAGCATAAGCGAGCGGCATGAAGCTTTTGCTGTTGATGGTTTTATTCGTATTAACTGAAGCTTTTCTTATTATGATTTCCATTAAGATGTTGAAGAGATCGCACGATAGGGTGTCTTTTGGTACCAAAAGAATCGGAACCAACCTTCACTGAGTATTTTGTGTCGGTCAGTGTCATTCCGGAAAGGCGTGTCAGCTTAGCAGGCATATCAAGTTCATACATAGCTTTTTTCCGTATCAGGCTATTGAGGCCATTTTTAGTGTGGGTTTTCCACTATTTGGCGTTATGTGAATATCGGTCCAGTTGTTAATTTTCTGGGTGTAAACACAGTGATATGTTCGGTACAGGTCTGCAACAATTGGTTTAGTCTTTCGTACATCACGCCTGAAAGTTCCTTGGGGGGGGGGGATTGGGGGCAATTGGGAAATATTACTCGGGTCATCTTTTTTTTTTTAAATACAGGATTCATTGTGCTGAGACTCGAATTTGGTGAATCTTTGGGCATGCTTTCGTCTGATCAAATTTTGGATATGAGCTAATCAGCCAGCCTTGTAGGGTTTAAGTGGGCAATCTGCTGTTGTGAACTCGTCAATATTAGGAAGGGTGCTATCGTTACCATTGTCATATATATGTTTGATTTCTTCATCTGAATTGGATTTTTCTGGGACAATTAATTCATGGAAATTATCTCACCACATTCTTAAAATACTCCGCACATCTGGGTCAAGATTTCCCTTTTTATCTTTACTTTTGGGCCTTGAGCGTTAGTTCGTCTTGTAACTGTTTGCGGAATATTTCTAATTCAGGCTTCCATGTGTACGTGTAAATTTGTTCACTTTTATGCTTTTCCATTGCCGTTTTTTTCTTCTAAATAGGCGGTTTACCTCTCCCCTTTTCTCCTTATACTACTCCGTCGCAGCACGCGTTGCGACTGATTGAAGGACTGTCATACGTGCAGAGTTCTTTTCGTCAGATGCCACGCTACACTCGTTATCGTACCATGGGTTGTAGTAACACCGTATATGATGAGGATATATTTCATTTAAAACTTCCCGATTAGTTGTATATAGATGGCGCTATATGCACAACTTTTCAGATTTTTGTTGCCTCATCGCCAAAACTGTCCAGAGTTTTGTTCACAATAATGACAATTTGTAAAATACGGTATAACAACAAATTGCGAAAAAAGTTAGACAAACATTTAATCTAGTGGAAATAGACCCTGGGCAATAGTGCTCCATCGTATTTAGGAAGCGCTCTATATAAACTGATGAAATCAACGTTCGAAGAGTCTGCCAAACTCTCAACATAATATTTTTATGTGGCGAACAAGTGTCGCGTCGAATCATAGAGAAATAGACAAGAGGCGCTATACCTCTCTTCACTTTCTCTTTTGATGACGACGAGGTAGTAGGTCATTTCATCGAGTTCATACGCTAAGGACATAATACGGTAAGAAATAAAACATGATTTAGCTGTCATTAGTATCAATCAAGCACTATTTAAACTTAGTTCACTGCATGGTCTATAATCTGTATGTCTTCTTTGGTCTCTCATTCTACATCATTTACCTAGTAGCTTTTCGATCTGCTGTGCCATAGAAACCCCCCTAGTCGAATACAAGAGTTAGGTAAACGAAGAGACACTACACGGAGTAATCGCAAACACAATCTCTAAATTGAGTTCTTGATCGAGCACACTCACGAAGTGGAACTCTCAACCAAACCGCAATCCGAGTAATGCCTATTACTAATAATGTAACTAACGAGTGAAATTTACAATAAATTTAATTATGTGAACATCATGTAGAGACCATTCTCTGTGATAATTGTCTTCTCTGAGATCGTGTTAAGAGTAAACACTGCGAGAGTTAGAAAACAGAGCTACGTTATTTCGAACACTTTACACACAGAGTTTGCATGCTAACACACTCCATTACATACACTGCATGAGCATTTTCTGCTCCAACACTGCGATGAACAGAGTTTTGTATATTTTTTGTGGAAAATTTGGAGTTTTATTCTAACTCTGAATGAGACTTAAACATGATGAAACTATTTATTAAATGTAAAAAAGAATTGTTAAAATTTTAAAAGTTTTTAAAGTTATTTTCAGAGTTTGTGCAAAATTTACGAAAAAATTTAATATATAGTACCTTAATGTGCAAAATCATTGCCAAAACTGGTGGTTTATGCATGTACAATAAACGTTTGGACGTTTTGCTTAAAAAATGTTGACTTACAAACTAAGAAAATCGTGGTTATTGACCAAGTTTTAAGTATAATTCAAACAACGCGCGGAAACCCCGATTTTTAGGAAAAATTCGACATGTGCGACCTCTATATCTCTTCCGAAAAATCTTACAAAATCTAAAAAGTACTTTACCCTATAAGCTTTCCGCCCAAGCTTGAGCAAATAGTAAAATTTTTTGCGACACCCTAATATACATGGTTCCTTCAATATGATGTTGGGAAAGTTTTTTCTGCGTGTACATGTGACCCCGGTTTGAGATATCTAAAATAATATAATTCTATTAACATTACGTTTGATATCTTATGCATATATCTTTGTCTTTAAGGCAATTTAAAAGAATTTTAGATTTATATTTTTGATACTCATCTCAACGCGCAAGAGTCTCGATACATAACAACAATTGTTATCATACAAAACGATTTGCGCAAATGTTCCTGGTCAATTTCGCTGAGCAAATATCGAAAAGGAAACGTTTGACACGTTGATACTCGTACCATGTGCTTTGACAACTGATGCATAGATACGTAGATCATCTTGGTTTGGTGCCTCATAAAACGTTTCGAGGCAAACTTGCGCCGAGCAAATGTTGTCTTTATTTTTGTTTGCATGACGACCACTATTATTTTTAAGTTTTGGTAGTCTGTTAGGATTGTTCTCCATAGTCTACAACAAGGGTCGGCAACCTTTTCTTGTAAAAGGGCCAAACATTTTACATTTTAGTGTGGGCCGTACTTGAACAGCAGGGGAACTAAAGGTCAGCATTTCAGCAAAGGCTGACTAAACCCCTTGCCGCGCTCCGTGTGGCAAACTTGTGAGTCATGTATCGTGAACATTACAAAATCGACGTACGAACTACCAATGAAAATTACCACCAAACTCTATGTTAATTATACCCCAAAATAAATCCTACATTGTTGAATCCCTGCCAATTCAGTCTGGAAATCGCGCAATTCAGGAAACTCCAAACATAGTAATTATTTGCTGCACAAACCTTTTTAACTCCTTTCAGAAGGCAAACTCCCATAGAAATCCACCGAGTCAGTTTTTCGATAAAAGCCATTTTGAGTGTGGTATCACTTTGCAAATCTATCTATGGGGGTTTCGAAAATATGCATCTTAAGCGAACCACAGACTTGTCATTCATGAGCATGAGCTTGGTCGATCACTTTTTATCTGGCTGATGAATTTGAAAAAATATTTCCAAAAAATTTTGTGAACATGATAGTGATGCGAACAACTTCGATTAGATATTTATTTGGTATGAAGAAGGTCCGAAACCCGACAATAAACATCAACGATAGCTGATGTTCATGCTCATGAATGACAAGTCTGAGGTTCGTTTTACCAGAGATCTTTTTGGGTGATTTCAAACTCAAACTCAGTTAGAAGTTGTGTTAATGAACTTTTCACTTTAGTATTTTGCCAAACAAAATTTATTCCTGCTTCTTCTACTGTTTTCTTGCAATTTGGAAAATGATTGAAGTTTCTTTCATCGATATGCTTGATAAATAATGTTATATTTATTTCACATAATTTAGCATCTGAAGACATATTACATATCAATATATTTTTTCCCTGTAAACAAGTATTGAATAGACTCAGTTCGGCAGTCAAATCAGTTAAAAACTCCAGATCTACAACCCACTGGTTGTTGAAATGTTTGTGTATGTTCTTTTCACCTCCACTGTTCCTTTCACCTCCATGAAGTTACAAATTTCTTTCCTCAATAAGAAAATCGTTGAAGTACTGCTGCTTAGCTGAGCCAATTTATTTCACAGTAATACATCACATGACCATATTCAGCTTCCACATCTTCCAAAACTTTTGGAACTGGCGGTGAGTAATTTTTCCCTATTTTTTCTTATAAAATTAATAGCAGATACAACGGTATTCATTATTTTTTTCCACGATAAAACCTTGCAACACAATGCTAGTTGATGGACAATACAGAGAAATATAAATGGAACTTCAGATCCAGAGTCTTGCAGTTTGCTATTGACTCTTCCGCCAACACCTTTATTATGACCGCTCATGTTTCATTGTGCGTCCGTGGTGATGCTGGCTAATTTATCCCAGCTCAAGCCGCATGAAGCCAAAGCTTGATTCAAATGGTGAAATAAATCCCTTTGTACTAAAAGTTTTCGCCAATTCTTCTTACAAATATAAAGATTTGTGCCCTATCCGACACGTCCGTACTTTCATCTATCGCAAGAGAGAAGACTGCGCTTTATCCTTTATTTGTTCTCGCAAGCCAGCAGTCAAGTCTTCGGTACGTCGGGTACAAGATCTAGCCGAGATACAGGCATAGTACATTCGCGGCATTTCGGCAACGGCATTTCGTATTGTGTGTTAAAATTATTGTGTTAAATACAACAGAAAAGGTATGCTAACAATAACAGTCAATAAAACACATTTAAATTTCAAAGTTTTTCACCAAAACGACATGAAAAATTTAAGACAGACGTTATTGTAATTCCACCTGGTGTATATCACTTTTCGTCAAACATCCTCCTATCACACCGAACGCATCAAGAAGAGTGTGAAAGGAAACGTCAGATGAGCCAAATGTTCTCTCTAGTATAATTTACTCTATGGCACAAACAGCTGATTCGCTTGTGTCTGTCATATCTTTACATCTAATTTTTGAGTGACGATTTCAAGTTAACAATTTAGTTTTTTCGAGACTCCCCTTCAAGACACCCAAATCACAAAATCATAATGTCGCTTCAGGTTATATTCCTTTAATACGAAAATACTCTGTTGACAGATTAAACACAATGGTATTTGCTTAAATTCGAAAAAAAATATAAATTTTGTACATTCTTCATTAAAAATGTGTCTAAGTTCTAAGTTAGTTTAATGATTTGGCTCATTAAACAATATTATTATCTTGAAATATGGCGGTACTTGCGGGCCGCACCAAGACGCCTCACGGACGATTGTTTGCCGTCCAATAATCTAGAATAAATAAATATCGACATTTTAAGAAAACTGGTTCATCACTTTTCTAAAGAAATTGGCGCATTCAAAGAAGATTCAATAACGATTTTTACCGACTTTATTCGAAATTTTGCAATGATAGACAATTTGAAAATTTAACTTCTGAAATAGAATGCGAAACAGTACCGATAGCCTTCTCAACAAAATTTATGTTTCTTTTAAAAAACTTCATAATCCTTGTTTATTCTGTGTATCCTTAATGCGAGTTTAAGATTCATCATCATCAAAAGCGTACAACTTTTTAATACACCCACTGCGTCTAAAGTTTCAATGTATTCTGAACTTTCCTGAACTTCCCATCAAAAATGTCTTCAATATTGTTATTTATGGTAACAACATTCAAGTTCTTCTCATCGAACACTCATGTACTACTACTATGTGAGTTCCTAACAACTTTTGCCACATCTTATGATTTATGGACGCGAGTATTTTTTTCAACGCCACTGCTTCGTAAACTGCTCCTTCGTTTTGTTTTTAGTATATGGGGTCATTTTGTTTTCAAACAAAATACAGGTCAAACTACCTTCGGGGGATTGTGCCAAGTCAGACGGAACAATAAAAATGAAAATATAAAAAAAATTTACATATAAATACAACAAAGTGTACACAAGAGAACGAACTATGGACGGACAACTACGAATGAGGTTAACTAAGTATGTAAGGCGAGTGACCAGCACATAATGATTGTTGTCAATTACCACAAATCACTGCACTTTGATAAGGACCAGCTATGAGTTTTTTGATGGGATCATTTTTGATGTAGAAATAACTTTGGGTATTTTCAGCCAAGTGGGATTTCCCCAAGGTAAATATGGCTCCAGTATTGGGTATATCCATGGTTGTTGGCGTTATCCTCGACTTGATTCTACAACAAATTGTGTGTTGTTAGAGCCGCCCGCCCTTGTGTTGTTGTGAGTTGTAGTTGTAGTTATCGTTGTTTCAATGATGGAACAATTTAACCTTTTGACATTTTACGCAACACTGTCAATTCTTTAATTACTCAATAAATTATTTACGGCACGAGAAAACGCAGTTGATTGTGAATTTTCATTTCAATTTTCAATTCTATGGAATTGAAATTCTATTGCAATTTCTTTATTTATCTGTTTCACTTTATCGATTTATAATATTTCTATTTCTCGCTTTTCACAAATTAACACTAAATTAAATAAATTATTTCTTTTTTTATAACGATTCCAGCTAATTCGGTAAAATGAACTTTCCAAATTACTACAAATCACCCGGTTAATAATCTAGTTGTTCTTTCGCAATCGCGTCTCGAAACGGACGCGTTGCATGTGACTGGTCAGCACGGCGGTTACTCTTCAACTGTTGTGGTCACTCTCTTGCAGTTAATCCATAGTGGTTGTACTCCATTCATCCAGCCATTAGCGTCAGTGTAATGTCCTGTTTTGTGGCGTCTCTTGCATGTTTGCCAGAATGCTAAGTGTTAGTGTTTACTTGACCGTTATGGGGTCTAGTACTAAAAACTTGGTGTTATTCTAGCCACAAGTCGACGTACACATTGGCCGTACTCTCTCATTCTCTTTTCGTAAGTACTAAAATGTAAATAAGTTGTTTTGTTTCTAAGATTCTAGTATCTAGGATTACTGGGTTTAATTTTTGTTGCAACAAAAGTATGATTTCTTTTCTTTTTTCCATGGAATTGTGTATCGAGAACTGTGTCTCATGTCTGAATATTTTGTGAACTTGTGTTTTAATTCCTTAATTGGTATCAAAATACCATTTAGTAATGCCGGACATAACTTAAAAATAGTACATATTTTATATCACCTACCAAGTGTCAGAAATTATGAAAGAACTTCTGGTCTTCTTTACCAAGTTGGTAAATGATTTGCCAACAAAGATGAATTTAAATACTAGACTTGTGTGAAAAATACCCAGCACAAATGTAGACACAATTTGAAATGAGTAGTAACACGTTTTCTTTAATATTTTTTTAATATTTCCAAGTTGTATTTTGTTGACGAACCGCTGCCAGGAACATTAGCTGAAACACAGCCAATCAACAGTGAACCAATCCGCACAGCTAAAAGTCTGCCCTCTTTAAACATAAATGAAACATGCCCATATTTTTGTTCAACAGACTTTTTCAGTCTCCCAATGCCCAAATTGGCCACATGGCCAGTTTAAACTTCCATGTCCTTTTTAAATTCAACGTTTAAAAATAAACAAATAATATTTTTAAATTTCAGTTTAAGCTTTAAACGATATGCAAAATAGTTTCATGACTTTTGCGGAGAATCACTTTACCTTAAATTTTGTCCATATCAGTTCGAATTAAACCTGGCAAAGAAAATATAAGAAAGGGACAAGGAAAATACAAAAACAACAGTAATGTCAACTGATTAAGAAGAACACAGTACTGGGTTAGTAGTATACAACAACAGCAACAAATATAGTAACAATAACTATCCTGGCAACAACCACAATGAACTGAATTGTTTGTATCTTAACATATTCAGACTAGCAAAATGTCGCATGCATTGAATCGAATTCTAAAATATGCACAGATGGTCAGAATTAGGACCAGGGCGAAAGATACTGTACACTAGGCCGGGCGGAAAAAAAAGTTGAAGGTTAGCAAAAAAACACACACACAAAATTTCAAAAAAAAAAAATTAACCCCTTCATGTCCCGCAATGCACTTGAAGCAAAAACGAGATGCAATTTTACATTTTGGAACATTTTGCGTTACATTTTCAAAATTGTAAGGACGGTGAAATGCAGCATGTGTGATGTTGGTATGTACGTGCATCAAAGGTTGTGAGGAGCATCTTACAGTTCCACCATTTGAGAAAACATGTTGAACTTTATTTCATGACATATTTAATGAAACATATGGGTTCCTAAATCGACGGTAAAAGGGATCTTAAGTTCAGTTCACAAATCTTTTGATCCATACGAAGTCTATTTAAATTTAGTTCTCCTTTTTTTGAGAATTATGTGGGTATAAAAAGTACACGTTAAAGCGGAGCAGTCCCATTTTCGGTTTACATCTCATTAGCAACAAAAAACATGTGCAAAATTGAATCAATAAATCTGCAACAGTCTAGGAGTTATTCATTTCGGAATTCTAAGTATGCAAAATTGTTGCACTCTGCACAGGTTATGGACCCATGCGGCTCTGATACAGGAGAACGTATGTTCGATCCCTGCTCTGACCACATTACATTTCTTTCGACGACGGACACCTTGCTTAGTGATGGCGACACTATCGAGTACTTAGCCATGAAAACGCTTCTCAACATACCGTTCGGTAAAACTGTACGTCCCAATGAGTGTAAAACATTTTCGCCCAAAACGACAAATGTCATAGGTCCCAAATAGTGTCATAACACCCAAAACCTTCGTCAAAAAATTAGATATCGTCCAAAACAAATGTCACGAAACCCAACTTTTTATTTTAGATTAAATGATATTCAGGAATGTCATATCGCCCAAAACAATTACGACATAAAGCCCAAATCTGAATACATCATCCAAAACAATAAACATAAACGTCATATTGCCCAAATTTATTGCATAGATATTATTTGGGCGAAATGACATTCTCGTTAAAAAGCAAAATTGTGCGTCACAGGGTCCAAAAAAACTGGTTCACATAGGGCCATCTAGCAGTAGCCAAGTGTAGGTACTCAAATGAAAGGATTTCGGAAAATCCCGAAATAAGGAACATAAGAACTTTACCCCGTCCTCGAAAACCCAAATAATCGTGCGACATATATCCAAACTTTGGAAGCTCATAACTCCTAAAATAGGGAGTTAATTTAATGTCATATAATCCAATGGGGGGTAAAGTAAAAGTAAACTTGAGCATTATTTAAATTTTTAATTTTGGGTGTTTTGTCTTGGTGCGAAATGTCAATGAGTCACCTGAACTGTTTAGACGCAGTAACATTGGGATTTTTTTAAAACAAAATATTTAAAAAAAAATTTGGTGCCAAAACCAAAGTGCTACAAAAACCACTAATATGTGACGATTTTTGGGCTTCAAGACAATTGTGATTTGGGCGAAATAACGCTACGCTCGTGTAGAACCTAAACAGACTGAGAATCTCTCTCCAATCCCTTCATGGGATGTAATGGGAAACCATAAGTCCAGAAAGGGATTATGTGAATATGGATGGTTGTCGCACAAGTAAAAGTGTTGTCTGTAAAGACAAGGACGGAAATCTCATCGCAGATGTGCAGATTATGTTGGGAATATGGAGACATCATTTCTCTGCGCTATTGGTATCTGAGATATTCAATGACGAGACAGTCGATCAAAATTTGGACGACGACGTCGATTGCCCCCTCCTAATCAAGACGAGGTCAGAATAGCTATTGCATGCATATAGTGCATGCATCAGCTCATTAGCAAAATTTGGTTAAATGAATGCATGCCCGGCGATTGGAGTCTCAGTGTACTATGTCCCATATTTAAAAAAGGTGACCCGAGTATCTGTGCCAACTACCGTGGAATAAGCCTTTTATCCATAGCATATAAGGTTCTATCAAGTATAATGTGCGAAAGACTAAAACCAATTATCGCTGACCTGATTGGACCATACCAGTGTGGCTTTAGGCCTGGAAAATCGACAACTGACCAGATTTTCACGCTACGCCAAATCCTGGAGAAGACCCACGAAAAACAAATCGACACCTATCATGTATTTATCGATTATAAGGCGGCTTCGATAGCCCGATACGGGGTAAACTCTACGAAGCAATGCCTGAGCTTGGTATTCCTGCAAAACTCATACGCCTTTGCAGGATGACCCTGACGAAGACCAAATCCGCAGTGAAAGTTTGTAAGGATCTTACCGAACCTTTCGAAACTAAGCGAGGCCTCAGACAAGGTGACACCCTATCCTGCGATCTCTTTAACATCTTAACAGAGATTATTCTGAGAAAAGCTGCTGTCAACATGAATAAAACCATCAGAAGCAAAAGTCACATGCTGTTCGCGTATGCTGATGATATAGATATCATTGGGCGCACAGTTAGAGAAGTAACTGCGGTGTTTTCGAGAATTGAGAAGGAGTCAGGAAAAGTGGGTCTGATAACCGTTATAATTTCGAGGTGGTAGACGAATTTATATACCTCGGATCTGCCGTAAACAAAAACAACAACGTCAGCCTTGAATTCAAGCGGAGAATTGAGCTTGCGAATAGATGTTATTTTGGGCTAAGCAAGCACTTTAGAGATAAAGCTCTATCTCGAGTAACAAAAGTCCAACTATACCAGACTCTCATACAACTTGCCTTGCGTTATGGCGCAGAATCCTGGGTCTTATCGCAAGCAGACGAAACATCTGCAGAAGTCTTCGAGAGAAAAATACTCCGGTAAATTTACACAACGTAGTGCACAACGGCGAGTATCGGCGACGCATGAACCATGAGCTGTATGAGCTTTATTCTGGCATTGACATAGTTAAGCGGATCAAAATAACGCGATTGCGCTGGCTAGGCCATGTCAGTAGAATAGATGAAGACGAACCAGCACGAAGGGTTTTCCGAAGTCGAAGGAAGACGAAAAATAGGAAGACCAAGACTCCGCTGGAGGAATCAGGTTGACGAATCCCCGCGTACACTTGGTTTTGCCAACTGGAGAAATAAAAAGCAAAAGATCGAACTGGTTGGGGAAATATGTTATCTTCGTTTTGTAAGGTCCCTGACCCCTCGGGGTTGTTCGTGACCGGATAAGTAGGCAAGTAAGCAGTGTTGGGAAATTTTCGATAAGTTAAATTTTGTTTATCCCTATAATGTGTGATGATATACCTAAATACTTGTGGAGAAGGGAGCTGATGATATCCCTTGGTGGGCATTGAACTAGCTCTATTCCAAACCATCCACCATAACAATCAATTTTACATATTTCTTGCCTACTATTGTTTATTAAAATGTAATTTTTTCATAGAAAATTTAGTTTGTAATAGACCAACGTAGACCATCAAACTAATAATCACATACAATACATTTCGAGGCAAGACTGCTCCCATCTTATTCTTCTCCAATAACTAGTAGAACAAGTACTAAACGTGCCCCTATCGTCAGCTGTCAGTGCAACTGTATTTTCTACCTGTGGCAGAATTTTAGAGGAAAGGCAGGCGCACGTGATCTGCGAGGAAGATTTGAAAACCATTATTTTTAAACAAAAATTATTCTAAGAAATATTAACTATAAAAAATAGTTTTAAAATTTTTGAAATATGCTTTAATAATAACAAGCAAATAGTAGTCTTATTTATATTTCTTAGTATCGAATAAGCTGTATAAAAAAAACATAAAAAATAAAACGCTGTTTAAAAATTCGTGAAAAGAATTTTGGAGGAATCGGATAGGCAATTTTGATATCGGAACGGGAGTGATTGGGATCCAATACGCATCTTTAATGCATATACTCGTACACGTTAGTTTTAAATAAACAGTTTTCTTTATTGCCGCAGTAGTACACTATGACAATTTTGGGGTAAATGGAAGTTCGTGTACAAAAAAATAATATATTTTTGCAAACAAGTTTTTTTTTAGTTGCTGGAAGACTGCCCACTTTTGCGTTCAACGATTAGTCAAAGTAGCAAACGAAATAATTTTGGGGAAAAATATATGTTTTTAAGCTCAAAACGTTTTGTTTTTCTTTTCGTGTATAAAATAATGCCCGTTCAAATCATAGAATAACACATACTATAGAAGTTTTTATTCGCTCAATAAATTAAACGTCATAGGTACGATGGAAATTACACAGTGGAGGGTGGAAAATATGGGTTCAATAATACCAGATGGTGGCAATAGTATACAGCGATCCGCAAAGGAACTACACCCGAATTTCGTGTTTTTGTGGCAAACTAGTTGTGTTAAATACAATACAAATGAATACCAACGTTAAAAGTCAACAAAAAAGTGCAAAATACATTTAAATTTTTCAGTTCTACACCAAAACGACAGGAAATAGTTAAGTGAACATATTTTGTAACTCTACCTGGTGTATGTAAATTTTAATTTTAATTTGCTCTCATTTCCACAGACCTACCGAGAGAGTGTGAAATGAAACGTCAGATGAGAGAATAAGTTCTTTTATAGTATGTGTTATTCTATGGTTCAAATTTGCGTTTGTCTAACCGATTTAATTAAAGTTTTCTCCAGAAAACCTAGTTAATTTTGTGAGTGTTTTATGTTGTATTAGAAGTCATGGTTGGTTAATTCGATCGTAATTTGGTTAATTACCGTGATTTATCACCGGTCATTATTAAAATTATTAACATTGAAAAATGTGCTGAACACACTCTTTTTGATAGCGGTATTATGAAACGGTATTTTCTGTGACGCTATACAAAAGCCTATAACCAATATACCGTCCAACATAACCGTCCAAACAAGACAATTAACTTTTGAGTTATAATGTGACCCTTTAACTCTGTAACCACCGAAATGAATGTATTAGCTGTTAAATTTTTGATTTGAAATCGGTACAAAGTTCGTTCGCGCGAAACAGATTTATCACTAATATTTTCGTAGCGTCATTGACCAGCAACAAGTCATGATTGACTCCACCATATTTTCTATGTTCTTAACATAACACAATCACATTTTTTGACAACTTGAATGAGAATTGACACATTTATCATTTTCGGTGATATTTCGCAAACAATTTTTTTTTGGATGAAATGTGGCAAATTAACGATATTACACCGTAGTAAATAACATATGGTAACAAAAGTCACAAATGATATTTTACCAAAGGCAGTACTTTATATCGAGTCATGAATAATTGTTGCTATTCTATATACAAACATATGTACACCAATATATAACAACTTTTCTTCAACATTTTCATTCCCTGTATACCAAGGCTGACCATGCGTGTGTGCAAGGGACCGAGTGACTTTGTTTACTTTTGCCCTAAGAAAAATTTACATATGATGGTAATATGTATGTATTGTTGTTGCAGCTGTTCAAGTTGTTGCACTTTATGGTCGGAGAGAAAAAAAACACTTCTTCTTTGCAAAAAAAAAACACAAAAATAAAACAAGAAAAACTTTATTATTTGGTCGACTGTTCTGGTCAGTTACGATAGAAAAGTAGGCAGAGGAATCACTGGAGACCCATATAGTATGAACAAAACTGTAACCAAACTGAATACCAGTACAGACCATTGTAACAACAGTAATTACAACAACAACAGCAACACAAACAAGATACATTTGTAGGACATTGTCCTGTGTACACAAATAGAAAGGTATTAGACAAGAACTCTGTAAAATAGTTGCTTTTTAAAGAAGGCAAGAAATTTGAATTTCAATTTCACTGCTATCCATAGTTGTGATATGGAAGTAGTTAAAAATAGATTATGGTTTATAATAGTTAAAAATAAATTAAAGTATATGAAAATGCCACAGATGAGGGAGAAGGTATTGCAGAACACTACACTCAAAAAATAATTTCATTAATTTATTACTTATCCAATCTCGAAGAAGTGTCTTGATCTTCCAATTTTTCGTTCTTACTTTCATCCGCCTCAATTATTCAAGTTTATTATTCCTCTGACCGCCGCGGCTCTTGTACATGAGAAGGTGGGTTTTATCCCCGCTCTGACCACCTTACATTTCTTTCGAAGACGATCATTATCGACCATGAAAAAACTGTAAAACTTTAGGTCCCAATCAGTGTGTGTAAAACTAGAAGGCGCACAGATCACGGATTGCGAGAAGCTGTCCCCTATCTCTCCACATTCTGTGACGAGTAACTATTTATTATTGTTCTACGTCTTTATATCAGTTAATCGTATTAAGTTTTGTGACAGTATTCTTCATCTAACGAATTATCTTTGAGTGCATTTGTATTTCTCACGGTGTGGTCTAGTAAATCCATTTGGTTTTCTTCCGAGTAAATTGTTGATCACATTTCAGTCTATCGCACAATCTCTACAACGTCGCAAAAGAAAATTGTTTCTCATTACATCCCATGAAGAGATTAAGGACAGCTTCTCGCAACCAGTGAGCTGTGTGATTCCTAGTTTTATACTCACTTATTGGGACCTACAGTTTTACACCGGTTGCGAATTGAACTTTGAGAAGCTTTTTCATGGCTAAATACTCGATAGTGCCGCCGTCACTAAACGAGGTGACTGTCGTCGAAAGAAGTTTAAGGTGATCAGAGCAGGGATCGAACCCACGGTCTAGTGTACAAGAGTCGCGCATTACCCAATTTTACAAATTCCCCTCAACTTGTAGGCCCGAACAGATGGGATCGATTCTTAGCGGAATTTGAAATGGTGAACTTGAATCTTAGATTCGCTTTCTAAGATTGGTTCTAGTTGTAGATATTATGTACATAAATAATTTTTTTTACGATTTTTGACAATTAATTACAATTTTATTAAATAAACAGCAGGGTTCAGAAAAATACACACACTGTATAAAAATCCCACCCATATTCAGCAGGCCGCAGTGGTCAGAGTGTTGAAATTTTTTCAAATACGACTTTAAGAAATTGTTTGCATTTGTATGTAAACATGACACATTATGGGCGCCGATGTCTTCTTGTACGTTGTCGTCGATAAACGATAAATACGTTACATTTTTGTGAATAACAATTAGAAAAGAAGTTCTAGTATGTCTGCAGCTACAAACAATTAAAAAATATAACAAGTGGAAGCAAAACAATTCAGTTGAATGTGAACCTCAGACCGAGAAGGACGATCTTTAATTATTTTATTTTATTATAATTATTGTTTTGTGTATAGTACTTTCTTTTAGTATTAGTATTTATTTTTATTTTTAAACAACAAAACACATTAATATATAAAGTAAATTATTATTCTTTGAATTTAATGAATTGAATAAAGCTGCTGAATTACATATTTAATAAAACTCTGCAGTCAAATGTAAAGATGATAAAGCAGAAATTCTCGGTTACTTTGTCGTCAACGATATAGTCATTCACAATTTTGCTTACTTCATCGTGAACGACAACTGTCGCTTACTGCGTCGTCAACGACAAGATCATTCAGAATGTCACTTTTTGTCGCCAACGATTGTTGCGGCAGTTATATGAAAATGAAATGAATGAATAGAAATGTCCTCAGTATGTTGTCTTCCAAGACTTAACATGGTCGTCCACGAATCTTTGATAATAAGTGTGTTTTTTTACCCCGCTATAGTTAATTATAGCTTTATTTGTACGGGACAGCTAAGCAATATTAAGTGGCATTTCAATTTCCCACTTAAATTCCGACTTGTGCAATGACAATGTTGACACATGTTAAATTTCAAAAAATGGCAACAAAACGTTATCTTCGATAAATTTTGTTATCATTTCTTGCGAATGAAAATGTTATCAAAGAGAGACCCATAAGTAGAAAATTGCAAAATGACTTACACATTTTAAGTTCATTAAAATTATTTTGTTTAATCGAAGGCTACGTATACTTTTCGTGGCCGTCGGTGGTGCAATGGTTAGTGTGCGCGGCTCTTGTACGTGAGATCCTGGGTTCGAACCTTGCTCTGACCACCTTCAAAAAAAATTTCTTTTGGCGGCAGTGACCTCCCATAGTGACGGCGACACTGTCGAGTATATAGCCATGATAAAGCTTCTCAAAATACCGTTCGGAATCGGTGTAAAACTGTAGGTCCCAATCAGTGAGTGAAAACTGGAAAGCGCACAGCTCAGTGATTGTGAGAAGTTCTCCCCGGTCCCTTCATGGGATGTAATGGGAAACCATTTATTTATTTTGTTACGTATACTTTTACATCTCTAAGTTTGAAGGATAGACTTTTATTTCCGACAGAAATCAAAATTGGAAATAAATTGGCCACAACAACGCTACAACGCTCGGTAAATGTTATACATTTTGTCATGGTAGAATTATCTACCAGGTATAGTCTTTAAAACAGATGATGAAATTTTTTCCATGTCATTTCTCGTTTCACTTGTCAAAATCTTATGTATTTTGTTTTTATTCTTTTTTGTATTCTTGTAGTTTTGTTATATACAACGAATGAACGAAAATAAAATGTCTGTTGTTGCTGCTTACAATTACAAAAACATCTGCTGCTACCATGTGTTTGTTGACACTGGCTACCAACGTGTTGCCGTATCGCATTTTTTTCACCCATTACTGCAAATGTTGCCACATTGAGTAGTATTAAGTGTGGATCGTTTTATTTGGAAAGTCGTAAGTGGCGATAGCTTTAGGGAATAAAAAAACACCCTTATGGCCAGTTTTTAAGTGGGTAGTTAACTATGGGATTACTTAATCTTAATTCTAAGTTAATTAGAGGTTAACTTTGCATTTTGTTTTTCAGTGGTGAGTTAATGTAAGTCACCATATTGTCAACTAATATGGCAACCCTTGTCTTCTTATTGGAAAAAACGTGTGTTTTGTGATAAATACCAAAACAACAAGGGGGAACAAACAAAATGGAATTATGTAAAATAAGAAATAGATGCATAAAATCGAAGTCATTTTAACAAAAATGTGTAAAAAAATATATAGGAGCAACAATTTAACGATCTAGACTCAACGTATGTGTACAAATACGCAAATCTGAAACATGTATTTTGTACAATTTTCATTTCCCACTTTGACAGTCAGTAATTTGATTGTCAAAATAATATGGTTCTGACTATAAGTTAACCAACCAACATTGGGTGGTTAAATCATAGTTAAACAATGACTAAAAAACACAATTCGATGTTTAACCAGAATTTAACTAAGAAACGAAGATCACCACTGACTGAAACACTGGCCATTAATGTCTCCAAGACGGCCTACTGTGATGTTAAAATGAAAAACATTCACGAATATGTTGGGCATTAAAACAAAAGATGGATACACACAAAATTGATATGAAACTAAAAATTGTTTGGGTTACTCTTCAACAAAACATTATGTGCATTTTCTGATCCTAATCAAAGTCATTCATTTGAATTGAAAAGCGGTTGAACGGAGTCGTTTAAGTAGTTTTCAGAATGCAGGAAATGTTGTTTTTATAAAGACAAATCTTGCAATAAATTTGCAACAATTGCCGGTTTGAAATGATGTCCACGCTGCTGCTTCATTATTCGTTATACATTTTGTTGAGCTTCCGTGGGTTATTTCTTTTTCGAATTCGAGTCCTTCTTTGATTTTTACAATTTGGGAAAAAACTTGATTGAACGTTTTGTTTGCCTGATTATGGACATTTTTTTAATTTCGTTAGTACTATTTTCTTATTTATTTTTAAAATATATTTTTAACATAAAGGTGCTGGTGAATAAGATATTATAAAATTATAAAATATATATAAGTATAAAATATATATTTTAAAATCAAAAATGTTTATTTGAATCGGAATATGGTGGAACATTTTTTTCTTTTAAATTATATATGATAAAAAAATTAGGCAAACCAGGACGTTTTGAAAGCTTCTTGACTTTATCCTTCGTAGTTAATTAAAAATCAACTATCATCTGTTAATAGACTACTGTACAATTTTAAGCAAGCTGTGTCATTTAGTTTGTGTTCAACAGCCGTTGAAAACAGAAGGAAATAAGTTACTTTCGTCTGGTCATCGAGCATTATTTTTTGCGTAAGAAATCAGGGCTGTGGAGTCGGAGTCTGGGATATTTACCGGAGTTGCAGTCGTAAAAATTTGGAATACTCTGACTCCAAGTTTAGTATTTCCAACAAATTCAAAATTTTCGAAAGAATAACACAGTGCAAGTCGAAAAAAAAAACAGAAGTGGACTCAACCGATTTACACTAATTCAGGTCCTACGAATCGAACTGGATCATTAGATTTTGGCCCTATACTGATGGTTTTATAAAAATTTTTTCATACACAATTTAAAGGTTTTAAGCAAAAAATTATTATTTTTTCTTCATACATTTATTTATAACTGCGAAGCTATTGCTTATCTTGGGAGATACTATAGGCCTAGGTTGAAGGTATTGTTATTGTTAATTTTTCTAAATTTGTTTAAACAAAATCGGATGAGGCGTTCTCGAGTAATGCTGACATATGTATAAACTTGTTTCAAAAAATGAGCTCTAAATCGCAGCCTCTTAGTAAGAATTTAAAAAAAAATTCTGTATGAAATATGAACATTATAGATCAAAAAACTAATGCTGCAGTTCGATTCGTAGGACCCGAATTAGTGTAAATCCGTTGAGTCCGCATATGTTTTCTAAAAAAAATTTCAAAAACTTGCACAGTGTAATTTGTTGACCGATTTTTTGATTAATATAATATTTTTACAACGTATTAGTTAAATCAATTTGCCTTATGTCTAAATCGATTTGTCGTGGGTTTCTGGGCTTCTCATGCGAAGAATGCTTTGCTTAAGACGGTCCTACATACATATCTCGCAACAAAGCCGATGTATTGTGAAATTCTAGGTATCGTTAAAATCGTTTCGTGTCACATTTAAATTATACTTGTCAATACACATCGTAAGTGCTAGACATTTACCATAATAAAAATTCAACTTCAATTCGTAGCCCTTTATTTTTTGAAAACTGTTTGTCAATTTTAAATATAGTGAGTTGTGCTGTCAAAAATAGCATACTATATAAAGCATAGGCAGTTCAAATTATTTCTTCAAATTTGATTCAAATCTTCGAATTATGATACGTTAGAAAATGGTTTTATTAAATATTGGAGTCGTGTACTTTCAAATTGTCAGAGACGGAGTTGTCACCGACTCCATAGCGCTGAAAAAGCATTCCCGAAATCAAGGAAAGTCTTGATAAATACATGATCTGCATCATTAATTTCAATCAATTTAAATGATTATAAATATCAAGAGGAATGAATTCTGGACCAAAACACTGAGGTGAATGTTTTCAAGTTACACGTTTAAAATTGTCATACTTTTTACGAAAACTGTGGAATTTCTCTACACAACTTCATAATTTATTAGGAACTTAATAAATTAATACTTTATCTGAATAGTTGGAATAATGTTTCTTTCTTAGAACCGTATCTTCCATATTATTTTGCTTTTACTATTTCTGCTTTAGTGAATTTCACATGAAGTCACATTCAAGGAATTTCATTCCATTCCATCCTCCTATTTGATTGTGGCATTGGCGGCATATATTATGCAAATTTTGAAATCGTAGAGGATATCGTGTCCTGTATAAATTGTGCGTTTTTGTTGCTACTGCGGGGGATTTATTCGAGCAGAATTTACTTGGAATTAGAATCAAAGCAGTTAATTAAGTGGATTTCTATTTTGAGGCTGATTTTTCTCTGGGGGGCAACAAAATTAACATACAAGCTACGATATATAGGCAGGCAAATTTCATTCTTACAAATAAACGTATCAATAAAATCCTGTTCATTTAATGTGAATCATTGTGGAGAACCAAATTGAATCACATTTAATTGGAGTATTTAGTTATGACATTCCTTGTAATTTTCTAATAACAACAAATTTGAATTGATTCAAAAGAACTAATCATGGTTTCGCTATAATTTTCATTGTTCATGTGTCATGTTACTTGATCGAAATGGTTTTTTTTTCAACTAAATTTGTATTTGTACGAATTTCTTGTGGAAGTGTGTGACTTCAAGCATTTGTTAAAGGTAAACGCGGTTGTTATTATAAGACACGGATACGTGGAATACATTTCATTTGTTGTCATCCTAATTTTCTATGCGTAATTTTTACATCAAGGACATCTTAGTTCTTTGTCTACTTTTGGGCGAATAAAAACCCTACGGGAAATTTAATTGTTTCAGTTGTATAAGTAGAAATAATGTGTGTGATGTGTGACCACCTTACATTTCTTTCGACCTCGCTTAGTGAAATATCGAGTACTTCGCCATGAGAAAGCTTCTCAAAATTCCGTTTCCAGAAAGCGCTCATCTCACTGATTGTGAGAAGCTCTCCTCAATCCATTTATGGGATGTTATGGGACACCATATTTCTTAATCTGTGAATTAACTTCTATTAGATACTTTTTGTCATGACTTGAGCCATAGTTGTAGTCCTCAAACAGGCCCTTAAACACCATCTTGAAGTACCTGTTTAGTTTAAGTTTAATAATTTCTAGGTGTACCCGTTTTTTTCGAGCCAGTGGGCCCTAGGGATCCGGTCCAATATCTAACTTTGTTTTTTATGTCCCCGCTTCTTTAGCATTTTGACGACCACAGGTAACTGTGTTTTCCCTAGGCACCTATAATTGTTCAGGTAGGAGATGAGAAAATGTATCCATGGGTGATTTATAGAAGGCGGTAGGGGCAACAATTAATTATGCGTTAGGTAGGCATCAATTCTCTAGCTGATCCGATTTGAGACCTATGAGCCACCAACGTGGGTTAAAATGTAGTCTTACTACAAAGGGATGCAACGAGTCGAAAACAGGAGCGCACGTGGGGTAAACGTCTGGTACGTTATGAGGTCACAGATCACGACAATAATAAACAAAAATTAAATCGGTTCGGCCGAAAATCTATGGTTAGCAATGGGTTAAAACCAGTTTGGAAACATATCTCCTCTTCACCTGTCTCAGGACAAGTACTTTTAGGCAATTGACGCCCTGTAGGAATTATGTTTACTAAAAAAGGATAACAGAAATAATTTAAAAAATTCTTTTGTGTGGTCACACACTAAAAATCAACACATTATTGTTGCATCTTCTTGACATACACAACCTATGTTGGCCACAGCCGCACATGGCGTACTTGTTCTTCATTTACATCCTGGATTGTTCGCCTTTCTAACGGCAGTTTTCTGTTTTCCATCTAGAAGTATTGCAATTTTTCAGAAATATTGGTGGGATGAATTTTTTTTTAATCCAGAGGCGTTAAATCGCACGAGCGAGGAGCCGGAGAACAGGACCACTTCTGGAAATAAAGTTGTCACCAAATTAATTTTCCCATTAATAGATTGTTAAGCGGAACCAAATGTCGTTGATGTTTAGCTGATTAACTTTTAGAAACAAAAATTCAGTCAGCGTGGCTCGATAACGCTCGCCATTCATCGTAATCGACATTTCGGCGTCTTCTTCAATACTTCGCGCTCCAGCAGTAAAATTCTCTTTGGTACGCACATTTCTTTGTCTTGTTTATGGTTTTGAATCGAGAAGAGTAAAATTAGTGCGAAAATTATCAATGACTGCACGAATTGCTTGCTCACTGGGCCGATTATGTTGACCGTAAAATGGACGTAGTGCTCTATGAATTTCTCGAACAGATTTTTTTTAAAGTAAATTTCCACAATTTGGAAGCGTTGTTGCAGCGTTAAACGATTCATGATGACTTGGTAAACATTACTGAACATAAATGTCAACACAGTTTCACATTCTCAGCTGTGAAACCATAGTTATCGATATCCATAGTTCTCATGGAGATAAAAACACCCGTTATATGTTTGGAACACACTCCAAATATCCATATATTTGCAAGTCCTAAACTCACTTATATTTAAAAGCAAACATTATAATAGTTTCTTGCAAAGTTGCATACTTTTACGTGGAACCATATGCGTGTTTCATCCCAAACACCCATATACTTACTTCGAAGCATTCGTGTGTTTCCTCCCAAACGAACGATTGAAGACTGAATTCATGAAACACACCGCAACAGATCAGTCACCATAAAAAACATTCAACTCATTTACACATGCATTCAAGAATATTATGAATCACTGACGGAACGAATAGAGCAAAAATACAGTTACACACTTGCAATAACATTAACTTAGGCTGAGAACAATCTCTCTTTGTGCCTCTTTTATTATCTTACTCGACAGAGCATACCGAAAAAAAATTAAGTAAATTGTACCAAACACAGCTGTATTTCTATCACAAAAAAAACTGTGTTTGGATCACAAACCCATAATTTATAGTATATTAATCATTGTATCTCAAACAGTAAGTATACAATGTTTGCGACAAGCTCCAAACACACGGTATATTTGCATCCGAACAAGAAAAAAGGACGGATTTTTCAGCGTATATTGTCTCTGTCAGTATTACCTCTACTTACTTAGTTTCCTATTTACATCCCATAAAGGGATAGATGAGAGCTTCTCACAATAAGTGAACTGTGGGCTTTCCGATTTTTTTAGTCAGAACCTACAATTTTACACCGAACTGAAACAGTTTGCTAAAATTTACTAATCACTCGATACTTTACTAATTACTCGATAGTGCCGTCGTCACTAGGCGAGGTAACCGTTACCGAAAGAAATTACAGGTGGACAGAGCAAGAATCAAATCCACATTCTCATATACAAAAGTAACGCACGCTACCTTTTACATTGCCGGTGGTTACAGGATTTCAGGATTTGGACTATATTTATTCTTTGTCAAAGATACTAATATACAAAGATAACTAATGGTGTGAAGACTGGGGTTCTTTTATTCGTTCTCATTTTGTGTGCCCTGTTGTTTTTATATTGTTTTCCCAACCATTCCATGACATTTTAAACGACTGTGTCACATTAATACTGTGTAATTAGTAGTGGTGATCGCGTGACAGGAATTTGTCGTGATAAAATCAAATTCAACCACGTAATTGTGAGTACGTGAGTGATTCAAAACTGCGATCGCATGCGTGAATAAAATATTTGGTATTCATGCTCATGAATCACGTTTAAGAGCATCAACAAACATCTACACCACTATCAAACATGCCGTCAGATTTAGCAGTCTGTTTTTTAAAATTCTTCCAATAAATTTGAAAAATAGTGTTTTATTCTGTTTTTTTTTTTTAAATCTTTTTTGTAACTAAAAACGAATTATAGGCGACCGTCAAATGTCTCTATTTAAGGCCGTGACTCACTATCCCAAATTGTTCAAAAAATAACACTAGCCAACAGTCGTTTTGTTATTTGGTTCAAGCATAGTTTTTCTCATTGATTTTGACCTACTGAACACGAAAATGAGTTTTAAAAATTTTTCTGCTGATTGGTTTTCGAGATACAAATTTTTGAACTTTTTTTTTTAAATTTTTGGAGGTACACTTACAATTTTGAGCATATCTTTCGTCTTCTTTGACGTATTTGATCCTACTACTACTCAAATTAAAGCAAATTGAGCCGTCTACAACTCATTCTCAGAAAATTTTCAAATCGGGTGAGTAGTTTTGATGTTGGCGGCTTAAAAAGGTTAAAAAACTGCGTTTTTTTAGTAAAAATGTGGCAGAAAAATTCATATAAAATATAAAACGCGATGCTAACAGCGATTTTGGTTTTTTTACGTATAGCTGGCATTTTTCCAAAGAAAATAAGCACTTACTTAACAAAATCTGACAACAAATGGCGGACTTATAATTTTTTTGGTAAAACACCGAAATTCCGCTATTTCACGATATTTTGATTTTCATTATTTGCACAGCTTACCTACCCAACGCAAACGAATAAATACATTTGAACTTAATTTAAAATAAACAAATTAGTCTTAGTATATTATTTTTTAATTTATTTAGAGCACTACATACTCAATGTATGGCACCATTAGAAATGGATGTGCCAGGTTAGCTAAACTAACGAAATTAACCAAATCAACGCCCATAAAAAATGAGTAGAAACAAAGATATAACTGTACATTTTATGCCATGTGGAAAAACACTTGACTTCTTCTTTGTTTTTTGTATTCGCTGCAATTGGTCTCATGTATTAGGGTCCAAATGTAGTCACCCATCATAGCCGTGTCATAGATGCCCTGATAGCGTCGTTCCATAGCCTTCAATTCCTGATGAAAGCGCTCGCCGTGTTCGTCGCTCACGTCTCCTAAATTCTCAGGGAAAAAATCCAAATGAGAATGCAGAAAGTGTATTTTAAGTGACATGTGCACTCCTACCCAAAAATGAAAAAAAAACGAGAATTAAAACGCTATTTAAATTAACATTTGTTTCAAAAAAAACCTACCCATTGCTTCATAGTTCTTTACCAGATCCTCAACTATGTCCTTATAATTATGGCTTTTGTTGTTTCCTAAAAAGTTTTCCACAACAAGCCTGAAGGAATTCCATGCTGCGGCTTCGATGGGTGATAACAGCTTCGGGAATGTTTCATCTTTCAACATTTTTTTTATATCGGGTCCTGCGAAGACTCCTTCTTTAATTTTTGCCAGCGAAAGGTAAGGGAAAATTGACCGTAAATAGGCAAAAGCTTCACCTTCTTTGTCCAATTTTTTGGCAAAATTTTTTATCAAACCCAATTTTATGTGCAGCGGCGGAAGTATTATATTTTCACGGTTCTCTATTAGTGGTTTGCGCTGAACATTCGCTTCTCAACTACAGGTTTAGTTCGTTCCGGCCATTTTTTTTGAATATAAGGCTGATCATCAGCGCGGCTATTCCAAAGGCACAGAAAACAGCAATGTCGCGTATAGCCTCCTTGGAGTCCACACAGAATGGCCACAACTTTGAGGTCGGCGCATATTTTCCAATTATATTTGCTATACTCTATACACTTAGGTGTCCATGATTCTGTGATATTTGGTGAAATACCAAAATAATTCAAATAGTGCAATTGCACTGCTGGAGTAAACGTGTGTGCGTGAATATTCTTTATAAACTCGCCACAAACATTACAGAAATTGTCTGGATTGTTCAAACACTCGAACACACGTAGTCTTTTACTCATTGTCTTACTTGTTGGGTAGGTATTATATGCACTTAAATTCAATTTGTTTCACTTTTTACTCGTACTACTCGCGTTCGTAGACACTTGTTGAATGACAAAAAACGATAAATGAACACCTATAAATACTATACCTGGCTATATACCTGATTCAGCAAGTGTGCGTTTCAAATTGTGGAAAAGTTTCCAAATAATGACCACTCACAAATGTGGGGGGAATTTCTGTAAAAAAATCCGATACAGGTAGCCATCGGGAAAACACACATCAATGAAAAAGTGTAATTCCCTTTAATTGACTGTGAACGGAGTAGCAGTCATAAAGGAACACGAAGAGCGTCCACGCACATTCAGAAGCGTATATTACTCTGCAACCACAATCATAAAAATTAAATAACTATTTGTGTATTACTTATTTTTTTTAATTCTGAGAATCATAAAAATTACGTAAACGTTTTTTCCAAACAATTTTGTACATGTAAAGTGGGTTTGCCAAAATTCGTATCGTAAAATGCACCTGTGTTTCTATGTTCTGCATTTTCATTATACCATTTTCTTAAAAACATCGACGAAACGTCCCTACGGTATTGTAAATAGGTTTTTTACAATTATGAAATATTTGTGTTATTAATATTAATTTAAAAATTTTATCAAAACTGCTAAGTGGTGCTGTGACATTTGAAAAAAATTTCCAAAAAAAAAAATTGCTGATTTCACTAAATTTTTGAAATTTCACGTCCCTTGCCAGAACAGAAGACATTAACCCAGGGTGGTGAAATTTTGAACAGAAGTAACTTATGTATAGGAGCAACTGTTCCGTTCTATTCCAAAAGGATTATAAAAAACTTGCTTTTTCGATCCCTCCTAGTAGGTTAGCTGTGCAAATAATGAAATCAAAATATCGTGAAATAGCGGAATTTCGGTGTTTTACCAAAAAAATTATAAGTCCGCCATTTGTTGTCAGATTTTGTTAAGTAAGTGCTTATTTTCTTTGGAAAAATGCCAGCTATACGTAAAAAAACCAAAATCGCTGTTAGCATCGCGTTTTATATTTTATATGAATTTTTCTGCCACATTTTTAGTAAAAAAACACAGTTTTTTAACCTCAATTTGCTCATTTGCTTTAATTTGAGTAGTAGTGGGATCAAATACGTCAAAGAAGACGAAAGATATGCTCAAAATTGTAAGTGTACCTCCAAAAATTTAAAAAAAAAAGTTCACAAATTTGTAAAACTCATTTTCGTGTTTAGTAGGTCAAAATCAATGAGAAAAAGTATGCTAGAAACAAATAACAGAGAAAATTTTGTTATTTGTGACCTAGTGTAATCTGACAGAATCTTATCACACTTGAAGAAAATCGCATCACACTTGAAAAAATCCGATCCAAGTGTGTTGTGAATGCCAGACCATCACACAAAAATGATGCAAAACCATATGTTTTCAACATCACGTTGGTTCTTTGGATTGCTTTGATGATATTTTGATTTCGTTTGTATTTACAACAAACTCATTTTAATATTTTTCGACATATTCATTTATTTATTCTTTTGCACAACTATTATTTATTCTTAAGCACAACTACCTCACGAAAACTGAAATAATTTTAACAGGATAATAGCGCGTCTATTTTTGTATCAGCTGGCGTTGTTGTTATTCTTATCAGCTGTCTCCTAAAACACAACCCTGATCGCAGAGAAAATATAAATTTTTTGCAACTTTTCAAAACATGAGCAAATTAACAGACTTGTCAAAATTATTTTCGTTTCTCTTTCATAATTATTCGCATTCAACCCAGACTATCCTATTTTTTCAGCACACATACGATTTTTGACAGATCCAAAGACTGAATCTGATAGTGAGTCATGGCCTTTATAAATATACACAACTTCTCTTATAATAGGTATTTTGTGCCTCGATCAACCAAATTTTCTTTTATTTTGCAATTTAAAGTGACTTCACATGAAATAGTCACAGCAACAATAAATGTCAATGTTGGGATTTTTTTTATTTGCATTGGATTTTAATTTGCATTACTTTATCTAATGCGAGTGCAAACGAAATACCATTGTTGCAATGCGTTTGATATTTTGAATTTGTTTGACTGCTGGCAATTCTGTTGTTAAAGTATTTTATATGTAGAGGTTTTAGGTTTCGATTAGTGTTGCCTTGTAGTACTTTCAAATTCATAAACCTGTACGAATAAAATATTTGAATACCAACACAGCCAGATATGAAGGATATGCTTTGAAAATAACTACAATTGCCAATGGTATTTACATAGAGTAATGTCATGTAGAGCTGACGTTCATCTCATCTGGCATTTCATTTCACTCTATTCGACTCTTTTCTGACAAAACTTAAGAGCCCAGAAAAAGACTCTTTTTCTGACAAAAATGGAGAGCTCTTTCAGCGCCCAAAAAACCATCATAGAAGACTCTTTTCTGGCAAAAATTAAGAGTTCTTTCTTAGCCCAAACACAAACCATCATAAATACTCTTTTCTGTCAAAAATTAGGAGCTCTTACAGAGCAGAAAAACCCATCATAAGTGATTCTTCTGACAAAATGTCAAAGCCCAAAAAAACAATCATATTGCTGTTTTTGCTCTTGAAAACTGCAGTAACACAATTTTGAGAATTTAGAATATTGCTTGCTTATGTAAGCAACTGTTGATACCATTGGATTCCGGCCCAAATGGCAGAAACCTTGTAACACTATTTGAGGATATTCATAATGCGCTATATCGACAATTGTCTCTTCTATAAATCCCATTCATCCTAATTTTTCAAAATTGTGTTGCTGCAGTTTTAAAGATCGAAAACAGCCAAAAAGTAAATTTTCTACTTTAAAATTTAAAGTAAACTGCATTTATTGCATACTTCAAATATTTTTCTTCAAAACTTTTGATGCACATACATACCAACATAACACATGCTACATTTCACCATCCTCATAAATTTGAAAATGGATCGCAATTGTATTAAAATTTTCCAAAATGTGAAATTGCATCTCACTTTTGTTTCAAGTGCATTGCGAGACGTGAAGGGGTTAATTGTTTTTTCTCAAATTTTGTTTGTGTATTCTACTTGACCCATAGCTTCAACTCTTTTTTTTCGGCCCAGCCTAATATACGTCTGTATGATAAATGTGAAGAATGTTTGAAACTAGAAACGATTGTCTAAAGATCGGGTAGGAATAAATCGTCGTGAGTGCTCGTCCGTGATATTTTTGTTGTCTATTGAGTGTGTGTGATTCTGAGAGGTTGAATATTTGTTGTGCGTGAAAATTTGTTTGTGCTCGTGTTCGTGCGTGATCGTGAATGCAAATACCCTCACGAGCACATCTCTAGTAATTACTACATCTTTCTGAACTTCCCTAAAAGTTTATTGACCCACTTAACTGGAAACAATTTAAATATTGCTACGTCCAAATTACTGTGTAACTTTAAACATGTTATTTTAAAATTTCGTGTACAATCGTTAAATATTTAACAATTCGTTTATAAACAACAACTTGTCAAAAATCGAACGACGTCAGTTCAGTGGATGGATACAGGCGATATCGGGTCGAGGGGTGTATTCGATGGTGCTTTCTTAGAGTTTATTGAACTACTTATAGTTGATACAAAATCGATAATTGTATACATATACATATATATAAATATTCTAAATCTGAAATGAAAATGTTTTTCCACAATGTTGCGTTTACAATTTAATGTCTTTAGGGAAATCCTAGCACGATGCAAAGACACGTGTATGGGACGTATTTAAACAATTTATCCATGTAATGAAGTTCTCCACATGCCACGAAAACAACAAGTTAAATGACCTTATAATATGTTACAACATGGTTTGTGTTAAATTTGTACGCAATCAAAATTTGTAAATATATTCTGAAAGTTAATAATATAAGCAGCCCTTCGGTTAAGAATAAATTATTCTCTTACTAAAAACAGTGAAAATTACTTCATATTACAAAAAGAGAAACTAGGTAAAACCCTGCTTCAAATAATATTGTCCTTATTTTTTTATCACCTATGATTATAGTCATAGTGGAAAAAAGTCAAAATTAAGCTGAAAGTCAAATTTTAGCTGAAGTTGAAGCCTACTTTATCCCCTGAACTACACGCTGAAAATATTATCTTTTGTTGTTGTTTGGATGCAAATATAACGTGTTTGTAGTTTGTCTCAAATATTGTATACTTGTGTCCAAACACATTGTGTTTGCTATTCAATATAACATGTTTGAGACATAACAGGTTATAATATCTGTTATTGTTCGCTATGTTGCTTGTCTTTATTTGTTTAGCTATATTTGTTGTAAACTGTGGAAAGCAAAAACATGACCGACAATAAGGAAAAAATGGCAGCAGACCTTTGATTCATGGAAACAATGTTTGTAAACATATACATGTTTCGTGCAATATGTTGCTGCGGCCGTTATTTTTCAGCGTTTATACTTTAAATTGTAATAATAAGAAAACATTTTGAAAGTTTTTTAAAGTGTTAAAGGAGTCAAATGTATCCACTTGGCTACCAATTGGGATTGTTATTAAAAATATAAGTAGGATCTAAGTAAAACTAAAGTCAGCTTTCATGAGGGACTATGATTATACCCCATAATATTTATTAGTTCATGGATGATATCTATCACGCCGATAATAAACGTCCCCTGTAACATTATGCAGGAACCATGTAATAATATGTTTGGACCATCCATGCACTTACGTGCAATGTGTTGCGGCAGAGGTATAATATATTTTCGACAAACTACAAACCCGTTATATTTAATTTCAAACAACAAAAAAGATAGATTTTTCTGCGTGTATAAAGTTTCAGTTCCCATACGTACACTCCGGTTCACTTATTTAAAGGCACTACAAATTCCATATTCAGCAGCCTGTATCTTTTGCAATTTGCAACCGATTGCAGAATTTTAAAATGGAAATGGAAGCTAGACATCTTGAGATATAAAAAAATCATGACAATAGTGGTTTTTTGAGCAAATTATAAAGAAATTGTGCAAAAGTTCATAGAATAGCTCTTACAAACGAGTCCTAAACTGTGATAACTTGTAGATTTATGTAGCTAACATATAAATCTGTCTACATGCTGAAAACACGATCTCTGTAACATATGCAGGAACCATGTATATGTTTGGAACACACTCCAAACATTCATATATTTGCAAGTCCCAAACTCACTTGTATTTAAATGCAAACATTTGCATGTTTACTTGCAAACAAATATGATTTTACATTGAGACGTATGTGTGCTTCATCCCAAACCTCCATTTACTTACGTGGAAGCCTTAGTCCATTTCCTCCCAAACCTCCATATCGTTACTTAAATCCAAAAAGACGTAACAACATTTTCATCACTTTACAGGAGAGGCAAAAAATAGTTAGGTATTGAATCGGAATTTTGTGAATAAAGTTGCAATTTTGGATTGTAGATGTCTAAAAGTTTTTCTTAATATGTAGTTTAGTTAATTGTAAGTGTAGTGACATCGATATTTTATAAAAAAATAACAGTTCAAAGAAAAAAGGTGGATTTATCAAAAACTGCATCTATTTAAACCTTTTAATAAAATCGTTGATTTTGAACTTAGGTGTTTGAAACTTTGTCAAATCGTGTATTTTTGTCAAACATTTCGTAATCAATCAGAAAGAAAATTTTGAAATTTGGTTGTTACGTCATTTTGCATTTTAGGTGACGATATACTTAAGTGGAAGCCTCCCAAACATAATAATAGTTAGAAACAACTTATTTTTGATTTCAATTATATATGTGTATTAGTTATTGTAATTAATTTTACCAATATAAATCCACATTTATAATCAATTAATAAAAAAATTAAAAGATGTTAACCAGCATTTTTACATTTACCTGCATTGAATGCATTATTTGTTTTTTTCATGAAATCATTATCTGTTGCTCTTTTGTTTCTCTTTTCTTTGTTGTCTCTCACAATTTTGTTTTCACAAAGTTTCGTCAAACGCTACAACACTTTAAAACATGATTATCACTAGTTAATGCAAAGCTCTTTTGATATCCTGGGGCAGATGAACGATTGACGAATGAATGCATGAAACTAAACACAGTTCACGGGACTGGTTTCAATCTGATTATTACACTGTACACTGGGAACCACTACTAGTCCCTCAACTATCCAACTGACCGGCGATTTTAACATGTTGATGTCCTAGGAAGGAGTCAATTGAAGCTTTTGTAGATAACAATGAGTTAGTCCATTCACCAGTAGTATTTGACGAATTCAATCTTCGCACACAACAACAGCATTCGATGGAGTGGAAAGAATTTCAAATTGACCCTGATTTAGATCACGAAGCGAAAGAAAAGTTTTAACAAACCCCATAATAAATAACTTTTGGCTGGTCAAATAACCAGTTCATGCTGTGAATTTAGAATAATAATAGTATATGTGACCCTGCATAGGAAAACCCACATAGTGTGTCAAAACAAGATTTTGAGTAAAACGCAATTGCATTTTCATAGTTCACTGTTTTATATAATTGCATTTTTACATTACTTTTCGATGTCTTTGAGACTTGCGAGCAGTTTCATATGAAAATTTAAGGTTTTTACATACAAATCCAAAAAAAAAAAACGAATTCATGAAATTTGGCACACTATGTGGGTTTTCTTAAGCAGGGTCGCATGTACTTTATAATACACAGATAGAAACATAAATTCTATTGAAGTTCAAGCAAACTCAAAAACTGTGCAAGAAACACTACAAAAAGTTTCACAAATGCTCAAAAAACAAATTGCCTAAATATTTATCAAATTTAACCTGTGAAATAACCAGTCCAGGGTGTGTAGCATCAGAAAAAGGGCAAATTGCCACAATAATACTGGCGGGACAATACATGAGAAGCTCTCCCTTCATGGGATATAATGGGAAACCATTTAATTTTTTTTAATACACCAACCAAAATAATATACTCTCACTTCATCTGTAATTTACACACGTTTCAGGAATATTTATGAATCACTGATGGAATGAATAATGCAAACACTTCACACTTACAACATAGAGAGTGAATAATCTCTCTTTGTCCCTCATCTCGGCAGAGCATAAACGGTGCAACAAACACAGCTGTATTTGTATCACAAACGCAGATATATTTGCAACACGAACACTTATATCATACTATTTTAATCATTGTGTCTCCAACATGTAATATGGAATAGCAAACACGATATGATTGGACAAAAGTATACTAAATTTTGTAACAAGCTCCAACCACACGTAGTATTTGCAACCAATCAACGACCAAGTATAGATATTTAAGCGTAACTTGATGTTAGCGTGTTTAAAAGGCTTTAGTTTAATCGTCAACATGTAGAAAAAAAATTCTATGATATCGAATTCCGATTTCAATGAATGTTTTGTATAATTTTCAGTCATAGAAATAGCTTATCTGATGTAACAAAACAAGGTTTGTTGTTTTTCATCCTACAGTTTTTGTTAAATCTTAAAATGAATTCATTAGGTTCAAAAAAAGCATTTGTAATTTACAAATCAAATCTTTAATTCATATTTTCAAAGAATTCTATTTGTCAATCTTTGATTCAACAAAAATATTCCTTGCTTTAATTAATTTTATGTATTGATTAACGAATTACAATTAGAAATAGTATTCATAAATTTTGAAAATTCAACGAATAACAAATATTAAAATTAGTGAAATTAAAGAAATATTTCCGGCTTTTAGAAATTTTTTTTCTCAGTATTGAAGAAAAAAAGTAATAAATTGTTCAATTAATTCCTACAATTTTCAAATGTTTTTGGTGGATACATACAATTTAATTTAAACTTAATTTGCTATCTGGAATATTTTTGAGCAAATATTGCCGTTTTTAAATTGAATTTTAATTTAAGATCGACTTCGTTAGTTATTAGTTAATGTATGAGTAATTCATACTACAAGCTTACAAGGTCAGGAACATTTTTCTAATTGAAAAATGGTTGGGTTTTGTTGGAATAATAGACAATTCAAATGTAGTTGTCTTAGATCCTCGTTATTTTTTAAAGCTGTGATTTCCTTTAAGGCTAAGAGATCATCAATACAATTTCTTTACAGTTTCCAACTATGTTGAGTTTTTGGATTTATTCTCAATTAACATATTTATCTGTTTCCCGAAATGTTCGTAAGAATTTTTGTCATTTAAGTCTACATGTGCATTTTTGTTGTTGCAGAGAGTTACCACCTTGCAAATATTTGAACAATTCCTCTTCGCGTTCCAATCATGGTTTTACAAATGGGATGTTACTTTGGTTGTCGGAATAATCGAAATCTAAACATTCCGATCTTAAACAATTAACAAATTACTTGAGTGCCTAGAAAATGAAAAGTAACCGCAAGTTTTGGCTATTTTTTACACATTAAATTCCTAAGGGAACGAATATTTATTTAATTTGAGCTGAATATGGTTCACCAATGTATTGTTATGCGTACAGATTTTACATCAACCGTACATACATAAGTATGATATTGTAGCAGTGGGCTTATATACTTTTTCTTTACTCGTTACCAACACTCTTGACTCTTTAATTATGCTCGTTCGCTCCCTCGGTAGAGTTTATTTCGGCCAATGATGGCGACTATAGATATAAATAAAGTTTATGCTACAACTATTAACTTTTATTTTCTTTTGGTAACAGGAGGAATATGAACGCTCCACTGCAATAGCTGGACTAGTGTTAGGCGGTTATAATGACCTTCAAGTTTTTTCCATAATTGACATTCATTACCGTTAAACCAAAAATAAAAGTTACAGTTATAATGCCATCGCCACTGCCACTTCCAATTCCAGCGTCAATCCACACGAATATATTTGTATGTATATTTTTTTTGTCCATTGTTTATTTATTTGATTGTTTTTTTTTTTTTGCAAAACAAACTTCCCTTCACCTGCCTCTGATCCTTCTATCCACTCAAGAAATCACAATTATTTTTACACATGTTAAGTGGCAGTGAAAGTCAACAGCAAAACTTGCCCACAAAGTATAATGGAGAAAAATGTTTTGTTTCCGTTCCGCAACACTGTGGGAAAGTGTCAAATTCGTAACACCATTTGGGACCAATGTTTCTATTGCAACCACAATTAATGTTGTGATTTCATGGTAGAGAGCCACTCAGCCAGTCTATATTTAACATTGGATGGATTGGACATGCCAGGTCGAGACACAGGGGTCATTCTAAATTTACCAGAAAGGAAAACCTTACCGATTTATGATTTAAAGTGGAGTTTAGTCACTCTTTTTTCTGAAAATAAATGATGTTTTCCTTTTATCACTGTAGGAATGCAATACTTAGGTAACTCATGTGGTCAGGTTTTTTCTTGATAAAATCCAAACAACAAAAGATTTCTTAATTTTTGGTTTGGTAATTTGGTATTTTGGTTTATTTATTACTTAAGAGCATAAAAAAGGTTTATTCAATATGGCCGCCATTTGCCTTCCAGCACGACCGAAGTCTGACCGACCAATCGTCTATTGCAGTACGCACCACATCCATAGGGAAATTCTCCACTGCGCGGATAAATGCACTCTTAAGCGATTCCAAATTTGGGTGACGAGTAGTGTAGACCATGCTCTCTACAACAGACTACAACGTATAGTCTAAAGTATTCAAGTCTGGACTACCCGATGGTCAATCATCCGTTGAAATAAAGTTTGGTAAATTGTTTTCTAACCCCTCATGAGTGGTTTTTGCCTTATGGGGTTGGGCAGGGTCCTGTTGAAGGTCCACGGCTTGTTTTCGAAAAATGTGCTAATTAATGGCTTCACAACTTTTTTCAAAACGTCAGATTGGTACACCTTTGCCGAAGTTTTAACACCACTTTCGCAGAAATGGTGCTTGGTTACCCCGTCATAGACATCTTTGAACTTTAGAAACTATTTCTGATGCTTGCCAAGATGACAGAGCATAGACTCTTATCATTTTGTTTATTGAACGACTCCTCCACAGTAACAAATTTCTCATCGGTAAACATAATTCTTCTGTTCCCGTTATTGGCGTACTATCGTAGTAATGCTTTTGACTTTTGCTTGTGTTCCTGCTTCAACGCCTCCGTAAGTAGATGACCCGTGTGTCTTTTGTAAGCTGCAAGTTCCATGTCATATGTCATGGTAAAATAAGTAAGGTAAACTCGTTAGAACAGCAGATTTGAACATTATTCTTGCTTAGGTGTTTCTCTTATGTCAAATTCACATGTATTTTGTTTTTGTACCTTTTTGTTTACTTTTACAGTAGATACACTCATGTAGAAAATTTGACAGATTATGGACATCAAACAAAAACAAAATGCATATTTTTGTTGTAACAATTCCTACTGCGTTTACCTTACTTATTTTACCATGTTTCATGTCATATTTAATGATGCGAGAAATGGACACCTTCGATATACTTTCGATCTCCCCGACAATATTTTTTGCTTTTCATTTCAAAAACTGTTTACGCGAAAATGAAGTATAAATGTCAGTTGTCAAAAAGCTGTCAAGATAGACAGAGTATGTTCGGAGGATTTCTTACAGTGGTGGCGATAAGTGTTGTACCAGTATTTATGAAAGTATTAATTAAATAATGTTTTAATTTAATTCTATATAGGGGTACCACTTTAAAACTTACTTACTTATCCGGTCTCGGACAACCCCGGGGGTCAGGGACCTTACAAAACGAAGATAACATATTTCGCCAAACAGTGCGATCTTTTGTTTTATTTCTCCAGTTGGCAATACCAAGTGTACGCAGGGATTCGTCAACCTGATCCCTCCAGCGGAGTCTTGGTCTTCCTATTTTTCGTCTTCCTTCGAGTTCGGTTTCGAAAACCCTTCGTGCTGGTTCGTCTCCATCCATTCTACTGAGATGGCCTAGCCAGCGCAATCGCGTTATCTTGATCCGCTTAACTATGTCAATGTCAGGATAAAGCTCATACAGCTCATGATACTCGCCGTTGTGCACTATAGGACCATATTTTTCTCTCGAAGACTCCTACAAATGTTTAGTCTGCTTGCGATAGGATCCAGGATTCTGCCCGATAAAGCAAGACAGGTTGAATGAGAGTCTGGTACAGCTAGACTTTTGTTAATCGAGAGAGGGCTTTATCTCTAAAGTGCTTGGTTAGCCCAAAATAACATATTGTTACGAATTTCCTTATTCGTCCTTTTTGCGTTGTGTTATTCCCAATAATAAAACAAGGTTCGTTTTAAATTACGATAATTACAACGGTTTCACTTCCTTTTATTTTACTTATATAGTACAACAGTTTACTTTATTTACACCACTTTAATAAGTCTTATATTTTACTATCAATTCGCGTTGCTCACTTTACGGGGTTTAATCACAAAATGAAATCTCCACTCCAAAGACCTCCGCTATTTATACCAACTCACCATACTCAAATGAAGGTATATCTAGCGAATTCAAGAACCTTCTAGAATCTGGATGTTGTTGTTGTTGCTTATCTTTGTAGAACAATCTCGAATGGTGGAGAGTTATCTTTACTGAGGTGAATTCATGCTACTGGTTTATCGAGCTGGTACGTTGTTACAATGCATACTTTCAGGCGCAGCACTAACCGCCTGTTATTTACATACTGTTAGTAGAGTCATTAACAGTAAGCAAAAGCTTTTACTTATTCGTAACACTGCCCCCCACTTAAGCCTGTTCGTCCCGAGCAGGCTCAACCCTCCGTTTTCCATACAGAGCTAGTCTTTCCAAATGCACGACTTTCATTTTAGCTCTTGGTCTTTGGCTTTTCTGGATTCTATAAACCACGTCATTTATTCGTTTGACAACCTTGTAAGGGCCTTCCCAGTGAGTCCGAAGTTTTGGAGATAAACCCTTCTTGCGCTGTGGGTTGAACAGTAAAACTAGCTGGCCTTCATGCAATCCTTCGGAATTTGCCGCTTGGTCGTTCCTGGCTTTCATCTTATTATTGACTAACTTCATTCTGCTGCGAACAAACTCGTGAAGTTCGCTAAGCTCTCCTGGGATACCATCATTCTAGGCAGTTGCCAAACTCCAAATTTCTAGGGAGCTTTAACTCTGTCCTGAAGACGGCACTAGCTGGTGTTCGGGCAGTGGTATCCTGGGTGGCCGACCGGTATGCTAGAAGGAATTTTGGTATGCGTTCGTCCCAGAATTTTCTATCCCTACTGACGATCTTGCTCAAATATTCTTCAAGAGCCTGATTAAATTTCTCTACCTTACCGTCAGTCCGAGGGCGTACTGATGTCTTTCTTATACCGCGAATTCCATTCCTCTCGCATATTTCTTTCAAGATCGCAGACTCAAAATTCCTACCCTGCTCCGAATGCAGTTCTAAAGGGACACCAAAACGACTTATCCAGTTGTTCACGATAGCTTTGCTTATTGTTTTCGCTTCTTTATTTGGAATAGCGTACACCTCGGGCCATTTACTGAAGTAGTCCATAACGACTAGGGCATATTGGTTCCCAGAGCTACTTGTTGGATATGGACCAGCCACACTCATGGATATTCGCTCGAAGGGAGCACTTGGGCTCTCCTGATGTCTCTGTTCGCAACTCCTCCGCGTAGGTCCTTTAGTTGTCAAGCACTGGGTGCAGACTGCAATCCACTCGGATACAGCTTTTTGACGACCAACCCAATAGAAACGTTCCCTTAGTTTCTCCATAGTTTTGCCTTTTCCGAGGTGCCTACCACTCGGACCATTATGAGATTCTGCAATTATCTCTTTCACTTTCAAGGCAGGTACCACAATTAGATTTTTCTCCGTTTTTCCATCTTCACTTTCCCATACACGGTATAGACAGCCATCTAGCAATCTCAGGCATTCCACTGGGCCCAATATGATTTTAAAACGGGGCTTTCTGAAGCGATTTCATTCCGCGTTAATTGTCTCCCCTCTTCCTTTGCCAAAATAATTTTTGCCAATACTGGATCACTTCTCTGTGCCGTGAACCACTCGTCGTCCGATACAATTCTCAGGGATCGTACGTCAATAATTTGCTATTTTATCTCAGCCTTAGAATTCTGCGTACGCTCGATTACATGTGGACGGTCATTTACTCGTCCGGTATCGGCTGTTATCGCTGGAGATCTTCAGCGTTTTCTCAGGTCTCTACAGTCCCGCCCTATATGGCCACGTTCGCCATGCTTGTCACCTTTCAATTTTGTTGCTTGCCGTAGCGCTTTCGTGAGAATCCGAATCTCTTCTTTCAGTTCGCTATCGGCGCCTTTCAAATCTTTTGATTTGCCTTCCGTTTCTACCCTTCGCACTTGATGTCTCTGTTGACTGGAAACAACCCTTGCCGTCTCATTCGCCAAAGCAAATGAAACTGTTTCCACAAATGTAGCTTTTTGTGAGGCACACACCGCATATCTAACGTCAGAATCGTTAATGCCCCTAACAAATGCCTCTATCTTAAATTGCTCTAAGAAAGTTTGGGGTTCTCTAGGATATGCCATCAACACCAAGCGTTCCACATCGGTTGCGAAGTCCTGAAGTGTTTCATTATGCTTTTGCACTCGGCCTCTTAGTTCCATGCGATATAAATCCTTCTTGTGATCGCCACCATACTTGCGTTGTAACGCAGCCAGTATATCCTCGTAGTTGTTTCTGGCACTGACGGGAATGCTCTGAAGGACTTCTGCTGCGTTGCCTTTCAGTGCTAAAATTAGCTCTACTGCTTTGTTGTTGCTGTTCCACAAGTTCTTAATTGCGACCATTTCGAATTGGAATTTGAAAACGTCGAATGGTGTAGAGCCATCGAAACTGGGAGCTTTCAATCTACTAGAGCCTTCAGAAAATACTCGCACTGGACTCTCTTGCAACTGAAGTTCACTCATTCTCCTTTGCAATTCACTTACATCATTTTCGATTTTCTCAAACTTATTCTCGACTTGCTCAATCTTCTGCTCAACTTCTTCGAACTTCTGTTTGACGTTTTCGAATTTCTCATTAACATGTGTTTCCATGTTGTTCATAACTTCCGAAATTTGTTGAAAGTTGTCATTTGTGGCGTTAGATGTCTCCTGCATTATTCTTGAATTTTCACCAAATTTCTTTTCAAGTTTTTCATCCATAATTCTAGAATTTTCGTCCAATTTGGCCATCATGGCAGCAAACATTGTAGAAACATCTACATTACCACTAGCTTCTTTTGCACAAACCTCCATTTCGTCTTTGCACTCGAACTGATATGTGTCAATGTCGATCTTTCGGCGTTTAAATTCTTCTATTAATCGCCTCTGCAGCTCTACCTTATTACCAGCTGTCGGTTGATCCAATTTACTCAACTCCTTTTTTAGTTGTTCAACTTTGAGTTCTTCAAACTTCATCGTTGTCCTTAATTCGCAATTTCACTTCTGACACCAATGTTACGAATTTCCTTATTCGTCCTTTTTGCGTTGTGTTATTCCCAATAATAAAACAAGGTTCGTTTTAAATTACGATAATTACAACGGTTTCACTTCCTTTTATTTTACTTATATAGTACAACAGTTTACTTTATTTACACCACTTTAATAAGTCTTATATTTTACTATCAATTCGCGTTGCTCACTTTACGGGGTTTAATCACAAAATGAAATCTCCACTCCAAAGACCTCCGCTATTTATACCAACTCACCATACTCAAATGAAGGTATATCTAGCGAATTCAAGAACCTTCTAGAATCTGGATGTTGTTGTTGTTGCTTATCTTTGTAGAACAATCTCGAATGGTGGAGAGTTATCTTTACTGAGGTGAATTCATGCTACTGGTTTATCGAGCTGGTACGTTGTTACAATGCATACTTTCAGGCGCAGCACTAACCGCCTGTTATTTACATACTGTTAGTAGAGTCATTAACAGTAAGCAAAAGCTTTTACTTATTCGTAACACTGCCCCCCACTTAAGCCTGTTCGTCCCGAGCAGGCTCAACCCTCCGTTTTCCATACAGAGCTAGTCTTTCCAAATGCACGACTTTCATTTTAGCTCTTGGTCTTTGGCTTTTCTGGATTCTATAAACCACGTCATTTATTCGTTTGACAACCTTGTAAGGGCCTTCCCAGTGAGTCCGAAGTTTTGGAGATAAACCCTTCTTGCGCTGTGGGTTGAACAGTAAAACTAGCTGGCCTTCATGCAATCCTTCGGAATTTGCCGCTTGGTCGTTCCTGGCTTTCATCTTATTATTGACTAACTTCATTCTGCTGCGAACAAACTCGTGAAGTTCGCTAAGCTCTCCTGGGATACCATCATTCTAGGCAGTTGCCAAACTCCAAATTTCTAGGGAGCTTTAACTCTGTCCTGAAGACGGCACTAGCTGGTGTTCGGGCAGTGGTATCCTGGGTGGCCGACCGGTATGCTAGAAGGAATTTTGGTATGCGTTCGTCCCAGAATTTTCTATCCCTACTGACGATCTTGCTCAAATATTCTTCAAGAGCCTGATTAAATTTCTCTACCTTACCGTCAGTCCGAGGGCGTACTGATGTCTTTCTTATACCGCGAATTCCATTCCTCTCGCATATTTCTTTCAAGATCGCAGACTCAAAATTCCTACCCTGCTCCGAATGCAGTTCTAAAGGGACACCAAAACGACTTATCCAGTTGTTCACGATAGCTTTGCTTATTGTTTTCGCTTCTTTATTTGGAATAGCGTACACCTCGGGCCATTTACTGAAGTAGTCCATAACGACTAGGGCATATTGGTTCCCAGAGCTACTTGTTGGATATGGACCAGCCACACTCATGGATATTCGCTCGAAGGGAGCACTTGGGCTCTCCTGATGTCTCTGTTCGCAACTCCTCCGCGTAGGTCCTTTAGTTGTCAAGCACTGGGTGCAGACTGCAATCCACTCGGATACAGCTTTTTGACGACCAACCCAATAGAAACGTTCCCTTAGTTTCTCCATAGTTTTGCCTTTTCCGAGGTGCCTACCACTCGGACCATTATGAGATTCTGCAATTATCTCTTTCACTTTCAAGGCAGGTACCACAATTAGATTTTTCTCCGTTTTTCCATCTTCACTTTCCCATACACGGTATAGACAGCCATCTAGCAATCTCAGGCATTCCACTGGGCCCAATATGATTTTAAAACGGGGCTTTCTGAAGCGATTTCATTCCGCGTTAATTGTCTCCCCTCTTCCTTTGCCAAAATAATTTTTGCCAATACTGGATCACTTCTCTGTGCCGTGAACCACTCGTCGTCCGATACAATTCTCAGGGATCGTACGTCAATAATTTGCTATTTTATCTCAGCCTTAGAATTCTGCGTACGCTCGATTACATGTGGACGGTCATTTACTCGTCCGGTATCGGCTGTTATCGCTGGAGATCTTCAGCGTTTTCTCAGGTCTCTACAGTCCCGCCCTATATGGCCACGTTCGCCATGCTTGTCACCTTTCAATTTTGTTGCTTGCCGTAGCGCTTTCGTGAGAATCCGAATCTCTTCTTTCAGTTCGCTATCGGCGCCTTTCAAATCTTTTGATTTGCCTTCCGTTTCTACCCTTCGCACTTGATGTCTCTGTTGACTGGAAACAACCCTTGCCGTCTCATTCGCCAAAGCAAATGAAACTGTTTCCACAAATGTAGCTTTTTGTGAGGCACACACCGCATATCTAACGTCAGAATCGTTAATGCCCCTAACAAATGCCTCTATCTTAAATTGCTCTAAGAAAGTTTGGGGTTCTCTAGGATATGCCATCAACACCAAGCGTTCCACATCGGTTGCGAAGTCCTGAAGTGTTTCATTATGCTTTTGCACTCGGCCTCTTAGTTCCATGCGATATAAATCCTTCTTGTGATCGCCACCATACTTGCGTTGTAACGCAGCCAGTATATCCTCGTAGTTGTTTCTGGCACTGACGGGAATGCTCTGAAGGACTTCTGCTGCGTTGCCTTTCAGTGCTAAAATTAGCTCTACTGCTTTGTTGTTGCTGTTCCACAAGTTCTTAATTGCGACCATTTCGAATTGGAATTTGAAAACGTCGAATGGTGTAGAGCCATCGAAACTGGGAGCTTTCAATCTACTAGAGCCTTCAGAAAATACTCGCACTGGACTCTCTTGCAACTGAAGTTCACTCATTCTCCTTTGCAATTCACTTACATCATTTTCGATTTTCTCAAACTTATTCTCGACTTGCTCAATCTTCTGCTCAACTTCTTCGAACTTCTGTTTGACGTTTTCGAATTTCTCATTAACATGTGTTTCCATGTTGTTCATAACTTCCGAAATTTGTTGAAAGTTGTCATTTGTGGCGTTAGATGTCTCCTGCATTATTCTTGAATTTTCACCAAATTTCTTTTCAAGTTTTTCATCCATAATTCTAGAATTTTCGTCCAATTTGGCCATCATGGCAGCAAACATTGTAGAAACATCTACATTACCACTAGCTTCTTTTGCACAAACCTCCATTTCGTCTTTGCACTCGAACTGATATGTGTCAATGTCGATCTTTCGGCGTTTAAATTCTTCTATTAATCGCCTCTGCAGCTCTACCTTATTACCAGCTGTCGGTTGATCCAATTTACTCAACTCCTTTTTTAGTTGTTCAACTTTGAGTTCTTCAAACTTCATCGTTGTCCTTAATTCGCAATTTCACTTCTGACACCAATGTTACGAATTTCCTTATTCGTCCTTTTTGCGTTGTGTTATTCCCAATAATAAAACAAGGTTCGTTTTAAATTACGATAATTACAACGGTTTCACTTCCTTTTATTTTACTTATATAGTACAACAGTTTACTTTATTTACACCACTTTAATAAGTCTTATATTTTACTATCAATTCGCGTTGCTCACTTTACGGGGTTTAATCACAAACTGAACTCTCCACTCCAAAGACCTCAGCTATTTATACCAACTCACCATACTCAAATGAAGGTATATCTAGCGAATTCAAGAACCTTCTAGAATCTGGATGTTGTTGTTGTTGCTTATCTTTGTAGAACAATCTCGAATGGTGGAGAGTTATCTTTACTGAGGTGAATTCATGCTACTGGTTTATCGAGCTGGTACGTTGTTACAATGCATACTTTCAGGCGCAGCACTAACCGCCTGTTATTTACATACTGTTAGTAGAGTCATTAACAGTAAGAAAAAGCTTTTACTTATTCGTAACAATATATTCGCAAGCACAATTCTCCGCTTGATCTCAAGGCTACCAGTTTAAAACTAACTATTTCTTTATTTTTTCACCTTTCTAGACAATATGAGCGATAGTTTAGCGGATGAAACGGCAGATGTTGAAAATGCGAAAGAATCTATTGAAAATATCGATGATGAGGAACAGAAACAGGAAATACTTGAAACAAATATTACTGAAATTGCCGTGCACTCAATAGAAATCAAAAAAGATATAAAGATACAAAATGACAACGATGACCCGTTAGAAATGTTAGTATCTGAAAGCAGAGAATCTGTAGAATACCCTTCCAACACAGAGAGTAGGTTAACGGAAAGAGTAACTGAGCTTACAACATCTACAACGAAACAAGATTCGGACACTGGGAACAGAACACCGGAAATAGAGACTGAGCATACAACATCTACAGCGAAACAAGATTCGGACACTGGGAATAAAACACCCGATAGCATTCAGTCTGCTGTAGTAAACTCTAAACTGCAAACATTCGAAACTGTGAAATGCCAAGCAGAAGACCCACAGTGCTTTGAGGAATCAGTTGCTGCACAAAAGGTTACTATATCGAAAGACCAATACTCTACACAAGGTTTACCGGAAATCTCAAATTCAATTAAGTCAACGGACATAGCATCGTCTGAAGGACAGTCATCTGAAACGTCAGGTGCGTCTACTGTTCCCTCAAGCGAGCTCGATTACGCAGATCATGTAACGTACAAAGAAGATGGCAGTGCCATTTACACAGACCCTCAAACTAAATATCAATACAAATGGTGTACAGAAACCAACAACTGGACGCCATGTAAAACAGCAACAGAAAGTTCCTCTACCTCCTCTGATCCGTATGAAAACGAACACTATAAATGGTGTCAGAAAACAGAGAAATGGATACCCAAGCAGACACAGGTTACCGAAACCGAACATTACAAATGGGATGAGGATAAGAAACAGTGGATTCCAAAGATGAAGAAAGGGGCCAGCCAAGCTAAATCCTCCGAGATTGTTTACGACATAGATGAGGATGGCCAGAGAACCTACACTGATAATGATGGTACTGTGTTCTTTTGGGATGTTAACAAAAGTGCATGGTTTCCAAAAATCGATGAAGACTTTATGGCTCGTTATCAAATGAGTTATGGATTCATTGATAACACAAGTGAAGCAGAGAAAGAAAAGGAAGAGCAACAATCTATTGAAGCCAAACGTAAGCAAGAGGAGTTAGAACAACTCACTCAAGAAGCAATAACAAATGACGAAGCTTCAAAAGGCTCTGCTGAGGGTGGTGTTAAACGTAAAGCCCAACAAGAACCTCCCAGTAAGTATACGTGGTTTGGTTTATTTCTTTCTATTGTTTAACTCATAAAATGTTTTCCTTTAGAATGGTTCGAAATGGATCCTTCACGCAATACCAAAGTTTATGTTTCCAACTTACCCTTGGACATCACATTGGACGAATTCGCCGAACTCATGGGCAAATGTGGTATGATTATGCGTGATCCATTGAATCAGAAATTTAAATTGAAACTCTACACTGAAGCTGACGGCCAGATAAAGGGTGATGGTTTATGCGATTACATTAAAGTGAGTACCAGTGATTCGTTTTTTTTTTTATAATAATTTAAGTTTTTTTGTATCCATTTATTCATTGCCCAGTTTATTAAATGTCTGATTCATAAAAAATTATGCGAGGTTTAAGAGATGATTTATCATACAAAAATCGTCTCTCAAACCTTTCACTACTTTTCGTGAATAAGGCGGTTAATATATTATTAACACAACGTTGAGCAACAAACGAAAACAAAATATGAAATACAAGAACTTGTGTAAAATATCCTGAGAATTATTGTATTTTGTTGTTCGACCTTTTTGTTACCAATAAATAATCCAAATTATTCGAGCTTTAAGTCAGTTTTATTAGTAATTTTGTTCGTATTTCCTGATGTTGATACCCATAGGTGTAGCGAAATGCGAAAATGAAAAAGGAAAACAAACCTCAAGCTCGAATAATGTGGATTATTTAACTCTTGAGAATCTCAGTACGAATTTAAAAAATTACTTCGAAGCCGTACTTGGTCCCTTTACAAATATCCCAATTTAAAGGCTTTTGAATATCATAACTTTTTTTTTAACATGAATGGATATCAATACCACCATTTATTAGAATTAGTTCGTGTAGTATAAATAGGTAAATATGTAAGATAAATGACCTAATATTCGTTGTCCGTTTCCATAAACTGTGGAAATAGAAATGTGGAAATGTTTGTTTGGGAGGTTTTCTTGTAATGTAACATGTCTTTGTTTTTAATATAATATTATATTAATATATTCCGCCTAAAATTGATGAAATTAATAATGCCCATTCGAAAGTCGAGCGTCTATATTGAAAGAATGAAACTCTCTAGAATTAAATTGAATTTAAATCATTTTATTTACACGGAAAATGGATATCACACATTTGAGGTCACTGTAACGCTTTGTGATAAACAACGTTGTTTGTTTTGTTGTCCGGTGTTGTTCCGACACGCGAACACACCACGTCCAATTGTCCTTGCGAAAAGCTAGGACATTCAAGATGAAGGACACACACATGTCATGATTGAACTATGAATTGTCATGGCGAATGCGAATCGACCTGGAAACTCAATGCACTTAAACTCGAACTGCCAGTCAGTCGGTATCATCGGAATTCTTGTATGGAGAACTTCGTCGCCTTTGAACTTGCGTTTTATTATGATGGCTTGGATCACTTTGCTGATGAGTTTAAAATGTTTTTCCCAAAGAATACGATCAGTGTACTAAATAGGGGCCTACCAAAATTCGTGCAATAAAATGCACGTGTGTTCTATATTCTGAATTCTCAATCTGAAAATTTTTTTAAATACCATCTGGTAAAAGTTACATTAATTACTCATTATCATGTAACTCAAAGAAAAAATCACAATTGTTGTCGAAAGTTACGTACAGAAAAAAAACAAATAAAATCGATTTCACTTAACAAATTCCCGTTCTCAATTCAGTTTTTGTTTGATTTTGCACCGATAAAGAAATTTATACTACCAATTAAATAAATTGTAAGACCTTAATGGAATAAAACTTCATAAACAAAGTACTATATTAACTAAATACACCTCTATGGTGAACAAAATTCCCCTCAATATGTTTTCCCTTTTCCGTGAATACTGTTCGCCAAAAAATCTCTTGTTCGAAAAATGTTCTTTATCCTGAATGCATTTTCAGCCGAAATTTGTTCGCCATTTCACTTGGTTTTGTTCACTTTATTTTTGCCGGCGAACATAGTTCACATGTCTTGTAAGTGTTGATAAATAAATAAATAAAGAAAATGTTCTTCAGGGCCAGATCAGTAACAAAAATTTAAAGTGAAATACTGTGAAGCAAAATGGAGTCGAACATATCCATTGGCTGTGGCTTCGTTATGGATTCAAAGCAATTTGTGGTTGCATTTTGAAATTCTTTGGCGGCGGAACGTAACAGTGCTGGACCTCCAGTAAAAAGCGTATTCGAATATTGTAAGTCATATATTAATGTGACTATGATTTTGATTTTTGAGGATTTTTGAGAAATAAAAAAAAAACAATCTAACTTGAGGTGGTGAAAATAAAAGCAGAAAGCTGACAGCTCATGAAGAAAAGAGTTATGAGTTGATAGAAATGAAAGAGTCCATAGAGGGTGTTGAAAACTGCAGATGTTTTTGGTTGACAGTATCGTCTGGGTTTGTAAATAAAGAAAACACAAACCCTGTAGATTATGAGGACATGGTCGAGGAGTACTTAGATGGTTTCAACGAGGAGCCGCATGGTCAAATAGGAAAATGCGATGAAAACACACGTCCAGCTACACCATCGTTAAAACGGAAGTATGAGGAACTCAACGAAAAAGTTTCCACGTTGGACCTGGTGGCCAAAGAAGTTGAAGTACTGGAGAAAATGTGCATAGATGCATTTCTTAAACTTCACTTCATTGTATTCTAATAAAAGAACTTCAATTATTTTTCAGTTCCATTTATTTTACTCGACTTTGTAAAATTGATTTCGGGTTCTATCTTATTGGCATTCACTCCGCGATGGTAATTTTTAATAGCTAATCAAATTTCAAAATTTCAAGGCGAACAAATATTCCGAGTGAAATTCTTGATGCCAAATTTGTGTTCGAGGGAACAGGCAATTCCGGCGAAACAAGTATTTCACGTATTTTTTACAATAGGGGGATAATTAATTGATTTAAAGGTCATAATTCATACAAATATATATGGTGATCCAGTTAAAAATTTAGTTAACTTAGTTCGCGTTGAAATGCATATTATTTAATTGAAGTCAGTTAAAAAGTTTATCAAATATTGCACATAATTTTGAAAAATAATTTAATTGAAACACTTTATAAAATTGATTGAATTTTTGAAAACCGTATATTATCAATTTAATAGAAAATTTTTCTTTCATACATTCAGGCTTCTAATTTCATTTAAATAAATTACAAAACATTTAATTCATTGTTTACTTCGAAACTGTACTGATTTAAAAATTTCTTCTGCGTTTGTTAATCGGGGAATTGGGCGTAGATTCATTAGCGTTGGCAACCATGTATCGAACGGGAGAATAATAATAATTCGTTTTGATTCACATATATTTCGACGCTGAGAGAATAATACTACTTTGAGGTTATCGTGCTATATTTTGATAAAAGACTTGCTTAACTCAACAAGTGTTCAAATTTTTATTTGGGAAAATAATAGCACTGATTTGATTTCAATTACGACGTTGTGAAATCAAATCAGTGCTATTATTTTCTGCGTATACCTTAACTTAATTATTGCTAAGATGTATAGCTTTACGACTTGTTTCCTGATTTGTTTTTTGTAAAAAAAAAATATTTTAAATTTTTTCCCCAAAATTTTGATGAGGAAAAATGTTTGGGCAGACGCATTTTGCAGTAAATGCACGCGCATGTTTGTTTAGAGCGTAATTTGATCAATTCGGTTTCACAAATCTGATGCTTTCAAGCAAGTGTTCAGTTCATCGGCGGTCGTTGATCTATGTACTTATAAGAGACAAATTTTGGCGGAAATCACCCGCAGGAAGTATCAGAGAATATCCCATCGGTAGGTTGTTTCCTCGGAAATTGCGCAGAGTCCGGTTACGTGCTTCCAAGAGATTTGTTGTTGGCTAGTTTGCCGTCGTGCAAATAATTATTTTGCTTATTTTGAGAATTGTGGCCATACTGGACTTTTGCTTGCTTATGTTACATATTAATGGAAGCTTGAGTACTGAATGTGCTTTATATCCGCCATTGAGTAAAATTGATGCAATTCCCAATAATGCCTCTGCCAATGTAATCCCATTCTGCATTCGAACGGACGCCAATATCAAATCGAAAATTCGTCATAATATTGATCTGCCACTTCGTCGGTACTATTTACATATCAATATTCAACCATCTGGCTCCAAACCTCTTTTGCCTCGGCCCTCCGTTCTCCGGCCACAAATCGTAAATCATAAATCTAAAATCCGGCTTCAAATTGATCATTGAGGACAGTCAGTACTATATATGTATGTATCAATTTTCAGTCTTCTATCTGTAAAAGCACTTTTGACACGACTTGTGGCCAAAATCAAAAATCTGAAATACGGCTTTAAATTAATCTTCCCAGACGTCAGTAATATATATGTAGTAATTTATATCCTACCAGCTCTAAAAACACTTTAACCACGCCCCCTCCGCCCTCAAACCGACAATTTAAAATTTTAAATTAAATTGATCTTCTTTGTCGGCAGCACATATGTGTACCAATTTCCAGCCTTCTAGCTCTAAAAATTTGCAAATTTCGACTCCTTTGTGTGCTTACCTCTTTCAATACGAATCCAACAACTGTATTGACTAATATTCGACAAAAATTACAGGCGCCTACACTTAACAATCTCTGAGAAAACGTCCTGTCTAACGCCCAACGGTGTCCCAACGTATACGGGGTTCCTCAAATAATTCTCAGGCTTCTATCTCTAAAAACACCGGCTCAAAATGGATCTTGCCGTCGTCATTAGTATATAGGTACCACTATTTAGCCCTCTATCAATATAAAACACTTTTGCCACTCTTCTCCGTCCAAAATCCGAAAATCTGAAATCAAGCTTCAAATTGATCTTCCCCGTCGTCAGTAGTGTATACCAAATTTCAGACTTGTACCTCTTAAAAACACATTTGCCTCTCCACTCTGCCCACAAACAGAACTAAAATCGGTCTTGCAATCGATCTTCCCGGTCGTTAGTAGTATACATGTAGCCAACACGTTTGCCACGTCCCCCGCCAAGAAACATAAAAACTAAAATACAGCTTAAAATATCTCTACCAAGCCGGTAGTAGTATACAGGGTGATTCAAGAAGTTCCGGACAAATTTCTCCAGCGTATTCCTTGGCTCATTTCATGAAGAAAAGTCCACTAGGACCATGTCCGAAAATGCAAAGGTGCGAAATGGCAGCGGGTTCAAAATTTTCGGATAGTGGTCGGATTTTTGGTTTTTGGGCTTGTTGGAAAGGTCTTTAATGTCTTTACTCAATTAGACTTTGAGTGAATAATTCCAATTTTTACTCATTTAAAACCATAGAACTTACCAAAGAATAGGGTTTGCAGTCGTGTCTAACATATACCGTCGTGTTTATATTGATATATTTACGATATAACTCTAAAAATAAATAAACTGATTGTTGAATTTCTTAAATCTATGGCTCTGGCAACTTTGGTTTTTCGAAAATCCAATACTCAGCTGATTTGCATAAAATGGTATAAATGTGGAATGAAAACAGAATGGGAAAATCAACATTTTTCGATAATTTTGTTTAATAACTTTCTGCGAATAAATGCTTGAGAAAATTTTACTTTTGATCATCCAAGTTAAGAAAAAACATACTCGGCTTTCATTCTGTAATGTTCTTTTTTAGGTAATTTTCATTTCTGATACAGAAAATGTTATTTACTTTTTACTTTGACAACATCATTTGATTGTGAAACATTTTCACAAAATGCCTTGTGAAAATAACGTCAAGAACACAATTTTTGTGAAAAATTTTCACTTTCACAAAATTTCGGAATGGACGTATATTGATGATAGAGTATGGTAATTAAACGAGTTCTCAGCATGCCTATATCAAGGGCAGGTCAACTGAGACGGCTCTCCACTCTATAGACCGCATAATAGAGAACTCTCTTGAGAATAAGGTCTTCGCTCTAGGGACCTTCCTGGACATCGAGGGAGCCTTCAATAACATTCAACTTTCGGCGATTCTGAGGTCGTTACAGAATCTTGGAGTCGACAACTTAGTGACACGCCTAATTGGAAGCTTCTGGTGGATAGATCCGTTAAAGCTGAATGGTGTGGGTGGTGTTACAATTGATAGGAACGTTAAGAGGGGGACACCGCAGGGGGAGTTCTGTCTCCACTATTATGGTTAACTTTTGTCAATGAACTGCTTCTTGAATTGGACAGAGCCGAATGACATGTCTTTGCCTATGCCGATGATATGCTATCATCTGTACAGGTAGAAACTTCAATTTATTTAGCATTCGTACAACCAGCCTACTAGTCTGAATTCGAACTGGACCGCTAACAACGGACTATCACTTAACCCACTTAAAACCGAGCTTATCTTGTTCTCTCGGAATTATAAAATTCCCGCATTTGAACTGCAGTCAGTTAATGGGGTGCAATTACAGTTGACGGAAAAGGTCAAGTATCTGGGGATAATTCTCGACAGAAAACTGTCTTGGAAACCGAATGTGGAGGAGAGGGTGAAAAAGGCGTCTGTTGCTCTTTACTGTTGTAAAGGGGTGATAGGAAAGCGCTGGGGCTGTCTCCCAAGATCACCATGTGGATTTATACTGCAATAGTCAGACAAATACTTCTCTACGGTATCGTAGTCTGGTGGAGATCACTCCAAAAGAAATATTCCTTGATGAAAATTCAAAGATCAGCACTGATTAGCGTTAGTGGGGCAATAGGCACGACGTTAGGTACTGCACTTAGTGCTATCCTGAACATCTGTACTCCTGATATCATGGCCGAATCGGCAGCCGCTACATCAATGGTGAGAATCAGAGATTGTGGCATTTTGATATCGGGGCATTCCGGGCACACTGAATTACTACACCGGCTCAACTCTATTCCCGTAAAAACGGACTACTGAATCCCCTACCTTCTACCAGCGAAAAATCTAAGGACTTCTATTCCGAACAGGAATACCAGGGAAAAGTCACTGGAAGGGGATACCAGTAGTATCAGATTTTTCACGGATGGATCAAAGTTGGACGAGCAAGTAGGCTATTGGGTCCATTCACCGGACCTAAATGTAAATATCCCCTTCGAGCTGCCTGATCACTGTAGTGTATTTGAGGCGGAAATTGCCGCCATACTGGAGGTTTCTGAACTACTGAAAAGACATGTTTGCTACGTCCCTGACGGTGAAAGAATGCCACTCATCACTTAGGGTGATGGCAGAGTGTTTGACATCAGGCTCATCTGGGTACCGGGACACAGCGACATTCCAGGCAATTGCGTAGCGGATGCGTTAGCTAAACAGGGCACTACGGCACAGGTTCTTCCGGTAAAAGAAGGTGTTAGTATGCCAATCTCTACCTGCCGTTTGCAGATCAGGCAGTGGGCTGATAATATGTTCAAGGACAAGTGCAGACTTACTTCAACTTGCAAACAACCCAGGGTCCTCTGGCCACAGGTGGACAGGAAGAGGACTAGGCAACTACTTAACTTGCCGAGAGGCAGGTTATCCACAATGATAGGAACACTTACGGGACATTGTCTTGTAGGAAAACACTCCCTAAGATTGGGACATACAAACTCTACTCTCTGTAGATGATTCATGGAAGAGGACGAAGAAACGACGAAACACCTTCTCTTGGATTGCCCTGCTCTGGCAGGACTGAGAAGTAGGATATTCGGAACACATCTGGTTAGTACCGTAGCCCTACAGGATATTCCTGTAGGTCTTATAGTCAAATTTATTGAAAGTGCAAATTGGCTGGACGACTAGTCAATAGTTGCTATGGAGGAAACTGCAGGTATCACAATGGGCTTATTTAGCCCAAGTGTGCTTGACAGCGTGCTGTCTTGCAGCCTTTTCAACCAACCAACCAACCATGGTAATTAATGATAATTTTTAACCACATTGAGTTGCCACAAAATTATGATTCGCAAGTTCGATTGAAAATTTTATTAGAATTCAATCCCGTTGCGCCAGAGTTTAAACTGCTTACCTTTCGTTTTTTAAAAACAACTTTTTGGAAATGCAACATTTGGTAATTTTAAATGACTGCCAACCACAAACCAAATGCCGGAGCTGTATTTTATATATACGCCTGTTCCAGATTAGACAGTTTCTTCCCAACTTTCGTATATAAAATTTGTGGTTTAAGAACGTTTTTGAAACTACGCCTTCTAAATCATTTGCTCTCTTCGAGAGATTTTCTTTCACATTTTTAAATAATAAAAATGGTTTATCTTTTTTCGTTTTCTCTTTATTGTTTATCGTTTTTTTTTATATGTTACTTATTTTTTATATTATTTTAAAATTAATTTTATTTGACTATTTCGATATTATTATTATATTGTATTGTTTTTCATTAAGGTTAGTGTAGATTTTTTGCATTTTATTTCATTTGAATTAAAACAATAGTGATCATTGAATTAACATTAAATACATAATCATATTATAGGCTGTTTCTTTTGCATATTGTGTAGAAAAATTAAGGCCAAACATTAAAATATAATATTTAAATAAAAAAATATAATAACTTACATCTTGAGGTAATTAAAAATCGTTATACTTTATTTTAAATAATAAGAAAACATCATTTAAAGCTTAAATTTAACAGTAACTCTCTGGTTTTTCATTAAATACACATTTCAAAATATTTATATAAAAATTGGGATTTTACTTGCATGGGTTAAAACAAATTCATAAAAAAGTTTAGTAGTTAAAATAATTAAGATTAGACTGTTTAACAATTACATTTTATATATAAAAAATTGATTTGTGCAGTTGGTTGGTTTTCTTTTGGACTTAAAATTAGTGATTTTTATGGCTACTTCAGAGTTACTTAGACTTTTTGTTGTTAGCAGTGCCTTTTAGGAAAAGAAATTATAAAATCCTTAGAGCCTTTTTTAACGTTTTAATATTGGTTTCAGTTTTAGCTTCATTTTTTTAATAACAAAAGTTGTACTGCAATGGAGCCGTCTATTTGCTTGGATTTGGTTCAAAGCATTCAGAATTATGTTAAGGTGGAAAGACTCGAGGTACGATTTTCACTTGAAACTTTCATACCAATACTTTTCTTCAAAATCATCGGTTTCAATTCAGAATTAAATCAGCAATTTAAACGGGGTCCAAGTTCTTTGTTGTGAGGACAAGTAAATGATAAAAGTAGACGAGTTTAACTCTCAATTAAAAATGGAAATATACAATTGTAAGGAGAAAGGAACTCGAAAATCGTAGTGCCCATGGTTTGGGCAAAATTCTTAACATCGACTTAGAAAATATTTTATTATGAACTTTAGCGGTGATATGCTCATACAAGTTCAAAGGTTAGCAATCACAAAATTACCTTGTTTTTAGAACTATGTGTATATGACTTTATTTCAGAGGTTCCTTCTTTCATAGTCTTGTTCAGGGATATTAGTTATTGGTGTATAATTCCAATAAAAATTCTCTCCTTCGAGCATTTTGATAACAGCTGTCAGGCCTGCATAAAAGAGTTTGGAAAACGGAGCGTACACTTGACTCTTTGCCACCTTAATCATATAAATCTAGCAGCTATGAGGAAAGAGAGTACGTTTTAAACTATTTAAAATTGTGCATTTTATGTTTTTGTTTCTGGGGTTTTTTTTTTTCATTCGTTAACGATATGTATATTTACAATTACATGTGTTAATTAAAATATTTTTTCTTTTTGGAAATATTTACTCACATTGTATTTTGGCATTTGCATTTTTTGATTGTTTCCTTTCCATCTGGTTTCGATTTCGAAATTTGAAACTCAACCCGAATAACGTTACAATGTATGACAACTCGCAATTTCTGGTTAATATGTTCTTACTGCTTTTGACAGCTGTCATGCATGCACTGTCGCACATTCGGATAAGCTTTTAAGTGCTAAGGATAAAAGTTACAACTTCATATTCAGCTTGACAATTTGTTAATACTATAGTAGTGCACTTAAAATATAGAATATAGGGGAGGAGGAGGAAGAGGAACAGGGGAAGTTTTTGATAAATAATTCTAACAAACCAAATATGTATCGTATTCAATCCAATTCGTTTGAGTATATTCGCCCTTGGTTTTGGAACTTTCAATTTAAATCCTCCCACTTAAAATTTATTTTGAACAAAACTAAAATGTAAGAAATAATAATGCTCTCTTATATTAGCGACAAGAGAAAACACATTGGCCCTTTCGCTTGTTAAACGACGATTTCGAGAGAGTGGTGGAGGAAGAGAGAGAAATTATCGTAAGCTTAAATAAGATTTTCGCCGCCATTCGTTCTTTAAGCCGCATTATTTGCATTTTGCCTTGCCTGTTGCTCTCTTAGTAGTTTTTCCTTTTTCCTTTGTCGACGTTTTTCCAGGAACTCTGCTCGCAGTTCCGGTGACAGAGAAGCCAAACGATTTTTGACATTGTTTGCAATGGCATTTTTGGATTCCTCGTGACGAGCTTCCTCTATGCGCTTGGCGTTTTCCAATTTGTTGAGGCGCTCTTTTTCTTCTTGTTCATCTATGCGTTTTCTTTCCTCATCCTTGGCTCGAGCCTCTTCTTCAGCTCTTCTAGATTCCTGCTCATGTTGTTGTCTGCGTTGTTTTTCAGCCTCTTCCAATTCTTGTTTGATGCGAGTCTCTTCTTCTGCGATGCGTCTTTGTTCTTCCTCCAAACGTTGAATGTCTTCTTCGCGTTTACGTTGTATTTCAGCCCGCTTTCTTTGTTCGTCTTTGAGGCGTTCAAGTTCTTGTTCTTCCACACGTCTCTCTTCTTCCAGCCGTGTTAACCGTAGACGCTCTTCTTCTTCATCGAGTTGTTTCTTTAACACAGCCTGTCGTCGTTTTTCCTCCTCTTCCATTTGGCGCCTGTTCTCTTCATCGTGCAAACGTTTGCGTTCTTGCTCTTCGGCTAACTGTCTGGTTCGTTCATCTTCGGCATGCTTAAGAAGTTCTTCGTATTCTTTGCGTTTTTTTGCTTCCATTTGTTGGCGTTCTTCCTCTTGTTTGCGTTGTTCTTGCATTTGACGTTCGGTTTCTTGTCTTCGAATTTCCTCCTTCTTGGCTCTTTCTTGTTGATCTTGCTCACGAATTTTTGCAAAATATGCTTGTCTTCTGTTCTCCTCCTCTTCATCTTCTATGCGTTTCCTTTCTTCCGATTCCTTTTGCTTTTTCAATTCTTCTATTTCCTGCAACTTGTACTGTTGTTGTTGCGCCTGCAGTTGTTGTTCGCGTTGTTGTCTTTCCAAAGCTTCTTGTTGTTTTTGTCTTTGCTCTCTTAGAAGAGCGGCTTCGTTGTCTTTTTGACGGATTTCATCCAACTCTCTTTGTTGCTGTTGTTGTTGCTGCTGTAATTGTCTTTGTCTCAATTTCTCTTCCCGCATGTGGCGTTTTTCTTGTTCTCTTTGTTCTCGTTGCCGGCGTATGCGCTCTTGTTTCTCACGGCGCATCTTCTCTTGGCGTTCCTTCTTGCGTTGCAAACGCCTGAGTTCCTTCTCACGTTGTCGTTGAAGTTTACGATCCATGGTGGTGCGTCTGCGGGAATTTGGCCTTCTCTGTCCATTTTCGGGCACTGGAGTGATAGCCTCTTGGGGAGCTACAATTTCGTTGTCGTTGGTATTTATAGTGGATGAATAAGGAGTGGTCGTACGGAATCGTGGATGTCTCGTAGGGTTGTAGTGTTGTTGTATATCGTTTGGATGTGTGCTTGGCTGATGTTGTTGTGGAGAATAGTAGACGTCGTTTTCACCGTTTTGAGGCTGTGTTGGGTGTTGGGGGCGTGGACGACGGCGACGATTATGCCCCGGACGTGTGGGAACTACCATTTCTTCGTTGCTGCCAGCTGCTATTACGCGTCGATTGTATCTGAAACAGAAATTCATATTATGAAAAATATTTTTGTATGGGACGTATATAAAGGATGTTATCACGGAGGGCTAAGAAAAATACGGCTTCGGGACCTTTTCAACCGAACTTCCGCACCTAACCTACGATTTAACTAAATTACTTAAGTTTAAAGTTTGGTTTGGAATTGTATAATCTAATAACAGGGATCGGTCTTTCGCCACCGAGTAAAGATTCGGTGAGGCTCTGTAAGATATCTTTCTGGGAGGAATCGTAGTAAATACCAAGTCTTATGTATACACCGAAAAACTTGCTGGGGGCAGGAACCATGTATATGTTTACAAGTATTGTTTTCAAGAATTGAAGAACTGCTGTTACTTATTTCTTTGTTGTCTGTCAGACTTTTGTTTTCAGCAGTTTTCAACAATCCACACACATTTTGGTCACAAACACATTATAACCTATTAATAATTGTGTCTCAAACATGTAATATAGAATAGCAAACACAATGTGTTTGGACACAAGTATACAATATTTGCGACAAGCTACAAACACTTTATATTTGCATCCAAACAACAACAAGAATACAGTAGCTGGCATAATTTACCAGATATTTTTCTGGGCTGTCTAATTTACTGGGGCATGAATTTGTAGGTGAAGTCTTAAGTGTTGCGGGAAATGTCATCTTTTATCATCCGCATCATGATTGAGTCACAACACTTTATCTTTTCAAGTTACAACATCCACATTAATTTAAAAAAATAAATATATCGTTTAAAGGTGGAATCTGTAGACCTGGCTTTAAAAATCCTTGACGAATACTACCTAAGAGGCAATAAGATACGTGTTCAGCGAGCCCAATTCCAAATGAGAGGTGAATATAATCCTGCCCTTAAGCCAAAACGGAAAAAGAAGGACAAAGAGAAGTTGGCAAAAATCAAAGAAAAGTAAGTGGACATTAGTCCGATTCATAGCCAAAATAAAACATGTTTTTCCTTTTTTAATATCCTTCATTGAAGACTTTTCGACTGGCGCCCAGAGAAAATGCGTGGCGAAAGATCTAAACACGAGAAGACGGTTATTATTAAAAATCTATTTCAACCGGAACTGTTCGAGAAGGAGGTTCAACTTATATTGGACTATCAAAATGATCTGAGAGAGGAGTGCAGTAAATGTGGTACCGTGAAGAAAGTGGTTATTTACGATGTAAGTAAGAAATGGGTAACAACTGTGACCACGGTGTGAAATTCAAGAGGTGGTATGTGCTCTTTTTATTTCCTGCAGCGCCATTCGGAGGGAGTAGCCCAGATTAATATGACCTCACCCGAGGAAGCTGATCTGGTGATACAAATGATGCAGGGACGATACTTTGGTAAACGCCAATTAACAGCCGAACATTGGGATGGTAAAACAAACTACAAGTAAGCTCAAGTCCTAAGATCACTTGGAATTTTGTAACCAAAAGTGATATGCCGAACTCATAAAAATACATTTTCAGAATTGAAGAAACCGAGGAAGAAGTTCAAAAACGTCTTAAAAAGTGGGATCAGTATTTGGAATGAACAGAGTCTGCTGAAGCAAACGAAAGTACCAGCGATTAAGAATAATGAAGAAGGGGAACAAGTTATTCAAGATTGTGAAGAATCGCTTGAATGAAATATTTGTATTGTAAATGTTGAAATTTTTCTATCGCAGTGAACAGTTTGCAACTGCTATTATTTAAATTGTCCCGTGTTAAAGAGAATACACAAATTGTAGAATAAAGAAAATTTCATATAGAGTTTAATTTCAAAACCAGAAACATTTTATTTTTTTTTACCGCGGAAGTGACAAAGAATAGGTTGAAATTTCATTTAGTTAGATCCTAGCAAAATGGTTCCAGAGTTGACAATTGATTCTTATTTATATGAATCATAATGCCTCCCTAATACAAGGTGTATACCTTGTGTATACCTTGTTGGCAGCCCCAGCACTAGGATCCGATGCGCTGGTCTAATGAATTTGCTTAAATTGCAAAAATTACAGAAACAGAAATTTTACAGAAATTCAGAGAAAAAACAAAAACATAAAAAAAACCATAACGACATTGGCTTTGAACAGCGGTTTTTGATTGGTATATGTAATCTAAGAACTCTATCCGAAAAATCGACAGACGATGTCGACAAGATGTTTCTGGGTTCCTTGCTGAACGACAAAATTGGACGTGGTGCTGATATTGATAGCGACCACCAACTCTTAGTGGGTACCTTCCGTCTCCGTCCAGCGACGGTCACCGGTATTAGAGGCAAAATCGTAAAATACCCATCCCATCCATAACAATGATGTACGATCAAACTCTACGCTCCAATTTGGCACAGGACAGTCAAAATATGTGGTCAGGCATTGTTCGAATTCTGAAGGACACAACTAAGGAGATCCTGGCGAGAAAAGATTTGTGAATAAACCATGGATTAGTGCAGATCGAAATTCAGAATTGTGATCGCCTGCACAATATTTGTATACGACCCAAGATACCAACGTTACAAATCAGACTATCGGCATTCAGCACGTAGAGTGGGTTACATGGTCCATTCAGATTACGGCAATTATCTGAAAAATATAGCGCAGGAAACCGAAAATGCTGCGATACAGGTAACCTCCGTATTGTGTACTCTTCATAAAAAACCTGAGTGGCAACAACATCAGGAGTACTGTATCATTAAAGCTAATGATGTCAAGGATATATCATCACTAGATCAGCAAGTGTAGCGATGGCGTCTATTGTTGACGACACAATCTATACTTCCGGATGATGAAGGTCAGTATACCCCGCAACCCGAGAAGAGATATTTTCACTGAACCTCCGTCGCAAACCGAGATCGAGGCGGCACTGGATAAAATATAGGATCACAAATCTTCTGGTCCTGATAATATTCCTGCGGATCTGTTGAAATATGTTTCATCAGCGTTAGCAGATATAATTACGCCGGTCATCAGAAGTGCATGGATAGACAACAAAATCACTTCGAAGTGAAAAGAGGGCGTGGTTATCACTATCTCGAAAAAGGTAATCTAATGGAATAATCAAAGTAATGGCGACACTTATTCTTCAGCTGATATCGCCGGTGGTGGAGCAAATTGTGCGTAAGGAGCAGGCGAACAGTTCCGGGCTGGGCGTTTCTGTGCCGACCACGTGAATACATATACACTCCGTATAATCATATAACAGGCAGTTGAACTATACTAGTCTCTGTATCTACTTTTCGTAGACTTCGAACAAGCGTTTGATTGGGTACACCACAACTCAAAATACCGGACAAGATAGTGTCCATGATCCGTGAACTGTACAGAGATGCAGCGTATAAAGTTAGTTTTAATGAGAAGGAAAGTCAACCTGCTGAAGTTAGACAAAGATGTCTTTTGTCCCCCACATTATTGTATCTGCTTATGGATGAGGCATTCAGTGGAGTATGTATGAGTATGAACATCTACATGATACCGAATACGCAGATGACATATGTATGTATGTCTCATGGCCCACAAATGTGATGATCCGACATGTAAAAGGATTGAGAATAAATATAAAGAAGCCAAAGCTAATGCGTATTCAAACCTAACTGAATACTCCACTAACTGTTGATGGTTCGTTAAATGTAGACGTGGATTCGGTCAACTATTTAGGATGTAAGATTACCAAGGATGGTGGCTCTGCGGCGGATATAGGTGATAGTATAAATAAGGCCCGTGATGCATTTCTAAACCTGCGCAAAATCTGGCGTAATAAGAGAATATCTGAATAGACGAAACTGCGAATATTCAATTGCAGAGTGAAGTCTGTACTGTTGTACGGTTGTACTTCGTGGAGCTTGACGAAGCTGACAATTAAGAAGGTCCAAACGTTTGTCAATCGTTGTCTGAGACAAATTCTCCGTATCTACTGGCCCATGGCAACGTGTATACAACAGTCTTATTGAATTGGATATGCGCAAAAGAGAATGGACTTGGATCGGACATACATATATCGAAGGCCAGGAATACTACCAAATGATTGGAAGCGGTGCCTGGAGAAGGAATACAAACAAACTCGTCTATCTTGGAACCAACATAAATCACTTACCAGAGACAGAAATCGATTGAGAGAATTCGTTGACGCCCTATGTTCTTCATGAACCACGTCAATTTAAACTTTGTAATGTCATATTGTTTTATAGTTTTATATTCTGTTTAAATAAATAACGAACATATACATATGTATGTATATATCATAGAGTAATGTCATATACAGTTGTCATTCTTCTCATTTGACATTTCCTTTCACAATTCGTGGTGCGGTCGGCGCGCTAGAGAGTTATTTGACGTAAATTGACTTCACCAGGTGGAATTACAAAAATTTTTGACTCAAATTGTTCATGTCGTTTTGTTGAAAAACTCAAATTTAAACGTATTTTGGAGATTTTATTATTATATATTTGTGGTGTATTTACACAAAAATTTTAACGCACAAAACGAAATGCCGTTTCTGATTTATTCTTGGTTGGTTTGAACCATTGCCTCTATCTGGTATTATTAAAGCAATACTTTCCAACATCCAACCGCCCATCTGCAACACACCAGATGTCATCAATTTACAGAGAGAGTTGGCTACTCTATACAGCATTACTCTATGGTATATACATACATATGAATCATAAGTAGTTGCACCCAAAATAATTATGTGGTAATTTTGCTTATAAACAACTTATATTATCAGCCATTGGCATGAATAATATAATGTTTGCTTTATTTCAACTATAATTATATCTGTGGTCACAAAAAATAACAGCCTAAGTCGATTCTAACATTTTTCAGGGAGAGCAGTTTAAAGTTTAATATCTTTACTGGAAATCAGGAGACGGAGTTTTTGTGATAACTTTGTTACAGATAACAAGGAAACGAATTCTTTTACTTACTTCTTAACAAAAAAAGAGTTGCTTATTTGAGCACGGTGACTTCTCAAATTTTTTTTTTAATTTTGTCCTAACTCGAGTTAGGCTGTTATTGTTTTTGACCACATATATGTATTTTAAATTTTTTGAATTTCTAATAAAAACAATTCACCGATACCAGCAAAGGTAACGCAAAAACTATTATTTTATTCTGTGTATAAAAAAATGGTTTCTCATTACATCTCATGAAGGGATTGGGGTGAGTTTCTCACAACCAGTGAGCTGTGCGCTTTCTAGTTTTACACTCAGTGATTGGGACCTACAGTTTTACAGCGGTTCCGAACGGTATTTCGAAAAGCTTTTTCAGGGTTAACTACTCGATAATGTCGCCATCACTACGCGTGGTAACCGTCGTCGAGAGAAATGTAAGGTGGCCAGAGCAGGCATCGAACCCACGTTCTTAGGTACACGAGCCGCTTATACTAACAACTGCACCACCGACGGCCATAGTAAATAACTAACTATAAAAATAGTAACTCATTGAACATTTTCTTTTATTAATTCTGTCTCGGTCGGTAATAATTCGAGTAATAATGCAGATAATTTCAAGTTGTTAGGATGCATTCTAAAATAAATTTATCGTACTGGGGTTTTCGTTAAATCAAAATAATTTCAATTAAACATTTCGTACATTTTGGTGTAAAATTTTACAACAACTCGATGAAGTTGTTTGGGAAAGTTTCTGTTCAAGAACCCGTTGTTTTAGAACCAATTCAAATTTTAAGGATTTAAACTATTGATGCCCACAAGATGCGGAAAGATGACGTGGTGAAACATTTGAAAAGCAGATTTCTCTTAGGAGGTGCAAAGTTGAAGTCCTTTTTCATAGATATTGATCTTGAACCGAAAAAATTATTAAAGGAAAAAAATTGAAGTTTTACGTTACAATAGAAAATGGGGTTGTTTGTAATACGACCCTGTCTTTTGGGGTTTCCTAATTACTAAAGATCTGGTAATATCCCAATTTTAACGATTACTCTCAATTCACATTCAACGTATCCTTCTTGCATCAATTGTTAACACTTACCTTCCTCTTCCTTTGCGATCGATAACTTCCAATATCACTTCGTTGGCCATTTGATTTGGATAGGTGGCATTCCAGCGGTGATAAACCTTGTGACGATTCTTTTCACTAACCTTCGGCATTTTATGCTGGCATATAAAACGATGTTTATCCACACACGTACGTGACGACCATCTAAATGCAGCGATTGAAAAAAATAAAATAAAAATGCATTAGTGATTAAATGCAACCAACAACCGTATCGAGCTTATTAATTAGCTCGACGACGACTGCATGCAATGGATATATCATTTATTATCATTACAACGTAATTATTGCCCACTCTGGAAGGTGGAATAGTAAACTTTCCATTTGGATAACAAAAAAGCCAATGTGGCATATTTTTTGTTGTTGCCACTTTTTGCTTGTCAATTAAGAAATCCACCTACATTTTTAACTACGTTTGACATTAGCACGTTTCCAAGTATTGCAAAACAATAATGCATAAATAATGTTTATTGCTGGCTCAATAACACAGCCCAACACATTTTTGTTAAATCTGCGATCGAGTATACTTTTGTAAAGGTTTAAATCGCACTGAATCCGAATGTGGCCTCAGAATTTCTCCATCATATTAGGGTTTTGAGATATATTAACCTACAGTTTAATAAATATTCGGAACTTTATAACATCATTTAATTAAACTGTATTCTGCAAATCGAAAATCAAAACGCTGCTTTAATCTTTCCAATATCTTATTTCTTGTTTCCCTTCAAATTCAAAAATGCAAATGTAAAAATCGATTTTTCGCTACATTTTGCTGTTATTTTACGGCGAATTTCGACGGACGATTTCTTAGAGACGAAATAAGATATTCAAAAGGTTAAAGCAGCATTTTGAAGGCAGTTTAATAAATAGTTTAATAAATATTCGGAACTTTATAACATCATTTAATTAAACTGTATTCTGCAAATCGAAAATCAAAACGCTGCTTTAATCTTTCCAATATCTTATTTCTTGTTTCCCTTCAAATTCAAAAATGCAAATGTAAAAATCGATTTTTCGCTACATTTTGCTGTTATTTTACGACGAATTTCGACGGACGATTTCTTAGAGACGAAATAAGATATTCAAAAGGTTAAAGCAGCAATCTGAAGGCGACATGCTGATCGTTCAAATGACATTACAAATTTAGAGAATACAGCTTAAAGCGCGATGTTTTAACGTCCCGAATATATAAGTAGTAAAAAAGTAGATATGAAGTAGCTATATGGTTTGCCAGGAATCATAAGGATGCATTTTGCAAAACTTTTTGAAAACTATCTCTATTAGTAGAGATACAGAATGGTTTTGCGCTTGAATAATAAAATTAAAAAGTACCCTTAAAAAGGCCGAATTAATAAATATCATCCCTATTGAAAAACTAGGATTTTTAAAATTTAGGTTAATTTTAGGTTAGGTTTCAGCTTTTCGAGATAGCTGATTTGATGGAGAAATTTTGAGGTGAAATTCGGTTTCAGCGTACCTCAAACTCTTCACTTTTTGTCGGCCTGTGTAATTTATAAGTAACTTTTTATGAATCACAGATATTGAGAAAAATAATATGTCAAATGAATGCTTACTAAGGAATGCAATGGCTAATATTTGAGACAATGCTGGCAACACTGTCTATTAGTTAGGTTAGATAGGAAAATATCATGGTTAGACAATGATCGTTTCGAAAATTTTTATATGTTTCACTTTCTTGAGATTTAGTAGACATTTACGAATTTAATTTAGATTATGTTATGTATTATATAAGAACATTTTATTTTCAATATTTAAAAATCTCTAATATTTTCAATTCGGTCAATTTTATTTCGCTGCATTTTCTTTTACATTTACCTGTATTTCATTTGGGGATCAAAGACGGCACAATGATTTTCCAATGTTTGCCTAGAAATAAAAGAAGAATTTTAAATTTCAATCCGATTTTGGTTTTCACGTTTATCCTTTCCAGATCACGCGTCATGAAAGTTATTTTAGAGAGGGCCAATAATGGCAATTAATGGCTAATTGTTCATGTAATGGGAGTCTTTTACTCATTAGTGGGACATTCCCATGACTGGAAAACAGACAGTACGATGTGACTCATAGCTTGCAACTTACTGCCGTGGCTTATGTATTTTAGAGCAAAAAAATCCAAAAGATCAGATAAAATTCACATTTTAATGGGGATGTGTGCAAAAGTTGAAATTGTATAATTCTACTGATCTGTACTGAGTTTTAACCATTTTAATTCTGAGTTTTAAACCATTTCCCTAGAAAAAAGTTTGCTAAACGGTGGAGGAAGCAGGAACCATGTATATGTTTTCCAGAATTGTTTTAAAAAGTTGAAGATCTGTTGCTTCTATGTTGCCTATCAGGTTTTTTTTTCTTAGCAGTTTTCAACAAACAAAGACCTATTTGGATCACAAAAACATAAAAAAGTGGTGTCCCATAACATCCCATGATGGGATTGATGAGACCTTCTCACAATCAGCGAGATGTGCGCATTCTAGTTTTTAAACTCACCGATTGGGACCTACAGTTTTACACCGGTTCCGAACGGTATTTTGAGATGCTTTTCAGGGCTAAGTACTCGATACTGTCGCCATCACATATAACATATTAATCATTGTGTCTCCAACATGTAATATTGAACAGCAAACACAATGTGTTTGAACACAAGTATACTATATTCGCAAACAAGTTATATTTGCAACAAAACAACAAACATTGTTTGTTTAAAGAAAAATGGCAATCACGGTTTGTACGTTCACATGTCGAATTAACAACGAGCTGTATCAGCCTGTAAAACCGTGTTTGTAGCTTGTCGCAAATATAGTATACTTGTGTTCAAACACAGTGTGTTTGCTATTCAATATTACATGTTGGAGACTGAATAATTAAAATGTTACAACATTTGTGTTGCTGACCCAAATATATCTTTGTTTGTTGAAAACTACTGAAAACAAATACGTGACAGTCCACAAAGAAACAAAAAAGCAGCAGATCTTCAATTCATGAAATCAATGTTCCAACCGGTATCACCCAAAAAGAGCGAATTAATAAGAGCGACAAAATAACATCGAAAGAAAAAAGGAGATAATAAAAAGAGCGAAAGATAAAAAAGAGCGAAAGTTCCATAAATTTGATAATATATTAAATACACAAAAAATTATACAAATTATCAAAAGTATAATAATTTTCTAATTAACAAACGATAAATTTAAATAAATTCCGGAAAACGTAACCATTGTTTTTTTTAAAAGAACAAAACCTTTTTGGCTTCTCGTATATTCAAGCGACATTTTTTAAAAATTTATTACAAATATTTATTATAAATATCTTGCACGAAATTATATTTATGAAAAAAATATTTTTAATATTACCAAATTTGCAATAATTCATGGCAAACTTGTTAAATTTATAAAAACAACAAGTATTAACCTTATAATTGTTGTACAGTGCTTTTAAATATTCAAAATAAAATTAGCGAAATCCGACTTATGAAATTAAAAAAATCGCGCCATTTTCTTTATTTCATAAGTCGGATTTCGCTAATTTTATTCGGTCATTTTACCTTTCGCTCATTTTATCTTTCGCTCATTTTTTATTCGCTCTTATTTTTTCGCTGTTTTGGATTCGCTGTTTTTGTTTTCGCACTTATTGGGTGGAACCGTTCCACAAATATAGGTACATGGTTTCTGCATAATGTTACAGTGGCTGTTTTCCAGCGTGTTTGAGAGTCAGACATATGAACGAGGTGGCACAAAAGTTGATGCTATATTTTTTGCAAATGGCGGCAAATGTCAATTCTGCTTTGTCATATACGAAGCAATCGGATAGAAAATGCACATCAACAAGACATGGATCGCTGTACTTCTCACGAACGAAAATAATTGTTTAAATTCGCCAGTTGTGTTGGCGCAGCGTGAATTTCGACGCAGATTTCCCGGTCGCCCGACACCAACTGGGTAAACACGACGGGGTTTAACCACTCGCCTTGAAGAGTATGGGACAACACAAAGTGCCGGCTGGTCTGGCCGGGCCCTGAGCAGACGTTCTGCTGAAAATATCGCGATGTGGCTCAAGATGTCGCAGAGGACCCTGGAGTGCCACACAGTTAGGCATAAGTAGGCGGTTTTTACAGAGAATTTTGGTTAAAGACATGAAGATGTCCTCTTACAAAGTGCAGACCGTGCATCAGCTGTTAGCTGTCAACCCCGAAATCCGTGCAACCTACAGCCAAAGAACGTCGTGTGACAACTTTTGCGCCACCTTGTGAATATGCCCACAGAGACATTGGTTTAGGAGATATCACTACAAGCAACATCTAAGTTGTATACCAAATGTTACAAGAAGAAGATGCAAATGGTTTTTTTCCGTTTTCTGTAATGTCGACAAAAAGCCCAGCGATGAGATTACCAGCTTTAATCGCAACTTAGATCTGTTGAAATTATTTTTGACACATGAACATAATCTTCACTTACTCCGGATGTTGCACGAAACCATTATAGGTTAAATTGCGTCCACTTATACTCCATTGCCACATCTTGTTAATCCAATCGTAAGTGGCTCCAATCCAAATCGGATCCGTGTCTAATTGAAGAAAAAAAAAAAAAACAAATTGTGAAACTCAATCCTACTAGCCTGCTGAACTTACTTCCGGTTTGTGCATCATTTTTCAACAAAAATTCCCTCAGTTTACGATCCGAAAACTTTTCCGGTTCGGCCAATCTGGCATTTTTATCCTTACAGAAGAAATGGGCCTCCAACCAACTGCCCTGCTGGGGTGGCAGTGAGAAGCATTCAGTGCCAATGCGTTGGAAATTTGGCGGACACAAAGCGTACATGCGACGATAGCGTGGTTTTTCCTGTTCACTTTGCGCGTCGGCTAAAGCGCCGCCAGACATTTGCGATGGTGAGATATTTTCAAAATTCACACCCACCGAGGCGCTGGATTGGTGGTACTGACCACACACTATGTGGAGAACTAAAAACAGGGTGGGAAGGGAGATATTTAAATTGAATTCCAAATGATCCTAGTACTTACCTATTGCTAGAGTTAATATTAGAAAACGCATTTTGCTTGTGATTCCTTAAGCGTTTGCCAAAGAAATGAAATCTTTAAGTTTTGTCTAAATATTGTTTGTGTTTGCTTGGCTTCTTCTTCCTCCACTGATTCGTTTGCTAACTTATATTCGCGGGGTTGCCTTTATTTATTTTGGAAAATTTAACAATTTAATTTTGATTGATGTGCTGGTCTTCCAATATCTAATGATGGCGATTGTTGCATGATCACGTTGAAACACTTTAATACTTGGGAAGCAACTGGAAATAAAGAGAGATACATAGAAATGTTGAAATTAAATGTTATCAGAATACATAATACAAATGGCAATAAATAATTAAATTAAGCTTCACATATTAATTGGCAAGAGTTTCTCTACTTTATGCTGCTGAAAACCACAATCCACGAAATGCAATTAAATTGTTATTAACGAATGTACGAGTAGATATGTAGACATATCTTGGTTTCAAATCTGAAACCTTTTCTGTGGTCACCCTAATTCCTGGAAGTATAACTTAGCATACAGCCGAGACACATCATCATCAACATCAGCCTACCCTGAAGTCTGTTCAGCTATCAATCTAATGTGGCACAGTGGTTTAAAAGATATAGACGTTCATTTCAAATTGGGCATGATATGAGATATTAAATATACGAATCGTCAATCTTTGACAAGTCACAGTTCAGATCTTTCCAAACAGGTCAATAACGCATTTAAATTTTTAAATTTCACTACAGAAATGGATAACTTTTGCTAATACAGTACGAACAGTTTGGGAGATCGCACAGAACTCTGGGAGATCGCACACTGCGCGGACGGACAGATCTCGGACGGTCTTCTACTCCACCAGTATCCCCAAATAGGTTCACCCCAAGCGGTTGCAACATTCGAAAAATTTATTTTTATGCGAAAATGAAGTATTAATGTCAGTTGTCAAAAAGCTGTCAAGATAGAGAGAGTATGTTCAGTGGACTTCTTACAGTGGGGGCGATAAGTATTGTACCCAAATCAGCCGCATAGAAAGAAAGCGAACGTTAAAGTTCGACATCGTGGGACAGGCTGTAAGTATACATGGAGATATCGCAAACAACAAGACTAAGTCCAGTTCTTCGATGAGGACACTCACGAGCAGTGTAACACGAATGCGCAACAATCAATCGCAGACACAGCGAAGTATAATACGAATAATGACTGTTGATAATAATAGGGCTAAAGCGTGAAATTATACTGGAAAATCGTCATAATTACAATAAATTTAATTATGTGGGCATCACTTAGACACGATTCTATGAAAATTTTGTTCTCATAGCAATAAGTATACTAACTCTCCTAGTAAGTATATTAATTCTTGATGATCAGCTGCCATTTTACTAATATTTTTTGCATTGCAGGGTTGCATTTTGCATTGCATTTGCAAACAGACATGTTCACATTTTAGTTGGACAGTAGATGAAGAGCTTATGAATCAATATAGAATCAGCGATTGACCTAGACAATAAACGTTATAGTTAATAACCCATTGTCCGGAGCGTCATTTAAACCACTGTATTTCTTAATAAAGATTAACAGTTGGGACTTCTACTTACGATATATTTAGAAGAAGACAAATTATCCAATAAAATCGAGCTTCACCATTTTATGATAATTTAGGAAGAACTAAACGTTTATTGTTAGAGTCATGTCAGATCTCGACACACAACTTCCGAGAATTATAAATTATTAAAAAACTAAATTGTTTTTAACTCATCTTCTCATCGGCAAAAAGTTTCATAATTTCGAAATGCGAAAAAATCGTCCAAAACTTATTAATGATGGCGATGTCTATCATGACACTGCCGCCTCCTCAGCTTGATTGGCGCGCGTAAGTTTAAACCTCGATTAGAAGAATATCGGTCGGGTTTAGCTAATGAAGGTCAACGTTATATATATCTCCAATATTGAGTGAATGGAGCGGAGCGCGTTGCTTAACTTGTTAGCGACTTGTTATTTTTGTAGCTGCCGGTTTTCTAAGCGAACATCAAAGCTACAATAGAGAAATGGCGGCGCGGGGGTACGATGGAGATGATCAGTGCAAGAGTAAACCTACATAAAATGATTAATGACCCCTTGGCTAAAGACACTTTGTTGAAATTGTTAATTACGGGAATTGGTTTTCTAGTTTCCATGTTTTAAGTCTGTCTGTCTAAAATTTAATTTTGTTATTTTTTTCTTTTCAAAATTCAAACTTTTGTTTTCATTTTGATCAATCAACTGGTCAACGAACTGTTGGTGTTTATTTTGTTTAAAATGAACCAAAAACGTGTTTGCGTGACGTCATTAACAGATAATAACAAATAATAATACGAATAATAATTGTTTAATAACAACAAAATTGTTGATATGAAAAACAAAACACCAGCAAAACAAAAAAGGCACCAAACATTGTCTGAAACGCCTTTCAATGAGAGCGTTTTGTTGTTGTTTATTGTCGTGGTGAAGTAAAAAAAAAATTAACAAAAGACCCTTAAGCACTGACAGTGAAATTAAAAAATATTCATAGAATTCGGAGCAATTTAATGATATTGAATTATTGAGTCATTGTTTGTTACAATTTTTGTTAAATTTATGAAAATAATTGCTTTAATTTTATTGCAATTAACTAAAAATTATTTATATAAAAGAATCAACAATCTGTGCCTTCAGAACAAAATATACAAATCAAGGAAACTGGTTTAGTCCTACATGACATTAAATTAGGAAGTTATCACCATATCAGGTTAACCTTTAGTTAAAGCTAACTAAAAGTTGTATATACCAGTTTGTATGAACTAGTTTGTAAAAACTATAACTTTTAGTTGAGTCTAACCAGACATTGTGAAATACGGCATTTACACCGACCAAGATTAACGCATTTCGAAGGTTAACTCCATTAACCCACGCTAACCCAGAAGTTTACTCATACAATTTTACTTATAATCTGTAAAATCTGAAGTTTAATGTTTAACCTCATTTTAAACTGGTGTATACATTTTGATGCAACACTGGGAATTATTAAAAAAATGCAACCATAATAGAAACATGCAGAAAAAATCAACTGATTGACAGACGGAAGCTGATCAAAAATTTTTCGATGCGTCGCCGCCACCAAAAATTGTTTGAAGCCCACGTCGCCGCCGATGTAATTTGCTGTTATTGCTTTAAAATGTGATCCGATTTTGTCGACTGCCCCGATTTGACCGACTGATCCCATTTTAAAGGTTCATTTATTTCAAAAACATACCAAATTTGTACAAAATTGGCAAAATCAATAGCCGCGAATTTAATTTTTTTGTGGTGCCGCCGTCGTCACTAATTTTGTCTCGGCGCGGTTTTAGTCTAATCACGGTTTTGCCAACTGAAATGCCAATTTAATCTCAGATTAAAATTGCGTTATGGGCATTTACACCAAACAAGATTAACACATTTCGAAGGTTAACGCCGTTAACCCATGCTAACCCAGAAGATTACTCATACAATTTTAATCTGTAGAAACTGAAGTTTAGTTTTTAACCTCATTTTAAACTGGTGCACATTTTGATGCAACACTGTTAGTTGCTAAAAAAAATGCAACCATAATAAAAACGTACACAAAAAATCTACTGTTTGTCAGATGGAAATCGATCGAACTTTTCCCAACGCGTCGCCGCGACTAAAACTTTTTGAAGCTCCACCGTCGCTGATATAAATGGTTCTTTTCGGTTAAACTGTAAGCCGATTTTATCAAGTGACCTGATTTGACCAACTGATCCATTGTTAAAGGTACAGTTATTTCAAAAACATCCCAAATTTTACAAAAGTAGCAAAACCAATAGCCACCACTTCAATTTTTCTGTTCTGCCGTCGCCTTCGATAATTTTGTCTCGGCACGGAGTTTGTGTCAGCACGGAGTTGCCACATAAAATGTAAATTTAAAAAGATTAGAGAACAAGGATATCGCTAACATGGCCGCGATAAACGGCGATGTAAATGCGCTATAACGGAGTTAACCTTCGAAATGCGTTAATCTTGGTCGGTGTAAATGCCGTATAATGTCCCGCAATCAAATAATTTCTCTTAAGTTTTTGATTTTTTTTTCAATTTTCGCTATCGTTGGAACCGGTGTGAGTGACATTACGTCAAAGTGTCTATCAAATTTTACACCTGGCGAAACATGACGGGGAAAGTCTTAACACTCGGCCAACCTGCGACTGAGAAGAAGCCTAACCCTTTTTTCAATATTAATTATGCATAATTTCAATTATTCTATAATTCGTAGCTAAATTTGAAATTCAATTGAAAGTATTGAAAAGAATGTGATAATCGTTGCATTGGCACGTGAATACAAATGTGAATGTGATTGTGTTTTTGAATTAGATTGTGATTAGTTAATTACTTAATTATAGACATGACTACATTGCGTCGACCTGGTCGTTGGGCAGCTGCATAGAATTAACAAAAACAAACAAAAAACTATGAAAAACCAATAAATGAAACTAAATGGCGCTTAAATATTTTGTTTTTTTTCTTCTATTTTACTTTGTGTTCACTTCTATTGGTGGAAACAAAACAAAACGAAAATCTGATGATATGTTAGCATTTCAATCTTGCTCAGCGATCAAGTTCAAGTTCTATGCCAGTCAGTTAGGGGGGGGGGGGGGATGTTTTCAATTTATATGAACTCGTGGTATTTTGCTGATGCAGTGATTTTTGTTTCGTATTCTAACAATCAATTGCAGATGTTTTGTCTCACTACGAGGGTAGTGAGATGAAGGTTTCTGTTTGAATGAAAAAGCTTCTTCACCCAAGTGAATTGGTTGGGTGCCTGAACGAATATTCTCATTAACTAAAAATCGTTTGTCACAGTGACGAATATGTTTCATTGCTGCGCTGACTATGTTTCATTGTTGCAATGAAAATGTTGTGAAAAACTATTTTGGAATCAGAATCTATTTTGGATAGTATATGAATGATGTATGACTAACCTGACCGACGATCCCGCTTTTCAATATCTCATCCAATTCCGCTTTTTACAAAAAAGTCCCGTTTTATGACGTTTTTGTCTATAGAACTAGTAAAGTATAATTTAGCTTGGATGTTATATTTTTATAATACTCGTATACAATTTTCAACAATCACAAGCAATTCAGATTGTCAACATCGTTTCCAAGTTTTTAAACTTCATCATCAGAGGCATAATTGTAGGCTTCTGACATCTCTTCAAATGTGTAATTAATTGATGTAGGAATGATTTTTACTTATTCGGCCTTTTTATTTTATTATTCAAGCTCAAGACCATTCTATATCTGTATAACTAGAGATATAGTTTTTTAAAAAAGAAGAGTTTTGCAAATGTTTCCTCATGATTCCTCGCAAGCCGCATAGGTTTTCCAGATCTAGCCACAGATCATCATCATTCCAAACAACCGCCGATGAAGATTTGAAATAGCTATCACTAAGCGCGAGAAATGTAAGATGGTCACAGCAGGGATTGAATCCACATTCTCATGTACAAAAGCCGCGCGAACTACCATTGCACCACCGACCGTTGATCTCGTTTATTCACCATAATTCGTACAAAAATTACATAAACCTTACCATAAAGTACATAAATTGTTCTCAAACGTACATACAGTAGTTCCACGACTAATACACATACCATGTTCCATAAAGTACATCAACTTTACCAGAATTTACATAAATTGCATTAAAAATTTACATAACATGTGGAAATCAAAACAAAATGTAGAAAAAGTACATACTAAGTACCAAAAAAGTACATATAGTGTACCACAAATACATTAAAAAGTACATAAAATATAATAAAAAGTACATAAAATACATATAGTGTACTAAAATGCATAAAGTCTACGAAAATTTACATAAAGTGTATTAAAAAATAAATATACTGTACCAAAAAGTACATAAGACAACAAAATGTGTACCAAAAACTAAACAAAGTGTATCCTAAAAGTTCATAGAGTTCAACAAAAAAGTGATTTTTGGTACACATTGTACAGGGTGGACCATTTAAACCTCTCTCATATCCCGACTTAATCTCTTCAGATTTTTTCCTGTGGGGTTACTTGAATTCCAAAGTTTATGTCAACAAACCACGGACCCTGGAAGCCTAGAAAGACAACATTCGGCATGAACAGCCCGAAAGGTGCTGGACAATATGGAAAAATGCGCACATTGCGCTATTCGCTCTGGCGGCGACCTTTTACGCGACATCATATTCCATAAGTGATCAAAACAAATTTGCACGGTCCAAAAGAAACGAAAAATCATTTCACAGAAACTAATTTGTTTTTTTTTCTTATTATTACCCAAAAGCATTTGGATGGATTATATGGTCCACCCTGTACTTTTTGGTATATTTTGGTACCCTCTATGTACTTTTTGGTACTTTTTGTATTTTTTAGTATATTATTCGTTGACTTCATGGACAGTGTGTATGTTTTGGGAAATAATATACTTTGTTTGGTTCACCGTATACATTTTTTGACTCTATGTAATTTGTGGTACGCTTCTTGTACTCGCTCAGCTCGCTGGTTGTTGAGAAGCTCTCCCTAATCCCTTCATGGGATGTAAGAGGCAACCATGTTGTTTTTTTCAGAGGCGATTGCGACCAGTGAGTTGTTGTGGTCAGGAGCGAATAATTTTTACAAAAACGAAACTATTCACAAGTTGGTTTACTGCTTGTTTTTTGAACCTACTCGAGAGTATAAAATGTAAATTCTTAAAGTTGTCTACCACCTATGCCGCATTTTTGCGTAACGACTTGAATCTCGCGAGATGTATTTTGGTAGTGAGATACGGTTTCTATGCTCGCTGAATTTTATTGCATAAAAGCAAGTTTGTGTCACTGCTTAAGCCCCGTATTCAGTTAATAGGAAATTGTCTTTCTCATAAGAAGTACAATAACGAAAATTTCGCTCACTTTTCATTTGCTTGGTACTCAGCTCTATGCGAAAATTTCGTGAACAATATCAACTACAGGGTTGTTATGGAAAAGGTTTTTCGTACGGAAACAACTGTTAGTTAATTGTTTGGGACTGGAGTTTTGACATATCGATTATTTTAGTAAACAAAGTAACACCACATGCGCTAAAATTAAAATAGAGTACGAAAAGGAATTATTCATGAAACATTTGCAGATAAATCAGAGATAGGTGGTAACTCTGAAATAAAAATTACCGCTTTTTTCAAGCTTTTTTAGTGACAAAATTGCTTAAGCAGATTTCAAACTGAATACGGGACTGTAAAATGTATTAGGAGGCGTCGTGACATCTATTATTTGCATTTTAAATTAAATGGTTATGCTGCAGTTAAAAACCTTCAAAGTTGTAATGATGTCACATTCTGCATAATATTCAGAATATATGGATTTTGTCCTGAATCTGATGGGTTCCTTTATTAAAAATATGAAATTACTTCAAGCGTCTAGATTTAAACCTTTGATCTCTACCCTCGTGAGAGACTTTTTTTTAAATATTTATATTTTGCCGAGTCTGTAGTTTACAATTGTCTGCCTCTGGCTGATGTTGCTGCTGTTAACTATCAATATGTCTTACAATCAATAAAATTTATAGAAAAAATAATATGATAGTGAATTGTACGTTTTGTAGTTGTAGTTGTAAAACTTGTAATGAAAAAGAAAAGAAAAAGTTAACAAATTCGACAGACGATTACATACATCACTTTCAAATGATTTCCATGGAAATTGATAGTAAAGCAGAACAAAATATTGTCGCCTATATCTTTAAACATTCATATAGTTCGAGAAATAATCGGGTAGAAATGTCAATTATAAGATACAAAAATAAATACTGGTAGAGCCAAAGACCAGTCACCAAGATTCACTTTTTAAACACTAATGACCAGTTTTTCAGTCAGTGGTCATCTTCGTTTCTTAATTAAATTGTGGTTAAACATCGAATTGTGATTTTAAGTCAACACAATTGATTGGTTAACCTGTAGTATGAACCATATGTTAATTGGACAATCACATTACTGATTACAATGACTTCGATTTTTTTTATTTATTTTACATAATTCCATTTGGTTGTTCTTCTTTGATGTTTTGGTATTTAGTCCAAAATAGATGTTTTCCCCTAAATAAGAATCAAAATCGATGTACTAAAGTAGTCTCTGCTATCACTCTTAATCTCTTCTTTGAATATTTCAATTCACGAGCAGCTTTTTGATAGTTTAATTGGTTGTAACAAATTCCTACCATATTGCACATGGTTGAAAGACAAGGTTGTATCGTTAGAACAGCTGATTTGATTTTTTTCATTTGACGCACTTGGGAAATGTCAAATTTGTTTACATTTGTTGGTTATAAGTTGTTTACAGACGCGGAATTAAACAACAGACGCGAATACGAATTAGAGTTTCACACCGGGAAAACCAATTCAACTGCAGCATCAAACAATTTCAATTATTAATTTCAATCTTCATTAATTTGGCAAATATTTCTTTCCAATTATAACACAACTGATTCAAGAATGCACAATTTGTTTACATTTTTATCAGCTGAGTTTGACAGAAGCCAAGTGCGATTTTGCACATGATTACACACATATTTACTGCTACTACCGTGATTAGTGTGCCCTGATATTGCAGTTAAAATACATAAATTATGCAACAAAATATATGAAATAATCAAGATATTACCCGAGAGAGACATGCGTTTGAGTGAATTGTGACCACTTTTTGGCTCTCTTTTACGAGGGTTGCCAAATTGCGTACATCTTCTCCTTCTTGATTGTGTTTTTAAGAATACAAGGGTTGCCATAATCGTCAACAATATGGTGGCTTTCACTAACTCACCACTGAAATTAAATGCAAAATTAACCTCTACTTAACTTTCAATTACGATTAACCCTAGGATGGACTATTAGGTCTGGCCAGACCTTTCGACTTTTTAAATGTACGTAACTTTTTTTTGGCAGCGGAAGCGTAGTGGTTTCTTGACTTTATTAGTCACGACGAGACGAACACAATAAAACGTCAACAAATTCAAAAAAATCGTTCAAGTATTGATTAAAAGCTGCAGTTATCATTAATAAAACCATCAGCAGAAAAATGTAACATGCTGCTCGCGTACGCTGATGATATCCATATCATTGGACGCACAATTAGAGAAGTTACTCCGGAGTCAGCAAAAGTGGGTCTGACAATAAATGAGAACAAGACAAAATTAATGCTTCCAACGAGGTGGTGGACGAATTTATATACCTCGGCTCTGCCGTAAACAAAAACAACAACGTCAGCCTTGAGGTGCAAAATCCTGGGTCGAACAATGAGCTGTATGAGCTTTATTCCGACATTGACATAGTTAAGCGGATCAAGATAACGCGATTGCGCTGGCTAGGCCGTGTCAGTAGAATGGATGAAGACGAACCAGAACGAAGGGTTTTCGAAACCGAACTCGAAGGAAGTCCAACAATAGGAAGACCAACACTTCACTGGGGGGTTAGGTTGATGAATCCCTGCGTACACTTGGTACTACCAACTGGAGAGATACGCAAAATATCGAACTGCTTGGCGAAATATGTTATCTTCGTTTTGTAAGATCCCTGACCCCCGGGGTTGTTCGAGACCGTATAAGTAAGTAAGTATGGAGTCAAACATGCTACTATTTATGCGATTGGACACCGTTGACGAGTTATATTCATCCGTTGGTTAAAGCATCCTATGGAGGTAACATTTCATTATTTTTTCGATTGAATGCATCTTTATAGTTATAGCTTCTTTTATTTTACCGATTTTATTATTTTGGCGATTTTTTTAAAAAAATTCTACATAGGAATTGGATCACTTTTTGAAAACCTCTTGAAATCTGCAAAAATTAGCTATTTTTCCGATTGGGCGCTCCATTTCAGAGATATAGACATTTTTTCTTATTTTCGATCAAAAATGGGGATGGGTTACCCTGATCAGCCCATTGCAATCGACGTGGGTAATGGGTAATCCTGAGGGGTACTTCGCCATCGTCGTGAGTAACTAACCTTTATTTTCCATTACTCTGTGGGTGGCAGTTAGACGTTTTTTTAATTTGCATTGTATTTTAATTTGCATTACTTTATCTAATGCAAATGCAAAAGAATTACCATTGTTCGCAATGACAATTAAAAAATTTTTAATTTGCATTTGCTGAGGTTGTGGAATCTGATGCCAATTGTAATGAAATATGGGAATGCAATTCTGCTGGCAATTCTGTTTTTAAAGTATTTTATATGTAGAAGTTTGTGGATTTGAAGTTTGTGGAATTGGCTAGTAGTACTTTCAAATTCATAAACCTATACTGTATAAAATATTTGAAATCCACAATTGCCAGATATGAAGGAAATGCTTTGAAAATAAATACAATTGCCAATGGTATTGAAAGTTTTTTGAACTTGCATTTGGACAGGAAATTCAAATTAAACAATAAATTATAATTGTCAAAAAATTAATTTTCCCCATGTAGGTAAATACGAACTCTGCCTGAAATAGTTTGCCTCATATTTAAGCAAACATGTCAAACATATATTTGCCCAGTATGACCGTAGCTTTACTACCTTAAATGTTACATCAACAGCGATTGCAAATATCAATGGTTCAATGCAACTAACTGTTGCGATTTCATACCAAAGTAAACCCCTTTTTAATGACGCAAATTTGAAATGTCAAATTCACCCCCCCCCCCTCAAGGGTGTGTCTTGTTTCTGTTGTCGCTACTTTAAGCCATTTAGCTCTTTTTTTCAACGATGCGATCGATGTGACATCTCTAGTTTGCGCACTAGGCGTCAACGACATTTGTCGTACGCCAAGATAACTTGTTCAAATGTTCGTGTACTAGCTGTCTTTCGGAGATCTTAATTTCAAGGTACGATACCTGTATCTGTATCTACAATATCTTGTTGTCCACCTTAGTTTATCTTTTTGCAATTTTATCAATAACAACAAATTACTGCCCAAATAGCCCACATTCGCATAAATAATTAGATCGCTGTTGATATCTAGTTTTTCTCCCCTCCATTGACTCTAGAGAGTCGACGACTCGTGTCCATTAAATTATTGGCGAATGTTGCTTGTTTCATAGACATTGTTGTTGTTATTACTGGTTGCCACTAGATTGAATCCGATTGCCAATATGTCTGGTGATGTTGCCAAACATGTTTGCTATAAGATCGGAGCAAAAAAAACATAAAATTGTATATAAAAATGACCATAATATTTAGTAATGATGCGGGCTGTAATTTTATTCAAAATTATGTGAATAAAAGAGAAATAACAAATTTCCGTGTAGGCTTTTTCGAGAATTGTGTTTAGAAATCAGGAAGCCGGTTTCGCGATAAATTTGCTTCGCTTCGTTGAAAATTAAAGATTTTTTTTAAATTAACAAACTGTCGAAACATTTGAACTACTACACTTTCACATGTGTACATAAGTTCATACAGACGAGTATAAGATGTATGATGAACCGGCGGAAATCTGTTAAACCGTAACTAAAAATGTTTTAAAAACATAAATAAAAAAAAATGGTTTCCCATTACATCCCATACAGGGATTGGGGACAACTTCACTAATTCGGATCTACAGCTTTACACCGTTTCCGAACGGTATTTCGAGAAGCTGTTTCATGGTTTAATACTGGATAGTGTCGCCGTCACTAAGCGTCACAATTTTAATCAAAACAAGTTTTTTATGGTATAAATATTTGAAAATGATTTCGTGCATATTGCCATCGCGTCTGTTCATGACGAAGGGCATTCTGGACGCCCAATTATGGGTCACATTTTCAAGCATGCTGGCCGTATGACACGACTAACACGTACAATTATGAACTTCTAGGCGTCAATTGTTGCTGGTGCATTATCAGAAACCACTGGCTTCTCGTAGCCCCACAGGAAATAATCGAGAGGGGTCTAATTGCACGACCTTGGAGGCTTATTGACAGGTCCATTTCTCTAAATCAACTTATTGCCAAATTTTGATTTCAATAAATCGACGAACATATTCTTTTGTCCTTTGAAGGTGGATGAGCCAACACTACTATCCAAAGACGGTTCAAAAGGAAAAAAAACAAAAATCTAGTTTCAACACACTGCATTCTTGTCAGCGTCCGATCCATAATGGGCGGCCGAAACATAATCATCCTTGCAATGCAAACACGGTGGGCTGTTCTTGACTTCCGCCACCGTTATATTGGCAATGAAAATGATAAGCATGAAATCCCTCTGTTTGCTGACCCCCCCTGTGAGGTTCAATCCTGTGAGTGAACAAATGTATAACCACAATCCGTATAAAATCTAAACATTTTTATATTTCCCTAATTTGTGTGCATGGCCCGACAGAACAGAAAGATGATGATGCCAAACACATATTCTGCGGATGCCTAGAGGAAACGTATGACCACTACCCTGGCCATGACATTAAGATTGTAATAGGAGATTTTACTGCTAAAGTAGGCAGGGAGAATGAGTTTCATCCAACTATTGGCAATTTCAGTCTACATACTGACAGTTAAGAAAACGGTATGAGACTGATTGACTTTGCCGCGGAAAAACATGGTCATTAGTGGTACAAGATTCCAACATAAAGACATCCACAAGGCTACTTGGGTATCCCCTGATCAAAGAACGAAGAACCAAATTGACCACGTGGTAATTGATGGAAGGCACTCATCCAGTGTAATTGACGAAGGAGTGATTAGAGGAGCTAACATCGATTGTGATCACTACCTGGTAGCAGCAAAGGTTCGCACAAGATTAAGTAGAGCGAAAATAGTACGAAACTAGACGCAGAGGAAGCTGGACATCGGAAAGCTGCAATTACCAGAGGTAGCCACAGCCTAATCAAGGAAGCTTTCGCAACTTTTGGCACAGAACCCACCCCCTCCCGATGACGATCCTGAAGCGCAGTGGAAACTCATTTCCGACTCTATAAAACCTGCCGCAACAACCGTACCTGGTTTTGAAAAACAGCTTCGGAACACACCATGGTACGATGAAGAGTGTCGCACTGCAAATGATGAAAATAACGCTGCACGTATGGTAATGCTTCAGTCAATAGCAACGCGAGCTGCAACTGAGCGGTATAGGGAGAAAAGAAAGGAGGTAAACCGTCCCTTTAGGCGTAAGAAACGGCAGTGGAGAAAGCGCGAGAGTGAGAAAATTGAGACTTACAGAAGGAAGAACGAAGCCCGAAAATTCTACCAAAAAGTTAAAAACGAGACTAATGGACATGGTTCAGGGCCCCCGTTTTGTAAAGACAAGGACGGAAATCTCGTCGCAGATGTGCAGAGCATGTTGGGAATATGGAGACATCATTTCTCCGCGCTACTGAGATATCCAATGACGATCGATCACAATGTGGACGACGGCGTCGATTACCCACCTCCTAACTAAGACGAGGTCAGAACTGCTATTGCCTGGATTAAGAACAACAAAGCCAGAGGAGCCGATGAATTACCGGCGGAGCTATTTAAGGCTGGCGGCGATGAACTGATAAGGTGCATGCACCAGCTCATTAGTAAAATTTGGTCTCAGTGTACTATGTCCCATATTTAAAAGAAGGTGACCCGAGTCTTTGTGCTAACTACCGTGGAATAAGCCTTTAATCCATAGCATATAAGGTTCTATCAAGTATAATGTGCGAAAGACTAAAACCAATTATCGCTGACCTGATTGAACCATACCACTGTGGCTTTAGGCCTGGAAAATCGACAACTGACCAGATTTTCACGCTACGCCAAATTCTGGAGAAGACCCACGAAAAACAAATCGACACCTATCACCTATTTGTCGATTATAAAGCGGCCTTCGATAGCCCAATACAGGGGAAACTCTACGAAGCTTGGTATTCCTACAAAACTCATACGCCTTTGCAGGATGATTTTGACGAGCACCAAATCCGCAGTGAAAGTTGGTAAGGATCTTACCGAACCTTCCGAAACTAAGGGAGGCCTTAGGCAAGGTGACACCCTATCGTGCGATCTCTTTAACATCTTAATGGAGGTCATTATGAGAAAAGCTGCAGTCAACATGAATAAAACCATCAGCAGCAAAAGTCACATGCTTCTCGCGTATGCTGATGATATAGATATCATTGGGTGCACAATTTGTGAAGTTACTGCGGTGTTTTCGAGAATTGAGAAGGAGTCAGCAAAAGTGGGTCTGACGGTAAATGAGGACAAGCCAAATTAATGGTTTCAACGAACAGGGCCTCCACGCGATTAGACCAAAGCGTGAACGTTGATAACCGTTATAATTTTGAGGTGGTGGACCAATTTATATACCTCGGATCTGTCGTAAACAAAAACAACAACGTCAGGCTTGAGATCAAGCGTAGATTTGTGCTTGCGAATATATGTTATTTTGGGCTAAGCAAGCACTTTAGAGATAAATCCCTCTCTCGAGTAACAAAAGTCCAGGTGTACCAGACTCTCATAGAACCTATCTTGCCTTATAGCGCAGAATCCTGGGTCCTATCGCAAGCAGTTGAAACATTCGGGGGAGTCTTCGGGAGAAAAATACTCCGAAAAATGTACGGCCCTATAGTGCACGACCGCAAGTATCGTCGACGCATGAACCATGAGCTGTATGAGCTATATCCCGACATTGACATAGTTAAGCGGGTCAGTATAACGCGATTTAGCTGGCTAGATCATGTCAGTAGAATGGATGAAGACGAACCAGCACGAAGGGTTTTCGAACTCGAAGGAAGACTAAAAATAGGAAGACCAAGACTCCGCGGGAGGTATAGAGCAAAAGATCGAACTGGTTGGCGAAATATGTTATCTTCGTTTTGTAAGAGACCGAATAGGTGAGTAAGTAAGATTGTTGACGCCCCTGCAAACGTTATAAGGACCACGATTTACGGATATGCACTTGGAATGTTAGATCACTATACAGATCCGGTGCCTACTATCCAAGTGACAGATGTCCTCGAGAATTCTAAGGCTGACATTACTGCTACTCAGGAGTCTACAGTTGTTTGAGCTTCTCACAACCAGTGAGCTGTGCGCTTTCTAGTTAATTCCCTCATGGGATGCAATGGGAACCCATTTTTATTTTATTACAATAAATACCTAATGTTGTAATTTGAAATCAAGTGTAAATAATGCAAGTTTCGAAATATTTAAGATTTTCAAATATACCAATTAGGGAATGCAAAATTTTAAGCGAACTTACATATCCGCTAAGTTTCAAACAGGTTGGGGGGGATTAATGTTTGAGAGATGTATTTGCTTCGTATGATACTGTTTGTTTGCAAACAGATGCTTACAATTAATCATAATTCTAATTTCCGACTCATTTTTCATTGTAAATTCATTTGAAATATTTGTCACAAATGAGAACTCATTCAACTCAACATTTCAATGTCACGTCACGTCACGTTACGTGCGAGTAGTACGAGCGTTTTCGCTCACAACGCTGCTGTTAATCCATTAATTGTGTATGTAACCCAATGACAAAGAGCTTTGAAAGATAAGGAGGGGAGTACACTGCTGTAAACAATGAGCCCTGTGACATCTGAGACAGTGGCACCAACAACTGTTGTTTAATTATGTGAGTTTGTGCCCTACAATCGAGCCAGAAAATAACGAAATCATATATTCATTTGCTCAAACTGAATTTGTACTCGTAGAACAAACATTTGATGTAATTAATTAGACATCAACGATTACAATCGCATATACATGTGAGAGGACGGACAATCAGAAAATTCATAAAGTTGTTTTGACTCAGATACTGTCATCCATTGCGTCATTAATTCTTATTTTTGCTGGCATTGCCGGCAGGCAGACCGGCTTGTTTGTTTAATTGTTAGATAGATCTTTTCGTATTTTTTAGCAAATAGATACACCTGAAATGCACACAATTTAATAATGACTCTGTCAAACAACGTTTTGAGAAATTTTCAAATTCCATGCCGAAATGTTTTGCAGTAAACTAAAATTCAATTATAATCTAAACATGTTAGATTTGTATAACTTATTGAAAACATGGAATCTTTTGGGAGTCTACTTTAACGAATTTTGAAATGAATACAAAATTTTGATAATTTTGAATTTACTTTATTCACCCTCTATATTTTTTTTATTACATATTTAGATTTATTATTTTGATTTTAGACTTTACTCATTTAAATGTTTGTTGCCTAGTGTAATATTTGCTCATATTGAAAGTATAAGAGTCTGGTTAGGCCAACTATTTTTGCGTTTAATGAACAGACGATATTTTCGTTATGATTATCACCCACTTAAAGACGCCGTCGCAGCTGCGAGCAATGAAAAGCAGACGGCGTCATTAAATAATTTTACATCCCAATGATGTCATATCATTTCAGTTGAGATATTAAATGCTGTTTGTTAGTTTAGCAAATGGGTTCGTACTTGTAGCCAACATTCAGACAGACAGCCAGCCAGCCAGCCAGCAAAACCGCTCTGCTATCTGTTGAAAAGTTCATCAGCAGCAAGCGATTCTATCTGGTTTCATCGTTGCGATATAAAGTTTTAGAATATCTAGAACTACCACAACAACACTACGCACATGAATGGATGTCTGTTGTTAACGCATTGAGTGAGGCGTAACATGGAACTTCATTTACGTCAGTGCACTACCAGAAAAAACCTAACAAACTCTATGAATATTGATGAAATGCCAGTTAAAGTTTTCCAAATCTGTATAAAGTTTTAATTGAAAGCCATTAGGGCTAATAGTATTTCAAAAGAGACGTTTATATGGAGATCGTTTTCCTAACATTGTAGTAGCCAAAAAATTTAAGTACTGTATGGGAAGTTACTGGATATACAACCAGCCAAAATAGGGGGTTGTATATGGTGGCGGGAGAAGGGGCGCACTACATTGGTTAATTGGTCAAGTACAATTGAAAACAAAATGGAACAAAAATCAGATGTTTCGCAAAATCTACATGCATTTATTTTCCTGCTATTTAAAATTTGAGTTTAACTTTTAACTCACACACACGCTAAAAAATTTGTAATTTTTGTTGTTTGGATGCAAATATAATATGTTTGTAGCTTGTCGCAAATATAGTATACTTGTGACCAAACACATATTACATGTTGGAGACTTAAAGATTAATTAATAAATGTTGTTGTGCCCAAAATCTGGCTTTGTTTGTTGAAAACTGCTGAAAACAAAAACGTGACAGACAACTAAGAAACAAAAACTCAGCAGATCTTCAATTCACAAAAAAATGCTGGCAAACATACAAGGCGGGGCAAAAGTAATCACCCAATGTTCTTTTGCTGTAATTTTTTGTAATGAAAAACTTTGGTTCTGCTTGTGAAATTTGAGTATTAATCCATTAGAATTTACTCCATCAAGTTGAGAAAATGATATCGGCCTAGTGGCCGATGCCAGAGTTGATGACCATACGGGCTCGTATTATGGCATCTTCAATCACTCTTGCCAGAACTACGGGCGACAAGTTCTCCCATTCTTGGCGAATATTCTCCTTAAGGGCTTCAAGAGGCTGAGACTTGTTGACGTATACTCGCGACTTCAATAAACCTTATAAAAAGAAGTCTGAAACGTTTAAATCGGGTGCTGTGGTCGGCAAGTGCAAATCAGCAAAACGAGAGATTAAGCGGCCCGGAAATGCTTCCTTCAGAATATCGGTTGTGGCTCCTGTTCAAACCACATGTTCTCCAGTCCCAATGCATCCAATTCAGGAGGAAAAATTCGGTAATCATGGCTTTGTAGCGCGTGCCGTCCACAGTCGTCGTTTGAACCGCGGCGTTCTCAAAAAAAAAATTGTCCCGATGACTCCTCCAGCGTAAACAGCACACCCCGCAGTAACTTTGAGCGGGTGCAATGGTTCTTCGTGGGTGATACACGTATTTTCGGTGCCCCAGAAATGTTTATTTTGTTGCTTCACGTAATCGATAAGATGGAAATGAGCCTTATCGCCCATGACAGTTTTCGATGAAAGATCATCCACCTCTTCGTTGAGATTCAGGATGGTTTGAGCGTAGGTTATACGAGTTTGGCGGTCAAAAGCTAACAGCTGATACACTGCCTGCACTTTGTAAGGGAGATCTTTAAATATTTCATAAAAATTCTGCATAGGGACCGACCGCTAATAGCCAATTGCGTGGCACGTCGTCTGGTCAATGTTCCGGGCTCCTCTTCGACATCTTGGGCAACAGCAGCGATATTCTCAGCAGAACGGCTGCTCCGGGGCCGGCCAGCCTTGGGAAGATCTCGTGTTGTCTGAGTATCTTCAAGGCGAGTAAAATAAATAAATATCGGGAAACGAGAAGAACCTTTGAGGGATATTGGATCGAGTCGAACGGCGAACCACAATAAGTAGAGTGACAAGATCAGCATAAAAATAGGACAATTAAACATGACAATAGGGCTGTTTTTTTTATTCCATCAAAGACGCTCAAGAATTAGACGACCAGAAGATGTGCGCAATTTGGCAGCCCTCGTAAAAAAAGAACCATCCAAAAGTCCCATTTCACAATTCACTCAAACGCATTTCTCTCTGGCGTTATATCGTGATTATTTCATACTTTCTACATACTACTTTATGTAATTTTACCTCCCCATGGTTGGAATTTGTATAACACAATAACACTATCAAAACTGTTCGTGCATTGACATATACAATGAAGAGAGTACGAGAGACCAGAGAATGGTTAACGCTTCACTCGTTTTGTTTGCTAGCATTTGAGTGAAGAGAAATTTTGACTGTCTACTTGTACATCGTTTTTGATTCCATTAAGATTTTGCCACTTATGACTTTCTAAAAAAGCGATCCACGCTTAATACTACGAAATGTGGTAAAATTTGCTGTAATGGGTGAAGAAAATGCGATATGGCAACACGTTTGTAGCCAGTGCCAACAAATACATGGTAGCTGCAGATGTTGTTGTAGTTGTAAGCAGCAACAACAGACATTTTATTTTCATTCATTCGTTTCAGTTGTCAAACTCTACACAAATATATACCAACAATTCAAGAATTCAAAAAAGTATAAAAACAAAATGAATATGAGTTTGACAAGTGAAACGAAAAATGACATGGAAAAACATTAATCACCTGCTTAAACGACTATACCTGATACATAATTCTACCATGATCAATATGTATAACATTTACCGCACTTTGTTGTGAACAATTTAATTCCAATTTTGTTTTCTATCGTAAGTGAAATTTATCTTTCAAATCGAGAGCTATAAAAATATACGCAGTTTTCTATTAAATAAAATAATTTGAATGAACTTACCATGTGTAAGCAATGTTGCAATTTTCTGTTGTAGGCTCCTCTTTTTGATAACATTTTCATTCACAAGAAATGATAAAAAAATTTATCTAAGATAACTTTTTGTTATCATTTCTTGAAATTGAACATTGTCATTGCTCAAATCGTAATTTTAGAGCGAAATTGAAATGACGCTTAATATCGGTTAGCTGCCCCGTACAAATTAAGCACACAATTTATAACAGCGGATAACGTTGATAAATCAACGTTAAAAATCAGTTAAGCTAATAAATCAAGCTAACAATATGCACTGAAATATAAAACTTAGGGAATACTTGATGTGAACCATAGTGTAATTCATATATCTAGAGTTAACATTTCTCTCTACAAATTTATGATATTTAGCTTGATGTGATATGAACGTTGCATGTTGAAAACTATTGCTTTAATAGTAGCAGATAGAGGCAATGTTACAAAACAACAAACCAGAAACAAGAACGGCATATATTGTGTTAAATACAACACAAATGTATACTAACGATAAAGGTTAACAAAAAGTCAAAAATACGTTTAAATTTCTGGGTTTTCAACCAAAGAATCATGACAAATTTAAGTCAACAGTTCTTGTAACTCCACCTGGTGTAAACCGACCAGCTCCAGAAACGTCAGATGAGAGGAATGTCAACTCTATGTAAATGTATTACTCTGTGGTATTTACCATAGAGCAATTCTACACCTAGAAACAGCAAAACTAGACTATAACGTCGCGATAGAGGGCGATTTACTGTAATTGCCCGATCTGCCGCATAATCGCAGAAGAATGGTGTAATCATGTGCCCTGCAAATAATCTACACCAAACAGTGATACGCGTTTGATGCATTTGTTTCTCACACAATCACTCGTTTATTTTCTGTACTACAAATGCCACAATTTTCGCTGAAGATAAGTTTGTTCGAGAGCCCCTCATTATTTTTAAAATATTTTTCAGGAAAACGCGTTGTTGTTTAATTTAGAGTTCCATGTTTAATAACCCTGGACTGTCAGTTGTCCTTCTGGGTTTTCTTCAACAACAACATTTTTCCGCACGCATGGGACAAAATTAAAATATTGCGTGAATTTTCGGATACCCTTCACTAGAATTGCTGTATCACCTACAGCTGGCGCTAGTGTTCCATCACAATGCAAGCAACATTTTCAACAAGCGTTCACAATGCAAGCAAACACATACTGCGAATGCCACATACAGTGTTGTATTTAAATATTAATAAAATATTTAAATATATGAAATATTTCCAATTAACACATTCTTTAGATATAATTATATTGTAAAATACAGGTTTTGAAAAAATTATACACTTTCCATTAATTTTTCTAGTTTGAAAATTAAATTCAAGGTAAATCGCCATCTAGGAGCCAATTATGTAGCTTGATTCGAACAAAACTGTTGCTGGAGTAGAAGTAATTAGATCAATTTTCTGCGCCAAAGTTCAACTACATTTTTGAAAAGTAAACGAAAGATCATTGTGTGAAATACCGTGAGTGCGAAAGAGACGGCATGAATTACTAAATTGTTGCTGGCATTGTGAACGCGGCGTACAAATTCAACTTGTCTATTTTTAGAGGTTATGTCAGGGGTTATGTTGCAGCTCTGGCCGTCGGTGGTTGAATTGCTCTAGCTCATGATTGATATAGATACAGCCGACATATTTTAGGCGCGTTCTTCAAATAAAACATAGACTTTCCATTCGGAAATTTCCTACATAAATACATCATTATAGATCAGGTGGTCAAGACGTCTCTAAATCAAGAAGATGTCTTATATATATTGTTATCACCTACTGACATGGTCCAAAGGAAATACTACTGGCAATGTCTTCAAAACAATATTTCCAACTGAGCGGCTTATTTCAATACCAGAAAGGAGCTAAAAAATAAATGTAAGCTTATTTGGGGAACCATAGAGTAATATCATATAGAGCTGCCATTCTTCTCATCTGCTTTGTCCTTTCAAACTATTCGTGGTGCGGTCGGTGTGATAGAGAGTTATTTGATGTAAATTGACTGGAATTACAAAATTTCACAAAAACTGTGAAATTTAAACGTATTTTGGACTTTTTGTGTTATATTTGATTGTTAGTTTATATTTGTGGTGTCTTTACACAAAAATGTTGACAGACAAAACGAAATGCCGCTGCTGATTTATTGTTGGTTGGTTTGAGCCATTGCCTCTATCTGGTATTATTAAAGCAATACTTTCCACAATCCAACCGCCCATCTGCAACATAGCAGATGTCATCAATTTACAGAGAGAGTTGGATACTCTATACGTCATTAGTCTATGAATGAAACTATTGAGTAATGCCTGTGACAAACCCGATAGTGGAGAGATTTACCATCGTTTCTAAAACCAATAATATTGCCGAAGAGTGTAATGCAAAATTTCTATCGCTTTTGGAAATATGTTCGAGAAAATGAACCGGTAACTCAGGCTAAGTGGTGGGATGAAGTCGAAGCTATAAAGAATAATTTTGATGAGGTAGAGTAGAACCATAGAGAAATAGATAAGAGTCTCTTCATCCCTCTCTTCGCGTTCTCTTGCGGTTGTCGAGGTAGTACGAAGTTTTCTGGAGTTTGAGCTGGAGCTTTTGTATGTTACTCTTTGCTTGTACATAAAACGGAGAGACATACATAAAACGGAATGCGTATTTTCGTTCGATGCAACCAACATAAAGCATAATTTAGCGGTCATTGGGTTCTGGTTGATTATCGCTCTTTCATCTATCTACTCTGTTTTATATCAATTTACAACTTCATAGTCGATCAGATGTGGCATGGATACCCCTTGGTAGAACTGAGCATGGTGTTTGATGTCACATGCACGGACTTTCTTTCATATGGAGTTGGGTCTAATACATTGCAATTCTTCAAAATGTGGATTTTTTAACTCACTATCCTTCTTTCACCGCCTAGAAATCGAATCCGTGTAAAAATTTGAGAGACACGAAATGTTATTAAAATCACCTCAGCCGCAATGAGACGTTTCTGAGGAAAAATACTCTTTAACCATTAGCGGTGAGTTTTCGGTGCGTGTGATTCATGAGCTCCAACTACGCTCCCCCTTAAAATACAGCAAAGCCATTAGTGATGTTCTACAAAGTATTCGATAGTACATCAATCGTTGGACCGCACAAAAGTGCTCGGTCGTCCAGACTACGTTGAAAGAAGCAGGTGTGTTAGTGTTCCTAGTAAACTGTAATGTGTTGTCTTGTTTTATTTTATTTATTTTTCCTAACAACCCTACGCAATTTGCAAATGGTCATGTAAGAAAGTAATTAATTTTCTGTATTTGTTTTTCTCCGTGTACATTGTTTGCATGCTCCGTATGTGTCTGGTGCCTGCTGTGGTCTATGTCCGTCCGTCCGTCCATTCGTTTGTAAGTGAAAAATATTTATCATTTTGCAATGACATAAAAATGTCAAAAAACAGAATTCGCTTTATATCACCAGACACACACACACATACACACTGAAATTCATGCATATGTATATGTACACACACACATATGTACACCCAGCTACACATGCAAAAGTTGTGTTTTAATTTATTTACGCATTCAGGCACAAACACATGTAGAGCCTTCACACACACACACCCTCAACCCTGTGCTGGTGGGGATGGTGTTAAATGAATTTATGTTTCAATTTGTTTCATTGGGTTTTTGTACTTGTGTCGGTGGTTAACTCACATTTCGGCAACGTGTATCCACTTGAGATGCATCGCATGCCCACTATCGCCAACTTTATCACCTCCACCCCATCATCTGTATTCGCTCCCTTCATCGCCTTCGTCTTCAGAATACCAACATTGCCGGCCTGGCCAGGTGTGGTCTGGCCGAACCTGTTGAAACTCTCGTCTATCTATGGACGTTTTAAATGTTTATCGCAATTATATTTTATTATCGCATAAATTGTTATTGAAGGTTGCTAATTGCTCAGCATAAAGACGAGCAGCAGCCGCTGCAGTGGCAGAAATGAGAAGAAGTTGTTGATACAAAAAATATTTTACCTAACATTAAGTAGATTCGGATGTTTTTCGTTGATTTCCAACTTTCGAAACCGAAAAAACTTAAATTGTCAAAATGAATTCAATTAATCCCAATTAAGCCTGTTGTTCTTCAGCAGGATATAATTGAAATAAAATGAGATTTATATAGGATTTTGTTAGATGCTTGAACTAATTCGAAGATATAAAATAAGAATTGAGACAACCCGTTAAAAGGAGAATAGGTTAACAGTATTTGTAGACGCATTGTAAATGCTGGGAAAAACGGTCCTGCAACATTATGCAGAAACCATGTACATATATGTTTTGAACATCCATATATAGGGTTTTTCAACAGAGACGCTACAACAGTAAATCGATAGGGACAGCAAACGACGCCATATTTTTTCCCGCTCTTTTTACATTTATCTTCAGTAAGGTTTGCCATTTCATCATGGAAAGATATACGAGCCAACAACGAGTCGAAATTATTAAAATTTACTACCGAAATTTGGAGTCAGTGGCCTCAACTTTAATTGGCCTCAACTTTTAAAAATCATCTTCAGCGATGAGGCTCATTTCTGGCTGAATGGCTTCGACAATATGCAAAATATGCGTTTTTGGCGAGACAGCAATCCACACGTAATCCATGAGTCATCATTGCATCCCGAAAAAATTACGGTTTGGTGCGGTTTATGGGCCGGCGGCCGTCATGATCAAGACCGGCACATTACTGTGAATGCGAATCGCTACCGTTCAATGATAGCCGAATATTTTTGGCCCCAATTGGATAATATGGACTTGGAGGACATGTGGTACCAACAGGACGGCGCCACAAGCCACACAGCGAATGCCACAATCAATTTATTGGAAACCAAGTTTGGTGAACGTGTTATCTCACGAAATGGCCTAGTCGATTGGCCGCCTCGGTCGTGCGATTTGACGCCGTTAGATTATTTCCTATGGCGCTACGTCAAGTCTATGGTCTATGCCAACAAGCCATCGACGATTGATGAACTTCGTACGAATATCGAACGTGAAATTGCAGCAGTATCGGCCGATTTATGCTTGAAAACCGTCGAAAATTGGGTTCAGCGTCTGGACTTCTGCAAGCGTGCCCGTGGTGGCCATGCAAAAGAAATCGAGTTCCATACATAATGGCATCGAACGTACTTTCACAGGAATAAAGAATTTCATTGGTATCTAAAACCGGTTTTGTTTTATTTATTTATTATTTGTAGCGCTCTTATTGAAAAACCCTTACTAAAGTTCAAGCATTGTCTTCATTAATTGTATACAAGATTCTACAATAAGATCATTGTAGAAAAATATATGAGTTTTAAAAAGCAGAAATGGATGCCACACATGTTTGCACGATATAAACCAATTTTAAACTACGATTTTTGGAATTGGCTTTTAAGCCCGGGATATTTAAAACCGCTTTCTACAACCGATTATTGTAACCGATTGTAGATTCCGATTTTATTCAACTGATTTTAGCACACACTTGATATTTGTAACTGAACTTTATGATTTGCCTTTGACCGTATGATTTGCCATCCACATTAGATCATCTTGATGATTTTTCAACGAGGTGGTCTACTTTGCTTGACCTGCTCTCCATGAAACCGTTGCGAGAATATAGCGTGTAATACCTTATTGGAAGCGTAAGACTTCAGTGAAAAGGCAGAGTTCAGAGTTTAATGTTTTTTTTGATCTAGATGCAAAAGATTTCTTACTTTTTCTAAAAATCGACCATTTTTCAAATGCAGGGTTGAAACCCGTAGAGTTGGTAGATTCTTCCCAAACTTTTACTATTTTATATGGAGGTCAAACTAAATCAATCCCCAAAATTTCTTGCAAATCGTCTACGATTGTCTACGTGTCCAAAATAATAGCTAAAATTACAAACTCCGTAAATTTTGACCTCAAGGAGGACACGTCTTATGGCGATTTCGTTTCCAATTATGGAAATATTCCTGTGCTGCAGTCAGTGCATTTTGTATATTAGCTGTGATTTCTGCTGGAGAGACAGCAGAAGATAGTATGGCTGTATCGTCTGCGAAAACTGACTCCATACAGTTTTCAAGTTGCGGGAAATCAGCTGTGTACAAATTATATAGCAATGGGGATAAACATGAGCCTTGCGGGCAACCTGACCTGATCTCTATCCTTTCAGAAAATGAAGAGCCGATGTGAACTCTTAGGCTTCGAGCGTCCAAAAATCTTTGTACAAGGCGGACGACTATGGGATGTGGAAATTTAAATGTAATCAGTTTAATGACAAGGCCATTATGCCAGACCAAATCAAACCTAGAAGCACCATACCGGTTGATTTTTCGCAGGAAAAGTTTGAAGTGACATGCTTGTAAATTCTTGTAAGTGGCTGCATAGTGCAGTGTTGTATGCGAAAGTCAAATTGATGTTTAGATAGTATATGTTGCGTTTCAGTAAATTCTTCCATTTTTCTTTTCAAAACTCTTTCAAGAATCTTACTAGCACTAGAGAGCAGACTTATGGGTCGATAAGATCACGCATCAGTTGCCGGCTTGTTTGGTTGATTAACTTCATACTCCAGTTGATTACTTATATAATTGAAAAAGTAAATAAATTCTTGATTTACTTTGTAGTCAAATACACATTTAATCGGAAATATTATAAAGGATTGATTAAGTCTATAATCAAGCTGACTGTAAATTTAATTGAAATATAATCAATTACCGACCTACAATTTACTGTTCTTTAGTTAACAATTTTCTTCTTTAGCTAAAATTCAAATATGAAAGTAATTGAGTTGGCAAATTTTGTGTTTGATTTGAGTATTAATTTTTTTCTGTGTACAGTCTATAGTGTCCAAAACCGAAACCGAAAAACCGAGGAAACCGGTTAACCGGGTTTTTTGCTTTTAACCGTGTGCCTGTGTTTTAAAAAACATAATTTTCGAACAAACCGAAAACCGGGTTTTTGACGTCGGTTAACCGGATATACTGTTTTTACTCAATTTTAGTTAATATCCTTAGAAATTATGATTTTTAAATATTAATGCAATTATATTTTCAAAAACAATTAAGCAGTTAAAAACAGTTAAAAATTATAACTTCCATACAAACTCTCAGCTAAAACTGTAGGATAACTAGACATTTGTGAAATCGGCCGTTAATGGCATTTACAAACAATTTTTTTATTCAAATTTAAAAGTGATTTTGTGACTTAAATAAGAATTAATTAAATATTAATTAGGAATTAATTAAGATTTTCAAACATTTGTGTTTTCAAATTTAAAAATTAGAATAACTTTCTAAGAATATGTTTTAAACGTAATAAGATTTTCTTACAGAAAAATATCTTTAGAATTTGAATATAATTTTCGAATTTAAATCAGTTTAAATGTGAATATGAATAAAACTTTTTAAATTTTATATTAAAGACACATTCCAAATTGGAATATGTATATATTTTTTATTTGAAATTAAAACATAATTCTCATATTTAAAAAGAGTTGTAAGTGTCACACGTGTATTTTAATTTTAAGTAAAAATCCAAAAAAACCGATTCCTCTGTGTTTTGTCAAAATTGAAAACCGAAAACCGGTTCCTTAAAAAATTGATTTTTCGAACAAACGGAAACCTGGATTCTTGAATAATTGATTTTTCGGAGAAACCGGAAAGTGATGTTTGAAAAATGTCGGTTTGTTGGGCACTCTAGTACAGTCTGGCAGCTCCATTCTTGGGAAGTACAATAGACTTTCTAATATCCAGAAATTTAAACATATTTTTTCCTGAAATTGAAAATCCTTCGGAACTACCATCAGTTAGTTTAAATCCATTTTTTACAATGGACTTATTTGAGTGAAAAAGTTCGAACTTTCATTTACTGTGTCTTAGGAGAAAATTAATGCGTCTGAGATAGATTTCAGAATTTTAACGTAGGGGAGTTGGAGTAGGTGTTTTCAAAGTTTATTCTGGTAAAGTGCTTGTGGCAACTGGTTGTCATGACTAAATTTAGTTCCCACAACTAAAATTATTTTAAAGCAATCTGTAGTGCGGTAGTGGCAACCTCTAGTTCGGTTGTGACAACCTCTAATGCGGTAGTGGCAACATCTAGTTCGGTCGTGACAACCTCTAATTCGGTTGTGGCAACCTCTAGTTCGGTTTTGACAATATCTAATTCGGTTGTGACATTCTCTAATTCGGTTGTGGCATTCTCTAATTCGGTTGTGACATTCTCTAATTCGGTTGTGATGACATCTAATTCGGTGGTGACAACCTTTAGTTCGATTGTGACAACATTTAGTTCGATTGTGACATCCTCTAATACGGTTGTGATGACATGTAATGTGGTTGTGACAACCTCTAAATTCGGTTACTGCTAATTCGATTATTTTTCTGTGTGTGTGCTATTTTTGACCATGAACTGTTTTGAATGAAAAAGGTCCATTTAATGTTTCGTGGAAGAAAATTAAAGCGCAGAATTTTAACGATGGTTAGTTGGAGTAGGAGTTTTCAAAGTTTGCTCTTGTAAAGAGGTTGGGGCAACTGCAATTCGGTGGCAAGAGGCATTGAGGTTGTCATGACTAAACTAAATTCGTTTAAATTAACCTTTAATGCGGTTGTGTCAACCTCTAGTTTGGTTGTGACAACCTCTAATGCGGTAGTGGCAAACTCTAGTTCGGTTGTGACAACCTCTGATTCGGTGGTGACAACCTTTAGTTCGATTGTGACAACCTCTAATACGGCTGTGATGACATCTAATTCGGTGGTGACAACCTTTAGTTCGATTGTGACATCCTCTAATACGGTTGTGATGACATCTAATGTGGTTGTGACAACCTCTGAATTCGGTTACGGCTAATTTGGTTATTTTTTCTGTGTGGGTGCTACTGAGAGTACCGACAAAAGCTCGAAGTCAACGAGCTGAATATAATTTTACAGTTTGACCTTACTAATGTATACCAGTATATTATACCTTGGCTGTTTTCCGCAGTTTTTTAACCTTATAAGGGCCATAATAACAATACCCAGTAAGAGCTAATTAACACTTCAAATTTTTGAATTCCATATAACCTGGCAGATACAACTTTTGGTTAGATTTAACTGGATGATAACTGTAGGTGGTGATAATGGGGAGAAATTTGTAAATTTTCGATTTTAATTTGTATATTTTGTTTTATGTTTCAAATTGTAGTTTCATGTCTAAAATTTCATAATTTTATGTAACGTTTCGACCATAACTCAATTCAATGTATCAACAACAACTTTACCTTATCGACTGTGTATTACTCAATGATGTTAACGTAAAAGGGCATGACTAATATGGAACTAGAAAAACAATATTTAAACTATTTAATACAATTCATTTAAACAAACAAACACATTACCCCCGACAGAATCGTTAACGATTATTAAGTCATAACGCTGGCAACCTCCTCTGACTCATAGACACGAGAATACAGATGAAGCAAAACATCTTTAGCTAAATTTACATTTCCATACAATCAACTGCACTGACAGGGACCCTGATGTCAAGATTAAATGACAACTTTATTTATAAACGCTTAAAAAATATGCCAAAGTAATAAAAAGTTATTAGTCATCGAATTGCTCTATAAAAATGCAAACGAACAATCCGAAGGGATCTTAAAGGGTCTTAAACTTTTCCCACATTGTGTATGAAATTTAGTCGTATCCCCCCCCTTTGTCTTCTGGCAAAGGTAAACAAATCATTGAACACCACATTGAACCCTGCAAATCATAAAATCGAAAAACTTTAAACATTTACGCCTTCATTTGCCAGACTTTAGTTAAGGTTTGTGTTAGTGACCCATATTATGATGCCTCTCAATGCCAAGGGATCCGAAAACGGAGGAAAAGTACAAGATGACTATCAAAATTTCCTTTCGAGCATTAATAACAACACGAGCATCTGCCTCGTTTCTGCACCTCTGGTTTGGAAAGTGGACTGGATGCATAGAAGTGAGTAAAGTGAATCTGTGTCTCCTCATCCTTGATAAATACAAAAAGATAAATTGCTCAAAAAAAAGGATATTGCAGAAGTAACTAAGCCACATACACACAAGCAAATATCTGTGTTTGTTCAAATGCATAATTTCAGGGAAAGAGAGGTAGAGCAAAGCGCTGCCCAGAAATAGAAATTATAGATAAGAAAGGAAAAAGACATTTGTTTCCTTTGAATTTATTACTGTCCTTTCATATCACATGAGTAAACATAAATTTAAAATCCTTGACAAAAAAGGAAATTTCAGGGAAACGATTTCGATGTAAACGAAAAAATAAGTGCATTTAAATGTCAATAATTCAAAATTTAAGTTGACACTTGAAGATTTAAAACTTTCACTTTAAACATGATGTTGTTGTCACAACACAGTGCTTGGAAAATTTGATTTCAACTAATGGGCGGCATAAAGGCATAGTTGAAATTTCCAGGAAAATATAACAGTTAGAGGGGGGGGAATACTGGCACCCACTAACAGCACTTTAAGAAAAATGTATCGTTGACAAGGTTATATAGTTAAGCGAACCACAGACTTGTCATTCATGAGCATGAACATCAGCTGTCTTTGATCGTTATTCGTGGTTTGCCGCTTTTCTGATACCAAATAGGAATGTAATCGAAGTTTTTCGCATCACTATCATGTTCATAAAATTGTTAGGTAATATTTTTTCAAATTCATCAATCGGATAAATAGTTATCGACCAAGTTCATGCTCATGAAAGACAAGTCTGTGGTTCGCTTTACACACAGAAGAATATTTGATGTTCCCTTATGTAGGCGCTGTTTGCCCAAAGAATCTGTTGAATATTATTTAACGATTTGAATGAATATTATTAAATTCAAATAAATACAAAAGAAAAGTTTCAGATAATGTGCAGCAGATGTTACTTTTGCCGTAATCGACAGAATTGCTGTGTAATACGTCTGACAATTATGGACAGAAAAAACATTTGTTTAAACTGTTGGAAAATTGAATTCTTTAAAACGTTCGACCCTACTCGGGCAATAGGGCCCACCTAACGGCTGTGGCAACGAACTACGGTATTAATGTTTGAGGCTTGACTCCCACGATACAAAATTATATGGGGCTATGTGCCCAAGGATAATAGAAAAAATATGGCCTTTTGTCCAGAACGTAATATTTTAAAATATGCAAACATTTTTACAAGAGTATTCAGTAGGGTGTCCCGTTTGGGAAAATATTCAAGTAATATCACTCAAACGGCGAACAGTGGGGTCGATTGCAAAAATAAGTAGTAGTAATAAACTGTTGATCTCAATGGTTGGAGAATGTACTAGGTATTTGTGGCGAAGGAGTCAGGCTTCATTCTAAACAACAGCTGATGAGGATCTGTGATCTGACATTTCTATACGTTTTGCCTGGAATCATGAGAATGCATTTTGCAAAACTTCTTTTGCAAAAAAACTGTAACTCTATTAATAAAGATATAGAATGGTCTTGAGCTTGACTAACAAAATAAAAAGTACCAGTAAAAAGGACGAATAAACAAAAATCAATGATGAGTCAGGCCTTCAGAATATGTTATTTAGAGGCACCCTATTTCAACGTACGTTTACCTACAGGGTGTCAAAGTAGACCACCTTGGTGATGCTCAAACTTCCGTGGCAAGTAACTGCTAAACTTATAACCCGATTTCAAAGATTTTTAAATTTTTGCGATTCAATTAAGCAGCGCAAACAAAACATATGGTAAGACTTATGTGGTGTCTCTAGCCGTTACAAAGAACAGTTTTACACCGGTTCTGAACAGTATTTGGAACAGCCTTTGATCAGAGCACCACCTACGGAAACAAAAGTTTGAAATGTAAATTTTTCCACTGACTGTTTAGTTTTTTGATAATAACTTGATCATTTTGAGTCAAACTGTAGTTCCAAAACACAGCTACAGTGACAAGATTTCAACAAAATGTAAGTAATTTTAAAAATATTTCAAACCGTTTGGTAATGTCAACTGCTCAAAGTTACAAATGTTTTACAACCTAAAAAATAACGAATTTTTTTTCGAAAAGGCATCATTCTTTCAATTTCTTAAATTTTTTTTAAGAAAGATATAACATTTTTTTTATTTTTTTTTAAAGCAATGCCTTTGTAAAATAATAAATTTAATTTAAAAATATTAAACTTTTTATTGCCTTCGACGACAGTCATCTTACTTAGTAATTGAGAGGGAATATTTCCTAATCCCTACTGACGCTATCAAGTTTTAAGACTTCTCAATGTATATCCGTTCGAATTCGGTGTAAAATTGTAGCTCCTAATCGCTGAGTCTAAAAATTAGAAATCGTCGAGATCATTCATTGTGAGAAGTTCTCCTCTATTCTTTGAAGATAAGTAATGAGAAACTGTCTAAATCTGTAACATCATGTACATACAAAGGTATTCAGTTAGTATACGCAGAAAGCTCTTAAAGCTTCCCAGTGAGTGAGTGAAATTTGGAAACGTAAGAGTGAAGAGTGTTCCCACGGATGGTTGCCAATACACATTTGATTCTCAAAAGGATAACAAGTCCGAAAATATAACAGCTATAGGGAATTCTTAATTAGTATTCCCAAGTTATTGTCAGATCTTTTTGTACCTACATTTGGAGCAATTACTTCTTAAGCACCCAATCATCTCAGTAAATATCTCCAAAAATCATCGTCAAAATCTGTAGTTCGGACAGTTATTGTCCGAATTTCTGAATGAGAAACAACAAATAATTGGTACACTAACCGTATACTGAATATTAATGCAAATAATTGAATTAATGTTAATCATACGTCCTAAGAAGTCAAAAAACTGTAGTACGGACGGTTATTGCCTGAATTTCTTCACTAAGCGTATACTGAATATTAATCATATGTCGTAAGTAATTTTGCAATTTTAATCGTGGGTGTCCGAAAATGCAGATAAGTTTTGAATTTCGTGTCATGTGTACGGTAAAGTGTGGTTGTTGAAGAAAAAAAAGAAATCCGCGATCTTATTGTTGATCAAAATCATCTTCTTTGGAGATAATGTTCGTTTTGATGAAGTCATTAATCGTCAAAATTGTCGCATTTGCGGTTCAGAAAATACATAAGATTTCATCAATAATGCACGGTGGGGGATATATCACAAAAATTGGCAACAATTCAGCCGTTACTAAACGGCTCGTTCGATCAAGATGAAATGTCACATAGTGTTATTGATATTCCTGCATTGGAATTCCAACTAAACCGGCAAGGCTTCAAGAAAATGTACGTTGACCAAATTTTTAAATTATTTCAAACCCTTTAGCAACGACAATTTCTCAAAGATACTTTTTTTTTGAAAAAGTGATGATTTATCCGACCTTTTGTATTATATTAAAAATTAAAATGTTCAAACGTTTGGTCATTTTGTTAAATAATTAAAATTTTTTTCAACGTGATAAAACGAAATTTTTTAGAAATTCAAAATTACTTTCAAAATTTATTAAATTTTTTGTAAGAAAGATAAATTTTTTTTTAGTATTTTTAAAGCAAAGGCCTTGGTAAAGACAATAAATATAATTTAAAAACTTTTTCGAAATTCACCCCTCATCCAGCCACAACAGAAAATTGACTTTTTTTTTAATAAAACTGCCACTTTTCGAGTTTGGGAAAAGTTTCGATTGCTGATTTTTATACTTTTTTTAAATCAAAATTTTAGACTGAAATGTTGTTAACCATCTGCCGAAAATATTCCTGATCCCTCGCAAAATATTGGTCATTAGAGTTCAATTTGTATAAAACTCAAAATGTGATAACAGATTTTTTTTGGGGATACAAATCTCACACTTGCTTCATTATTTCTCAAATAATATTAATAGTATTAATGGGAATATCCTTTCCAACTATGTATAATATGCCTAACAACGGTCTTATAACAAGTCTAGGTATCGCACGCAAAAACAATATTTCGGCCTGAATTTGCAGATTTTGTGGCCTACGAGTTATACTGGTCAATATGATAACCGCCCGTAAAATACGGGTATTACGCTATATGTTTCGGACATTTTTTACACATTCCTTGGAAAAAATTTAAAAAATTATTTTCTTTTCGAAAATTGTGTCCAAATTCGATTTGAAATATATAACTACGTAAATAATATTTGAGAAACAGTGAAAGAAGTGTGAGACTTTACTACTCCCAAACAAGTTTCTTATGAAAATTCGAGTTGTTTTTTGAAATTGATATCTCCTGACCAAAATTGTGCGTAGGATCAGGATGGTAGTTAACAACAATTCAGTCTACAATTTTGATTTAAAAAAAGTATAAAAATCACCAACCAAAACTTTTCCCAAACTCGAAAAGTGAAAATTGTATTCAAAAATCGCCATTTTCGACCAATGCTGGGTTTAGAATGAATGCCCAAAAAGATTTTAAACTACTTTTAATACCTTCTCCAAAACCTTGGATTGAAAACCTCCTCCATAAAAATTCCTGGTATATTCTAAAACAATCAGACCAGTAGTTTAGAAGTTGTGATATTATTACCACTTTTTTCGCAATCGGTTCCATTGTGCGACGCATTAAATGACCAAAATTTAAATAATTTAACAATGGAGTCGGCCCTGACATGAGAAGAGTAATGTAAATTGTTTCCCCTACATTGTGTAAAGATGTAGAATATAACTATTGGAAAAGGACACCCTAAAACCGGCTCATAGCACCCTATAACGGGATAATACCCTCATCGCATCTTTCATATGTTATTAACTTTCAGTTAAGAAGCTTTAAAAAATGTTCTATATTTTTTTTGTTACCTTTCACAGTTTGTGTAAATTCAGACTCCTAATTGTTATTTAAAACACATGAGTTATGTCGTTATTTTCTTTTGTAGTTTTTTTTTTGCTGATTTGTTTTTTAAAAGTTTAAGCATTTAATTACACAAATTGTTGAAACACAAACAAAACCCTATAATGAAATCTCTAGAATGAAAAGTGTCGGAGTTTTGAAAGTGAAATGCTAAATAAATGCAAAATAGTTAAGGGCTACATACAGGTCTAGGAAGGCAGTATGATAAGTAAGGCGAATTTGTAAAATTTTGTTAAAATTTTTAAAATGTTGTAACTTTTATGTTAAAGGTGTAGAGGTGTGAGGTGAATCTGAGAAATTTTAATAAGTTTTTGGCATCACTGCACGCTTTATATCCTTTAGTTTCATATTCTTTACCTCTAGTTTATTATAATTTAATTAATAATAGAATCAACTCAATGAAAATCAAAAATTCCTTTAACTTTATTTATTTTAAATAATTTTTGGAAATTTGGTTAGCCCATTAATCTGGAATGAAAAACAATCAAAATTTTTAAAATTCGCCCCAACACAGTGCCAGAATTCCCAAAATAAGTTCCAAAATTCTCAAATATTGGAATTTTCTCAAAGTTACCCGAATTTTCCTCATATGTCGTAACGTATTAAGAATTTTGAACATACTTGTTTAGAACACATGCAGCTATCTCAATTAGGTTAAAGAAATGGAGAGGCAGTCTTGCATGTCGAGATATTTGTGGTCAGAAGTGAAATTCTTGGTAAAAATTTGCCAAATTTCGAAACATCTGGAGGAAGCTGTGTGAAAGATGCATAAACTTGTGTTGGAATAATTTCACTTTCAGTGTGAATTGATACTAAGGGGTTTACGATCAACCTTAATTGGTATATGTAAAGTTTTTGATACGAGTTTGTATATATATGATACCCCAAATACAAAACCGTCACCACTCAAAACTTGGAAATTTTCAGTAGAGACAAAAAACTGAAAAATGTATTAAAATTCTCAATAATAGACACATCCACATGGAATTTTTTTGATGAAAGGGAAGAAAAAATTACTACAGATTTTTTACAGCGGATAGAATTCGTTTCCTTTGTTATTGTTTTTAAGCAAAATATGAAAATCAGAAAATTTTGAGTTGTAACTCTTTTGTATTGACGATTGATAATCTACCGGTGGCATCAATTCAGGCACAGTAGTTGCCAGTGAGTGTTTTCACTCAGAAAAATGTTTCTGCACCGACATCCCGTTACGTTTTAACGATAAAAATCGGTAGTTAAAATGTCAAAATTCATAAAATTCCCATACAAATTTCCGAATTTTGGTTATTAAACTACCGATTTTTGTCGTTCAAAAGTTACGGAATTCCGGTACTGATCTTGTTAGATTGCAGTGTGAACTCCTCTTACATTTACAAGTTAATGTACGTTATAATGATACGTATAATATATACGTATATGATACGTATGAATCGTATAAAGAAGTTGATTTTTTTAAGGAAAGTTACGTTACTATTGGCAAAAATGTAATGACATTTTTTCAAAAAAATAAAAAATAAAAAAATTACAGCAGACAGTTGTCCGAGGCCTTCGGCCACGGACTGTCCCTGCAGGCTGTGTCAGAGACACGGCCATTAAGTTTAACGTATAATACGCCATCCGATAAGACAGAAAACATATATAACAATAAATTCATTTGCTTATGTTATTTATCATTTATTGTTATATATGTTTTCTGTCTTATCGGATGGCGTATTTTACGTTAAACTTAATGGCCGTGTCTCTGACACAGCCTGCAGGGACAGTCCGTGGCCGAAGGCCTCGGACAACTGTCTGCTGTAATTTTTATATTTACCAACGGCATTTGATTCAAGTCCGTTTAAAAAAAAATATTATGTTCAATTTTGTTAAACTTAATTTAATTTATGTATTTTAATTAATATTTTTATTGAAATAAGTTCTGCGAATGTTGAGAGGGCCGCCCTAATATTAAAAAAGGTTTACCTTATCGAGTCTTCGCATTAGCATTCGAGCGTTGTGTGAACGCTTTACGCTTTACAATTCAAAATTAATGTTACAACAGCTTTATTGAAGCTTTCGCAAAAAAGCTTTATTACGTTGGCTTACTGTTTGTTTCACTTTTTACTAGATACATGTTGCCAAGCAACATTAGCTTGCTGTTCGTTTCACTTTTTACTAGATACATGTTCCTAAGCAATGTTGAGCAACCAAAAACACTCAACCAAACACCACACATATGTTTGAGTGTATGTGTTTAAACAATTTTCATTTGAGAAATTAAAATACTAGAAATATATCAACCAATATGAAATGTATATCAAACGAAAGATAACATCTTCATTTACCTACAAAAAAAATTTTAAAAAAATTCATCTAGCCGTTTCCTCAAATTCAATGAAATAAAGATTACAACAATAAAAACCTGACATGACTCCTCATACCGTAAGGTAAGACGTATTCTACGTCAAAATAGTATTTTTTCACTGTTATAATTTATTTATTTATTTGTTTATTTCCATTCAAGTAATACAAAGCCAAAAAGGCCAATAAAATATATTACATAGTATATACACCTGAGTAAAAAAATTTTAACTTAAAACTAAGCGAACTTATAAATAAGTTAAAAAGAAAATGCAGTTTGAAAAAAAAAAAAAAACTTAACTTTAAATAAAAAAAAAAATAAAATAAAAAAATAAAAAAAATGACCAGAAATGATCAAAGAAATAATCAGAAAAAAAAGAAAACAAAAAAGAAGAAAACATGTCCCAGTAAGGAGTATCCCGCAAAGAATATATACAAGTAAAATAAGTAAGCAAAATATTGACATTCAGACCCTCTTTAGCACAGACCAAAAAGTTCCAATAATACGAGCAATGCCAAAAATTAGAAAGCCAGATTAAAATGTTCTAAAAGTTTGAGACGAAAAGAATTATTTGAGTGCGAAAAAACGCGTAATTCGAGTGGCAAACTATTCCAACATCGTGCAATTCTTACTAAAAATGACCTTGAATATACATTTCCACAGATTTGAGGAAAGAAGATTTGAGGGCTCCTAGTAAAACGAGAAAAAGAAAAAAGATTGCACAATGTAGTTGGTCTACCCATTTTCATCACGGTATAAAAAAGAGACAAGTTACGGTAATTCACAAAATCAGAAAATGAACATCCAATAAAACGTTTAGCGTAGCCAGAAATATGAACTCGACGGTTTACAGCATACACAAATCTAGTGATGGTATTCACAATACGATTTAGTTTATTTAAATGTGTGCATATGGTACCCGTGACAACCTCAAAACCATATAAAACTTGTGACATTAAAAGAGCATGCGCCAATCTCCGCTTAACACGAAAAGGAAGGTATATATTAGAAGAATAAATATTTCGCAGAGAAGACCATACTTTGCCCGACAAAGTATCGATGTGAAATTTAAAGGAAAGTTCAGAATCAATAACAACACCAAGGCATCTATGATGGTTGACAAATACAATTTCATCTTGACTTAAGAAAATATGCAAATTAGGCATGGTACGATTTGGAGAACCAAACATGATCGCTTTCGTCTTCGAAGAATTTATAGTTAGGTTGTTTATAGATGCCCAATGAACAACTTTAACCAGGCAACCATTTATGACTCCGTCACAGATATCAGATGAAGCATGATAACCATTAAAAAGCAAAAATATGTCATCAGCAAATAGCAAGGTTGGACAATTCCTAGAGTCAGTGTAACGCCATAGATCATTAACGTAGAGAATGAATAAGAGAGGACCCAAGACAGAACCTTGGGGTACACCAGAACGTAGAGGAAGCGTGGCAGATTCGGCGCCATTTAAAACAACGAATTGTGACCTAGCATACAGGTCACAATTTTATAATTTTCAACGATTTTTGTCTTGATTTACAATACTTATAAGTATATATGGTGTTGTTAATGCAATAGCTTTTTCAAAATTAAAATTGTTCTTCAGTTAGTGTTGCCAAAAAACAAGCAACATTTGTCAAGCCAAAAACGCTCTTCTCGGGAACCATACGAATAAAAATTGACATACCTACATTAGACCGACTCACAAAAAAAGATTCTTTTGTCCACCTTTGAAAATGTACCTTGGTTTGTTTTATGATAATTCCCAAAATATTTCGTGTCTAGAACTAAGATCCCGTGAGCTGGACCGTTTTTTAGTTTTTCAAAAAAATTTGTTCTAAATAGGGCAAAATGGGTATTGAATCATTTCTTATGGCAAGGACATCATTGTTGTATACATATATTTTGTTTTTATTTTGTATTATATCTGGACCAAATTTTGAATATTTAGAATTACTCCAATCTGACATTTGAATCAGAAAAACCTTCGTACTAAAAACTTAAAAATTATTTTTTTTGCAGAATATCCCTGTAAAAGGTAGGTGTCAGGACATGTTTTGAGATGTTTTTATATATAGACGAGCCATAAAAAAATCTTTCATATAATAACAATTTCTTTGGAAAATTAAAAGAAACCCTTTTCAAAAACGATCCAGCTCACGGGATCTTAATGCTAGACACGAAATATTTTGGGAATCATTCAGAAACCAAACTAAGGTATATTTTGTGGGGTGGACAAAAAACACTTTTTCCCCCGCCATACAATACGAGTCGGCCTAACATACATATTTTTTGTAGCTTACTAGCGCTACAGCATATACAAAAAAAATTTCCAGTAGAAGCAAAATTCAAAGATTCACAAGGGTTAACATTTTTCTGATGGCCGCCGTTGTTAATTTTGGGCTTCCAGTAGGATCTGTAAAGTTGCAATGCAGGAATATCAATAAGATTACACCTCAGCTATATCTATGTGCAATTTCATCTTGATCGTACGAGCTGTTTAGTATCGGCTGAACTGTTTCCAATTTTTGTGAGAATTCCCTCACCGTGTATTATTGATGAAATTTTCTATATTTTCTGAATCCCCAGTGCGGCAATTTTGAAGATTAATGAATCCATCAAGACGAAAATGAACGCCAAAGAAGATAATTTAGTTCGAATTCCCTGCATAAGTTTTAAAATATTTTTCAACATTAAAAACGCATTATTCTTTAATTTAGAGTTCCATTTTTAATAATCCTGATCTGCCAGCTGTCACGCTGTCAACAACACTTTACCGTACACTTGACACGAAATTCAGAACTTATATGCCTTTGCGGACACCCACAATTAAAATTGCAAAATTACTTACGACGTATGATTAATATTAAATCAATTATATGCATTAATATTCAGTATATGTTTAGTTTATCAAATATTTATTGATTCTTAAGGTAGTTAGGAAGATATTGAGGCAATAACTGTCCGTACTTTAAGTTTTGATAATGATTTTAGGAGATATTTACTGAGATGATTGGGTGCTTAAGAAGTAATTGCTCCAAATGGCATTGACAGATGTAATGTAGGTACAAAAAGATCAGACAATAAATTGGGAATACTAATTAAGAATTCCCTATAGCAGTTTTATTTTCTGACTTGTTATCCTTTTGAGAATCAAATGTGTTTTGGCAACCATGGGAACTTACTTTTCCAAATTGCACACTCTAACGCAAGGACTGGAAAGCTTTAAGAGCTTTCTGCGTATGCTAACTGAATACCTTTGTGTGTACATGAATGTTGCAAATTCAGACGGTTTCTCATTACTTCCCTTCAAAGGATAGAGAAGAACTTCTCACAATGAATGATCTCGACGATTTCTAATTTTTAGACTCAGCAATTGTACACCGAATCCGAACGAATATGCATGTAACTCGACAGTGTCATTTGCGAATAGCAAATATTCTCCATCACTAAGTGAGGTGACTGTTGAAAGTGTTATGATTGGTTATTAACCACACGTCTCCTGTACAAGAGTCATTGTGCTATCGATGGTCAATATGTGTCCAGTTGAAGGGGATTTTGCGATGACTTGGAAAGATATTAACGTTGACCGCATAAAACAGCGCAATGCACTCCTGTATAAGATGGCGTTGCTCTTTATATCTAAGCCACGCATTTTTAAGAAACAGTAATCAATAATGGTTTCGATAAACGGATCATTCACTCGATTGTATGAAAGGGTGAACGTTGATAACCGTTATAATTTCGAGGAAGTGTACGAATTCATTTACCTCGGATCTGCCGAGAACAGAAGCATTAACATCAGCCTAGAAATCAACCGAGAATTGTGCATGCAAGCAGGTGTTATTTTGGGCTAAGCAAGCGCTTCAGAGGAACGAAGATCCAACTATGTCAGACTCTCATACAGCCCGTCTTTCTTTATGTCGCAGAATCGCAGAACATCACTGGGAGTCTTCAAGAGAAAAATGCTCCCAAAAATATATATATGGTCCTATAATAGAAAACGGCGAGCTGTATAATCTGTATCTCGACGTCAACGTAGTTGTGCGTATCAAAACAGCGCGTTTATTCTGGCGAGGCCATGTCAGTAGAATGGATTAGAGATCAGAATGAACCAGTGCGAAGGTATACGAAAACTTACTCGAAGGACTTCGAAAAATATCACAGCCAAGACTTCGCTGGAAAGTCCAAATGGAAGATTGACTGCGAGAGCTTGGTGTTACCAAACGGAGGAGAGAAGGTGAAGATTGAGCCGGTTGGAGAAACATATTATCCTCTTATTGTAAAGCCATTGACCCCTCCAGGTTGTTTGAAGTCACCTAAGTAGGTAAGTAAGTAATTAATAATTCTGGCGATTCAATTATGTTATCGATAACACGATAACAGATTCTAAGATATCTTGCACCAAATTCTTTCTTACTTTTTATCCTGTAACCATCGTTTTTGATCAGCCCTCTTACAGTAAAAGCTGCGGAACCAAATACACCGAGGGCCATAAACAAAATTGTCATTGTGTTGTGTATAAACATATATGTAAGCGTGACTATATCGCATTTTCCTCTGTGTGTATAAGTATGTGTGTGTGCATTGTGTCATTTTTTAATTCAATCCCCTCATTTCATGCAAGTCCTTTCGGAAAACATTGAGAATTGTAATTCATTTTACACAAACCCAGTGCAACAAAGCGATGTTTTCCCGTTGACTCAACTTCCGTCTTTTTTTTTTATTCCGGTGGCTTCTCTGTCGCCGCCTCTACCATATCAGAAATATTCCGTGGACTCACAAAGTACAACAATGTTATAATCATAGCCCTAGTCGTTTCACGTTCCACATATTTTCATCATCATCCTCGCGGTCCTTCCTACTCTGTTATTCTAACATAATTTTTAAAATGTTAAATTTAAGTCATATGAACTTTTGCCGTGCTCGCCTTTGCTTATGCTTCCGTTGATTGTGATACAGATTCGGATTCGGATTCAGCATTAGATTTTGATTGTGATTCTAATTCCCTTTCATATTTTGTTTGTTGTTACCCACCACCCATTGCACTTTTGCGCATACGATCCGAATGTTAAACGATATCCTTTCGGGGGAGCCCATGTGTATAATGGTGAAGAATCAACATAAGGAAAACATAATTGTCGTGCATAAATTTTCATTTTCATTTTTATTAAATTAAATTGTATGTAAAGATGTGCTCCTCTGAGCCTGCCACAACTACCCAGTTCCGGATCCATTTTTATGAGTTCCATGTTTTCCTGTTATAAAATATACTTTGCTCCGTACAAAAACAAGATTTACTTTATTCAAATAGACATTAGTTGCAACTCGACGAAAAAGCTTCACAAGCAGGAGGAGGAAATTCACAACGAAAACACAGGATTCACAACGTCTGTACAATAGAAGGGAAATGTAACTTTTTCTTAATTGTACAGCAAAAAAATTGATATGAATATATTCATATATAACGATAAAGTGGAAGAATTTTCCTGAATAGTTTTGTTAGAATGCAACAAATTGTGTGAAATGTTGCGTTGATATCTTGACACATAATTGGTTTATTTAAAGAGAATGTTATAACCAAAGAGGCAACAAAAGGAAAAAGGAGAGTCAATTGTAAGCAGAATTGTACCATTCCCAATTTGCACAGTGTATCAACAAAATTATAGGAATTTATGATAACGAGTAATTTGTGTATTTTGTATACTCTAAGAAAATATTGGTTAACATATACAAACTATTACTGCTCTTTGAGAGTATTTGCCTGGTACTTTTGTGCTTACAAGTAGTGTTAGTAGGTTAAACAAATATTTACATATATCTGTCATGAACCTGCCTTATTTACAAATGATTTCCATGTGTTTCCATGTGTTTTCAATATTATTTACTTATTTCGGCCACATGCTGTATAAGTAATTTAAATTTCAGCGGAATTCAGGGCGTATGATGATTAGTATATTTTTCTATATTCAGTATACGTTTAGTATACCAGAAACCAAAACGATAATTACAATTAGAAACACAACCAAGCATTAAAGAAACACAACCCAAGCAAAAAATGTTTTTGTTGGAAGGAAAATTGTAGTGTAGGGGGGATTTGAGGCTTCAATATTGATTAACACCACTACTGCTCAGAGTGGATTTCATTTAAGCTAAAGATACCTACGTCGTGTTTGAATCATTGATGAACTGTTCTGGAGCAAAAGTTATTCCACACGATTGATAACGAAGGAGAAATGAAAAAGGGTGAACAACAATTATGTGAGTAAACAGAGAGGGAGAGAAGAAACTAGGTCCTTTTACATTTGTGCAATGCAAAGCATTCGAACTTGCAATATTTTTCACCAAATCCAAAACGTTCTCCGAAATTTAACTAAATGTTTCTTATTGATTTTGAATAACCTCAAAATAAGTTAGAACTTTTTCTATTATTTCTATCAGCTGTTTCCATTTAATTCCAATGCATTTGAAACGGTTTTATTTTTGCTGATATTTAAACAAAATGACAATTTCATTTACCAGTTACGAAATGCATACGGGGTTTTCTGTTTGTGAAACTATAAAATATTTAAAATTTCATTTCCGTTTACATGCCGCCAGAGCAAGGCTCCTCCCGCCACTCGAAAATAAAGTTATTTTTGTATGCAAATGGAAACCAATCTTAATATTTACTAAAGTGTACCCAGATGTATTTGAAATATAATAGGGTTAAAAAAAAATATTAACGCAGCTGCTAAAATATTTGTAATGTTTAAATAAATCAACAATTCATGTTGTTCATAAAGATCACAAGGAATAGGTTAATAAAAAAAGGTGAAACTTTAGAAAAGTAAGTTCATTGCATCTTTTAACCCTTTGACAACCACACCAAAATTTGTTTGCTCTAGGGGTTTGACACCTATAATTTCCCGGTAGGAGATAGAGCAAATGTATGCATGAATGATTTATAAAGGGTGTTCTTTTATCTTCAATACAAATTCGAATTGTCAAAACCAACACAAGAAATACAATTTTAATCAACAAACATGTTGTTATTCGAAAGATCAATACGACGCATTTACATTTGAAAATGATTTCGGGCAATAGCCACTGCGGCTGTTCATGACGAAGCGCATTCTGGACGTCCAATTTTGGGTCACTTTTTCGAGTATTGCTGGCCGTATGTCACGAATATCATTAACAATTTTGGCCTCCTAGGCGTGAATTGTTGCTGGTTTATCAGTAAAAACCACACGCTGAAAAACCCGGCCCCTATAACATATACTCCCAAACACAGTTTGAAGGAACCATGTAGATGTCTAGAACACACTCCAAATACTCATATATTTGCGAGTCCTAGACTCACTTATATTCAAATGACAACACACTTGTACATTTACTTCCATATTCTTACGTCGAAGCATTCATGTGTTTCTTCCCAAAGGTCCCAAACGGATGATTGACTGAATGCATGCAACTAAATCGCAACATCTCACTCAACATTAGAAACATTCAATTCATTTATACACACATTCAGGAATATTTATGTATCACGGACTGAAAAAATAATGCAAAAGTGTAGTTATACACTTGCAATAACATTAACTTAGGCTGTCCCTTTTTTATTATTATGTTCTCGACAGAGTATAGCGGTAGAAACATTAAGTAAACAATGCACCAAACACAACTGTGTTTGAATCATGAACATAGCTATATTTGGATCGCAAACACATATATTATATCATATTAATCATTGTGTCTCAAACATGTACTATTGAACAGCAAACACAATGTGTTTGGACACAAGTATAGTGAATTTGCGACAAGCTCCCAACACACGGTATATTTGCATCCAAACAAGAAAAAGACAGATTTTTCAACGTGCAGTGACTTCACATAGCCCCCAGAGGAAATAGTTGAGAGGTGTCAAATCGCACGACATTGGAGGCCAATTGACAGCTCCATTTCTCGAACTCAACTTATCGCCAAATTTTGATTTCAATATAAGTATATAGATGGCTGGGGTAACCGTGCAGCTCGTAGCGCCATCCTGTTGAAACCACATCTCGCCCGGATCAAAAAAATCTCGCTGTATAAGTGGGCAAGGTCAGCAATAGTGTAGTAGGCGTCAAATCTCTAACTGATCCGATTTGACCTTTATGAGCGATCAACGTCCACACCTTACCATTTACCAAATGTAGGGTCGAATTTCAATGTGCTGACATGGACTGAATACATTTTTGGAGAGTATATTTGCGTTTTAGCTAAAACTGAATGAATAAATAAAAAAAAAATTTGTTGAGAAATTGTTAAAAATGAGCAAGTCCCACAGGCTCGTCAGATTTCCTGCGATTCATTTCACTCTTGGCCCAGTTAGATCTGCCACCCGCACCCATTTTGACAGATCGTTGGACTAAATAAGATGGTGAGCCAGAATCCTTAAGTCAAAATCTTTCTCTTTGACTCAAGACAAACTTGGCGCACGACGCAAGTTCACAAATAACAGTATGATGAAAACCATTGGTGGAAAACGGTGTTAACTCACTTTTTTTCAAAAACAATATTTTCCTTCTTTTAATATTTCTCCATGGTATGTGATTTAAAAAAAAAAATTACAAAAAAATTGTAAATTTGATTTCAATAATTTAAATATCAGATGTTGACTATTTTCTTGTCTAAAACAAAACCTGATATCATAGAAACATTACAAGAAGGAAAATACTGTGAGTTAACACCTTCTTCCACCACGGGCTTCAATTGGAATCTGTATCTAGTTTTTGGAACTGAAAGAGTATTACAAAAAATATTACTGCACTTCAAATTTAAGAAAAAAATACTCGTACTCACGTTTTATGACACATTTTAAAAATTATACAATTATGCGTACAGATTTTTATTGAACCGTATCATTGCATGTGCGAGAGTTTTTGTTTTTTAGTGCTGCAAGTTTGAAATCTAAAGTTTGTAAAGCTGAATGTTTTGTTGTTGTTGTTGCAGCAAACCAAACGGAAATGCAACTTTCTCGTATGCAACATCCACACATGAATTTAGTTTTAATGGGATCGCGGAGTACAAAATACAGATGTATGTGTGCGCCTTCTCATGTATGGATGTTGGAAACAAAATATACCCTCGCCCACTTCTTGGGACAAATGTCACACTAACGCACACGCACAAAAAACCGACGACATTTCAATTGATGTTTTGCTTGCGTTGGCATTGGAATGCATGAAATGTAAACCCTTCAACCCCAACGCATCCTTGGATGTGGATTCAGTTGGCTTCTGTTGTAGTTGTTGTTGCCGTTGTTAGTGCTTAGTGAAATTAAATTGGCATTTAGTAAAGGTATCCGTGCGTATGCGAATCCATTCAATAGGAGACAATTGGCAAAAGGACACCTCAAGTCAAAAAAAAAAAGAAAAATTCAGAAAATGGAAGAGGACCAATTCAAAAGGAATCATTCGCCAGAAAGTTGAAAATATTGATTGGATTGGATGCCGGTGACTTGTCATGACTGTGACAGTGTCATTCGCATGAAATCCATTTAAAATATTTGATGACTGATGATGGCGTCAGATGAGAATTTGACGATGGTATTGAATAATTTATTTCTGAGTTATTATAGTGTTGTATTCCCCCCTCTATGCGTTCGTTCGTCGATTACTTAATAAATAATCAAGTTGTCTGTATTTAGTTTTTTTTCCCATTTTGGACAAAATCTAAATTTGGAAATCATAAATTAAGCAAATTATGGCGCATGGACGGGTGAACGGACGGACGAAGCAGACGCCAGTGCTGCCTTATGTCACATTTTGTTGTACCACTTGACTTATCTGCAAAATATCTACACAAGTTTCTTTTGTGGGCCATGTTATGAATGTGAAATGACTCATTATCCTCTATAATACACAATAACAGAGTTTATGGAAATCTTGCATACAGTTTGACGAATTGTGACTTTATTTTTTGGGAACGGTTCATAGATTCATATTTAGATAGCAACGATTCGTTGTATTAAAACTAAAAGTCAAACTTTTTTATATTGCAAAAGATAATGGAGTTGACTTATGTCACTTAGCTTGACGCTACAACACAACTAACAGCCATTGAGGAATAAGACTAGTCTCGAATCTCTATGATAATAATTTATATCATAAATATAGTTTTTTTTTATTTTCATTAAACAAATTTAATTTCATAATTGTATTTAAATACTGTAATAAAACAATAATATTCCAAAAGGTTTTTATTGACATACATTTTTCAATCATAATCCGGTACGAGATAAAGTATTTCCTATTCAAAATTATTTTAATGCAAATATATTCTTTAAACAAAAAGTTAAGTTGCTATTTCAGTGCCCACTAAGATATAACATTAATAAATAGATAAAACTTAAAATATTCACATTAAGAACAATTTCAATTTCATTCCGAATTTATTTATTATTTGAAATAAAAAAATCACGATATCATTTTAAATTCTCTAAATTTAAAGTGACATTTTTTCAGATTTACTTCATCAATAATAATAACTTAATTTCACATTTTCTTATTTTAAAATTGATTTGCTATTTTATCAGTTTTATTTGAAAGACTGTTTAAAAATTCTTTGTTTCAATTTAATATGAAATCCCTTTAAAGTTTTTTTTTTTAAATTTCCATATCTTTTACGTGCAGAATAATTCACCCATTTCGACCACATGCTGTATAAGTAATTTAAATTTCACCGCAATTGAGGACGTATGATGAAATCTGGATCAGGTTAGTTTTCTATATTCAGTATACGTTTAGTATATCAGCACCGGAATTCGTATAACTTTCAACGATAAACATTCGTAGTTAATTTGAAATTTATTGAAATTTAATGAATTTCGACAATTTAACTATTGATGTTTATCGTCAAAAATTTACAAAATTCAGCACAGGAATTCGAGTACCTTTTTAACAATAAAAACCGGCAGTTAAATTGATAAAATTTGGAAATTTTGTATTGAAATTTTATGAATTTTGATCATTTTATCGTTAAAAAGTTACAAAATTCCAGTGCTGATGTACGAAATGTATACTGAATATAGATAACTAACCTAATTCAGTATTCATCATACGCCTTGAATTGCGGTAAAATTTTAATCACTTATACAGCACGTGGTCGAAATGGGTAAATAATACAGTACACAAATTTACTGAACAGAAAATTTAAGGCTTCAATATTGAACATCGCTACTACCTGGGTTAGAGCAATTAGAGGATTGATGAACTGTTTTGTGGTATAACTTTACCACACGATTGTTGAAGCAAAAGAAATGTATGAATTTGGTAACTGGGGTTTATAGAAATTAAAGTTTATTGCTTTGAAATTAAAATTTCTAAATTCTATTTGATTAATTTGAAATAGAGAATTGCGATTCCATTGCAATCGAAATGGGAAGTATTAAATTTTTTGACTTGAAAAAACTTAATTTATTTTTGAATTATCTTATCTGGATATATAAGTACAGAAAATGTAAATTCTATTGGAATTTCTTTAATTTGAAATGAAAACCCTTTAATTTCATATTCTGTGTTCCATGCCTTTTTGTTTTTCCTATTACATTCCATTAATGGAGGAGAGGAGTTATTTTCACAATCAGCGAGCTTTCAAATCACTGGTTGGACCTGATTTGGGCCTATGAAGTCAAACCGAAACCGAACGGTGTTTTGGGAAGCGTTTTCATGAATTGAAAAGCTTTTTTCATTGATTGCATGATTTTTTCATCCGACTAAAGAACCGTGGTAATGAAAGAAATTAAAATGTATGGAACAATAAAAGAGAAATAGATGCAGGAATACAATACTACCCGGTAGACATTACTGGTGCTATTATCTTTATTACTAAGTCCACTATCATAGACACTGCTTAGTGTGAAACTTATTTCTTGCTTTCGATTTGAATTTGGGCTTAGAAATCGTTCATGGTGATCTTTAAACTGGAAACTATTTTTCCATGCTGTTTCCAGTTTTCGAGTTGTCATGGTTCGGAAATATGTATTTAAATTAATTCTGGTACAGTGATATGATTTGTTATATTGCCAATGGGTTCCGAAATAATGTAATGAAATTGGGAAATCAGCAAAATAGTAGTTCGAGTATTTTTTTAATTGACCCAATTAGAGAACCACAAATTTTTCTGAAAAAGAAGGCATTTAAATATGTTTGGTGCATTTGTGGAGTTAAAGTTGGAGTCGGAGTTGGGGTCGCAGTTGGAGTCGGAGTGGATGTTGGAGCCGGAATTTAGGTTTGATTTAGAATTTAATTTGGATTAGAAGTCAAAGTTGAAGCAGAAGTCGAAGTTGGAGTTGGAGAAGCAGTCAGTGTCGGTGTCAGTGTCGTTGTCGGCATCAGTATCGGCATCAGTATCGGTGTCGGTATCGCTATCGGGGTCGGTGTAGGTGTCAGCGTCGGTGTTGGTGTCGGTGTCGATGTCGGTGTCGGTGTCAGTGTCAGTGTCAGTGTCAGTGTCAGTGTCAGTGTCAGTGTCAGTGTCAGTGTCGGTGTCGGTGTCAGTGTCAGTGTCGGTGTCGGTGTCGGTGTCGGTGTCGGTGTCGGTGTCGGTGTCGGTGTCGGTGTCGGTGTCGGTGTCGGTGTCGGTGTCGGTGTCGGTGTCGGTGTCGGTGTCGGTGTCGGTGTCGGTGTCGGTGTCGGTGTCGGTGTCGGTGTCGGTGTCGGTGTCGGTGTCGGTGTCGGTGTCGGTGTCGGTGTCGGTGTCGGTGTCGGTGTCGGTGTCGGTGTCGGTGTCGGTGTCGGTGTCGGTGTCGGTGTCGGTGTCGGTGTCGGTGTCGGTGTCGGTGTCGGTGTCGGTGTCGGTGTCGGTGTCGGTGTCGGTGTCGGTGTCGGTGTCGGTGTCGGTGTCGGTGTCGGTGTCGGTGTCGGTGTCGGTGTCGGTGTCGGTGTCGGTGTCGGTGTCGGTGTCGGTGTCGGTGTCGGTGTCGGTGTCGGTGTCGGTGTCGGTGTCGGTTTCGGTATCGGTGTCGGTGTCGGTGTCGGTGTCGGTGTCAGTGTCAGTGTCAGTGTCAGTGTCAGTGTCGCAGTTGGAGCTGCAGTCGGAGACGGAAACGGAGTTGGATTTTTGGATTTGGAATTGGAGTAGGAATTGGAGTTGGAATTAGTGTAGGGTTTGTTCTTGAAATTGGAATAGGATTCTGAGTTTAGAATTTAAAAATTAAAATTTTTTAAGAGAACACCATACTCCTGCTCGTAATGAAGATATAATAGCAAAAGGGCACAAGGTGCTTGCATATGATGGGCCGGCGACTGGTAGAGGTTATTACAGTCTTCTCCGCCATCGCAGAATGGGAAAAAAATTATATGAGCTGTCAGGGGATACCCGGTTGCAACGAAGTTCCTTTCGCTATATATTATGTACTAGTTAGTTCCAACACGCCCAAGGCGCCCGTTGAAAAATACGATTATTTAAATGGATCTTTAAGAAAATATACTTTTTGTAAAATGATAAACTTTGTTTAAGACAATTTTTTTTCATAGAATATATGTTTTTAAGTAAGAAGTACTTTCTGTAAAAAAAGCCATAAGAGTATGAATTTTTTTTTACAACGAAGTTCTTTCTTAAGAGCAGGTACTTTTTAAAGAAGTGGTACTTTTTTAGATAAGGATACTTATCTCAAGAAAAAAGGTATTATTTTATTTTTAACAAAAGGTACTTTTAAGAAAAGGAATTTTTGAAAGAAACGGTATTTTTTTTTGAAGAAAAGGTTTTTTAAGAAATGGGAATTTTTTTAGAATTGGTCCTTTTTTCAAGTATAATAGGTAAGAAGAGTAGGTACTTATCTCAAGAAATGTTATTTTGTTCCACAAAAAAGGTACTCTTTAAAGAAACTGTAGTTTTTTTTTAAGGAAAGACAATTTGCTGTAAGGAAACTTTTTTTTAAGAAAAGGTACTTTTTGTTAGAAAATTTACTTTCTTAAGCCAAGGTACTTCTTTAAGATAAGGATTTTTTTTAAGAGAAGGTACTTTGGTTAAGAATATGAATAGGTTTTTTTTTGAGAACATTTACTTTTTTTAAGAAAAGGCACTTATTTAAGAAAATGTTCTTTTTTTAAACTTCACTTTGGGTTTTCTAACTTGACTTTTTACTGGGTTCAAAACTACAATATATACTAAATATTGGTTACAGGCTCCGCCTAGAAAACTTCCCATTAATCAAGAAATTTCCCAATATATCTAGACTCAAACCAAAGCAAAAGTACCCAATATAGTTGTAAATACTGGGTTGTAGCATAATAGTGTTAAAAAAAAAGTTGTTTAATTTTTTTTATTTATCCCCCATCCCGCAACGTGCGATAAGGAACTTCGTTCCAAAATTTAAATAATTCTGCTGTTTCTAAACGACTGGTCCGATCAAAATGAAGTTTCAGGTGGGCATATCTGAGGCGTTGTGGTAGAAAAATTTATATAGTTCAGGGCCATATACATCACTTTAGCAGCACAGTAGGAACCACAACTTGACTGCCTCGACCATCAAAAAAATGGTAACCCTAAAGACGTACAAAAACATGTGGACACGTTTAATTTGACTCTTATGGTTCTCGAGATATTTGGAAAATTTTCTTTTGAACATGTTGCCTTGAATGCTTGAAGCATTTATACGTTATTAAATAAGTATTTGGTACAGTTCGAAGCGCTATCACCTATAGCATTTTTATCTGTTCAAAAAAAAAATGGACAAACACCAAACTCACGAATTCAAATTAATATTAAAGTAAAAATTTGATAAAACGCAGTAATTTTTGGAATTAATTTATGTTTGAGTAATACAAAAATATTGAAAGAAATGAGATATAACAACGACATTTGGGTGTTTGCTTAATGTAGATTCAAAGTCACGAAATTTAAATCCCAAAAATTATATCCCAAATATAAAATCTAAAATCCCCAAAAATGGGATTTTACAGAAAATTTAAGACATTTTCCACATATGTTTCAAGGTAGTTTCGCTTTTTAACTGGCTTTTCAGAATTAGGTTAAAGCAATCGCGAAGCAGGTTTGTACGTCGGGATATTTTTCGTCAAATATGATTTTTCGTTTCTAATTTCGGAAAAAACTGTGTGAAAGATGGGAAACTCTAGTATATATAAAGTTAATCAACATTTACCAGTGTTTCAAACACATATAACAACTTAATGTGTTTGCAAACAAATTCCCCTAATATTGTTAAAAATGTTGGGACATCTTTTTTTACAAATGCCCAAATATTACTAGACTTTTTCAAGTTTTGAATTGCCATTTTTCCCAAAAGATAAAGGATTTAAACGATTTTTCAAGTTGCTTAAATAAGTCTTGATGTTGTCATGTGTGATGGATGACGTTACCTTAACTTCAACCCCCCTTAAAATATATATTATATTTATTCCATTTCAAATTTGGTGATGTCAATAGCGATGACGCCGTCTGTTAATTTGGTGACTTGTTCATTTGCATTCAGAGCTTCATTCAATACATCATCATTCCCGCATGTCGTAATTCGCGAATAATTAAATTAAATAATAAATCTTTTAAAGTTGCCCAAAAATGGTTTAAATCTCTATGTTATGTCAGCTAGTATAGACATTATTGACAATTTGATAGCCATTTATTGTCCATGTTAATTAATGATATACTTTTGCTTAATTGCAACAACAATAGCAACCTTGACATTTATTTAAATAAACAGTAGAACGCAGCTAAATATGACTGCGTCATTTTGATTACAAATTAAAAAAGGTAAACAATTTGAAGAACATATTTGTGACTCGATTTTCCTCTCTCTCTCTCTCTTTCTCTGTATGATGCTAAAACTAACACTTGTTATTGACATTCGGCATCTATCAATGGGATATTGTTAAATACACAAGTCATTTACTTGGTTGCAAAGGCCACTCAAGGGAATACAGATCTTGACATTCAAGTCTATTTTCGCTAATAATGCAATTATTTAGTTACTAGTGATAAGATGATGCAAAAAGAAAAAAGGTTGAACTAAATTCCAAACAAACTAATACTAATTAACCAAGAAATAGTATTTAAGCGTAAATGAATTGAAACAGATATTTATGCTGTGCTAGGGATCCAATAAAAAAGCCAACGCTTAAAACAGATAAGCAGAAACATCTATTAAGCTATCGGTGGCATTGTCGTCCCTGTTAAAATCCATATTGCTTTATAGCGAACAAGGTGTTTGCCAAGTTTTCAAATATGAGCGTTTTCAAAACCCCCAAAACTCCTTTAAAATGTGTAGTTATTTTTCTAAACAAGTCTACATTTTTTAAAGAAATGGAATTGAATGAAATCTCGTTTCAGACGGCCAGGTCCTTAGTAAAAATTGACTAAATTTACTGAACAATTCGAATTTTAAATTTGAACCATCCATCATCTAATGCATTAGGTTATCTTAAATTCTAGCATTTCTCATAAATTCCGCATTATAAAAATACATTCAAATGATGTGAAATGATAGTCAAAGGCTTTATTGTTAACAGGAAAATTCTATTGAATTGAAAAATATATTTTATATTTTTTCCTGCACAGTTAGGGAGACCTTTGATCTTTTGTCACCAAACGACATGATATTGAAATGAACCATTTCTTTAGAAAATTCATAACTTTTCTTTGGATTTCAAGGGAAAGCATAAAGTCCATATACATAAGTTGCCATTATCAGTGAATATATTTCCATGCCATAAAGATATTGTTCACTTTTTTCTTTTCTTTTTTTTTTTTGTTGCATTTTTCTTCATGAGGTTTGTTGTGTCGTTTTCTGTACAATAGCATTTTTTTTTTGTAAATAATTTGACAACAAACATAACCTCATAACTTGTGAAATTCTTGTACTACAGGGTCTTTCATATTATACTCGTACAAGAAGGAATACACATTAGGTTGTGCTGAAAAATATCAAATCAGAAGTGTGTGCAACGTCGTGTGTGGAATAGTTGAATTACAACCCCGAAGAAGAAGAAGAATATTCCTGTATATAAAACTAACCAGTTAAGGGGTGTGGGGTTTTCTTAAAATGTTGGAAAGTCTGGCTCCAATTCTGCAACTTTAAAAATCTGAACTAAGGCACCTATTGCAAGTAAGACTTCGTTTCCGACTCTAACTCCAACGGGTATTGAATAGTTGGATTACGCCAGCGAAGAAGACTAGGGAAGATTGATTCTTTTAATATTCGTTCTCCTAAAATGCTGAAAACTCCAATTTCAATTCTGCAATTATAAAGTCTTAGTACAGGATTCCTACAGCCACTCCGACTCTAAATTCGAATAGTTGAATTACGACCGCGAAGAAGACTAGAATATAGTGATTCTTTTAATATTCGCTTCTCTAAAATGTTGACAACTCCGCCGCCAACTCTGAAATTTTAAAAACTCTTAGTACAGGACTCCGAAATCGACTCTAACTTCGATGGATATTGAATAGTTAAATTACATCCGCGAAGAAGACTAGGATAGATTGATTCTTTTAATATTCGTGAATAGAAAAATAACTACTCAAAGGGTGTGGAATTTTCTCCGTTTTCTTAAAATGTTGAAAGCTTCGACTCCAAATGTGCAATTTTAAAAAGTCTTAGTACAGGACTACTACTGAAACTCCGACTTCGACTCTAACTCTGACGGGTATTGAATAGTTGAATTATGATGGCGAAGAAGGCTAGGAAAGATTGATTCTTTTAATATTCGTAAATATAAAACTAACTACGCCAGGGGTGTGAAGTTTTCTCAAAATGTTGAAAACTCCGACTCCAACTCTGAAATTTTAAAATACAGTGCTAAGTCTCTTACTGCAACTCCGACTCTAACTGTGACGGGTATAGAATATTTGCTTTACGACCGCAAAGAAGGCTAGGAAATGTTGATTCTTTAAATATTTCTGCATATAAAACTAACTACACCAGGGGTGTGAAGTTTTCTTAACATTTTGGAAACTCCGACTCCACCTCGGCAATTTTAAAATTTTAACCTACAACTCCTACTCTTATTCCGACCGAAAATGAATAGTTGAATTACGATGGCGAAGAAGACTGGGAAAGATAGATTCTTTTAATATTCGTGCATATAAAACTAGTGGAGTTTTCTTACAATTTTGAAAACTCCGAGTCCAACTCTGTAATTTCAAAATTCTGAACTAAAACTCCTACTGTAACTGCGGCTCGTATTGGCTAATTGAATTACGACCGTGAAGAAGGCTAGTAAAGATTCATGCTTTTAATATCCCGGCATATAGAACTAACTAGTCCAGGGGTGTGGAGTTTTCCTGAAAAGTTGAAAACTCCGACTACAACTCTGCAATTGTAAAATACTGAACTAATACTCCTACTCTGAATCTGACTCCAACTCAGGCTTAAACTCCGCCGACTCCAACACCGACACCAACTCAGACTTAAACTCCGTCTTCGTCTCTGACTTCAACTCCGACTCCAACTCCGACACCAACTCAGACTTCAACTCCGTTTCCGACTCCAACTCCGTCACCGACTCCAACTCCGACACCAACTCAGACTTAAACTCCGTCTTCGTCTCCGAGTCCAACTCTGACTCGAACTTCACAAATAACCAATTTGGTATCAATTTGGAATAAACTCGTGAGTATAAAAATTATTCATTCTACTCAATTAATAAATAATTTTTCACAAATCAGCGCTTTAATTTTCTTTTAAGGAACATTAAACGAGAGTTCGTCCTTTTTTCCCACAAAAAAGTCCCGGGTCAACAATGGACTGAAGCATACTGGCAGCTGTACCGAAGGGTTTTACATTTCAGGTAACTGAACTGTAACTTTTTACAAACCAAACAACAATCAACATAGCAAAAAAATTTCCAGTTTAAAGGCCACCATAACTGGTTTATTAAGCCAGTCTCACGTCGTGGTTTGTATTGAGCGGAGTCGGTCGTAACACGCTAACCACTAATTCTGATAGTGCTGCCAATAAATATTACAAACAATTGACGTCTTCGAGTTATGTCGCATTCAGACCGCAGTTTATCGCGGCCATGTTAGCGATAACCGTGCTTTTCAATCTTTACTGCGTGAACCCCTCAATTTGAGATTATATTGACATTTCATTTGCTTCGACCAATTTAGAGCAATTCCGTGCCGAGACCAAATTATCGAAGATGGCGGGACAACAGAAAAATTAAATTGGTGGCTTTGGGTGTTGTCAGTTTTTTACAAATTTGTGATGTTTTTGAAATAACTGAACCTTTAAAATGGAATCAGTCGGTTAAACCGATGAGAGTCAATTAATTATATTGACACCGTGGTGAACTTCAAACAACTTTTGGAGGCGGCGACGCGTCATTAAGTTTTCGACCGGCTTCCGTCTGTCGAACAGTTGATTTATTGTGTATGTTTTTATTAAGGTTGCTTTTTTTGGCAATTAACAGTGTTGCATCAAACCGTACCCCAGTTTAAAATGGGGTTAAAAATTAAACTTAAACTTTTACTGACTAAAATTGTATGAGTAATCTTCTGAATTAGCGTTGGTTAACGGAGTTAACCTTCGAAATGGACTAATCTTGGTTGATGTAAATGCCGTATAAGATCCTATGCGGTTTTGGGGTTTTATCGTGACTACCAGCCAAATGTCCGCCCAATATTTATATAAAAAATGATTCCCCGTTACATCCCATGAAGGGAGTAGGGAGAGCTTCTCATAACCAGTGAGCTGTGCGCTTTCTAGTTTTATACTCACTGATTGGGACCTACAGTTTTACTCCGGTTCCGAATGGAACCATTTTCATGGCTAAATACTCGATAGTGTCGCCGTCACTAAGCAAGGTGACCGCCGTCGAAAGGAATTTTAAGGTGGTCAGAGCAGGGATCGAACCCAGGATCTAAAGTAAACGAGGCGCGCACACTACCCTTTGCACTACCGACGGCCGTATTAGTATTGTTCCAATTTGATATTTTTAAAAATTTAACAAAATTTAATTTTGTTAACACGGAGTCGGCAGAACTCCAACACCAACACCAACGCCAACTCCACACCCCTTAACTAATTTTAAGATGCTTTAGAAAATTTAATAGATGGTGTTACATTTTTGAATTTGAAGAAAGAAATTATTAATTGGTAATTATTATTAATTATAATTATTCGTAATTATTATTAAGCATTAGTCTGTATGGAATTTGTAATCCATAGACGAAATCTAATAAATAATTTACGGAGATTGCGAGGGAACTTTTGGCTGTTGATGTTCCTATTTTCACAGTATTTTTACTGGTCAATATTGGGCTTAAGCGACGAGCCATCAGAAAGAAATTTTTGGACCACCATCCAAAAAAAAGCATTTTCATTACACCCTAATATACATGTATGTGCTACACTTTTGTGTATGATGAATATTTTAGCACACATTTGTTCCCACCAGCCTTGCCACTACTCTGACACCCTCCCACCACCTCTGTCTGCCACCAGTAAGAGACATGTTCCAAACAGGACCAACAAAATTTTTGTGTAATTTTTCTTTTCTTATAAAAAAATAAACAAAGATATTGAATAATAAATGGCAACACAAGCAGAAAGCACACGAGGAAATGTTTGATGATAACCACCAGTTGTGGTGCCTGGGCTTACTTGCTCTTTGGGCCACAAGAGAACAGCAAACCAAACCTAAGATTACAATTTAGACCATAACATATAAAAATATCAGTTACACTTAAAGTTATGTGCATTTCTAAAAAGTAAATTTAAAAAAATTAAATGCCAAATTTCAAATATTTTACTCACCTTTAGTCTGATGTTGTCTGTTAATTTTTTGGGATGGCGGTATCTGAAATGGGAATGAAAACAGTTTTGAGTTTTAAAAAAAGGATTTCACTCAAATTATTTATCAATCAAAACAAATACGGTTCACAATTTAAATGGACTGCGCCTTAAAAATGGTCATAGAATCATGGAGAGCTCTGTGCTAAAGATTATAAATATTGCAACTAACAATCTAGCGCTATAAATAAATAACTGATGGACATCATAATGTCTCATAATCGTTTATTTTTTACATAAGTTACACCCCTCTCTCTAGCACTTATATGATGCACAGTGGGAGATTTGTTTTATTCTATCGACAAACTGTTGATTTAGAAGAAGAAGAAATAAATAAATGTGACTCCATCTTGGAATTATTTATTTGTTTATTTGACTTAAATGTTGTTGTTATCATCGCAAAAAAAGTTAATTTTAGTCAAAAATATGCATTTCTTACTAAATATTGTTACCATAAAAATGCTATAAGTGTTTGGCCTAACTAATTGTCAAAATAACTTTAGAATGTCAACAAACAGTTTGTGGTGTATATTGCAGCTTCATAGTTTCCTAATGCTAATTACGCCTAACAATATGCCGTGGCTACATCACATTCTAACTCACCACGAATGTTTGATGATGCTACGCGATCTTACAACTAATGATTAAGTCGATGCAGAATTTTCGGGAACAGTCGAGAACAGATGAAGTTACTTCGAGATGGTTCTGGAACTCGCTACAAATGATAGAAATATTAACCAATTTAGAGCGAATATGAAGTTGAAATTTAAAAGTAATGGGAAATAAAATAGCCCTAGGAAGGACAATTGGAAAATTTGTAACGATATCAATGTGCAGCAAAAACTCTCCGCCTCAGCACCAAATGTTGCCCTCACTATTATTCGCTATGAAATAATTCGGTAGAACGTTTGAAAGTTTTGCTTTATAAATAAGAAAATATATTTTAATATCATGGAACAGCTGTAGGTGGTTTGTACACTACCAGATTGAGATGTTGAAGAGATCCCACGGTAGTATGTTGCCTTATCTATGACCATGCACCGGAATAATCTGTATCATTTTTACCAAACTGTGTTGTTGAGCTTGAGGACCTCCAGAATATGATATAATAACGATGGTACCCAAATGATATTGCCGCTAACTGATTTCACATTCTATATCATTATGTGTAATACGGGTGATATTGTTTTACGAATTTCTGTTTACAACCTACACAATTTCCCCCACCGTCCGCCATCAGTGATTTTTCGTTGCAAACACTGGCAAATATTCGAAATGCTTGAATTCAGTACAACGTATTGTCCAAATGCAGCTGCCAGATTGTAACATACATACATTCACATTGTTATCTCTACGCTCATATACAATTTTTTACACTTGGTTGGAAAAGTGTACATGCCCTTTGATTTTAGGGCAATCAATATGTTAGAAAAGGGAAGAAGAATTACAATATTTAGTTAGCACTGGGAGCATGGACTCGTAGTTCGAGGTGCAGTTTAGTAGTCGGAGTTCAGGAAATTTGACCGGAGTTAGATTGGGGGTTAGAGCCGATTTTTCTCAGCCCAACTACGACTCCGGGTTAATAAAATTACTAAAAATTTTAAAACAGCAAAATGTAAGAATATCATGGAATGTAATACTACACAGAAAGTGTCAATTGTTTATCATTTACACTCACATAACTAATTGCATTAATCGTAAATTTGCTACCGAATTACTTTTGCCACAACTGAATTAATATTGTCACGACTGAATTTAGTTCCCACAACTGAAATTTGTTTGAGACAACCTCTTATTGCGTTGTGACAACCTCTACTTCGGTTGGGACAAACTCCAATTCGGCTGTGACAACCTCTAAATTCGGTGGCGACGAATTCAGTTGTCTCAACCGATTTATTCTCTGAGTATATAGTGATAGGACTGCCATTGGTTAGCGTGGAACGCCGATACGAGATGTTGTTAATAAATCAGTTACGTATGTACATTTTTGAAGCTCCGGCCATCATGGGGCACCACACCAATTCTGATGTGTTATGTCTGTCGATTTAGGTCCTAAACCGTTCTATATATGTAACAGGGTGATTCAGGAAGTTCCGGACAAATTTCTCCAGCGTATTCCTTGGCTCATTTCATGAAGAAAAGTCCACTAGGACCATGTCCGAAAATGCAAGCAAGCGGAAAATGCAAGTGGCAGCGGGTTCCAAATTTTCGGATTGGCAGTCGTTGGGTAGTAGGGTAAAGTTGCTAACTTCTGAGCCAGTGGTCGGATTTTGGGCTTGTTAGAAAGGTCTTTAAGAGGCCTTTCAGAATCAATAAAAAGAGTAGAAAAAAGTCAAATCGCCGAGATACAGAGCATTCGGGAAAAAATGGGGAAAAAAATTCACATAACCTCAATTTGCTCAGCCAGATGGCAGGTAACTTATGTTGAAAGATAGCCATACCTCTTACCTTTCCAAAATGGCCTAAACGAAGCCCAGAGGTCTTAGCGTTCCAAAGTTATGACCATTTTACTGAAATGCAAAAATGTTTGTTTTTGTTTTTGGAAGCGAAATAACAGCACACATTTATTTGTTTTTGTAAATTAACACGTTTAAGATTTCGCATCCTTGCATTTTCGGGCATGGTCCTAGTGGACTTTTCTTCATGAAATGAGCCAAGGAATACGCTGGAGAAATTTGTCGGGAACTTCCTGAATCACCCTGTAGACAGACGATGACAGGACATCTCTAAAGATCGACCTTGAAAAACTTCAGAACTTTTGACATCTGCTTGTACTTGCCGCTGATAAATGTGGTAATTTTCTGCAATATGTGATGTTAAATAAACCATAATTACAAATATTTATTATCCGTAAAAAATTTTGAAATCACCGCGACAACAACAATGGTCAATTCATTTACCTTTTTATACATATATAATATTTGTTTTTAGAATTTTAAACATCAGGTTGGAATAGGATTATGTTGTGGTAACCGTATTGAAAACTAATTCGGTTGTACCACCGGAATTCATGGAATATTCGATTGCAGCAACCCTATTAATGCCAAATTCGGTTGTTGCAATCGACTTAAGGTTAAATTGGGTAATTGCGATCGAATTGATGCCAAATTCGGTGGTTGCACCTGAATTGATGGCACATTCGGTTGATGCAACCGAATTTAGATATGTGGCATCAGAACAAATCCCAAATTCGGTTATTGCAACCAAAATTAAAGAAAATTTAGTTGAAAGAATTAATATAATTCAGTTGTCACATCCGTAACAATTTTGAAACGATGTACCTTCAACCGAATTTCAGTTATGGCGACTGAATTTAGCCGTGACAGCTTTTATTCGATTATGGCAACCACTATTCGGTGACAACAGCCGACTTTTCGGTTGCTACAAACTCTAATCAAACAATTTGTTCTCTGAATGTATGTACAATCTTTTGGCGTACACGCTGAACATCCATCTTTTTATTGTTGTTTGGATGAATCCCACCCGCGGCATTTACATTTTTTTCACTAACCGGAGAAAACATGACCTCTTACAGCCTTAAAGGAAATTACAACTTTAAACATAAGGAGGATCAAAAACAACTAAATTTGAAACATATGGTAGGGCCAAACCAAAAACAGAACGAGACAACTACAATTAGAATAGTTCGTTCTATAAATAGAACTTTCAAAACTTCTGCATCAGTGCGTGTAAGTAGGAAAGCAATGTGTAAGTAGTGACAACCAATCACTCTGCACAATCGATAAATGTCTTCGATTAGTGACTTGTGTAAATACACACCGCAGTGGCTTAACGGGCTAGAGGCTGCCGATGATGATGCTTCACAAACATCAAAACGATCGTCCAGCGAATGTGAGTTCGAATTCCACCCGCGGCATTTACATTTTTTTCACTAACCGGAGAAAACATGATCTCTTACAGCCTTAAAGGAAATTACAACTATAACGCGTTTTTAGTTTGTCCCAAATATAGTATACTTGTGTTCAAACACATTGTGTTTGCCATTAAATATTACATGTTGGAGACACAATGATTAATATATTATATATATATTTTTGTGACCCAAATATGGCTTTGTTTGTTGAAAACTGCTAAAAACAAATACGTGACAGACAACAAAAAAGCAACAGATCTTCAATTTCATGAAAACAATGCTTGCACGTATGCATGTATGGATGTTCCAAACATATACATGGTTCCAGCATAATGTTGCAGGGACCGTTTTGTCGGCGTGTAGAATATTGACTTTCTAATGCTTATAAATATTAACTTCTATAGTACAGTTACAATTTTTGACCATGGATGTTTTTGTAGGACAGAATCATTTTAAATCAGAATTAGACAGTTTCTTTCAGAATAGACAGTTTATAATTGGGGTGTTCTTAGAACATGATTGTTGTTTCGAACTTTAAAATCCCAAGGCACTTGCATTCTAATTCAAAACTGATATTTTCTTTCTGAATTGTTTTGAAGAAATTCAACTATTCCGAAATGTTTTGTGTTTGTCTCGATTCTGTTTACAGAACAGAGCTGATTAGCAACATTTTTTCAAATACGTGTTTAACTTTTCCAACTCACTGTAGATAATTTGGCGTCATATGTGGAAAATCACAAGATGCGAATACTTTTTTTCCTACAATTTGCGTTGTATTGATTAAAAATAGAAAAATTATCATTAATTGACAAACAACTAATGATAGGAATATATGACAACAAAGTAACAATGTTGTCCTCGATCGGAGCTATTAATTAAAACGAAAGAGGTGTGAATACGCTGTGTCAATTACATAGATTCCAACCAAGTCCATTGCATGTTAGCGTACGTAAATATATGTACATACATACATACTTAAAAATTAAATAAATACTATTCTTTATTACAATATCAATTTAATCAATTTGTCGAGAATAGTTTATCGGTGTCAGACGTCCCCCTCCTCACTGCCACATCACAGTGCAGTCATTTTCCTTATTAGCATGTGATTGATTTCGCAAAACTATATCAGTGATACTTGTATCTCTTCATGTAAATGCCAGTTATCGATGTGTCAAATCATGCGGAATCGACAATTGCTCATTTGACATCCGTCACACGGTGTCATGTTGCATTAACGCGTACGTACTGTGATTACATACTACGTTCGTAATGCGTAGAATACGTAAATGTGACAATCAAAACGTTTGTTTTCAAATCAAAAATTATTGTCAATTAATCAGTGAATGTATTGTTTTCCAGACACTTGAAGTGTCTGTTTACTTAAGGAAAATCAACAAAACTAAAATTAAAATTACGGCGACAAAAAAAATTAAAATTTTTTCTAGGTTGATTTTTAAATATTCGGTTTGTATTTTCTAAACAACCGCTAATAATGGCCCGTGACTAGATTTCAAATAGCTACACGTCTTGCCAGAAATCATAAGGATACAATTTGAAAAACTTTTTTTTTAGAACTAAAACTCTTAACAGAGATATAGAATGGTCTTGAGGTTGAACACAATATAAATACAACAATATAAATTATCAGTTTTGTAAGTTTTTAACGATGGAATTTAAAAACTTTGTATTGCAATTTTATGAATTTTGACAATTTTACTACCGCTTTTTATCGCTAAACTGTTACAGAATTTCGCTACTGCACCAATTGTTCAATTGTAGAAATTTATAATATTTAATACAAAATTTCCGAACTGTTACAAATTAACAACCGATTTTGATCGTTAAAAAGTTACAGAATTCCGGTGCCGGCCCGGTTTTCTAGTCGGTATCGTTAACATCGTGCTAACGAAATTGTAATGAAAAGTGGTTAAAGTAGAAATACTTCAGTCCAGCGCCATTGCAATGTAAATAATGCATAAGTGTAGCACCAACATTTCAGTATTAAAACAATTCTATCCAACATCCAATGTCCATTTCACACCAGGCCAAATGTCATAATTTTGGTGAGACAACTGTTAACTCTATATATAAGAATTACTCTATGAATAGATCGTACATTAAGATATTCTTTGGAATCAACAGAATCGAGAAAGCCGTTCACACGAGAGATAGAAAGAGAAGAGAAACCCCGACGACGACAACTGCAATTACACTGTGTGTAATTTTTTAAGATATGGAAATATAACCATATACGGACACCACTACGTGATAAAAGACCAAAAAAAGACCCAAAGCCTTGGGCTTTTTTTTATGGGCCCCCAAATCTGTCATTTTTGCAAAACATAACTCATATATTGCAATTCGTTCGGAATTTTGATTTACTCTCTAAGAGAAAGTTGTAGCCCTTGTTAACATATAAAATCAAAAAAACTTCATCTTCAACGTCAAAATAGCTATAATGATTCTTATATTGTGTGCTGCGTCCCTTGTTGCGTGTGCTGAGCTTACTTCTTTGCCTGTGCTGCTGCGGTCGGTGAGATAGCATAGTATCTCAATGTTGAAGTAAATGGTGTTAAGAATTATTGCTAGGAAGTTCATATGTTCTAAAAAGTTATTTACTGAGATCTTAGGTACATTCTTGTAGTTGATTATTTCCTTGAATTTTGAACGGTTTGCTACCTATGGACCTAAACAGGGGAAAAAAGGTAAAAAAAATAAAAATTTTTAAAGTTTTTTGAGATTTGACCTTGAAGATGAAGCTTTTTGATTTTATATGTGCACAATTTTCCTTATTGGCAAGAGCTACAACTTTCCCTCAGAGAGTAAATCAAAATTCCAAACGATTTGTGAGATATGAGCCTCACAAAATGATCACTTTTTTGCAAGAATGACACCGAGACCCCAAATCTTTGGGGCCCATAAAAAAAGTCCATGACTTTGGGCAAAACTGGAAGACACGGGTCCTTTTTTTATGCTTCTGGTTACATTTTTTCGTGTTGCACTGTGTTAGTTACAATGAGAACAAGACGGTCACTGGCCTAGAATGCTAAGGCCCTGGTGACGAGAGTCACAAACTTCGAAACGATCATCCGCCAGGGTCAGTTCAAATCCTGGTGCCGACTGTTTAAATTTTTCCTAATTGCAGAAATAAACCCCTGATCTGTGTAGCTCATGGGAAATGAAACAATATTCTTCTAATCGAGAAGGGTTTAACCATTTTCATTAAAGATTTAGTGTAATTTGGTGACAACTCGTTTGTTTAAAAAATACCTTTTTCCAATTGCAAAAATAAATATATTTAGATTTCAAATGCTACTCGAGTTGCATACAACTTCACATAAGATCATAATTACAACAATAAAAATTGCACAATTAATTTTCCTGAAAAACCCCCACAATTACATTTTTATGCAGAACCCATTTCAACATCACGCATTCAATTCTCATCTTGAAATTGTAATTTTTATTGATAAAAATTTACAATGTGCAAAAGAAAACAAGAAACATTACTTTTAGATGGAAACGAAGACAAGTTGACGCTCCGGCAATGTACACTAGAAAAAAATTCAATCTCTTTTTTATGAGAAAGTTAATTTTTCTTAATAAATTTCACGTTACAAAACAACTAAAAGAAAACTTACTGAAGGAATTCATCTCCCATTTAAATTATAATAAACGTTAATGAAATAGTTGAAGAAACTGTTTGCGCCCTTGACCAAAATATTGATTCCTCACACGCTGGAAAAGCTGTATTTTTTGGTTGATGTTTGGATGCATATATAACATATGTTTGGAGATCGTCGCAAATATAATACACTTGCATCCAAACAATGCAATATATGTTTTTGTGACTTCAATACGGCTTTGTTTGTTAAAAACGGCTGAAAAGAATAACTGACTAGGAAACAAAAAAGAAGCAGATCTTCATTTCATGAAAACAATGCTTACACGTAAGTATATGGATGTTCCAAACATATACATGGTTCTTGCACAATGTTACAGAGACCGTTTTTACATATATATCACTGGATTAACTCCTGTTTCTGATGTATACAGACTAATCGCTATTTATCAGATTCTTGTATCTAGTAAGACGGAGATTATTTTTTTTTGAATCCCATATCACAAAAAGAATATACTTGACTAGGGTACAATTTATTTACTCGGTCTGTTGTTTTTTAAACTGATCATTTGTCATTTTATTTATTTATGCTCAAGCCCATTCTATTTTATGAATAGAGGTATAATTTTCAAAAAAAAAAATTCCACAATGCATCCTCATGTACCGAGGAAAGGAAAGAAAAAAAAAGAAAACTTTATTTTTATTTATCTTTTTCGAGTGCTGAATTTTTGTTTACAATTTTCATTTCCATTATTCTGTAATGTCACCAAAAAAGTTAGAGCTAACCGGAAGTTACAAATTTAAATTCCATAAAAAGTGGCAGCTATAACTCTTCGTTAGCTCTAAATCTACTTAGAATATATAGGCACAGCATATTCGATATAGAGGAACCGAAATTTGTACTGAAAAGTTTTGAACAAGTTTATATTTTCGTTCGACTTGAAATGACAAGATTGTGGTATCCAAATCAACATTCTTTTGCCAAGAAGACGAAGGAAAGCTTTCGTTCGAGATCGAGGAACACGCTGTTAACAAATTTGTGATAATTTTTTTTATAAATTGTTCGGTTTCTTTTTTCCTTTTCCTTTTTTTTCAATTTCTGTGATTATATTTCTATTGAAGTTTTGGCAAACTTGGCGACAAAAAATAAAATAGAGTAAAAATTAAACCAAAAAAATGGGTTCATCTAGGGACATGTAGTCAAGTGGCTAGTCAAGTGCGGGTTCTCAAGTGAAAGGTATTCTTCTTGCGAATTCGATGGTGACTTTACATTTTTCGTGTAACTTCTGTGTGGGCAGATAACCCTATTTCGTCATATTGTATAGTTGCATTCATAACCGGCTTAGATATTTTGGGAGTCCAACACCTGCTTCGGAATAGTTTTTATTTAATAATACTTTGTTTGGGACTTTCTCCTTCGGGAAGGGTTCAACACTGGCTTCTCGGCTTCAACGATATTTTTTATGTTACAAAGCTTTCCGTGTGGTCGATATTCCGCCGGGCTTAGGGATTTTCTCCTTTGTGAAGAGTTCTTACAATGTGTTCTGAGTGGCCGACGTGTGGTCGAGAGTAAGAATTTTTCTCCTCTGGGAAGGGTTCAACACCGGCTTCGCAAAAAATAAAAAGGAACATTTGTTTTTCTTTAGTCTGCAAAATTTTTCTTTAAAATTTCTATAATATTTTTCTTTAAAGTTTCTAATGAGGCATCTTCATCATTCCCTTTAATTTGGCGATTTCCGGTTCTCAAGACCCACTTTATTATTGTAAACAGATGTCCACAAAAACAAAGGACACCATTAAATTTGTGAGAAAAATACATCGCATTTTCCTCCAAAGTTCCTCCAAAGCATAACAAAAAAAAAAATATTTTCCGCATTCTTTATGGCTCTCTAATTTTGTTTGTTTTTATCAAGATTTTAGCTTCGGCCGAACTCCGAAAATGTAGTTGAAATTTTTGTACCTATTATGAGCCTTTTAATTTTGTATTTCTCTGGATTTTTTTTAAAAATGTAATTAAGTATGTTCATCAAATTGATGAAATAAATATTTACCAACTGAAAATGTATTATAATTTTTGCTTATTTTTTATCAGTGTATTGCTAAAACTACATATGCAATGTACACAGATCTGCCTGCATTCCTACATCTGATGTCTGGTTAGTCGAACAAAAACGTCAAACTCGTCACAGTGCCTCTTTGTATTGTGTATATGCATTTGTTCCTGCATGCCCCCTCTGCCGGGGTTGTGACAATCCCACTTGGATGTGTTGCTTCTTAAATTTCGAGTTGGTTCCGCAGTTGCAAATTTATGCAAAATTGATGCATAAATAAGCATCTTTAATGTCGTTGCTCTTCGGCGTCCGTCTTCTATTTCAACTCGAGGTGTCAGAAATAGTAATTTGTGTTGTTTTTTCTTGTTTGTTTGATGTTTTAAGGAAAATTTTTAACAAAAAAAAAACAGTTTATTTTTATTTATCCCTCTCTCAAGTCTATCGCTTTATGGTCGGCCGTTCGGCAAGATCCAAAAAAAAAATTACACAAAAAGTGCTGAAATTTGCAAATGCATCAAGCAGCACGACAGAAGAAGAATGCGCACTCTTTTTTTTTGGTGTCTTGAGTTTTGCAATGGATATCATCTCAGGACAGCAGAAAGGCCGCCTTTCTGAGAAATGTATACGTACTTGTATCTGTTACTGCTGCAACTTCATATCGCATGGACTGACATTTCAACAGATGGATAGATAATGCAATTGTTGTTTCTACTGTCCGTCCGTCGTTCGGTTTCTGAAACTGAAATATCCGTGTAATTGTTGAAATGTACAAATGTTGCTGGTTTTGCGTTTACCACTGGTGATTTATCATGTCCAAATATTGTGATGACCTCAAAGTGTTTTCCTCCTCTTTGATGTGGTAACATTTTTTGGGAGTATCATGAAGATAGACATGATGTTCTATGGAGAGCTCTGTGTTTCGGGCTGAGATATTTGATTGTGAACAGCAAAATATTCATTCTTTGTGAATGGGATGGATGCATTCGCAAGGAGTAATGAAGCAAATGCACATTTTTTTACCGCCACCACATTGATGTGGTAAATACAGTAAACAATTTCCAATGAATTTATGTCATTTGAAAGTAGTGATGGCATCTTTGACTAGTGTTCGGAGAATTCCTTTGCATCGTTATGTGTTGATTTGGACGCTGTTTTTTCAGAAGTTTTGTTCAAGCCTAATACAGCGGGATGATTTCGTAAGTAATGTTTATTGCTTACTATGTCGCTTCCTTGTAGGCGATATCGTAAGGCATTGATTGTATTTTTCGGTCGCTCGCTTACTAACACTCAGTAAAGCAAGGCAATGGATATAATGGCACGATGTCTGACGCAAACCAACCGATCTCCCACGACAGTTTGGACGATGCAATCTGAATACAAACTTCAATTTAGTTGATATTTAGATGTCGCAGGAAATAAATTTCGAAACTGTGCTCGTTTGTGAACAAAAAGTATTTACATTTAATTTTGACACTTAATTTGACATTTAATTTTGTCACCATTTTTAATTTAAATGCAAGCGTTTTATTTGAGAGATCCCTAGAAAATTATTTAACTAATTAATTTTAATTTCTCTCTTTATTGAAAGTATCTAGACCATTGTTGTTGAAGTGCTAAGTAGGCGGACCATTGTACAACCCCATCATGAAGAAGAATATACCTATTGAGGCTAAGAGAAAAATTATTTTCTAGTTTTTAGTGCATTTATAAATAAAACTTAATTTTTTTTAATTATTTTTTTATTTTTAATTTTTTTGCAAATAAATTTTTAATGTTTTAATTTTTTTTTCATATTCATGTAATGTCATCCAAATCTGACAAGTGTGCAAAATTTTAGTTCGATTGGTCAACTGCAACTGTGTTAAAAATGAGTTACTAGATTTGAACAATACAGACTGACAGACAACAAAGCAAGTTAAATAAAACACTGTAAAAAATTAACATGAAGTCACACACTAAAAAAAAACCGCCCAGCGACAGATTGCAAGACCCATGTATATGTTTGCAAGCATTGTTTTCATGGATTGAAGATCTGATACTTTTCGGGTTCGGTGTCTGTCGCGATTTTGTATTCAGCAGATTTCAATAAACAAAGCCGCATTTGGGTCACAAATCCATATATTATAACCTATTAATCATTGTGTCTCCAGCATGTTATATTGAATAGGAAACACAATGTGTTTGGATACAAGTATACTAGATTTGCGACAAGCTACAAACACGTTATATTTGCATCCAAAACAAAAAAGACTGATTTTTCAGCGTGCATTACCATAACATATGATTTCATAGCTTCGAGAACGCACAAAAAAATTGACTTTTAATTATCCTTAAATTGGCTTGATTTCACAAAAATCCAAGCTGCTACTTAATAAAGGGGTTTGATCGCCCATAATGATGCTAAAAAGTGTGATATTTCATACAAAAATAATGCATTGTCTCAGCAGGTTGGTAAGCAATTGCCAGCTCTACTCTCCGTAACAAATCTGCTTCTGAGTAAGGAGCTTTATTGCTGGGTAATTACCACTAACAATGCAAATCTGCAGCTAAAATTTAAAAACATATAATTTTTATTTCAAACCACGAAATGTCAAAATTTCGGTCCAAACAATTATTAAACAATTGCTTTCGTTCGAATTAACTTAGGCATAACAACCCTGTACTTGATTGTGTTCACGCAAACAGCTGACTAAAGCCCCGTATTCAGTTCTTGCGAAATTTTCATAAGATATTTTGTTATTTAAGCCCCGTATTCAGTTCTTGCGAAATTTTCGTAAGGAATTTTGTCATTTATCTCGAAATGGAAAATTTTTTTACAGAGAGTTGCCACATATCTCTGACTTAGCTTGCAAATATTTCTTTAATAACACAGTGAAACACGAAAAATATAACCATATACGGACACCACTATGTGATAAAAGACAAAACAACCTGTCTCCCAGTTTTGCCCAAAGTCATGCACTTTTTTGGGGCCTCAGTGCCATTTTTGCAAAAAAGTGATCATTTTGTCAGGCTCATATCTTGCAAACCGTTCGGAATTTTGATTTACTCGGACGATTCGGACGACGATTTGGTTCCACAACTTAAGAGAGTGCGATTTGCACGTCCAGGGCTATCAACATTCTAAAAATAATACGAATATTTTTCTATATTATTTTTGTAATACGATAGATAGTTGATTGTTTCCTTGAATTTTGAACGGTTTGCTACCTATGGACTTGAACAGGGGATAAAAAAAACAATCGAATTTTTTAAAGTTTTTTTTTTTTTTTTTTTCTTTTTTTTTTTTTTTTTGCGATTTTGACCTTTAAGATGAAGTTTTTTGATTTTATATTTTTCCTCAGAGACTACATCAAAATTCCGAACGGTTTGCAAGATATGAGCCTGCCAAAATGATAACTTGTTTGCAAAAATGACACCAAGGCCCCATACAAAAAAGTGCATACAAAAGAGACACGGGTCTTTTTTTGGTCTTTCATCACGTAGTGGTGTCCGTATATGGTTATATTTCCATGACTTTTTTTTAATGCGTGTGTTATTACTTTTGTTTACTGAAATATTCGAAATGTCAAAATTCCGTTCCCAAACAATTGTCAAACAATTATTTTCGTAGGAAATATCTTCGGCGTAACAACCCTGTAATTGATTCCGTCTACGAAATTGTCGCAAAGAGCTGACTGAGTACCGAGCAACTGAAAAGTGAGTGAAATGTTGGGTTCATGAAATTTTCGATATATTTTATACACATAGTTCTTATGGCAACGAAAATTTCAAAAAAAACTGAATACCGGGCTTTACCTGTAAATGGAAAATTTTGTTGCGGAGAGTTACCACCTGTTTGATTTAATTAATTTATAATTCCTCTCCACACTCCGTTTTATTTTTAACACATGTGGTGTTACTTTTGGTTGTGAAAATAATCAAAATGACAAAATACAGGTTCCAACCTATTATCAAACAATTGTTTTCGTACTAAACAACTTTGACATAACAACCCTGTGACTGATTGTGCCTACGAAATTTTCGCAAAGAGCAAGTGAGCAAATGAAAAGTGAGCCACATTTTCGGTTCGTGTAATTTTCGTTATATTTTATACACGTACTTCTTATGGCAACGAAAATTTCATAAAAACTGAATACCGGGCTTCACAAGCAACCGAAAAGTAACCAATGTTTCGGTTCACGATATTTTCGTTAAGACCCGTATTCAGTTCTTGCGAAATTTTCGTAAGAAAATTTTTCATTTTTCTCTAAACGGATATTTTGCTGTGGAGATTAGCCACCTATTTATAATTTCATTTATAATTCCTCTAAGCACCCCGTTTTATTTTTTACGCATTCGATGTAACTTTTGGTTGTTAAAACTATCGAAATGTCAAAATTCCTGTCCCAAACAATTGTTTTCGCTCGAAATAACTTGGAGTAACAACCCTGTGATTAATTTCTATACGAAATTTTCACAAAGAGCTGAGCACCAAGCAAGTGAAAAGTGAGCGAAATTAACGGTTCACGATATTTGCGTTATTCTTTATACACGTAGTTCTTACGAGAATCAACATTTAATAAGAGCTGAATACGGGGTTTTAGGGTGATATATTTCCGAAAAACGTTTTGTCTCTATAATGGTTTACAAGTTTAAAATAGAACCAATTGTTCTCTCTATATTGAATTTATCGTAATTTTTGTAGTTTTCTATAAACATGTCCATGTGCTTCAAACATGGACAAATGTATTTCTGAAAAAATTTAAATTCAGAATTGAGGTCTACCTGCACCGGAATTCGGAAACTTTTTAACGATAAAAATCGAAATTTTGAATCGAAATTTTATGAATTTTAAAAGTCGAATATTTTGTAACGAAATTTTATGAATTTTAAAATTCGAAAATTTTATAACCAAATTTTATGAATTTTAAAATTCGAAAATTGTATATCGAAATTTATTGAATTTTAAAATTCGAAAATGTTGTATCGAAATTTTATGAATTTTGACCTTAACTACCGATTTTTATCTTTAAAAAGTTACAAAATTCCAGTGCTTCCAATTCTACCCTGTTATATGGGTTAGACACACGAAGTCTGACATTTATTTATTATTATTTTTTTTATTGCTGAGAAATTCTGTTTTTCAAATGTTTGCACGCAATTAGGAACGTAATATTTTTTTTGTCGGATGAAATGCAATTAAACCCCGGTAAATTATGAAATATTTGTATGAATTTTTAATAAACTCTTGCGTTTGGGGCCGCCAATTTCCTGTATTAGATGCAAGGGGGGGGGGGCCGAATGCGTCAATCGTGGCAGCTACACACCCACTGACCTAACTCAGTCACTCGCGGACTCATGGGATTTCGATTGAAACCATCAGGTTCGCTTCGTGATGCATTCAATTGCGAGTTGATGCGTTTTAATTATCATTATCTGTGTCATATTTGGAGGCATTTTTGTTGCTGTTGCCGTTGTTGTTGGCTTTAAAATAACATCATCATTTCAGCAGAATGAAATGATAACGATGTTTTATCGCTGTTACTACATCTGTGTTACCATAAAATCAGTTTTATTTCAGAGTTGTAGTTTTTTTTCTGCACTCATTTCGTATTTGTTTATTTGCTATTCGGCTATTTAGCACAGACCCATCAATTTCGAAATAAACTTTGGAACACACAGCAGCTACACAGTGAACAACAACAACAACAAATAATAAATTTGCAGTTGTTGTTTGTTTAAATTATACAACGATGTCTGTCCGTATGTAAATAGTCCATATGCACGATACTACCTACATATGGATGGTCCACATTTGCATGCAGCATCCATCATTGCTGATATTTGCCCTGTTTGCAACAGCCCCAGCCGCACCACCGACTGACCCAGCCACCCGTATGATGTTTTCATTTCAAATGTTTATGCAATTTGTGTCCGTTTCAAATAATTGTATATTTGTCTGTACAAATTACGATTAATGTACACAAACTAAAATAAATTGTACTTGACTCGAGGGTTCTGAATTTGCTGGTGGATAAACATTAATAAATTTGGATGAAGTTTCACGAATTGAAGGGATTTTGAAGGCAGAGTCAGTTTAATTGTTTGCCAAAGGAAGGATGCACCTGCGTAGCTTTTAATTTTTAACTAAGTGACTTAAAGGAAGACTCCTAGGCAATGAAGTGCCCTCTATCATGGACGTCCTTTACAATAAACATTGTATTTGTTTTGGTATAGTTGAACTAGTAAATGCAGAACCTTTGAATTAATCAGTCTTTTCTCCATTTTATATAATGGGACAATACAAAGTTAAATTTCCCTCAGTTTCATTTCCTTTGAACTCCGAATTGATTCACATTTTTATGAGTTTAGAATAGTTCGTTCGTATTCAATTTGAGAGAGACTTAGCTGGTAAAGATTAGATAGGTCCTCTTCCATGAGGCTTTATGCATGGTACATATGCTTGCGATCTCATCAATATGGTAATGGAGATCATAGTAAGAAAACTGCATAAACATCTGTAGCAAATATATAACAGTCATTGAAAATAGTCTGGAAGAGTTTTTTTTTTACAGTCGATATCGAATCAAGCAATATCTGTCTGTGAACATTCACATAACTAATTGTTTGAAAAGAGGTTGCATCAACCGTAAATTCGGATGTTGCCACTGAATTGCGATTGCAACAACCGAATTGAAGCAGCCAAGTCTGAATTTCAAAGTCAAATCGACACCTATAACTTATTTGTTGATTATAAAGCGGCCTTCGAAAGCCCGATACGGGAGAAACTCTACGAAGTAGTGTATGTTGCAGGATGACCTGGATGGATGCAGGATGACCTTGCGAACACCAAATCCGCAGTGAAAGTTGGTAAGGATCTTACCGAACCTTTCGAAACTAAACGAGGCCTCAGGACAGGGGACACCCTATCGTGCGATCTCTTTAACATCTTAATGGAGATCATTCTGAGAAAAGCTGCTGTCAACATGAATAAAACCATCAGCAGCAAAAGTCACATGCTGCTCGCGAATGCTGATGATATCGATATCACTGTACGCACAGTTAGAGAAGTTACTGCGGTGTTTTCGAGAATTGAGAAGGAGTCAGGAAAAGTGGGTCTGATAACCGTTATAATTTCGAGGTGGTAGACCAATTTATATACCTCGGATCTGCCGTAAACAAAAACAACAACGTCAGCCTTGAGATCAAGCGGAGAATTGTGCTTGCGAATAGATGTTATTTTAGTTAAGATAAAGCTCTCTCTCTCGAATGGCGCAGAATCCTGGGTCTTATCGCAGGCAGATGAAACATCTGTGGGAGTCTTCGAGATAAAAATACTCCGGAAGATTTATGGCCCTATAGTGCACAACGGCGAGTATCGGCGACGCATGAACCATGAACTGTATGAGCTTTATCCCGACATTGACATAGTTAAGCGGATCAAAATAACGCGATTGCGCTGGCTACGCCATGTCAGTAGAGTGGATGAAGACGAACCAGCACGAAGGGTTTTCGAAACCGAACTCGATGGAAGACCAACACTCCACTGGGGGTTCAGGTTGACGAAGCCCTGCGTACACTTGGTATTACCAATTGGTGAGATAAGGCGAAAGATCGAACTGGCGAAATATGTTATCCTCGTTTTGTAAGGTTCCTGACCCCCCGGTTGCAACAATCATATTTATAAACAATTAAGTTGCTTCAGAACAAATTATGTCAGAAATTCTGATGACAACTGGCCACCAAGATTATGCGATTTAACCAGAAACAATTCCTGAGCTCAAATCGGAGATCCAACACATCATCTGTGAGATACAGTCACATCTCTGTGAAAAAGTCATGGAAATTTCATGAAAAGATTAATGGCCTGTTATTAGAGCCGTTGGACCATTTGACGGATATTTTATTCCATACTTAATCGGAACATGTTTTCTTTACAATTCAATAAAAATATCACATCTATCTCAAAAATACGTGTTTTTATTTTAAAATGGAAAGTGCATTCTTACTGGGACACCTTTTGTACAAGTACTTACAAATATTGGTTACGATTCAGAAATTAAAATGTTCGAGCATTTGGTCGTTTTCTTGAATAATTTTATACTTCGATAGCGAAAATTGAAATATCGAAGAATAAAATTATTTAAGAGAACGACCAAACGCTCGAACATTTTAATTTTTGAATATAATACGAATGGTGGGATAAATCATAACTTTTTCAATATTGGTTCCCGTTACATCACATGAAGTTACTGGAGAGAGTTTCTCAGAACCAGTGTGCTGTGCGCTTTCTCGTTTTGCACCCCTGACCGTCACTGGGCTAGAACGCTAAGGACTCACAGCGTGAGTTCAAATCCCAGTTCCCACTGTATAATTTAATTAATATTTGCAGAAAACCCTGATCTGTTAGCTCTCGATCTAAAGTCGTCTAATAAAAATGTTGGTGATACCCAAAATATTTCGTGTCTAGCATTATGATCTCGTAAGCTACACCGTTTTTAAAAAAGGTATCTTTTTTTAATTTTTCAAAGAAATTTGTACTTGTTCTAAGGACAATGTATACAATATAAGTAACATATGAAAGAGGTTTTTATAAAACATGTCAAAACATATTATGACACATCCTTTTTCAGGGATACTCTGCAAAATAAATAATTTTTAAGTTTTTAATGATTTAGCCAGGTTTTGCGTACGAGCTGATGCATGCACCTTTCCAACTTATACCCTTTAGCCTTAAACAGCTCAGCCAGTAGTCCTTCAGCACCAGCGGTTTTGTTGTTCTTAAGCCGGGAGATTGTAGTTCTAACTTCGCTTTGACTAGGAGGGGGCAGATGACACCATGACACTGTGTGTGTTCCACAACCTCATCTATATTGAAGTCTTCTGGGACAATTAAAGCAGAGAAGTGTTCTCTCTATATTCTCAACATACTCTGCACATTTGTGACAAGCTTCCCGCCCGTACCTTTGTACTTTTCGGTAGAATTTATGGGCCTCATTCTTTTCTTTCTCTACAACCGTTTTTGGTTCTTAAACAATCGGGTTTCCTCTCTCCTCTTCTCCTTAGACCATTCTGTCGCGGCTCGCGTTGCAACTGACTGAAGCATTGCCACACGTGCAGAGTTCTATTCGTTTCTTGCCATGCCACACCCTTCATCGTACCATGGTTTGTCTTTAAGCGATTTTTCAGAACCTAGTATTGTCTCTGCAGCAGTTTTCATAGATTGGAGGCGTGAGGTGCGTTCTGAGCCACTATATGAGTGAGTACTCTGCATAGGCCATGGAAATTGCAGCTTTCCTATATCAAGATTTCTATATGTCTGGTTCCGTATGTATTTCGCTCTGTTTAACCTTGTTCGGAATCAAATATAACTTTTTAATGAAATAAACGAGGAAAAAGTCCGAAAACGACACACCGACATCGCCAACGAATCGAATCAGTAACACAGTGCAACACGAAAAAAAATAACCATATACGGACACCACTACGTGATAAAAGACTAAAAAAAAAGACCCGTGTCTCCCAATTTTTCCCAAAGTCATGCACTTTTTTTTTATGGGCCGCCAAAGATTTGGGGCCTCGGTATCATTTTCGTAAAATGTGATCATTTTCTGAGGCTCATATCTTGCAAACCGTTCAGAATTTCGATTTACTCTCTGAGGCAAAGTTGTAGCTCTTGTCATAAAGAACAAAAATTGCGAACATATAAAATCAAAAAAACTTCACCTTCCAGATCAAAATCCTTTTTTCCCGTGTTCAGGTCCATAGGTAGCAAACCGTTCAAAATTCAAGCACACAATCAACTACAAAAATTTACCTAAGATCTCAATAAACAAATTTCTAGAACATATAAACTTCCTAGAGATGATTCTTAACACTGTTTAGGTAGCACGCAAAAGTGAAAAATTTGCCGAAAATTTTTTAATTTCATTTTTTTACCTTTTTCTCCTGTTCAGGTCCATAGGTAGCAAAAAATGAAATATGCATGGCCAGAACCATGTGTTTGTCCAAGGGTTAACACCGTTTAGGTAGCGCTTAGGTATCACGCGATCATGCACCGACAGCAGCAGCACAGGCAATGCAGTAAGCTCAGCACACGCAACAAGGGACGCAGCACACAATATAAAAGCGACACGACGCTCACATCGAGGCATTACACAGCGCGACGTCAACGAGAGCTCAGCGGTGAAAGTTATAAAGTGAAAGTGAAAGTAAAAAAAGTGAAAGTGCTACAGTATAATTCGCACACAACATTGGCAACTGACAATTTCAATATGCAGTGTGAAAATATTGATTTATTTTGCTACGTTTGCGGTCATCAAACCAGAAAAAAAACATCTACAAGATTTCAGAAGGAAAATAATCTTTTAACTAGTGAATTCAAAAGAGTATATACATTGTTTTTCGACGAAGTGGACTTGACCGGTGAAAATTACACACCTAATACAGTGTGTCGCCAATGTTATAACAATCTCATGGCATGGTTGAGTGGAGGCAGAGGTACTATGAAGTATTGTAAGCCGGTAAACTGGATTAATCGCCCAGGTGATCATGATGCAACCAGTTGCTATGCATGCGTAAATTACACATGTCGTCTAAATCGACATTCTGAGTAGAACAAAATTTATAAAGCAACTGCAACAGCCACACTACCAGTGCTTGCACCTGAAAATTCTGTATCACCAAGGCCGCCAACTCCAGATCGTACTACAGAATTTACAGCAATGAGTACAGCATGTGGTGTTACTTATGAAGATCCATTTGATACCGATTATGAGCCCCAACAGGGAAGAGATGGACCACAACTAATAACACAAATGGAAATGGATTTCATTGTGGCCATATTGGGATTATCGCAGCGACTTGCAATATTTTTGACAGCTTTTTTAAAGCAAAGAAAACTCACACATGCTAATGTTAACTCTACGGCGTACCGCAAACGACAAGCTGAATTTCAGATGCTCTACACTCTAAATGATAACAATTCGTTCGCTTACTGCAACGATATAAAAGCTTTGGTGGTCAAAATGGGAATGAACTACATCGCTAGTGAGTGGAGATTATTTATTGATGGTTCTGTTTCAAGCTTGAAAGCAGTGTTGTTGCATGTGTCGAACCGAAAACCTTCCATTCCGCTAGCAATGGGTATCAACATGAAAGAAAGCTATGAAACATTGAAAGATATAATGGAAAAAATCAAATATTACGAAAATAAATGGAAGATTTTCTGTGATTTGAAGGTCATCAACATTTTGCAAGGGATCATCGATAAGGGCGGCTTCCCAAAATTCTTTTGTTTTCTTTGTAATTGGGATTCACGCTCACCTCTGAATCAATTCCAATGTAACTCGTGGAGGCCAAGAGGAAGTGTGGATGAACAAATACAACAACATAGACTGAAGAATGCACATGGTTCTGGCCAGGCATATTTAATTTTTTGCTACCTATGGACCTGAACAGGAGAAAAAGGTAAAAAAAAATGAAATTAAAAAATTTTCGGCAAATTTTTCACTTTTGCGTGCTACCTAAACAGTGTTAAGAATCATCTCTAGGAAGTTTATATGTTCTAGAAATTTGTTTATTGAGATCTTAGGTAAATTTTTGTAGTTGATTGTTTCCTTGAATTTTGAACGGTTTGCTACCTATGGACCTGAACACGGGAAAAAGGTAAAAAAATCGAATTTTTTTAAGTTTTTTGCGATTTTGATCTGGAAGGTGAAGTTTTTTTGATTTTATATGTTCGCAATTTTTGTTCTTTATGACAAGAGCTACAACTTTGCCTCAGAGACTAAATCGAAATTCTGAACGGTTTGCAAGATATGAGCCTGAGAAAATGATCACATTTTTACGAAAATGATACCGAGGCCCCAAATCTTTGGCGGCCCATAAAAAAAAAGTGCATGGTTTTGGGAAAAATTGGGAAACACGGGTCTTTTTTTTTTAGTCTTTTATCACGTAGTGGTGTCCGTATATGGTTATTTTGCCATGACTTAAAAAATTACACACAGTGTAATATCAAGTTTTTCTCGAAGCAAATAGTTGTTACAAAAATTTAATATTATAAACTCGATATCTATTCGAAGTAGAATAGGTTTATAATATGAAGTTCGAAAATAAGTCGTTATTACGTGTTAGCTCGAAACCTTGCATACTGGGTATTGTTTGTTTTAGTCGATCATAATCATAATTTCGAAATAATATATTTCTATTACAAATTGTTTTGATAGAAAATACATTGTAAGTGACTTATAAAACTAGTGAAATATATTGTTATGGGGGACTTTGTACTCATCACTCAATTTTCATGATTAAATTACAAATTAAAATCCACAGTCCTTCCATTCAACAATAGCTATGGATTTTATGCTGTCTCTTCTTGGGTGTGCACCACCTAAATTAATCACGCTCTCTTTCAATGAATCTAAAACTACGATTCAAAACCTTTACTTTAATAAAAATCGATTATCTAAATTCCCTTACAAAAAAACTTAGTCACTATGGGATTAACTGTTCTTCTTGATTCATGCAATAACAATAGAAACTCAACCACTAAAATATTTTACACCCAAAAAGAAATGTTCAACAAATACGCAGGGGGTTTTCGCTGTTAACTCACATCAATTAACATTTAAGTGTGAAACTGTTAACGATTAAATTGTTACTAATTATTATTTATTTCTATTGTTGTGTGCGATGCAGTGTCCCCAAAACCCACTAGCTTCAATTCAAAGTGTAAAATTGTTAACGAAAAAAAATGTTGTTAGAAACCTTTAAACAATAACAGATTTCTATGGAAAACGGCAGACAACACAAACACAAATATAAATGGTTTCTAGGAATAGGTGGCCATTCGACCAGCATCCAAAGCGACCCAAACTGGACAGAAAGTTAAACAATGCTAGTGTAATTATAAAGATGGGCAGGCGGTTGGTGGGGCACTACATAGAATGATACAACTAAACCAACCATTACAAATATTGTAAATTTGTTTGAAAAGCACTTTGGCCTAAACACTTTCTCGTACGCAGTGAAATGATGGCAAGCAACAAAAACAAAATGTTGCGGCGTGCACAGTGGGGGGAAATTTTAAGGGAAGTTTTGTAAAATGATTTCAATATTTGGTTGTGAAGGTTGCGTGTTTACTTTTGATGTGTTTTTGATGTTATTATTTTGATATCGCAGTATGTTAAACAGTATTAGATTTATTTCATGTGGCAAGGAAGTTAATGTAGAAGAGATTTCCCTTTTCGCTACAGTTTGAAGAGCTTATGCACATTTAGCAGTACATGCTGAAAAATTTGTATTTTTTTGTTATCTGGGTGCAAATATAATGCGTATGTAGTTTGTCGCAAATATAGTATACTTGTATCCAAACACACTTTGTTTGCTATTCAATATAACATGTTTGGGGCACAATGATTAGAAGGTTATAATATATGTGTTTGTGACCCAAATGCGGCTTTGGTTGTTGAAAACTGACGAAACAATGTTTGCAAACATTTACATGGTTCCTGCAATATGTTGCCGGGCCGTTATTTTTCAGCGCGTAGGCTGATTATTATATTTTATAATAAACGACAATCCGACTTTATTTTGTGAGAATGTTTGGGTTTGAAAATGTTTTTTATTTTTTAACTTTATAATCAGGTTACGTGAAGCGGTGGTCATTGAAAATCTGATTACGTGAACGGCAAACTATTCTTTCTTTGGAACTGAAAGAAAGGTTTTTAAAATTTTGACAGAGATTTGGGGTTTTGAATTCCTGATTATAGCGGAGTCAGAAAAAAAATTGGAAACTCGTCACAAATCTCAGTCTTATTTAAATTTATATAAATTGTTGCAAGTTTAGCGAATTCTCTTAAAATACTAATTTTTACATTTCAAGTGATTTCATCGGTGTGGGGAGTTTTTAATTTCCATTGGATTTTAATTTGCTTTACTTCGTCTAATGCAACTGCAAAAGAATTGTTATTGTTCGCAATGGCAATTAAAAAATATTGAATATCCATTCCGAGGTTGTGGAATCGGATAGCAATTGTAATGAAATATGGCAATGCTTTTGATATTTTGAATTTGTTTGACTGCTGGCAATTCCGTTTTTAAAGTATTTGATATGTTGGGGTTTGTGGCTTCGATTGGTGTTGCCTCGTAGTACTTTCAAATTCATAAATCTGTACTGTATCAAATATTTGAAAACCAAAACTGCCACATTTAAGGGGAATTGCTTTGAAAATATGTTCAATTTACATTTTTTTCATTTGTAGAGGTACACAATTGAAATGAAACTATAAATTATAATTGCCATATATGGCAATATTGCATGGGATGTTCATATCAAATATTCACCGTCGATGATTCAATGGTTGTGTGCGCGGCTCTTGTACATGAGAACGTGGGTTCGACCCCTGCTCTGACCACCTTAAAATTCTTTTGACGGCCGTTATCTCGTTTAGTGGCTGCAACAGTATCGAGTATGCATTTATCCATGAAAAAGCTTCTCAAAATACCGTTCGGAACCGGTGTGAAACTGTAGGTCCCAATCAGTGGGTGTACAAGTGGAAAGCGTACATATCACTGATTGTGAGAAGCTCTTCCCAATCCCTTCATGGCATGTTATGTGAAACGGTTTTTTTTGTAGCTAGTTTCATAATCTCCTCCACTGTGCGCCATCTCAAATTCTTGAGACAAACAGTTGTTAACTTAAATTCTTCGGTTTGGTGGCTGTGCCACGCTTGGTTTTCAAAGACAATTTTTCTTCACGAATTTCGGAAAGGCGTCACGAGAAATGTTTTCACTTAATCAGTGAATGGATGGTTGGATTTTGAATGTTCAACATTGAGGTAAATTGAATTAAATTAAGTTTCGGCATTTTCGCACTTAACTGTTGCATCGAGTAATAAAACCCACGAATGTTAAATTCTTATTTGACTTCAGGTGTGCAGAGTTTGCCAGCATCGAACTTTGGGGTCATTCCACATAGTGTTTGCACTCTATTACATGAATGATTTCTATGAATATTAAAAATTCTTGCTAAACAATTTTTACAACAATTTCGTCCATATGGTGTTAATTGTTTATATTTTGTTTTGTTTGATACAGAGTTTCTCATATTTTTATGCTGATGATGCTCTCCTTTCAAATTAATTGATGTTACAAATCAAATCGTTGTTTGTTTTCATATGTTTTTTTTCGTTTCAGTTAAATTGAAATTCAGGGCATTTTTTTTCTGAAAAAGTTTTATTATACATACATGTATATATTTTGTTGTTGTTGCCAACGCGGATGTCATGTTTTAATCAATGCTTATGCTTAAATTAAAATTGATTATTTTTTTATTTTCATTTTCATTTTGGTTGGCAGTCGTCTCCTCCTATCTTGTAAAATACACCCACATTTGCTATTGTGGTCCAATCAACAGAGCAGAGATATTACAACATTTCTCTGTCAGTGTAATTAATGAGAAATACGAAATAACTTTGGGGTTTTTTCCTTCAGTTCTTGCATATAATACATACATATAGGTTTTATTCGAAAAACGCTGTGAATATATTTTGAAAATTCTCTGAAAATATATACAAATAATTGAATTATTTACTAAATTTCGTTAGTAGAATTGCAAAACCACATAACTACGATTTTAATTTATATTTCCAAGAGAAGAAACAATCCTCATAAATGGCTGAGGAATTAATTTTTCAATTCAAATTTTCAAATCTTTGCAAAAGTAAAGTCTTACCTTCAGTAAGATTCGAAAATATACTGGCAAATTGAATTTTTTGTATTTTTTTATAATGGTTTTTTCAACTCCTTTGAACAAAATGAAAATTGTAGTTACCTTCGTTTGCCTTTTAGCGGATGATTTGTAGTAATTCCATACATGTGTACTATGGGAAATGTTGTTTGAAGCAATTCCTTAAGCTATCTTTACACTATCTGCAGTCAGCAGTTAAAATTAAATTTTAAACTCGCCTGAGCGTCAATAAGATTTTATTTTGACACTCAGCCGAGTTTGAAATTGATTTTTTTGACTCCCGACTCAGATGAGAACAGTGAAGAAAGCGCGAGAGTGAGAAAATTGAGACATACGGAAGGAAGAACGAAGCCCGAAAATTCCACCAAAAAGTCAAAAACGGGACTAATGGACATGTTTCAGGGACCCTCTTCTGTAAATACAAAGACAGAAACCTTATTGCAGATGTGCAGAGCATGTTGGGAATATGGAGAGAACATTTCTGCGCGCTACTGCTACCTGATATATCCAATGACGATGTGACAATCGATCACAATTTTTACGACGACGTCGATTGCCACCTCCTAACCAAGACGAGGTCAGAACAGCTATTGCCCGGCTTAAGAACAACAAAGCCGTAGGAGCCGATGGATTACCGGCGTAGGTATTTAAGGCTGGCAGCGATGAGCTGATAAGGTGCATGCATCAGCTCATTAGCAAACTTTGGTTAGATGAATGCATGCCCGGCGATTGAAGTCTTGAAGTCTCAGTGTACTATGTCCCATATTTAAAAAGGGCGACCCGAGTCCCTGTGCCAAGTACCGTGGAATAAGCCTTTTATCCATAGCATATAAGGATCTATCAAGTATAATGTACGAAAGACTAAAACCAATTATCGCCGACCTGATTGGACCATACCAGTGTGGCTTTGGGCCTGGAAAATCGACAACTCACCAGATTTCCACGCAACGCGAAATCCTGGAGAAGACCCACGAAAAACAAATCGACACCTATCATACATTTGTCGACTATAAAGCGGCCTTCGATAGCCCAATACGGGAGAAACTCTACGAAGCAATGTCTGAGCTTGATATTCCTGCAAAACTCATACGCCTTTGCAGGATGACCTTGACGAACACCAAATCCGCAGTGAACACCGAAGAAAAGGCAAAGCGGCACCCTATCGTGCGATCGCTTTAACATCTTAATGGAAATCATTATGGGAAAAGCTGCAGTCAACATGAATAAAACCATCAGCAGCAAAAGTCACTTGCTGCTCGCGTATGCTGATGATATAGATACCATTGGACGCACAGTTAGAGACGTTACTGCGGTGTTTTCGAGAATTGAGAAGGAGTCAGGAAAAGTGGGTCTGACCGTAAATGAGGACAAGACAAAATTAACAGTTTCAACGAGCAGGGCCTTCACGCGATTAGACCAAAGCGTGAACGTTGATAACCGTTATAATTTCGAGGTGGTGGATGAATTTATATACTTCGGATCTGCCGGACACAAAAACAACAACGTCAGCCTTGAAATCAAGACGAGAATTGTGCTTGCGAATATATGTTATTTTGGGCTAAGCAAGCACTTTAGAGATAAAGCCCTCTCTCGAGTAACAAAAGTCCAGCTGTACCAGACTCTCATTCAGCCTGTCTTGCTTTATGGCGCAGAATCCTGGGTCTTATCGCAAGCAGATGAAACGTCTGTAGGAGAAAAATACTCCGAAAAATGTATGGCTCTATACTGCACAACGGCGAGTATCGGCGATGCATGAACCATGAGCTGTATGAGCTTTATCCTGACATTGACATAGTTAAGCGGATCAAAATAACGCGATTGCGCTGGCTAGGCCATGTCAGTAGAATGGATGAAGATGAACCAGCGCGAAGGGTTTTCGAAACCGAACTCGAAGGAAAATAAAAAAGTGAAAGACCAAGACTCGGCTGCAGGCTTCAGGTTGACGAATCCCTGCGTACACTTGGTGAGATAAGGCGAAAGATCGAACTGGTTGGCGAAATATGTTATCTTTGTTTTGTAAGGTCCCTGACCCCCCGGGGTTGTTCGAGACCGGATAAGTAAGTACGTAATCTAATTAAGTCTAATCTAGTAGAATTGATTTCAATTCTTTTTATCTTATTAATCGAATTGAAATTGAAATTAATTGGGTATTTTATTGCTGTTTCAATCTCAAAATTTCACAACTTTGTTTAAATTTAACAATAACAAGTTAATGTTAAATTAAAATGTAAATCATATTCCAATTAGCAATGTCTGTTTAATGGAAAATTGAAAAGTTTAATTCATATTTACAGTAAACTTATTTAAATTTGAAAATCATGTTGGATTTTTTCGAAATTTCGCAATTTTCATAAATGATAATCTTATAAAATGTTAAAAATTAATTGACATACTAATTTAAATTATTGAATTATGATTAAAATCATGCAATCATTTCGAAATCAAAAACTGTTTAAAATCTTATTATTATTATATTTAACTATAGATGTCGTGTTACTTAATTCAAAAAATAATTTATATATGAAAATTATATATCTTTTTAATTATTAAAAGTTTGTAAGAACTTTTAATACAAATGGAGTATAAACCGGTTAAGCGATATCTAATAACCGGTTCTCGAAATTACGGTTTATAAAAACCGGCACACGGTTAACCGGTTTCTCCGGTTTTTCGGGTTTGAACACTCTAACCTAAACTAACAACGTCGAGATAAACAAAAAGAGGCACAACATCTGTCACCAGGCAATTGGAACATCTAGGGGTAAAACTCCAGAAAAGTAAGTACAGTAACGCAACAAAACTGTCTCTGTCAGTGGAGAAATGCGGAAGGAAAATCTGATGTTGAGGAAACATAAGGTAGTTTTCTTGCCACCACCGGTTGGTTATCGAGACCGGTATGTTTGGGAATAGGCTTCCCGAGACATCGTAGGTCAGCCAAATTGAAAAAAACCTGTTCGTCAAATTGAAAGAAAAACCTGTTTAATGGAAAAAATCAGAGTTTCATTTCTTGCATGCACTAATGCAACGGGACAACATAATGTCAAAGCGTTAATAACGCAAAAAAGCTGCAGTCTTTTAACCATTTGACAATCATGCATAGCTACCCAATGGGTAGCGAAATATTGAAAAATAAAATAATTTAAAATATACCTAACGCTCGAAAATTTTTATTTTATTGTGTTTAGTTGTCTTTAGGTTCAAAAGTTTGTGCAACAAAACGGTTTACAAACCAAACCTATCCCATTGCCTGACAACGCAACTAGTCATACGCCAGATAACGAGCTTAAATCTGCTGATAAAAAGAGCTTTTGATCAAATAAAAAAAGTTTTTCAACAAAAATCTTCAACCTTGATATAGGAAACAACCTGGATACTGTGAACAGAACTTGTAGAAATTAGTTCACTACATTCAGACACGATTACTGTTATTTGTTTTTTTTTTGAAAAATATGATGTCACTTAAATGAAAAAATTTTTGAAAATGTTCGACGGATTGTTCCATACCTTTTGCCTGATCAAAGATAATAAAAATACTGAGACAACGTTGGTAGGTTTGTTAAGATAAGAAATGACTGAGTTACAGTGGACTAAACTTCTAATTTCACAAAAAACAATTTTTTTTCCTATTTTACTCTTTTTATCATATTTTTTCTTTCAAACCCAATTTTTTGCTCCCATTAAGATCTCGATCGGTGCAAAAATAACAAAGTTACAGTAGATTTAGCGAGATAATTCACTTTTCGATTTGTATCAAATCAAGCAAGAAAATATAGAAAGCTTCATTTCTAAAATAAGCTCAAATTTTAAACCAATAAGAACCAATACATCTGCGGCGGCGTGAGCTTCAAAAAATTGTTGGTGGCGGCGACGCGTCGGAAAATTTTCGATCGGCTCCCGTCTGTCAAGCAGTTGTGTATGATTTTATTATTAATTAACAGTGTTGCATCAAAATTGAAATGAGGTTCAAAATTAAACTTCAGTTTCTACAGATTACAATTGTATGAGTAATCTTCTGGGTTAACGGAGTTAACCTTCGAAATCCGTTAATCTTAGTTGGCGTAAATGGCGTATAAGTGTCTGTAGTCTTTGTTGCGAAATAAATTCAGTTTTTATTACAAAAAATATATTTTGCATTAAAGTTTTGCCTCTATTCATACAAACCTCCTGCCCCAATTATCGTACATGATCAAACATAATCTTTTGTTACCCACTGTTCGTGACAAGTCCTCTCTTAATCAAATATTCCAAACAATTATCTGTGTCGAGTTAAATTTTACATTTGAGTCAGCACAAAATTATCCTGCAATCAAATTGTCATCATGCACTTTTGCTCAACAAAACTGATGTCGAGTTTTTCGAATTCATGTCAAAATGCTTGACATTTCACTTCCAATGGCCCGGTGACTGCAGCATAAAATGAAATATTGTCACTCCAATACAAAATTGCAACAATACGAGCAACAACAATTCTGTAAATTAATGTGTTACAGTTTGGGATTAATGAACGCAGGGGGGAAGTAACAGTCATTAACTCTATTAAGCTTTAAATTAGTTGGGAAATAATTTTGATCAGGACTTTATAGATTTGACATGCGACTTCAGCATTTTTCCCGTTACGAGATACTAATGTTGCACAAAAGTCAGACAGTCTGACAGCAACAAATAATGGTGCCGATATAATAAGGAAACATTGTGACTTGGAATTGTGTTTTAATTGAAGACTTTATGTTTGCTGGCTGGGTTGCAGTCAAGTTTTTGTATTGATTTCAATTATGGAGCCAAACGAGATGAATCTTTTTAAACATTTAAGAATGTCATATTACAAGTATTTTGATAAATTATAAATATTTTATTGTTAATGTAGTTTACATATTAATTAAGCAAACGTGTGTGTGTGTATGTATTTAATTAATATTAGTTATGTCCTATGTTTGTTATTTGTTTTTCAAAATTCACCACGTTTTAGCAATTAAAATGTCTGGTTTTTTCATCTTTCCCTCTATGTTCATATATCCCTAATTGTTGTCGCTGTTCAATTGTCACTTTTTCCAAGTCCATTGAAAACTGATGGAATGCAGTCAACCAGCCAGCCGGCCAGTGTAAAAGTGGATACGGTTTGTATTTTGTTTGTAAGTGGAAAAACACAGTTTTTTCTTCTTCGCCAGTCGCGTAATGGAGTCATAAATTAAATTAGATTTCAAATTTATGATCATGTGTCGAATGTTGACAAACTATTTTTTACTTTTCAGTGTTATTTCAAATAAATAATTTCAAGTACTTTGACGTGAATGAGTTGAATTCAGTTGAATTGTATTGAGCTTTCATCGAGTTTCATTTGATAAAACTTAAAAAATCGAAGAACTAAATTGTTTATTAATGAATTTTAAAGAGTTGAGAGCTAAAGTGGTTGCGATATTAAAAGGTTTTCTGATTTGCCAGTGGAGTTTTAGTTCAGGGCCTGATTGTATGTATTCTAATGGGTTCGCCCTGAATTCACGTCAATGTTTATTCTACTGATTTGGGTGAACGAAAGAATGTTGGTTCCAGCAGAATTCTTCACTTAGATATCAGACATACTTCTATTGAAAATCAAGGGAAATAATTCTGGCAAACAATAAATTTCGAACCGATTGATTTCGAACGGGTTTATAATGCAGCGTCGGCTGGCGATTGTTGATGTTTTTGCATTATTATTTTCATTATATGTTTAGCAAGTTAAACGAATAGGTGACCTGGAATGAATAAATCGAAGTTTTGCGAGATAACGTGCCACGTCCATTTGGCATACTTTTCTACGTCAGAATCGACCAAATCCTTAAAACTTTGAACCCTTTCATTTTCACATCACGCCACCCTCGTTAATTGCTTATATGTTGGGACCAGACAGATTTATGGGTTCCTCTTCTTTTACTAAATATAGAGCTACTTACCTTCCGTATTTAACAACAGAATAAAAAAAAAAACAATGGACCTACCTAGTCTTGAAATATAACAAATTAACGAGGGTAACGTGATGTGACATAATATGCCCCTTTCTGTGGAAATTAATTTCTATATGTGCGCGGCTCTTGTACATGAGAACGTGGGTTGGACCCCTGCTTTGACCACCTACAAAAAAAAATAAATGGTTTCCCATTACATCCCATGAAGGGACCGGGGAGAACTTCTCACAATCACTGAGCTGTGCGCTTTCCAGTTTTCACTCACTGATTGGGACCTACAGTTTTACACCGATTCCGAATGGAATTTTGAGAAGCTTTTTCATGGCTAAATACTCGATGGTGTCGCCGTCACTATGCGAGGTGACCGCCGCCGAAAGAAATTTTAAGGTGGTCGGAGCAGGGTTCGAACCCAGGATCTCAAGCACAAGAGGCGCGCACACTACCCATTGCACCACCGACGGCCACCTAACATTTACATTTCCTTCGAAGACGGCCACCTTGCTTAGTGATGGCGACACTATCGAGTACTTAGCCTTGAAAGAGCTTCTCAAAATACCGTTAGGAACCGGTGCAAAACTGTAGGTCCCAATCAGCGAGTAAAAAATTAGAAAGCGCACAACTCACTGGTTGTGAGGGGTCTCCCCAATGTAATGGGAAACGGATTTTTTTTTATAAATTTATAAAATTTATAATTTTTTTTTATAATGAGGAAACGAACTTCTGCCAGCAACATCGAACACATTCACGATGTTCATATACATATATACATATTTTGAACATTCACAGTAATAATTTCAGCAGTGTTTGTCAAACCTCAGCGACAGAACTGATCTTCCACACGTTCGCTTCCCTTCAATCTTTAAACCAATGAGCGAGTTGACAAGTTTACATATAATTTAATCTATGGAAGTACCCATATGCTGCTTTTGCGAGACTATCACGTCATCGACTGCAAGTTTTAGTTTCACTGCTATCTATTGACACTATGAACAACCAAACAACTTTAGCGAAGATTGAAGGAGTTCCAGGAATTCCAGAATATTGCAAATTTATCCAAGGGATTTAAACAGTACAGAGGATATTTGTTTGTCGGTAATAAAACAAACTGCTTTCGACTGATACTTTTCATTCAAATAAATATGTAATAATTTTTATTCAAGAGAATGAGATTTATTTATCATCAAATCCCTTAAATAATTAAAAATTTTCCGTAAAAATTAAATGCTTTTCGTCGTATCCGATTTCATGATGTCAACAATTTAAAGGTCATTGGATAATGGAAACCCCCGGGCAATATTCTCTTCGTTTTTTGTTTTGTACAATTAATTCAATGTTTTTTCAATGCAAACGTTACGAAAAACATAACATAAAACATCAACAGTGACAACATTGTATGGACACAATAAAAACACAACAGAATTTTAACGAAACACTTGAGACCCACTGAGTCCTATTCATTCATTCGGGCCGGGCCGCTCCACTCAGCACTATTGAAATGCCCCGGCAACAACAACAGCAGCATAAAAGCAACAACCAGCAACACATGACAATAAAAACTGAAAATAAATTCAACAATAATTCCATTAAAGAACTCAAGTCACACACTGAATTAGCACCGAATTGAATGCATTCATTCGCATATTTGAATTCGAATAACAATGCGACCAATTCAAAACTCGACTACGAGTATTTTGCCCATAACTTCCATTAATTTGATAGCTTTAATAATTTGTGATAAAATTGTCGCTAACCAGCCGAGAGATGCGCAATAATACGCGTGGATGGGTGTGTGAAACCGAAGATAATAGAACTTTATGTTATGAACATAATGTGATCATAAATATCAACACCGCACTCGCATTTGGTTATTTGACCGATTTAACCGCAACAAAGTCATTCAATGGAGGCGAACAAAATGTTACTGGTGTCAAACTGCCTTCTGGCTGGGCGATACGATACGGTGCCACAGGTCAGGCATTAATGTTGCCCAAATAACGTTCTACTTTCTTTTAATGGACATCATAAATTGTATTTATTAAAGTGCTTTTCCAATGTTGATTGCATGTATTTATGTACATGTGTTAACACGAGTGTACGAATTGCAAGGGATTGTGTTTGAGATGTCGGGCGGGGAATTCCCTGGGCAGCACTTGTAAATCAAACAAGTAAATTCAAAGTAAGTGCGTAGTCTGCTGAACTGGCCACAAATCGAAAAGTTCAAGTTTGGCAGTACGAAATGTGTTCTTTTAGTTTATTATCAATATAAGAGACGATCGCGTGTTCGAAATTGGTCACACGCTCACGCCTTCTCACGCTCACGTGACTGATAATACCAATCACTCGCGAGTCACTCACGCTCACGTGACTGATAATTCTAATCACTCCCGCTCACGCGACTCTTAATTATAATTCTAAGCACTCACGATTAGAGTTTCCAAGTAACAAACATTTTCTGAACCCCGGTTTTTGATTTATTGAAAAAATCATTTTTTTGGAATTCTGTTTTTCGGTTACAGCGAACGGAAGACACCGGTTAATTTTAAAATTTTTTTTTTGCATGAAAAAAACTTATAACATTTTTGTCAAAATAATTCCTGTCTTGATAATTTTCTGTCTTTAATACAAAATATTTTTTGTTAGACTTTTTTCCCTTGACCAAAAAGTATAATTTTTATTCAGAAAATAGAAACCCAATAATCTGATTTAAATTTTCATTTAATTTAATTTAAATAAAACACAAATTAATAATTAAAATAAAGAACAAAGAAAAAATGGTCTCCAATACATCCCAGAATGGAATTGGGGAGAGCCTTTCACAACCAGTGACCTGTGCGTTTTACGTTTACGTTTGTGTTTCTCGTTTTATAGTCACTGATTGGTACCTACAGTTTTACACCGGCTCCGAACGGTATTTTTGAGAAGCTTATTCATAGCTAAATAGTGGATAGTGTCGTCGTCACTAAGCGAGGTGACCGCCGTCGGAAGAAATTTAAGGTGGTAGGAGCAGGGATCGAACCCACGTTCTTATGTACAAGAGCCGCGCGCACTACCATTGCATGATAAACAAAAGGAATTAAATTATTCTCGTATTAGATTAGGTCCGATTAGATATGAATTGAATTGAATTCAATTGACTTGAATTGAATTGAATTGAATTCAATTGACTTGAATTGAATTGAATTTCATTGAATTGCATTGAATTGAATTGAGTTGAACTGAATTGAATTGAATTGAATTGAATTGAATCGAATTGAATTGAACTGAATTGAATTCAATTTATTTGCATCGAATTGAATTGAATTGAATTGGATTGAATTGAATTGATTTGACTTTAATTGAATTGAATCGAATCGAATTGAATTGAGTTGAATTGAATTGCATGAAATTGAATTGAATTGAATGAAATTGAATTGAGTGGAATTGAATTGAATTGAATTGCATTGACTTGAATTGAGTTGAATTGAATTGAGTTTAATTGAATTGAACATAACTGAGATGAATTGAATTGAAATGAATTGTAATGAACTAAATTTATTTGAACCGAATTAAATTGAACAGAACTGAACTGAATTGAATTGAATGGAAATGAATTGTAATGAATTAAATTTAATTGAACTGAATCGGATTGAATTGAAATGAATTGAATTGAATTGAATTGAATTGAATTGAATTGAATTGAATTGACTTGAATTGAATTGAACTGAACTGAACTGAACTGAACTGAATTGAATTGTATTGAATCGAATTGTACTGAATTGAGTTTAATTGAATTGAGTTTAATTGAATTGAATTGAACTGAGTTGAATTGAACTGAATTGCATTCAATTGAGATGAAGTGAACTAAATTGAACTGAATTGCGATGAATTGAACTAAATTGAATAGAATTTAATTGAATTGAGTTGAATTGTATTGAATTTAATTGAATTGAATTGCATTGAACTTAATTGTAGTGAATTGAATTGAATCGAATTGAACTGAGTTCAATTGAATTGAATTTAATTGAATTGAGTTGAAAAAAGTTGAAGATACTTATTTGCAATGATAATTTGGACTTTAAGCATAGAACTGGTTAACCGAATATGTGTTTTATAAAAAAACCGGCAAACGGTTGTTGGTATTGATACCGGTTTGTCGGTTTCGGTTTCGAAAATCTTACTCCCAAAAGAAGAAATTTGTATCAAATGTCACTAATTCTAAAATTTAAATTTAACAAAATAATAAATATAGTTTTAATTAAAATCACTCAAACCCACGTACAAATTGAACTCCCTCTCTCATTTTTGTAGTTTCCTCTCAAGAGTGATTAATGGTCCATTCACCCAGTTCACGAAAATTTTGTGTCACCCCGGGCGTCTCTACATATTATCAATAATATTAAATTATCGAGTAGCTCAATATGTGAAGTCATGGTGTTCCAAAATCCACGAAAGTTTAAATTGTAATTGCATTGTTCTCGGGATAAATGGCATGTGGACACATGAAACACATGTCGTTCACATCCATTTCATGAAATTCAGGAACTTTTTTATTTTAATACTTAAAGTAACAATAAAAAGGCTGAATAAATAAATAAAAATCATCTGTGAAATTTAGGAACCATAGAACTAGATTAGCATGTCGCGACAGAGTACCATTAACTGGTATTGAAGAAAAATGGTTCGATTTTGTTTACACCAGACAGATACACGTTGTTTATGCATGTCTTTCCCAACAATCACTTGTGTATTTTCTGACCCACAAATGCGGCAATTTTGGAGAACAACGAAAACATCAAGATGAAAATGAGCTTGAGCCCAGAAGATGATATGTTTCATTATTTTTAAACTGTTTTCCGACAATGAAACCCCGTTGTAGTTTCATATATTGTTCCACTTTTAATTATCCTGAACTGTCAGTTATCACGCCGTCTAGTTTTATTCTACAGCAAAACTTTACCGCACACATGGCAAGAAATTCAAATCTTGAGTGCATCTTCGGACACCCTTTTGTAAAAATTGTATTCAAACACAAACAAATATATATACGGACTTATTGATCAATCTCCCAATATCTATCGATGAGGCTTTTAAAAGTTTAGATTGATTCTGAAGAAATTTAATTTGTAAGACAAACAAATATTGTTGGTTGTTCTGCGTCACTATTAGTTTGCGTTATTCACATCTGTAAAATACATTGCCAACTAAATTTCGAAATGATTTTCCATGGAATGCCAAGGTATTAAGTTAAGTCTGTGGACATCGTTTCGTCGCGTGAGCATTAAACTTAAAATGCTACTTAAAAATGGTGTCTCTAAAGTTCCACGGTTGTACGAACGGTTAATGCAGATTTCTTAAAGTTCCTTCGCATAAGAATTGAATTATTCACGTCATCTTTAACTTACAAATTCTAGTAAAACTTTTAATGACTTGAAATTTTGCAGTCACTGGATCTTTCTAATCATTAAAATAATCCAATCAGACATAAATTCAGTTTGCATCCATCTCTTCATATTTAAGCCAGATGCACTTCAATGCCCTTCAAACTAAAAACAAAAACTAAATTTCACTTGAAGTGTAAAAAGTAAATGCAGACATGACAGACGAGCTGTGCCCTCAGCCCAGCTATGGGAGCAGACACTACATTACACTACTGAAAAGAAAGTATTTCCCTGGAACAAATAGTGGCAAAAAGCAGAGACATCAATCGAGAAAACTTATAACGGAGCAACGACGACAACTACTGATGTTGCTGAGGCCGAGGTTAGTGTGTTGCTTGCCAGCAGTAGACAACGCTCTGGTGTAACTGACTTTAACGGTAAGAAGCCCTTAAAGCCAAATACCATAAGACACCAGCAACAAAGAACAACAACAACATCAGCAATATCAACAACTTGAAATCTGAGGAGACAACGAATCTAATGACAAGAGTGCGAAGATAACAAAAGACAATCATCTTTAACAAATTTTGAATGGAAAACCGTTTGAAAAGTTAACGGAAAAGTAATCGGGGGGAAAAAGAATACAACAAATATAGAGTCGACATGATGAACAAAATTAAATATATTTTTGGCAAGAAAATTAAATTTAACAACAGTTGGAAAGGCATTGCACTGCACTTGGCTAAGATGTACGAGGAAAGTATATTGAGGAGGTAAATAGTAGTAGAAATTATCGTATAACGTTACTTAGTACAAGTTTCTTTTTAGATAAATATTTGCTTAAATTGTTACGATTATCTTAACTTCTGTGAAAAGTGTAGAGGCGACTTATCGCCCCCCCTCCCCCCCCTCCAGTATTCATAAGGAAATGTAAGCTACCGGTTATCGTCGTACTAATGATTTGTTTTATTCATAACAACTTCAACTAAACTGCGCCCAATGACTGGCTTCGATACGAATAAAAATAAATAAATAGTTTCCCATAACATCCCACGAAGGGACTGGTGGGGAGAGCTTCTCACAATCAGTGCGCTGTGTGCTTTATAGTTTTACACTCACTGATTAGTACGTACTGTTTTACACCGGTTCCGAATTGTATTTTGAGAAGCTTTTTCAAGCCTAAGTACCGATAGTGTCAATGTCAGTAAGCGAGGTGACCGTCTTCGAAATAAATGTAAGGTCGTCAGAGCAGGGATCGAACCCACATTCCCATGTACAATAGCCGCGAACACGTTCACGTTCTTATGTATAGCGAATAAGAATCGTTAGTATAGGGGTTGTATTTTCCTAAAACACACATGCACATATTGTAGTTAGACAGTGGATATAATACTTTTATGAATCGACTCTTGACGACCGAGTGACGAAGCTTACAACACTTTTCAGTTAGACATTCGTTGCTTGGATCATACATCCAGCGATTAACTTTTTGTAATGTATACAGGGTTTAGATTTTAATATATATGTAACTTCAAGTATAACCACGAATATCTTTAAATTGATGTAAAATTTATTTAAAATTCATATATAAAATACAAACCAAAAATCAAAAAGCCGTTACCTGAAAGAAAGGAAAAGAAACACAGATTATTATTATACAAAAAAGTAAATTTATAGCAGTTTGTAAATTTTACTACCATTTTTATCAACTGATAATAACACAGCAATCACCATTACGGTAGCAAATTTAAAATACTTTCGTAGAAAAAATTATTCAAATGACATTGTTTTTCCATGTATAGGGTGACCAAATATAGCAACATATTGCAGGAACCATGTATATGTTTGCAAAAATTGTTTTCATGAATTCAAGATCTTTTTTGTTTCTTTGTTGTCCGCCACGTTTTTATTTTTAGCAGCTTTCAACAATCAAATCAAATCAAATTTGGGTCACAAAAACAAAAAAAAAAAAAAAATTAGTGTCCCATAACATCCCATGAAGGGATTGGGGGAGTGCTTCTCACAATCAGTGATATGTGCGCTTCTAGTTTTACACTCACTGATTGGGACCTACAGTTTTACAGCGGTTCCGAACGGTAATTCGGGAAGCATTTTCATGGCTATGTACTCGATAGTGTCGCCATCACTATCGCCATTCTCATGTACAAGAGCCGCGCAGGCTAACCATAGCACCACCGACGACGGGTCACAAAAACATATAACCTATTAATCATTGTGTCTCAAACATATAATATTAAACAGAAAACACAATGTGTTTCGACACATGTTAGATGGAAAAAGTTACGTTGTACCAAAATCAAATTTTTTTCAAAAATTTTATTTTTTTAAATACTTACTACAATCAAACTATGTTTGCCCCAAGTAAATGTTAGACATTGTATTCAAGCCAATAAATTATACAGAAACACTTTATAATGAAAGAAATCTGATGGCAGTAGCTCCAACACTGCATGAGATACAGCTCAAGAAGTTCGAAAAAATTAGAATATTTTTTCAATTTTCAAAACTTGGAAAATGTGAAAATTTATAAAATGAAAAATATTAAAATATTTTGTATGCATTATGAACAATTACGTTAAACTATTTTAAAAAAGATAAAAAAGAAAAAATATTTAAATGTTTGTTTTGTTTGAAATCGAAAAATAAGAAATGTTTTGAAAATTGAGAAATTTGAAAAAAATTAAATATTTAAATCAAGGGGTACCGATGAGACAGCTGATCCAGTTAGTACTTGGAGAACAAATAGAGAATGTGCTATCAAAGAAGACTCGTTGATAGGGACTGGGTTGCGGGGTGTGATTTTCAAACTTCTGCCGCCGAGTGTCAAGCCAGAAATACAAAACACATCAACTGGGAGTAAATTTTGCCAACTTAATCGATTAAAAAAAGGGATATACAGTGAAAAAATCAAAATGTAATGAAGTGTTAGAGTAAAGTTATTAGTGTAGATCCCAATTAACCCGAAAATTGTTAAAATTAATGATTGCTCTCATTCTCTATATGTTTTCCTCGTAGGTCTCGGAGCTCGTTAGTACAAAAATCAACTAGTGCACACTCTTAAAGTATTACTCGGTGATTTAAATGTTTGTTTTCTTTGAAATCGAAAAATAAGAAAAGTTTTGAAATTTGAGAAATTTGATATATTTTGTCGACCTTTTCGAGCTGTATCTAATACGGTGTTGGAACTATTGTCCTCAGATTTCATTTATAATAAAGTTTTTTTGTGTATAATTTGTTGGCTTTAATATGGGGTCCAACTTTGCTTTAATTTCTAAAATACACTCCATTGTCCGATTTTCTATATTAATATTTCAAAATAATTTTTGACTCCTTGCTGTTGGATATGGATTCTGAAGCTCTTTTACAATTCGAACCTCAAAATTTGCTTACTGAGATACTCGTTACTCGTAAGATATTTAAACAAATCTCGTAGAATAATTTTGGTCCACCACACGCTGAAAACACATTCTGGAGGAATCATGTACATATTTTTGGAACAAACTCCAAATATTCATATATTTGCAAGCCCTGAACTTGCAAACAAGCCAGGGTTCTCTGGCCACAGGTGGACAGGAAGAGGACTAGGCAACTACTTAACTTGCCGAGAGGCAGGTTATCCACAATGATAGGAACACTTACGGGACATTGTCTTGTAGGAAAACACGCCCTAAGATTGGGACATAGAAACTCTACTCTCTGTAGATGATTCATGGAAGAGGACGAGGAAACGACGAAACACCTTGCCTTGGATTGCCCTGATCTGGCAGGACTGAGAAGTAGGATATTCGGAACACATCTGGTTAGCACCGTAGCCCTACAGGATATTCCTGTAGGTCTTATAGACAAATTTATTGAAAGTGCAAATTGGCTGGACGACTAGTCAATAGTTGCTATGGAGGAAACTTCAGGTATCACAATGGGCTTATTTAGCCTAAGTGTGCTAGACAGCGTGCTGTCTTGCAGCCTTTTCAACCAACCAACCAACCAAGCCCTGAACTCACTTATGTTTAAATGCAAAGATTACCATAAGTACTTGCACATATGCAGACTTTTACGTTATGTTTCATCGCAAACATCTATATAGTTATGTTGAAGCATTCATGTAGTTCCTCCCAAACGAACGAAGAAACACTCAATTCATTTACATGCGCAATTTGGAATATTTACGAATCACTGGCTGAACGAATAATGAAACAAATACAGGTACACACTTGTAAAACTATTAACTTAGGCTGAGAACGATCCCTGTTTGTCCCTCTTTTATTATTTTGCTCTCGACAGAACATAGCGGCAACAAAGAAGTTAACAGTGCACCAAGCATAGCAGTATTTGTATCACAACCAATGCTGTATTTGCATCGCAAACATATATATTGTAATATATTAATCATTTTGTCTCAAACATGTAATATTGAATAGCAAACATATTGTGTCTGGACACAAGTGTAAGATATTTGGGAGAATCTTCAGACACACATTGATTTGTATCCAAACAAGAAAAAATACAGATATTTCATATATTTTCAAGCCCTGAATCGTGAAAATGTTGTTTTGTTTATTTACATATTTGTACAAATATTTTTAAATACAATAGAAAATTTGGGCCTCAGCGCCAGAAGGCATGTTTTGATCCATATAAAAAATGGTTTCCCGTTACATCCCATGAAGAGATTAGCATTCTAGTTTTACACTCACTGATTGGGACCTACAGTTTTTACACCGGTTCCGAACGGTATTTTGAGAAGCTTTTAAAGGCGACATACTCGATAGTGTCGCCGTCACTAAGCGAAGGTTAACGCCGTCGAAAGAAATGTAAGGTGGTCAGAGCAGGAATCGAACCCCGTTCCCATGCACAAGAGCCACGCACACCACCATTGCACCACCGACGGCAACATCTCAAATTTAGAAATTTACAGTGGAGGCAAAAAACTGGATTCTATGAATCTATGAAAATTCTTAATAATAGAAATTTTTATACCCGATTTTTTGATGGAAGGAAAGAGAAATAAAGGCAGATTTTTACCACGGGATAGAAATAGTCCTTGCACACTGAAAAAACGGCCCCTGTAACATTGTCCAGGAACCATGTATATGTTTGGAACATCGATATACTTATGTATAAGCATTGTTTTCATGAATTGAAGATCTGCTTTTTTGTTCGTTTCTTGTGTACCACATTTTTGTTTTCAGCAGTTTTCAACAACCAAAGTCATATTTGTGTCACAAAAATATATGTTATAACAAATTAATCATTGTGTGTCCAACATGTAACATGGAATAGCTAACATAATGTGTTTGGACACAAGTATACTATATTTGCAATAAGCTGCAAACACGATATATTTGCAGCCAACAACACAAAAAACTAGATATTTCAGCGTGTGGAAATTGTTTTGAATAAAAAAAGTCAAAATCTGAAAATTCAGGTTCTGATTCTTTTGAAGTTGATTTTAACAAAAAAAAAGTAATCTGAAATATGGTTGATTTTTTTAATTTTTTTGGTTTTTTATGGATTTTCTTGAAATACTGTCATATGTTTTAGATTTTTTTTAAACTGAAAACTATATTTTAGATTGGTAATTAGTTTATGCAATAATGAGCATCTATTGTAAAAATAAAATTCGCATTCAAAAAATTTGGAATATACTGGGCGGCGCCAACTTTAAGCGGCGGTTAGGTCGAACTGGGCGGAACTGGGCGGCTCCAACTTTAAGCGGCGGTTAGGTCGAAAAATGTTTTTAAAACTATTTTATATTTTGCTCGTAATCAACAGACGTTTGGGTTCTATAACGTCAAATAATTCCAAAAACAGGGGATTACTTCATTTTTGCCAACTCTCCTACATGTACCTCGTACACAGATATTAACATACAGATAGGGAAATAACAAATACACGATTCTTTTTTTTTGGCAAACACGACAAGATAAATAAAAGTGCCGAACATCTGTTTCTGAGAAGAATAAGAAAAGACTCAGGCAAAGTACCAACTTTTTCCTATCCCACAATCTCTATCACTACCGACTCTTTCTGTGTCCCACAATGCACTCGCTGAAAAGTTAACAGCAACGGCACAAAGGTTAATATGTTATACGATTTAATCTCAGCTATGGTCTGATCTCACTCTCTAAGGAATGGCTGGGCCGAGACGAGTCGAGTGAGACGAGCTGGGTCTGGCCTCTACATATGTGAAATCTATTGAAATGATTGTTTCGCCCGTTTGTTCAACTTCTTTGTTTGTCTGCTCCAAACTGAAATGTGTGTCACTTTTCCATGTGGCTGCCACAATGTCTGCAATCTGCCTTTGCAACGTTTTGCAACAATAACCGTAATGGCAACAACAACTACTTCAACATATCTTCATCTCTGCCGCATCCAGAGGCACAGATACGGGAATAGGAAAATCAACCAACGACCGACCCACCGACCGACAATACACAGTTGAAAAGTGTTGACTTGAGTTTTGCTACAACATCAATTTCCAATTTATTCACATTCTATGTAGGCATTAGAGTGATACTCGTACTATCGTACTGGCAACATGTTGCTGTCTATGGGTAATAGAGTTGGAATGCTTTTGTTGTAGTTTATAATTAATAGACACTCTATACCGCCTATTTTATGACTGATCTATGATCTAGTGATTAGCTACGATGGTATCATCAATGAATGGTTGAATGGATGAGCAAAGGAAACACTGCAAGTTGGCTACTTGGGACATGGAGTGACTGACTGTTTGACTGACTGACTGACCGACTGACTGACTGGGTTAACCCGTGCTATGTGCCATGTTACTCGTATGCTGTTCTCAGCTTCAAACCTCAGACTTTCTGGATGAATGGCATATGGATGATGATGATGATGATTGGACGCTTGAGTTAAATTGAATTGATTGTCTTGTTTGTTAGCGTTGCATTGCTTGAAACAAAGTTTTCAATGTAGCAGCAATAGTGGTTGTTGCTGCTGCCGATATTGCCGTTGTCTATTTATTATGATTATGAATGGGCATTGCTAACGAAATAATTGCCTGCAATTGCTTTCTTTTCGTTCCTTGCAAACGAAATCTATTGCCATCCATGCTATTAAATTTACAACAAACCAACTACAAAAACATATCAACAGACAGATGAACGAACGGCTGTATGTTGCTGCACCCAGTTGGCAATTGTATTCAGGCATTCCAACAAGCAACATCACTTGTAGTGACGGAGTGGCAGCAACAGCAGCAGCAAGAGTTGAAAAGTTAAGTGGTCGGAAATGGAATGATACAGCTTTTGTGTTACGTTGGGGTAACGATATGGTAACGTTACAAAAGGAAATAGTTTAAACAAATATCTAATGGCATAGGGATAATTCAGTAGAGCAGTGAATACGTTACCTTCAATGCACAGTAATCCTTAATTGATTTTTATTCAGGAAAAAAAATGAGAGGGATTAATACTATCTTCCAGCTAGTTGGTTGTTTCCTACACTAACTAGGTTAGGTTAAATGTGTAGTTTGGTTTATAAATCATTCACTTGATGTCCAAAATGGTCCCATGTGCTTACGCATAACGAAGTAGAACTGAAGGAAGATGGTGGTGTTCGTGATCGTCGAACGCATAATGTTGCATGGACTGTCGTCTTTGCACACAGTGCTGAAATAGTACAGTCAAGTGGTCGATTCAATGGCTGGCTTTGTGCTTCGCGGAAACATTTTGAAGACACTTAAAACTTGTGCTTTATTTCTAAGGTAAAATAAATGTCGTGTCGCCTCTGACGAACACAAGAGCTGACTGTGATAAAATATAAATTTGCACTCAACACGCAGATATTATTATCTAGTTATACAATTTCAAAGATAGATTTCAAAACAAGACAGGCTGTCATACTGGTTGATGATTGTTACTCAAATTCATCATACGCCACAAGGGCTGTATATTATTATCAATCATACGTAAGCACATATTTGTAATGTGGATAATGAATTAATACACAAATTTAACAACAGTTTCCAATATTTATTTCTTTATTTATTACAGACTCAATAAACAATATGTTGCATTCTTCATAAAATAGTAGTAGTAAAAAATAGTCCACGAACGAATAGACTCTACGAATAGACTCTTATGTTGACACAAAGAAAAAGTAATATATGTAATTATATAACGATTTTTAAGATATTTATTTCGTACATATGTTATTGGGTGGCATAGCTATGTCTTATACTCTACATGTTATATTTCCCGTCTAATTCCCTCCAACGAAATTCTAACCCGTTTATATCAACAATTGTCCAAATTATACATCCAATGTGTTGTGACCTGACAAAGGTATCGTTTTGGTCCTCCGTCCTTCATCAACATGAAAGTCAACTCAAAATTATGACAACGTTTTAGGAACTGTTAAGCCAAATTTCTTTTGGCCCACACAATTGTCTGCCATTTTTATGTGTATTTAATGTAATTTAAATTTTTATGCTAAACTAACATTTATCATCGTCATAACAATTCTATAATGATAAAATTAAATTTTATACACTTGACTGCATCTTACGTACCTTTCTGTATACTACATAAGTATAAAGGAAATAGGATAAAAGTGAAATGCTCATTCAAGTCTTATATATCCTTTGGATATGTATGAAACAATGTTGTCAATTCCAATCAATGTGGGAATGGAATTGAAATACGAATGCTGGTTTCTATGAGGGAAAGGTATTATTGGATTGTTCTAAAGCTGTTAGGACATTAACACTTGACAATTTTGGGCACTCGACCGGCCACAGTGATATCCTTATTGTCGTAAGGTGACAAAACTTGACAGGTTTTAAATGGGCATGAATTTCGTATATTGGAGTTGGGAATTTGTCAAGTCTTTAATAATACACCTGACAATTTTGGTCATTTATTGCATTGTGGAATTGACATAGATGGTGTGTTTTATAGTTATGCCAGTCATTCGGCACAAAATGTTTTATTTCTTATTAATTATTCGACAAATATAAATCACTAGAGGATACCTACATTCGTTGTCTGGACTATCTCTTGAAGAAGGCTCTTGCTGATTTGCACATATATGGGAATTATTCTGATACATACAAATTATGTTCTATCATTGCAAATTTGAAATACAAAAAAAACTTATGGCCTGTACCCCGATCCCTAACGAAGAGTTAAGCGAACGAACGTCAGTCACTACCATTCAACTTAAATTAGGTTCCACTGAGTCGAAATTTTCGTTCGACTGACGCTATGTTTGTTCTAAAATGACAGGGCATTCCAAATAGAGGAACTAAAATTTGTACTGAAAAGTTTTGAAATATTTGATGTTTTCACTCAACTTGAAGTAACAGAATTGTGGGACCCAAATCAACTTTCTATCGACTAGAACACGAACGAAAGCTGTCGTACGAGATTGAGGAACAGGCTGTTTATTTCTTAGTAGACCCCTTGAATAGTTTAGAACTAGTGAACTGTGCGCTTCCAGTTTTTGGACTCATTTATTGGGACCTAGACCAGACTATGTCGTCTACCAGTAAGAGCTATCAAACGAAGTTACGAAGATTACGGAAAAAAATACAGATTAATATAAATAAACTAGTGTTCGGTTGTTTGAAATATTGGAAAAATCTAGTTACAATTTTTCCAGAAGAACTATAATAAATATGTAGTCAGTAATTTTGTTGCTTTGTTCAAACCTCAAACTCGAGGTCAGTTCGAGGATTACCTCACGAAAGACAAAACTTCATATCAGTAATTTTTAAAACTGAGATTGAAACAGATAATAGGTATGGAGACTTTGCGTTCTCGAAACAATTTGTTTAAATATTATCCGTGCAAGGAAAATCTCATTACTTAAAACGGTTACATCAATCTCACATTTCTGGCCGATGCGAAAAGGGCTTTTATAAAGCTAGTCGCCCACGCTTTCCACTGCACCACTCACGGGCAATAGCGCAACATTAGTATTTAATATTTATCATACGTCAGCAGACTTTTATATTATTATTAATTATACGACTCCATGAAAATAATAACATTGTTTTGCAAGACTTATGCAGAAATATTTATTTAATAAGATGCTTGATACACGTTGTACTTTGTTTATCCTATTGTAATTTTGAAAAAACACTCCAAACCGCAACCTTTTCCTGCTGCCCCTGGGCGGCAATAACCGTTTAACAGAATATGTCTTTTCTTTTATTCCAACACCAACCTGTATCATGTGTCCTAAGGGACTTTTGAATAAATTCTCCCCATATTGTTTGAAATTTTTTTTTTATTAATTTTCTTTTGTCAAAAGTTTATGCGGAATACCTTTGGTCCACCGAACGAAGTTGTAAGAGAAATTCTAAAGATTGCTCTGCCATCGTTTCACCGAATATTCTAAAATTTTTATTCATCTCAGGTTCTTGTGGTGCTTGGGATGGGGCGCTGACGTGTTTACCATGAATTATGATACACATTAGGGAATTTGTTATAAAAACAAGGAGCGACATAACGCCGGCAACAAAGCGACACAGCGAAACAAAAATGTATAATAAAAAAAATATTGCTCCCGGCATCGTTACTTATAATTTGTATTTATTATTTTTTTTTGTTATTATTATTTAATATTAAATTGCTCACAGTTTGAATATTAAATAATAATAACAATAAACAAACCCATCCGACAATGAACAAATTTTAATGAAATTTTTTAAGTTTTTTATTTTGTAGATAATATCTTTAATGACAAGCAGCATATCAGGCCACAATTACAGCTACAGAAGCTGAAAGAAATCATAAAACAGACGATGGTTTGTCTTCACTTTTTACCTTTGTGGCTGTGTAGGTGATACTCGAATCATTCAAGGCGAATGCCAGTGAGTACTACCCAGTAACGATTTACGATTCAGCAGCAATGAAATCATAAAATATTTATGACCTTTCTCAACATTACGAGGGTGGCGGTGCTTACGAGGATGATTATGGTTGTTTGGTGTAGGAAGTAACTGTGTGTGCGCTGTTAAGTCAAGCACAAAAAAATCGTAAATATTCAAATGATGAGGAGAAGACACAGTAAATAATAAACTACTGTTTTTGACTTGGTATATAATTTGACTTGAAAATCGTAAAAATAAACCAGTTACTTTATGGGTTTTAAATCGCAAATAATTGGTGTGACATATTCTCTTATTCGCTTCCTAATAAATCAAATTAGTTTCTTCCCAGTGTTCCATACTAATCCGTTTCAAGACGGACTCGCTTCTTCGTACATTGTATCCGAAACGGAAATAAGTTACGGATCCATAACGTATCCGTTTACGTATGAAATTCGTTTCGAAAGCGCGAATCATTTTCCTCACTTTTTTGTACGAACGAACGAAGTCTAAATTCGAATCCCTTTAGAGGTCGTTTTTGTTCTAAATAAAATGGATTCTAGACGTATTCAATTTTTGCGGATTCGAAACGGGTTCAGTCTGAATTCCCGTGTTGATTAATAGAGATTTGTGTGTATTTAGTATCGCATACAATTTTTCTTGTTGTTTTAGGTTTTACTGTTACATTTATAGTGGGCACCCCTTGGACAATGGCCGAAATAATAGCTTAATTTCCTCACAAGTTGGTTGCAATTTCAGATTTGCTTTCCCAAACTCGCACGTCGTTTTTTACGCTTTTACGGAGTTGCAACGGGTTCGAACCGGATCCGCTAAATCACAATTTCACTGATTCTATTTTTTATACTTTTACGGACTCGAAACGGCTCCGACAACTCGCACTTCGCTTTTTATATTTTAACGGGCTCGAACCGGATCCGCATTCGTTTTAGTGCACATTGCATTAATACGTCCCATGAAGTGATAGGGAAGAGCTTCTGACAATTTGTGGCCAGGGTGCTTTCTAATTTTTATGCTCGCTGAACAAGGCATTCAATTCTATGTACAGCAGTAAGCCACGCTAACCGTTGCGCCAACCACAAAATGAACTAATAACCATTGAGCTAAAATAATTAATCATACGACTCAGTGGCGCAGACTTTGTAAATTAATAATACGTACAGGTATGTATTAAATAAAGCTAATAATACATCCAAGAAAAAAAAATAAATTATATTTATTTTAGGACTTGACCTTTTCAGTACTAACCAAAATTTCATATGGTACAGTTTTTGCGCTCAGAGTACTAATATTCCAATACTTGTTCTTTTAATTTTTATTAAAAACGATAAATTAAATTATTATGTTCTCGGGCGTGACCTGTGCAGTTTACGACACGGCCCATTTTTCGCTCCTCATGAGGTTCACCAAATGACAATCTGTATAAAGTCGTTGGTTGGTGTGGATTGTGGGCCGGCGACGTACTTCTTCGAAATCGAAATCAATCGATGATAACCAATTGATTTTGTCCAAAATTTAATGATATAGATGTGAATGACATGTGGGCTTACGTGCTATACAGCTGATTCCAGAGTGGGAATTCACCACGAGCGATTTGAGGTCATGATTCTCGCATGCAGAGGCGACTTCATCTGACCATCAATATCATGCGATTTAACCCCGTTAGAGTTTTTCTAGTGGTGTTGCTTAAGTCACAGGTATATGCCAAAAAGCCACAAACGACTGGTCCCCTTAAAAGCAACATAACCCGTGCCATGGCTTAAATTCAGCCTGATCTGTTCGATAGAGTCATCGAAAATTGGACCTCTGGGATGCGCGCCAACCAGACAAGTCGCGGCAACCACTTGAACAATGTCATTTTCCGCAAATTATAATTCCTTTCCAATATAATAACAAATTAGTTGATATCTGAAACGCAGCTTGGATTATTCAATTTTGACGACTACCCGTCCCTATTCGTAAACCCTTTATTTTAAATTAAAACTGGGAGCATTTTCTGGTAAGATACAACATTACTGGTGAAAGTGGTGTAGTATAGTTTTGTGATAGCAGTTTAGTGGTGCAAATTTGATATGGGAGTACCATGTTACTTCGATGGATTAAATTGTATCAAAAATAGTAAAATTATACCAAGTCCCTGTTTTGAAGGTTTTTAGATTATTCCTGTGACGAACATGGCCTCTTGCATTACAGTCTTTAAATAACGAAGAATTTCTCTTGTTGCTGCTCGAAAAAACAAACATCCCCTTATTATGCGTCTACTTGTGTCTGTATCAATGATGTTCGATAATAAGGGCCAATCTGATGTTTCCAATTGTGTCTAAGATTTGCATAGATCATAAAAAATGGGTTTCCCATTATATCCCATTAAGGGATTGGGGAGAGATTCTAGCCACCACTAAGCTGTGCGTTATGGTTGGGATTTTCGAGCAATATAATTGTCTACCTATTTGGCTAAAGATAGACCCAAGCAGTTTAGTGCTTTCATTTGTCGTGACAAGGTATACAAAACCAGATTGGCCCCCGTAAATGAAAAGTGGGGATTGATCCTTTGTTGGCAACAACGTCGTTATTATATTGCCGATACAAAATGTATATGTTAAATATCAATAGTTCACAACTATACTTATCATAACTTGAACAATTAGTAATGGCTTTTAACTTCACTATCGAATCATTAACATGGATAATGGTTTAATTCCTGTAAATGTTTGTTTTTGACTTACATACTCGTATAATTAAATTCAAACTATTTCACATACAAAAAAACACATTTCATTTTAAATAATACATGGAATGAACTTTTTGTCATTTAATATAGAATTACGTATTCATCATACGCCACCCACGTCTTACATTATTAAATATTAATCATTCGCTGCATTAATTTGAATTGAATCGAATTAATATGCAAATTGCATACCGAGCACAAGCCCCTTTACCTTAATCGCACTAGTTATTAGTTACACATTAAGTTATTGCACTTTTTTCCCCCTCTCTCGTATTTTATCATTTCTCCTCCATTTCACTTGTGTTGCGCTTAATTAAGCGTTTTATTTGCTGCCTAATTGTCACTTTCCTTTACTCAATTCCTTTACGATTAAATAATTTTAATTGCAGGTTTGTTTTCTTTTGCGCTCTCCTCTCTCCCCTTGCAATTAGGTGTGGAATTTCCGTTTCAGCTGACGTTTAGTGTAAACTCATCATAACTTTTTAATTGAAATTGTAATTGAATTTTATTCTGGTGAACAGAAGTTGAAGAGAATAGTTATAGTTGTTCGAATTATGTTTTATGCGTTATTTTATGCATCTTGGGCCTGGGGCCGCAATCAAAGTCATGAATGAATTTGTGTTTTTGTTGTTGTTCTAAGGCAAAAGAAAATAGGTTATAACTGAAACTTTCCTGAGCAAAATGCGTATTATTATTCCTAGATTTTAATTGATGTTGGCCTTTATGACTGAATGTAGATTAAGTGAAAATGAAATGAAATGAAATGTATATGAAATGGATATGATTCTCTCAGAGAAGTTCCAATTTCGTAAACAACGTAAATCGTTAAAACGGCTGCATTTACTCCACAAACTTTATTTTTCGTTACACACTAAAGTTGAGGGAAGAGCTGTATTTTATTAACCAAAAACTAAAGTGCAAAATTTGTAACTTTTTACCAGGGTTTTTGTAAAAATTGTGACGTGGTGGACAAATTTCAAGTAGATACTCGTAATACACGAAAATTCCTTTAAGAGTCATTTACGGAGCATTCTGGCCCAAAGAATTTTTATTACAGTATTATAATTTAAATGGAGATAATGCATTTGGTTACGGGAACATAAAATCCAGCAGGGTTCCTATTCCAATGGATTACCCAGTGTAACCCATTATTATTTCCATAGGGAATGGGTAGCGATCGTTTACCCATTACCCACAGGGTATGGGACAAAATAATGGGTAGCTACCCACGATAATGGGGTATTACCACATCACGATTACCCATTTACCAATTCTTGGAGGGTTTCTATGATCGTGATTGGTAACTACCCATTATTCTCCCCCATACCCTATGGGTAATGGTTGAACGATCATTACACATTCCCCATGACGATGTGTATGGTTTCCACATGGGGGTGTAAATACGAACTCTGAAATCCAGTAACATTCTTTCCGATGGGGGCGTATGAGTAATGTTTAATTGCTTTAGCTGATAGTGCAATATGATACCATATACAACTAGTTGTATTATTTCATAGCAGGAGTTTAAAATGGGGCAGAAATTGCCTCATTGGTGATCCGATTACACATTTGTCACCTTTAATTGCAATTAATTTCTCTTTAATACAGGGTGGCGCGCGAAACGTAGTAACTTTTTTCTGTTTGAGTATTTTCTTTATTATTTCTTTTTATTTTGCAGTTTTCTATTTATATTTATTAAAATGAATGCTTGGAATACCAAAAAAGGGTTTTGGGTAGTAGTGTTTTCAGTCCTTCATTTCTGTCCAAAGGGAATTTAGGCGGGAGTTTGGGGGCTCCCTCTCGAGTAGATGGACAATTCTCAAATCGACCATGTTTGCCGAGTCTGGAGGCATCGTACGAAGACTGTACAATCGATATCCCTATGTTCGGGTTCAAGACACAATCGCAGCTTTAGCATCGTGTATTCATAAAAATCCAAGCGTTTCGTCTCGAAACTTGTCGGCGCAAATTGAAGTTAACAGACGGTCATTACAATGGATAATTCATGATAACTTAAACTTGTTTCCGTACAAAGTCTAAATTACGAGCAAGTTAAACCCTATGGATTTGCTCATTCGCCTGGAATTTTGCCGAAAAATTATTGAAATGGCCGAAAAAGACAACAGGTCGATAAATTGCTTGGTTATGTCTGATGAGGCTCATTTTGATATAAACGGCTATGTAAACAAGCAAAATTTCCGTATATGGAGTGAATCTAATGCAGAAATACTCCATGAAACGGAACTGCACCCAGAACGAGCAACTGTGTGTGGCGCAGTTTCATCAAGGTGCATTGTGGGACCATACTTCTTTGAAGAAAACGGTGTAACAGTAACTGTCAATGGGGACCGATATTTAAAGATGTTACAGGAGTATCCGTTTCAATATACGTTTCAACAGCATTCTGTTCCAGCAAGATGGAGCAACTGCACACATACCCAGGCCAAACAAATTAATATTCGGAAACTCCACTTTCCGATGGCTCCCAAGGTCACATAACCTGACTGCGCCAGACTTTTTTTATGGGATTATGCCAAGCAAGAGGTGTACAAAACGAATTCAAGGAATTTGACTGAATTGAAGCAGCCCATTAAAACAATAGTTGCGGCGATCCCGACTTCCACTCTTGCCTCAATGAATAATTTTCTGATCAGGTGTCACATATGCGTGGATGAGCATGGAGGTCATTTATGGTCTGTCATGTCCAAAACCAATTAGTTATATTAAATAACATTTATTTTTCTAGACAATAATAATACACAAATGAAAGATATTGATTAAAATTAAAGTTATTTGAATTTCTTATTGTAGCACAATTGGTGCGCCACCCTGTATTATTCGTAAGGGACTAAAACTAAATTTTCTGACAAAACCTTGTCAGAATACAGTTCGGAATCGGTGTAAAAACTGTAGGTCCCAATCTGTGAGTACATAACTAGAAAGCGCACAGCTCACTGGCTGCTCGAAGCTCTGCCCAATTCCTTCATGGGATGTAATGGGAAACCATTTATTTTTATTTATTTACATCATATTGACATTTTACGCAATATTAACTTCATATTTTCTTAAATGTATTTTTGTAAATATTCTTTAATATCTGCAGATTGGACACTCGACATCTCGTAAAACCACTTTAAAAATATGCAATCAAAGTGAAAGTTCTCACAATGTGAAACATTAAAAATTTACATAAATTTATTTGCTCTTCCATGTCCCTTTTACACAAATATTAATCCTCTTGCTGATGCTGCTGCTGGCGACCTTGTCCACATTGTACTCGTATTTCCATCCTCTGTGCTGGTGTGTGTACGTCTGTGTAATCCATATGAACTCGCAAAAGAGAATCCTGCTCTTTAGTTCTTTAAAATCCTGTTTGAGTGGTATTTATTTATACTTTTGTGTATTTGTGAATTTAGCGAATGTAGTAGTACTTGTGTCTGCCATCTGTTAATGCAGGAGATCCGGTGGAGGAGCAGGGAATGTTAGCTACTGCCAGTGGAGTATTAACGTTAAGTACATTTGTTAATTTCTGCTTCGTTGCATTTAAATATATTTTCTGTTCATATTTCACATTATCTTCCTCTCGCTTACACAGCCGGCTATTAACTTGTGTATGTGTATTCTCCGTAACACTGATATTTTATTCGCTTCCTTCTTAGGTTTCTTGTTCATCCTGTTAGTGTTGCATCACAGGTTAAGTTGTTGATGCTAATTGTATGAAGATAACAGTCTTTGCAACACAATGACAGACACACAAATTCCTAGAATTGATGCAAGATTAATAATGCAAATGAATCAGGGTAGAACCATTAGGAAACATTGATAAAAAATCTCCCTCCCCCCAATGATATTCAAATAGTTGTCGACAAGTCTCAAACTAAGCAGCGAACGTTGAAAATGTTGAGAAATATTTTCCGTAGTTTTTGTTCTGAAAATGTCGCTGTGTTTGTCTAATTTGTAACCCATTTAGACTGCAATCGAGATTACGTATTTGTTGAATGATATTTAATTAAAATATAAATTTATATTGAACTCCAAAGTATCAAATGCATACAGACTGATAGTTTTTTAGTAGGCTAGCAAGTGCCTGTTCCACCAATCGATCCAATCCCATTAGATAGAATACTTCAAATCGATCTAAAAAAAATATTTTCTACGTAAATAAAAGGCAGCAGCATTCGCAATGCAAAATCAAATATTTTTTCCCATTCCATTCCAAATTTATATTACTCATTCGCCAAAATGAGTAATAATATTTAATGTTAACCATACGCCCGGTTATGAAAAATTGTAATTGTTTCAAGTGTTTGGAAAAACTAAAGAAACTTTTATTTTTATTATACAGAATTTGCATGGTGCGACTGACACAAGTTTTTATTTTTGTTTGCTTTATAGCGGGTGGGCCATGTAAAATTTGGAATTTGAACACCCCGTTATTCCGTTATTTCGAAGCAGATGGTCAATGGTCATGGAAGTGACAGATTATTAGTTAAACGTTAAAAATTTGCAAAGTGGGTCGCTTATCGCCTGAAGAAATTTGGGAACATAGACGAAATTTAAGGTGGGTATCGCTGTTCTATAGACAATTCCATAGGAGATGTTCCGTCGAATATGAACTAATACCTAAGATTAGTACAAGGTTGTTTAAATGTTCACATCCATTTGTTCTTCCTGGACCTGCAGGTCGAACCAACTGGGGTTCAAATACTTTTTAAATCATATGCCAGTTCATGAGATTGGCTTTCTAGTGGACAACACTTATGTTTCACGTCAACGCACGGTGCGTACTGATCATATTGTGGCTGCAGTGGCCGAGAGTGTGCAAATCAATCCAAGAACATCAACTCGCCATAGATCTAAACAACTCGGCATTTCTCGCACCAGTATGATGAGAATTTTGCACAAAGATCCCGGATTATTCGCTAACAAGGTCCAATTGACTCAGCAGTTGAAAGTAAAGTACAATTCGCTTCGGTTTCTCAGTGCGGGCCTTACAGAAGCTTCAAACGGACATATTTTCTGACGAGGCGCATTTTTATCTCGGCGGCTATGTCAACATACAAAATTGCAGTATCTGGGGATCGGAAATCCGCATGTTACTATCGAGAAGCCAAAGAATCCACAGAGTGTGACAGTTTGCTGTGGATTTTGGAGTTGTGGCATCATTTGCCCATTTTTTTTACAAGAATGCTGATGGAAACGCCATTTCAGTCAACAGCGAGCGCTACAGGGTCATGACTACATACTTTATATGGGCTGAAATGGGAGATATGAACTTGGATAATATTTGGTTTCAGCAGGATGGTGCACAATGTCACACAGCTCATAAAACAACCGATCCTTTGCGCACCAAGTTCGGTAATCGTGTTATCACCCATTATGGCGATGTCAATTGGCCATTTGACCCTTTTAGGCATTTTCTTGTGGAGTTTCGTTAAAGACCGATGCTATGCGAATAACCCAGAAACAATCCACACCCTTAAGGCTAATATCATCCCAGCCATTCGTGAGATAGAACAAAAACCCGTCAACAAAGTCTGGGAAAATTGGACTCATAGGATGAGCTACTGCGAAGCCAGTTGCGGCAGCCACATGAGCGAAGTCGTGTTCCATGAATAATGGGAACATTTGTGATTTCTAAAAAAGCCATAATATAAGTAGTAAAAAGAAACTTCTCTAATTGTATTTCTATGTGGCCGTCGGTGGTGCAATGGTTATTGTGCGTGGGAATTCGATCCCTGCACTGACCACCTTAAATTTCTTTGGACGGCGTTCACCTCGCTAAGTGACGGCGACACTATCCAGAAGCTTCTCAAAAATACTGGTCGGAACCGGTGTAAAACTGTGGGTCCCAATCTGTGAGTGTAAAACTAGGAAGCACGCAGCTCTCCACCATCCCTTCGTGGGATGTAATAGGAAACTCCCTTTTTTTGAATTTGCACCACCCTGTACACACTACTGAGATAATTCGTTTTTCAGCAGAACAGTTTGCAGTGGAATAGCCTTCCGACGAGTGTATTCCCTATTACCTGAAGAATCATGGTTTCCTCATTTTTCCCACTCCTGATCCTACTTCCTAAGTTCAATACAATGTACTGCATTTATATCATAGAGTAATGACATCTAGAGAAGAGATTTGGCTCATTAAATTTACGAAGTTTGGTTTGTTGCATACGGACGTTGCATGTTGGAAAGTATGCTTAAATAATACCAGATAGAGGCAATAGCTCAAACCAACCAACAAGTAAACAACAACGGTATTTCGTTTCGTGCGTTAACATTTTTGTGTAAATACACCACAAATATATACTAACAGTTAAATATAACAAAAAAAAGTCAAAAATACTTTCAAATTTCACAGTTTTTCATCAAAACGACATGAAAAATTTTGTCAAAAAATTTTGCAATTCCACCTGGTGTAACTCAATTTACGTCAAATTACTCTCTAACGCACCGACTGTACCACGAATAGTGTGAAATGAATCGTCAGATGAGAAAGATGATAGCTCTATATGACATTACTCTATGATATATATAAGCATTGTGTGAGAGTATGACAACTATAAAAAAGTAACAAAAAAACAACTTTATCTGCGTTTCGAATTATCAGTGTATTACAATAGATCTGTCTTGTTTCAAAAAAATTACAAAAAAAGCAATTGTCAACTCAGTTCAAGTCAATACTGACATGGCAAGCATGACAACTTACTGTTTACTGTAAGATGTACCTCTCTCGAAAAGGTGATAATTAATTTGAGTTATATAGCGACAACCGATCTTCTTATGCTATTAGTGAAATGACCGAGCAACTTAGCGGAATTTTATTGTCTTAGAAAGAATGTAATTTTGAGAATAATAGACAATTTATTTAAACATCTGTTGTATCTTTTTTATTAATCTGGTTTAGAAATATTATATCTCAAGGTTTAAATCTCCTTGATTTGGCGTAAAATTATATTCATGACATTTGACATTATAATACACACTATAAATTTGAATCTATAATTCAGTTGTACTCAAAACTACAATTTGTAGTAAATTCTAGTTATGTTGGAGGCTTTTAATATTAATCATACGCATTGCACCATAATGTGTAAATGTCAATCATACGCCTATATGCTACAAATGCATATGTGTTGTTTTTTAATATTAAGGTAATACGAGTAAATCACATGAATTATTTAAGATGATTTCTTAAGCTATAAGCGACAACCACATTTCGATAATTTCATTTTAAATTTAAATCCCATAATCATTCAATTTTCTTTTAATATCATATACACGTACTAGTACATATTTCGAGTTTCTGTTAATCTCACTTGAGTAGTTTCTTCAACCGCACTGTGTACTGTTACAATATAAACAGTTTAAATCCCTCAAATATTTCAGGTTGAATACTTCGTCGGTTCCTTTATCCTTCAAAATCCCTCCAAACATAAACAATGACGTTGCGCTGAAAGTTGAGGATTTTAAATCCATCTACTGTTGCATTCTCTGCTAAATACTTTTAAAAACTGTTTGCGAGCAAAAAGGAAAACAAAAAAACAAAGACAGAAAAAGACTTAGTGAATAGTTTTTCAATTCTTTTAAGAAAATTGAAAGAAAACAAAAACCACAAAGTGGTAAACAATACAGACAACAATGTTGCGAACATTATAAGTTGGTGCAGTGGAAGCCGCCCCCAGCTTTGTGTGCAACAAAATGAAAGTTGCATTAATAGACCGTCACACACAGATCTCAAATGCATAACTCAGATCTTAACTGAAATGAACGTAACGCAACCGACAGGCACTAAACTGAACTTAAGTTCACATGTTGTGAAATGTGAAATGCAATAATCTTGAGGGAATTATGTACAGAGTTCATTTTCGTTGTCAGAATAGACTGTGAAATGAACTAAACCTGAAAGTAGATTTACAAATTAAACAATAACAAGACATGAGCAGAATTAAATTACAACTTTTCTTTGTTAAGATATTCGTTAGACCGCTTCAGTGCACAGAGAGAAATCATATAACAGAAGAGTCTCCATTTAAAGAAGGTTTATCAAGTTATTATGCAATTTTTTTTTATCAACATTTATTTAAATTAGCTCGTCATAAAAATGTTCTTTTGCTATAGAGAATTTCAAAAAACCACGATTTATTTTTGACTTCAATACCAGTGTGGTTGCTCTTATCCCTGATGTATTCTCTTTAACAAATTACCCATTAAAACAAGAAAATCTATGGGCTTTATGACAACATATAACCGACACATGACCCTACCAGGTCTGATAAGAATTCATCATTTTGTTGATTTGAAATTCTGTGCTTTTCATTTCGTCCGGGTATAACCACATAAAAGCCATTGCGGAAATCAGTAAATACCTTATAATAGAATAAATTTATTGTGATATTTCAACAAACAAATACATACACACGTAACTTCCCTCCATTTTATCTTATACAAGCAAGTAGATCTTTGCACATTAGTCCAACTCACCTTTTACAGGTGGAAGCAAAGGTTGATCAACCTTCTGCCTATGAACTCGGGTTGTATTTGAAACCACAACAAGTGATTTGCTGCAGTTGTTAAAACCATTTGGTCTTGTCAACGAATCAGTGAATCTTCTCCCAAGAACTAGACAGCTGTTGAAACAAATGTTTGAAATCTTCATCGATTTATCTCCCCCAGTATTCACCGCAAATGATGTTTAGTTTATGGAATATTCCTCACTGAACCGTTTCATCGCCTCGACTGATCAGATTCTGTAAATTCAGTCTCAATACTTTGAACTGATGACAAATTTACACAAGAAAAAAGTCATCAATACTAGGGCAGTTTAACAGCTCCTAGACTTTTTGAATACAATAATTTTTTTTTTGGGTAAATGTAGTAGCGTAATATCGAGGAAAATAAACACAAGAAAAGCAAATCTGACTTTAAGCTCGGAGAATATAGATTATTTATTGTTTTATTTTTTTTATTTATTCAACATGACGACAATACTCTGTCTCCTTTAATAAATATATAGTTTTCGAAAATGAAGTTTTTTGCAAAATTCATCTTCATGATGCCTGGCAAACCGAAAAGCTGTTTCAGATTTAGCCACATATCTTCATCAGCGTTTTTTAGAATGATACTATTGAACACTTTCACCAAACTAAATGCATCATTCCAAAATCATTCAATAACAATTTTCTGATTAGGTGTCGCATATGCGTGGGTGAGCATGGAGGTCATTTACGGTCTGCCATCTCCAAACCCAATTAGTTATATAAAATAAAATTGAATGTTATATACAATAAAAAGTAAATAAATGAAAGACATTGATTAAAAAAAAAGTTATTTGAATTTCTTATTGTAGCACAATTGGTGCACCACCCTGTGCTTCTGAATTTGCATGATTAACCCATCAAGTATTTGATGTTTAAATGAATTTTATTAACGTTGTCCATTAACTTTACGACAAACTTTTATAAAAATGATGAAAAACTGGCATGGAATCAATGCAACCTAATGATATCAACGTTGGGGAGCCAATCTTCCAAGGATAACTTTCATAAGAATACAGTGTCTTTCCATTTACAGTGAGTCGGTATAATGTCACTGTATTGCGTTACCAATACATACATAAAATAATATTTTCCATAAATATCTACAGTTGTACAAACACACAAACGTTTGCTGTAGTTGTATATGAGATTGTGCTTGTGTGTGTCATTGAAAATAAATGAAGCCCCGAAATTGATTTCGACATTCACCTCGACCTACCTGATTCATGTGAGAATCGGGATGTAATTAAGGTGGCCATGTTAAATGAAAAAGGAAACATATTAAACTGTTAAGGGATAAGTTCGTCTGTGGTGCAATGGTTAGCGTACGATAGTTTTGATACATGAGAATCTAGGTTCAATTCCCGCTCTAACCACCTTTAAGTTCCTAAGGCGCGCCGGTCAGCTTACGTAGTGACGGTGACACTATCGAATAATTAGGTATGAGATTTTAAATTAGTTTTTTATTTTATTTTGACCAATCCTCGGGGTTTGCCCCAGGGGTTGTTTGTTGATGTTTGACATAAACTTGATGATATGGCAATTAATAGGGAACATACACGCCGGAGGCTTATTCCGCATACATGCTGAAAATAAATTACAGGAACCATGTATATGTTTGCAAGTATTGTTACATGGATTGAAGATCTTCTGCTTTTTTGTTTCCCTATTTTCTGTCACGTTTTTCTTTTCAGCACTTTTCAACAAACAAAGTCATATTTGGGTCACAAAAACAATTTTTTTTAACCTACTAATCATTGTGTCTCCAACATGTAACATTGAATAGCAAACATAATGTGTTTGGACACAAGTATACTATGTTTGGGATAAGCTACAAACACGTTATATTGGCATACAAAAACAACAAAATACCGATTTGTCAGCGTCCAATCCATTTTTCCATTTTATTCATCACAGATGTCATGTGTGTTAACAACAATTGAAGAAAATTGAAAATAACAATTTAGGATTCTATTTAAAATTCTGTATTAGGCCCAAAAATTGTGTACGACAAGATGTAGATACATATTTTGGTTCCAATAGCTTTGGAAGTGACGTTCAATCAATTGATTCAATTTTTGTTTGGTCTGTTTTGTCGGCTGACTGATTGATACGATAACCAATCCACATTAGGGTGTACTGAAAACCGAATTTTTGGAATTTTAATTATTTTTTTGGGTAAAAATTTTTTTTAGTCAATGTGGGGGACGTGACATGATGAACATTATAAGAAAAATATATTCTCAACATTTTGGTAAATCAGTTTTTTCACGGCAGCATTTTGGAGTGTTTTTCAGATTTTTTCATACTGGCATGTTTGTGCCTGCGTAACTTCAAGTGCCGCTTAATATCGCTAGAATAAGTTTTTTAAAATCCGGTTTTCGGTTTGTTCGAAATATCAATATTTCAGGAAACCTGGTTACCGTTTGTCATTTTGGATAAAACCAGGGAAACGGGGTTTTTGTTTTTTTGTTAACTAAATTACACATGTGCCATTTACATTAGGATGGTCTAGCGACCGTGTCATATTCTTATTTGTGTTTAAATATCAAAATTACTCAGGAGCTCAAACCAACAGACCATGGAAAGCGCCGGCAATTCGTTCAATAGGTAATGGAGCAAAGTGAAGTCAATACGAATTTTTTAAAAAAAAGTCATATTCTCCGATGAAGCGCGTTCGTGAATTCACAAAATTGTCGAATTTGGGGCTCAGAAAATCCTCATGCAATCTATAAGACACAAATGCACCCACAACGAGCAACTGTCTTTTGCGAATTTTGTTCAGGTGGCGTGATTGGGCCTTACCTGTTTGAATCTGAGGCCGTCATTGCAGTGACTGTGATCGGCATTCATTACAAGGAACATGATAACGGTGTTCTTGTGGCCTCGACTGTACGGCATGGATCTGGACGACATGTGGTTTCAGCAAGACGGCGCCACCTACCACACCGCACATGAAACAATCGATTTATTGCAGCAACGATTTCCGGATCAAATTATCTCCAGAAATTCTATGTTAACTGGCCACCAAGATCATTGCGATTTCTTTATTTGGGGTTTGGGGTGAAATCTCGGATTTATGCGAATGGGGTGAAATCTCGGATTTATGCGAATAAACGAAAAACAACTCCTGAGCTCAAATCCGAGATCTAACGTGACATCGGTGAGATACAGTCATGGCGACTCTGTGAAAAACCCTTGGAAAATTTTATGATAAGAGTAATGGTTATTTATCAGGGACGTGGCGGCCATTTGACAGATATTTTATTCCATACTTGATCGGAACATGCCTTCTTTACAATCCAATAAAAAAAATAACAACTATCTCCAAAAATTCGTGTTTTTATTATAAAATGAAAAAGTGCACTCTTACTGAGACTGCACCCTTTAGTATGAACTTCTCATACATTGACTGAAAGTGGTTTCCGTTTAGTATTTTTGTGGGTTGTAACACTTTTGCGTTTACATGGGGATGGCCACCCTAAATTTTCGCAAATTGAAACATATTGTTTTAATAACCGGCATACACCGGTATACGGCACCAAGGGTACTTGTACTCGTACTCTGTGCTAGAAACATTAAAACTCCCTATGTGCCCCTCAACGTAATTAGCTACATATGTGATGTGGCAGGTAGACAGTGTTGTTGGCGTTTGTCTAATGGATGTTGCGGGCAAGTTCGTAGTTGCACGTGGTACTTGAGTGGAATTTCTGGTTACGTAATAAAGTTGCATAATAGAGAAATCCTTTTCGTGCGAAAAACATATGAACGAGAAATAGAGTTCTTCAAATATAATTAAATATAATTTATTTCTATTTTATACGCAATACAACAACTATAGCGGCACGACCCGGTGTTCTCCATCGCCTGGCAGCGTTCGAATGGAATTTTTCAAAATTTTATCTCCTTCGTCCGTAGTATATTCAGTAGGAGCGCTCAGTGTTGAGATGTCTTCAATTATGCAAATTTGTATTCCTTTTAGGCTTTCGAGTCCTTAACGTTTATCTGTCGACGTTTGTGGTGTTGACCTCTCTTCCCTTGTGTCTCTTGCCTATAGTTCCCTGAAGTTTTTTTTCTACACGTTACCTAATGGATGTTTTTCTACACTGTTCAACTTGTTAAATTCTAATTATAAATGCGTTGGTATTATAGGCGCGAGGGAGAGAAGGGGGCTCTTTTCTGAGCATCTCTACTAACTATAGTGGATGTGACGCCACCTGTTCGGGCTTCTGTACACGGTCGAGGAATAAATTGCGAAATAATGGAATATAAACTCCCCTTGTACTTTGAATTATATTGGCGTGAAATAGAAGAACAGCGATAAAATGAAACGAATAAAAGATTTGAAATTCATTATTTTTTTTCTTAAAGATGTATTAAGTCTTTGTCTTAAATTACTATTTAATTATGTTGGACAAAATGGGGTGGCCGCAACTTAAGGAAGTAGATGGACAAGAGGCAAAAAAGAATCAAGAACATGTTAAATGGGAAAAGTTTGACAAGACACTAAGATATTTCATACGAGGAACTATAAATCGTAATGCAAAGTCATCAAGCAAGCAACTCATTGAACAAAGCAATGACTTGAATTAATCACAACAACTGCTACAAAGATTCAAGTACTGCCCGTTCAAATTTCGAATAAATTAAACAACAATTTAAACAAAAATGTCCATTCCATTCATAACTACCTTAAGTTTGATAATGAACACGTGTTTGATAGTATCGGCAACAACTTGCAAGGTTCTCTAAAATAAATTACAGTCAATTTATTAAATTCCCTTGAGTTGCAATCAAATTTAATCTTTGTAACTAATGAAACTACTAGTACTCCACTTTAATAGTTTTGTGTCAGTTTTGAAAAATACTACTATGTTAAGTTAACATGACATCTCAATTTTCTGTAAACTTTTCGCATCTTAATACTTTCTATTGTGAAACTAATAATTCTCATTCAGGCCTTGAGGTGATTTCCTTTGTATGTGAGCAAAACTTTTCCCTCAAATGCCAGATAATTCTCCATAGAAACCCCTTCCATGCATGATACATTCGACCTTAAAGCTGTGTGTGTTTTTCAAGCAGCTTCCTCAATAACAGCAACGAGATAACTTCATATTACTGACATTGTCTATTATCTCCACCATAGAGCCCTGTAAAATCTAAACAATTCAGAACTTCCTCAACAACTAAACACAGAGATACAAGTACCAAGGAATAGAAGAAGCAGAAACTTAAAAATACCATTTTCTCATTTATGCCCAAGCGTCTAACTGAATAAGTTCCGCATATGTTGCCTTTTTTGTGAAACTTTTGAGGAAATTTTTCATATATTGTTTGGCCAACAAAAAAGGCGACAGATGGATGGACGAACGAGCGGACGGACGAACAGACCAGAAGCAAACATGATAAGTATCTATCAGATTGTATTACAAACAATGCTACAAGCTGGTACTGACGCTGACACTGGCACTGGCACTCGCACAGCTACTTGTGATGCTGACTTTTGCTGCTACCTACGATACTCGTACAACTGATGCCACTACATCCAACAGCCGGAATTGGCAACATTTTAGAGAGGGTGGCGCAGTGGAGATCGGATATTTAAGGGGGGCCTTGAAGTGATTTAATACGGTACTGCTTCAAAAGACCATGACGTATTATATGGTTGTGCCCCTTGTAGTTGTTGTTGGGTTGGCGATAAGTATCCAAACGCTTTTCCAAGTGCCGTATGATGTTTTGTTGTTTCTTTCTTTTGCGAGACACACAATACGGCGAGTTCTTTACATGGCTCTTTAAGCCATTTTTCCATACGGGCCAAAATGTTTATTGTCTGCTTTTTTTTTGTTATTTGTATTTGAGCATTTGAGGAGCGTGTGTTGGCGTTTGTTTGTGTGTTTTTTAGCTGTTTGTATTTCTTTGTAGTTTTTCCTCAGAGATCATATTGTTAAGATTTATGAATTAAATGAAGGCAAACATTTTATATTCCAACAAAAGCAAACAAACATCAAGTACACCAACGGTTTTTCTTTAATGTTTTCCTTAACGAATCTCATGTAACGCCCATAGTAAAGCTTAGTATCTAAAGTGTTTAAACAAGGAACCGAAAACCCGGTTAAAATTTGGATTATTCTTAAACGTGCATTGTTTTAAAGATAACTACTTCCTTTAATTTTTCAATTTGAATACAATTTTCAATTTGAATTAACTAGCGATGTAACCAGAATGTTAATGTAAAATTTACATTTTACATTTTCCACTTTACATTTTGCATTTTCCATTTACCATTTTACATTTCAGAGTTCAGATTTTAGATTTTAGATTTCACCATTTTACATTTTACATTTTAGAGTTCAGATTTTAGATTTTAGATTTTACCATTTTGCATTTTACATTTCACATTTTACATTTTACATTTTACATTTTACATTTACATTTTACATTTTACATTTTACATTTTACATTTTACATTTTACATTTTACATTTTACATTTTACATTTTACATTTTACATTTTACATTTTACATTTTACATTTTACATTTTACATTTTACATTTTACATTTTACATTTTACATTTTACATTTTACATTTTACATTTTACATTTTACATTTTACATTTTACATTTTACATTTTACATTTTACATTTTATATTTTACATTTTACATTTTACATTTTACATTTTACATTTTACATTTTACATTTTACATTTTACATTTTACATTTTACATTTTACATTTTACATTTTACATTTTACATTTTACATTTTACATTTTACATTTTACATTTTACATTTTACATTTTACATTTTACATTTTACATTTTACATTTTACATTTTACATTTTACATTTTACATTTTACATTTTACATTTTACATTTTACATTTTACATTTTACATTTTACATTTTACATTTTACATTTTACATTTTACATTTTACATTTTACATTTTACATTTTACATTTTACATTTTACATTTTACATTTTACATTTTACATTTTACATTTTACATTTTACATTTTACATTTTACATTTTACATTTTACATTTTACATTTTACATTTTACATTTTACATTTTACATTTTACATTTTACATTTTACATTTTACATTTTACATTTTACATTTTACATTTTACATTTTACAATTTACATTTTACACTTTACATTTTACATTTTACATTTTACATTTTATATGTTACATTTTACAGTTTACATTTTACATTCTACATTTTCCATTTTACATTTTATATTTTTCCTTTTACATTTCACATTTTATATATATTTTCCTTTTACATTTTACTTTTTACAGAACCCGAGTTTCTTCTATGGACGGATTTTAAGGACACTGTTACCCATACCAAGTTCGTCATTATTCACAAAACGATTGCGGCAAAACATATTTATTTTCAAATAAGACAAATTGTAACCGTAAGTTAAATTTAACCAATCACATCTAATTGCAGATAAAAACCTTTGTACTTGTGCAATGTAAAAAAATTTGTTATGATCATTATAAAGATTATCTAACGCGAAACTGTTTTTCTGGAAAGTTTTGCATATCCATCCATCAGGGACGTTGTTAATCTTCAACTGTATTAAAGTAATTGTGAACAATTTTGTGAGACTTCTAAGGATATTGCGGACAATGTACTTATATAGGTAGATCTTAAATATAAAGCAAGGTTTACACGAATATATAGAATTTGTATGATCTTAGGACGAATACTGCTGAAGGTGGACTATATTCGTACACGTTTTAATATATAGTTTTTGCAACATGTTCTCTCACACTGATTATCTAGTAACCATGTGTATGTTTGCAACACACTCCATATATTCAAATATTTGCAAGTCCTACACTCACTTCTATTTAAATGCAAACATTAGCACGTTTACATGCATAGATACACACTTTTACGTGGGGCCGTATGCTTGTTTCATCCCAAATATTAATATCCCTACGTAGAAGCATTCGTGTGTTTCCTACCAAACGAATGATTGACAGCTGAATGCATGAAACTAAAACGCAACAGATCAGACAACATAGGAAGCACTCAATTCATTTTCATGGGCATTCAGGGATATATATCAATCCCTGACTGAACGAATAAAGCAAAAATACAGTTACAATCTCTCTTTGTCCCTCTTTTATTTTTTTCCTTTCGACAGAGTATAGCGATAAAGAAAAAGTAAACAGTGCACTAAACACAGCTGTATTTGTATCCCAAACAAAGCTGTAATTGGATCACAAACACATAGAATATATTAATCATTGTGCCCCAAACATGTAATATTGACCAGCGAAAGCCAAGTGTTTGGACACAAATATACTTTTGGTATATTATGACCTTATTTTTTCCATTATTTATGGGACACAATTTCCCTCATTTGGCTGCAGTAGCTGGCCTTGCAGTAGCCCATGCTGTCAGTCCAATTTTCCAAGACTTTGTTAACGGATTTTGGGTATATCTCACTAAATGGTTTACACTCACTGATTAAGACCCACAGTTTCGCACCGGTTCTGAACGGGATGGACTTCGTCGAAAGAAATGTATAGTGATCAGTGAAGAGATCGAACCCACGTTCTTATGTACGGGAGCCGCGTACACTACCCATTGCACCACCGATGGCTACGAATAAATTTCATAGATTGTGCTTTATTGAGTCTATGAAAATGTTATATCGGAATTGAATGTGAAGGATTTCGTGATATTTACGATAACAATTTTTTAAAAGTATCTGATATAGAGCGTTTCTAGTTTCTTGACGCATAATTTAGACAACTTCTATACTTATAAAACTTTACTGGTGCTCATTTGGTGGTCAAAAAAATAATTAGAATCTCAACTTCTCAAAAATAAGAGACGGTAATGTATATATTTCGATACACTCGGAAAAATCGGTCTTTTATGTTATTTGATTGCAAATATAATGTGTTTGTCGCAATGTGATTGTCGCAAATATAGTATACTTGTGTCCAAACACATTGTGGTTGCTATTCAATTTTATATTTTGGAGACACAATGGTTTCAATATGTTAAAATATATATTTTTTTGACCCAGAAATAGTTTTGTTTGTTGAAAGTTGCTGAAAACAAAACGTGACAAACCACACAGACACAAAGAAGCAGCAGATCTTCAATTCATTAAATCAATGCTTGCTCCTAAGTTCTAAACATATACATGGTTCTTGCATAATGTTACAGGGACCGTATTTTTGGTATGTATAAATGCCCCATTGAACATCAAAATATTATCATGGTATTACGTACAATTTTGTTTCACATAAGAAAAACGGTTGGGTATGTTCGTCCCATTCCCTCTTTTGGGCTTACCAAAGATTCTTTAAAATATTTTTTTTCTTATTAAATTCCGGACAGAATTTATAATACAGAGACAAAAAATAAATTTTATACAAAATATTATTTGAATAACATTTAAATTTTAATATTCCAGCTAAAACTTTTAGAACCTGTTGCCAACAGGATATGTGGCGGAACAGCTTACTTTGTAATGACCTTCCATTCCATTACTGGTTCCACGGATCACAAAACAAATCTATCAAATAAAAAGCAACAGCTGCTATGCTGTTTGTCAGGAAGAAATGTGTCACTAATTCTGTTATTGTTCGTTGAAACACAATGTCTTCCATTGCTCAATGCAACGACGTGCGAGTGAAAATCAATATGCCTGGTTTCGAGTCCTGGTCGGGGACAATTAAGTAATCGAGAAAATATTAATGTTCAATAAGTATAAGAATTCTGTCAGGCGAATTCAATTTATTTCGCAAATATTCTTCACATTCAATTTTAGATGTGGTGCTCCGACAAACACTTGTCAGTATGTGCAAAAATGTTTGGCGATTTTTTTAATATATTTAAAATGATTATAGTGTTTTGAGTTATAATTTAGACATCTTCGATTTTTATGGATTATTTACTGGTACTAATTTTGTGGGCATAAACAGAATTAAAATCTCAATTTCTCAAAAAATTGGTCTTGTTTTTGTTTGGATGCAAATATAATGTATTTGTAGCTTGTCGCAAATATATGATATAAATAATGGATATAAATAAATATATTTTTCTTTTTCTGTCATTAAGTAATGTATATATAAAATATAACTCAAATCGAATTCGATTTTCACTCGATCGATTTTCATCACATGCCGGAATATATTCTTTTGCGACCCAAATATGTCTTTGTTTGTCGAAAACTGCTGAAATCTAAATCGTTCAAGACAACAAAGACACAAAAAAGCAGAAGATCGAATCCGGCACCCCTATTATCTCCCGTTTTGTAGTCGGATATGCTACCAATGGATAGATGTTCTAGTTTTGCGTAAAATAACCTCGAACAAGTACAATAGATGGTTGAACTAAAGGTATCACAGCTTGTTTTACACTACACAAAATTTTCATAAAAATTTTGTCATTTATCTCTAACCGAAAAATTTTGTTGCGGAGAGTTACCACCTATCTTTGATTTACCTTGCAAATATTTCACTTATAATTTCTCTACGCACTCTATTTTATTTTTAATTCATGTGGTATTATACATAGTAGTTTGTTAAAATTATCGAACTGCCACATATCCGGCCCGAAACAATTGTCAAACAAATGATTTCGTACGAAATAACTTTTGCGTACCAACCCTGCAATTAATTTTGCCTACGAAATTGTAGTAAAGAGCTGAGTACCAAGCAAATGAAAGTGAGCGAAGTTTTTGTTTCATGAAATTTTCGGTTTCCTCACCCATAGGGATAAGGGTATATATAGTTTAATACGGACAAAATGTAACCCATAGAAGGAATCATATTAAACCCTTAGTATCATTGGACGAAATACGTTTTAGGACTGTTTACATTTTCCATTTTTCATTTTTTGCATTTTCCATTTGACATTTTCCATTTTTCATTTTGCAATTTGCATTTTCCATTTGACATTTTATATTTTACATTGTACATTTTACATTTTACATTTTACATTTTACATTTTACATTTTACATTTTACATTTTACATTTTACATTTTACATTCTACATTTTACATTTTACATTTTACATTTTACATTTTACATTTTACATTTTACATTTTACATTTTACATTTTACATTTCACATTTTTCATTTTACATTTTACATTTTACATTTTACTTTTTATATTTTACATTTTACATTTTACATTTTACATTTTACATTTTAAATTTTACATTTTACATTTTACATTTTACATTTTACATTTTACATTTTACATTTTACATTTTACATTTTACATTTTACATTTTACATTTTACATTTTACATTTTACATTTTACATTTTACATTTTACATTTTACATTTTACATTTTACATTTTACATTTTACATTTTACATTTTACATTTTACATTTTACATTTTACATTTTACATTTTACATTTTACATTTTACATTTTACATTTTACATTTTACATTTTACATTTTACATTTTACATTTTACATTTTACATTTTACATTTTACATTTTACATTTTACATTTTACATTTTACATTTTACATTTTACATTTTACATTTTACATTTTACATTTTACATTTTACATTTTACATTTTACATTTTACATTTTACATTTTACATTTTACATTTTACATTTTACATTTTACATTTTACATTTTACATTTTACATTTTACATTTTACATTTTACATTTTACATTTTACATTTTACATTTTACATTTTACATTTTACATTTTAAATTTTACATTTTACATTTTACATTTTACATTTTACATTTTACATTTTACATTTTACATTTTACATTTTACATTTTACATTTTACATTTTACATTTTACATTTTACATTTTACATTTTACATTTTACATTTTATATTTTACATTTTACGTTTTACATTTTACATTACATAACGCATAGAGGAAGTCATATTAGACCCTTAGTATCTTTAGACGAAATTCGTTTTGGGATTTTTCAAGTCGATTAAGCCATGTACATCTGTCTGTCCTATCATTACCTATCACAATGAAATTTTGTGAGTGACATTTTCGAAAATTTAGTTTGTAATTGAAAATAGGCATTGTGGCCATGCCCCTTCTGATACCTCTCATACAAATCGCCAAATTTATTACAAAATCATGGTTTTTCTAAAACTTTTTTTCTGGTATATGTGATTAGCTTCAACTCAGAAAGTGATGTGTAAGAATCAATTCTACATTCTAGAGAAAATTTACAAGGTTGCCACGCCCATTCTGGTACCTCCAATACAAAAACTGGGGTTGCCGATTCTATAAGTCGGGTAAAACACCTTCGATTTTAATAAAATTAGGATTAGGCTTTAGTTAGCCAAAGGTCATTCATTCAATTAGATTTTGCCGCACCCATTGTTATACCTTCCATACAGACTTTGTCGACAAGATAAATCCCGTAGCAATCAACCAATCTTTATAAAATTTGGTATTGAGCAATATAAAATGGGTGATTTTGCCACTCCATATCTGGTACCTCCCATACAACAAATGGGCGACTGTCTGATTGTTTAATGCGATATCTCACGTAAACCAAAACCGGTCTAAAAAAAATGGTACTAGGCAATATTTTGTCAGAAGCTACTGTGTAATAAAAATTGTTCCTCCCAACAGATGTTGGCCGTTAAATCCTCAAAAATACAACAGGTCATAATTAACTTGGTAAAAAGATAATATTTTAGGCAGCGTCAATCTACTTTTGAGTATGAACGAATTCACCAGTCCCAGTCGGGAAACTGAACGTAAAAAATATAAACATTTTTTAATGGAACTGGGACCCTACGAATGACTAAGGGTGATGGTATGTTTAAATCGGTTCACCCGACTGACATTTCTTTACTGATTTTTCATACATGTACTTCTTATGGCAACGAAAATTTCAAAATAACTGAATACGGGGCTTAAGATGTTTCACAAGTGTTTTTCGAAACCTAATATTGCCCTGGAATGGTTTAGGGCAGATTTTAAAATAGAAATATTTAACGAAATTCAAGTTTCAAATTGGTTGCAAAACTAAAAATAATATTACTAATATATTAATAAAACTAATATTAATTCTAAATTTACATGTGAAATTTGTTATAAAGTAGAATAACAATTTTAAATTCATATTGCAAAATTGTTAAATTTCAAATTTCTGGTGCGTGCCAGTAATGTCGTCGCCTCTGACTCTTGCAATTCTATCGTCAACACAAGATACTAAAATCGTCTTTAATTTTTTGTCTAATCGTGTGAAATTCGTAAAAGAATTTAAATTTCGTAACCACTTTCATATTTGAAACTCGTTTCCGAATTCAGTTGTTGAGTCCTTTATAAGCTCAAGTAAATGAAATGAAATTAAAAAACTCCGCCTTTGGAAATGTGAACGCGAATACCATAGTGTTTCCGCCAGGTCTTGGTTTGTAGTGTTTAAGTCGAACCAGTTATTTTTCTATTTGTTGGCCTTTTCAGCCAATATATTATAGATCATCATAATTGTAATCATTTAAATGATTAGATCCGCATCAAACAGTGGCCAATTGAAAACGTTTCAGCCGATTTATTACAATATTGGTCAACCCACTTTTCAATGCAACCATTGACTAAGATTTAGGATAAAATCACATTTGGCAGCAATGAAACCATTCACTACCCTCGAAAGCTTAAACGGCATCTGTTGTTAGTTTTGTCTCCCCTAAGGGAAACTTTGAATCCAAAGTAGCCGACCGCCCAGTGAAGTAGCAAGAAGATCGTTATCGCAGTATGACCAATTGAAAAACGTGAACGTTTAAAATTGTTTCTTCAATCAATGGTTGTACTTGTGTTTAAATCTACTACCAGGTTTATGTGATAGTTATAACTGCATGAAGTTTGTTTAAAGTTCTGCTGGAGTAGTCACTAAAATGTCAAATATCTTCTCTTTATTTTGGGCGGGATAAAGTCTTCCCATTGTTGTATCTGTTATGTCTTATGAAAACCCCAATCATATTTGTTCATCTTTCGTTTCACGGCCCATGGCAGAACTTTAATCCATTTAAAAAGTAACAAACCGTTTTATTGTTGCCAGTTGATGTCATTGTTTGTTGGTTTTGGAATGACGGGACGTGGCACGTTGTTTGGTGACCGCATTTTCATATTGGCACAGTCATTGACACCAGTCGACTCGACATGAGTTGTTAAAAAGTGCACCGTTGTGGCGGTTGCTGTCGTTGCTCTCAGTGAAATGAAATGCATTGTAATGGATGCATTTCTACCAATAGAAAACAAAAACTCTTTGGCCATTGACTGGCACTTTCTGTTTGTGAGTGTGGTTGAGGTTATGTTTGCCACAAAAAGTGCCAAGTAACTATTAACCACATACACTGTTTGCGCGGAGGAAACCAAACACACACAATACAACGTGTTGTGGTAGAGAATTGCGAAATGGAAAATTAAAAAAAAGAAAAATTATTCTTTACTGTAGTTAATTCTATTACACGCCCAGTCCAAGAGTGAATATGAAACAAAATCTGCCACGAAAAGTAAGAAAGTGTGCAAACACTAAACACTTTATGTGCAATAAACAACAAAACATTTTTCAATTAGAAAAATGTTCCTGACCTTGTCAGCTTGTAGTATGAACTTGTGATACACTAACAAAAACTAATTTTGTTTGACACAATTTAGGACAAAACGGATTTCATTTGAAAGCTGATTTAAATTCATGTGTGGTGTAACATCAGTTTACCTTAACCCTTTATGCACGCAAAGAAAAAATAGTTTAAGGCTCGTTTCGTCCAAAAATATTTATTTTGTCTCAAAGTTATTTCAATTGCTACCTAGTGTTATGGTTGACCGCAAACGTATATATTTTTCACGCATTTCAAACAAGGGGATCGTATAATACATTTTTTTTGTTTTAAACGAACTTTGTTTTGCCCCAAAATTTCAATAATTGCCTTTTGCGACAAACTATGCGACAAATGTATTACACTATGCGACAAATGTAAGTTTTTTGTCTATAAATAAAATAAATATTTTCCCATTACATCCACAATTACGGAGCTGTGCGCTTTCCGGTTTTCACTCACTGATTGGGACCTACAGTTTTACGCCAGTTCTGAACGAGTTTTTGAGAAGCTAATTCATGGCTTAGAACTCGATAGTGTCGCCGTCACTAAGCGGGGTGGCTGAGGTTGTTAGATTGTCGTTCTCTCGCACAACATCCGCGCACAACCGTTGCACCATCGACGGACACAGTCTGAGAAACGTCCTCCGTAACATATTCTCTCAAACGCATTCTGCAAGAACTAGTGATGAAAAGATTCGAGGAACCGGTTCACAAGAACCAACGGGACCGGGGCTTACAACAACCGAAAGACGGGTCCAAATGAACCGAAAACGGTTCTTTAAGAATAAAAAACGGGTTCAAAAGAACCGAAAATGGTTGCAAAACGACCGTAAAACGATTCTACAGGGACTGAAAAACGGGTTGAAAAGAACCGTAAAAAGGTTAGTGATTAAGAGGACTCATTTCCACCTTTTAACCTTTGGGTGAGGGTACGAAAATGTGTATTTTTATCAAATTCTATATCCTTATAATATTCACTTAAGCCTCTTAGGGACAGCAATTTGCTGAGAAGCAGAACCGGTCCGAATACCCGGCTCTTCTTGGAACCGGACTCGATTGAAAATGAGGATTTTTATCAAATTTCATATTCTTATAATAAGATATTTCTTATAAGCCTCTTTGGGACAGAAATTTTCTATGAACCGGAACCGGTTCAATTACCCGGGTTTTTCTCGAAATACGCGGTTCTTATCAGAACCGGTCCAAATACCCGATTCTTCTCGGAACCGGACTCGACAGAACTGGTTCTTAAAATACACGGAACCGCACATCACTAGCAGGATCCATGAATATGTTTGGAATACATTCCAAATATTACTGTATTTGCAAGTCCTAAAATCACTTATATTTAAATTCAAACATTATCATGTTTACTGGCAACGATGCATACTTTTGCGTGGAGCCACATGCGTGCTTCATCCACATACTTACGTCGAAGCATTCGTGTGTTTCCTACCAAACTAACGGTTGTCAACTGAACGCATGAAACTGAAACTGAACAGATCAGTCACCATAAGAAACAGTCAATCTATTTACACGCGTATTAGGCAAAATTTACGACTCACTGACTAAAACGATAATGCTAAAACAGTGCAACAAATTTAAGTAAGCAGTGCACCAAACACGGCTCTATTTGCATCACAAACAAAATTTTATTTGGATCACAAACACATGTATTATAGCCTATTAATCATCTTGCCTCAAACATGTAACGTTGAATAGCAAACACAGTGTGTTTATATAAGTACAAAAGAATACTATATATGCGACAACCTCCAAAACCACGTTATGTTTCCATCCAAACAAGAAAAAAGACAAGATTTTTCAGCGTGTATGTCCTCAACCCAACCAAATTATTAGGAAAGCACATGGACATTAACCTGCAGAAAAAAAAAATAATATTTTGTGCCCAGTTGGAACAATTACATCAACATATAGAAAAAATATATAATTTCTAAACTATGTTCCGTTGTCCGATTTTCTATATGATTATTCAAAAATAATACCTGACTCCTTACTAACAATCGGGTTTTTTACAGAGCTCGAAAAGTACCAGTTCAAAGGTTATTAAATTTGGACTTATTGAAATCGATTCTGTAACACTGTGCGGCGCTCGAAACATTCCAATAAAATGCAACCATTTGTCACTGAGAAAAATGTTTCTGATCTTGTTAGAGTCTACACCTAATCATTTGAAATTCAAAATTCTTTTTGAAATTTGAAATATGTACATCAATTGAAATTTGAAAATTCTATTTGAAATTCGAAACACTTCTATTGAAATTTAATAGACATCATTTAAATTTTAAACGACATAATTAGAAATTTAAAATACGTCAATTTAACTTTAAAAAACATCAATTGAAATTTAAAATACATCAATTGAAATTTGAAACACATCAATTGAAATTTAAAATAAATAAATTCAAATTTAAAAGACGAATTTTGACTTTCAATTGATGTCTTTTAAATTTCAATTGATGTATTTCAAATTTAAAATAGAATTTTCAAATTTCAATTGATGTATTTCAAAATTTCAATTGGAAATGGTGTAGTACGAACTTTTATAATTAAAAACAGAATGCGTTATGTTAATTAGAAATTGTCATACCAAGTTAAACGTGATACTAAGGTAAAATGTGTGTCATCAAACGTAATGGTTTACCTTGCCTGGCTGTGAAGTCTTTTATGTTGGGACCTTTATCACAAAACTTTACAAATCAATCAGTAAAATATTGAACTGATATCTAAAACAATCAAGAATTTCCAATGAAACAATCCAAGTTGTTAATAACAAATACTAATGCCGAAAGTAATATCCCGTTCAGCCTCTCTATCTCTCTTTCTCTCAGTCACCTGGAAAACTTGACAAATTACCTGTTCGAATCCTTAGTAATTTATACCTTAATTAAAAGTGTAACAAGAAACCAAAAGGCGGTAACTATGTATTTTTTTATTGTCTTAGTCTCTTAACCATCTTTATTATCGAAAAGAACGGTAGTTGTTGTGTGGACGAGTACGAGCTGAGTACGACGGACACAATGACGACGACAATGAGCCAATTTATCTCAAGCATTAAAGCCAAAAGGTCGCTCGGGTCGATTTGGTCATAATAAATTGCCAACTTGTTCTTTTTTTTTTTGTATTGTCTTGCCACTCTCTCCTGCAGTTGAAGTTCCTGGAAATCTTTCAATAAATCCAATAACATTTTTCATCTATGAATAGCTGAGCAAAAGGCGGACATCAGGAGATTGTCTTAAAATAATCTTCAAATACTTTGGAAATACGGGGGGGGTTTCCTATCCTTTCATTGTGTACTGATACATAATTTAGTTGGAATTTTGAGAAAGTCAAGAATTCTAAGAGCAAATATCCTTGTTCACTTGGAAAAGGTAAAATATTGGTTTTGAAATGTGTTGGGTTAAAGAGTCAATGGAATTTATGATAGAAATGTTGTTGGTTTTTATTTCTATAAATTTGAGAAAAAAAATGGATAAAAATGTTGACCCAGAAATATACCCCGCTACAAATGCAACCCACTACTTTGGGTATATTGAATCTGGGAATACTGGCAACACTTAAAATAACATTGTACACACTGAGAAAAGATACCTACAATTAATCCGGAGGTTAAATTTCAGTTTATTATTTATTTCCAGCGTGGTTGAGTCCAGTTTGAACGGCTTTAAAACAACGCCAGTCCTGCTTGGCATCAGTCCAACTTCGTCACTGTGAACTGTTTGTTGTTGTTGCTGTTGTCTATATTCCCTAACTATTTTTCACTAACCCCGCTGCTCGTAATATTGTATCCTTAACTGTTTGAATAAACCAACTATGTAAAAGGTGAACACAACCGGGAATTGTGTTATAAATAATCCCTCCGATATTGTTTATCATAAATCAAATGTAACAAATGTCAAAACTAATGCCTTCAACATTTAAGTACTTGAATAGCAGCGACGACAACAGATAACCCGACAAGCGATTATTTGTGAAAAGGATTGTCGGTCGTCCTCATTGGTCGTAAAACTAATGGAGGACGACAGTGTTACAAATAAATAAATACATCCATACATACATGTGTACACCAAAACTGTTCCCTTTGATTTCATTGTTAACCATAGACTATGATGGTGACTGTGTGCGGCAGTGAAGAGGACGAGGAGGTAGGGGTGGAGGAGGAGGAGGATGTGGAGAACTAGGAGGATGATGATGATAACGACGATGCCTAAGCCGATGAGAAGGAGGATGATTGTAATGAACCGCACGTTCTCTGTAGTTTTTGCCATGTTCAATACTCAATTTATTTGGAAAAAGTTTAAATATATACAAATGGAGGAAAATACATGCACACTAAGTATAAGTATATAGATACATATATACAAAGCCAGCAACGGAATTGACATGGCCTGATCCAAAAAAAGCCCATCTGAAGGCCTTCTGATGAATTTTATACAGCTATCAATTCGTCTTCTATATGAAGGTATTTTATAAGATCTACTTCTTGCTTTCCGATATACCTCCTCATGTATTCTCATTTCCTTCATTTAGATTCACTCTAGAAGGCCTTCCAATGGCAGCGAGAAGGCATGTGTTACACATTCTTATTCCCTGCTTTTAGGAGATGGGTGCTAGTCCTAATCAAACTTTACTCACGAAATTTAAAAAACGTCAATTGAAATTTAAAAAACATTAATTGAAATTTAAAATACATCCGTTGAAATTTGAAACACATAATTGAAATTTCAAATTCGTCACTTGAAATATAGAAACTATTAACCGATTTTATGTATTAGATTTTAAAATTTCAATTGGTAGTATTTTAAATTTGAATAGATGTGTTTTAAATTTCAATTGGTGTTTTTTAAATTTCAATTGATGTATTTAAAATTTAAAATAGAATTTTCAAATTTCAATTGATGTATTTCAAATTTCAAATAGAATTTTTAAATTTCAATCATCTATTTCGACGAACTTTGGGATATTTTCCGGAATTTAAATAAATGAGGAGCGTTTAAAGAACGTGGACAAATCTCTCTTCAAATCTTTTTCATATTCTAAATAAGTCTGTAATTCAGAAGCCACCACGATTTTAATGCTATATGGCCCTAACCAACCCAGATTAAAATTTTTAAAAATACACCATTTCCAATTGTTATTTGAAAAGAATCAATTGAGTTTTAAAAATTCTATTTGAATTTTTAAATACATCAATTGCATTTTAAAAAACATAAATTGAAATTTAAAAGAGGTCAATTGAAATTTGAAATACATCAATTGATATTCAGAAGACATCAATTGCAATTTAAAATACATCAATTGAAATTTAAAAAACATAAAATGAAATTTAAAAGAGATCAATTGAAATTTGAAATACATCAATTGATATTCAGAAGACATCAATTGCAATTTAAAATACATCAATTGAAATTTAAAAAACATAAAATACACCAATTGAAATTTAAAAATCTAATAGATAATATCGCTTAATAATTTTTAAATTTCAAGTGTCGAATTTTAGATTTCAATTGATGTCTGTCAAATTTCAATTGATGTCTTTCAAATTTCAATTGATGTTTTTTAAATTTCAATTGATGTCATTCAAATTTCAATTGATGTTTTTTAAATTTCAATTGATGTATTTAAAATTTTAAATAGAATTTTTAAATTTCAATTGATGTATTTAAAATATAATTTTCAAATTTCAATTGATATTTTTGAAAATTAAATTGATATTTTTTAAATTTCAATTGGAAATGGTGTAGTTATTTTGAGAAAAACTTTATAAACTTCATCGAAACGGTAGTTATTGGATTTAGATTATTTCATTTAGATTATTTATTTCACATTGAAATTTAAAAATATCAATTCAGTTTTAAAATATATCAATTCAAAATTTAAAGTTTGATTTGAAATTCAAAAGACATCAATTGAAATTTAATAAGTAAGTCATAAGGTAAAACACATCTTTTAAAACTTGAAAGAATTCCATTTCAATTTAAAAGTCATTAATTGATATTGAAATGTAATCAATTGAATTTTAAAATACATCAATTGAAGTTTTACAAATATCATCTCAATTTAAAATCATTCAATTTAAAAGACATCAACTGAAATTGACAGTTTGACAGAAGACAGTTGACAGAAGACAGTTTTTGCAGGCTCGATTGGAACGAGTTCTGGTTGATACTGTTTTCAGTGTGTGTTGTACGAAAGTTGTTGAGAGTCCTTTGTCAATACATCAAAAAAAAACGGCTCTAAAATATGAATTTTTTTAAAAACAGCATTCGGTTTTATAGAGAAAAAACGGGTTTGGGTATCGGTTTGGCCGTCGGTGGTGCAATGGTTAGAGTGCCCACCTCTTGTACTTGAGATCCTGGCTTCGATCGTTGCTCTGACCATCTTAAATTTCTTTCGGCGGCTGTCACCTCGCACAGTGACGGTGACACTATCGAGTATTTAGTCATGAAAAAGCTTTCAAAATACCGTTCGGAATCGGTGTAAGAACTTTTGGTCCTAATCAGTGAGTATAAATCTAGAATGTGCACTGTTCAATGGTTGTGAGAAGCTCTCCCCAATCTCTTCATGGGATGTAATGGGAAACACTATTATTTTTTTTATTTGGGACACCCTTCTAAATGTAACGAGAGTGCAGGCCTAACTCGCCAATCTCATGCTGTGCTGTCTGGAAATGAAGATGGTATCGGAATTGCAGGCTTTACGCCTCCAAAACAAGGCCTGCTAGAAGGCCTCCCACGTCATGCTGTCCGTTGCTAGATATACAATTTGCGACTCATTTTAGAAACTTTAGTATCCAATATTTAGCATTTAAGCCTCTGGACGACGCCTGTTGTAGTGAGGCGAATGATCATGGTGACGATGAGGAAGTTTGGTACATCTGCACGATTATGTTTGTATTCCAGTCTCATTATACATGTACGATTGCCCTGTATCGACTGCAGTTGGTAAACAAACCCGACTGTCTTGGATGGCGGTTATGCTGCCGTCCTGACAAACAACTAGGAAGAGGTAAAAATGTTTTTGTTTTCTCTTTGGCAGAAGACGTAGAAGTAGAGTAATAATAACAGAAATAAAAGTAATGCGCATAATGATGACGATGACGGTGATGGTGATGACAACAACACAGCCAAGATTCGCTTGTAATATTCGCAAATAACGCGGATAGACAGACGCTTGAATGGACAGACATACTTTTGTGCAGACGGACACAATGACAGACAAGGAGTCTGCCGTTGGAGCGTGTCCATCCGATTGACACTCAATTGCAGATATTTAGTTGTAAAGCTGTGTAACGTGATTTTAGTTTTAGATGTTTATTTTGCATTTTTGTTAAACGAGGCGGGTTTAATCAGGCGAGTTTAAAAATGTATTGTTTCTTAAGAAGAAGTCAAAATATCTGTGAGATAAATGATTTATTTGAATAACTTTTTAAGGAAAAATACTTATATGTATTCGTTTTGTATAAAAATATATGTTTCAAAAGAAATTTGTCAGAATTTAAATGAATTTTTCTTGAAAAACAACAACATAACGCATCAAATAAGATTTTATGGAAAAAGTTGATCAACATCAAATTTTGGAAGTTTTTGAATACTTGTCAGTTGAATCTATATGTAAAAATTAAATTATCTTTGTGGTTGCCTTATAGACGTCTCGGCTCGCCCGATGTTCTTGAAATTGTCCCTAAATGTACCTGTAAGACCGGGAGTGAAATAGGCTACTTAAATATTTTATATATTGTGTGGGCGTGGCCCTACCCATAGTGTCCTATTTTTGAATACGCAATATCTGGAGGACTATGGCATCAATCTCTTTGAATTTAGGTATAGATTCGTTTGATATTACAAAGAAGTAGACGGGATTGGATCGATGTATGTGTATATATTTATGTATATAAAAAGGAAATTGTGTTAGTTTGTTGGTTTGTGTGTGCCCCTTATAGGACCCTAAACCAGAGAACCAATCTTCATACAATTTGCACCAATTAAAGGTGCATGCCCGAGGGTGGAAATAAGCTACTTGAATAAGTGGCCCCTCAAATAGGGCCCTATTTTATAAAACACAAATGCCATGAAACAAATAGATTTGTGTGATATTATACTACGTAGTCAAATTGAAAATTGGCACATAAATATGACTGACGATGACGAAGATTTAATGGAGGAAACGCGTATAGGTCGGGACAGCGCGTTTTTTCAGAGATTGGTAATTGTAGGCACCTGTACTATGTTTCCAATATAACTCTCTATAGAAGTAAATTTTCTATATTAGTTTGGGGAGTTCAGCCAAAAACGATGTACAAATATACAGCCAAAATTTCTCTTCACTCAAATGCCAACAAATAAAACCAGTGAAACCCTAGCACTTCTCTGGCCTCTCTCTTACTCTCTTCATTGAATATTTCAATACACAAGCAGCATTTTGATAGTGTTATTATATATAACTATACAAATTCCAATCGTGTTGAAATAAAATTACATAAACTATGCAAAAAATATGAAATAATCAAGATATGACACGAGAGAGAAATTCGTTTGAGTGAATATCTGGCACTTTTTGGTTCTCTTTTACCAGGGTTGCCAAATTGCTCTCATATTCTGGTTGTCTAATTCTTGATCGTCCTTGGTTCAGCTGTCTTATTCGGGACTCCAGAGAGTATTGTATTTTCGGAGCGCTAAAAAAGATTTGTAGTGATATGTTACTGTTCTCTTTAAAATAACGATTATCATCAGGAAATCGATCAAAATTTGATGAAGCGTATTATAGATGAAGTAAATTTTAATCAAAGGCGATCAAAAAGTAGACGACCAATATTAGTCCGCAATTTGGCAACTCTCGTAAAAGAGAACCAAAAAGTCGAATCGATTCACTCAAACGCATTTCTCTCTCGAGTCATATCTTGATAATTTATTTAGTGTATGTAATTTTACTCATAAACAAATCACAAAGTAGAACGTCAAAATTTCTCTCCACTCGAATGCTCGAATGCCAACAAAGAAAATGTGTGAAGCGTTACATTTCTCTCCCTCTCTCTTACTCCCTTCATTGAATTAAACTATCTATAACTATACAAACTCCAACTATGTTTAAGAAAACTTAAATAAGGTTTGTAAAAAGTATGAAATAATCAAAATAAAACGCGAGAGAGAGAACTGCGTTTGACTGAATTGTGCCGAATTTGTGGTTCTCTTTTACGAGGGTTGCCAAATTCCGCACAACTTCTAGTCGTCTACTCCTTGATCGTCTTTGTTTTACTTAAACATGGTTGGAATTTGTATAGTTATATACAATAACATTATGAAAAACTGCTCGTGTATTGAAATATTCAATGAAGAGTGTAAGAGAGAGAGGGAGCAGAGAAAAGTTTCTATGCTGGCATTCGAGTGGAGAGAAATTTAGATTGTCTACTTTATGATTGGTTTATGTTTTAATCAATCAGTGAGTGAAAAATTAGAAAGCGCAAAGCTCACTGGTTGTAAGAAGCTCTCCCCAAGCCCCGCTTGGGATGTAATGAGTTGCGGGTTTTATGGTTTAATATTAGCCAACGTTTTGGTAAGTAGCAGTACAAATAAAACTTTTGTGTTATATAAAGAAAAAAAAAACCTCTTCCCGTATGGGTTAGGACAATTTCCCCATACAGGTTGGGGCGCCATTTCTTACACCTTATTGCATACCCAAGTGTGTGGAGTTTTTATGTTTATTAGAAGTCAGAAATACTTTTGTACGCAGGACGAAGTCTGCCGAGCCAGCTAGTACGATATAAAAGTTGAAAGTTGTCGAGCTTTTTTCCTCCAATTTGAAACAAAACAATAATAAGTGTACAGCTTATTATTATTTTTATACACGCTGAAAAATCTAACTTTTATTGCTGTTTGGATGCAAATATAACATGTTTGTAGCTTTCCGCAAATATACTAACCTTGTGTCCAAACACAGTGTGTTGTCTATTCAATATTACATGTTGGAGACACAATGATTAATATGTTGTAATATATGTTTGTGTGACCCAAATGTGGCTTTGTTTGTTGGAAACTTCTGAAAAGAAAAACGTGTTAAACAACAAAGAAACCAAAAAGCTGCAGATCTTCAATTCAGGAAAACATTGCTTGCAAACATGTACATGGTCCCTGCAATGTGTTGCTAGGGCGGTTTTTTCAGCGTGTAGTCAATTATATTTTTTATATTATTTTTAACGAAACAATATGTTCTCGAACGTGATTATGAATAATAACATGATATTTTTTATATCAAAATCTGAAGAAAATAATAGTTTAAATGGGAAATTTAATGATCAAAGTTTTTAATGAACTATTGGACATGCGCCAGCATTTTTATTATACTTGGCCAAAAGTGAATATGAATAGAAAGAAGAAATAGGCGGATTGACGATGACGAAATTGTCCTATTACTGATTTTACTTTCTAAGCTATAAAACGCACAATTTTGGATTTTGGAGCAAGCATGTGAAACAATTGTGGGTGTGTTTTTTTTTTGGTTGAATCGGTCTCACATGTCACTTTTCGTTTCAATGAAATGAACATTTTATGATTTTACCCCATTTATCATACTACTTCCCATCAGTTTTAGTTATTGCCAGTTTGTCTCAGTTTTTACTTTAAAATATAATAAATATTGATAGCTATTTGTTGATACACAAATACATTTATATGTACATATATGGCTGTACATCATCATAGACTGTTTAAATCAAGGGAAATTGAACTGAAATACATTTTCTCTACTCCACTGAAAGACTGTCCGTCTGCACTATGCTTGTCTACGTTCCCATGTGCTCCCGATGAATCTAGAGCTTCAGCAAAATACCCTTAGTTCCAACAACGCTTGTTCGTCGTAGTTATCATGTCGTAACGTTTGCGACCTAAGACCACGACCTTAGCTAATAAATTATTTGAAGAACTTTTTCAAGTTTCCAACGGATGAAGGAACGAATCTACAAACCAATCCAATAAAATGTTAAAGTAACCAACAAAACTGATATATTCTTTCTATGTGTATCTAATAAATTGTCAATAATGTGGGAACGCATTCCAAGGGAAACATTTCATTTTGACTGAGAAAATTATCAACATGTTGTAATGATTAGCAACATGTTGATATCTATCATAGATGTCGTAATTAGCAACATGTTTATATTTGTATTTATTATAAGGCGGATGGATGCTGTTGCATTCGTGCATGATTTTTACACCGCAATGACGTTTGCATGTAACTGACATTACATTGTGAAAGGTAAATAGTGGAATGTGTTCACACAGTCATATTCATATGAAATCATTCATGAAATCATCATGAATATACTATGTTTATACAAACATACAACAAACCTACTATCTAATGTGACACTTGTTTAAACAGACGTCAAGTGCAAACAGTTAAAATATGGGGGAAAATTAAAAAAAAAAACTGAACGAAACGAAATGTTGACATTTGTATTGTCATTGACTACAAAGTAAAATATAAAGAAGAAGAAAAAAGGTTTTTAGCTAAATAAACATGAAACGAAAAATACTACGTGGTGCATGTGGAGACTCGGAGTACAAAGTAGTGACATTAAATGTACATTAGGGCGTTCGAGATTAAGGGGAATTGAGGAGTCAACGCGAATTTTATAGAGTTTAACAATTGAAATTTGAAAGAAGAAGAAACAGACATCAGGTATGCAATAAAATAATAAGCATTGATGGTGTTGTTGCTTATGGGCACGACTATTGCAAATAAACACGAAGGTTTGATTCCCATATATTCCCATAATAATACACTGATACCAGTTATTAGTTTAAGTGCTTGATTTGGGCTTGGAATTTGTGATACAATAAATATTTGAAATCAACAAAACAACGCACACCCTATTAGTTTTTCACATTTGTACAATTGTACACAATCATACGAGCACATAAATATTTTAGTAAGCTTTCTTTTGTAAATATTTACTTGGAATGTTTTTCGTTGTTGTCGTCGTCGTTGTTATAAAACATAATGTTGACCTTAAAAGTTGCAAAACTCTATTGTTTATTCCTCTTTTTCGTCTGCTATTGTTTCTAGCTAGAACTGACTACAGAGTAACTTAGTCGCTCACACTTTTTGACCAAGCATCTTTAAAATCGTTGAAGTTGTTAGCAAAAAACAAAAAAAAAACACGAATCAACCTGAAATACTTGTGTACATCACAAACACTTGGAGACATTTTATTGAAAATGTATCACAATCTATTTCACATTCCATTCAAAATGGAAAAGAAAAAAATAAAGTTTTTTGTACCCGAAGCGATGTATTATTGAATTTGTAATAAGACATTTTCCAAGGTGAATCGACATCAAAAGATACGAGTATTATTTTGCAATTGTGCTCGTATTGAAATTGGATATTGAAATCGGATATTGAGTCATTGTTTACATTGATCTACGCGCTTTTGGCGGTTGAAGAAACCGTAACTGATACTTTTTAATTTGCTTAGGAAAACGCGAATCAGGACTTATGCCAAAGCGAAGGAGATAATTAAACCTCTCAGATGCCTAGTGTGGCGAAAGCACAATCTAGGACAAACAGTGGGGGATTCCCGAAATTGAAATAATTCAGCCGTATTTCATTTATTGGTACGAAGTTCCTTATCGCACGTTGCGGGATGGGGGCTAAATGTTGGCACGAAGTTCCTTATCGCACGTTGCGGGATGGGGGCTAAATGAAAGAAAATTAAACAATTTTGTTTAACACTATTATGCTACAACCCAGAATTATCAACCATATTGTGTAGTTTTGCTTTGGTTTGTGTCTAGACTAACATAAGTTGGGAAATTTCGTGTTTAATTAGAAGTTTTCTAGGTGGAGCCTGTAACCAATATTTAGCATATATTGTAGTTTTGAACCCAATAAAAATAAAATTTAGACATAGATAAATAAAACCATAGATTATTCATTTGCTTAATCATTTGCTTTTATTTCGATTCTGTTGTTTAAATTTGAAAATAGAATATAAATAATAGAAAACCATATCGCTTTTGATATTTGTTCACAATACAAAAGGCACGAAAGCTGGATATATAGTTTTTTCAACAGTTTTGTTTCCAGAGAAATTTGCCCATATCCACCGTTCCGGCTCCGTCTGGAAAATTTCCCTTTACTTTCAAATCCACCGCTTATCTTTCACCGTCTATGGTTTTTTATTTATCTATGATTTAGAAAAGCCAAAGTGAAAGAATCTTAAAAATGAGCATTTTCTTAAATAAGTGTAAATATGTAAATTTTCTCAAAAATTCATATTCTTAAACAAAGTACCCTTTCTTAAAAAAATACCTTATCTTAAAGTAGTACCTTGGCTTAAAAAAGTAAATTTTCTAACAAAAAGTACCTTTTCTTACAAAAATTATTTTTTTTAAATAAGCACATACCTTATCTTTTTAAAAATAAATTTCTTACCACAAATTATTATAGCCAAATGGCAATAAAGGCAATATCATCAGAAACGGTAAAATCTAGAACGGTCCTTGACTGTAAGAAGGTGATAAACGACTACTCTATGCACGGCAGACTTAACATCATCTGGGTGCCGGGGCACAGCGGGGTATTCGGCAACGAGAAAGCGAACCTCCTGGCAAAGAAAGCCAGGGAACTCCAAACGGTAAGCCTAGATGGAGCGAAACCCTTTGGGGTGACGAAGGCTGAGTTAAATAAATGGGTGGAGTCGGCACATATAGCCCAGTGGAACCGGGAATCAGTAGGCAGGATGACAAAGATCCTATGGGGAGACCCAGATGAATCGAGAACAAAAGGTTTGCTGAAACTGGGAAAAGCCGAAATGGGCAAAATGATGGGAGTCTTAACGGGGCATTCGGGATTACGAGCCCACCTGTACCGTATTGGACTAGTGGCGAACAGTGAGTGCAGGGCATGCATGGAGGACGATGAGACGTTGGAGCACTTCTTATGCCACTGCCCGGCCTTCACACAAGCTAGATCCAGATATCTTTCGGATAGTACGATACCGGACATGACCAAACTTATGGGTATGGACTGGAATAAACTAAGGAATTTCGTGAATAGCACCGAATTCCTATAAGGGACATAGTGAAGTGAAGTAGTAGGATAATCTTAGAGCGCACAACAGGTCGAACTTAGCGGCTTAAGTGTATGTCTTTACTGACATGGGAAGGTTTAGAGTGCTCCTTCTGAACACTCAACACCACGCCCCTCTTTTCGAACTAACTAACTAACTAACTACCACAAATTACCTGTTCTTAAAAAACTACATTTTCTTTAAAGAGTGCCTTTTTTGTGAAACAAAATAACTTTTCTTGAGATAAGTACCTACTCTTAAAAATTTACATATTCTTGAAAAAAGGACCAATTTTAAAAAAAAATTCACATTTCTTAAAAAAACCTTTTCTTCAAAAAATTCATTTTCTTTTAAAAAAAAGCCTTTTCTTATAAAAATTCATTTCCTTAAAGTACCTTTTCTTAAAAATAAAATTCCGTTTATTTTCTTTTCTTGAGTACATTTTCTTAAAAAAAAAACCTTTTCCTAAAAAACGTACCACTTCTTTAAAAAGTACCTGTTTTTAAAAAAGTACTTCTTTGCTCTGGTTTTCAGCAGTTTCAACAAACAAAGCCACAAAAACCTGTATTAGAACCTATTAATCATTGTGTCCCCACATGTTATATTAAGTAGCAAACACAATGTGTTTGGACACAAGTTGACTCTCTTCGCGACAAGATCCAAACACACGTTATATTTGCATCCAAACAAAAAAATGCAGATTTTCAGCGTGTAGTGATGGCGACACTATCGATATATTAGCCAATAAAAATCTTCTGCAAATATCTTTCGGTGCAGGTGTAAAACTGTTGGTCCTAATTAGTGAGTGTAAAAACGAGAAAGCGTACAGCTCTCTGGTTGGGAGAAGCTCTCCCCAAACCCTTCATGGGATCTAATGGGAGACCAATTGTTTTAGTTGCTCTTTGTATTCATTATATATCAGTAAATATTTTAAAAAAATTTGTTCTAAAAACATTCATTACTTTTAAATACATATAGCATGAGTAGCAGTATTTATGCCGCTACACGCCGCAAAATCTGTCTTGGTTGGTTGTTCGGATGCAAGTATAACGTATGTAGCTCGTCGCAAATTTAGTATACTTGTGTCGAAACACATTGTGTTTGCTAGTGAATATTATAGGTTGGAGAAACAATCATTAATGTGTTATAATTTATGTTTTTGTGACCCGAATATAGCTTTGCTTGTTGAAAACTGCTGGCAACAAAAACGTAACAGACAACAAAGAAACAAAAATTCAGCAAATCTTCAATGCATGAAAACGATGCTTGCACGTCTAGTATATGGATGTTCCAAAAATATACATGGTCCCGCATAATGTTACAGAGGCCGTTCTTTTATTTTCAGCGTGTACTAAGTATATGGACTACTCCATGTTCACTCCTACTATCGAATGCTTATAATCGCAAAGTATGATTTCTTGCCAAATGTCATTTAATTATAGAATTTTAGACAGACAACTTTTATTTCATAAAAATTTTCATAATTTAATTTTTATGCAAAAACAGTTTAAATTTGTTAAAGACCTTCGCCACAATTCTGACTTAGTGCCACTTTTGAAATATACAGTGTGACTTAATGGCTGTGTTTAAATTATTCAAAAATTAATATTAAAATGCTACTTTATAATTAATTAACAAACATTTCAATATTAATGGTTTCCGCTTTTGAATTGATCGTAGAACAGATCGTAAAACAAAACAAACAACACCAGTCAGTGGCTAAGAATAACCCAGATGACTACGAGTATTGTTGTACTTGACGATAAATGGATTGTAATTTTACAAAATTCCTAATTTATTTGATTTTATTTATTAACTAATTAAACTGATGACATCCCACCAAACCCAAGCAAATGCTCATGGTGGCGATGACAAATGTTTGAAATCATTTTTAAACAATTGATATTCCACATCTGTACGTATCATCTTTGTTATCAACTATAAATAAATATGATATAGTTTTCATCGTCGTCTCGAGAGGGGCGATCCCAAATATACTGAATGCTAATTCAAATTAAAAATTTCGAATATTTAATGAAATCAACAAATATGTAACATTTTAAACGAATCCGACCGACCAACCACATTTACATAGTTTATGTGTTATATTTGTGTTATATTGGTCGAATGTTTAGGCTGTTTAACTAATTTATTGTTGTATTCAAATTTAGTGTAAATTTAACTGTTTGTTGTTGCTGTTTACAAGTGCCAAAATGCAAATGCATTAAATGAATTTTAAATATTTCAATTTACAAAGACACCCGCTTGAATGTAAACTCTGCAGTTGTACAAATGTCGTCTTCGTGGCATGATATGTCATCGCTTGAAATAAGTTGTTTATATTATTTTTGTATTGTATTTTATTTATATCTTAATAGTATTTAGATTTGACAAATGTAAGACAACGAATATAAATTTCAAAACTGAATTTAATTTGAAAACCATAGTGAAACCACAAATTGACAGTTTGCGGTCGGTCATGTTGACTCTTTTTAAAAGCAGAATAAAGGAAATTTAACAATCGACAGAATAATTATTGTCAGTCAGTAAAATGGAACCATGCAACTCTCTACCATTGCAATGTGAACAAATTTTAACAAGAAACAATTTTGTGTTTAAATTTTCATAGAATTGAATCGATTGAAAATGTTTAAAACTTCAACGACTGATATCCTTAAGTATCAACTCGGCGCAACTTTAATGTTCTCGAGAATCCGGAGGAATTCGTAAACGAGGCCAGAAATAAACTTGTGCTTGTGGAGGAAATAACAGCCGCCTCTTTGGGAACAATGTGATAACTTACTGATTTTCCCATTACATCCCATGAAGTGATTGATTAGGACACCTTACAATTAGTGAGCCTACGGTGACGTTCAGTATACCCCAGCTTCCACACCACAATCCGTCTTAGATCTATCCGTACACTGAAGGAAAATCTGTATAGCCAACCGATGATAAATGTTCATCAATTGTTCTGCATTGAATTGACGACAAATTTCATCAAATTAATGAAAATGTTCTTCAGTTTGAAGATTGTGCGTTTGCAGCTTCGTTGAATTGATGATCTTTTTTACATTAATCTTCATCATTGGAATTTAGAAATAATTAGTGGGATCGATTCAAAATAAGGACGTAGTATTGAGAGAAAAGTAGAGCAAGTAGTAAATTGAAAGGAAATTCATAGTAGAAAAGACCGCAATGGACAGAAGATAATATCCACGCTATGTCGTTGAAGTTGAAGTTTTAAACATTTTCAATCGAAAATTATCCTTTTTGTGAGGATTTAAACACAAAATTGTTTCTTGTTAAAATTTGTTCACATTCCAGTGGTAGAGAGTTATCGTACATGGTTCCAATTTCTGTGTACTCTTACACCCTGTTCTTGTAAATACTTTACAATGAAAAATAAACCGGAGTTTGGCTACACATTAACAAACAATTTACATTAAAATGATGACCAATTTTCGTCAAATGCATGACAAACTGACATCAAATTGATGACAACTTTACATCTAATTGACGACAAATGTACACCAAATTGATGAATAATTTACATCAAAATGGTAAAAAATTAGCTTCAACTTGATGCGAAACTGACATCAAATTGATGAAAAATTTACATAAACTATTGATGAAATATAGATCAAAGATTGATGAAATGTTCTTCATCAATTCAATGAAATATGTCGTAGGTTGGAAAATGAGGAAATTTTTCATCAAATTGATGAAAGAATTCATAAATTTGATGAAGCATTTTCTTTCATTGTACAAATGTTGATGTCCACTCCGCTCTTCTCTATGCGGTATGTTTGTTCTGAAGTTTTTCCGGAACATCAACTCTGGACTAGCATAGTCCTTTCTTTCAGTTATGACCCCACTAGGCAAATTGCACAGAATAGTTTTACGAACATAGCTTCGTTGGGTCCAACATATCAACTTTCTAAGCCGCAGAGCACATTTGGCCGCTACTCTCTTAGCAATCTCTTCAATCGGGAGCAAATTCATCATCGTATTCCGAACATCAGAGGGGCACGACCGAAACGTCCCTATCACGCATACGCAGGCTGTTCTCTGCACTGTTGCCAGTTTTCTATATTTCGCCAGAGCCGGCCACCATACCGATACTCCATAGATCAGAACGGGCCTAACCACATCCATAATATCATCTTCGGGTTTAGGATCCATGTTCTCCCAAATGTTTTCTTGCAAGCGTAGAAGGCACCTTGCTACTTCTTAACTATGATTTCAATATTAAGTTTCCAGTTAAGTTTTGGATCCAGAATTATATCCAAATACTTCGCCCTATCCGACAGCTCTATTTGTTTACCATTGAGTGAAGGTAGCCGGAATTGTGGAATAGTTCACCTACTTGTGATTAGTAGCAGGTTAGTCGGTGGTGAAATGGTCACCTCGGTCAGTGATGGCCCTTCTGTTATCCAAGACCACCAATAGAGTGTTCATAACCACCAGCCATAGTAGGGGTGATATCACCTGACCCTGGGTTGTACACCTACAGACTGAGCTAGTGACCAATACCTCACCCCACTGAGCGCTTATCCGTCGGGTCCGCAGCACCGACATTTATATCTTTTAGGGCTTGTACGCTACTTTCCCTTTGGACAATGTTAACAGCGCCCTCCATAACCAGGAAAGCTGTCATTGAATATTGATTATAGGAGAGACCTCTCTCGACCGTGCTAACTACTGCTAACTACTTACTAGCGGTCTGATATGTTCATCCAAATTTCTTTCAAGAATCTTGAGTATAAATGATAGGCTTATTGGACCGAAATCCTTCACAGAATCGTGTCCGTGCTAAGCGATATTAAGCGGGATTTGAAATTGCCGCTTAATTTCCCGTTATAAGCAAGCACAACGTTGCCACCACGAGAAATTCTATAAATTTAAGTTAAATTGAATTTGGTGTGAAGAATCCTATATACAAGGTCTACCATTTAAGCCTTCCTAATGCTTTTTGGTAATAATAATAAAAAAAACACAAATTAGTTTCTGTGGAATGATTATTCGTGTATTTTGAACCGTGCAAATTTGTTTTGGTCACTTGTGCAACATGATATCACGTAAATGGCCAAAACGAATGGCTCGTTTTTCCGCTGTTTCGTAGTGTTTCGGGCTGGGCAGTCGAATATTGTCTTTCAATGCTTCCAGGGTCTGTGGCTTGTTGATGTAAACTTTGGACTTGAAATAACCCCACAGGAGGGGTATTGAGCGCTTAAGTCGGGAGATTCGGAATGTTTAAATGGTCCATGCGTTCATGCAAGACGAATATATAAATATCTCTAAGAATGTATGTTTCTAAAGTTGCCAACTTCATTAATTTGTAATCGTTTGTGAATAATACTGCCATATTTCTGGCAAATCGCTGGTCTATTTTTTCGTTAATACCAAACAACCAATAGTCATTATCTTATAATCTAAGCCCGACTTATAACGACTGCAATTTCATAAATAATTTAAATTATTTTTCCCCGTCCAAACAACTACTTGTTGTTCTACACGTTTAGTAAAACCAACAGTTAATAATATCATTTTCTAACTTCTTGCCTTTGAAGTGACAAACTAATAAGTTGGAAAATTGTATTTTTTTTATGAAATTTTTCTTCATTTTCCGAAATGATAAACCACTGTCCTTAAGCATAAGCAGATGTTGCGTTGGAAATAATGTTTGCATCTTCGAACATTTATGTGTAACTGTCGTAAAACTCGATTTGACAACCTTTTGTTAGCTGACATCTTTTCATCTTGGTTCCTTGTTAGTGCTCATAACGAGACATTGATGTAAATTGAATTCCAGGTGTTGATTATGTCTCTGCATTTTACGTTGGAGTCATGAGATTTGTATTGATGTTTGAAGACGACATTATGTCTGTAGCATCGGATATATGTGTATTAGTGATAAGTATTATCCATTTAAGATGAATGAAATTGAAAAGGTGCTGATGATTTTTGTGAAGCATTTCAATGCGACTGAATAAATGGATGGATGATGCATTTATCATAAGTAAAATGTAGTCAATTTGTGGTTTATAGAGGAAGATCTTTATTTGGAGATAGACAATGCAACATAATCATTAGCATAAATTGAATTTTGAAGAGGTGCTCCCTTGCCTTTCAAGAGCTAATTACGGGAATATCAAATTCAAATCAAACCCCTACTGGCGGTTGAACTTCAAAATGAATGGTCTTGCGGGAGGAAACAACTATGTTTTTGGTTAGAATGCAATTCTAATGACGTGACATTAAAAATGCTGACAAAGAATATTATTTTCCAGCAATTTTAATCAACCATATTTTTTGTTCACAAATTTAGTTCAACTTTTTTTTAAATTTCTTAAGTTGTTAAAAATGTAAAATGAAATTTCGTGAAATTTGAAGCATTTGTAGACATTTAAAACGAGTCTGAGATTTCTGGCGATTTTTATAAAAATTCCACAGTGTGTTGGATTTTAAAATACAGCCGTGAAAAACAAAATACTGAGCCAAATTTTATAAATTATTTCTGATATTTTATTCTCGTTGTAACAGGACGTTTTAACCCCATGTTAACCACAAAAATTACATTTCAGATGTCCAAATGTCCTTCGCAGATCCAATTGTAGAAAAAAGAGATTGTAGCAACCGCAAATTTGGCTGTTGCCACCGAATTTCAGTTGTCCCAACCGAATTAAGGTTGCCGCGACTGAATTTAGTCCCCACAACTGAATTTCCTTTGAAGCAACCTCTAATAGGTTGTGACAAAAACTAATGCGGTTGTGACAACCTCTAATTCGGATGTGATAAACTCTAATTTTGATATGACAACCTCTAGTTCCTATGTGTTGACACCTAGTGTGGTTGTAACCAAAAACGATGTACTAAAAGAGACTGTCAATATATCTCTTCACTGGAGTGCCAACAAACAAAACGAGTGAAGCGTTAATCATTCTCTGCTCTCTCTCTCTCTCTCTCTCTCTCTCTCTCTCTCTTACTCTCTTCATTAAATATTTCAATACAAGAGCAGCGTTTTGATCTTGTTATCGTATATAACTATACAAATTCCAAGTATGAAATAATCAAGATATAACGCGAGAGAGAATTTACTAACGGAACCTATGACGACTTTGTTTCTGACAAAAAAAATTAAAAATTTTTCTGGTTTTTGCTGTAAAAGTGCCTTCTTGTGTTGGTTGGTGAAAAAGGTGCAACCCTACTTGAAGTTTTGTGTTCGTTTCTGAGAATATTGCACTCAAAAAATGGAAAAATGTTGCATTTTCTGCCTTCTGTGCGTGTTCCGGGGGAGAATGTTGCCCGATAAAATGGCTTACTTTCTGTCATTTAGTTTGTGTTCTTTGTTCTCGCTAAGCTAATTTTTCTACCTTTAGTGTAGGGTGCTAAGCGATTTTAAGCGGCTTCAGTTAAAATAGCGTAACTTCTCAAACGAAGTGGTCGAAATATTAGTTTAGCGGGAATAGCAAAGAAATACCAATTCTGTTGGTACTTTGTCGACCAGTTTATACGAAGAGTCGCTTAAAATCGTTAAGATCTCCATATTCACTGGGCGAATATTTTTTTAATAAGCGAAGTAAATAAATCATGTCTGAAAAGCAAAGGAAAGAATACAGTTTGGAGAAGATGTAACATTTCTGTGTTTATTTCCTTACATTTATTTTATTCCTTACATTATTCCTTACATTTCTTTCAACGACGGGCACGACGCTTAGTGGTGGCGACACTATCGAGTATTTAGCCTGGACAAAGCTTCTCAAAAATACCGTTTGGAACCAGTGTAAAACTGTAGGTCCCAATTGGTGAGTGTAAAACTCGAACGTGCACTGTTCACTAGTTGTGTGAAGTTGTTCCCAGTCCCTTCAAGGGATGTTATGGGAAAATATTTATTTAAAAAAGGTACAACTTTGAATGGGTGATGCCTACATTTGTTAAATGTTACCTCATACAGGGGCAGCATTATTTTTTTGAAACGCAATCCCGGAAAATTTCCGCAAGATTTGAATTTTGTACCATTAGTGCGGTAAAGTGTTGTTATTGAAGAAAAATAGACAGTGTGACAGCTGACATTTTAGGTTTATTAAAAATGGAACTTTAATGGTCAGTTTTTCAGTCACTGGCAATCTTAGCTTCTTAGTTAAATTGTGGTTAAACATCGAATTGTGTTTTTCAGTCAATGGTTAACAATGAATTCACCACTCAATATTGGCTGGTTAACTTGTAGTAACAACCATTTAATTTTGACAATCACATTGCTGACTGTCAAAAACAGAAATATAAAATTGTACAAACACATGTTTCTCTTCTGAGTATTTGTACTTATACGCATACTTTGAGCCTAGATCGTGTAATTGTTGCGCCTATGAAGTTTTTTTTTATAAATTTTTGTTAAAATGACTTGGATTTATTTCTTATTTTTCATAATTCCATTTTAGTTGCTCCTCTTTGTTGTTTTGGTATTTAGCCCAAAACAGATGTTTCTCCTAATAAGAATGCAAGGGTTGCCATAATCGGTAGCAATATGACTGGTTACATAAACTCGCCACTGAAAAACAAATTGTAAGGTTAACTCCTAATTAACATTCAATTCCGATTAAATAATCCAGTAGTTAACTACCCCCTTAAAAACTGACCATAAATGAAGCAACAACGCGTTTCCATTGTTCAGAAGTATTTTGAAAATAATGAAGGGTTTTCAAACAAAATCATCTTCAGCGATGGCGCTCATTTTCATCTTTATGGCTTCCTTAGTCATCAAAATTGAAAATACACAAGTGATTGTTTGGTAAAACAAATGCATCAACATCGTATCACTCGTTGCTGTAAATTTTGGGTTGAACCATAATCGAAAAATTTTTCTTCGAAAATTCCACTGCTCGAAAAATAACAGTTAATGGTGCTGTGTCGTGGCATGAGAATATAGATTTGTAGTTCGTAAATTGAATTTGGAGCTGATGTGATCTTTGATATGTATCCCGAGAATTAATGCAATTACAATTCAGTCTTGCGTGAATTTTGAGACACTTCTACAAGATGTATTTTATTCGAAAAGCTGTTGAAACAATAATGTTATAAACCGTAAAATTTTCAAAATCTAAGGACAACATTTATGATTTCAGTCAAATACTGATAAGGTAAAATTTGAATCTCCCTTTTCGCTGTGCCATAACTAAAACTGAGAGTTGAATTTTTTCGCTTCTGTTCTAAAGTATAAACTTTCATATGAATGAGACGTTTTTTGTATGATAAATCGTCTCTCAAACATCTAATAATTTTTTGAGAATGAGGGCGTAAGGCTCAATTTTTGAGTTGATTTAGAATTATATTTGATCTAACATTAGATACGAAAGGACATTGTACCACTTTTGACACATGGCAAATGTCCCGAAAAATAAACGGTACTAAAAATCAAGAATTGAATTGTTAATTTAAATAACATTGAATTCAGTTGTTATAAAAATTGATGTAACATTTCTTACAAATTTATTTAAAATTCATATATAAAATACAAACCAAAAATCACAAGGCCGTTACCTGAAAGAAAGAAAAACAAACACAAATTATTGTTATGCAGAAATGTAAATAGATAAATAGCATTTTGTAAATTTATTTTTTGTAAAATTAACAACAACCGCCAACACAATGGCGGAGTTCTTTAAAAAAAATTAAAATAAATTTTCCGTTGTAAACGGACTTATTGATCAAGATGGACTTTCAAATGGGCAAAGCTGAGGTCATATGGTTTCCCATGAGGTGTTATTAACTGACATATTGAAATGACATAGACCCCACAGGAGCCGCACAGTGGAAGCCTAAAGTTGAATACATCGGTCATCAAAGAAAATGATAAACCTCAATTTTGATTTTACTAAAAATATTTTTGTATTTATTTGTAGCGCTACTAAAAACCTTCAAAATACACCCTTGCTGGCTTAGATTTGCTCTTATGGTTGTCGAGATTTTTGGGAAAATATTTGTTGTTTTTTTTGGAAACTTTTGCCTTCACGCTGAAAAATCTGTATTTTTTTGTCATTTCGATGCAAAAATAACGTGTTTGTAACTTGTCGCAAATATAGTATAATTCTGTCCAAACACATTGTGTTTATATTCAACATTATATGTTGGAGTCTGAATGATTAATATGTTTTTGTGACCCAAATATGACTTTGTTTGTTGAAAACTTCTGAAAAAAACGTAACCGACACCAAAGAAACCAAAACGCAGCAGATTTTGAATTCCTGAAAACTTTGCTTGCAAACGACGGGTAATGAAGAGGTGATTACGGAAACGTCAAACTTTTTTTTTATACGAGGGTACTTATAGTCCCCTACCGGCCGTTGATGTTTCGATTCATAGTACATATTCGAAAAAAAATAATATTCTTTTTGGACAATATGGGGCTCATGATGAAAATATAGAAAAAAAATATTGTCAAAATTTCGACAGCATCTTTTTTCACGACATCATTTTGAAATCGTTATCATACATATTTTGTATTACTCATTTTGCTTTATTTTACATTAATATTCCATCAAATAGCTAATTTTTCAAAAAGTCTCATTTGATTCGCAGGTTTGTCTTTCTGTTTCGGAAAATCACCTACAAATATAATTATTTTATATAGTTGATGGAATATTCATTTAAAATACTGCAAACCACATTTATAATTCCAAAAAATGTTTTTCAGTACACCCTAATATAAATGCTTCCTGCAATATTTTTCTGGGCCGTTTTTCAGCGTGTTGTTTTTTCAGTTACTTGAGAATATCTTGGCTAAATGAGAAACGATATTAATTTCAAGCTCCACATTTAGATAGACAGACAATGTCCCTTGCATAACCACGTCATAGTTATTAAGCAAATGAAATGGTAATAACCGAGAAAATAATACAAATCAGCTACTTGACAGAAAGTTTTTTCGTTTCCTGAATAATTTCCAATTTCTCGCTTAATACATTCTGCCGGAACGTGTCGATATGATAGAAAAAAAAACCCATTGAAATCGTTTGTGGTTTGACATTGTCATGAAATTATGTACCAGATTGTAATAAAAAAATTTCACTCCAACAATATTTCTGTCTTGTATTATCATTTAAGTTCTCATGCAGCTAGAAAAACACACGTTATAAATAAATATTTTTTGCAAAATTTGTATAGGATTTTGTTTTCTTCCAATGAATGGCCCTCGAAAATGCAGACTAAAACTACTACCATTATCCGTTTTTATAATTTGAAGAACTGTATCCGATACTGAATGACTAATGAAGGAAAAATAAACAAAAAGTCATTTGTGCTTTCTATGAAATTATTATCGAGACTATTTTGTTCCTACAGTCATTCACATTTGGGCACTTAAATTTGCGTCTAGTATACAGTTTCCGAAAATTCATAAAATTCGTTTAAATATTTGACTCATCCTATGAGACTCTCGGATGTTTATAATACGATATTTCATACAATTTTCGTTTCTTATTTAATATATTATTTTTTTTTTAATAAATTATACATATGTGTGCAGTCTTATACAGTAACCTACTTGCTGTTTACTTTTTAATTTTTTTTTTGATAAATTTGACACACTTTTGCTCATATTCAGATTTTCTCGCAACAACGATCTGACGTCATTTTAGGATTTAACAAATTTAAATTTTTCAAATTCTGTATACGATATGGGATTGTTTTTTGACAGAGTGAGGAAAACAATACAGATGTACAGACGTACATGCATAATTTGGCAAAAGGTCTAAATGGATTACTCACAGTCTGTGGAGGACTTAAACGTTTTCTACGCCCATCTGTTTGGCTCATCCTAGCGTGACAGGGAGGGCAACGGCAAAGAAGGAAAATGACTATAAAATCTTTTGGGGTCCGTTCGTATTCATTCACTGGCATTGTATATTTGAAATAGCGACCAATAAAATATTTTAAAATATTAAAAATTTGTCTTTCTTGACTATTGACGCTGGAGGTATTAATGGATTCGCATTTATGTATTTTGTGCGAGAGAAACCCCCAATAATTTATGGCCTATAAACATTATGACACACATACATATAACCACAATGTCTTAGCATATATCATATGTTATACATATATATATCAATTCTGCTACTTGAAGATACGCTATTCCATCCAAATTGTATAACAAAAGGAAAGCAGTTGTATAAACAAGTGGTTGGGTATTTGATTAATATATTTCATATTGTGGATTTTAGTTGTACCGCTTATGTTTTTTTTTATATCATGACTTAATCAATAAAAAAATTCTCTAAATTCGTTGCTGTTAAACGTTTAATGTAGTTGTACCATAAAGTACCAAACACATACAGTGACGATCAAAATTGAAGCAGGTTTTTCATAATAGAAGTTTAAAACTATAATTTTTAGAAGCGTCTGACCTTAGAATTAAAAGATTTTTTTTTGGATTTTACTTTGGTATGGTCTGTTTCACAATGAACACATAAATATACAACAAATATATATACACGCTGAAAAATGTATCTTTTTATGTTTGCTTGCAAATATAACGTGTTTGTTGCTTGTCGCAAATATAGTAGACCTGTGTCCAAACACATTGTGTTTGCTATTCAATATAACATTTTTGGGACACAAGTATTAATAGGTTATAATATATGTATTTGTGACCCAAATGTGGGGTCGTTTGTTGAAAACTGCTGAAAACACTGCTGTTTGTCACCATAAAGAAACAAAAATGCGTAACACCATGCAAATAGTTCCAGCAAAATATTGCTGGGGCCGTTATTTTTCAGCGTGTATATGTTTAAATGAGCGTAATATGTAAACAAACCCCAATGTTATAATTACTCTCTTCAATGTTACAATATTGCACTCTCTTCAACATTTTAAAGATTCAGAATATCAAATGTAAATAAATAAATCATTGCTGATCAATAATGGAAGCATCTAAAGTAATCGAAATCATGGAATTATTCAAAAATAATAATTCTGTTCGGATCGTTGCATAAAAGGTTAACGTTAGTCATATGACGATCCAGAGAATAAAACGGAAGAAAAATATTATAATTTCAACTGTTCCTGGACGCTCCAGAAAACAACCGCACTTGTCGTCATTTGGCAAAATTAGTGACAAGTGCCCAGCTGCGGCACTAAAAACGTTAAATATTGACCACAGTGAGTGAAATGATCGTCGAAGTCTCAAAAGATTGGGTATTAAGGTTGCAGAGGAGAAAAGAAACCATTTTTATCACAAGAGATTATAAATCTTCGTAAAGAATTCGCGTACGAAAACTGGGCTGAGGTTGACTGGAAGAAGGTAAACTATTAAATTCGACACGTTTTGAACAATAAAAATACAATTACGACATGTGTTTAAGGTCATATGGTCCGATGAGCCTAAAATCAATCGATGTGAGTCCGATGGCCGTGATTGGTACTGGATCAAAGATCCAAATACTACTATTCGGAATGCAGTAATACAAAGCATGAAATATGGTGGTGGATCCATAATATTGTAGTGTGGGGGTGTATTACGAAGAATGGAGTAGGTCCTCTGCTTGAAATTGAAGGTATCATGAAAAAGAACAATATATTTCAATTCTGCAAAATTATTTATTAGCTGTTGTAGAAAAAACGGGTCTTGCTATTAAACGAGCGATTTTTCAGCATCACAACGACCTAAAACATTCGGTCAAAATCGTTAAAAACAGGTTAAGCAGTCAACAATTTACAGCTATGAAATTTTAAACTCGATCGAAAACTTTTGGAGTTACATAAAATCTGAGCTCGCCAAGTACCCAGAAGCTTCAAAAGGCTTAAACGAGCTGTGGGCTAGAGTAAAAGATAGAGATAGAGTAAACGAGTAATAGAGGATAGAGGATAGAAAGAAGCCAAACGCTGCTCATCAAAATATTGAATCAGAAATGAAATAAATTAACATTAAACCAGAGTGCAAAATTGTAACATTTGTATAACTTTCAAATATTTACTTTTAAATTTGTATGTGTCAACATAAAATTAAGATTGGTTTTATTTTTTATTCACGAGAGAACAATAAATTGATTAACTTAAGTTTTAATTTTGTTTTTAATCAGATATTTAAAATATTCAAATGTATTTCTAAACTGTGTTAACCCTGTTACAATTCTGCTCGTCACTGTAGTTAGTTTTACTATAGAGAAGCGATTTCAGTCAGTAAATTTACGAAGTTTGGTGTGTTGCATATGAACGTTGAATGTTGGAAAGTATTGCCTTAAAAATACCAGATATAAGCAATAGCTCAAACCAACCAACAATAAATCAGCAACCGAATTTCGTTTTGTGCATTAAAATTTTTGTGTAAATACACCACAAACATATACTAACAATAAAATATCAATACAAAGTCCAAAATAGAATTTAAGTCAACGATTTTTGTGAATTTACGTCAAATAACCACGAAGGGTAAAAAGGAAATGTCAGATAAGAAAGATGGCAGCTCTATATTACCATTTGACGTATACAGTCAACCATGTTTGGCTCATAGACTAATACATACCTAGATAAACTTATTCTCTCATCTGACGTTTCATTTCACACTCTTCGTGATGCGGTCGGTGTGATATAGAGATGTTTGACGAAAAGTGATATACACCAGGTGGAATTACAATAACTTCTTGCTTTAATTTTTCATGCCATTTTGGTGAAAAACTGTGAAATTTAAATGTGTTTTAACTTTTTTATTGACTGTTATTGTTTACCATACATTTGTGTTGTATTTAACACATTAATTTTAACACACAAAACGAAATGCCGTTGTTGTTATTTTGTTCGTTGTTTTGAACCATTGCCTCTATCTGGTATTAGTAAAGTAATTCTTTTCAACATCAAACGTATACATCACACGAGGACAAATGTCAGAAATTTGGTGAGTGAAAGATTTTCTCTACCCATATTTACTCTATGGTTTGGCCTAGGATTGTTGTGCACCTATAATTGTACAGGTAGGAAATGTATCCATTTTGAAAACTGGTTTTGGGTTTGTGCGAAATTCAATTGTTCAAGAAAACGTGTACACACTATTTAAAACTCAAAATTCCACAACTCAATGAAAATATAAAAATTGTTTTAATTTTAAATATACAATGTATATTATATTATATTCCAATATTATATTCAATTCAAAAATCATATTCAAATTTGAGAGAGATTTTCATACATGAAAATCTTATTAAGATTGAAAAATCTTTATGTATATAATTCTACTGCACATGTGTTTGTGACTGAATTCCTACTAAACTTCTGGACCGATTTGAATAAATTTTTTTGTATGCGTTTGGGTGGCGCCCTGGGTGGTTAAGATTTACTATTCGGTCCAATTGGACAAAGGGGCGAGGTACCTCCCATACAAATCACAAATTAAAAATCCATTATTTCTGCTCCTGCTAACGGTATTTGAACAAAATTTGCAGGACAACGTCTGCCGGGTCAGCTAGTTTATTTATAAAATTATTTTTTTTAACTCTAAATTAATTCTTATTCGTCATAAAATCATTTTGAAATTTGAATAAAAAAATGTTTGGACTTGCTGAATCATGAAATCATATTTGATAATAGAAATCATGTTTCTTAATTCCCTAATTTCATTAAATTTCCACAATCGTGTCAATTTATTATTAATTTTTAAGGATATTAACACAAATTGAGAAAAAACCCGGTTAACCGATGGCAAATAACCAGTTTTCGGTTTATTCGAAAATTACGTTTTTTAAAAAACCGGCACACGGTTATCAACAAAAAACCGGGTAACCGGTCTCATCGGTTTCGGTTTTGGACACTCTAGATGTAACGGGTCGAAAAAGCGGCGCTCATGACGGAAACGTCAGGTACCTTTTGAATTCATACCTGAAGTTTAAAACAAATGTTAGTTCGAATTTCAAAAAGCTAAGATGGACGAACATATCGAATTTTCGGAGTTTCAGTTTTTGCTTAAAAACAATACCCAAGGGTCATTTCTATCGGCTGTAAAAATCTGTGGTAGTTTTCTCTTCCCTTTCGTCAAGAAAATCCCGTACGAACTTGTCTAAAAAAAATGGTTTCCCATAACATACCATGAAGGGATTGGGGAGAGCTTCTCACAACCAGTGAGCTGTGTGCTTTTCTTGATTTACATTCACTGGTTGGAACCCACAGGTTTACACCGGTTCCGAACGTTATTTTTGAGAAGATCTTTTATGGCCAAATACACGATAGTATCGCTGTCACCTCGCATAGTGACGGCGACACTATCGAGTATTTAGCCATGAAAAAGCTTTTCAAAATGTCGTTCGGTGTAAAAACTGTAGGTCCCAATCAGTGAGTGAAAAATTAGAAAGCGCACAGTTCACTGGTTGTGCGAAGCTCTCCCCAATCCGTTCATGGGATGTAATGGGAAACGTTTTTTTTTTTTTTTACATCTAAAGAAATTCACAAAATATCAATCAAATTTAAAAAGATCAATTGAATGTTAAATAAATCAATTAAAACTTGAAATATTTCAATTTAAATTCAAAATCAAAATGCTTTAATGAAAACATTCAAAATAACAATTGAAATTGAAGAATTATCTCCTGATATTAAAAAGTCTTGAATTGAATTAGAAAAGACACCAATTGAAATTCCAAAATCAACTGAAATTTCAACAAAGTAGTTTCGGTTTTTTGTTCAAAGTAATTTTCTATTATTTTATTCAAATACTTTAATTTTAATTAAAATGTTTTGTTCAATGACCTTCTGCCCTCGTGCAGACAACCCAGATTCATAGAATGACTGGTCCTAATGACTGGTCGCTAAGCGTGGTAACCGCCGTCGAAAAAAAAGTTAGGTGATCTGAGCAGGGATCGAACCCCGGTACTCATGTACAAGAGCCGCACCCACCGACGGCCACGAAACTCTATTATCATAACAATCGTAAATTTGATGTCTTGTAAATGTGTTATATATTGTAAATGTATTTTAAAGCATTGGCAACATTTCAATGTCTTTAAACATTTGTTAGCCATAATATCCTCTTTGGCATTTGCCACTTATAATTGGCCGACATTTTCAACAAAAATCCTAATGCATTTTTTGTTTTTTTATTGCCGTAATAGCAATTTGTTAAACATTAATTAGCACTGATCATATACCTCTTCACCACCCCCACCTAATCACGCAATTGCGAACGAAACATCCATATTCATTTATGAAATGTTCATATTTTCACATTCATGTATATGTACATATTGACAGAAGGCGGAGGGACATGAGAGACCAGCCAGTTGGCCACTGCTGATCATCATTCGGTTGCGGCTTTGCACCACAATGCCAAAATGGTCAATACGAAATATCAAGATTCATTTATTACAAATGACTTGTATTTGTATACATAATAGAGGCGTCGGCGGCGTCAGTGTCGGTTTTTTATTTTGCTGTCTGATTATTTATTTTTAAACAATTTGCTATAATGATGCAATTGTTAAGAAAACAAACTCTTTACACAGGAAATTTGATTATGTCTATTGTTTTACAACAGTCATACGCAGACATTAAGTAATATTCGTTCGTGTTTCACAGTCAGAAAGGGGCGAACTATTTGGAATTGACAAACAAATTGTTTTTAAGTCAAAGTCGTTTTATACACAAAAAAGTAATTGCCAAAGTAACTGTCTGATTCAATTTATCAATATCTTTAAAAGGATGTGAAAAATAGAAAAATGTTTGAATACAAATGTGAGGTAATTTTATCTCTAAATCTTTAGTAATCAAAAGTTTTCAGCCCTCAGCATTAGCAACAATATGACTTTGTCATTAGCAAAGTTCGCTGGACAAGTCAAGTGTTGGTGGGAAATGAAGGTGTCCCACATTGGTTATATAAGCTACTGAATATGGGCTTCTAATGGTTTCTTGAAACCCCGCTTGCAAATACTTGCAATTCAGTAAGAAAGTTTACAATATGCAGAGAAAAACAATAACATTTCTAATTACTTAAGCTCTGTTCAGGCATTATTGTATTATCTCTGTCCTACTTGTGTCCAGGATACTACAATTCATTATGAACATCAATCAATATTTGCCATTTGATACAAGAAGCCCTGTGGATATTGGCTGTACTAAAGCAATATCCAGTTACCAACACTCAAAAGGACCTACCCCTTTCCCCCCCAAACATCCTTGGTCATGTCTGCCGGGTCTCAACTTCATGCGAATACTCGTAGTTAATGTGATATGAATTATGAATGGGACAATTAGAGACAATTAATTGGCTAAATAGCACAAAAGGAGTCGGCAATGTGTTGGAGGCAATAAGGATGTGTGGTGGGTGTTTACCGGGAAAAGCGACCAATTATGAGAAGGAAACGGAAACCGAGGCAGTTACTATCACCCACACACTAAATTACACACATACTGAGGAAACTTGCGTAATATTTGACAGGTGTTTCGTAGAGTATACAATGGCTGCGACGACCTCGTTTATTTCTAGTTTAAATTTGAAAAAAAACTAAGAAACTAAAATTAAACTGAATAAATATAATACAATTAGGAAACATTAAACAAAATCACGGATTTATTTTCTGAAATTATTATAGAACAGCACCGGAAATCTACAACTTTCTAACGATAACAATTGCTACAGGCTGAAAAAACGGTATTTTTGTCATATTCTCCCAAACATATTCTGCAGGAACCATGTATACATATTTTTGGAACACACTTCAATCATTCATATGTTTGCAAGTCTCAAACCCATTTGTATTTCAATGCAAACAGTAGCAAGTTTACTGGCAAACATGTATGCTTTTACGTTAACACATATGTGTTCTCAATCCCAAACATCCATATTTTTACGTGGACTCATTCGCGTGTTTCCCCAAACCTTCATATACTTGCGTGGAAACATTTTACGTATTTCCTCCCAAACATAAAACTATTTAGAAACGAACTAATCTTTGAATTCAATATATTTGTATTATTTATTAGAATTAATATTATCAATATAAGTCTACATTTATAAAACACGTTGTTTCCCTTTCCAGTATCTTCCCTCAAAATCGTTTCTCACATACATACATATATACGAAACACAAAACCAAAGCAACATCATAAACCAGTTAACCGGCCGAGCCTATGTTTATTCTTTTTTCACTGATCAAATGCTTTTGACATCCTCTGTCCGATGAACCATTGATGGCTGAATACAACAGACTTCATCTGCAATTTACACGCATATGCAGGAATATTTATGGAACACTCACTGAGAGAATGGTGCAAAAATACTGATACATACTTACAATGTAGACTCTCGCTTTTATTCTCTTGCTCTCGAGATAGCATAAACAGTGTAAGAAACAGAGATGTATTTGTATCACAAACACATATACAGGGTTGCCCATATTCGACGGACCCATCTGGCAACGCCATAACTTTTGATAGAGATGTCAGATCGCTTAATGACATACCGCGTTTGAAGCGTCAGTCCAAGCAGATTTTTACCATGCAACAATACACGCCACGCGAGCGCTCTGAAATAGTTGAAATTTACATTCAACAGAACAAGTCAATTGTGAAAACTCAACGTGCTTTTAAAATATTAAAAAATGTGAGAAGTGCGCCTTCTAAGAACACCATTCAGCGTTTATACGAAAAATTTTCGACTGGTGAGGCTCTTTCTAATCCGAAGAGGCCAAATAAAAGTCGACCAAGGCGATCGGCCGAGAATATCGCTGCCGTACGAGCCAGTGTTGAGAGGTCCCCAAGAACATCCCAAAAACGCCGTTCTCAGCAGTTGGGCATGGCTCGGTCCACTTTACAATGGATTATTCGCGTTGAATAATTCGAACAAATTAAATGATTAAGATTGCCAACCGCCAAATTTTTATTTTTTTCTTTGATTTTTTAAAAAAAAACATGGGTCCGTCGAATATGGGCAACCCTGTATATATGTATCGCAAGCACATATATTATATATCATTGTGTCTCAAACATGTATTATTTAACAGTAAACACAATGTGTTTGCACACAAGTATATTGTATTTGCGACGAGCTCCAAACACACGTTATATTTGCTTCCAAATAATAAAAAACGACAGATTTGCGTGTAGTTAACTTGACAACATTCGGAAATTTTGAATTGAATTTTTGGCAAGTTAACCACTAATTTTTAGTGTTAAAATATTACAGAATTCCGGTGTAGAACTCAAAAATACAGTTAATTTTTGCAATTTAATTTGTAGTCGTTTCTGGTCTAAGTATGAATATAACAAAAAATGTGTGTAGCTTAAATTGTGGCAGATCGAAGTTACACAGTAAACTGACTCACAACATTCTTTAAAAAATATATAATTTTGTATAAAAGCAGAAGTACAAATTCAAGGCGGTTATAATGGTAAAGGATAATATAAAGTTGACTGAAAGAAAATGCATTAAAAGTACACCAAACTAATTCCATAGTTAATAATAATCACAATTTCAACCACCCTGTGAGTGAAATTCCCTTGACTACTGCGTAGTTGATATGATATGAATTTGTTAATGATAACTACGTTTATAAAAAATACATATGTTTCCAATCATGAATACACGTTGGAAACAAATTGCAATTTGTAACACATTCTCTCAGACAGATTCTGCAGGAATCACGTACATATTTTTTTGGAACACACTGCACACATTCATATATATGACAAGTCCTAAACTCACTTATATTTAAATGCAAACATTACCATGTTTACTTGCAAAGATGCATACTCTTACGTGGAACCATATGCATGTTTCATCAGAAAGATCGATATACTTATGTACATCGAACGATTGACGATTGACGACTGAAAACATGAAACTAAAACGCAACAGATCGGCCAACATAAGAAACATTCAATTCACTTACACACACATTAAGGACTATTTATGAATCACTGACTGCAAGAATAATGAAAAAAATATAGTTATACACTTGCAATAACACTAACTTAGGTTGATAATTATCACTCTTTGTCCCTCTTTTATTACTATGCTGTCCACAAAGCAAAGAGATTCATACAAAAATTAAATAAACAGTGCAGCAAGCACAGCTGTATTTGTATCAGAAACAAAGCTGTATTTCGATTACAAACACATATAATAACACATATTAATCATTGTGTCTCAAACATTTACAATTGTATAGCAAACACAATGTGTTTGGACACAAGTATACTATATTTGCGACAAGCTCCACAACACATGTTATATTTTTAACCAAACTAGAAGAAACTGATTTTTCAGCGTGTAGTTAATTTTATTATGGTATTATAGTAAGATTTTATTATATATAACCAAGCAAATGGCAACAAATAATAACATGGACGTAGTCGATTTGAAATGAACTATTGTTTGGTTAAATTGGACTACAAATGCTTGATAAAAATGTAAACCTTGGTTAATATCTTGATTTGATATTTCATTTACATTTGAACACAAGGAATTTAATTTATTTCAGCTTTTATAAAATAAATAATTTCTCTCACTAAATCCTCAATTCAAAAACAATTTTAAAGGAAAATTTGTTTTGCTGGATATTTTTTATGTCAACCTTAATGTATTTCCGCTTTGAAAACCGGGAATTGTTTGAGAATTCATTAGACATTCTATTTTTTAAAACTAAACTAAAAAATTATAAAAAAATTTAATATATTTAAAAAAATAAGGGAAACATATTATATTTAATTACACTCTCGTGCAACTTCTCCTTTTACCACTAGTACAGTAATTTATAAGATTCTTTCTTGTTGGGCTAGGCTCTAATATATAAATAAAATCACTAATTACTAATATTTGGTGAAATAATTGAAGAAAAATCGGAAGTTAAATTGAGAAAATTCGGAAGTTTTTTATTGTATTATTTGTGTTGTATAATGGGAGGGTGTTAGTGGTGCAATGGTTAATGTGCGCGCCTCTTGTGCATGAGATCCTGGATTCGAGCCCTGGTCTGACCACCTTAAATTTCTTTCGACGACAGCCACCTGGCTTAGTGACGGCGACACTATCGGGTATTTAGCCATGAAAAAGCTTCTCAAAATACCGTTCGCAACCGGGGTGAAACTGTAGGTCCCAATCAGTGAATGTACAATTACAAAGCCCAGAGCTCACTGGTTGTGAGAAACTCTCTTCAATCTCAACCATTTTTTCCTGAAATTTCGTCCAAAAAATTGGTTGATATTTCTCCTTTTTTGGGATAATTTTTATATTTCTGGGGTGTTTTTTCATAATTAAAAATTACCCAAAAATCTGTTACGAAAACTTTACGAAGTTTAGATTGTCGTTTATGAAAATGTATTCTGTTTATTTTACTTTTTGAGTAAGAATAGAGGTGGTTCCAAATCATAGATTAATTTATACATAGATCTGTAAACTCGCTCATCGGTTTAATGATTGAAAGTCAAGACAATAGTTCTGTCGCTGAGGTTTGCCAAAGAGTAATGACGTATAGAGACGCCAACTCTCTCAGTAAATTGGTGACATTTGGTGTGTTGCAGATGGGCGGTTGGATGTTGGAAAGTATTGCTTTAATAATACCAGATAGAGGCAATAGCTCAAACCATCCAACAATAAATCAGCAACGGCCTTTCGATTTGTGCGTTAAAAAAAATACACCGCATATGTGTACTTACAATAAAATCTAACAAAAAAGTCCAAAATACGTTTAAATTTCACAGTTTTTCATCAAAACGATATGAAAAATTTAAGTAAAAAATGTTTGTAATTCCACCGGGTGCAAATCAATTTACGTCTAATAACTCTCTATAGCACCTACCGCACCACGAATAGTGTAAAAGGCAACGTCAGATGAGAACAATAGCAGCTCTATACGTCATTACTCTACGGTTTTATGTATCGATTTGTTCGTATTTAACGTGGACAATTTTTCATTAATTTTTGATCCAAATTTCTTTCCGTTCCGTTTCTCAAAAATGTTTTTATTGTTAAATTGTACTTTTCGTCGGAGTTGGTTTCACAATTTTGACTATATTTTGAGACGAAAGTATCCGATCAAACCCAGTATGGTCTCAATTTTAAGGCAGCAAGACTTTAAATATTGCAGTCAAGACTTTAAATATTTTTACAAAAAAAATTATTTTCCAAACATGAAAAAATCAGAAAATGTAGAAGTAGAAGTTATGAAGTTATTCACAATTTGAATATTATTCATTTCATTGGATCTTATTTATTTAAGTCTAGAGTAATTCCCAAAAACCATACTTTTGACACTTGATCCCCTTCGATTTTGGTGAAATTTGACACCTTATTCATTACCGTTCATGTGTGATAGCTGTCTAAAACAGCCCATCTGCAGCGTTTTTGTGAAGAGATAGCTGTGTTCATATTTGATCAACTTTTGAACGCAACATCAGATTGTTACGATCCAGGTATCACCTGATAAATTTCGAACTCCTTTTTAGGAATTAAAAGTAAAAATGTCAGGTACTTGTGGGCCAAGGGCATCAAAATTTAGAAAATGTCCTTTGTCCTTGGATGTCCTGGAAAGTATCTTTTGATTTTCTTAATTTTATTTTTAAAAAATTTCGCATACTACTTTTCTCTAGAAGATGTCAAAATTTCAAAATGGGTTCAGTATGGGTATGGGTTCTTTAATTTTGACAATTAAAATATTTGTATTAACTAATCGTTGCACATTGCAACTGCTTATCCATTCGAGTACCACTGTGACGTATGTGCAATATTTCATTGAATTCAAACCCGAAGGAAAGAAATCATGTACACACACCCAACTGTTGTATGCCCAGTGAACAATTTCTTCAGAAATTCGGTAAAAGTATACGATTCTGATGCCGAGTTCGGTCAGAAAACGTACCGGACATTGTAGGGGAAGAAACAAGAAAGACAAGAAATCGAAACTCTATATCTGAGGAAATGCTATTGGTTTTGCAGAGTCATCGGTCATATATCTGTTAGAATTCTGGGGGAAATTCGGAGGGAAATCCAGAAAAATATACTCAGAGAACGCATTGTTTTTGTAAGAAATTAGAAACAAAACATTCCATACCGACTATGTGCAGACTATGTCGCATGGTTCTCGGGCAAAATTTAAGAGAATGTATAGAATTCGTCTAGTAAAAGTTCAGACAATGTCCAGAGACAGTCGTTGAAATATCGCAAAACATTTTAGACATTTCGGTAGAATATCTGACAAAATTTCAGCGATTTTACACACGTCCGACACGTAAAAAAAATTGTTCACTAGGTGGTTTCATGGCTTTAAGGTAATAGTATGTACATAACTGCTTATGTATTGATGTAAATACATTCATGTATGTATATTTTATTAGACAATACAAGGATATTTACATATCCATAAATAAACATCGTAAGACACACAACACAATTCGATCGGAAAACAAAATAAAAAAATGTTGGAAAAAATAGACAAAACAAAAAAACTTAATGGAACCAAATCAAAAAACCATATAAGCAGGCAAAAATGAACCGAAAAATAGCCACAAAACAAAAACACTAAAACATGAATAAATACCTCTTGGGGAGATGGACGAATACTCGTATCCTTCAGTTAAAATGTTAATATTTTCTATAGTTTTCTACATCTTTGGTAATAGAATTTCTGGAAATGCCTTAAGGAATGACTAGGAGAAAACCGGGGTTGGTTGTATTGGGTTGCTATGAAATAGAGATACATACCCATATATAAATATTCGTTACACATACACGTGTATGGTATGTATGTATATCTTTGCATTTTCACACATTTCCCTATGTAGAACATTATTAGTATTTTGTATGAATAAATGTCTGTACTCAGCTATACATGTGTGTGTGTGTGTGTGTGTATTCGTGTAACAAACGTCAATAAAAGTGTGGCAATTTTTACAATTTGGTGTTACACCTATCTATAGGATAATATAAGGAATGTTGCTTGAAACAGAGTTTCCCAAAATGTATCTCGACTGGACAGACAAAAGAACTAACAATTAGTTTATGGGAAATATAAAATGGTACATAGAATTTCAATAATCCATCAAAAAACAAAAAAAAATCACATGATATGTCAGGGGACACCCGGTTGGAACGAAGTTCCTTTCGCTATATGTTATGTACTAGTTAGTTCCAACACGCCTAAGCCGCCCGTTGAAAAATACGATAATACAAATGGATCTTTATGAAAAAATACTTTTTGTAAAATGACAAATTTTTTTATGAATTTTTTTTTATAGAATATATTTTTTTTTAAAGTATATTTTTAGGCCCTTTTTGTAATAATATCTATCATATTTTCCCAAAAAGGTCCTTTTTTAAAGAAAGGTACTTCTTTTATTAAAAGCTAATGTTTTTTTAAGAAAAGGTACTATTTCTAAGAAGAAGTACTTTCTGTAAGAAAAGCCATGAGTATGATTTTTTTTACAAAGAAGTACTGTTTTGAAGAACAAGTACTTTTTAAAGAAGTGGTACTCTTTTCAGGAAAAGGTTATTTTTGAAGAAAATGTATTTATTTTTTAAGAAAAGCTATTATTTTATTTTTAAAAAAAGCAATTTTTGAAAGAAAATTTATTTTTTTTAAGAGAAGAGAATTTATTTTTTTAAGAAAAAAGTTTGTAAGAAATGTTCTCTTTGTTGTAAGAAAATGTACTCTTTTAAGAAAAGGTACTTATCTTAAAAAAATTTACTTTTTTTAAGAAAAGGTACTTTTTGTTTAAAAATTTACTTTTTTTTAAGCGAAGGTACTTTTTTAAGATAGGGTTTTTTGTTAAGAAAAGGCACTTATTTAAGAAAATGTTCTTGTTTTAAACTTCTTTCACTTTGACTTCTCAATTTACTTTTTATTGAGTTCAAAACTACAATATAGACTAAATATTGGTTACTGGCTCCACTTGGAAAACTTCCCATTAATCAAGAAATTTCCCAACATATGTTAGTCTAGACACAAACCAGTTGATAATACTGGGTTGTAACATAACAGTTTTAAAAAAAGCTGTTTAATTTTGTTTCATTTAGTCCCCATCCCGCAACGTGCGATAAGGAACTTCGTTCCAAAAACCACACAATGAGACCATATAAAGGCTGTCCGAAATTTATCGGAAGATTTGAATTTCGTGTGCGCTCAAGTATTGTTGTTGAAGAAAATAAGACAGCCATACAGCGTTCCAGCTGACAGTTTAGGTTTATTAAAAGTGAAAATCTAAATTAAAAAACAACCCGCTTTCCTTTTTAAGAAATATTTTGAAAATAATGAAGGGTTTTTAACAATGAAGATGATTTGCACGTAGAAAAATTCGACCCTAATACGCAGCCTGAACAATATCCGTAATAAATAGTTGATCGTTGTGGGCGCATTTGTTTCTCACGGATTACATGCGGATTTTCTGAGCTACAAATTCGACAATTTCAGGTGGAAATGCGCTCCATCGGAGAAGATGCATTTTTTTTATTGAAAAATTGGCATTGACCTCACTTTGCTCCATTACCCATTGAGCGAATTGCCGACACTTTCCATGGTCCAATGGTTTGAGCTCCTGAGTAAGCCGAATTTTGTACGCATGAAGTTTGCGGTCTTTTGTCAAAATTCGCTGCGTAGTGTTTCGTGAAATTGGAAGTTGTTGAGAACAATGTCGAATTGTTGTTTTCGGGGTTTCGGCGACATTCTCGTTTACGGCAGCAATGTTTTCGAGAAATCGGTCGACAGATTGACGCAGAGTAGCCTTGCTGTCCATACCCGATCTAATTTCTTCACATTTTTTGATCACTCTTCGAATGGTTGACACATTCGGTGCATTTTCTCGACGGAAAATTCCTCGAAGTTCCAAATAAGTTTTCACAATTATAACGCGTTGTTCCTTCGTAAAGCGCTCCATTTTGAATAATCGGAATAAACATATGTGACAGCTGCCAAATTTCAGAGTTGCAGAGTTGCAAACTGTGCAATCTTACTGAGACACCCTTTACAATAGTGATTGTTGGCAAATAAAGGATTTTGACTGGAGCCATCATTGAGACATTTTTCTGCGAAAATGCTGGTCAGGTAATAACAGTTAATGGTGCTGCTGGATTTGTTGTTCATAAGATGCGTGATATGCATGTGGACGACAGGTGATTTCAACAAGAAGGTGTCACATTAGGGCGTACTGAAAACCGCGTGGGAGGTCGTGGGGTTTCAAATGATGCGTATTGAAGAGCCAATTATGGGAACGTTACACTTTTTTCATACGGGGGTACTTATAGTCCCCTACCTGCCTTTGAAGTTTCGATTCCTAGTACGATGATGGGTGAAAACATAACTTTATTTTTTGGGTTAATATAGGGCTCAAACGATGTGACATCATGAGCATAATTAGGAAATAATTTATAATTTAGGAAATTTTGACAGAGCTTTTTTTCACGCCAGGATTTGAAGGAATTTCAGTATGATGCCGTGAAAACATTACTCTATTAAAATTGTACTTTCATGACACGTCACTCTATATTAATGAAAAAAACTAAATTTTACCAAAATACACTAGAAATCTGTGGGGCACTACGAGTACCCTCATACATGAAAGTTTGACGCTCCGGTAATCAGATCGTCAATACAAAACTGAAAAACTTTTTGAATGGAAAATCCTTTAATACAGAAGAGGGTATACAAACCGAGTTGTATGACTATATTTGTGGGACGGACTAGTCATTCTATGAATCTGGGATCATAAAGTTGCCTGAACAATGGCAAAAGGCCAGTGAACAAAATCGCACCTACATTATAGATTAAAATTACTTATTTGAATAAAATAATTGAACATTACTTTGAAAAAAAATACCGAAATTAATTTCTTGCCAAGCCAATAGTTTATTCTCTAAAGACAAATACAATTTCCTTCATGTAATTTGTAGAGTTTAGAAACATTTTTAAAAACATCATAGAAACATTTTTAAAAACATCATCGAATGGGACATTTATTTTGCAAATATGTTCAGACTTTTCTGCTGGGAAACCCTGTACATGTTACTCTCACTTATTCATATGTAATACGACACACACCCGCAAATTCACAAGTCTTTTAGCACTCCCTCTAGAAATCCATTTGCCATTTCCATCACGTTTTAACACAGTTATTAACTTTCACACATTTGCAGGAGTTTTCCATATATTCGTATTTATTCATGTATTGATTTACTTCAACTTCCTTCCGTTGCACACTGGGGCAGAGACAGCTTTTAATGGCCAAAAGTTTGTAGACTTATCAAAGCTGGCCAAAAAAATATACTAGCATTTTCGGGATTGCCAACTTCAAAAATTAACTTAAAATTTGAATTCGAATTTTCATGACCGATTTTTTGTTAGTTTTTGGTTAATGTATGAGAAATTCATACTACAAGTTTCCAACTATGTAAACCCCTTATTTATAAGGAATACGTGGCAACTATTGCTATATAGTTTATCCGTGCTGTAATGGCGATGCCTTCTGGGATCGTCAGCAGCAACAGGCACAAAAAATCTCTCTCATTGAATAAAATGTAAGTTGAAGTCGGATGTGGCCATCACTTTTTTTATTTAACAATTCTTTGGAAATTGTAAATATCTCTCAAGAAGCTCCCATAAACTCTCGTAAGCCTATGCTCGATTATATCTAAGACCCTAAGGTCACCCACTAATTAACGCAGCCTAAGTCCCATTCACGACTTTAGTCTTAAAATTAAACACCAGGCCAAATGTCAGAAATTTTCTGAGCGAGATATTTTCTCTATATAAGTTTTCTCTATGGTAAATACACTCAACATTATTTTTGTACTTGCATTTTTGACTTTACGGTTCTATAGGTACAACAGGAGTAAATGGAAACTAACAATTTTGTCTTAAGGAACTTCTACCAGGTGTGCACATCATAATGGTTTCCCAACGATAGTTTGAAAATTGCAAAAAGTGTTTTTTTAGGCCGGAAATTCGGTGCCCTGTGCCAGTGTGCGTGGATGGCCGGGTGCTCTTGTTTGGTTCGTTGCGTTCATACTCGAACTGCTAACGATTCGATCCATTCAATGACTCTTGTTTACACACCACCCTATATACATAAATATAAAAGAAAATAATAATTGATTTTGGTATTTCCGCTTCCTGCCCCCAATTCTATATGTGGGAAATTTGGAACACAAATTCCACATTATTAACCACTTTCGTTATTAGTCATGCTTTCTATTTCACATTTTTCACAAGTCATTCTTCGGGGTTTGTTTTTTAACGAGTAAATGCGAATAGTTGGAACGAACACGTGTGTGTTTGATTAGCCAGCCATGGTTGATGGGTTTCGATGCCAAAGTCAAATAAAGCAACTTCTTGTCTGGCCTAAAAAGAAGGCCCTACTGTTGCAGAATTGCTTGGGGATCGTTGGAAAGCTGTAAATACTTGGGTAAATATTTACATGCGGATTTACACGAGATTATATAGCAGAATGTCCTATTTACAGATTATTGTGAAAAATGTTTTCTTTGTTCTCAGTGGAAAGAAATTTCTTTGATTTTATAAATAAAAACAAAATACAACGTTTTTTGTTCAACTTCGCACCAAAATAATTTTATTTTTGTAGCTCTTTAAAGAGCGACCATATACCCCGAACATTGGGGCATTAAATCCATAATATTCACAAACAAACTAAGAATGATGAAGGTGTGAGGCCCTAAAATCAATAATTCAATGAAGTTCAAAAATTTCTGAAGAGTCAACTTCTTTGGGAAAAGTTATGTTACATCCAGATGTTACAGGTTTAAGGCTAATCATTTGGCATCTATCCAAAGGTAAAGGTTAAACAAAATATACAGATTCATGGTTATTTCTATCATAATTTGTTAAACACATTCATGATCATTTTTGACATTCCTATCTACTACCTGACATTCGGGAGCACAATTTTATCATTAAGAGAATATATGGTTTTATTGGGACATATCTTCGCTACTAATTAGCAACATAATATTCTTAATGATCTAATTAAAAACTTAAAGAGCACACACAACAATTCGTCAATCACAAACCAAAGAGAACACATTTTCCCTGGCACAAAACGCTTTCAGTCCACATCATTTTGTTTTGTTGTTTTCAGTTTCTGTTTGGCAGGCCCCACCCACTCACAAAATTTGATAGTGACGAGTGAAGAAAAGTAAACAATTAGCAGGTGTTTTATGCACTATTTAACAGACTATTAACATACGTATGTTTGTATGTGTGGATGTGATATCTAACACCAGCCTCCTCCCAACAAACAAACACATGTACATATAAATTACCAGCAATCCATCCACCTTGCTACTGCTTCCGCTAGGAGAAACAAAAACAAACACCATCCAAAGTTTTTAACAAAAATATAAAACAAACAAAATTTAAAAAAAAAAGTAAAAAATAAAAATCACTACATTTTCACACATTGATATAATAAATCAAATGGCCACAAGATTTATATGAACACAAAAGTGCGAGGAACAAAAAATGCGTTAAATCCATAATAAATGGCTCTGAAAGATGTGTGATAAATGAGGAAGCAGCAACTTGTTATGTTGACTCTTCTGCTGCTGTTATCTTTGCTATGTTTGTTTTGGCCAAATCAAAAAAAAAAAAAACAAAACCAACATGTGGGGGCCAAATTTAGCGATTCTAGATTTTATAAAAAATCGAGTTTTTAATTTAATTCCTACACAATTTTAATGCTTTTAACTCTTTTAAGGAAGTATTTTGATTGATTTTTGTTGACAATTTATTTTTGTTTCTAGTACATTAATGTTATAAAAAAAAAAACAAATTTGACAAGAAAAAATGTCGCTCACATCGATCTTAGTATACCCTCCTTACAATGAAACTTAAAATATAAATATATTTTACATATAAGAAAAACAATATAAAAAATAAAATCATTAAAAATATAGTAAGCAACTGAATATTAATTTAAAAAATATTCGATCTACCCAGGATTCGAACCAAGGTCTTACATTATGCCACCTTTAAAATGCAAACGGCGAGACAAAACTTGAGTACAGTAAAAGATGACATTGTTTCACGAAAAACTGAAACTACCAAATGTTATCAAGTTAAAATTTTCCTTTATTTTCCCCCCTCTTTTAAACCCGACAACCCGACTGTCCACTGCTCGACTTATAAGGGGCGTTTTTCGGAACTTATAAACGGTCACTCATACAAAATGACAACCTGCACCATTGAGTTATTCTTATAACTAGAGCTTATCTGTCGCTCAGCAAATTTCTGACATTTGGGCTGGTGTGATATGTACGTTGAATGTTGAATGGAATTGCTTTACTAATACCAGATAGAGGCATTGGTTCAAAACATCCAACTAAATAACAACAACAGTATTTCGTTTTGTGTGTTAAAATTATTGTGTTAAATACAACACAAATGTATGGTAACAATAACAGTCAATAAAAAAGGTTAAAACACATTTAAATTTCACAGTTTTTCACCAAAATGACATGAAAAATTAAAGCAAGAAGTTATTGTAATTCCACCTGGTGTAAGTCACTTTTCGTAAAACATCTCTCTATCACATCGACCGCACCACGAAGAGCGTGAAAGGAAACGTCAGATGAGTCAAAGTTTCTTTCTTTAAAGAATTACGGCCTTATTCATAAAAGGTTGTGAGAGGTTTGCGAGACGAGTTTTGTATGATAAATCTTCTCTCAAACGACTCATAAGATTTTATGAGTAAGGCCGTTACTCTATGCCTGCACGAAGTTGAGAACAACGCCGATAACAGTGTTGCCAATTCCATTCCATTTCCTAAGTTTTCACGACCTTTCGAAAATAAGTCTGTTATTATTATAGGGGGTAGTTATTTGTTTTGATCAAAATATTTAAAAAGTTGTAGAAAATATTATTGAGTTTTTTCCTCCTCCAGAAGAAGAATTCCAAGACAATAGTGGAGAGAAACAACAACTAAAGCAAAACGATAAGGAATAGAAAGAACAAGGAAGGCGAGAAATAGTTCTTACCCATATCCAAAGCATTTTCTGCGGCATTTCACAACATTAGGCGTAATAAGTAGAAGTTATAGATGTAGAAATAGGGAATTTTTATATTTATAACAAAGTTATAACATAATATTCAACTAAGAAAACCTATTCAAAATTGTTGACTCAGGGCAGTCCTTTCTGTAACCTTTTTAAGGTTATATGCAGCAAATAGGCCGATGCGCGGAGGACCCATCAATAAGCGTGTTTTGGTTACACCGCTTGCTTATATATTCGCTTGTTTTGTATCAAGCACTTGGCGAAGAAAAAATGCGTTAAATCCATAATAAATGGCTCTGAAAGATGTGTGATAAATGAGGAAGCAGCAACTTGTTATGTTGACTCTTCTGCTGCTGTTATCTTTGCTATGTTTGTTTTGGCCAAATCAAAAAAAAAAAAAACAAAACCAACATGTGGGGGCCAAATTTAGCGATTCTAGATTTTATAAAAAATCGAGTTTTTAATTTAATTCCTACACAATTTTAATGCTTTTAACTCTTTTAAGGAAGTATTTTGATTGATTTTTGTTGACAATTTATTTTTGTTTCTAGTACATTAATGTTATAAAAAAAAAAACAAATTTGACAAGAAAAAATGTCGCTCACATCGATCTTAGTATACCCTCCTTACAATGAAACTTAAAATATAAATATATTTTACATATAAGAAAAACAATATAAAAAATAAAATCATTAAAAATATAGTAAGCAACTGAATATTAATTTAAAAAATATTCGATCTACCCAGGATTCGAACCAAGGTCTTACATTATGCCACCTTTAAAATGCAAACGGCGAGACAAAACTTGAGTACAGTAAAAGATGACATTGTTTCACGAAAAACTGAAACTACCAAATGTTATCAAGTTAAAATTTTCCTTTATTTTCCCCCTCTTTTAAACCCGACAACCCGACTGTCCACTGCTCGACTTATAAGGGGCGTTTTTCGGAACTTATAAACGGTCACTCATACAAAATGACAACCTGCACCATTGAGTTATTCTTATAACTAGAGCTTATCTGTCGCTCAGCAAATTTCTGACATTTGGGCTGGTGTGATATGTACGTTGAATGTTGAATGGAATTGCTTTACTAATACCAGATAGAGGCATTGGTTCAAAACATCCAACTAAATAACAACAACAGTATTTCGTTTTGTGTGTTAAAATTATTGTGTTAAATACAACACAAATGTATGGTAACAATAACAGTCAATAAAAAAGGTTAAAACACATTTAAATTTCACAGTTTTTCACCAAATTGACATATTCCATTCAACATTCAACGTACATATATTTAAAAAGTTGTAGAAAATATTATTGAGTTTTTTCCTCCTCCAGAAGAAGAATTCCAAGACAATAGTGGAGAGAAACAACAACTAAAGCAAAACGATAAGGAATAGAAAGAACAAGGAAGGCGAGAAATAGTTCTTACCCATATCCAAAGCATTTTCTGCGGCATTTCACAACATTAGGCGTAATAAGTAGAAGTTATAGATGTAGAAATAGGGAATTTTTATATTTATAACAAAGTTATAACATAATATTCAACTAAGAAAACCTATTCAAAATTGTTGACTCAGGGCAGTCCTTTCTGTAACCTTTTTAAGGTTATATGCAGCAAATAGGCCGATGCGCGGAGGACCCATCAATAAGCGTGTTTTGGTTACACCGCTTGCTTATATATTCGCTTGTTTTGTATCAAGCACTTGGCGAAGACTTAGCGAGAACCTAGCGACGCGATTCGTTTTCGCTAAATTTAAACAACTTTTTTTTTGACATCTTTTATCGTTTTCAACCATTTGCCATATTTTTGAATAAAATCACTTATCGCTAAATAACCGTTTTCTTTGCAACTTAGCAAGCAATAATCGCCTGCTTGTAACCAAAACACGACTAATGTCTCTTAGAACTTTTGGCTCACAGTGACCATAGATATTATTGCTTCTCAATGGCACAACCGAAATGAAAAACATATCATACCATTCACCTCATAATGGCGGGCATGGAAACGATGATAAATTTTCGACAATAATTATGCACATTAGCGATTTGTTTTATAACATCACATTATATTTAAATCTTTATTCGCCAAAAATTATTTTTAATTAATTATTCTTCTCAAAATAAACCAGTTTCGATTTAGACGATCTCAAGAATTGTCACTGATAGAATCGCAAATAATGCTAATTAATTTATTTCATATACAAAATATAACAACTGATTTCGTTGGCAAAATTCGAAATTTACCTTTTTTTATTTAACGGGATTTGACCATAAACGTCTCTTGTAATTCAATACTGACCTGAGGAGAAAGGTAAAAATGGAAACAAATTAATTTATTTGAAAAAAGTATCGGTGAATATTAAAAATTAAATAAATTTAAATTCTGAAATTGGCGATGCAAGTTTTAATACTCGTTTAGTCGTTCGTCAGCCCACATTATGTCATTAAATAAATACATTTTTTTTTAAGTTTAATAAATCTTAATATTGAAAACAAATTTGTATAGCGGATTGGTTTTTACTAAAGAGCGTCAAGTTTAACAAAAATCAACAACGGACTTTGCTGTAATTAGGTGGAATCAGAAAGATTTCTTCAATAGATAGAGAAACGAGGAAAAATTCAAATTAGTGAGGGTCACTGCCCTAGAATGTAAAGAGGTGCTGATGACCAGGGTCACGAAAATGACCGCCCAACTGTTCCTATTTGGTCACTAATAGATGGAATACCTGATCTCAGAGCTCAAAAAAAAAAACAAATTAAAAACCTATTTGAATACAAATCAATTCAGGTCGAATCATACATATGTATATAAAAAAGTTGTATGCCCACTAGTATGTATTGAAAATTTTTTTGAATTGGGTCTCAAAAGATGCGTATTGAAGAGCTGATTACGGGGACGTCAAGCTGTTTTAATGCGAGGGTACTTATATGGGTGGTTTTGTATTTTAAACCAGTTGGCCCATGTTTTTATCCCCTGCTAAACTATAATTTCGACCTCTTTGTATGAGGATGTATGCAACGAAGTCTGTCGAAAAATAAGTTTAGTGGGAGAGGTAACACACGCTTAGTATTGATAACCAACTTAAAGAGTTCTAACAAAAAGGTCATGGAAAACAAATCAGATAATCATAGTCGATCAATATGGTTAATAAAGATAGATAATTTAATGCCCACCAAAACATCCAGTCATTTGTCTTTCCTGCAGATTCACAATGTAAAACGTTGCTTAAATCTCAAAGAAACGAAAACTCGGCTAAATATAGGCAGCGTTGCTACTGCGAAACAAAATCATTAGTTCTTCCCCAGCAATCCAATAGTTTTTTATGTTCAAATTAAATCGATGTTCATTTGGATTTGATCGGAGTTATTTAATATTTAATATTAAGCCTGTTTTTTTCTCCTGCTAATCAAAACTTTTTAACACTTTGTATGGGGAGCCTCTTAAAATTGGTTAATATCGCTTAGGTCCCCATACAAAGTGGTTGAAAAATTAATTTGGCAGGGGTTGAAAAAAACAGTATTAATTTCAATTCCTGTCACAAATTCCCACTACACCCCATAAAATTATTGCATATACGAAATTTAAAATATTTTTCATTTAAAATTGTATTTAGGAGTTTAGCAATGATAATCCATATCCCTCATTTGCGACAAGGTCGTCATAACTCAAAAAACAAAATTTCGAGTAAACCAACTTTGAACGTTTCAAGTTGCATAGGATTGTATGGAAAATTCTGGTTTAAAAATACTCTCAGGCCGATTTTAAAAACAATATTGATATGCGAATAAATTCATCTGACAGAAGTAGGCAAGGAGAATATTTTGTATTATTCAGTTCAAAAAAGATACACTGAGTTATGATGGTCTTGTCGCAAATAAGCGATATTATGATTATGCTCACTTTCACAGTTGACAATTTTCCATTTAAATGGACTTTAAATGTAGGATATTTGTCCTTTAAATAATGACATTTACTTAAAGCTTTTGAATGTGTAACTCGTCATTAGCTTCTTTGATTTATACTTTTATTTACGAAAAATATTACAACCTTTTTCAATTTCGCAAATTTGTGGTGGTTGTCATGTTGCCCTTGATTATTCAAATTTTAATTGATAAATCTGTTAATATTTGATTACATATTTTTGATAGCATAATAATTTAAAAATCTTCCATTTATCAATATCATGAATAATGTAGAAATTGTCAAAATGTTGATGGCTTGCATAATAAATACATATACATATAAACATATATATTAGGGTGACTCGACGTAAAATGTTTCCAAAAAGTAACATTTTCTTCTAATTAATTTCGCCTCATCGTACTCAAAACATGACAAAAGTAATTTTTATTTTTTCATTTTATAAAAACAAATTTATTTGAATAAAGAAAATGTTATTCATAAAAACAGAGAGTATAGGGAAAACCTAGATAATATTTCGCGACTTTAAAACAACAAGGTTCCAACTGACAATTTTTGATAAAATGATCCGAATATTGCAACGTACTAAATTGGGTATGCGCTTTCGATTACTGCTATCGCCATAAAGATATCTCTTACCGTTTACGAGATACCCAATGCCACAAACTTCTATAATAATTTTCTATAATAAATTCTATAAAACAATTTTTCTCTAATAATTTGGTTAACAAAGTTCGAGCCTAGTGTTCCAAACCGACTTGGAAAATGTCCAAGTTAGAACTTTGTTTTCCAAAATATTGTTGATAGAACTTTGTTGCAACACATACTTTCGCCGCATTAGTCAAACAGAACTTTGTTGATTAACATTACTCGTGTTTTGGTTACAAGGTTACAAGTTGCAAAGAAAACGGTTATTTAGCGATAAGTCATTTTATTGCAAAATAAGAAAAAGGGTTGACAACGATAAAATATGTAAAAAAATTGTTCTTAAACTTAGCGAAAATGATTCGTCGTCTTTTTTTTTTTTGCTCTTTTATCACGTAGTGGTGTCCGTATATGGTTATTTTATTACCAGAGTTCGTATTTAACCCCCAATGTCTAACCCATACACATCGTCGTGGGGAATGTATAATAATCGTTTACCCATTACCCACAGGGTATGGTGAAAATAATGGGTAGCTACCCACGAAAATGAGCAATTGCCCATCACGATTACGCATTACCCTCAGGGCAATGGGGGAAATAATGGGGGAAATACCTAAGGTAACCGATCCCCATTTTTGATCGAAAATATCAAAAAATTAGGAAAAATCTCTATATCTCGGAAACGGAGCGTCCAATTGAAAAAATATCCAATTTTTGCGGGTTTCTAAGGGGTTTTCATAAAGTGGTCCAATTTGTATGGAAGAATTTTTTTCGACAAATCGCGAAAATAAGAAAATTCGCTAAAGTAAAAGAGTGGCTATAACTCGAAAACGGTGCGTCCAATCGAAAAAATAATAAAAAATTTACCTCCAACGGGTGTCTCCAATATGTATTTTTTTTCGATTTATAGCCACTTTTTTATTTTAGCGATTTTCTTATTTTGGCGATTTTTCGAAAAAAAATCTTCCATACGAATTGAACCACTTTATGAAAACCCCTTAGAAACCAGCAAAAATTGATTATTTTTTCAATTGCACGCTCCGATTTCGAGATATAGAGGTAATGGGTAATCGTGATGGATAATTCCTCATTTTCGTGGGTAGCTACCCATTATATTCCCCAAACCCTGTGGGTAATGGGTAAACGAACGCTACCCATTCCCCTTGGCAATAATACTCAACTCAATAATACTCAACTCATTACCCACGAAATCCGAACCCTGCTGTTTACACCAAAAAGCCAGTAAAGCCGAGTACTAACCTGGCGTTTACACGGGACAGTTCTGCTCCGACAGTAGCAACACATTCACACATTTTTACTACCCCACTTACACTTCTCTCACTTGCCTCGCCACTGTCTCTGATTTTTCAACGACATTAACTTCGGCAAGAGATTTGACATAAGCGGCCAGATAATGGCTGAACTAGTAAAGGTTGGCGCAATAGAACAACTGATGTTGCTTTCTTATGACTCCATCTGTTAAATTCAGTGAATTTTGTTGTTGTACTTTTTTGTTTACTGTGTTTGTTCATATGGATCTGTTTTGAATTTGACGTTTAGAGTCATGAAACAAAAACTAAATGCCCGTTGTTGGTTCACATAATTACAACAAATCCTACTGCGTCAACATTTACTAGTTCAGCCATCGGCCATATCGGTGACCTTTCGTAGTAATTTGAAAAAAAAGCAAAACATCGCAAACGACTTTACAAATTGGGAAATATATTTGTATTTGAAAATGTTGCTAATTTTTATTGAAATATTGTTTGGCAATACAAATATATAAACATGAATACATGTCTAATTTCGCAGAGTACATCAGTTCCATTGTAATTTGGAGAAGTAAGACAAAACACAATGGCAAAAGAGCGAAGAAAAAAAATCAGAGCACAAAATTTAACGACACGACACTGTCGGCGGTTGCTTAAAACTGTACTGTCTTGATAACTGGCTGAACACGTACGTCACACAAACAATTTTTCTCTTTGTGACAGCTAATACATATTCTCAACTATCTTGTCTCAAAATATCCCGTGTAAACGCACCGTAAGATCGGTCACGTGAAAAAGGTTGAGCAACATTAATTTGTTTCGCTGCGAAATAGGCCAGGAACATATCAGTAATGACGTCTATATTTTTCTCTATTTTAAGTTTATCTTTTTATATAATTCTACTGCACGAGTGTTTGAGACTGAACTCCTCCTAAGCTTCTGGAACGATTTGAATAAATTTTGTTTTGGTTTTGGGTGGCGCCCTGGGTGGTTTAGATTTACTATTCGGTCCAATTGGACAAAGGGGCGTGGTACCTCCCATACTAACCGCTTGAAATATTATGCAGGACAACGTCTGCCGGGTCTGCTAGTTTTACACTAAAAATCTACCTTTGTTCAGAAATTGAGTGACAGTAGACAACACTGATCATATTTTCCTTCAATTTGATTGGTCGTTGAATTTTTCGTAGTAACATTAAAATGTTGAGCAATACATGCTGCTGATATTTCGCGTGAACATTGCGTATTGCAGGAACCATGTACATGTTTGCAAGAATAGTTTTCGTGAATTCTAGATCAGCTGCTTTCGGTTTCTTTATTGTCTGTCACGTTTTGTTTTTAGCAGTTTTGAAGAAACAAATCCACTTTTTGGGTCACAAATACATACATATGTAATAAACTATTAATCATTGTGTCTCACAGTTGTTATATTAAATACCAAACAAATTATGTTTGGACACAAGTATACTATATTTACGACAAGCTACAAACACGTTATATTTGCATCCAAACAACAAACAAATAGAAATATTTCAGCGTGTACATACTACACACGTGGAAATATTTCGTCGATATTCCGCATGCAATCTTTTGTAAAATTCCACGTGGGATGTTGATCTTAGTACGGGCCTTAACTAGAGAGCGAGAAAGTTAGATTCATGACAGTTCTATGATGGAGAACTTCCAAGTTTTTACTTGAGAAATTTTTATTAGAAAAGAAATAACATTGAAACATATGTTTTATGTAGAGGAGCGTGCGTGATACGCGTGAAATTCTCTTGTAATATGTGGCCTGATCTGGATCTGGTTCGAGAAAACAGCTGTTAAAGATTACGAGATCTTTCAAACTTAAAGTGTAATTTGAAGCAAAACAAATGGTACACAGACAAAAGACGACTGTAAAATTTTAACAAAAAAATTGGTACGTGAAGAATCTCAGCACTCAATTACATTTTTCATTGATATACTGACAAAAAAATTCATAAGAAATACCCCAATATTTAACGAAGTTTTTTTATTTTTCAAAAATACCATAATTCACACTCAATTAACCTGGTTAACAAATAAATTCATCAATATGTATAACATTTCCAATAAATGTTTTGGTTAAATTTAAAAAAAAAAATAATTTTTGTTTTCGGTCATTTCGATAAATACGATACGAACAACCTAATAATTTCAGTTAGAAATAAGTTTGTACAGGCAATCGGTGGCTTAACAGGTTAGACGCTGCCCGAAACGACGCTGTGTCACAAACATCGAAACGATCTTCCAGTGGATGTGAGTTCGATCCTACCGCGGCTGTTTAATTTGTTTTAAATAAACAAAGGTTCTAAAAATACCTCGGAACGAAGACAAAACGAAAACTGAGATACAATTTAGTTTGTTAATATGTGAAATTCTTCATCGACTAAAAGAAAATATTTTTGATAAATAACGAACAAATACTTTCGTAGATGCGTGAAATTTGGCATCGATTGAAAAATAATATTTTTCCAATAAACAACCTACAAATATGGTAGCTGATATGTGATTTTTTTACCACAGGATTTTCAATTAATATTTTGTTTGAATTTTCGAATTTTTTGAATTGAAAAATATTTTTTTCTGTGCATAAAAAGGAAGAAAAAATGCCGGTTTAAAAGTAAAAAATTTAAATCTTAATATTTTGAGTTGATTTATTTTTTCCTGTTAAGAATCGTCAACTATGACAACACTATATCCATTAAAAATTTAATTTTTGGAGATATTTTAAATTGGATTTAAAAATTATATGCCGGCCTAAAAAACGGAAGTCCATTTAGATTTGCATTATCTTATTTACTAGATATCGTTGATTCTGAAAAAATCCATCTTTTTTTTGTTGTTTGGATGCAAATAAATAGTGTTTGTAGCTTTTCGTAAATATAGTACACTTGTATCCAAATACATTGTGTCTGCTGTTGAATATTACATGTTGGAGACACAACGATTAAAAGGCTTTAATATATGTTTTTGTGACCCACATGTGGTTTTGTTTGTTGAAAACTACTGAGAAGAAAAACGTGACAGACATCAGAGAAACCTAAAGCAGCAGATCTTCAATTCATGAAAACATTGCTTGCAATCATATACCTGTTTCCTGCAATATGTTGCTGGAACCTATTTTTTTCAGAGTGTATGTACAAATGTCAAGCACAGTAATTTTTGCAGTGAGTGAAAAATTAGAAAGCGCACAGCTCACTGGTTGTGAGAAGCTCTCCCCAATCTCTTCCTGGGATGTATAAGTAATGGGAAACGGGTTATTTTGGTTAGTAGTTATGGATTCACGTATACCTTTTTTTCTACATTGAAAGTTGAGTCGGTATAATAAATTGATTTCATTTTATGATTAAATTTCATTGACACATACCCACATAATTGAACTCACACCCGTAGCCAGCTAACTCATACACATACATATGATCCTTGTGCGTTCAGTTGAATTTCTGCTAAATTCAAAATTACTTTTGGACATTGTTTTTTTTTTGTTTTGTTTGCCTTTGAGCGACAGGATGGGGAACAGAGTCATACAGCCTCAGGCTGACGTCGTTGATGTTCATTCAACTAAATTGTTACTGCATAAAAATAATAACAATAGCATAAATATAATCCAATGGAAATCTACATGGATCTGAGATAAATAAATCCCGGATATGCCAATAATAATATTTTTCACTTTCGTATCCCAACACCGACAGAGACATCTACCGACGCATCGAACAAATAAACATAATGAAAATGCAAATAACATTTATGTATTAAGGCGCCATATTGCTTGAAATTTTAAAGGCAGCAACAGAACAGGGAATAATTAATTCAAAACAAAAATAAATTTGTTTATACACTAATGAATAACAAATGATAGAATGCTATGAAATCACAACATCAGATATTTGTATGTTGATGTTCATGCACTCCAAATAAGTAGAACTACTTTAATTACACGAAATATAATGACAGTTGCAAAAATATTAAATGACATTTAGCTCAAATCGTATTGTACCCTAATGTATCTGTCATGTGGCTGGCATAGATGGATTTGGTGATTGTTCATACACACATATGTACTTTTATATTTATTCATTTTAACTTCATTTTATTACAATTTAATACCATATTTAGCATTTTATTTGAATCTTTTACGAGATTTGAACAAATTTTGCATTTGATTGTCAACGTTGCAACTCGCTCTCTCTCTTTCTCTGCTGTAAAACCAATAAAATCTCGTTTTAGTCTTGGTTATCGGCCGGAAAATTTGCATAAATTTTATTTGGGTGAGCTCTGGCTGAATTTACATAATAACCTAGCAAACTCTATATTAAATCCTATTAGATCTCTTAAATAAATTTAGATTTATTTACCATGAACCGGAAAAACGCACACGCTACGTCCGAAATATGTAGTAAAAGACATAAAGACAGACACATGCACACAGTTGTAAGATGGTAGGCTTTATTCTGCAAAGAACACAACGCAAACGCAGTCATTTCTCCGTTCGAATAAGCCTCAAAACTATACATACCCAGATATTCGACAAGAAAAGAAAAGTCCATGTTCAATACTTTCGATGAATGTTGTAAAATCTCATATCTGACCAATTGGTTGTGGCCAAAAAGCGGGGCTTAATGGGTAAAAAACCGAAATTGTTTGGTTTTAAACTAAATAAAAATACTTGTATTTGGGTAAAATAAGACTAAATATATTTTGTTATTCGAACGAAGTTCCTTATCGCACGTTGCGGGATGGGCGCTAAACGATAAAAATTAAACAACTTTTTTTTGACACTATTATGCTACAACCCAGTATTATCAACTATATTCGGAACTTTAATGCATAGATAAATTAAAAACCATGCATAGATAAATTAAAAACCATAGATGGTGAAAGATAGATGGTGGATTTAATAGTAAAGAGAAATTTTCTAGATGGCGCCGAGGTGGTGGATACGGGTAAATATCCCTGAAAACAAAAACTATTGAAAAAACTATATAACCATGCTTTTTTGCCATTTGTATTGTCAACAAATATCAAAAGCGATATGCTTTTCTATTATTTATATTCTATTTATTTTCCAATTTAAACTATAGAATCGAAATAAAAATGATGTTTGAGTGCTTTTTCGTCGCATCCGAGTGAAAAATGGTAGCACGGAAATAGCCTTTGCCCTCTGGTGAAAATGGTGATTAAGCAAATGAATCATCTATGGTTTTCATTTACCTATGTTTAATGGGAAGTTTTCTAGGTGGAGGCTGTAACCAATATTTAGTATATATTGCAGTTTTGGACCCAATAAAAAGTAAATTAAGAAAAGCCAATGTGAAAGAAGTTTTAAAAAATAATATTTTCTTTAATAAGTGCATTTTCTTAATAAAGTACATTTTCTTAAAATAATACCTTATCTAAAAGAAGTACCTCTCTTAAAAACAGTATATTTTCATTCAAAAAGTACTTTTTCTTAAAAAAGTATTTTTTAAATGAGTACCTTCTCTTAAAAAAGTACATTTTCTAACAAACAAATTGCCTTATCTTAAAGAACTACCTCTTCTTTAAAGAGTACATTTTTGAGAAACAAAATAACTTTTCTTGAGATAAGTACCTACTCTTAAAAATTTACCTATTCTTGAAAAATTTCCCAATTCTAAAAACAATCCATAATTTCAATCCATACAATCAATAATTTTCTTAAAAGTAAAATAATACCTTTTCTTTTCTTGAGATAAGTAACCTCTCTGAAAATAAGTAAATTTTCTTAAAAAATAACTTTTCCTAAAAAGAGTAGCATTTCTTTAAAAAGTACATGTTCTTAAAAAAGTACTTCTTTGTAAAAAAATTCATACTCTTATCGCTTTTTCTTACAGAAAGTACTTCTTCTTAAAAATAGTACCTTTGCCAATTTAATTATCCATTTAAATTATAGTGTTTTTCAACGGGCGCCTTAGGCGTGTTGGAACTAACTAGTACATAACATATAGCGAAAGGAACTTCGTTCCAACCGGGTGTCGCCTGACACCTCATGTAATTTTTTTTTTAATTTTAGATTCAAGTCGGTACAATAAAACTCGAGACAAATCCGGCAAAAGCTCAGGATATGTATAAATATTGTACATGTAAAAATAACGAATTCTTGCGTTTGCGTTGCATTTATAAAAATTTGGGTATTATTTTTAAATCGTTTACAATCTTAATAGAAGCTTGTGCGTAGAGTCCTTGTAATGTATACATATGTATGTGTGCAATACAAACAATGCATACACACATATTAATGGCTGTGTATTTTGCAGTTAATGCCATTTTTATAGGCATCAAGGATATAACTATAACATAAAGGACGACATAAATCCTCAGTAGTATTCGGTGGCTGACATATGTCACCCAACTGTTAAAGGATTATGTACAAACACACTCACACACACACACAAAACTAAATAAATCACATGTTTATCTAAGGACATTGTTGTCAAATTATGGAAAGTCTTGTTAAATAAGAAATGGTGAAATAATTTTAAGAAAAGGGGATATAGAACATTTTATGTAGACTTTAGTATTTACGCTCAGAGAAGAAATTGTGATAAAATGAAGTTGTATCAAACGTAAATTCGGCTGCTGCCACCGAATTGCGGTTGCCACAACCGTATTGAGGTTGTGACGACCGAATTTAGTACTCACAACTGAAATTCGGTTGCAGCAACCACAATTGATTCGGTTGCAGCAACCGAATGTGGCATCAATTCAGGCGCAGCAGTCCGATTTGTTATCAATTCGGTTGCATCTATCGAATTTCTTATCAATTCGGTCGCAGTAACCGTATTTGGCCTTAAATTGTTTCCAAAGACCGAATTAACCGAATTTTCTGTTGTTACAAGCGAATGCATTTTGATTTGGGGTTATTAAGAAAGGAAACTATATATGTATATTGTAATTATAAGTTTTGCGTGAAGTACAAGTAGATGCATCGTCTGAATATGCAACGGATTATAACATAAATCGACAGATACAACACGTCAGAATTGGTGCGGTGACCCATCATGGCCCGGACTTCATACGGTCTAATGTAGCATGTAAAATGAATTTATTTCCCTAAAGATTTCTCCATATAAGTTACTTTGTAATTATTTATGAGAATCAGGACAATAAATCATTACTCAATTTCGAGGGTTGCCATTTATATTTCGGGTCCTGTCAATACTAGTGTTGTCAGATGCAAACATTGGAAAGTTTGACATTTTTTAGCATTAACATACATAGAACGTTTTCACTTACGAGCACTATTTGTTGTATTAGTGTGTTGAAAAATTCATCTTGGTCAACAAATTGAATTAACCCGTGAAAATTTTCATGCGATGATTATCGAGACAAGAGTGTCTCAGTCAACTTGTTTCGACTTTTAGTGATAAAGCATCATCAAAAACCACTCGAAATCGCTGGTACCAAAAGTTCAGTCTCGGACGCCGTTCGCTCCCGGATGAATTTCGTGAAGGTCGTCCGGTTTCGATCATTTTGTCGGAAACCATCGATGGTGTCCGTGAACTGATAAAGCAAGACGGACATGTGACATACCGTGAGATTGAGGCTTCCTTGGGCATTAGTATGACAAGCATCAATATGATGTTGCATGTTCATTTGGCCGTGAACAAGATTTGTTCTCGTTGGATCGCACAAAATTTGACGAATGCTCAAACATAACATCGTCACAGGTGTCGAATCATGGATCTACGCATATGAGTCCGAAACAAAACAGCAATCGACCGTATGGGTCTTTCAAGACGAGCTAAATGCAACAAAAGTTGTTCGTGGAAGAAGCACATTGAAGCAAATGGTCGCGATTTTTATGGTATAACCGATCATGTAGCCACAGTGCCTTTAGTGAAAAGTCTAACGGTCAATTCTGAGTGGTATACCATCATCTATTTGCCAACAATGTTGGGAGAAATAAGGAAAAACAACAAGAGAAGACGGATCATTTTTCATCAGGACAATGCGAGCTCTCACGCATCAGCTCAAATAATGGGCTATTTGAACACTCAACATGTCGAATGGGTAGGTCATCCGCCGTACAACCCTGATTTGGCACCCAATGACTTCTTAATATTCCCTCTCATCAAGGAAAAACTGTGTGGTCAACGTTTACGCGACGCCCGAAGCACCTGCTGAAGCATTCTGGAGGTGTCTCAATCGGAGTAGAAAAAGGGCTTCGGAGATTGATTTGAGAATACTTTGAAAAACAATAAAATCATTGCCAATGGTAAATGACTGTTTTTTATTGCTGGACCCGAAAGACCCTTAAATTCAGTTGTGACATCACCTAATTTCGGTTGTGTCAACCTATAATTCCTCTGTAACAACTTCTAATTAGGTTGCGACAACCTCTAATTCGGTTGTGGCAACATCTAATTTGATTGTAGAAACCAACTTTGATTACAGTTACGGCTAATTCGGTTACGGCTACCGAATTTTTCTGCGAGTGTACTTAAGATTTGTAATCAAAAAAAGATTTAAATTTCTGTATATAAAGTAAATATTTTCCCATTACATCCCATGAAGAGATAGGGGAGGGAGAGCTCCTCACAATCAGTGAGCTGTGCATTTTCTAGTTTTAGAGTTTTACACCGGTTATGAATGGGGTTTTAAGAAGCATGTTCAAGAGTCACAAAACTGGCGAAAACTTCGTTAAGTAGAAAATATATCCATCAATAGCCACAATAAAAATAATCGCTAAAATACATAAGATTTTCAATAGGGATATACCAATGTTGTATTTTAATACGACCGAACTCTTAAATTTTTTTCATAATCTGGCAATGTCAGTGTCTACATTTTTATCATGGTGAAGTTCACGAACGAGCAACGTTTGGAAATTATTAAAAAATACTACCAGTATTCTCAGTGGATGATCGCAACTTTAAGTTTGAAGAAAATATTGAATTTCATCGAAGAATAATCTTCAGCAATGAAGCTCATTTCTGGGTAAATGGCTTTGTCAACAAGAAAAATTTGCGTTTTTGTTCGGCAACAAACCCACATGTGCTTCAAGAGACTACAATTCATCCACATATTGACAAAAAAAATATATTTTTTACACAAATACACTAGGAATTGGAACTGCAACGGCAGTGGATTATAAGTTCCTTTGTATAAAAAAAGAGTTTTACGTTCCCGTAATCAGCCCTTCAATATGCATTTTTAGAGACCCAACAAACAAAAACTTCCACTATTCAATATGAATGAATAACCTGAAGGACTAACATGGGGAAATAAAGAGTTTGACATATTTTTTTCCAAATCTATTTATATTTCTATGTTAGCAAACGCATTGATTCACCTTCGATGACCTTTGTATAAAATCATAGAAAATAATGCAAAATCTAAACACTCCTACAAAACACGTCACATATTGACAAACTGTCATTTAGACGTGATATGTGTCAACCATGACCACTAACATAACACCCGGTAATAGGATCGCACGAACACACCTACTATCTACTACTTACAGTTCTGAGTTTATCAATGTGTATGTAATTGTTTGCGCAAAAAAAAAACTAAAAATAAAATTATCAAAACCATATGAGATGACACATGGTCAATTAACATAATGCCAACGTAGTGACAGTGCGACACACCGCCGCCGCCGCCACGGCTGCCAACTATGCCAACAATGGCGCCCAACCGCACCGGTAGGTAATCTGCGGCCCATCATAATAATAAATGGGTCAATACTGCCTGAATAACAACCAACTGACACCCCAAGCAGACGGACAATCGCAAAAGAGCTACAGCATCTACTATAGATATTGATTACGGACAGGCTTTAAGCTTGATGGGATTTAAATCCTTTTTCCGTTTCTGTTTCTGTTTAATGTTTCTCGTTACTCATCCAAAACTAACTTAATATTAATTTATGGGACGCAAACAGACAGCGGCCTCATAAATTTTGCCACACAATTGTATTTACATTGAAAGTTAATCTTAGTTTAGGCCTTTTGCGTTTCAGAAAATACACAAAAATCTTATTTATACTCGTATTTCAATGTCACCCATTGTCTGTCGTCTGTCACTTGTGCGATGAGATTATGTTTGGAACATTTCATATTTCATATTGCAATGCTATAACTACAACAACACCACCAACACCAACACCAATACCTAATTGCCAACGTATTCCATTGCATTTTCATGTAAAATTGCATACAATTTAATCGAGAGCCAGACCGACCGACCTTTTGCATCCAAATCCCACTGAGCGAGCATTCCGCAGTTTGTGTCGTGCTTCTGTTTTTGCGTTACGCCCAAGTTTTAAAATAGTACTGCGTATTTAGCATGGTGCAATGAGAAGGTAGAATCACTTAACTAGCTGATTTAATTTGTTTTTCATATCGTTGGCGCATTTGACTGTCAAATTTATATATCTATGCTAAAGAGGAAAACCAACTTATGTGTATTTGTCATACTTTTCACCAGAGCATTTTTGAAGTTTTAAGATATTTTTGAATAAATTATGAAGAGGAGGCACCTCAAATCTTATGTATTTAATTCAAGTAACCATAACGATAAGAATACACAATTTTCTCATTAAATATACCGATTAAATAAATAATATATAAATGGGTTCCCGTTACATCCCATCAAGGGATTAGGGAGACCTTCTCACAAACCAATGAGCTGTGCGCGTTCTAGTTTTACACTCACTGATTGGGACCTAGGACCTACATGTTTACCCGATTCCGAACGCCGTCACTAAGCGAGGTGACCGCCTTCGAAAGAAATTTAAGGTGGTCAGAGCAGGGATCGAACCCACGTTCTCATGCATAGGAGCCCGACGGCCAATATACCAATTACGCGCTGAAAAAACGGCCCCAGCAACATATTGCAGGAACCATGTACATATTTGCAGGCATTGTTTTCGTGAATAGAAGATCTGTTGCTTTTCGTTCCTTTATTGTCTGTCACGTTCTTGTTTTCAGCAGTTTTCAACAAACAAAGCCACATTTTGGTCACAAATACATGTAACTATTATAACCAATAATTCATTGGGTCCCAAACATGTTACATTAATAGACTGTTTCTCTATCTTGAACGAAAAGCTAAGCGAAAGAAAATCAGTTGCTCACATTCGACTCAAATTGGGTTTACCCAAGTCGAAATTTTCGTACGCCTGACTCCATGTGTGTTCGTAAGTGACAGCACATTCGAAGTAGAGAGACCAAAATTTGTACTGAATAGTTTTATGTTTTCATTCGACTTGGAAAGACAAGATTGCGAAACCCAAATCAACTTTTTTTCGTCTAGAACACGAACGAAAGCTGTCGTTCGAGAAAGAGAAACAGGCTGTAAATAGTAACCATAATTGGTTTGGACACAAGTATACTATATTTGCAACAAGCTACAAACACTTTATATTTGCATCTAAACAACAAAAGAGACAATTTTGTCAGCGTGTATTTTGTTTAGATGATATAGCTATGAATGGAAGATGAGCTCTTTCTCCAAATGAAAAGTTAGTAGTTTTGATAGCTTCTCACGTCATATGCTGTTTTTCCCAAAGAAAAAAATAGTTAAATGGCATCTTACGAGGGCAGTTTGACAACTCCGTGACATTTTGAATAAAACATCTATTTGTCGGCAAAAAACGATATTTTTATTCCTTCCAAATAATAGGTTTTCTCAAGGTCCTCAAAATATGCGTTTGTTTCAGTAATGATCTCTTAATACGGCCCAGATCTTTTACCGCCGAGCCATTTCCTTCAACAAATTGGAGTAAACATGTATATGTTTCCGTACACTGTTTTCCTGAATTGATGATCTGCTGCTTTTTTGTTTCTCTGTTGGCTGCCACGTTTTTGGTTTTAGCAGTTTTCAACAGACAAATCTACATTTGGATCATTAACCTATTTATAAATGCGTCTTAAACATGTAATATTGAATAACAAACACAATGTGTTTGGACACAAGTATACTATATTTGCAACAAGCTACAAACGCTTTATATTTGCATCTAAACAACAGAAAAAGAGAGATTTTCAGCGTATATGGATTAAATATGGATAATATGTTGTATGATGTAGATATTCGTAGCCCAATTTATCGGTTTTTGCTATGGCGACTACACTCCTGGGCGACCGGTGCGTTGACAAGGTGGATTAACACTTTTTCGTCACGGTCGTTTTTGCTTCAAATCAATGTCGAATCTGTCCAACAGCTGTTGTCCAATATTTCAAGGCAATCGTTTTACCTTTTTCAACGTAATTCGATGTAAATGACTCGAATTCATACCAAAAACTGTCGCCACGACCTTGTCCGACTGGCCCACCTTAGCCTTCTTTGGTAAAATTTCACCTACAGAAGTCTACTGCTTTGACTCTTCCTTGGTGTGATGAATCCACGTTTCGTCCACGGTGACGAAAAAGCGCAAAAACTACTTCGGATTCCGGTTAAGCATCGCCCAACTCTCCATTGAAGAGCTAACCCGGTTTCGCTTATGATCGAGTGTGTGTAAACGTGGCACCTATCACGCAGCTTGCTTTTTCATATCCTAATACACATCCCCAATGATATGTACCCGCTCCCTAGATATGCCTGCAGCCTTAGCCACCTCAAGCACTTTCATTCTCCGACCGTCCAATATCATTCCATGGATTTTATCGAAGATTTCTGGCGTTACGATCCCCTTTGGGCAAACTGAAAGTTCGGCGTCAGTTGTGCTGGTGCGACTAGAACGGAATTTAGTAAACTCATTTGTAGACATTGAAGTTTAAGGTGCAGAAATTGGTGCAGATAGTACACGCTGAAAAAACGTAACGTCTTCTCTCAAACAAATTCTTCAGGAATCATGTATATATTTAGAATACACTCCAACTATTCATCTAATTCAAAGACATAAACTAACTTACATTTAAATCCAAACATTACCACGTTTACTTCCAAAGATCTATAGTTTTACGTGGAACGATTTGTGTGTTTTAACCCAAACATCCATATACTTACGTCGATGCATTCGTGTGTTTCCTCCCAAACGAAGGATTGTCGACTGAATGCATGAAAATTAAACGCAACAGATCAGTCAACATAAAAAACATTCAATTTATTTACACACATATTCAGGAATATTTATAAATAACTGACTGAAAGAATAATGCCAAAATTCAGTTATACACCTGCAACAATATTAACTTAGGACGAGAACAAGGTCTCTTTGAAGTAAACAGTGAAACAAACACAGCCGTATTTGTATCACAAACAAAGCTGTGTTCGAATCAAAAACACATATATTATAACATATTATTCATTGTGTCTCAAACATTTAATATCGAATGGCAAACACTATGTGTTTGGACACAAGTATAAAATATTTGCGACAAGGTCTATTATATCCATTTTGCGACAGTTTTCAATTAAAAGCAATTTATGTGTCTGGTATTTAAACTGAGTCTAATCTGTTGTATATATATTGATACAATCGGTTAAAAATCAATTTAATTGATATATATATCTTTTTCCCCACATTAACAGACCCCTGTTGACCCGTTAACAGAGCTCTGTAAACGAATGTGGTTTGTGCCTTTGTTAATTAAACTCGGAAATTATCTTCGCGGAAAAAACCTTACAAATCTTAACTGTATCTTCACATCAATTGACAGAATACACAGTCACTTTCTGGAAACGTTTTTATGATTTTGGTTTAAATATTTGATTTTTTTTCTTTTTAAATATTCCGTGCAACTTCTTATTAAAAAACATGTTTCAAATTTAATCAATTTGTTTCCGTTTTAAACTAATGGTGCATACAAGTCAGTATTATGAGTTAACGTTTTTAACTCAAATTTAACGATTATGGATGTTTAGTGTTCCATATTTGCTGTGATCCAATTAAAACTTAAATAAATCATTAATGAAATTAACGTCAGAAACCAAGACATCATTTTATAGCAACCAGCAGCATTCCTTCCTCGCCGTTTAACAATGTCAGGCGGAATAATCTAGAAAACACTTTTTCAAAGTTCCAATTTTTTATCTTCTTTTGCGTTCCTGGCTGGCTTCTTCGTATTTGTGAACTCATTAGGAGCAAAGTTTCGCCGAATGTTAAGCACCACTAGTGGCAGCAGTTACGGAAGAAGAGTGTAAGGTGGCAGGCACCATGGTTAAGGAAAAGAAAACTTGAAGGATATTAAAGAAAAATGGAATGGATGAGAAATGCGACCAAGGCCAACAACAATGAATCTTAGGAATCATAGGGAAATATTGAAAGTGGAAAAAATGAGTGTATAAAATCATTAATAATGTTGTTTAACGAATGGAATGGAAGACGAAAGAAAAATGAGAAACGAATCAAATTGATGGCATAAAGTTAACAATGGATTTTCTGTCGATTTTCTCTATAATTTTCCTTTTTTTGACTTGGCTTCCTTGCCACTTTAAAGGAAACGGAAATGATGGTGATGGCTGCGCTATGTCGTGATTTGAAAATGAAAATGGAAAATGACAGCGAGTGGGGAAAAATGATTGAAATGCTGTAAACGAAAAAAAATCGAATCCATTTCACACTTTTCCCCTGCAGTCAATCTCTCAAATGCGACAAAGTCAAGAACAGATATATTTCATTGAAAATCGTTTAATATAGTCGAGTTCTTAAATTTATAATTTTTAATGAAATTATGTTGCGGCGGCAAAATTAAACACGCAATCCACAGTAGTTTGGAACAATTAATGTTGAGAGATGTTTCGAAGATTTTCCTAACCCAAGATTTGAATTTCGTACCGTGTGTAGGATAAAGTGTTGTTGGTGATGAAAAAATAGAGCGTGACAGCTATCGGCTCAGGGCTATTAAAAATGTAATTCTTAATTAAACGACAACGTATTTTCATTGTTGAGAAATTTTTTAAGAAATACTGAAGGGTTTTCGACCAAAATCATCTTCAGCAATGAGGCTCAGCTCATATTCATATCAATGTCTTCGTTAATCGCCGAAATTTTTATATTTGGGGTTTAACAAGTAACCGAGTGCTTGTTGAGAAACACTTAGGTATATACGCCGAAAAATCTGTCTTTGTTTGTTGTGTGGATGCAAATATAACGTGTTTGTAACTTGACGCAAATATAGTATACTTGTGCCCAAACACATTGTGTTTGCTATTCAATATTACACGTTGGATACACAATGATTAATAGTTTATAATATATGTTTTTGTGACCCAAATATGATATTTTTTGTTGACAAAAACGTGAAAAACAAAAAAAGAATCGAAAGAGATTTTCATAGAGCTTGCACGTAAGTATATCGATGTTCCAAACATATCAAGGGTGTTTTTAAAGACAGACAGAAATTTAAACTGTAAAAATAACACAAAAAATTAAATTTGGATTAAAAAAATTTCTAAAGTTGTAATTCTCTTTAAGGCTAAGAGATCATGTTTTCTTCGGTTAGTGAAAAAAATATAACTGCCGAGGGTGAAATTCGAAATCACATTCATTGGACGATCGATTCGTCGATGTTTGTGAAGCATCATCTTCAGCAGCGACTAGCTCGTTAAGCCACTCCGGTGTGTATTCACACTTGTCACTAACCGAAGTGTTGTTTTTTATCGTGTCGAGTGCTTGTATTCTTCTTTTTCGAAAGATCAATACATGACATTAACATTTGAATATGATTTCGGGCATATGGCCACCGCGGCTGTTCAAGACAAAGCGCATTCTGGACATCCAATTTTGGGTCACTTTTTCGAGCATTGCTGGCCGTATGTCACGAATATTACGAAAAATTGTGGCGTCGAAGGCGTCAATTGTTGCAGGTTTTTCAACTTAAACTATCGACTGCACGTAACCCCACTGGAAATAATAGAGAGGTGTTAAATTGCACGACCTTGGAGGACAATTAATAGGTCAATTTCTCGAAATCAACTTATCGCCTAATTTAGATTTCAACAAATCGATAGTTGCGGTCGCCGTATGGTATGTATCACCATTCTGCTGAATCATATCATGCTCGGATCAAAGTCATCCATAAAAAAAATATGGTTTCCCATTACATCCCATGGAGGAATTCGGGAGAGCTTCTTCCCACCATTGAACTGTGCGCTTTCTAACTTTGTACTCACGGATTGGGACCTACAGTTTTTACACCGAATTCGAACGGTATTTCGAGAAGTTTTTTCATGGCTAAATACTCGATAGTGTCGCCGTCACTATGCGAGGCGACCGCCGCCGAAAGAAATTTACGGTGGTCAGAGTAGGGATCGAACCCCGGATCTCATGTACAAGAGGCGCGCATACTAACCAGACGGCAACAATGTCATCCATATTCCATATTTTCTAACAAAAATTCATTGATCATGGTGCGGTATCGATCATTCATTTTTCAAGAAATTTGGTCCGATAACGGCATTAGCGTGTGAACCACAGCAAACGGTGCTTTTTTCTGGATGTAATGGACTCTGTAGGGTCTGTTGTGGATTGATCCCACTCCATATGCAGCAAATTTGTTTATGATCAAACTAGTTAAGCCAAAAATTAGTCTCATCGCTGAACACAATTTTGCCATAAAACATACGGTCAGTTTCCAAATGCCCTCGAGCCCAATCGGATAAAGAACGACGCATATGACGCATATGATGATCTCTTGGCTTTAACACACAAGCTAGATCTTATACGGGTGTGGGCCAAGATCTCGGCGAAAAACGTTCCACTTAGTGGACGGACAGAGCAGCAATTCCTGCCACCGTCGACGAATTGATAAACTTGGATCTTCTTCCACACTTTCGTTTACAGTGGCGATATTCCCATCAGTACGCACATTCCTTCGACGTGTTGGTGTTATTGCATCATCGACGTGTTGATGTTATATACATATCATCCACCGTTCGACGGATGGCTTGCTCAGATGGACGATTATGTGAGCCATAAAAATCACGAAATCGTCTAGATGTTGCGCGAATCGATGACTGATTTCACATCGTGACAAATGAATACTTTTGAAAAAAGGGGTCATCGTTTTTTGGCCGACGGTCCATTCACACTTGGTCATACCGCTTAATTCTGTTTGGCAATAATGTAGCTAGGAATCCGCTGCACAAATCTTATTAGCATTTTATGCCAAAAAAGTAATATTTTGAAGCACTTTTTTTGAAAAAAGATAGACAATAATTATATTTTTTTTGCTTTTTTCAGCATAACTGACAGTGACTCCTAATTTTTGACTAACAATATTTGCCAAAAATGTAGCCACGGTAAAGCAGAATGAATGAATTGTGAATATATCATTACAATCTGAATGTGTCTAGACACCCTAATAAAGCATGTCTACCGGATGATTACGAGCACCGAAATTATGATTTAAGAAATCACAGTTCTGTTCTTATACTATTTTCACCTGGGATTGCTATCGAAAATTTTATTTATATTTGGAAAAAATTGTCTCTTAGTCCAGTAATTTAAATGGCGTTTCATTTTATCCAAAAATATACGTTCAAATCACAGTGCGTTCCATAAATTAGATTAACAAACAATTTTGGTAAATTTTTCCATTTACTCCAGACTCACCCACACGCACACTTGTCTATTACATCTACAAATGTATGTATGTTCCCATGTCGTAGGACATGTCCTTATACACAGCCATAGCAACAAAAACAACAACAACAAGTTAAATAAAAGTATAATGTCCCTATTAATACATTCTTTGATTTGCTTGTTATACCAGCTACGGCAACACACATGCAAACACGTACCAGGGAATCTATGTACATACATATGTAAGTATGTGGGTATCTGATTGTGTGCCTCACCCACATGTGTGTCTGCGACACGTTGTCGGCGTCGTATCTTTTACGGGAATGTCCTTAGCCAAAAAAGTACTCAGGGATCTGTTGTAAAATTAAAATTGGTATCGGTTTATTGCTGAGTCTCTCCCCTGTGCGTTTTGTTTACAGCCACATAATGGATTTGTTGCCAATTCACTTCATTTTTAGCGAAACCTTCTTCATTCCATTTCCCTAAATTTAAGCTAAAAAGTTACTCTCTGCTTGAGTGAACATGGCGTTGCCTTCTTTTGATTTTCCCCCTCTCTCTTTACGAGAATTAGCTAACAAATTTATTGCATCCTGTGAGAGAGGTTGGTTTGGTTTGGCTTTATTTTGGTTGTATCCTTAGTCACATTTTACTTCATAGAAAGACATGTTTAATAACACGCACTCGCATAACTCAAATTTAATCAAATAAATGCCTCACGTTTCTGGCAAAAAGGATTTACATCCTTGAAGCGAATGTGTGTTTTAAATTAACAAATGCAGTGTCTTAATCGAGCGAGGATAAATGTTGAGGCTTTGGATTTTGAAATGAAGTTGAAGGTTTTAAAATTTTCAAATGTACTCTCTACCTATGATAGTCGGTCTGTGGTGGTAGTACTTTATAATGGGCCAAGGCAAAATAACTTTTCCAACAAATAGTTATAGAAATAGATGATATTTTAAGTAGTTTCTGCAATTTTGTTAAACACTATCACAACATACTTGCTTTCCAGGCTTGGTGAGCCTGCTTACCGACTGTTTTGTACCGATTCCATATGGTCTGTATAGTAGTTGCTAATTTATTGGCTATAAAATCAGCAATCAGATGGGCGATGCAAAACTAAAACTTAGATCGACGATTTTATGTTTTACGAGGCCTGCTACTTATGCCATGAGAACACAAAAATTGCTGAATTGTTTTTCAAAATCTTCTCCATGAAATTCATTACGGCCTTGCATCCGCACTATATGCAACAGTGGCGACATATACAAATAATGGTTTCCTATTACATCCCATGAAGGGATTGAGGAGAGCTTCTGACAACCAGTGAGTTGTGCGCATTTTACTTTTACACTCACTGATTACGACCTACAGTTTTACACTGGTTCTGAAGCGTTTTCATGTTTATATATTCTATAATGTCGCCGTGCCGTCGGTAAGAGAGATGACTGCCGTCGAAAGAAATGTTAGGTCGTATGAGCAAGGATGGAATCCACGTAATGTACTCATCTACAACAGCCGTGCACACTACCATTGCACCACCGACGTCCACTGTATCTCAACTTGTGAACGACATTTGTTGAATTTTACTCGTCTTGATAGACCCATACCGTCATCTACTGTTTAGTTTCGAGCTCGTATCCGTAAGTCTATGATTCATCGCCTACTACTTTTCTATATACGTCTTTGAAGCACCGCGATCGAATTCTTCAAATTTTTTTAAACCAATTGACTCGATCCATTTTTTAAAGGCGATTGTCAAATTATGCGAAGTAGACGTTTTGGCGGCGATATTAAATGTATTATATGACACTTACACCGACCACTATTAGCGCATTTCGAAGGTTAACTAAGAAGGCCAACCCAGAGGATTACTCATTCAATTTTAAACTGCAGTTACACCTACTAAGCATATTGCTTTTTCGGGATTATAAATGTCAAACTCCATAAGAAAATACACAACGATAATCCCGAAAAAGCAATAATCTTGGTAGGTGTAAATGCCGCTTTAATCTGTAAAAACGTAAGTATAATTTTTAACTTTATTTTAAAATGAAGTACAACTTGATGCAACACTGCTAAGTACCAAATAAATACAACCGTAATAAAAACATACACAAAAAGTCAACTGTTTGAGAGATGGAAGCCGATCGAAAATTTTTTGAAGCTTTTTTTTGAAGCTACACAGCCACTGATAAAATTGTATTTCATTTGTTTAAAATGTGAGCCGATTTTACCGACTGACCCGGATTTATCGTTTAGTTATTTCAAAACCATCCAAAATTTGTGCTAAACTGGCTAAATTTAAATTACTGTTATGCCGCCGTCTTCAATAATACGGTCTCGGCGCGGAGTTGCTCCAAATTGGTCTAAGCACAAATTTCTCTTCTGAAATGTCAATTTAATCTCAAAGTTGGTGGTATAAACGGCAAAAAATAGAGAACAGGTTATCGTTAACTTGTCCGTGATACAGAGAGACCAAAATTAGCGCATATCGCAGGTTAACTCCGTTAACGCACGTTAGTCCAAAATAATATTCATACAATTTTAATCTGTAAAACTGAAGGTTACTTTGTAGCCTCTTTTCAAACTGGAGTACAATTTTATGCAACACTGGTAAGTACCAAAAGAATTCAATCATAATAAAAAAAACATTTAAAAACAATCAACTGTTTTGCGGCGAAAGCCGTCAGAAAATTTGGCGAAGCGCCAATGTTTTTTTGAAGATTAGTGGTAGATGTGAGTGGCTTTTATCGGTTTGAAATGTGAACCGCTTTGACTGACTGCCCCGATTATACAGGTTTTTATTGTCATTTAAAAAACATCCCAACTTTGTATAAAACCGATAAAACCAAGAGCCGCCAATTATGTTTTTTGTTGATGCACCGCCGTCGTCGATCATTTGTGTTGGCTCCGTTCACTGTATTCCATTGCGCCATTATGGTTAACTGTTGTGTTTTGATTGAAAAAGATTAATTCTTTATGAGAAAATATGTCAGGAAATTGGGGTTTCTTTCTATTTTCGCATAAAATTTGGTAAAACACTTCTAAATAGTTGTTTTTGTGTTGTATATAAACCAAAAATTGTTTTGTTTTTATTGACGAAGTGTAAACAAAACAAACCACAGAGTTGCCATCTGAATTGCCAATTTTATCTCAAATTGGGCAGTGTAAACGGCAGAGATGTGGCCGTCGGTAGTGCAATGGTTAGTGTGCGCAACTCTTGTACATGAGAACGTGGGTTAGATCCTTGGTCTGACCACCGAAAATTTCTGTCGACGACGATCACCTAACTTAGTGATGCCGACACTATCGATTGCTAAACTTAGCAATGAAAAAGCTTCTCAAACTACCGTTCGGAATCGGTCTAAGACTGTTGGCTCCAATCTGTGAGTGTAGAACTACAAAACTCACAGCTGACTGGTTGTGAGATGCTTTACCCAATCCCTTCATGGGATGTAATGGGATTCCATTTTTTAACGGCAGACATTAAAGGGGTCGCTAACGTAGCCCTGATAAACTGCGGTCTAAATGCGGCATTATCTCAATTTCACGACAAGTCTCATGACGGTCTTGCAATATCAGATACCGAACATCATCGCTGTTTTCTGGCACAACTGATTTTGGACGAAATTCTTCCTGAAGCGAACGACGACCAGCATTGAATTCGGATAACTTTTGAAACACTGTGGTCCAGGATGATGTTTCATCACCCAACGTCGAAAAGAGTTGATCAGCACATGGTTAATGATAGAAAGTGTGTGTTTTTATTTCCTCTCTTAAAATCGCTTGGCTTCCCATACAAAGTGGTCGAAAAATTAGTTTAGCAGGGAATAAAAACACAGACCTAGTATCGCCATCAGATCTCAAAACCGGCCTCAGTTTGTCGGCAGCGGCTGGAACACGCTAGAGTTGTCGGCGGCAGCGTTTTCAAAATTTGACTGGCGGCGGCTGACATTTCGGCACGCGTTTATCTGATTTGGAGCGCATAGTATTAGAGCTCCAGCTCATTTAGGAAAAGCTGTGGTTGCTTTTAGCACGCATTGAAATATAAAATTCGTCACTTGTAATTTAAACTTTATTATTAACCGATTTTATATATTAGATTTATAAATTTTAATTGGTGTCTTTTAAATTTCTATTGATGTATTTTAAATTTCACTTGATGTGTTTTAAATTTCACTTGTTGTATTTCAAAATTTCAATTGATGTATTTTAAATAGATTAAAGGTATTGAAATTCAAAATTTTTCTAAATGTATTCCGACAAAATCGGACACGTCGTTGATGACATGTACATTCAATGACCATTTGTAAGATACAAAGCGATCTATAGAGCTATTTAGGGTGACTAGACACGTTCAGATTGTATTAACATGTTCACAAACGTTGTTCAGCTTTACCATGGCAACAATTTTGCCAAATAGTGTGAGTGAAAAGTTTGCAGTCTCTTGAAGATATGCTGGAAAAAGTTTAAAAAACAGGAAAATCTGAGAATCTGAAAAAAATATGACATGATACAGACATTTCATGTGTACCGATCAACTCAGTAGACTTGCCTCTAACCGATACAATTTACTAGAACATTGATACAAAAGTTTCATGCCAAAAACTACAACACCGTTTTTATCGATTTCGAATGACTTGTTAAGATCAGTTATAACCACATGATTCATTCACGTGTATTCACAAAAACTTCAAAGGAAACCAAGTCGTCTCAAATAACAACTTGTCGACATCAAATTTAATGTTGATCATGTAATTCGTGTCGAATTTTTCACTTAAAACTTGAATATGTTTTGAATACTAAATCAAAATCGACACTGCTTAAAATTGTTGCGTTAAATGAGACCCCCAAAGTTTTTGACAAATTAGCGTTTTCGATAGAAAACCGCCAATTGCTGTCTGCATAATTATTTTGGCAAACAGTTTGTATTGGCAAATCGTGGCTTAAATGCTAATTGTCTATTTTTTTGCCAACCAACTATTTGGTAGAAGGTGAGAATCTAGATATGACTTCAACACACTTAATGGAATTAGTTACACCTCATGTACTTTCCGGAATGTTGTCATGTTTATTTTATTGTTTTGTATCCATTGGAATTGCCAATAACCAACTAACTCATACAAATCGAGTGGTGATTGATCTTTAGTAGGCCAGGCAGCCAAGTGGGGTGTGTTGAGTTTTAAGCCTAAAGTTGATCGAGGGTCAACACCGAACAGCCACAGATTAAGAGCCCCTCTGAGGTGATATATTACACATTTTTAATGAAGGAAGAGAAATAAAAGAACCGCAACAACAATGAAGATGATACAGTTTTCTTCTACCACAGATGAACGACCCATTTTGGTGGTTTCTTTGGTTGATTATCTTGGAGTTTGGGTTTCAAACTACATTTCATTCAGTCTTTGATGTCATTCTTTTGTTGTCTGTGTTTTTGATAGGTCTGTTTTGTTTCTGCTTGGGTCGGCCAGTTTTTTATTTTTTTTGTTAATTTTGTGGATTTTTATCTTTCCTATCTTTTATATGTTTTTTTTTGATTATTTTTTGTTTTCCCCTCCCCCATCTGTCTCTTCCTCTGCTGTTTGCCAATGTCTCAAATTTCAAATTCCGCCAACGTCGGCGTTGTTCTTTAACTCAACTCGAACGCAAAGCGACATGCGTACTGAATGAAGCTTTAACTTTAAACCGGGTTTCTTTTTATCGTCGTCATTGTTGCCTCGAATTTAAATTATCATTTGTTTCGCTGGATGCAACAAAAAAGACACCGAATCTACATAGTTGGGTTTTTTATTGAAATATTTATTATGTTTTTGGGTCTAAAGTCATTGTATACGAGTAAGATTGGCAAAAAATGAGAAACGCTTCTGGGTGCAAATACATACGCTGGACACTTCGACTTTCGATAAATTTGTAGCAGTTGGAATGCTGGCGGCGTACGATTATGCCCAAAGAATTATAAAAAGATTTCGCAAGTTTATACGTATTAACGGATATCGCGATGAGTTATCACTCTAGATGTTTATGTATTTATACGCAATTCATTGTACAAACACTGAGCGATGTTAGAGTTTTCATTAAATTTAAAACAAAAATCGGAAAATCCCAGTACTTTCTCTGTAGAGCGCACAGTGGGTCGTTTTGGGGGAAGTCAGTCAAAAGTCCCTAACTTTTGAAGTAGTTGGAATTGGTTTATGCACTTGTGTCTGTTGTATAGAATGGATTTTTTGCTTAAATTCCAGATTTAAAGTGAAGTGATGAGTGCAAAAGTAATGACGAGGTAAAAACAGTTTAATGGTTTGTGGTACAACAGACAAATATTTAGAAAATATTTAGATTAATCTTTTAACAAAATTCAAGCTATGAAAAATCAAAATTTAAGAACAAAAATTTACTAGAAACTTTAAAAAAAACTAAATATTTCCGATTTTATTTCTATTATTCGATATTTAGTATGTTCATGTTCTTCAATAATGATTCGGATCAAGATCAATTTGTATTAAAAAAAAATTAAAAGAAACCATTTATAAGGAAATACTATGAAGTTTTACACTGGTTTCGAATGGTTTTTCTGAGATGCACGTTCATGGCTAATTACTTGACAGTATCGTCGCCATTAAGCGAGGTGACCTTCGTCGGAAAAAATATCTCTGAATTCTTAGGAAACTGTAAAAGCCCAGATTACGAGGAAGTCATAGCAAATTTGTTGAAAAACTATGAGAAAATAGGTAAAATTTTCGCATTTTGATCTATTTTAATTTCTTGTTTAAATGCTTAATATTTTTTGTTGAAAACAGGCGTAAATATGTCTTTAAAAATACACTTCCTTCATTCTTATTTGGATTTTTTTGCAAATAATCTTGGTGATGAAAGTGACGAACACGGTGAGAGTTTTCATCAAGAAATTGAACAAATGGAATCGCGCTATCAAGGGTATTGGAACCAAGCGATGATGGGCGATTTTTGTTAGTTGTTTGTCCGAGAAACGGATAATAATGCGAAGCGCAAAAAAAAATTGTCATCAAAACATTTTTAGTTTACAATAAATATAAACAGATTTTTTTTTGCTAAATTGCGAATAACTCAGTCATTTATTTTCAGCAACTTTAATCAAAAGAGGCTACAAAATAAACTATCGATCTACAGGGCGAAATATGAAGAATATCTTCGTTTTATGTTACAACAAATTATTTAAACGTTGGTAAATAGCTAAAAATTACGAAAATTTCCACAAATTATAGACTTTGATTAAACATAACTCTTTTGTTTTTCGACGAATTTCAATAACTTGGTCACTTAAGAAAAGGTTATTTAATTCTCTTTCATTTGATAAAAATAAAATAAAAATCGGTTAACAAATATTGAATATATTACATAAAAAGTGAGGTCATATTTTTCTATAACCAAAAAAACGGCAATTTTGCAATATCTTTTGAACAATCTGACTTCCTATTTCGATTCACACGATTACATAGAAATGATGTATCAAATGTCGAGGATATGAGCATTTTTGAAAATTTGTGGTGTAATTGATTCGGTGGTGACAACTGGAACTTACATTTTATTCATTACGTCAACTAAATTTTCTGTAATATCGGTTTTAAACAACAGAATTTAGAATTAATTCGGTTCAACAACTGATATAGGTACCAAAATCGGTTGCAGCAAGCGAATGTGACCTTAAGTCCGTTACAGCGACGGAATTTGGAGGCAATTCGGTTGTTGTAAGCGAATTTCTTATGAATTCTTGTTGGGACTATCGAATTCGGTTACCAGAGCAGAGGTCTATACTTTATATTTCTAACCAGGTGTTTCAAATTCTAAAAGCAGGGCCATTCTTTTATTCCATTAAGATTTCCAAAATAAACGATCCACACTTAATACTACGAAATGTGGCAACAATTGGTGTAATGTAACAACAGACATTTTATTTTTGTTCATTCGTTTCAGTTGTCCAAGTCTATACAAATATATACCAACAATACAGGAATACAAAAAAGTATAAAAACAAAATACATATGAGGTTCACAAATGAAACGAAAAATTACATGAAGAAAATTAGATCACCTGTTGAAACGACTATACCTGATACATAAATCTACCATGATCAATGTGTATAACATTTACCGCACGTTGTTGTAAAAAATTTAATTCCAATTTTATTTTCAATCCAAAGTAAAAATCGATCCTTCAAATTTAGAGATGTACAAATATACGTAGGTTTCCATTAAATAAAAATAATTTGAATGAAATTACCATGTGTAAGCCATTTTGCAAATTTAAATTTTCGAGTCTCTCCTTCTTGATAGGGATTTCATTCACAAGAAATGATAACAAAATTTGTTGTTGCCATTTCTTGAAATTGAACATGTGGCAAAATTGTCATTACTCAAGTCGGAATTTAAGTGGGAATTTGAAATGACGCTTAATATCGCTTAGCTGCCCCATACAAATTAAGCTATAATTAACTTTACCGGAGTAAAAAACACACTTAAAAAAAAAAAAATAAATGGTTTCCCATTACATCCCATGAAGGGACCGGGGAGAACTTCTCACAATCACTGAGCTCTCACTGATTGGGACCTACAGTTTTACACCGATTCCGAACGGTATTTTGAGAAGCTTTTTCATGGCTATATACTCGATAGTGTAAAAAAAAAAAAAAAAAAAAAAAACACACTTAGCAAATGTTATATTAAAAAAGCTCAACAAAATTAACAATTGTAGCTGTCGCTGTGAAAACAGATTGACATCTGTCACCTGACAGTTCAGATTTTCATCGTTTTTTATAAAAAGGTTTAGGACTTCGATCGACAGACACAACACGTCAGAATTGGAGCGGTGAAAGAATTTGTTACCCTACAGATTACCCTATTTGCATTATTATTTCCCCGTTTTGTAGTTATCTATGAGAATACAGGAAAATAAATCATGCAAAATTAATAGACTAAAATTTAAAAATTCAGTTATGGCACTACATAAATTCGGTTGTGACAACCTCTAATTCGGTTGTGACAACCTCTAACAATTATAGCTGTCGCTGGGAAAACAGATTGACATCTGTCATATGACAGTTCAGTTTTTCATCGCTTTTTTTATAAAATCGATCGACAGACACAACACGTCAGAATTGGTGTGGTCAAAGAATTTGTTACCCTACAGATTACCCTATATGAATTATTTCCCCGTTTTGTAATTATCTATGAGAATACAGGAAAATAAATCATCGCAAAATTAATAGACTAAAATTTAAAAATTCAGTTATGGCACTACATAAATTCGGTTGTTGCAACCTCTAACTCGGCCGTGACAACCGATAATTTGTTCGTGACAACCTCCAGTATAGTTGTGACAACCACCAACTCTGCTGTGACAACCTCTAAATCGGTCGTGACAACCTCGAATTCGGTTGTGACAACCTCTAACTCGGCTGTGACAACCGATAATTTGGTCGTGACAAACCTCCAGTGTAGTTGTGACAAACTCTAACTCGGGTGTGACAAACTATATTTCGGTCGTGAAAACCTCTAACTCGCCTGTGACAGCGTCTAATTCGGTCGTGACAACCTCTAATTCGGTTGTGACAACCTCTAACAATTGTAGCTGTCGCTGGGAAAACAGATTGACATCTGTCATCTGACAGTTCAGTTTTTCATCGTTTTTTTATAAAATCGATCGACAGACACAACACGTCAGAATTGGTGCGGTGAAAGAATTTGTTACCCTACAGATTACCCTATATGAATTATTTCCCCGTTTTGTAATTATCTATGAGAATACAGGAAAATAAATCATCGCAAAATTAATGGACTAAAATTTAAAAATTCAGTTATGGCACTACATAAATTCGGTTGTTGCAACCTCTAACTCGGCCGTGACAACCGATAATTTGTTCGTGACAACCTCCAGTATAGTTGTGACAACCACCAACTCTGCTGTGACAACCTTTAAATCGGTCGTGACAACCTCGAATTCGGTTGTGACAACCTCTAACTCGGCTGTGACAACCGATAATTTGGTCGTGACAAACCTCCAGTGTAGTTGTGACAAACTCTAACTCGGGTGTGACAAACTATATTTCGGTCGTGAAAACCTCTAACTCGCCTGTGACAGCGTCTAATTCGGTCGTGACAACCTCTAATTCGGTTGTGACAACCTCTAATTCGGCTGTTAAAACGTCTAGTGTGGTTGTGACAACATCTAAATTCGTTTACGGCTAATTGTGAAAGTGTAGAAACTTTAGAAATTGTTTTTACTGTGATGTTTTTACTGACCGTAATATCTAGATTTGTAAGAAAGATCACAGGTATGATAGATACTCAAGTATGAGGCAAAAGCGCGATACAAGGTATTTTCTTTCAAAAATTATTTTTCAGAAATTTGCTAATTATCTATAAATTTTACTCTTTAACATCTTGGTTGTCTTTCTCTACAATACAACAATTCTAATCGATTCTAACCATGGTTTGTTAGTGCAGCCTCTTTTAATGATTTCGTTGCATATTTCTGTAATTTGTCCCCATACCAAAATATTTGGAAACTGCATTGGATTAAATTCTAACAATTTAGTCTCTCATCTTAGCCACTGTTAGTATGAGCACTTCTTTTTCAGTTTCGTTGGAATTGTTTCCATTTTTGGCTACCGGTTTTTGTGTCTAATTATACATAGAATTTCATAAATTTACATGTGTGACACCACACATTTGTAGCAATTAATAGATACTAATCGAACTATGTATTAGGAATCCCATAAGATAGTAAAGAGGGGATTTTTAATTAAATACAATTCGATGGTAACTTAATATGTGTCACACTTGGTGGCAATGGAATGGTCCAAACGAGGTTTGCATTATCGTAAATATCTGAAAGTTATGGGGAATATTTAAAATTAAATATTAATGCTGGGTTGTTTTGTTTTTGCGGTATCGATTTCAAACGAATCGAATTCATTCGATTTACCACAATTCCATTTATTTTGTGATTTTGTATTCTCCCCTAAGGGGGCGGCAAAATTTAATCAGAATCGTTTAATATGCCACATATATTTTGTTGTGTTGTTGTTGTTGTTTTTATTTTTTGATGTTTTTCGTTCGAGTCTTGGCGGGAGTTTAACTGACAACCTTGTTGTTGGCAATTTCCGTTTCCTGTTGATTTTGGTTTTTGGTAGGACAACAAAGAGAAACGATTGCGAGCGGTTACAAAGACGCAAAAAAGGATAAAATGGCACACAACCCAAACAACAACTTTATGTTTTTAAATATTAATGAAATTTTAAATAAATTCAAACACAAGCAGCATAAAACACGGTAAATACAATGTTAATACAAACAGCCTCCCCCTACCTCTACCCATAAGGGATAGGTCAAAAGCTGTTAACCCTGTCAACCCCTACATTTCACCGACAAAAAAGGACATTGTCTGCAAAAAACCAAAAAAAAGGATACCTAGTGCACTTTAACACATACCGATGACCAAAATCCCTAACGCAAAGTAACCGTTTGTTGTCGGCTGGTTCACAAAAAAGTATAAACATTATTTAAACATAATGTTGATATTTGTTGTTAACAAATTGCATTAAACTCGACAACAATCATCAACATCCAAGCAAACAATGACGGACGACATTTGGCGTCAGCCTCTCTGAGTATGGGTGTGTGTGTGTGTGTGTCCCTAACCTTTTTTTCAATATTCTCTTAAACACACAAAGAAATATAAATAAAGTTAACTAAATAAAATGTTTCGTTTAACAAAATTTTCTGTGTCTCTTTGTATTTGCTTTTAGGGGAATATTTACAATTAGTTGAACTGAAACAAGGATTCGAACAACAACGGTTGGTTACATCATTGGCAAAGGTGAGTTTAAACTAATCAAATTGAAATCTGACACATGAATATCTTATAATGCTAATGGCCGGCTATTTCGATGATTATGAAACAGTTTGGCTGTATAGTAGTTCGATCTCGCAATTGTGAGTTGCCAAAATTGGAAGGCCCGAATATGATTTACAAAGATGGCGATCTAACAAGTTTTATATAAAAAATCGTTTAGTTCGTTTTATTAACTTGAAAAAACGTACATGGTACAGCATGAATAACACACAGTGCAGGAAAGCATATTCACTGGCATGAGTTGTTTGGAACTCCTTGACAAGTTAGTCAAAAGTTGCCCAACTACTGTGCCTGAATTGATATCACCAATTATATATTCAAACTCTTATAGGAAAATCTACATATGCGAATTAGTATCGATCGAAGACCTCCAAGTACCAACTCACACTGAAAGAAAGAAACAAGAGCTTAAGGAGTTTTTCGTTCACGTTCTTCTTTCCTCGTGCAAATTTAGTTTCCCTTGACATCCCATGAATCGCTGATCGCTTTGTAATTTGAAGGCTCACTAATTTTTCGTAGTCTACAATCGGAACAAAATTCGATTTTCGAAAATACTTTAATTAATTAATTTACGAATTGATTAATTTGTTTAAAATTTTTTTTAATACTTTTTTATTTTAATATTCAAGCTCCAGATTAATAGAAATAATGTTTTTTAAAAGAAGTATTGCACAATGCAGTCTTATGATTCCTGGCAAACCGTATAGCTATTTAGATCTAGACACAGATCTTCATCAGCGGTTGTTTGGAATGATGCTTTTGAAAAATTCATCAAACTAAATGCAAAGAAAAACTCTCATTTGAATTGAGAATTCAACACAATGTAAATGTGCGAAGCACACAAGAAAACATTTGCAGAAACTTCTTTTCATCTCCAGAGAACCATCGGTTCCCATTAGACATGATTTTTGTTGTTGTCAAAAAAGACAATACAATTCTTACAGACAATATCAACTTCCCGCTGTTCCGTCGTGCTTCACGTTCATTTTTATTATATTTTTTTCATCCATGTTTATCGATAAGATGTAATTCGCCCGATATACATCGATTTATATTCAATTAATGGTAGAAAATTGAGGAACAATAATTTTTGATCTCAAATATTTCGAAAACAAGAGCCAAGCTAGAAAACGGTTAACTCCACTAAATTCAGCGTAGTCGAATAAGGTTTAGCTTTTTATAAAAAAAAATACCGATTCGAGCACAGTATTATCAGCCACGAAGGGCCTGAAAATCGTTATTTTTGTTGTTTGGATGCAAACATAACGTGTTTGTAGCTTGTCGCAAATATAGTATACTTGTGTCCACACACATTGTATTTGCTACTCAATATTACATGTTGGAGACACAACGATTAATAGGCTATAATATATGTATGACTTTGGTTTTTGAAAACTGCTGAAAATAAAAACGTAACGGACAACAAAGAAACAAAAAAGTAGTAGATATTCAATGTTGCAAACATATACATGTTTCCTGCAATATGTTGCAGGGACCGTTGTTTCAGCGTGAAGCCAATGCACAGGCTGGGAATTACCTTTTCTTATGACATACATATATTAAGTCAACTACATTGGAAGTAAATTGACTCGGAAGTACCCCTGTCTAAAAGTGGGTTACCCAATTGGTGGCCCACTGGTTACGTTTTTGAGCTAGCACGGTGTTAGTAGCAGGGTTTTCGCTTACACTTCGCAATTCCCTGCGAACACTCTGTTTCACCATATCAAAATTACATGCTACTTTGCTGGTTGAAAATAGGTAGAGTCTTCGAAAGTGAAAATAAAACCATTTTTTAAATTTCAAGCATGTGGTCTTTAAAATAATGTAATTAATAAATTAATAATGTAATAATGTAAAAAAAATTAATAATGTAAAAAAATACAAAATATTATTTAAGAAGAAAGGATATCAAATAATACATATGTGTGAAGTTTAACTCTTTTATTGTGTTTGTATATTTTGAGATTTTAAGATCAGCCTCAGCACAAGAACACATGCGCCTTCAAACTTCACAGCAGAATTGCGATGCAATTTTGATGTAAGTTGAAAGATGATTTCGATGATGCGCAGGATCAATTAATTTATGTAGAAGAAAGGCAATAAAACAGAAACAAAATGCACTTGAGGTTGTTCGCCTCCGCATAACCATATGCCAGCAACTGTACTGACGCTTAAAGATAAATGAAATGACTAACGAAAATGGGGCATAGCCCACTTCGCATACCCTGATGTGGGCTACCAACCGATAGCGAATTTTCTCATCACTAAAGAGAAACGATGTGACTTGTTAAAAAAGGGTCAATACTCAGCAAGAAATATTGAGAATTCGGAAGCAGTTGAAGTTTCTGGAAGCCCTAAACTGCTTCCTGTTTCTTATATGCAATAAAGTAATGTAGAATGTATATATAACAAGAATGAAGCTCTGAAGCGCTTTTGGGAATTGGCAAAAAAAAAGTATAAGCAAAATAACTAAAACTGTACCAAGACAGTTCAAACGAAACAAGTATGAAACACGATCACGATTCTGAAGAGACAGAATTCCGTTAATGTCAAGAGAGTAGACAAAATTAAAATTGTTTCCCCTTCTTTTCTTTCTGAACCCTAAGATGAGCACATGATTCAAAATCATTTATTCTGCAAGCTATAAAGAGCTTATTGAAAGCCAGGAATATATTGCGTTCAGTTGGCACTATCGACTGCTTCTATGTGGGAACATTGTTCGAAAAAAAATGCTCTTCTAAAAGCGCATTGGCAAGTGCTTCCGCAGAAATTCCTGCTTCCCTTACTACTGTTTTGGCATTTAACTACCAGCAGTACTGAAGGCTACTAACACACGTTCTCACACGCACTTTGATGTGTCGTTCCTGTTGTATCAAGGGGTTTCTATGGCACAGCTGATGCAAAAGGTACTAGGGAAATGATGTAGAATGAGAGACCAAAGAAGACATACAAATTATAGACCATGCAGCAAACTAAGTTTAAAAGTAGTCGATTGATACATATGACAACTAAATTATGTTTTATATTGTTTGCATCGAACGAAAGTACGCATTCCCTTTATTTCTGTGGGTATTGGTCCATCCGAAGAGTAAATTACAAAAGCAACTCCAACTCGATGAAATTGCCTACTACCTCGTCGTCTTCGAGAGAATACGAAGAGAGGCGCCGCTATGCTCTATGGTTGTATACGTGTAAAATACCGATCGTTTTCGGCACATGATTGTAGCCTTGTGTCGAACTCGTTCACTAGTTCTCGAACTCGTTCATTTAAGGTGCCCGGACATAACAATCACGAACATACTCGCCGTATCGAACACGTGCATTGTGTTCGTGAGGGTGATGCCTGGTCACCCGGCCCGAACACTTCATACGACCACAGAGAATAGTCACGATAATCCGTCTGGAACTCGCAACGGACTTCATATTCGAATAGGTTTTGGCTTGTTTCTTTTTTAACAAAATGGATTCCAGAACGCCTCATCCGATTTTGTTTAAACAGTTATACTATTTCCCAAGATAAGCAACAGTTTCGTAGTTATAAATACATTTATGAAGAAAAAATAATAATGTTTTGCTTAAAAAATTAAAATTCTGCATGAATAAATTTTTATAAAACCATCATTATAGGGCAAAAAACTAATGATGCAGTTCGATTCGTGGGACCCGAATTAGTGTAAATCCGTAGCATTTCTGTTTTTTTCGACATGCGCAGTATTTCCTACAAATAAAAAAATTATTTTCGTTGTCAGCCAAATTTATTTCTTGTTACTACATTTCCTTTCCAAAGTTTTTTTCTTTTAGCAACTCAAATTTGAATCTGCGACATTAAATTTTTAGGCAAAAATATCTTACTTATGATGGTGAGGGGTCGGCCCGGGGTCCTGGGTCGGACACCCCTTGACCGAAATACGTGTTTGATTTCCTCACGGCATGTTTGCATTTTCAAATTTGCTTCTCCAAACTCGCATTTTGCTTTTTTATGCATCCGCCAAATCGAAATTTCACTGATTTGCATTTTTATGTTTTTACGGACTCGTAGCATCTTCGCCAGCTCACATTTCGCTTTTTGGTGCCTTTACGGACCAATAACGAGGTCAAAATGGATCCGCATCCGTTTTTGTGCACGTTGGGTGGTGTGTAAAGTATTTATACTCTCATTTATCTACAACCTATAGTAACCGTTTGGTTTAGATAAGTATTCTTTCCTCGAATGAATTTTGAATATATATAAGGTCTTTCCAATTCGAGTGATATGATGTCTAAGTGACGTTTCGGCCATTTGTAGTATATCATGATCTGTCATTTTTATTTCATTGTATTCAGTAATGTTTTCAATATCATCATGGAGAGATATACGCAAGACCAACGTTTACAAATTATTCAATTTTTTTTTTATCGAAATAATCGTTCTCCAATTGGAACTTTTCGTGCGCTTTTGTCATTTTATGGTCGTAATAATCGTCCACCTGTGCTCGCTACTCGTCGAATTGTTGCAAATTACAAGCGTGCATTTTCCTTACATGATGTTCAAGTGCTAATAAGACAAAGAACCGCACGAAGTTATGAAAATATTGCTGCCGTTCAGGCAAGTGTTGCTGAAGACCGCAATTTATCGATTCCAAGACGTTGTCAATTATTGGGACTGTCTCAAACAACAAACTGACTGATTTTGAGAAAGGATTTGGGCGTGCATCCGTATAAAATTGTTATCACTCAAGAACTGAAGCCATATTGGACCTTTGTCATTGTCAACAACTGAATTATTGCGAGAAAAGTTTGGAGATTCGATTATTTCAAGAAATTGTGACATTGAGTGGCCTCAGGGGAGTTGCAATAAACCAGGCTTTCTTCAAGATTTACAAGTCAATATTGAACATGCTATTCATGACATACGACTTGATTTTGCAGAAAAAGTGCTCGAAAATTGGGTTCATCGAATTCGTTTCCGCAAAAGAAGACGTGGACGCCATTTGAAAGTCGTTCTATTCAAAACTTAATTGTATCGATTGTATTTCACATTAAATAAAAAACATTTGAATTTCCTTAACAATTAGTGTTTTTTTCTAAAGAAATAATATCACTCAAATTCGAAAACCCTTTGTTTAGGTAAAAAATTTGGTTCGCATTTGTGCTTGCAGATGTCTAGTTGCATGTTACTCTGTTGTTGGCAGAGAAATTTCGTAAATAAACTCAATTACAGGGTTGTTAAGGCAAAGTTATTTCATACGAAATAAATTGTTTGGAACTGAAATTTTGACATATGATTATGTTGACAAACAAAACTAACATCACATGTGTAGAAACAAAAATGGAGTACGAAGAGGAATTACGAAAAACAACGAGGAATTATTCATTGAATATTTACAATGTAAATTAAAAATGGTTGGTAAATTAGACATATGCAGGTGATAACTCTCTGCTACAAAAACTTCCATGTAGAGATAAATAGCAACATTTCTTACGAAAAATTTCCAAGAGCTGAGTGCCAAATAAATTTGTTGTTAATAAATCACTAAAAGGAAACGAATAGTTTGAAGACTTGCAAGTTACAAATACTTAGGCTTTTTTTATAAGCCCATAACTCAGTGCAAGTTCAATTTTTCCTTCTCCAAATGATTACAATATGTACGAGCAGTCAAAACTTAGACCGCTTTGTAGCTAATTTTTCTACTGCGGGCCAATTTCCCTACGGGCAATGTGGAGTCAATTGCCTAAAGTTCTTGTGCTGATAAATTGAAGAGGGGATATGTCTCCAAACTTGTTTCAAAGAGTTAAAGTAGAGTTATTTGGACTAGGGCGGAACTAAAGAAATAAATTGGAGAATGGCCAAATGGATCGGATGGATTGAAAAGAAATGAGCCCTTTGAGAAACAAGGAAGTGTGAGCATTCAAATTAAAGGCATTTGCTTTTCGAATTACATTGGTATTTTCTATACTTTAAAAAGATGATTGATTTATGGAATGATTTTATGATGGAATGATTTTCTGTAATTTCTTTGGCATATTTTAAGGTACAGCCAACCACAGACTTGCCATTTTTAAGCATGAACTTTATCCGACTGATGATTTTTGTGAAGATGATAGTGATGTCAACAATTTCGTTTACATTCTTATGTGGTATCAAGAAGGGCGGTAATCCGACAATAAACATCAACGATAGCTGATGTTCCTAGTCTTGAATGACAAGCCTGTGGTTCGCTTTAGTATTGGATAATTCCAAAATATTTCGACACAGTCCAGAATCCAACCCCCTATTGAATTGTATGACATTTGGACAGAAGTTTCTCCTCGTCCATACGAATTCTATGACACCAGAATTGAGTCAAAACTCAAAGTAGTTTTTGTTTTATGGTTCGTTGCAGTAGATATTGTATGGCACTTTCGGAAAAAAGGACCTGACTGAAAAATGGCATATCTTTGGAATGCGTTAGTGGATTTCAAAATGTTGGATATCATTTTAAAGCTTGCAGAAACCGCTTTAATAATAGCCCATAAAACAGTCACGTCGTTGAGGTTCATTGATATAGAAAACTCCAAAGTATCCTTTGTCCTTGAATATCCTGGCATAACGTATCTATAATTTTTGATTTCTCTCACCAAAAAGAAAGTCCATCTTTTTCTCTACGTCATAGCCAAATTTTCAAATGGAATCTTCATGGGATCAATATCTAGATACATAAGGTTTGATAAAGACTGCTCGAGTTTTGCTGTTTTAGTTTCTATTTTTCAAGTAGTGACTACGTATAACACAGTTACAAAAAATACTAAAGTAGAAATACGTGGGAAGTGATAGTATTTTTCTTGTCGAGTGAAACAGGAATCTGCTTGTGAAATTTCCCAAAGACCGGCAAAATCTTTAAACCCAGTTAAAAACCCGGTTTTGCGTACGTTTGCGCACTTATAAACCTGTAAGTTAGTTGATTATCAACCGATTTTCAGTTTTTCACTGGATTTAAAAAGAAGAAACTTAGGCCTTTCAAACGATATATATATCTTCTTTAAGAAAATATGAGAAGTTTGATGTATTTGTCCAGCAAACAGTTAGTTTTTAATTTTTTCACCATTTTTCAACTTCGGCGATGTTCACACAATATTTTATAAAGAAACCATAATTCTCTTGAATTTATTCAAAAGGGACGTTTCCGAGTGAGTAAAACGTAACTTTGTTTTTAAATATCCGGTACTAATTGACTAAGTAATTGAAGTTTCTATTAAAACTAAAGCTTTACTTTACTTTACTAAAGCTTCATGATGCTGGTAAAATTTTATAAAAACAAAGCACAATTACTCCCATGGAGATCCCATTTGGAAATTTGGCTATGATGTAGAGAAAAAGATGGACTTTCTTTTTGGTGGGGGAAATCAAAAATTAAAGATACGTTATGCCAGGCTATTGAAGGATAAAGGATACTTTGGAGTTTTCAATATCATTGAACCACAATGGCATGACGGTTGTATGGGCTAATATTAAAGCGGCTTTTGCAAGCTTTAAAACGGTATCCAACATTTTGAAATCTATTACCGCATTCCAAAGTTATGCCATTTTTAAGTCAGGTCCTTTTTTCAGAAAGTGCCCTACAATACCTACTTCAACGAACCATAAAACAAAAACTACTTTGAGTTTTGACTCAATTCTGGTGTCATAAAATTCGTATGGACAAGGAGAAACTTTTATACCAATCAAAAGTGGTCGGGTTCGAAAATTCTGACTTTTGTGTCGATATTTTTTGGAATTACCCTTTTGTAAAAATATTCACCAAATCGAACTTTCTGAAAGTCGCACAGTAAACCAGTTTCAGGCAAAAATGCAAATGATGGGGAGGCGTTCAAGAATGTTACGAAAAAGGAACCAATTGGTTGGACCATATAGACATTTAAGGACTAGAACTATTGAATTGAAACTGAATAGGACTTTTAATGTGTAGTACCAAGACTTTTTTAAGGAACATAGAAATGAAACCGGTCACGGTTCTACGGTGTTAATTAACACTACCCACACACATTAGTTCTAGAATAAGGGCCGGTTCTTACCCCCCAAGGAACCAGTCACGTGACTGGTTTTGAACCAGTTCAATTTCCTATAGGGATGTTGATTTTCTGCCAGCAGTGATCCGAAATAAATTTAAAAATTAAGTTTTAAAATCTCACGAGAGTGAGTGCGAGAAAGTTCAGTGAAATTTAAGAACGATTATTTCCGTACAACATTGGCGTTACTTTTATTTACCCCTTGAGATTTTTTGCACATGATATTTCCACATAATTTGCAAAACTCTGATTTGGTGAAAATATTTCATATTCACACAGATCCTATTTGTAGAAAAAACGTGGGCGATTACAACTTTTGTTACAATCAGCAACATGACATTGAAGGTTTTCTGTTTTTTCAGGTTATATTTTCATTAGCTTTTCGTCATAGTTTCTCAGAATGCCTAACCTCATATCGCCAACTTGTAGAACTAATCCATGAAATTTTAGTTGAACAGTAAGACACAAGTTTAATTCCTTCATATATCGTACGCATCCTGTCATCTTTGGGACCATTCAAGAGAGATTCCCCTTCGTTACAAATTTGGTGGATATTAAGATTATGAGATAACCAAAATGACAAACAAAAGATGAGGTGATTTGTCACAGGACTAAACAGGTGCTGAGAATAACAAAAGCCTATGCTAAACATGAATTTACACTTCGTACACATCCTTAACGGTAACAAAGGACACAATAGCATCTATAACTGGGAAATGTTTAAGGGAATTATTTGTGGCATTTTTATAAATAGACAGCGAGACAATGGAAAATATCAAAAAGTAAAGAAACAACAACAATAGTGATAAAAATAACTTGTGAAATGTTCGTGCGTGGCGGGCGACCCACGACTCAGGACCGCACCTTCCTTAACAACTGTTACAATTATTCTACCATTAACTACTTTCCTTTGAATGGAGGAGCTTGAGTTTTCAAATGTATATTGGTACTTTTACAAATGTATATTGTTACTAAACATGAAACAAAAAGTTGAAGTTTCGAAATATATTCCCCAACACATTTGCTGCTTTACAGAGGGTCGGTTCAATGGCGTTCTTGGAATATTCAAAATTTACGAAACCAACAACTGCTAACAAATTTGGTTGAACTCTCCCGCTTGACTTTACAAACAAACCAGCAATTGGCAAACAAGCGTTACGAAATTGGATGTAGGGGAAGTTGAGCAGGCGATAGAAAACATTTGCTTGAATTCCTATACTGATTTAGTTGTAATATATATGGATGTGTCCATAGCCAAAACGTTTAACTCCATCAAAACAAAGCCTGTGGAAACTAAAGTTTGCAGTATGAAATTCAAAATGTACTGTATGTACAAAATGTGCATCAGCTTAACCCGTAGGCACTAACATATACAATTTTTGAGAAAATGCAGTTAGTCAGTTTGGCTTCTCAACGTTTCGCATGGCAGTGTTACATAGTAAACCATTTGGAACTTTTACAGTGTACTTTTGCTGTACACACATTTTAGACCATTTGTTTTATTTCCCAAATTTAACATACCATCCCTATACATGCCTGAGCTAACTGAAATTTTTTGGAGTGTCATGAATTATTTAAGAGCTTTTTTTCACAAATGGAATGAAACTAAACAAAACTAAATATGTTCCGCAACTCCTTCTTTTTCCTTGAAATTCAGAAAACAATCTAAACCGAAAGAGTGTGAGAGAGAGAGAGGGGCAGAGAAAAACACACATGTGTATTTGTTTAACAATAACAGCGACTACAACAACAGTGATGAGAAATATTTAATGCGGTCATAAAGAAAGGATATTTGAAAGGATACGGCTGAACAAGTGTGCGAGTACGCCATTTCCAATGTGAATCATGGCAAAACAAACGTGATCTAGTTTCACTTTCCTTTTTTCCTTACAAATCTCCCACACAGTTTTATTAAACCTTTAAACGACAACGCCCCACCTGGCCAACTGACAGTCACACCCTCCCCCTACCTTATTGCAAGCGACAGTCTATGTGGCTTCCCTTACGCCACCACCAACCAACCCCAACCATCCGACATGATGGTTGTCATGTGTATAATCAGGGCACAACCGAAAAAATATTAATCCCTTTTGGGTTAAAAACAACTTTTGGTATATTAAAATACTCGTATACTCGTTTCGTCCTTCCTTACATTCGAGCGCTGCCAACTTGTTCGTTGGCCAAGGTTGTTGCCGAAAAGGAAAAAAAAAACAAAACACATAAAGAAATAATAGAAACTAAATAGAGCTGCAACAAATGCCAGCAGTTAAAAAAGCACACAACTTGTAGTCCATAAAGGTAATGAATGTGGTGGTCAGGCTCATAGTTTAATGGTCCTTGGATTTGATAATCAAGAAATTCACTTAAAGTTCACTTTAATGGACATTTCACTTTAAACTTTGAAATATCCAGACATGACATCATAAAATACATCCGCGTAAAATCTCAGCTAAGGACGGCAATTCCCTACGGAAAATATTGTGGCAATTGTCTAAAAGTACTTGGCCTGAGATGGGGGAAGAGGGGACATGTCTCCATAATGATTTCAGTGTGTTAAAGAAGAGTTAATTGGGTTCAACTGCAGTTAGTGGGGCGGGACTAAAAAGACTCAATTGGAGAATAGCCACATGGATTGGGGCCACCTAGAGTCAAACTAGTGTGGGCATTCAAATTCTGAACTAGTCCTTTAAGGTGAGTTTCAAGGACCGGCTTAAGGACTGTGACTATTAAACTCAAACGGAACACGTCCTTTTAGGTGTGGCGCCAACGCCTTACAAAACGTACGGGTTCCTCAAATAGTTTAGTTCTAGAACTAGGACAGGTTATTGTCCAAAGTCACGTGACTGGTTCTGAACTACACGCTGAAAAATATCGGCCCAGCAACATATTTCAGGAAGCATGTACATGTTTGCAACCACTATTTTCATGAATTGAAGATCTGCTTCTTTATTGTTTCTTTGTTGTCTGACTCGTATTTGTTTTTAGCTTTAAAAAAAGTCGCATTTGGGTTTCAAAAATATATATTCTAACCTATCAATCATTGTGTCTCAAACATGTTATATTGAATAGCAAACACAATGTGTTTGGGCACAAGTATAGTATATTTCCGACAAGCTACAAACACGTTATATTTCCATCCAAACAACAAAAACGGCAGATCAATGGTGGTGCAGTGGTAGTGTGCGCAGCTCTTGTGCATGAGGACGTGGGTTCGATCCCTACTCTGACCACCTTAAATTTCTTTTGACGGCGGCCACCGCGCTTAGTGACGGCAACATTATCGAGTATTTAGCCATGAAAAAGCTTCTCAAAAACCGTTCGGAACCGGTGTAAAACTCACTGGTCGTGAGAAGCTCTCCCTAATCCCTTCATGGGGTGTAACGGGAAACCATTTATGTATTTATTTAGATCAATTTCCCGCAGGGTTGTTCACACTGTGCAACTCAATTCGTTGAAGTTAAAAATGAAGTAAAGTTTTATGTATTTATTTAGATCAATTTCCCGCAGGGTTGTTCACACTGTGCAACTCAATTCGTTGAAGTTAAAAATGAAGTAAAGTGTAGTATGAATACTATTTTAGGAGATCACGAAATAGGCTTTCCATCATTAACTACAGCAACCCAGGATACAAAAATACGTTTCCCCACAAATTCAAACCAAAATAAAATATACTCACTTTGTCCTTTATCCTGAGAAGATTGCTTAAATTTTATATTTACATGATTCCTACACGGGCTGTATCGGAATCATTAATAGATCCCTTTAAATGCAAGTTGTACGTACCTGAAAGTAAAAGATAAAAATAAAATATTACAACGAATCGCGAAACAAAAATATATTATAAATAAAAAAATTTTAAATAATAATTGTTCTATTACACCCATGAAGAAATAAGGAAGAGTTTGATAAATGAACTTTGTTCATTCTATTTCTAGACTCAGAGATCGTATGATTCACGTCTACACTGATTGCGAGCGTGTTTACTTTGAGAAGCCTTTTAAGCTAATAAATGGATAGTGTTGCCCTCACCAAGCTATTGACCGTCGCACAGTGGTTCAGAATCGGTTGCCATCGGCCAAAAATTCTATAACTTTTGAACTTGTAAACGTTTTTGAGTTGTGTAAAAACCCGATTGTAGGGAAGCAGTTAAGGAGTGTGATATATCAAACCTTGTATACAGTTTTTATGTAATTTTTGTTCCCATAAGAAGTACGAGTATAAAAAATAACGATCATTTTGTGAACCTAAAATTTCACTCACTTTTCATTTCCCTGGTACTCAGCTCTGCGAAAATTTCGTATTCAAAATCAATCACAGGGTTGTTACGCCAAAATTATTTTGTACGAAAACAATTGACTGATGATTGTTTGGGACTGGAATTTTGACATTTCGATTATTTTAACAACCGAAAGTAACACCACTTGCGGTAAAAATAAAATGGACTGCGAAGAGGATTATTAATGAAATATTTGCAAGGTAAATCAGAGGTAGGATGGTGTAACACTCTGCAACAAAATTGTCAGTTTAGATATAAACGACAAAATTTCTTATGAAAATTTCGCAAGAACTGAATACGGGGCTTCAATATTGAAAATCGAACAGAGGGGTGTATTTTAGAAAAAGTTTAAAGTTGATTTGTTTAACAAATATATAATTTTTTTCAAATTTTTAAAATATAAAATCCATTTAGCCAGTAAAGTGGCACCATTAGAGTGTTTAAAAAAACGTTTTTTAAAACCCCGCTTCTCGATTTGTTCAAAATATAAATTTTTTAAAACCCCGCTTCTCGATTTGTTCAAAATATAAATTTTTTAAAAAACTGGTTTTCGGTTTTTCATTTTGGCACAGACCGATGCAACCGGTTGTTTTGTTGTTTAAATTAAATTGCACATGTGCTACTTACCATTAATTTTGTTTATCGACGGTTTCATATTTTTCTTCGTTTTTAAATTTAAATTATATAATAACGTTTATATTTTGAATTAACTTTTGAATCATATTCCAATTATATTAATAGAAAATGCATAAGTTTATTCAAATTCACGCTAAACTCATTTAAATTTCAAACTCATTTTCAAATAGGAACGAGATTTTTACAAACGAAAATCTTGTTATGTTTATTTAAAACATGTATTTAAATCATAGAGTAAGATAGATTTAAATACTAATATCAATTATAAAGTTTGAAAAAAATTGTTTCAAAGGATTATTTATTCTTTTAAAACTTATATTTTGAAAATAATTTTGGAGTTTAAAAAACAAATTGCTTGAACATCGAAATCATGTTTCTTAATTCGAAAATATAAAAATTAAAAAAATTATTAATTAGTTTTGAAAATCATATCTTTTTTTACTGAATTTTTAAAGCTATTTAACACAAAGATAGTAAAAACCGGTGAAGATTTTCGGTTTGTTCGAAAATTTCGTTTTTTAAAAACCCGACACTCTGTTAATGGAAAAAAAAGCGAACTACCGGTTTTTCGGTTCCTTTTACGCGTTACATTTTTTCCCCGAATTAAACGATATATACACCCATCCCTATGGGTGAATAAAATAAAAAATAAAACCAGACGAGATATGCAGATGTTGATGTTTTCCTTTTTATGTAGTAATAGTTAACTCTACAGAATAATGGTTAACTGTACAGAGTCTGTATACGCATTTCAATTTGTCACTGTTACCATTCTGCTAACTTAACATCTGAATTTAACGCCATAAATGCAATCAATGCACACTGTCATTATATTCTCCATGGCTTTGTTATCGTTTTAGAAATTTCGACATAAAAGTTGTTTTTATGACCCCATTTAGTTGCTACTTTATCAGAGACGTGACCGTTCAAGAAATTTATAAAAATTATCTCTTTAGGAAGAAATTTCTAAGCTGAGTAAAACCGGCTGTTGAAAACGATGCCGACTTTCTAAAACCCAGGATTTAAATTACTATTGTCACAAATCTGTATACGCGGTGAAACATCAGTATTTTTTCTGTTTGGTTGTGTATGCTAATGTCCACACACAATGTGGTTGCTATCCATTATTATATGTTTGAGACACAATGATTAATATGTTACAATATAGTATGTGTTTGTGATCCAAATACTGCTTTGTTTGTGATACAGATACAGCTGTGCTTGATGCTGTTTTTTTCGCCATGAAATAATGAAAATAAAACAGGGACAAAGAGAGATTGTTTTCAGCCTTAGTTGAGGTTTTTCCAAGTTTATAACTGTAGTTTTGCATCATTCTTTAGGTTAATGATTTATAAATGTTCCTGAATGGGTGTGTAAATGAATTTAGTGTTTCTTATGTTAACTGATCTGTTGCGTTTTAGTTTCATGCATTCTGACGTCAATCGTTCGTTTGGGACTTTTTTGAGGAAGCACACGAATGCTTTTTCTCAAGAATATAGATGTTAGGGATGAAAGACACATATGGTTTCAGGTAAAAGTATACATCTTTGCAAGTAAACATATTAATGTTTGCTTTTAAATATAAGTGCAAATATATGAATATTTTAATATATGAATATTTGGAGTGTGTTCCAAACATTAACATGGTTCCTGCAGAATGTGTTTGAGAGAATATGTTACAGAGTACGTTTTTTTCAGCGTGTAAGAATCTATAAATTTCCTCCAAACATCCCAAGCAGGTTTTATATTTTCGAATCTTGCCATTTGTTATACCTCTTGAAGTAACATTGATTTAGTATCAATTTCTTGTGTTTATTGTATTTTATTGAATTTCTGATATAAATTTATTTGACATTAATAAAATTTAAATTTAGAAATAATAAAAAATAATGTAACTTTTCTAACGATAAACTGACAGCATTCGGTGAACAACAAGTCTTAACATTTACCAAATTGTGACAATTTAACAACCGATTTTTATCGGTATTGAACTTAATTAATTCGCAGTTCAGAAGTTTTTTAATAAATTTTCTTTACGAAATTTTGCTAACGTTCAATTATTTTTTTTTAATTCTGTAATAAAGCGAATCCAAATGAACTTTGGACGATTACACAAATACCAAAATTTTCTGCAATGTTTCAGCAATTGGGTCTAACTCGCCGTCCGTCCACCGGTCTGTCAATCTGCTGGTGGTTGCGACTGTCAGTCGGCATGTTCTCTTTTATTATATTACATTCTTCAATTTAAACATTGTCAGTCAGTCAGTCATCCACAATAAAAAAATAAAAACAGAAAACGAAATTTAATATTTTAAACGTCAAATTAATGAACTTTGCTTTCAAGTGAATAAACGAAAGGCACCCAATGGCAAGAAAATGCCGATTTCATTACATTACGGCCGGCAATGGCCGGAATATATTTAAGGGCGAATCAACATGACAAACTTTTGTCAAAAACTTGTAATAGTTTTAAATTACAACAACTTGCTCTTTTTAAACAATAACAAGTCAACAATTTGAATATATTTCGAAATGGGCTTTATAACTGAATCAACAAATATCAGATGACATATTTACGAAACAGTTCTCGCAAAGTTCTCTTTATGTTCATAATGAAATTAAATTAGGGGGTAAATTGAAGGACGAGAGGGAGCGTAATGAAATCAAATACTTTCAATGTTGTTAACAAATTGTTGTTTACGCCGTGACTTGGACTATTTTAAAACTCGGCACAGTACAACACGTTGAGAGGTTTAGCGAGCAAACTTTCAGAACTAGAAGTTTTGGTCTATTGGGTATAGGTGTTATAACAAACTACAGTGAAGTACTATGTTTAAGCTAAGAGAATAATTTACACTCAATAATTAGAGTCAAGAGAAACATAAAATTGCGCGCTGAAAAATATGGGCCCCAGCTACATATTGCAGGAAACATATACATACATGTTTGCAAGCACTGTTTCCATGAAGTGATGATCTATTCCTTTTTTGTTCCTGTGTTGTCTGTCTCGTATTTGTTTTTAGCGGGTTTTAAAACAAAAATATATATTCTAACCTATCAATCATTGTGTCTCAAACATGTTATAGTGAATAGCAAACAAAATGTGTTTGGGCACAAATATAGTTTATTTGCTATAAGCTACAAACACGTTATAATTGCATCCAAACAACAACAAAAGACAGATTTTTCAGCCTACGCTCGATTGCTATTTTATGCTTAGCTATCGGATGTTACAGCTTTACACCGAGTGCGTATAACATGATAAAGACTTTGTTACTGGACGTGGTGATTGTTTTCGAACGAAATATGGGAAACGAAGCCACATCCTTATATCAATCCGAGATGGGTGCGAGTCACGTGATTGCCGTGATTCATTAATTGGGGTCAAACTTTCAACATATGTATGAGCGTGCGTGAATGTGGGTAACGAAAAAATCTTTGTGCGTGAATCCTATCTTTTCATGTGTGAGTGTGCGTCATACTAATTTCACGTATTTCACGCATATATCCAAATGCTTCATGTCAAACTATTTTTGTAAAGCTTCCCCAAAAATATAATGGGTTTCCATTACATCTCATGAAGGAATGGGGGAGAGCTTCTAACAACCAGTGAGCTGTGTGCTTCCTCGTTTTACACTCCCTAAGTCGGACCTACAGTTTACACCGGTTCTGGACGGTATTTTAAGATGATTTTCGTAGCTAAATACTCGATAGTGTTGCTGTCACTAAGCGAGGTGACCGCCGTTGAAAGAAATGTAAGATGGTCAGAGAAGAGATCGAGCCCATGTTATCATGTACAAGAGCCAATCACACTACCATTGCACCGCCGATGGCGGAGCGCATGAAATAAACAAACAAACATTTTGAATGAAATAAGCCGATTGCAGAATTTTAGTTTGTGGTTTAATTTCAAATTTAAATTCAAAAAACATCAATTTAATTTTTAATAATATCCATTAAAATTTTAAAATTCTATTTGAAATTTAAAATACCACAGTTGAAAATTAGAAGACATCAAATGAAATTTAAAAAACTCAAACTGAAGTTTGCCAGACATCAATTGAAGTTTGAAAGACTTCAGTTGAAATGTAAAAGAAAACAATTGCAATTTAAAATTCGTAAAATTCGATGAAATTCTTAAATCATTAGGCGATTTTGTATATTATGGTTTACAATTCAATTCATGTATTTTATATTGCAATTGATGTCTGTCGAATTTCAATTGATGTCTCTTAAATTTTAATTCATATTTTTAAAATTCAATTGAAGTCTTATATTTCAATTGACATTTTTTAAAATTCAATTGATGTCTTTTAAATTCAATGGATGTTTTTAAAAATCCACTTAATTATTTACAATTTCAATTCAATTCAAATTTTTCTTTTGAATTTCAAGTGGAGTTTGTAGTTTTTAATACGTAGAACAAATTCAACCAGCTGAAATTGATTCATCCATAATTTGTTTAAATTGTTTGTATAATTTTCCAGGCTCGTAACCCAGGGTAGCCCATTATTATTGCCGTGCGGAATGGGTAGCGATCGTTTACCCATTACCCACAGGGTATAAAGAAAATAAGGGGAAAATAATCCCGCGACAATGGGGAATTACCCATTACCCACAGGGTAATGAGGAAAATAACGGGTAGCTACCCACGACGATGGGGAATTACCATTACGTTTACACATTAATAATGGAAAATAATGGGTAGTTACCCAGGGCGATCGGTAATGGGTTACCCAGCGTAACCCTTCCACATTTTTAATCGAAAATATGAAAAAAATTCTATATCCGGGAAACGGAGCGTCCAGTCAAAAAAATATCAAATTTTTTCGAGTTTCTAAAGATTTTTCATAAACTGGTCCAATTCGTAGGGAAGAAGTTTTTTTTTCAAAAAATCGCCAACAAAATCGCTAAAATAAAAAAGTGACTATAACTCGGAAACGGTGCGTCGAATCCCAAACATAATAAATTTTGTAATTCTTTTGGAGGCTTTAACCAATGGATGTCTTCAATATGGTATCATTTTTTTCAAAATTTCTAAAACTAAAACTTTTCGAATAAAAAGTCGGTAAAACCCTGTGGGTAATGGGTAAATGTTCGTTACACATTCCCCTCGACGAAGTGTATGGGTTACACATGGTAGGGTAAATAAGAACTCTCTAATTTTCTATTGTGGGAAAAATGCAACCAAAAATCAAAACCCGTTCGGTACCGGTGTAAAACTGTACGTCAATTAATTAGTGTAAAGATAGAAGGCGCACAGCTCGCCAATTGTGATAAGCTCTCCCCCGTTCCTTGTAAGGATGTAAGGCAAAATATATTTTTTTTAATGATTCTGACAAAAAAATTTGTTGTAGAATTAAGATTTTTTTAGTTGAAAAGTATGACTGTGGAACAAATTCAAAGCCAATGAAACAGCCTGTGGTTCGAAAGTGGCACTCGGGGTTCGGTTGATGGCCAAAAAACCAGTGGAGCGGTTTCCGGCTTTGGTTTTTGAATTCCCAAATACATAATTCGACTCATTATTCACCAAAAGTTATACGAGAATTGATTTTTCAGTAAAACAAACCAAATTTGAAGCCGTAGCGTTATTAACTTTTGAATAAACACAAAATCAAAAACCCAACACTGTGCACTGATATGGGGTAGAATTTCTTAATCAAACAATAAAAAATAACTGGAAACGGAAACGGAAATGGTTGTTGGGGAATTTGGTGTGGTAACTTTTCTCTAAGGCCATTACCAACCAAATAATGTTTAAAGTTAACAAAAATATTTAGTCAACAAATTTTATGATAAAAATGATTCCTTAACGACAAATTGTAATAACAATTTCAAAATCCTACAGCCCTTGAACATTTTTATCATTTCTCAGGAGAATTTTTAAGTTAATAAGATTAATATTTGCCAACATTTACAGATTTAATAAATATAAATTGTTGTCTAAAATTAGTAAATACTCGCATTCGCTTGATGTGATTTATGCAATTGTGTCAAATTTTCTATGACAAATCTTTACAAATTCTGCATCGTTACGATGTCTGTGAAATTTAATGGAATTTTTGTTAATTCTCTCTTGTGCGTCATGATACTTAATGTGTCTCATTAAGAGGAAAACCTTTCCTCTCTTGATGTTTGCTATTTTTCTTGATTAAAGTAGAAAATTGTATGAATTTTGGAAAATAAAAACAGAAAGGTTGGAAATTGTAATTAATAAAATGATTTTATATTTTTGACCTGTCGCAAGAACAGGTCAGGCGCCACATTAATCACCAAGAACAGTTGTCGCGAAATGGATTAATAGGCTGACGTGAATGTCAATTATTTAGGAATGAGTACTTGGTTATTAACAGAACTGTGACTCAAACAGAAAATAAAATTATTTATTTACAAGATTTTGGAAGGGATTGTAAGAAATGTATCCAGAATAGTTGAGATACGTTTCTGATTGTTGATGAACGTCAAATTAAGCACAAAACGGAACCACCCGGAACGCTCGTTAAGGAAACTGCAGTATTTGTATTAAAACCCCGTATTCAGTTCTTGCGAAATTTTCGTAAGCAAATTTGTCATTTATCTGTAAAGGGAAATTTTCGTTGCGGAGAGTTACCACCTATCTTTGGTTTGCCTCACAAACATTTTATTTATAATTACTCTACCCCCTCCGTTTTATTTTTAACCCGCACGTGGTGTTAGTTTTGGTTGTTAAAATTGTCGAAATGTCAAAATTCCGATCCCGAAATTTATGAAACAATGGATTTCGAACGAAATAACTTTGGCGTAACAACCCTGTACTTGATTTTGCCTACGACATTTTCGTAAGAAGCTGAGGACCAAGCAAATGAAAAGTGGGCGAAATTTTCGGGTCATGCAATTTTCGTTGCAATAAAAAAAAGAAAAACTGAATACCGGGCTTTGCTCATAAAACTGTTCAAGATCCTACCTACATTTTCAATACTCCATTAGCTTAAACTTGAGATTATGTTGGAGTTTTTGTCGTTTTAAATATTTTTCAAAAAACTTGAACGTAATTTCCTACAGTGATAAAAAAAGTTATCACAAGGAACACAAAAGTTAAAAAATAAATAAATACTTGTCCATTACATCCCATGAAGGGATAGGGGAGAGCTGCTCACAATCAGTAAGCTGTATAGTTTTACACTTACTGATTGGTACCTACAGTTTTACACCGGTTCCGAACGGTATTTTGGGAAGTTTTTCAAGTACTCACTAAGCGAGGTGACCGGCGTCGAGATAAATGTAAGGTTGTTGGAGCAGGGATCGAAGCCACGTTCTCACACGCTGAAAAATATCGACCCCAATAACATATCGCAGGAAACAGGTCGATGTTGGCAAGCAATTTTAGATCTGCTGCCTGCTTTCTTCTTTGTTTTCTGTCTCGTTTTTGGTTCTAGCGGTTTTCAAAACACAAAGCCATATTCGGGTCGCAAAAACATATATTACAGCCTATTAATCATTGCTTCTCCAACATGTTTTATTGAATAGTAAACACAATGCGTTTGGGCACAAGTATATTAAGTTTGCGACAAACATTAAAAAACTACAGATTTTTCAGCGTGCATGTACAAGAGTCGAGCACACTAACCATTGCACCACCAACGGCCACAATTAATATATTAAAAACCATAAAAAAATGCAGGTTTTTGCTGGATTTTATAAAAGTTACAGATGATCATAGAACTTACACAGGGCTACGCATATATGTATATTACACCGTGAAAAATCTGTATTTTCTTGTTGATTGGATGCAAACATAGCGTGTTGGTAGTTTGTCGCAAATAAAGTATACTTGGGTCCAAACATACCTTGTTTGCTACTTAATTTTACATGTTGGAGACGCAATGATTATTATGTTATACTATATGTTTTTGTGACCCAAATATGACTTTGTTTGTTGGAAACTGCAACTGAAATATACAACAACGGGACAAAAAAGTAGCAGATCTTCAATTCATGAAAACAATGTTTGCACTTAAGTATACGAATGTTCCAAACATATACATGATTCTTGCATAATGTTACAGGGGCGTTTTTAATGTTACGGCGACCATTTTTTCTTTTCTGTAGTAGCGACATAAATACTGCTACACACATTTTATGCTACAAAATTAAAAATAATGAATGATTTAGACCAATTGAAGCCCCTGGTGGAAAAAGGTTTTAACTCACTTTTTTTCAAAAACAATATTTCCTTCTGTTTCCTCATGTTTCCATGGTATCTGATTTAAAAAAAAACATTAAAAGGAAAATATTTTAAAATTTAATTTCAATAATTTAAATATCAGATGTTGACTTTTTTCTTATCTAAAACAAAATCAGATACAATGGAAACATTAAAAGAAGGAAAATATTGTTTTTTGAAAAAAAGTGAGTTAACACCTTCTTCCACCAGGGGCTGCAATTGGTTGTTATATATTTACTGATATATTGATCAAAGATGGGGTATCTTTTGTGGCATATCATGTCCTCTAAAACTTTCCACAATTTGTAATCCAGTGCATTCAAATCCGATCTACCAGAGGGTCATTCTTCACAAGAAATTAAAGCTAACAAATTGCTTTGAAGCCAGGTCTGGGCCGTTTTAGCCTTTTGGACCAGCGCAGAATCCTTCTGAAAAGTCCACGGCTGAGAATGATTAAGTGACTTCACAGCAGTTTCAAAATGGTTTCTGGGTAAACCTTGGCCGATGTTTTGACCCCGTGTTCGCAGTAATTCAAATCATCGTAACATGCACCCCACCAAACCGAGAGTGAAGCTGGGTGGCAGGCACGTAAACAGGATTTTCTTTCGGATGAGCCCAACTTGATATTTACGTTGAAAATCAGCCCTACATTCAAAAATCACTACTTGAGAAAATAATTTCGGGGGGTGGGGGCAGAGACCCCCGATCCTCCTCCTCTGCATACATACCTGATGGGGGATGACCATTTTCGACCCGTGGAATTAGTTCAGAAGCTTCCTTAGAAATGACCGTGCATACACTTTATCATTTTGCTTGTTAAATTTTTCCTGCCCGGTAAACATTTTTTTTTATCGGTGAACAAGATTTTACTGTGCAATTTCTCAGCGTGCTTTGCCAAAAGATGTTTGCATTTTTCTATCCTATTTTTTTTTTTTAAATGCTGCAGTCAACTAATGCGCAGTACGGCGTTTGGAACCCCCAAGTCCCTAGTCTTTTTTAATAATTCAACTCATGAATTTTTGTTCTTCTCACGGACTAAGTTTTTCTGTCTTCGGAGTGGATATCGTTGAATTCTTAATTTCGGAGTCTTTGACATCTCCGGTCTCCTCGAACATTTTTGTGCACCGGTAGAAGAACATGCGACTAAGACCGAGCAGCCGGAGCGTTTTGAGAACATCGCCTTTTTTCATTTCACACTTAAAAAGCGCTATATCCGCGATACGGTTTTTATTATCTCACCACTCCATTGTGAAAACTGAAACAACTTTGAATTCATGTGACGGACTAACGCGATAGTGGTTAGATAGTTGTCTACCATTGGAATGAGTGTGTTCCATTTTGTACCATCATTTATGTCCCTACAAATAGATATTAAAATTTTTGGTACATCTATTTCCTAGGGTACACTGAAAAAAATATTTTGTTGAATTTATTTTTTTGTTGTTATTTTTGCACCACACCAACACTCAAAATTTAACAAATTAGTAAAATAACATTCATTTTGAGCAAAATAATAGTAGAATGTCAACAAACAGTTTGTGGTGGATATTACAGCTTGATTGTTTAAAAACAATTACGCCTAAAGCTATGCCGTCGTTGCGGATTGAAAAGCTACCTCATACCAACTCACCACGAATGTTTGATGATATCGCGAGAACAGTCTGAATCATTCCCAGCACTAATCATCTATTTTGTTTTAAATTACACTTGAAGTTTGAAAGAAATGTTGGCGCTCAAAAATTACCATTGTAGGGGAATTTCACTTGAATAAACTACGAAAATATTTCTTGAAAAAGCAAAATTGTAGACAGGTGAAGGTTTTTGAGAGGTAGTGAGACAAATGCAACGCGCGAACACGACTCGTAATCTTTAACAGCTGTTTTCTCGAAAAGTTGTTTTGTGACCATAGGTACCTTTCCGTAGACCAGGTCACATATGTATACTGGAGAGTAAAATAATGAAATAGCACGGTTTAAAAGTTGCAGCCATTTAAATATTGCACACCGTAGCTGGTTAAATTTCAATATTTTTAATTTTCAATATTTAATGTTTTAAATTTCAATATTTTTTTTTCAAAAAAAAAAATTGAGTGCAAATTTCGGACACTCTATTTAGCATTTTCGATTTCGTTTTAGCTGTATAGATTTTGTGTAAAATTGTTTACAATACTCGCAAATCTGAATATCAACAGTTTTCGTATATAGCTGCCTTTTAAGGTTAGGAAATTTTTGTTAAGTCTTCAAAACAAACAACTTTTTAGATAAAATATTGGAAACACTTTTCATGCGGCCCCTTGGACGAAATTTTACCTAGTTGTGTGGGATTAAAATGAATTTGTATAAAACAATTTTTTTACGAGATGATGTATAGGCTTCGCAGTAGTATATCTAGGGTTATTGTAAAAATGCTAAAAAAAATCTGACCTAAATTTGTTGCCAATTCGAAATTTTACGCCTAAATTTTGCGAAACAAGGAATTCTCCCGTGTTTTCACATACGTCGTTGGAAGGATTATACTTTCACAAAAAATAAATAAATGGATACCCATTACATCCCATGATGGGATAGGGGAGAGCTTCTCACAATCACTGAGCTGTGCGCTCTCCAGTTTTCACTCACTGATTTGGACCTACAGTTTTACACCGATTCCGAACGTTATTATGAGAAGCTTTTTCATGGCTAAATACCCGATAGTGTCGCCGTCACTATGCGAGGTGACCGCCGCCGAATGAAATTTGAAGGAGGTCAGAGCAGGGTTCTAACCCAGGATCTCATGTACAACAGCCACGCACACTAACCATTGCACCACCGACGGCCACAATCTGAATTAAAAATGTGAAGTTGAAATTTTTTTTTTCGCACAATGGCCGAAAATGATTCTGGTGGTCTGAACCAAATGGGAATATATTCCTACTTCCACACTCTTTTTGTACATTTCGATTTCAGATTCTAAAAGCCGTTACAAGGAGCTTTCCAACAATGTACGTGAGAACACGGTATAATTCCCTTTTTCTCACAATGAGCGAAAATATTTGTGGGGTGTCTTAAACCATTTTGCTTACTTACGCCTTCTTTTTGCACATTTTGATTCCAGATTCAACAAGTGCTTGCGAAGATATATGTGGGAACATGGGATAATTGTTTGATTTCTAAAGTAGATAAATTTACATTTTCATATACTAAATCTACTTTGGACCACTGTGTGAAAAAGGCAACACTTGCACCAACAAGGACAATGGCTTTCGTTAGTGCCCAGCATATCCTTTGTAAGTTATAAATTTTGTTTCTATAGACTGGTCAGATCAGCTAAGAATAATATGTAATTAAATACACCATTTTCAACATCTTAACAGAGTCATGTTAACGCTATAACAGAACTCTGTCAACTGTAGTGGTTTGTGTCTTTACTAGTTACTTTCTGAATTTATCTTCACGTCCATTAGAATATTGTGTTGTTTAAGGTTTTCTTTAAACTGGACCATCCCTGACAAAGCCATCAACAATTTGTAATAAAGTTATAAAATCTTTAAATTAATGTAGTTCACTTTTAGTTGACTTTAAATAACCCCACAGTAAAATAATTTGTTATGGGGCAATTTTAAACGACAGCCATGTTAGGCTTTCTTTTACAGCCGTGTAGTTTGTTGTTGTTGTTGATGTTTATATTATTTATTGTTGCTTCTTGCGTCAGCTGTTGCGTGTGTGAAGAGAGTTTTTATGATGTAAAAATACTAAACGTATAATAACAAGTTGGTCTAGAAAATAATAAAAGCCGCCTGAATGGCAAGAATGAATGAAAATAAACCACATTTTCTATCAAAGTTTACCAAAGGCCATAAAGAATCTATTTTGAAGCATCAACAACTACAGCAACAACAAAGGCATCGTCCACACCGGGCCAATGTGGCATCAACTGTAGCAGGAAGAATGCCAGTCACTCAGTCACACACTTTCGCTAACCTTGACCAAGAATACACAATCTAAATGTGTATAAAATGTTTGTACATAGGTTGGTTGGTTGGTTTGCTGATATGTTAGTTGGTCGGTTGGTTGGTCGGTTGGCAGCACAAGATACTCGAAATATGAACCTAATATGTCGACTACGGCAACGACCACTGCCTTCACCACCATCCACCACCACCGCCAGCAGCAACAACGACAACTTAACGACAACATTATATTCCACTTCTACTGGCTGACATACAAAGATTAGTTGATTATTTTTTTATGGTTGACACAGCGGCAACAACGACGACGACGATAATGACAACAATTTGTAAAAGATATAAAATATGATAACTCGAACATCTTTTACAGCTCGGCCCCCTCGATCAAGCAATACAAAGTATACAAATTAAAAGATTTCCTATAAAATTCTATCGCATTTCATGCATTTGCTGCTTGTTTTTTCTCTCTCTCTCTCTGTAGAAATCATTTCATTAACAGTTAATTTGTGTCAATTTTAATGAGAGAGCGCCAACATAATAGAGTCCACGTTTTGAATCATGTGCCATAACACTTCACACCAATTGGTCACAAAATCATAATAATACTTCAGTTAATTTTGATAAAGTAATCGGTGGCCATTAATCTACGATACAAGTGGTGGTGCATCCAAAAAACAAAAAAGAAACTCAGGCCAGACCTCTTACTGCGTATTTTATCTTATCGCACGAAAATACGAAAAAAGCGACGTCGGCAGTTTCGCACAATTGTCGCACCACCTACCTAATTATAGAAATATTTCCTATGTAGCAGCATTGAAACGCTACTGATTAGGGTGACACTATGTTGTGCGAACACATTTGGCTAAATTGTTCACAATAGCAGCAATTCGGCATCGAAATGTAACGAATCAGATAAGTCAGGTAATAAGCTTTCAGCATAAAGGCAAACGTGTGATGACGACGAGTATTTTAAATTTTCTATAGACAGAGCACCGACAGCCAAAGCTAAAGATCACCCATCATTTGCTCTGCTGCACACTTCTCCAATTGTTAGGGCTCAGAGTGTCATCTAGAGGGTTCAAAACCCGGCATTTTCGACTAAACGGTTTTAAATATGTTTAAATTATTGTAGAAAACTTAATACAAAATCAGCACATAATAGCATTTTCTGGTCTTGTTTCCTTTGCACGTAAAAATAATTATTATTATTCAGAAAATATAACACCATTATTCGGATTTTTAATAAATTTTAATTTTCTAAAAAACCACAGAGTTAAAGTTTTTCTTATGCAAATAAAAAGAATTGACTTAATTGAAATCCATTGGATTGAACCGAATTGCATTGATGTGAATTGAATTGAGTGGAATGGAATGGAATTGGATTGGATTGAATTTATTCAATTGAATTGAATTGAATTGAATTGAATTGAATTGAATTGAATTGAATTGAATTGATTTGAATTGAATTGAATTGAATTGAATTGAATTGAATTGAATTGAATTGAATTGAATTGAATTGAATTGAATTGAATTGAATTGAATTGAATTGAATTGAATTGAATTGAATTGAATTGAATTGAATTGAATTGAATTGAATTGAATTGAATTGAATTGAATTGAATTGAATTGAATTGAATTGAATTGAATTGAATTGAATTGAATTGAATTGAATTGAATTGAATTGAATTGACTTGACTTGAATTGGATTGAATTAAACTAAATTGAATTGAACTGAACTGAATTGAATTGAATTGAGTTGAATTGAATTGAATTGAATTGAATTGAATTGAATTGAATTGAATTGAATTGAATTGAATTGAATTGAATTGAATTGAATTGAATTGAATTGAATTGAATTGAATTGAATTGAATTGAATTGAATTGAATTGAATTGAATTGAATTGAATTGAATTGAATTGAATTGAATTGAATTGAATAAAATTGAATTGAATTGATCTGAGTTGAATTGAATTGAATTGAAGTAGATTGAATTGAATTGAATTGAATTGAATTGAATTGAATTGAATTGAATTGAATTGAATAAAATTTAATTGAATTGATCTGAGTTGAATTGAATTAAATTAAATTGAATTGATTTGATTTGAACTGAATTGAAATAAATTGAATTGAATTGGATTAAGTTGTGTTTCAATTTCAAAATTCCATAGTTGTATTTAAATTTGACAGTCACGTTTTATTTATAAAGTCATTTTTAATTTAAAAAAAAAACTGGTTTAAAATCGTTTGTACAACTTATTATTATTTAAAAATAGATATCGTATTACTTCATTCTAAAAATGTATTTAAATTTGAAAATCATATCCTTTTTAATATACGAAGTGATTCGATTTGAAACTATTTCTTAGAAGAATATTTTCCGACTTCCCTTGAGCTATACAGATCGGATTTTTTCCTGCAATTAAAAAAAATGTAAACAGCCGGAACCAGGATTTGAACTGCCATTGGCGGATGATCGTTTCGAAGTTTGTGACTCTTCCCGTCAGCACCTTAGCAATCTACACCAGAAAATATCTTGTTCACAATGTCACTAACTATAGTTGCCGACGTTGGGAGCTTCACTCCTCTTTCTGTTTCAGTTTTAAATTTTCTTTGAGAAGTGAGTTTAAAAAAACCCCTACACACGTTTAATTGAAAAAACCCCTGTTAACCGATTTTTCGGTTGCGGGGTTAAATCCAAACCAAAAATAATTGAAACAAACGATAAGTGAAAAATTGGTACATGACAAAGTGGGTTCGAGCCCTGCTCTTGTCCACCTCAGCACGCTTTGTGATTTCGACACTATCGAGAATTTACCCATGATAAAGCTTCTCAAAATACCGTACCAGTGTAAAACTGAAGAGCTCACAGCTCACTGGTTGTGAGAAGTTCTCCAAAATCCTTTCATTGGATGTAATGGGAAATCATTTTTTTAATTGAAAGAAATGAAACATAAACTGAGTGTTGTAAAAATCGTTGCACTCATGGAGACGCCGCAATCAGTTGCACTTCAAGCTGTAAACGAAGATAACAAAATTGCAAAAAAATTAACAGACGGATATTTGGGTTCATTCAAAACGTACTAGAGACGCAGTTGGAACATTTTGTTCGTGCTATGATAAAAATAAAGTCGAATAACTTTTATGTTCTGATCAGGAATACAACATTTTAGTGAAGTGAAAACGTCATACCCATGGCGAGATGTTGGCGTTACTCATTTGGTGTGCAGTTCTTAGCCGATCACTCCTCAGTGTTTTGAAATCTAAGGTGCATCAAGATCAGATTTATAATTTTTTTGGGCATCAACTTTTTCTTTTAGAAATTAAGTTCATATTTTAAAATATTTATTTCATATATTTTAAGCTTGAGTATGCCGTGCCACCCTAATGCCTCATTTTTTCAAGACGTTATCATTCCACTCGTTCTTCAGATAATTACGTTTTATGTATTTTAACATTTTGTGTACGCGAAAGTTAGCAATGAAAACTGAAAGCTTTGAAAATTGCATTTACGTTGAACGCGTTAAATCTTTGACACATTAAAGAGCCCTTTAAAAAATCCAACGAAATGAGTGACACTAGAGGAGGGTGGTGCTGCGATAAGATACAAAATAAACTAACAAAATTAATTAAGGATTTTAGCGTATAGATACTATCCGAGCGTGTAATGAACATGTCTCAAATGTTGCTGTTGTGATTTCGGTGATTGGATAGAAAGGGGTGAAATGTTTTGTCGGGAAGTATGGACAAATATTTAAGTTTTTAAAATTTAGATAATTTTTTTTTATTTTAAAGACGTCATTATGTATTTTTTTGCCAATGTAAAGTGGTTAAAAGTAGAAAAACTTAAAAAAAATGTTGGGTCTAAGAAAACGTTAAACATATTTTTTACATATTTAATATCCATCTGAGATACACTGAAAGAAAAATAAATATGTTTTTAAATTTGTTTAATCAAAAAGGACACATACACATACAAAAATAAGGGAAATACATCTAGTCAAATTCACCATCCTCTGAAGAAAAATATAATCATATACCGTTAATGGTTTTAAAGTTACAGTCATTACAAGTACGTTTGCGTTACAGCCTTTCAATGTTTCATTTCATATAATATTAATGCAATTTCAATCAAAGTTTCGAAATACAAATAAGTTAGACTAGAAATTTTTTATTACTTTTGTTTACGACCTTATTTATTATTCCATTTAAATATTCTTACATTTTTATTACAGATAAATATGTACTATTCGAACAACCTTAACATTGAGTAGTATTGCAATGAGTCATCTCGAACCGTCTAAAACACTGGAGATAAAAAGTCTAAAATAATACATTGTTTCATTGAGCCAAGATAAGATAAATATCTTCTGATCATGAGATCGCAATCTGCGGCTAACATGGGTACAACATCTTCACAGAACTGCAACTGTCTTGTTTGTCAAGTGAATATTTGCTATTTGCACAATAAAATCTATAATTCTCGCCACAGGAAGCAATTCCAGAGACACTACACCAGCCTACAAATGTGTAATCGTACAATTGCATTCACAGATGCTGTAAATATTTAAACATTTTAGTTTAGACTATAAAACCTTGAAGTTAATTATTCTGTGTTGAAGCTGAGATGTCTGAAAAATTTGTATTTCAAAATCGAGTGACGAACGATTTCGTGTCAAGATTTTAATTGAACAATTTGTTATGCGAAATAGTAAAACTCCACCGTTTTATTTTGTAGAATTGACATTCTTTATTTTTATTTTAATTATTATTGCAAGCCAGAATCTTAATATTTACAGAAACTATGTAATAAATACAACTAACCTCAAAGCTATTATTGCTTGATCTTGAGCTTGAAAATAGAGATGAACACAAATAAATCTCAATTTATAGTTCAGGCAAACCACAAACTTTAGTATATTTTTGTACAGAATAGAAAGGCCATTAATTCTTCCACTTTTTGAAAATATTGAGTTTTCAATGCTATTGGAACTGTAAACATATACAAGGTGGCGCAAAAGTTCTCACCCAATATTCTTTGGCTGTACATTACACGCGTTTGGCATTCAACAGCTAACAACTGGTGTACTGTCTGCCCTTTGTTGACGATCATCTTCAATTCTTTCAATAAAATACTCTGCAATAAAATAAAATGCAAATAAAATACTCTGTCCCATAGCGTAGCTCGTCGTGTGATCGATACTCCCGTGTCCTCTGAGACATCTTGAGTCCAAGCTGCGACATTCTCAGCAGAATCTCATACAGTTTAACTGACAATTTTGGTCAGTGACAGCCAATTCCAGTAATTCAAACGAATGCTTTCGATTGACTGCAAGCTGACAACCATCTGATTTCGTTTCCACTAAACATCTGCATGAATTCATTCAAACAGTGAATGGGCAGGCGCATTCAAGAATATTGCTTTCTTTGTCTGCCGAAGGTTGTATTCATTCATCGCAAAAAAAAAGGCGATTGAACTGACAATACTCAATAATAAAGAGAACAAAAATGCAATAGCTACGAGCAATGAGACCAATGAGTGAGTGAGAGAGCACAACCAGGGGGTTTCTGTGGCACAGTTGATCGAAAATCCACTAGAGAAATAATGTAGAATGAGAGACTAAAGAAGACATACAGATTACAGACCATGCAGCAAACTAAGTTTAAATGTGTTTGATTGATACTAATGACAGCTAAATTATATTTGCATCGAACGAAAATACGCATTCCCTTTTATTATTATTATGCCAAAGAGTAAATTAAAACCAAAGAGTAAATTACCAAAGCAACTTGAACTCGATGAAATGACCTACACGTCGTCGTCATGAAGAGGCATCGAAGAGAGCAATGGAGGCTCTTTAGTATTGCTCTGTGGCACAGCGGACTACAACACAACGTTAGTGGCTGTATTCATTCATATTCATTCAATGGTATTATTGCACACTGAGGAACAAACAATGTTCTTGAATGCGGCTTTCTATTCATTGTGCGAATGAATTCATACATGTAGAAAGATAACGTTTTTGCATTTAAATATGAATTAACATTTCGTTTGTTTTAGTTTATTGTTTATACATACTTATATTTAACAAATGTATTTATGAATATAATATTTATTTGGTTTTATGATATATAATTTTTTTTATAGAGGCATTTATGTTATAAGAAAATTACAAAAATAATGAAAATGTTTAAAAAAGAGAAAAATTTTGTTTTTCCTCTATACAATTCCTTCGGGTAACTCGAATTACTAAAATAATATTGTATGATTCGAATACGCCCCTAATACTCATTGTATACAACGAATGAAACAAAACTCTGCTTAACTTCCTACACGTACAATATTCATTCATAGCGAAGGAACCACATTCAATGCTTACCGAATGGTGCCTACTTTGAATCATGGCTTGGGTGAATGATATAAGTTAAATGAGTTCGATGCTTTCTTACTTTAAGTAGTTCAAGTCTTTGTTTTGCACAAAGTCATTGTTTTTCAATGAAAGTGAAGTGACTGAATATGTGTCATTACTATTTGTGAGTGTTTCCTGGATACCTCTTTTTGCATTCATGCAGATGTTCATGAGTCACAGCAATTGACTGTTAACCGCGAACTAAAGTTAACCAGATCTCTTACTTTAAACCATTGTTATCTTAAACCAAGTTTAATCAACGAACCACTGGGAGAACTCACCGAGTAATACTAGCAAGAGTTTGCAACAGCTGTTTTATGTACTAACGTAGACCATGGAATACATAAACATATGTATAGGGAATGAGAGGAATCTACAATTTTAGAAATTTGCGTTTTAATTGGGATCTACACAAATAATTTTAATCTAACACTTCTTTACATTTTGATTCAACATGAATAAGAATGAGTCAGCATGAATAAAACTATCAGCAGCAAAAGTCACGTGGATGTTTCAATTGCCAAATCGATTAACTCCATCAAATAAAATCTATAGAAACCGAAGTTTCGGGAGTGTTTTAAAATTCCATGTTCATTACAAATTCAACTTAATCTCATCTATTATTTTACTACAGCTGTATCTATTATAAAGTATAGTCGCATTTAAAATGTACTGGATACATTAGTGTACCCACCAGACAGAAACATTTCAAAATTTTGGGAAAGTGGGGTTAGTCTGTTTGGCTTCTGAACGCCTCACATGCTGCTCGTGTATGCTGATGATTTAGACATCTTTACGCGAAATCTGCGAGAAGATACTGCTGAATTTTCGAGAATTGAGAAGGAGTCAGTAAAAGTAGGTTTGACACTGAACGAGGACGAGACGAAATTAATGGATTAGACAAACAGAACATCCACCGGATTGCATGAAAGAGTGGACGTTGTAACCGTTATAATTTCTTGGTAGTGGACGAATTTATTTACCTCGGATCTACCATGAATCGAAGCAATAAAGTCAGCCTGGAAATCAACCGGGAAATTGTGCTTGGAAACGGGTGATATTTCGTATTAGAGATAAGACCATCTCTCGAAAAACAAAGATCCAACTATATCAGGCTCTCATACAACCTGGCGCCTTGTTTAATGAAAACATCGCCTTGCTGATGAAATATCACTTCGAGAGAAAAAGGCTCTGAACAAAATATGGTACCTCAGCAACATATTGCAGGAACAATGTATATGTTTGCAAGTATTGTTATCATGAATAGAAGATCTGCTCCTTTTTTTTTCTTTGTTGTCTGTCATGTTTTTGTTTTCAGCAGCTTTCAATAAACAAAGCCATATTTGGGTCATAAAAACATATATTATAATCTATTAATCATTGTGTCCCCAACATGTAATATTGAATAGCAAACATAATGTGTTTGGATACAAGTATACTAAATTTGCGACAAGCTAAAAACACTTTATATTTGCATCCAAACAACAAAACAAACAGATTTTTCAGCGTGTATAATATAGAACGGCGAGTATCGACGACGGATGAGTTGCGAGTTGCATAATCTGTATCCCGACGTTGACGTATTAAAAAAATAAAAAAAGGCGTTTACGCTGCCTATGCCATGTCAGTAGAATGGATCGGAATGACCAAGTGCGAAAGGTATTCGAAGACGTACTCGAAGGATATCGAAAAATACGACGACCAAGACCAGGTGGAAGATTGTCTACGAGAGCTTGGTGTTACCAACAGAAGGAGGAAAGCTGAAGATTGAACAATTTAAAAGTGAATATTGTAATGTCCTTGCGTTAACTAAAGAAAATTCACACAATCTTTGTGGCAGAATAGTTTAGAAGCAGGTAATAAGTGAGAAGAACAAACTATATGAAGTTAAAACCCTAGGAAGCGCAGTTGGACCCTTTCTCCATTGCTGACTATTCAAAAACTAACACTTTCTTATAAAATCATTATAGAAAGGTCGTTGAATTCTTGACTTCTGAAATAAACGACTAAATCAAATCCAATTAATTTAACCCAGTGTTCGTGGAACTCTGTTACAGAAACCCCATCCAATGTGTGTGCGAGCTTGTAGTGACTTGGGGCACATCCACCATAAATAAATTCTCCCATTGGGAGTATTTGGCATTTGGCCGTGGCCTGGTCGAATGGGTTCATCATAATCCATATCTTTTGGGGTTAGTTTTTTTTATTTTACAGAAATCCAGCAGCAACGCGAGTAAAGAGCCCAACTCCAAGAGCCATCCACCAGCCACCAGCCACTAACCGCCGGTATCGCTTTTGTTTATGATTTCATTTCGCTTTCTCAGCATTTCTGTGAAATGTTTCTGTGGTTTTGCCGCTCCTTTTGGTCATATCTGTTTTATCTGTAGCGGTGGCAGTAGCAGTGGAAGTATCTGTATCTGTTGATGCGGCTGGATTCGTGGGCCTGTGTGCGTTCCGGACGTATCCTTGGCATGCATTTTGCGGTTACTTTTGCTTTTATTTTTATTCATTCACAGTTTCATTGTGTTGCTCCTTTTATTTCAATCTTTTTCTTTTTCTACGCTTTTTTTATTTATTTTATTTTTTTTTTTTTTGTTATTTTTTTGTTAAAAATTCAGAAAATATATGTACGTGTTAGTTTATCTTTTGTTGCCATTCTTTTTTTGGACTTTCATTTATTTGCACAATTTGTTAACTGAGGCCCCGTTTCTCCCCACATTTACGCATTTTGGTCTCTGTTGTGTTTTTCGCCATTCGTTAAATTCTAATGCAAGCAAAAAACAAAACAAAAACAACAACAACAACGCGTAACGCAAATGTAGAGGAAAGCGCAAACAAGCGAAACTTCTAAATTTGAAATGAGTTCACAGTTGTTGCTCGTAAATACAATATAAAACAGATTTTTCGCGCATTTCGGTCGTATTTGAAGAACTTCAATGTATTAAACACAAAATCGTGTTGATCTTTTTAATTTGCAATAAAATAACCCAAAACCAAACAAAAAAACCTTGCAAATGATAAGAAGCTCAGTGAGAATCGTGGTAGTTATCGGGAACTTAAATTTCAAAATCCAAGAAATTACAAGGATTTGTCATAATACTTGCGTTTGGAAGTTAAGGTGCCATTGCTAAAGCCTCATTTAACTTAACAGGGTAATTATAGTCTTAATTTTATTTTATTGCCAATAGAATGTGACACATTTTTGAGCCAACGTTTAAGTAATAATTCGAAAATTAAATTGTTCGAGCGTTTGGTCGTATTTTTAATTAATTTTATTCTTCGATATTTCGCTACCCTTTGGATAGCATCGTCAGGAAGATAAACACAATAATTGTAATAATTGTTTGAATTTATTGCATTGCATTCCATTGAATTGCATTGAACGAAATTGAGTTGAATTGAATTGAGTTGAATTGAATTGAATTGAATTGAATTGAATTGAATTTAATTGAACTGAATTGAAATGAATTGAATTGCATTGAATTGAATTGAATTGAATTGAATTGAATTGAATTGAATTGAGTTGAATTGAATTGAATTGAATTGAATTGAATTGAATTGAATTAAATTGAATTGAATTGAATTGAATTGAGTTGAATTGAATTGAATTGAGTTGTATTGAATTTATTTAATTTTAATTTAATTGAATTGAAGTAGATTGAATTGAATTGAATTGAATTGTATTGAGTTGAATTGAATTGAATTGAATTGAATTGAATTGAATTGAACTGAATTGAATTGAACTGAATTGAATTGAATTGAATTGAAGTGAATTGAATTGTATTGAATTGAATTGAATTTAATTGAATTGAATTGAATTGAATTGAATTGAATTGAATTGAATTGAATTGAATTGAATTGAATTGAATTGAATTGAATTGAATTGAATTGAATTGAATTGAATTGAATTGAATTGAATTGAACTGAATTGGGTTGAAATGAATTTATTTAATTTAATTGAATTGAACTGAATTAGATTGAATTGAACTGAATTTAATTTAATTGAATTGATTTAAATCAAATTGAACTGAACTGAACTGAATTGAATTGTATTGAATTGAATTGAATTGAATTGAGTTGAATTGAGTTGAATTGAATTGAGTTGAATTGTATTGAATTGAATTAAAATGTGTTGAATTGACTTGAATTGAATTGAATTGAATTGAATTGGATTGAATTGAATTGAATTGAATTGAATTGAATTGAATTGAATTGAATTGAATTGAATTGAATTGAATTGAATTGAATTGAATTGAATTGAATTGAATTGAATTGAATTGAATTGAATTGAATTGAATTGAATTGAATTGAATTTAATTGAATTGAATTGAATTGAGTTCAGTTGAATTGAACTGAATTGAAATGGAATTGAATTCAATTGAATTGACTTAAATTGGATTGGACTGATTTGAATTGAATTAAATGAAATTGAATTAAGTTGAATTTGATTGAATTGGATTGAATTGGATTGAGTTGAATTGAGTTTAATTGAATTGCATTGAATTGAATTGAATTGAATTTAAATGAATTGAGTTGAATTGAATTTACTTCAATTGAATTTAAATGAATTGAATTGAATTGACCTGAATTTAATTTAATTGAATTGAATTGATTTAAATCAAATTGAACTGAACTGAATTGAATTGAATTGAATTGAATTGGATTGAATTGAATTGAATTGAATTGAATTGAATTGAATTGAATTGAATTGAATTGAATTGAATTGAATTGAATTGAATTGAATTGAATTGAGTTGAATTGAATTGAATTGAATTGAATTGAATTGAATTGAATTGAATTGAATTGAATTGAATTGAATTGAATTGAATTGAATTGAATTGAATTGAATTGAATTGAATTGAATTGAATTGAGTTCAGTTGAATTGAACTGAATTGAAATGGAATTGAATTCAATTGAATTGACTTAAATTGGATTGGATTGATTTGAATTGAATTAAATGGAATTGAATTAAGTTGAATTTGATTGAATTGGATTGAATTGGATTGATTTAAAAAATTTAAATAGACAATTGCACACAATTTTGAATATGAAACCAGTTCAGTGACGTGGAGAACACAGGTTTTCGGTTATACTACAAATAAGTTTTTTATAAGTCCGGTTGAGGCCAGTTAACGGGTTTCACCAGTTTTAGGGTTTCAGTATCGAACACCTTGGTCCTGAGTCTAGGCAATACACTGCGTGACATAATAATTCTTCTACGGTCGGCATAAGTATTTCGAGTAACAAAAAATGGGTACCGTCTGCATATTCTTCCATTTTAGTTTTATTATTTGATCTTTACGATGTTATTTTTTATTATTGATTATTATTTCACATTATTTTATTTTTTAATAATACATTCTTTGAAAATTTACTTTTTGTTATAGAAGTACTTTTTCATAGAAATTGATATTGAACCGAAAAAATTATTAAAGAAACTAACAAAAAATGTTTTTTTATTCATTTATTATATTCAAATCAGTGCTTCGGGATCCATTCAAAAAGATTTACCCCTACGTCGCTTAAAAATTACATCATAATTTGGCTCTTGTTGCATAAGGCACTGTGTTACTGCTGTGTAAATGACTGATTTATACATTTACCACCGGATCCAAATGCATGATCATTGAGTAATAAACTGTATTAAAAAATGATTATTTGGATTTTTCACGTGTCCATTTATCGCTCCACCAATAGGCATCTCGCATGACGTCCATTATATGATTTCGGCATACAAACAAAAGACATACTTTTCTATCCTTGACACTCAAATAAACATTCTAGCAGTTTATGATATCGGTTTCCAAAAACTTAATGCTGTCTTATTGACAATCTCCATGTGATAAATGAATTGGGTATTACAACCCTATTTGTTCAATAGTGTGCAGCGGAAACTATTTTATTAATGAGATTCTGCACACATTTCGACATTTCTGAAATATTTATACATACAACGCTGTTTTTCCACATACTACCATCAATTACTACTATTTGTGCAACACTGCATGAAAGAAATATCAACAAATAGTTGAACATTTGAACATCAGTCCATATTTTTTACAGTTTTTAAATAAATATCTTGTATAATTTAGCAACTAATTCTTCTTCCTCTTTTTTAATTTTGAGCTTAATATGAAATATTTAAACATCGGTGAGTAAACAGAAATGTGTTTGCGAAAAATGTTGTAAAATCTAACTAAGAGTCAAAAATGTATACTTGCATCGGAATTCTATAACTTAAAAATAAAAATCGGTAGTTAAATTGTCAAAACTCATAAAATTTCAATACAAACCTTTCGAATTTTGTACATTTAACTATCAAATTGAATCGTTCACCAGTTACAGAATTCTGGTGCTGTACAGCTTTGATTTCGATCAGGATTGTAGGAAGTTTCCTTGGAAACTCTTAAAATACGATTGTCTTCTCATTTAGTGGGTTTTCTTTTCTTATGTGGACTTTGTTGTTTTGCAACAGAGCCAAGCAACAGGTGATTATGAATTTAATAACACCCCTTTTGATTGGATTATTACTGTTTCTGGCAAATATTTGTGACTGGATTGCTGAGTTATAACATCCAACTGCAACCTCTCTAATTTCGATATTTAATACACAATTTATAAATTTATAACTCAATATAAGTAAAAATTACCTTTACATAGCCAAAAACATATTGGCCAAATTATGTCGAAGCCAAAAATTATTTCATTTCGTTAATTTATGTATTTTAAATAATTTTTTACCAACATATTTTTAATCAATCAATCGTCGATTGTTTTTATCAGTGAAAATACTTATGTACACGTTGAAAAATCTTTATTTATCTTGTTTGGATGCAAATATAACATGTGTTTGGATCTTATCGCAAGTATAGTATAGTTTTGTCGAAATGTATTGTGTTTCCTATTCAATATTGCATGTTTGAGACACAATGATTAATATGTTATAATATATGTGTTTGTGATCCAAATACAGCTTTATTTGTGATACAAATACAGCTGTATTTGGTGCACTGTTTACTTCATTGTTTTGTCGCTACTCTTTCTCGAGAGAAAAATAATAAACGAGGGATAAAGAGAAATTGTCGTCAGCCTAAGTTAACGATATTGCAAGTGCATAACTGTATTTTCGCATTTCGCGAGCTGTTGTGTTTTAGTTTCATGCATTCAGTCGTCAATCGATCGTTTGGGAGGAAACACACGAATTCTTTGACGTAAGCATATTGATATTTGGGATGAAACACGCATATGGCTACACGTAAAAGTATGAATCTTTGCAAGTGACCATGTTAATAGTTGCATTTAAATATAAGTGAGGTTAGGACTTGCAAATACATGAATATTTGGAAGGTGTGCCAAACATATACATGGTTGCTGCAGAATGTTTTTGAGAGAATATGTTACTAATAATTTTTGTTACTTATTGCCTTGCAATTCCTATGGTATAAATGTTAATATTTAACAATAATTAAGGTCTTATTTCAGTGGGCAATAATCCGTCATGGAAATTATAGGGCAACACAAACCACGTTTCTTCACTATTCTACACTCAAAGAATAAAGTTTGCTATTAACAACTAAGGTGGCCGTCTGTGGTGCAATGGCGAGAGTGCGCGGCTCTTGTACATGCGAACTAGGGTTCGATCCCTGCTCTGACCATCTTACATTTCTTTCGACGGCGGTCATCTCGCTTAGTGACGGTGCCACTATCGAGCGGCGTAAAATTGTAGGTCCCAATCGGTCAGTATAAAACTAGAAAGCGCACAGCTTACTGATTGTGAGAAGCTCTCCCCAATCCCTTAATAGGATGTATTGGGACACCATTTGTTTTGTTTTATTAACAACTAACAGCCGTATTCAGAACGAAAAGTTACATGTAGGTTATACATCACACACAACGAGTTCCTTGCTAGCATGTATTTTTAGCTTTATTCAAAATGCAGTTCAATCTGTCATCCACGACGTTTAAAAGCAACTCTACATTTTCTATATGCTACAACTGTGCCGCAAAAAATCAACTCATTTCCAAGTTGCAAGTGTTTTCCCCTTCAAATATACATTTCTTTCGATCTTCGCCGTCTGTTTACGCAGAAAATGAGAATTATTCGGTTATTATAAACTTTATTACTACGGGCTCTTTCTTCCTAAGAAGCCTAGTGATCTAAATTGTATTTTCCACAAAAACAAATGTTTGTTTTCGTTTATTTACATTTACATATTACTTTGACACAAAACAGCTGTTTTTCAATAGTTAGTGGAAGATCGTTAACATGAACTTGGCAAATGTGTGACCAGTGTGTTACGAATAACACTCATGTTAAATAGTTTCTAACATTTCGTTATGAATACGGCAGTTAGAATATTGCCCACTAACCAGCAGGTAATTTGTCAAATATAATAGTGGTCTTCATGAAAGCTCGAAAGAACCTCGTAAACTCGAAAACATCGTAAACTTGCACAGCAAACGTCAAAACAAACAAATTTCCCATACAAAGCGACTTGCTCAAAAGTGGAAAGTTTTCGAGGCAAATTTGCTGCGCAAACGTGGGATGGAGAAACGTGTAAACTTTTGACATTTCGTTGTCATCTGACTAGGATGGATAAATAAGGTGATAGCACTAGAACAGTAGAAAAAGTACACATACATAATACATGCAATTGCTACTGCTACCACCTTATGTATCCATCTTGGTCAGCTGATATGGTTTTGAGCACAACTACGCTGAGCAACTTTACCTGGTGCCTCATGCAACGGTGCGAGGGAAACTTGCGCTGAGCAAAAGTTCTCGGCTTTTACGTTTGCATGAATGCCGCTAATATATGTCAAATATAATAATATGTAAACTGTTTGCAATGTTGGACAAATGCCTTACAAATTTTTTCCTAAAACAACAATCATATGTTTGTTGATTCCAAACTTGTTTGATTCCCACATTTCAGTAGTATTTACTAATATATTTTTTTGAGTGTCCACCTTCATGGTCTCACTCCTCTTGTGTCGGTGCCCCCACCCTAATTCTCATGTCACCGTTTAGCTGTCAGCACTCTTTTTCCGCTAAAAATAAAAGTAAATATTTTGTTTTTCCTTGAAATTGAAATTTTAGCCATGAATTCTGAATGGGCTTATTTGATATGCAAACTCGCCGAAAGGAGAATCGATTCCATTCTAACTATACACGTGAAAATGTTTGTCATTGAAATGCTGGAATGACAACAACAAGAAAACTAAATTTGAAAGGTGTGAAATTTATAAGATAAACTGATGCATCTCATCTCCGTGGATGAATGGATGAATACATAAATTTCTAAAAACAAATGAAACGGCAAGATATGCTCTTCTCACACACAAGAACCAACAAATTCGGAGAAAAATTTATTTTACTTTCTAATAATACAATAAATTAACCTGTTGAAGAAACCAATTACCTTGGGGAAATAGTTTAACGCTGTTAAAAATCAAATTATAAAATACTAGCAAACACGGCAGACTTCGTCCTGACTTTTAGTATTGGGAAAACAAAAAAATAGCCTATAGCAGTCAGTGATAACGTATGTAGCATTATACTGGTGAAAGAATTTTGAAAATCGGATGAATAGTTTAGAAGATACCCCCCAAAACAACCTAACAGACTCACAAACATTTCCTCTTTATAATATTAATATAGATTCTTTATCAAAAAGTTCTTTATGCAATTTTGGCACATTTTTAAACCCATGTGGTTTTGATACAAAGTTATCGTTATATCGTTGATTTCATATCAAACTGAATATCTTTCTCCATCAGTATTTTTGTTTGATCCTATATTTGTCACTCTACTTCTTCTTCTGAAACTACTTGGGCGGTTTCTTTTTATTTAATTTTTTCCTAAAAAATTATTAGCAATTGAAAATTTTACAAAACTCTAATAAAGTGCTGGGATGGGAGTATGGAAACTGGCGTATTATAGAAACTTGTAGGCGGGCTTCAGCGAATGTGGGCTCATTTTGAAGGTTCTTTATTTATACTTTATAGTGATAAATCTAACTGATATTCACTGTCGATTTAACATTTGTCCTTTCATATTTTTAATTTGTATATATATGTATATGGAAACACCAACCCGAAATCTGACTGTTAGAGAAATCGTTGGATGTGTTAAAATTTACATTTGGTGAGAGTTGATGGAATAGTAGCTTTGTTCGTTTACTTTTTCAGTAAAAATTTACAAGAATTTACTTTTGAGGCAAAAAGAACGAAATTTGCACAAAAACTACACGAACGACTTCTATTAAGAATTTGCAAGGAAACAGCTGATGTAGTGTTATCCACCATAGAGAAATAATTAAGAGTTTCCATTACTCTCTTCGATGCCTCTTCATGACGATGACGTAGTAGACCATTTCATAGACTTTTATTTGCTGCTGTATTTTACCAATTTTACACTTTCGTTGGACATGAAACGGGCAGAAATCAAAGGGAATGCGTAATTTCGTTCAATGCAAGCAACATAAAACATAATTTAGCGGTGATTAGTATCAATAAAAAATATTTAAAATTAGTTCCTGTCTTCTTTGCTCTCTCATTCTCCATCATCGGCCTAGTACCTTTTCGATCAGCTGTGCCATAGAATCCCCCTGGCTACACACATTTTGGCTTGTAGTTACATTAAATACATTTATGGTGCCACAGTTGTCTAATTATGACGTCGTCGGTTCCCCAGAATTTGCTGAAATCCTCTACATATTATTGCTTTCTTTCTAAATTTCAGCTGATTTCAAACATCTGTTTTATCTTGCAAATTTTTGTTGGCTAAAATTTCTCCAACCAAAATTTGCAAGATGTCTAACATCGAACTGTCAAAATTTTCGCCCTCTGGCTCTCATTTACTGGACTTTTGGAATAAACAAAAACGATTCAGTTAAAATATGCAGAAATTTTCGAGCAATCGAACAGAACCAGTTTAAACCAGGGGGTTTCTATGGCACAGCTGATCGAAAAGCCACTAGGAAAATGATATAGAATGAGAGACCAAAGAAGGCATACACATTACTCACCATGCAGCAAACTAAGTTTAAATGTGTTTGATATTTATCCCTTTTATTTTTGTCCGTATTATGCCAACCAACGAGTAAATTACCAAAGCAACTCGAACTCGATGAAATGACCTACTACCTCGTCGTCATGAAGAGAATCGAAGAGTGTAATGGAGGCTCTTTAGTATTGCACTGTGTTTAAACTTCAGGAGAACAATTTGAAGACAACATTTTGAAAGATCTGTTAGATTTCTATCATTTTTTGAATTTGCATCGAAGAGGGTAATGGAGGCTCATTAGTATTGCACTGTGTTTAAACTTGAGGAGAACAATTTGAAGACAACATTTTGAAAGATCGTTAGATTTCTGTCATTTTTTGAATTTGCTCAATAAATGAAACGAGTGAATGATTGAAAACGGTAATAAAAGCTTTTATGTCGTCACTATTTTTATTTTATAACTGTTGTATTTTGATTGCCACTTTTGTTTTTGCATTCTCCGAACTTGATACCGTAAATCGCAAGCAGAATGGTGGTACGATTTCTGTCGAATGGAAGAGAGTTTTATTCCGTTTCTCTCTCTGCAAATTATTCTATTTACCCTACTAGTCTAACACGGCCTTAAACTGACTGAATAAACCCTGTAAATTTAAAGTTGAAGAAAATCTGGATTCTATTTTTAAGCAAATGGATTTAAAAATTCTCATTTTCGGAATTTAAGAATTTAAAAATGAGCACTTATGTATTGTAATTCCAAATTAACCAAAACCATAGAGAAATAGACAATAGCCGCTATCTCTCTCTCTCTCTCTCTCTTCACGTTCTATTGATGCCTAAGAGGTTGTAGGTCATTTCATTGAGTTGGAGTTGCTTTTGTAATTTACTCTTTGGTTGGACAAATACGGACAGAAATAAAAAGGAATGCGTATTTTCGTACGATGCACACAACATAAAACACAATTTAGCTGGCATTAGTATCAATCAAACATTATTTGAGCTTAGTTTGTTGCATGTTCTATAATTTCTCTGTCTTCTTTGGTCTCTCAATCTGCATCATTTCCCTAGTACCTTTTTGATCAGTTGTGCCATAGAAATCCCTGCCAAAACTGAGGAAAATTTAACTTCATATGGATCCAAAGATTTTTGAACTCAGATTGAATTCCTGTTTTCCTTAGATTTACGAAACTCATTGTACTTAAAACATGGAAACATTTCTTTAAATAAAGTAAATATTTTCTTAAATATGGTACATTTACTCCTCCAAGCGAGGAAATTTTTCTATCCAAAATTGTAAGAAGTCTTTCAAACCGGTCAATTCTTTGCTCAAGTAAATTTCATTTGTTTCTTAAATTAAGCACGAATGGACTGAAAATTGGGAAAATCTGTTTTGAATAAAGTATCCATTTTCCTAAACATAGACCAATTTGTACATGTAGGAAGTACATATTTCTTTATATGTAGGACAATTTTTATATAATTTCTCCAGCGTATTCCTTGGCTCATTTCATGAAGAAAAGTCCACTAGGACCAAGTCCGAAAATGCAAGGTTGCGAAATGGCAGCTGGTTCAAAATTTTCGGATTGGCGGTCGGAGGGTAGTAGGTTAAAGTTGCTAACTTCTGAGCCAGTGGTCGGATTTTTGTTTTTGGGCTTGTTGGAAAGGTCTTTAAGAGGCCTTTCAGAATCAATAAAAAGTATAAAAGTCAAATCGCCGAGATACAGAGCTTTCGGAAAAAAATTGGAAAAAAAAATTCACATAACCTCAATTTGCTCAGCCAGATGGTAGGTGACTTATGTTTTTTTTTCGTTGAAAGATAGCCATAACTCTTACCTTTCCAAAATGACCTAAACGAAAGGCCTCTTAAAGACCTTTCCAACAAGCCCAAAAACAAAAAAATCCGACCACTGGCTCAGAAGTTAGCAACTTTACCCTACTACCCTCCGACCGCCAATCCGAAAGTTTTGAACCCGCTGCCATTTCGCACCCTTGCATTTTCGGACATGGTCCTAGTGAACTTTTCTTCATGAAATGAGCCAAGGAATACTTTGGAGAAATTTGTCCGGAACTTCCTGAATCACCATGTATATAGAAGACGAAACAAACACTTTTATCCAGAAAATTAATTCCATAAGTCAAATTCATTACTTCCTAAAATGTAGGAATAACGAACTTAAAACTATGAAATACTTCATTGAATAAAGTATTAATTTCTTTGTAAATATATTACCAGTCATCATAACCGACAACAAACAAATTTCGAAAACTTGTGCGACAGCCGCCGTTAACTAAATGGGAATTGGGAAGGTAATATACAAAGTTCACAACCCTGAGCATTCAAGTTTGCTGTGCATTGTTATTCTAGAAATGTAGAAAGGTTCTTTAATTAAGTACAACGCTCAACTTGCCTCATAGTTAACCCTGCTGTTAGATTAGAAAAAACTTACGAATCTTAGATTGAGGGACCATTTGGTCCATACTGGAATTTTCATCCAAAATAATAATTTTATCTTATTCTTTGTAACTATTTTGGTTCAAAAATTTCTAAAGCAAGTATTTGACATATCAAAAACATCTTCTAAATATTTGACATGAATTTACATTCGCTTGGTAATGAAAAAACTTACGAATCTTAGATTGAGGGACCATTTGGTCCATACTGGAATTTTCATCCAAAATAATAATTTTATCTTATCCTTTGTAACTATTTTGGTTCAATAATTTCTAAAGCAAGTATTTGACATATCAAAAACATCTTCTAAATATTTGACATGAATTTACATTCGCTTGGTAATGAAAAAATGTACTATTGACCAAATGGTCCTCTAATCTAAGATTCGTCATTTTGTATTTTTCTCAGTCCTGAATAAAGTTAGAAAATTTAATTTTCGCACATAACATTGTTTTATTAAAAGACCCCATTAGCAGAAAAATTTAGTCAGTATATATCACCGTTCCAAAGTTACAAGGGAAAACAGAAAAAATTTGGACCAAATGGTCCTAATCTAACAGCAGGGTTAAGACACTTTAACTTAAAAGTATTACAACTGTACTTTAAGCAATTTTAAATACATATGCACTTAAATTAAGTACAACTTTGAACTGACAGACTGTTTCTGTGTCTCGAACGAAAAGCTAAGTGAACGAAAATCAGTCACTCACATTCTACTAAAATTGGGTTCCTTTAAGTCGAAAATTTCATTCGACAACACATTCGAAATAGAGAAACCAAAATTTGTACTGAAAAGTTTTGAAAAATGTTATGGTTTCATTTCACTTGAAACGACAAAATTATGGAATCCAAGTCAACTTTCTTTCGTCCAGAATACGAACGAAAGCTTTCGTTCGAGATTGACAAACAGACTGTGAATTTTAATATCCGGAATACATTTTCGTCCAATTCCAACTTAAAATCTATACAGCTTATTGAACTAATTTGAAATACTTTCTGATGTTCTTTTTATTTGATCGATCTTTAAAAGTTTAAGTTTTTCAATCATAATCCGGTTCAAGATCAGGTTTTTCCATTAAAAATAATTTTTAATAGAAAACAATTATAAAAGAAGTGAAATTGGATGGTTGGAAATATAGCTATTTCGATGCCCACCAAGGCATCTCATCAGCTCCCTTCTCCACAATTATTTGAGTATATCATCACACATTCTTGAAGTCTTGAAAAAAAAAAACAAATGTCTTGGATGGCTATTCAAAACGTCTAATATATACCATATATAAGTGGAGTGAGCCATTGATATGTACAATTCGCCATTCTGGTGCCTACGTAGTAAACTACCTCTTTGTCCACACAGTTTGGGTATGCAGGCGAGTTGTCATGTCCAAATCTTTACAGATATTTTCGGTTCTAGCCAGGATTTGTCAGAATCTGCGTGAGGTAAAAATGTGTATGCCCATGTTGGGTTTGCCACAAAGCTGCACTGTTTGGGATAAGTTCGCTTATCTTCTTCAAACGCGATTGACACCTGGTGATCGAAGCTGTTCGTTCTATGTAACGTGTTCTCATATATAAAAAAGAAATGTTTCCCAGAAAGCGCACAGCTCACTGGTTTTGACAAGCTCTCCCCAATCCCTTCATGGGATGTGATGGGAATGTTATTCGTAATCGATATGGGAACCCAGTTGGAAATTTCATATAGACATCATCAGGGACAAAGAAGTGACATGTCAGAGTCACTGCTGACTTCCCGATCCGCTCCCATACTAAAAACCTCATGACACCCCCTGAAATTTTCATATATTTGGTTAAAAGTCAGAACGAATCTTCCGCAGTTTATCAATAGTTGTGATCACCTTACGACATGTACAGAAGGCGTCCTTGAGTAACCATTCCACCTTATATGTACATATGTATTTTCTTATATATTCATTACATACATATTTTTATTTGAATATATTTGTCATAGAGTAATTATTATAACTGGTGAGAATCTTTGACTCGTCTGACGTTTCCTTTCATACTCTTCGTGGTGCGGTCGGTGTGACAGAGAGATGTTTGACGAAAAGCGGCATACACCAGGTGGAATTACAATCACTTCTGACTTTAATTTTTCGTGTCGTTTTGGTGAAAAACTGTGAAATTTAAATGTGCTTTAAACTTTTTTATTGATTGTTATTGTCAGCATACATTTATGTTGTATTTAACACAATAATTTTAACACACAAAACGAAATACCGCGGTTGTTTTGAGCCATTGCATCTATCTGGTATTATTGAAGCAATTCGTGTAACAAATACACTTTAATTGCGATTCGCCTATTTTTTGGGCTGATAGGGCATTAAACGGTGATGAAAAAAAAATAAAAAATTTGGCCGCAAGTCCATATTTTCCGAAATATAGGCCTCCAAAGCTTGAATGTATAATCGCGCGTAAGTCAGCCATTTACTTTCCGATCGTGTAGAAATAAATTTCAGTAGAAAGGTCTTTGGAAACTCTATAAGTGCCTATATAAAGATATTTGTGTTTAGTAACCCATTGGGAACCAAAAAAAAAACTTATTTTTTAACCTCACTTTTTTGATAAACATATATTTTTTTTAAAAAATGCCCTACTATACCTATTGGTTTACTAGACTCCCATACTAGGCAAGTCTTCAACCTTTTTTTAAGTTATCATACTCATCTATAAGCCTTCAATATTTTGTGGTATTTTTTAAATAATTTTTCTTATTTTTTTATAAAACAGAAAGCCCCGCAGGCAAAAAATTAATTCATAAAAATCGCGTGATTTTTTTATTTTTTAGAGGGGAAAAAGCGCCAAATGTTTATCCAAACTTTGAATATCTCCGGTCCGTAAATGGTTACAGGCGAGTATTATACCTTAAAATAAATGTGAAAGTTTTTCCTATTATCGATGTCTATCGACAGAATAAGTATATAGGGCATTTTTTGGGGGAAAGAGTTTCAAAAAAGTGAGGTTAAAAAAACTTTTTTTTAGTGGCCCACAATGGGTTACCAAACAAAATATTTTTATATAGGGTCTTATAGAGTTTCCAAACACCTTTGTAATAACATCCATTTCAACCAGATCGGATTATAAATACCTGAGATATGAGCGATTACATACTCAAGCTGTAAAGACCTATATCTCAAAAAGTTGGACCGAGCGGGGTGAAAAAAAAATATTTTTTGGACTCAGCGCAGAGGCTTTTCTGAACGTTGAAATTTTGTTGTAGATCAGAGAATAATAACTAAAGTGTATTTATGCCCTATAAACAAATACAAATTTTTCGGTTTGAAGTGTTTGAAAAATTTAAAAATCCACACACATAACTCGCAGTTGATAAATGATGCAGACTTCCTATATCGATGATATTCAGCATTGGTCTTTGTAAGAGTCAGTCATGACATAGTGCTGACAAATCAATAGGACGGTCTTACATAGATTGTCGGTCTCTTCGCCAGTTATGTCACCTAAGTCAAAACCAGTGAAATGTCATGAATACGTCTTATATAAATTGTCATCACCTACTGACATGGTCCTAAGGAAATAATACTGACAATGTCTTCAAAGCAAAATTTCCAACTGGGAATACCCCTATTTTTTGTAGGTAGGTAAAATAGATAAATAAATAGTTTCCATTACATGCCATGAAGATATGGGGAGAGCTTCCCACAGTCACTGATCAGTGCGCTGTATAGTTTTACACTTACTAATAGGGACGTACAGTTTTACACCGGTTTCGTAAGTGTTTCATGTTAAAAAACAGGTCTTAAAACTTGATAGTAAGACAAAATTTAAAATTTTAACTCGAATGTGGCTACAATTTAAATTTATTAAACGTAAAGTCTGTTAAAATGAGCTGGCATTCGTTGAATTATATCTATGCGTTCGTAAAATAAGGCAGTTTGAATATTCCGATTCGGTCGGCACCTTTTCAAGAATTTTCAATTTTAAAAACTTTAAAGGAAATTCGGGAAAAATGATTTATGATTTAAAAAAGAAACAGAATCTTCAGCCTAAATTTATTCCAAAAATCATTCGGCTCGAACGATCTTGTTGTTTCAAATCGAATGAAAACATAACATTTTTCAAAAGTCTTTAGTAGTAATTTTTGTTTCTCTATTTCGAATGTGCAGTCAGCTGGGAATAAACATAGAGTCAGGCGAACGAAAATTTCGACATAGAGAAACCAAATTTGTGTCGAATGTGAGTGACTGATTTTCGTTCGCTTAGCTTTTCGTTCGAGATAGAGAAACAGGCTGTTAATGTATGGAATTATTTAAATAATCGCTGGTTCGAGATTGTAATCACTGTAATGAAAAAAATAATATATCAAACACTTTTCTCTTTATACAAGAATTGTGTTAACATTCATCATATATTTTGTTAATTAACCTTTAAAAAACCCGCATCTGCATAAATATTTCCAAAATTTAAGCCGGATCTCAATTTAGATTGTAAAAATAATGTCCCTCTTACTCCTCCCTACCAATTGTCTATTTATTATTTATTAAGAGCGAGCAAATCGCTTGTTGCCACTCAACCCTTCTGTCCCCCCCCCACGACCTTAACAGATTAAGTATAAACAGTAGATAAATGTTAACAGCAGTTCCCTGAAGTCTTTTAAAATGCACAATTTATAAACATGTGAGAAATTAATTTAAATTGTCTTGAATTTAAAATTTATCACACACACATACTCAAATACAGCAACAATTTATGTACTTGTGTGCAAATCTGCATATGCACTCCCTAAGGAAAAACTCATTCGAAAAAAAAAGAAAAAAGATTGCCGCCAGTTGGTCAGCTCTTACTCACTCACTCACCTTTTGAATTTTGACACCTCCAGAACGGGCGTGTACAATTTCAAAGGAATTGCTTCAATTTGTAGTGTGATTTTCTTTAAATCTGTTGATGGGGAAAATTTCAATTGGAGCGTGAAATTTGTTAATCACTTTGTTTGTTAGATTTATATTTTTGTCACGACAAAAATTCTCAAACTGATTTTTGTAGTATTTTTTAATTTGTTTAAATTTCAATTTTCTTAAATTTTATTAACACTATTCACATTTTTTTATATTTTTTTTTCACAAAATAGAAAAAGAATTTGCCGAAATACCGAAAAAATAAATCGAAATTTATTTGTACGACTCTTTTTGTTATTTTGCTTTTTTTATCTGATTTGCTAGATTATTTCTTTTGATCCGATTCACTTTAATAAAACTGGTAGGTTTTATTAATAAATTTTTTGGTGAAATGCGAGAAGTGTCCGCTGTTGTTGGGTTCTATTATATAGATAGTTCTATCCAAGCACACAAGCTGCCGGTTAAAAAATTCAAGATTTTTCGCGACACAACAAACACACGTTTTATCAAATCGAATGTTAAATCGCAACTGACTGAAAAGATGTTGGCCAGTCAGCAGCTAGCAAAACACGCCGCAGCATAATGAACATTGGCAAAATTGCCACTAACAGTGGAGCCACTTAACATTGAGCTGTTAGCAGTACGAATGATGCTCAAACATGATGTCATTGTTTAGCAACATGTTGCCATGACTCTTCTAAGCATCTTGGGGCATCTATGTAGCTGGTGTGTTAAAAAATCTCAACAATGCTGCTGAGCTTAACAAACTTTCGATGGCAGGGTGTTGCTAAACATTTTGTATAGTTTGTGTTCCATATAAACATCATAAAAGCTGCAGTTTTTTTCTGTTCTCTGCTTATTTATGAAACCAAAATAAAATTTTATTTGTTTGTTTTATCAGGATATGTTTTATTTCCTCCGACTCACTGGCTCCCCGAATGAAATTTATAGTTTTTCGTTCAAAATTTATGGTTTGTGAGTGTGTTTTTTTTTTTTTTTTTAAATTCAAAGCCGATTTTGCACACATTTATGGGGTAATCTACAGAAATTTATGGCTTATAATTAAATTCATATACATTTGTTTCAAGATCAACCATTTTTCTTAAGAGATATTATCGAAACTGTGAGTGGAGTGTTAGAATTGCATACAAAATGTTTGTATTTTCGGGTTAGATGCTGGAAATAGCAAAATTTCTAAATTTTAATTGCGAATGCTGTTTCAAAAACTTGGAATTTCTTTTGACCTTGACAACATTTTTTATTGGCAGAATTAAACATTTAAAAATAAATAAATAAAAAACTTTTGAAAAATATGTGGTAGATGTCATTTGATGAAATGCGGGATAGAATGAATGGTGGCTGGATTAGGTAGAACTATAAAATCAAATCAATGCAAATCGTCAGGCGGAATATTTTACTTTAACCGGTCAGATATACTTATAGACCTCAATGCTGGTATGTTAAAAGTTAACTGGTTTGTTAGACAATATTGCTATATGTGCTGCTTAGGTACCAACTGAGCTAACTCCACTTTTTGAAAATCTTGAAATTTCAACGGTATTCAAACTCAAAACATCTAAGTCTGCTTATATACAGGGTGACAGGAATTATTTGTGATATGTTTAGGTTTTTTTATAGAGAATTCATACTACTGGCTTTGGCAAACTTAGTCATGGAGAGATACTCAGTTACACAACGCGTAATGCAAACGTTTTCTGCAAATGGTCGTTCTGCAAGAAAAGCATTTCGTGCATTGCGTGATTTTGTCGGTCAACCATCTGAGTCAACAATCAGCCACTTGGTGCAGAAACGTGCCAACACCCGTGAGTCTGCGTGAAGGTCGTTCGGCCGAAAATCTCGCTGCTGCGAAACAAAGTGTGGGCAGTGCACAGGAATCGAACCTTTTCTACAGCACCGTTGAGAGGATTTGAACACAACACATATTTTTATACGCCTAAAAAATCCAATTGGCGGCCTATAAAAAAAAATAAATGGTTTCCCATTACATCCCATGAAGGGACTGGGGAGAGTTTCTCACAATCAATGAGCTGTGCGCTTTCCAGTTTTCACTTACTGATTGGGACCTACAGTTTTACACCGATTCCGAACGGTATTTTGAGAAGCTTTTTCATGGCTTTATACTCGATAGTGTCGCCGTCACTATGCGGGGTGACCGTCGTCGAAAGAAATTTAAGGTGGCCTGAGCAGGGATCGAACCCACGATCTCATGTACAAGAGGCGCGCACACTAACCATTGCACCACCGACGACCACACTAACCATTGCACCACTGAAGCCTATACTGGCCGAAAAGGCTTCATCAAATTTATGAATTCTTTCATCAACTTGATGAAGCATTTCCTCATTTTCCACCCTACGACACATTTCATTGAATTGATGAAGAACATTTCGTCAATCTTTCATCCATATTTCATCAATAGTTTATGTTGATTCAACGACAACGTTACATCAAATTGATGTAAGTTTGTCATAAATTTGAAGTAAATTTTTCATAATTTTGATGTAAATTGTTCATCAATTTGCTGTAAATTTTTCGGCAAATAGATGGAAGGTTGTCATCAATTTGATGTAAGTTATTGGTTGCTTATGTGTACCCAAATCCTTTAGACTATTTTTAATTGTAAAAATTCACAGGAAAAGGGTATAAGACCACATAAAAAATGATACGCTACGAATATTGTTTTCTACCCATTGCACTATTTTCTATTATGTATTTATTTTCAATTTTCTACTAGTTTTTTTTTTTTCTTTTTCTCTTCATTTTTTCAATTCTAAATTCCAATTATGAAGATTAATGGTAAAAATATCATCAATTCAATGAAGCTGAAAAAGGTGAAGAAACGCACAATCTTGAAACTGAAGAACGTTTTCATTAAGTCGATGAAATATGTCATCAATTCAATGACGAACAATTGATGGGCATTTATCATCGATTTGATTAAAGATTTTTCTTTCAGTATACACGGTAAAAAATTTCTGCATTGTTTTGTTGTTTGTATGCAAATAACAAGGTGGCGCAAAAGTAAACTTCCGATGTTTTTTGGCTGTAATTTAAAAAAAAAAATTGAAAAACTTTGATTCTTCTTGTGGATTATTTTTATTTGGTCTTTTAATTTTTTTTACATCAAGTCGAGAATATGATGTCATGTAAATGGCCGCCGCCACAGTTGATTGTCATTTGAGCCCTTTTTATGGCATTTTCCATCACTTTGGCCAAAACTTCCGGCGATAGGTCCTCACATTCTTGACGGATATTGTCTTCAAGAGCTGCAAGAGTCTGAGGCTTGTTGACATAAACCCGCGACTTCAAAAAGCCCCACAAAAAGAAGTCTGGAGCGGTCAAATCAGGCGATCTTGCTGGCCACTGCAAATCGCCAAAACGGGAGATTAGGCGCCCGGGAAATGTATCCTTCAGCATATCGGTTGTGGCACGTGCAGTGTGTGCCGTTGCACCGTCCTGTTGGAACCACATGTTTTCCAATCCCAATTCATCAAGTTGCGGCAAAAAGAACTCGTTCATCATTGCTCTGTAGCGTGGCACGTCGTCTGGTCGATGTCGACGGCGCTTCCATGACATCCTCGGCTACAGCAGCAATATTCTCTGCAGAACGGCTACTCCGGGGTCTGCCACGCCTGGCAGCATCTCGTGTTGTGCCAGTCTCTTCGAGGCGAGCGGCTAAACGTCGCAGTGTTTCACCAGTAGGCGTTGGACGGCCAGGAAATCTGCGACGAAATTCACGTTGTGCCAAAGTCACCGACCGATGATTGGTCAAATAAATAGTCAGCAATATTCCGCGTTCTTGAGAAGTGTAGCGTAACATTGTTTATTAACGTGTATTTCGCATGTGTTTACTACACAAATGTCAAAACAGAACTGACATTAGGGGCCAATCGCAAAATTTATAGCATTTTCTGATAGGAGGATTACGTTTACGCCACCTTGTATAACGTATTTGTTTAGTTTATGTTCAGACCAATTTCATCAAATATTTGTGTTAATAACTAAATTGTTAGCTGTATGGGCTATTTGGTAATTTCAGTGTAGTGGCAATAAATCAATTTATTCCATATTTTTAGTTTGTCACAAATATAGTATACTTGTGTTTAAACACATTGTGTTTGCTATTCAATATTACATGTTGGCGACACTATGTTTAATAGGCTATAATATTATATGTTTTTGTGACCCCAATATAGCTTTGTTGTTTGAAATCTACGGAAAACAAAAACGTGTCATACAACAAAGAAAGAAAAGAGCAGCAGATCTTCAGTCCATAAAAACAATGCTTGCAAACATATACATGTTCTTGCAATAGGTTGCTAGGGCCGTTTATTGTCAGCGTATAGATACGGTTTGCAACGCCGTATATTTGCCAATTGGATGCTTGAACACCAAGATGACAATTTGTCTACAAAAAATTACATGAGGTGTCAGGGGACACCCGGTTGAAACGCAGATCCTTCCGCTATATATTATGTATTAGTCAGTTCCAACACGCTTAAGGTGCCCGTTGAAAAATACGATAATTTAACTGGATCTTTAAGAAAAGATACTTTTTTCAAAATTATAAACTTTTATTAAGAAAAAACTATGTTTTTATGTCCTTTTTTTAAGAAGATGTATTATATTTTCCCGAAAAGGTCCCTTTTTAAAGAGAGGTACTTCCTTTATTAAAAGCTAATGTTTTTTTAAGAAAATGTACTATTTTGAAGAAGAACTACTTTCTGTAAGAAAAGGCCATAAGAGTATGAATTTTTTTTTCGAAGAAGTACTTTTTTAAGAACAGGTACTTTTTAATGAAGTGGTACTCTTTTTAGGAAAAGGTTATTTTTTAAGAAAATGTACTTATGTATTTTCAGAAAAGCTACTTATCTCAGGAAAAGTAACGAAAATGTATCATTTTGTTTTTAAGAAACGGATTTTTTGTAAGAAAAGGTATTTTTCTTAAGAGGAGTTATTTTTTTTTTTGAGAAAATGGGTTTTTTTAAGAAATGGGATTTTTTTTAGAATTGATCTTTTTTCAAGATTAGGTACATTTTTAAGAGTAGGTACTTATCTCACGAAAAGTTGAAAAAGGCACTCTTTAAAGAAAAGCTAGTTTTTTAAGAAAAGGCGATTTGTTGTAAGAAAACTTACTTTTTTAACAAAAGGTACTTATTAAAAAAAATACTTTTTATAAGAAAAGGGACTTTTTGTATGAAAATTTACTTTTTTTTAAGCAAGGGTACTTCTTTAAGATAGGGTATTTTTTTAAGAAAGAAAAGGAATATGAATAGGTTTTTTTTTAGAAAATTTACTTTTTTGAGAAAAGGCACGTATTTAAGAAAATCTTGTTTTTAGAACTTCTTTCAGTTTGGCTTTTCTAAATTTACTTTTCATTGTGTTCAAAACTACAATATATATTATGTACTTAACTACGATATATATTATGGCTTACTGGCTCCACCTGGAAAACATCCGACTAAACAAGAAATTTCCCAACATATGTTAGTCTAGACACAAACCAAAGAAAACGTACCCAATAAAGTTGATAATACTGGGTTGTAGCATAATAGTGTTAAAAAAATATGTTTAATTTGGTTTCATTTAGCCCCCATCCCGCAACGTGCGATAGGGAACTTTGTTCCAAAATTAGCATAAGCGATAGATACGCTAACAAACAAACTGCCGCATAGAGGGCACTGCAAATCCATATGTCATTCAAGAAAAAACTACCCACTGTTTTCATGAATTTAAGATCTGCTGCTTTTGTGTTTCTTTGTTTTCTGTGTCGTATTTGTTTTTATCGGGTTTCAACAAAAAATACACATTTGGGTCTCAAACACATATATTATAACCTATTAATCGTTGTGTCTCAAACATGTTATATTGAATAGCAAACATAATGTATTTGGGCACAAGTATAGTATATTTGCGACAAGCTACAAACATGTTATATTTGCATCCAAACAACAAAAAAATACAGACTTTGCAGCGCACATACATAAATGCCATAGACTAAGAAACATGATGAAATAGAAAAAAATCATTTCGACAAATTTTTGGGTGTTTTATTCATAAAAGCAAATCCGCAGCCGTATTGAATTATCTTATATAAATCTCCATTGCAAAACTGAAGGAAAAAATATCCCACAGTTTTACTATCCTAATTAAGGAGTAAACATTTCATATGTTTGGTGCTGGCATTCGTTTTTCATTATTACACCCACGGAATATTAAATAGAACTCCAAAACTACTGTTCCAAATTATTGTGGCTTTTTCTTTTGTGGAGTTAGAACAATTGGCTTCTGAGTAGATCATTCTTCGATTGGGTCCGATATAGCAAGAAAAGTATATCATTAAAAATAATTATTACTTTCTAACTGTTACAACAACCAATAAAAATCATTTTCTTGCTTCTTGCTGAGTTTAATTATTCAATCTTGTTTCAAATAAAAAATATCAAATTGATGTAAAAAAAGACGAAAATTTGGAAATAATATTTTTGAATAAATTCGAACCCGCTTTAAATTTTGCACAAAAATTGACAACTATTTGTTAGATCCCTGCTCTGACTGGCTTACATATCTTTCGATGGCGGTCATGAAAAAGCATCTCAAAATACCGTTCGGAACCGGTATAAAACTGTAGGTCCCAATCAGTGTGTGGAAAATTAGAAAGCGCAAAGCTCACTGGTTGTGAGAAGTTCCCCCCAATTCTCTGTGGAATGTAATGGGAACATTTGTTTTTATGTTTAAAATCAATGATAATAATTGAAGTGCCTGGGGGATGAAGGTGTTAACTCATTTTTTCCAAAAATAATATTTTCTATCTTTTAATGTTCCATGGTAACTGGTTTTGTTTTAGATAAAAAAAAAGTCAAATATTTAAATTATTAAAATTAAATTTTAAAATTTTTTTTTCTACAACATGAAAACATTAAAAGTAGGAAATATTGTTTTTGAAAAAAAGTGAGTTAACACCTTCTTCCACCAGGGGTTTCAATTGCTAAAAATATTATAAGGGTTCACATTTTTTTGATGGCCGAGGTAATCAACTGTAGACTCATATTGTGGGGCTACAGTGGAGTCTATGACTTTCCTATATGACAATTTCTCTAGCATAAGACCTCAGCTATGCCTGTGTCAAATTTCATCTTGATCGGTCCAGCCGTTGCTAAATTACTTCATTTACTCCGTTACTCCATTTTTTTTTTCGAGAAATTCCACTGTGTGGCGTCCGACTGCTAAAAATGTTCACTACACGCTGACAAATCTGTCTATTTTGTTGTTTGGTTGCAAATATAACGTATTTGTAGGTTGTCGCGAATATAGTATACTTATGTCCAAACACATTGTGTTTGCTATTCAATAGGGGATTAGGGAGATAATGATTAATAGGTTATAATATGTGTTCTAGTGACCAAAATGTGATTTTGTTTGTTACAACTGCTGAAACAACAATGCCTGAAATCAATGCTTGCAAACAGATACATGGTTCTGGCAATATGTTGCTGGGACCGATGATGTTTCCGTACCACGATTTTTACTGGGATGTAGCGAAAACAAACTTGAAATCGTTTTTGGTTGAATCTTTTGAGTTTGAATTTGAGTTTGAAAATGAAATATTTGTTATTTTTTGACAAACCAAAAATATAAAGACAGGTTTAAATTGTCTTTTAAATCATTTTTCTTTGCCGAGAAATTTGCTAATTTTCAGGAAATTCGTCTTGAATCTTATTTTAGTATCTTAAAGGAATTTAGAAATCTAAAGTCTCTATTCATTTCAAAGACATAAGTCTTTGAACTCTGAATTTTGTGTACAATATAATTCGAAATATTGGTGAATAGAATAATCGCTCCAACATTTTAATTTTGAATAAATATAACACGAAAGGTCGGATAAATCATTACTTTTTTTATTCGAATTTATTTTAATCATAAATTAAAGAATGTGCAGATCTGCGACTATTGACGCAATTTCCAAAAAATGCTGTCATTTTATTAGAATTTCATTTATTGTTATTAAAATGGTCTAATGATATTTTTGTCATTGCAAATTCTCATAACACTCGATTTTGAACCCCGCCAACACACACGCACGCACATTTATGCAATCACATTTTTATTCACTCGTAGTAAATTGAATAGTTCAATATCATTTTGGCCGATTATTGAGGCATTTGTTACATTGTTTCGACGTATTATTAGTTCATTTTTGTTGTATTTGTCTGAATTTTTCGCTTATCATAAAATTTTTGCAAATCCTCTATTTCACTTCCTTATTGCAAAATGTTTAACTACAAAACAGCAAAACAAAAAACTACAACAACAACAACAAATGTAATGAATTGTTGCATGTATGACGGACGACTCATATTGAACGTAGATACTAGGAATGAGCACCCAGTCAGAAGATTCCATATAAACCATCCATAAATCAATAAAATGCAATTTTAAGCGCCATTGATATTCAATTGGAAACGAAATATTTAGTTCTCTACCGAACTGACAATGGAGAGAGAAGAGGGAAAATTCTAAATATATTTTTGTTGCATGCCAGCGATAACAATGGAACAATTGGAAATGGGGAAGCAGTAATGTCAGACAGGAATTTGTGAACCGACATGTAAAATATGAAAATTGCAATAACGATGATAAATTAGTAAAAGGTATGAAATTGTCTACATCTCATGTAGGGGTTAGTTGACATTACACAAAATTACAAAAATTTTAAATCAAAAGCATCATACAAATACGTACTAATAATTTAGATTGAACTTAAAGGCAGCTTGTGGGAAATACCTAGAGATCCCCAGGCCCCAATGGCCAGGTTTAAATCTAAACAGTATTTACTTTACATCTTCCAGGTTTTGTCAACCTTAAGAGTAATATTCACGGACACTGGATAATCTCTCGCAACGATTGCATAATGTAGACAAAATTGATTCAGTACAGGAAAGTAAGATAAATTTCTTCTGGTCCTTAAATACCCAGCAACTTTTTTGGAATTGCTTGTAAAATAATGGTTTCAGCAACATATTCATTTAGAGTGAGTTAAATGGTTTCAGTGCTTTTGAAACGAAGTTCCTTATCGCACGTTGCTTGATGGGGGCTAAATGAAAAAAAGTAACAACCTTTGTTTTAGCACTATTGTGCTACAAACCACTATTATTGCCTATAGTGCATACTTTTGCTTTGGTTTGTGTCTAGGCTAACATATGTATGTTGGGAAATTTCTTGATTAATGGAAAGTTTTCTAGGTGGAGCCTGTAACCAATATTTAGTATATAAAATAAGTTTATTGTAGTTTTGAACCCAATGAAAAGCAAATTTAGAAAGCCAAAGTGAAAGAAGTTTAGAAAAAGAATAGTTTCCAATAAGTGCCTTTTCATAAAAATAGTAAATTTTATCATAAAAAAAATACCTTTTCATATTTTTAAACAAAGTACCTTTTCTTAAAAAATACCGTATTTTAGTACCTTTGCTTCAAAGTAAAAAAAACATTAGCTTTTAATAAAAGAAGTATCTCTCTTTAATAAAGGACCTTTTCGGGAAAACATAATACATAGTCTTGCGAAAAGGACCTAAAAATATTCTTAGATTCTATAAAAAATTTTTTTCTTAAAAAAGTTTATCATTTTGAAAAAAGTATCTTTTCCTAAAGATCCCAGTTAAATTATCGTATTTTTCAACGGGCGCCTTAGGTGTGTTGGAACTAACTAGTACATGATATATAGCGAAAGGTACTTCGTTCCAACCGGGTGTCCCCTGACACCTCATGTAATTTTTTTATTCTAATGTCAGCGCTCGATCTTTAACAAATTTATACAAATTTTAGTAAAACTATATCTATAAATAAGTTTATATTATTTATGAAAACTATTATGGGGTTATGTTCACGACCTTATCACACAAGTCACATTCACTTTACTTGCAATTTGAAACATCACATACGATACCAATCAAACTGAGCACTTCGAGTAAGGTTTTCAGCAACATTTATATAAATCTAAACACAACCAATAGATATTTTAATAAAAATATTTCGTCCGTCTCTTAATTTGGTCAAGAGACGAAGTCCAAACATCCTTACATGATCAGGCTCTCAAACTTTTATTCGTACCCGAAATCTCAAATCTAAACTTCCATTATGTATGAAAATCTTTTGGCATTTCGTAAACGTATTACATTTTCTTACAACAAATTGCCTTTTGCGTCCTGGAAATATTAGTAATGCCAGTGGAAAGTTTGAATTTTTTTTAGCACAAATATACATAGAACGTTTTCACTTACGAGAACTATTTGTTGTATTTACAGTGTGTTGAAAAATTAACCTCGGTCAAAAAATGGAATTAACGCGTGAAAATTTTCGTGCGATGATGTTTTTATGGTTTTCGGCGTAGATTATCGAGACAAGAGTGTCTCACTCAACTTGTTTCGACTTTTTGGGAAGAAGAACCATCAAAAACTACTGCAAAACGCTGGTACCAAGAGTTCATTCTCGGACGCCGTTCGTTCCAGGATGAATTTCGTGAAGGTCGTCCAACTTCGGTCGTTTTGCCTGAAACCATCGATGCTGTGCGTGAACTGATACCAGACCCACATGTTACATACAGTGAGAGTGACGCATCCTTGAGCATTAGAATGACAAGCATCAATAAGATATTGCATGTTCATTTGGCCGTGAAAATGATTTGTTCTCGTTGCATCCCACATAATTTGACGAATTCTCAAAAAAATGTTCGTGCCGATTGGAGCAAACAACTGTTGAAAAAATACAACCCCGGTAACTCAAATGCAGTCTATAACATCTTCACAGGTGACGAATCATCAATATACATATGTATATGAGCCCGAAGCGAAACACCAATTGACCGTATGGGTCCTTCAATATGAGCTCAATCCAACAAAAATTGTTCGTGGAAGAAGCACATCGAAGTAAATGATCGCATTTTTTTCGGTGTACCCTGTCGTGTGGCCACAGTACCTTCAGTGGAACGTAGGGCGGTCAATTCTGAGTGGTATGCCACCATCTGTTTGCCAACACTGTTGGAAGAAATAAGGAAAAACAACAAGAGCAGACTGATGATTTTGCATTAGGACAATCCGAGCTCTCACACATCAGCTGAAACAATGGGCTATTTGAGCACTCAGTATGTTAAATTGATGGATCGTCTGCCGTACAGCCCTGATTTGGCACCCAATGACTTCTTTTTACTGCGTGGTCAAAGTTTTTCGACGCCCGAAGCAGCTGTTGAAGCGTTCAACAAACATGCTTTGGAGGTGTCTCAATTGTAGTGGAAAAAGTGCGTTTGAGCGCATGCAAAAGTGTACTGACCTTCACGGGGAATATTGTGAAAAACAATAAAACTATTTCCAAGGATAAATGATTGCTTTTTTATTACTGGCCCCAAAAGATAAATAGCAATCCTTATTAGTATGCAAGCCACTTTAGAGCTGGAATGAATGTCCTTAACACCACAAGTGTTATTGCATTTAGAAGAGCTGTCAAATCGTTTATTATTTAATGGTGCCTAAAAACTCAAAATGGTACTTTGATTGGTTTTTAGGACTGGTCCAGGCTGTAACAATATCATACAAACATTTCCATTGCAAATATGTATTATACACTGTTTCAAATTGAAATTCAAAAAATATCACTTTCATTTTGAAAAATATCATTGAAATTTGAAACTATATTTGCAATTTAAAATACATCAATTAAAATTTAAAAAACATCAATTAAATTTAAAAGACATCACTTGATATTTAAACGACATCAATTGGTATTTAATAGACATTTGAAAGACTTCAATTCAAATTAAATCCACATAAATTGAAATTTAAAATTTTTCAATTGAAACTTAATAATTATTAACCGATTTTATATTACCGATTTCTAAATTGCAATTGATGTATTTTAAAATTCCACTAATGTATTTTAAATTTCCATTGACGTGTTTTTAATTTCAATTGACATTTTTTACATTTCAATTGATTGTATTTAAAATAGAATTTTTAAATTTAAATTGATATATTTGATAGAATATTTAAATTTTAAATTGTAATTGGAAATTATGTCGAACTTATTCTTTCCAAAGCAACACTACACCATTTCCAATTGGAATTTAAAAACTACCAACTTTATTTTGAAAAATATCATTTGAAATTTGAAAATTATATTTGATTTCTATTGAAATTTAAAATTTATATTTGAAATTTAAAATCCATAAACAGAAATTTTAAAGACTTCATCAATAAAATGAAATTTACTTTTTCGGATATGTGTGAATTTGTCCAAGATACACATTTTTTTTAATTTCAACTGATGTATTTTGAATTACAATTAATGTTCTTCAAATTTCAATTAATGTCTTGAAATTCAATTGATGTATTTTAAATTTCAATTAATGTGTTTCAAATTGCCATTGATGTAAATTATATTACAACATAATCTCCTTTTAGCTCAATGCACTTAGCCAAACGTTTTTCCAATTTTTGTATCCCTTCCAAAAAATAGGATTTTTGAGGACCATAAAATTGACATTGGTTTGATCAATAATTTCATCGTTGAAGCTAAATCTCTTTCCACCGAGCCATTTCTTTAGGTTTGGAAATAGGAAACAGTCACTGGGGATTAAATGCGGAGAATATGGCAGATGAGGTACCAATTCGTACCGCAATTCATGGAATTTTGCCATTGAGACTACACACATGCGCACCCGTGCATTATCTTGATTAAAAAGAACTTTTTTTCTTGGCCATATGGGGTCGTTTTTTTATATCCTCGTTAAATCCGTCCAATAAGTTGCCATAATACTCGCCGTTTATTGTTTTTCCCTTTTGAAGATAATCGATGTTGAGTATCCCGCGTGCATCCCAAAAAACTTTTGCCATCATCTTATTGGCCGACAAACTTACCTTGGCCTTCTTCGGAGCCGGTTCACCAGGAGAAACTCATTGTTTAGATGCATGATCTATTCTTCATCTACTGGTACAAAACGCCGCAAAAACTCCTTCAAATTGCAGTTAAACAACTCTAAACAATTCTTTGAAGTTGTCACACGATTACGTTTATGGTCAATTGAGAGCAAACGCGGCACCCATCTTGCAGACAGCTTTCTTAAACCCAACTGATCTATTTAAATCGAAACCACACTGCCATATGAAATGCCTATGGCATCAACAATCTCACGCACTTTTACACTTCGATCGGCTAACACCATATCGTGGATTTTTTCGACATTTTCGGGTGTGTGACCTCAATTGGCCGCCCACAACGTTCAGCGTTATTTGTACATGTGCGACTACAACGAAAGTCAATAAACCACTTTTTTTGTCATTGAAATCGGTGGTGCAGAGTCCCCCCCATAGTATTTATCGTATCAAGCTTTTCGGTTTTTTTCGCAAAAAAATCACTTTTTTAAATTTTTAAAAAAATGCACGAGGTTGTATGTTTTGAACAGCTGTTAAGCGCAAAGTAAATGACAGAACTTGCTCAAAATTTGACAGTAATCTATTAACTAGTGGTACTTGGCGGGAGCAGTGTTGCATTTCGAGGGAAGTTCAAAAAATCACGGACTTATTGATCCGCCATCTATTTCAAATTTCAAAAAGAATATTTAAATTTCAATTGATTTATTTTAAATTTCAATTGGAAATGGTAAATAAATCGATTCCTAAACCAGCAATTTCGAGCTAAAGTCATTGATGTGAATGGGAAAACAGGACGTATTCTGGTCAAAATCATGCATTGTGGAACCTATTGAAAAATCAGTATACATGTAGGGTCATTGAAATCTTTACACTGTCGAGTCATTGAAACCTTTTACGTCTAGATTGAATAATTTCAAAAAAAATCACGCGTAATGCCCGACCCCTTTTTTACCACTAACTGTTATTTTTTAAAAGCGTTCTTGGTAAATTATAGTATTACAGTATACTACCCAATAGGTTGTACTGAAAACATGTTTTCTGGAGTGGTCTCAATTGGTGAGTATTGAAAAGCTGGTTACGGGAACGGCAAACCTTTTTTATACGAGGGTACTATACTCCACTATCGGCCGCTCAAGTTTCGATTCCTAGTGTATTTGGGCAAATATCAATACTGGGTCACAATTAATACAACAGTTAGATCATCTACAATGCACATATGTATAAAAACTCTTATATGAAAATGTACATATGCGAATTTGTATCGATCGAAACCCCTCAAGTACCAACTCACACTGAAAAGTAAATTAATCATTCTTACGAACAAACCGAAACCCGGTTTCTGGGAACTCTCACGACAGAGCAAAACATGTCATCTTATAACTAATAATGTCTATAATTGAAAAAACACTTGTGGTTTGCCGATACCATGTTGATCAGAAATAAATCTGTAAAACTCTTACGAATCCCGGAAGATAATTCTATATGACTATAATCTATTTCAAAATAGTCAGAAGAAGCAATAAATATCTCCGAATATTGGTAACTTGCGCTTACATTACATATCTAAATATGCGTGTATTCGCGGCTGAAGGTGCGTGACCTAGCTGCAATGATAGGCATTTCAAAAAGATGAGAAAGCTGTGCGGAAGATGGGTGCCGCGCTTGCTTACAATAGAATAGAGCAAAAACAGCGTCGTGAAGATGTTTCAGTAGAGTGTTTGGCGATGTTTCACCGCAATAAAGCCGAATATTTGCATCGATTGAGACATGGGTCCACCACTTCACACCTGAGACAAAGGAACTGTCGAAGCAGTAGACTGGAATGGGAGAATTATGTCCAAAGAATGCGAAGGCGGTTCCATCTGCAGGCAAGGTCATGGGGTCTGTTTTTTGGGGTGAGCATGGAATAATTTTTATTGATTATCTTCAGAAAGGAAAGACCGTCAACGGCGATTATTATGCTAATTTATTGCAGCGTTTAAGTGATGAAAGTGATGAAAATTGGCGAAAAAGAAGGTGTTATTTCATCAAGAAAATGCTCCAGTTCACATATCCACTATAGCGATGGCCAATATTAATGTATTAAAGTTTAAATTGCTTCATCACGCATCTTATACGCCAGATTTAGCTCCCTCGGACTATTTTCTATTTCCAATTTCCAACAATGAAGAAGCGGAGTCTGCGGTTGATGGTTATTTTAATGAGTTTCACCGTTCTTCCTATAAATAGGGTATCGAATGAATTGCATATCGTTGGATAAAGTGTATCGAGCTAAAAGGAGATTATGTTGAAAAATTAAGAAAATTTCCCCCAACTTTTTTGTATCTTCTTTGTTAGGTCGGCTAGTTTTTGGACCGCAAGGTCAGGAACATTTGTGTAATGAATGTGAGAAATGGTTGGATTTTGTTGGAATAATAGACAATTCAGTTAAGCCCACTCACTGGCATGACTAGTTTCGAATTCCGTGACAACTTCATCATCAGATGCCTCAGTACTGTGCCTGAATTGATACCATCGGTAGATCATCAATCGTATATATGTATGCATACAACTTCAAATATGCAATTTACATATGCGAATTAAAAAATAGTATCGATCAAAGAACTCTAAGTATCAACACACACTGAAAGATTCATAATTCCATTACAAGAACAAAAAGCTTTTTTCCTCCGTGTTCTTCTTCTCCTCTTGCAAACTCGCATTTCTGCAGTGCTTTTGAGGTGAGTTTTATTCTATATCACAGAGTTGCATTTATACCGGGCTACTGTCAGTATTGTTAGTTTTAGTGAATGTATAAGAAGCTCATACTTCCAGCTCTGGAATATTTTCCTAATGTGAAAAATGGTTGGACTTTGTTGGCATAACGGACAATTCAGTTAAGCACACTGACTGGCATGAGTTATAAAAAAAAATTGTCGCCACGCTATTGTTGACCAATAGACCCACCTTGGGCTTCTTTGGTACTCGTTCGCCCGGAGATATTTAGTGCTTTCACTGTTCTTTTACCTCTGGTGTGTTGTGGTGCATGCATGTTTCGTCCCCGGTTACGAAAATCTTTCAGATTGATTTTAAACATCGGCAAACACTTCGTTGAAGTGGTCACACGGTTGAGTTTTTGGTCGAGTGTAAGATATCGCGCCACCCATCGCACGGGTAGCTTTTTCATATTTAATAGATGTATAACCATTAAAATGGACTGTGCATTAGTATTTATCAAGCCTTTCTTGTTCAAAAAATCTACATTTTGGAATAACTGTTTTTCAGTTTATTCGGAAAACGACTTTTTCAGAAAATCCACTTTCGGGGTCACAGAAAGGAAAACCCGGTATATTTTCGGTTTTTTCGTTTTGCACAAAAAAAATTTGTTTAAATTTTCTTGTCTAGTTTCCTTTGCCCGTAAAAGTATCATTATTATTCAGAAAGTATAAAACCATTATTCTGATTTTTAATGTATTTAAATTGTTTTTAAAAACACATCAATTAATATTTTTCTCAATTGAATTGAATTCGACTAGATTAGACTATTGAATTGAATTGTATTTTTTTTTTTTTTTAATTTTCTTTCTTTACTGATTTACAATATTGTTTCGTTTACATTTCATTATTTCCCCCGCGAAGCCAAAGGCTTGTATGCAAAGGATATATATCTAACTAAGTGTAAAATTAATATGTTTCATAAAAAAAGACAATTGAATCTATTATAGCAATTTAACATTATTTTTTTATCTCCGCTTCATTGCGAGTTTATAACATGATTTTTGATAATTTTTTTACGCTTAAATTTATTTCTTATATGTATGATATTCTGAAGTACATTGAAGTGAATTGAATTGAACTGAATTGAATTGAATTGAATTGAATTGAATTGAATTGAATTGAATTGAATTGAATTGAATTGAATTGAATTGAATTGAATTGAATTGAATTGAATTGAATTGAATTGAATTGAATTGAATTGAATTGAATTGAATTGAATTGAATTGAATTGAATTGAATTGAATTGAATTGAATTGAATTGAATTGAATTGAATTGAATTGAATTGAATTGAATTGAATTGAATTGAATTGAATTGAACTGAATTGAGTTAAGTTGAGTTGGATTGAAATTAATTGAATTGAATTGAACTGAATTGAGTTTAGTTGAGTTGGATTGAAATTAATTGAATTGAATTTAGTTAAAATGAATTTAAGTGAATTGAATTTAATTGATTTGAACTGAATTGAATTGAGTTAAGTTGAGTTGAATTGAACTGAAATTAATTGAATTGAGTTATAATGAATTGAATTGAATTGAATTGAATTGAGTTGAAATGAATTGAATTGAATTGAATTGAATTATATTAAATTGAACTGAATGGAATTGAATTGAATTGAATTTAATTATATTGAATTGAACTGAACTGAACTGAAATGAATTGAATTATATTAAATTGAACTAAACTGAAATGAATTGATTTTAGTTATATTGAATTGAACTGAAGTGAATTGAATTGCATTGAATTAAATTAAATGGAGTTAAATTGAATTGAGTTAAAATGAATTGCGTTGAATTGAATTGAATTGAATTGAATTGAATTGAATTTAATTGAATTGAATTGAATTGAATTATATTGAATTGAATTGAATTGAATTGAATTGAATTGAATTGAATTGAATTGAATTGAATTGAATTGAATTGAATTGAATTGAATTGAATTGAGTTGAATTGAATTGAATTGAATTGAATTGAATTGAATTGAATTGAATTGAATTGAATTGAATTGAATTGAATTGAATTGAATTGAATTGAACTGAATTGAGCTAAGTTGAGTTGGATTGAAATTAATTGAATTGAATTGAACTGAATTGAGTTTAGTTGAGTTGGATTGAAATTAATTGAATTGAATTTAGTTAAAATGAATTTAAGTGAATTAAATTTAATTGATTTGAACTGAATTGAATTTAGTTAAGTTGAGTTGAATTGAACTGAAATTAATTGAATTGAGTTATAATGAATTGAATTGAATTGAATTGAATTGAGTTGAAATGAATTGAATTGAATTGAATTATATTAAATTGAACTGAATGGAATTGAATTGAATTGAATTGAATTTAATTATATTGAATTGAACTGAACTGAACTGAAATGAATTGAATTATATTAAATTGAACTGAACTGAAATGAATTGATTTTAGTTATATTGAATTGAACTGAAGTGAATTGAATTGCATTGAATTAAATTAAATGGAGTTAAATTGAATTGAGTTAAAATGAATTGAATTGAATTGCGTTGAATTGAATTGAATTGAATTGAATTGAATTGAATTGAATTGAATTTAATTGAATTGAATTGAATTGAATTGAATTATATTGAATTGAATTGAATTGAATTGAATTGAATTGAATTGCATTGAATTGAATTGAATTGAATTGAATTGAATTGAATTGAATTGAATTGAATTGAATTGAATTGAATTGAATTGAATTGAATTGAATTGAATTGAATTGAATTGAATTGAATTGAATTGAATTGAATTGAATTGAATTGAATTGAATTGAATTGAATTGAATTGAATTGAATTGAATTGAATTGAATTGAATTGAATTGAATTGAATTGAATTGAATTGAATTGAATTGAATTGAATTGAATTGAATTGAATTGAATTGAATTGAATTGAATTGAATTGAATTGAATTGAATTGAATTGAATTGAATTGAATTGAATTGAATTGAATTGAATTGAATTGAATTGAATTGAATTGAATTGAATTGAATTGAATTGAATTGAATTGAATTGAATTGAATTGAATTGAATTGAATTGAATTGAATTGAATTGAATTGAATTGAATTGAATTGAATTGAATTGAATTGAATTGAATTGAATTGAATTGAATTGAATTGAATTGAATTGAATTGAATTGAATTGAATTGAATTGAATTGAATTGAATTGAATTGAATTGAATTGAATTGAATTGAATTGAATTGAATTGAATTGAATTGAATTGAATTGAATTGAATTGAATTGAATTGAATTGAATTGAATTGAATTGAATTGACATTGACATTTTCGGGTGTGTGACCTCAATTGGCCGCCCACAACGTTCAGCGTTATTTGTACATGTGCGACTACAACGAAAGTCAATAAACCACTTTTTTTGTCATTGAAATCGGTGGTGCAGAGTCCCCCCCATAGTATTTATCGTATCAAGCTTTTCGGTTTTTTTCGCAAAAAAATCACTTTTTTAAATTTTTAAAAAAATGCACGAGGTTGTATGTTTTGAACAGCTGTTAAGCGCAAAGTAAATGACAGAACTTGCTCAAAATTTGACAGTAATCTATTAACTAGTGGTACTTGGCGGGAGCAGTGTTGCATTTCGAGGGAAGTTCAAAAAATCACGGACTTATTGATCCGCCATCTATTTCAAATTTCAAAAAGAATATTTAAATTTCAATTGATTTATTTTAAATTTCTATTGGAAATGGTAAATAAATCGATTGAATTGAATTGAATTGAATTGAATTGAATTGAATTGAATTGAATTGAACTGAATTGAATTGAATTGAATTGAATTGAATTGAATTGAATTGAATTGAATTGAATTGAATTGAATTGAATTGAATTGAATTGAATTGAATTGAATTGAATTGAATTGAATTGAATTGAATTGAATTGAATTGAATTGAATTGAATTGAATTGAATTGAATTGAATTGAATTGAATTGAATTGAATTGAATTGAATTGAATTGAATTGAATTGAATTGAATTGAATTGAATTGAATTGAATTGAATTGAATTGAATTGAATTGAATTGAATTGAATTGAATTGAAGAATTGAATTGAATTGAATTGAATTGAACTGAATTAAATTGAATTTAGTTATATTGAATTGAACTGAACTGAAGTGAATTGAATTGCATTGAATTAAATTAAATGGAGTTAAATTGAATTGAGTTAAAATGAATTGAATTGAATTGAATTGAAGAATTGAATTGAATTGACTTGAATTGAATTGAATTGAATTGAATTGAATTGAATTGAATTGAATTGAATTGAATTGAATTGAATTGAATTGAATTGAATTGAATTGAATTGAATTGAATTGAATTGAATTGAATTGAATTGAATTGAATTGAATTGAATTGAATTGAATTGAATTGAATTGAATTGAATTGAATTGAATTGAATTGAATTGAATTGAATTGAACTGAATTAAATTGAATTTAATTATATTGAATTGAACTGAACTGAAATGAATTGAATTTAGTTATATTGAATTGAACTGAACTGAAGTGAATTGAATTGCATTGAATTAAATTAAATGGAGTTAAATTGAATTGAGTTAAAATGAATTGAATTGAATTGAATTGAATTGCGTTGAATTGAATTGCGTTGAATTGAATTGAATTGAATTGAATTGAATTGAATTGATTTGAATTGAATTGAATTGAATTGAATTGAATTGAATTGAATTGAATTGAATTGAATTGAATTGAACTGAATTGAATTGAATTTAATTATATTGAAATGAACTGAACTGAAATGAATTGAATTGCATTGAATTAAATTAAATGGAGTTAAATTGAATTTAGTTAAAATGAATTAAAGTGAATTGAATTTAATTGATTTATACTGAATTGAATTGAGTTAAGTTGAGTTGAATTGAACTGAAATTAATTGAACTGAGTTATAATGAATTGAATTAAATATAATTGAATTGCGTTTAATTTAATTGAATTGGGTTGAATTGAATTGAATTATATTAAATTGAACTGAATTGAATTGAACTGAATTGAATTGAATTTAATTATATTGAATTGAACTGAACTGAAGTGAATTGAACTGCATTGAATTAAATTAAATGGAGTTAAATTGAATTGAGTTAAAATGAATCGAATTGAATTGAATTGCGTTGAATTGAATTGAATTGAATTGAATTGAATTGAACTGAATTGAATTGAATTTAATTATATTGAAATGAACTGAACTGAAATGAATTGTATTTAGTTATATTGAATTGAACTGAACTGAAATGAAATGAATTGAATTGCATTGAATTAAATTAAATGGAGTTAAATTGAATTGAGTTAAAATTAATTGAATTGAATTTAATTGAATTGAATTGAATTGAATTGAATTGCAATGAATTGAATTGAGTTAAATTGAATTTGTTAATAACATTTGTCAATCACGTTCAATTTTTAATTTAAAATGTAAATATTATTCCAATTTGTAATTCGTGTTTAATAAAAATTTCACAAGTTTAAATCTTGTTCACATTATACTTTGAATGAAATGTTCATGTATGTCCTTAGAACATTTGATAAGTCATGTATCATGTCCTACGATCGACAAGTTCCTAAAACAGAACCGGAATGTACCAGAAAAAAAATTTGAAATGTTTTATAGAAAATTGTAGTCGAAGTAATTTTTGGTGAAATTAGTTTAGTTTTTTTATTTTAAGAAGTGAAGAAGGTGTCCAAAAGATGTACATATATATGTATACTAGGTCCACATAAAAAAGAGTCTGGAACATTGAAAAATTCCTAAAGTAAAACCGAGAAGTGTCAGAAAAAATTATATTGTGTTACGAATAAACAAATAGTATACAAAATTGAATAAAAAATAATTGTCAATAAGCTGCAGTTAAATGTATAAATTTTTTGAAAGACATTATCTTGTCTGGCAAAGCTTCGCTGTTGCTAAAGTTGTTTGGTGTTAGCAACAACAATAAAGCAGTTTAAAAATAATATCAGAACTCGTAAAAAAATAGACAGATTTCATTCAAATCAATTATAATCAAAATCCCATCACTCTTCAGAACAAACTTTATCGATAAGGGAATATAAACATACATATGTAATAGTTTGCATAATTTTAGAAAACTATTGATCAGATTGTGAGTAATACAGTAGCAGGTTCTCACTATGTTCGACCACATAATACCAAGTGATTAATATGTGCCAGCATACTAATCATAGAATTGTATATGTACATTTTGTGGCGAGGGGAAGATAATCCTAAATGGAAAATATGAATAATTTCAAAAGCTACAAAATGGTCGCACATGCCTTTCAAATGTATGAAACAACAACATCAGCTGGCGGCGGTATCTTTACGCATAACTTGGAAATGATGTAATAGTCGGTGTTAAGTTATCGGCCAAAAAAACCATTAGTTGTACTCCAGATATAATATATGCAGTTCACTCGATTGGAATTGTTCTATTCTGTTCGGTAAATAAAGAAATAGAATAGACAAACACGTTCTTAACTTGCATATAGAGTCATACATTGAATTACCCACATTAATAACTTTGTTTACTTTGAGTTTAGCAACAACAACTGGCGTTTAGCAACATGTCTTGACGTCATCTGTTAACTGAAACGAATAGTTTGACTGGCTGGCGACAGCAACATTTTGCATTAATATTTTATGCCGGCTTTTTAGAATACAAATTACCATTCTCTCTCTCGTTGTCAAACAACAACAAAACACAAGAGAGGAACACGTCATTAGGTACCTTGTGCTTGAGTTTTGATTGTTGGTTGTTTTTGGCGCGGTTTTGAGGTGGTTACGGCCAACTGTAACAAAATGGATTAAGCGACCGGTAAATAATTCATTAGCTCTTGCCTCTCTCATTTACACAGCTTATTTGTTTGTAAACAGAGAGAGTTGGTGATAATTGTATTTTTTTTCCTTCAATACTCAAAGCTCTTTTGCTTTTCATGCGGGAGATAGAGAAAATAATGTAAATGACACTAGTTAACAGAGTGACGTAGTCCAGTAATGCTGCCCTCAATGTTGCTAAACAAAAGCCAAGAGCTTTTGTACCCAAAGTAGAATATGAGATGTGCTGGGATGATTTACACTGTTTCAGTTACATGGTCAGCTGTGCAAATGTTGGGACTCATACCAGTTGGGACTCATTGTTGGTTAATTTTGATATAAATGATAGACAGATAAGTTCCCCTTCAGATTTGGAAAAAGTTTTGAAGCAACCCAAATCACAAAACCATAAGCAATTAAATGTATATAGCATTTAAGTCGAATTTCAAGATTCTCGTTTTTTGTTTGTTTTTATTTAAGATTTTAAGAACGACATTAATTAATTTCGACAAGTTTTGACTCTGTCTGAACGAACGACAGCACACGTTTTTGTTCCTGCACCATTTATAAAATTCAGATTAAACGTTTAAATTAACTGTTAATTGATTTAAATCGCTAACATTTCAAGTTTAAAAACTAAGAAATGTCGAACTGATTAACTTTGTTGATTACAATTTGCAAAAGCGTGCACCCCGCATCGCTCTAATGACACCAACATACATACATACATATAAATCATAATTTATTATTAAATCCCCTGAAGAAATTTGGAAGTGCTTCCCACAATCGGTTTTTTCTTTTGTTTTGTTAGCAGTCATGGTATCCATAGTAGGGGCTGCTTTAAATTCCCTTAAATTCCGTCTTGTCAACAGGCTGAAAACTCTGTCTTTTTTGTCGTGCGGATGCAAATATAACGTGTTTGTTGGTTGTCGCAAATATAAAGGGTGTTTTTTAGAGTTACAGAAATTTGAATTAAAATAAAGCAAAGAAATCTTTAATATCAATTGTGGCCGTCGGTGAAGCAATGTTAAGTGTGTATGGGACACAACTTTTTCTTTTCTATTGTTTGATCTGGACCACGTGGCCGCCACGGCTGACACGTACATGTCGCAATCTGGAACTCCAATTTTCACACACTTTTGGGGCAGTATTTCGCCAATAACTCATCGAATGTTGGTTTTCAGGTATTCAATTGTCTCTGCACGATGAAAAATCTGTCTTTTTTGTTGTTTGGAAGCAAATATAACGTGCTTGTAGTTTGTCGCAAATATACTATACTTGTGCCCAAACATATTGTGTTTGCTATTCAATATAACATGTTTGAGACACAATGATTAATGGGCTATAATTTATGATTTTGAGACAGAAATGTGGCGATTTTGTTGAAAACCGCTGAAAACAAATACGAGAAAGACAAAAAAGAAACAATAAGGCAGGAGGTCTTCAATTCATGATATTTTTCAGCGTGTGGTTTATCGGCGTAGGCGAGTGACTTTACTCAACCCCAAAGAAAATAGTAATAAATCACACGATCTTGGTGGCCAAATAACAGGACCATTACGTGAAATTATTCGTTCATCAAAAGGTTCTTTGAGTAAATTAGTTGTAGCGCGCGCTGTGTGGCATGTGGCTCCGTCCTGTTGGAACCACATGTCAGCAATATTAATATCAGCTAATTGAGGTACGAAACAACTTGCAATCATTTCTCAAAGTAGACTGTCGCATTCTGCCGGTCACCTTTTCTGAAGACATATGTACCAATGACCCTGACGGCCCATAAAGCGCACCAAATATTTAGTAATTTCCTGTGGATGTAATTGTGTTTGGGATAAAAGCTTGTGGATTATCTTCTCCCCAAATGCGATAAACTTACGTACCCATTCAAACAAAAGGACAATTTCGGTCGCTGCACCTAAATTTATGCCACATTCGGTTGTTGCAACCGAAACTATAAAAAATTTAGTTGGCAGAACGAATATAATTGAAGATTCTTTTGTCGCAACCGAATCAGTTATGATACGAGGTTGCGTCAACCGAATTTCAGTTGGGGAAACAAATTCAGTAGCGACATTTCGGTTGTAGCAGCCGCAATTCGGATGCAACAGCCGAATTTGTGGTTGTGCATGAGACATTTCTTGGCCCTGTACTCTCTTCTTGCGGTGATCAGAAGTGACGCCCTAGATCATGTGATTTAACACATTCAACCAAACATGAGCCTCATCGTTGAACAAAATTTTGTATGGAAACTCGAAACTAATGTAAATTTGTGCTTCAGCCCATTGACCGAATAGACGGCGCATACGATGGTCGTTTGATTTTGTTTCTTGCACAACTTGAATCTTAAAATTCTCGTAAACTTATCCCTATTTGCTGAGAACGGCGCTGAATTGATTGATATGGGTCTTTTCCAATGCGTTGCTGTACAGCGGCTATAGCTTGTTCGGTGCGCACTGTTTGGTGTCTTACCGGATGCACATTATCTTTAAGAGTCGACGTGGTGCGAAAACGATACATAGTTATTGGAATTAGCAACTCTAATGGATAACTATGACTACCATAAAATGGACGAAGTGCACGATAAGTTTGACGAACAGAACCATTATTATGATAGTAAATTTCGACAATCTGAAAGAGTCGCTCTCGTGTAAGTCTATCTATGATGAAATGGCAAACCAAACTAAACAACCCCAACTATCAGCTGTTAAATCGGTTGTCAAATAAATCAGTGTTACCAACCCATAATTGTGGCCGTGTAAAAAAACACCCATTAGTATACTTGGCCACATTGTGCTTGCTATTCATTATTACATATTGGAGACACAATGATTAATAGGTTATAATATATTTATTTGTGGTCCAAATATGGCTTTGTTTGTTGAAAATTGCTGAAAGCAAAAACGTGACAGACAACAAAGAAACAATTCATAAAAACAATGCTTGCAAACATGTACATAGTTTGTGCAAAATATTGCTGGGGCCGTTTTTATTTCTGCGTGAAACAATCCTTTGAAATTCGCACTAGTGTATGTTTACGGTCAATTGCATTACTTGGTATGTTTTCGTTGGCCACGCGCACTAAACTAATTGTTCTACCACTTTGTATGGGGAGCTAAGCGATTTTAAGCGGCATCATTCAAATTCGCTTAGCGCACCCTAACTATAAAAGTGTCAACATTTCAAAATTTTCAGTAGCGAAAAAAAAACTGGTTTTGATAGTTAAAAAGTGTATGCAAATTCTTAAAAATATTTACATATTCATACTCGATTTTTTGACAAAACGGAAGAGAAAAATGACGACAGATTTTAAACGGCGGAGATAAAAGGAAAAGTGATGGTTAATGTTCGAAACTTTTATACAGGGTGATTCAGTAGTAATTCAGATCTTTGGCAGCAATTATTTGTGATATGTTAATGTTTTTTATTACTTTTTTCTTCAGACAATTGTTACTCGCTAAAAAATCTGTATTTTATTTGATGTAACTATAACGTGTAGTAGCTTGTCGCAAAGATAGTTTACTTGTATCTAAATACATTGTGTTTGCTATTCGAATTTACATGTTTGAGACACAATGATTAATATGTTATCTTATGTTATTGGTAACCCAACTTCGGCTTTGTTTGTTGAAAGTTGAAAATTGCTGAAATCAAAAACGTAACAGACAACAAAGAAGCAAAAAGGCAACAGATCTTCAATTCACGAAAACAATGCTTATATGGAGTATATGGATGTTCCAAACATATACATGTTTCTTGTATAATGTTACAGGAGCCGGGTTTTTTCAGCGTTTGCTACAGGCTTTGGCAAACTTATTCATGGAGCGATGCTCAGTTGAACAACGCGCAACAGTGATCCAAACGGTTTATGAATAGAACAGAAATAGAAACCTGCAAGAAGTCCATTGGGCGCATTGTGTGATATTGTCGGTCAACATAACCGCACGCTGAAAAATTTGTCTTTTTCATGTTTGGATGCAAATATAACGTGTTTGTGTACTTGTGTCTAATCACATTATATTTGCTATCCAATATAACATGTTTGGGACACAATGATTAATTGGCTATAATATATGTATTTGTGATCCAAAGGTGGCTTTGTTTGTTGAAAACTGCTGAAAAAAGCGTGACAGACAATAAAGAAACAAAAAGCAGGAGATCTTGAATTTACGAAAACAATGCCTGCAAACATGTACATTGTTCCTACAATATGTTTCTGGGGCCATTATTTTTTAGCGTGAGGCCATCAGAGTCAAAAATGAGCCATTTGGTGCGGAAATTCGAAGAAGCTGGGTCGGTGAAAAACCTGACAACACCCGTCCGTCTTCGCATATGTCGTTCCACCAAAAAAAATGCTGCTGTGGAACAAAGAGTGGACCAGGCCGCGACAACCTCAATTCGCCGTCGTGCACAGCAATTGAACCTTTGCAACGGCACCGGTCAGCGGATTTTTACAAAAGACATATTTTTGCATGCCTACAAAATTCAATTCACACAAGAACTGATGAGGCACATTTTCACCTAAAAGGATACGTTAAAAGGCAAAACTGCCGTATTTGTGCTGAAAATACACATGTCATTCTAGAAAAACTATGCACCCACAATGAGCCACTGTATGGTGTGGTTTTTAGACTGGCGGAGGCGGCAGACCGTACTTCTTCGGAAATGAAGCCGGTAACGCTGTTCAGGTGATCGTTATCGTGCCGTGATAACAATTTTTGTTTGGCCTGAATTAGTTGGCATGGACTTGTACAACATGTTGTTTCAATAGGACGCTGCCGCTTGCCACGCTGCGCATGAAACAAATTCCCTATTGCGACGGAAGCTCCCAGGACCCATTATCTCACGAAACAACGAGGTCAAAGGGCCGCCGAGATCTTGCTATTTGGCACTATTGGGCTTCCTTCTCTGTGGCTACACGACAGTTAACTCACTTAGTGACGGCGATACTATCAAATAAATTAATCATGAAAAACATTCTCGAAAAGGTGGAAAACTGTAGGCCACAATAAGCGAGGGTGAACCTAGAAAGCACACTGACTTTGAGGAGCTCTTCTCTCTCCCTTCATAGACTGTAATAGGAAGCTAGTTAGGTCCATAGATTTTAAGCAAAAAACTAAAATCCACAAATGATGAGTTATGACTAATTGGTAATTGTGGCACACTGAAAGGAAAAGCTTCGTCACAGGAATGAAAATGTTCGTCGCCAAAACAACTTTTGTCATCGAAAGTGACCTAACGTGCAGTTTCATTCCAGTTAGGAAAATGTATGAATGCATTTGTTTCGCTGCAGCTGTGAATTTGTTTCCTTGTTGCAACGAATTTGGTCCGTTGTTGCAATGAATTTGTTTCATTGCTGCAATGCATTTTTTTCACTTCTGCATTGATTCTGTTTCATTGTTGCAATTATTTTTTAAACAATGATTTTGTTTCAATGTAGCAATTAATGTTTTGCAGTGAGTTTATTTAAGTCTCATCTTAGTTTTCTCATCTCCAAATTTCTCTCTTGATCTTCATAAAAATTTGTTTTGTCCCATTAACAACTCAATTGTTGAAGCGACGAAATTGTTTCGTCAACTATAAATATTGGGAGACAGACAAAATAAATAAATAATAATAATAAACTATGGAAAATGTATGATATAAACCAAATATGTAACAATAGTCTAAGTCTCATACATTTACTTTTAGTATGATTTTTTGCCTGGTTTTCACCAAAATTTAAATTAAACATAATTGTTGCAGGAATGAAAAAATAATTGTTGCACAAACGAAACGATAAATTTTTAAAGAAATAATGTATGAAATTTATCGTTGCAGAAACAACCAATTTGTCGGCTGTACGAAATTTTTCATTACAGAAACGTTAAACTGTAGCGGATATGTTTCATCCATGCGACGAAGAGTTTTTCTTTCAGTGCACGATATGTTTTTATAGTCGCCATATTTTTCCCATTTTTCGCTCAATTTTTAAAGAGAAATTTCCAAAGAGAAATTCTTAAAAAATTCTCTTTATAATTAAATTTTCAATTTTAAAGATTATTTACAATGTATATTTGTATAATTAAGATTCATATAATTAAAATTCAAATCTTTTTATTTAAATTCCCATTAACCTACTTTCGGGATTCTTGTGACATATCCATGACATGTGTTTCACAATTTTTTAATTTGAAGATCTGGACATTTCTTCACAATAACTTCAAAATTTGTTTTCTGGAATTTATGTATTTAGAAATTAAGGCTTCTACATTTATCCATACATAAATGTATCAACATGCATACATACATATCTGACAGTCATCCTCATCGTCATCCAATAAAAGAAGTAAAGTACAATATTTTGGCTCCATTTAAGCGTGCCGTATGGAGGACACAAAACAAATGCAATTGAATCAAGCTTTTCGTCGACAAGCGAGTCAGTGAGATGCCAAGTAGATTAATTTCAATTTTTAACAATAACAAACCCACAGGTATTATGAGCAAGTACCACAGATTTCTTGTCGTAGAATCTATGATAATGTTTCACAGATTTTCTGAACAAATTCCATTGATTTCGTTTCATAGAATACACGAAAGTGTTTCCTAGATCCTATAAAATATTTCTTTAGCAGAAAATGAATGAAGGAATTCATGGAATCTATGAAAGATTTCATAATACTTTCGAAGAAAACTGTTCACTTAAAAGCAACGTTTCATCAAAAGAATTCCAATGGATAAATTCTTCACCGCATAGTAAATATTCCACGCAGCAATGGAAATTCTTCGAAAGTAAAAAATTCTTTCTGGCTGCTATAAGTATTTACGTGGTAGTGATGAATGTTGTACTTTAGCTCACCTTTGATGGAAATGGTCGTCGTACAGTGGGACCGATTGCAAACAATGTGGTAATAATATTAAAAAAAATAAATAAATGGTTTCCCATTACATCCCATGAAGGGACTGGGGAGAACTTCTCACAATCATTGAGCTGCGCGCTTTCCAGTTTTCACTCACTGATTGGGACCTACAGTTTTACACCGATTCCGAACGGTCATTTGAGAAGCTTTTTCATGGCTAGATACTCGATAGTGTCGCCGTCACTATGCGAGGTGGCCGCCGCCGAAAGAAAATTTGAAGGTGGTCAGAGCCGGGTTCGAACCCAGGATCTCATGTACAAGAGTCGCGCACACTAACCATTGCACCACCGACGGTAATAATATTAGAACTTCTACACTATTGTTCTGATCGTTGTGTTTTTCAGTCTAGAAGATTTAGATAGCATTTACATTATTTGAGCTCAATAGCTTTCGACCCAGGGATATTAGGAACTCTATTTCGGTTTTAAAATTTAGGTTTTTTTATTCTGCCTCCAATGCTGTAAAAAGAGTTATAACACCGTACGACAATTTAAAAAAAAAGTCGTTACACTTGAACCGGATGATATACGTCTGAAACTATAGGTAAAATGGAGTTAATTGGTGTTTTCAGTTTTTCATTTTCTCATCCTGTTGCCCCATAAAAGGACTAAAAATTTTCAAGGGATAACATTTTTCAAAAAACAGAGTTAAATACTTATTCGCACCCTACGATACCGATATAGGTGAATTATGGCTATTTTCAATATTTTTTTATTTATACCGTTTCAGGAAAAAAAGACTTCAAAAATGTCCTTGAAAAATTATATCCTTTAAAATCCTTTGAAAATCGCCAACAATTTACATGAAAAAAATATTTGTTAATATCCTATATGGGCATTTCCACAGAAAGGTCAACGTCACTATCGATAATTACTTATATTTTAGGACCAGTTATATTGATTGTCTTCTTTTCTTTTACTAAATATGTAGTTACTTACATTCTGTATTTAGGAACTGAATAGAAAAAAATCGAACCACATGGTCCTAAAATATAACGAATTAACTAGGGTGACGTGATGTGACATAGGGTGGCACTGTCTCTGGAAATGCCCATATATAGTGTAATACTCCCCAAAATTTTAGTAATACTCCACAAAAAAAATAAAAAAAAATTTTTAATAAAACTCTTCCAGCAAAAAAAGTACTTTATGATATGGAACAGAGTATACAATTTTTTTAGAAAAGCGTTACACTTGAACCAGATGATATAAGAATGAAACTATAAGGTAATCGAACTAAAATGGTATTTTCAGTTTTTATTTCGTGATCCTGTTGCCGCTTAAAAAGACTACAAATCTTCAACTAACTAATTTGGGTATTCAATAATATTTAGCGCAATGTCAGTCTGCTATTTAGTATGGTCACTTTTGAGTATGGGTGTTTTTTTTTTATTTAACAGAACTTTTTTTATTTAGATGACTTAGGGTGAGGGTGTGATTAAGTCTTTCCCTCTCAATATTTATATGCAAGGTAGAAATATGGGCATGGCAAGTTGTTGCCAAAATTTTGATCAGTACCAAATTGTATTAAGATCGGTTACGATTTATTGGAGATATCGAGTCGGCAAACCCCAAATACTCCCAATCCCAAACTCAGTATTGGTAAATAATAGTCACGGACAAAATTTCGCGGTGATCGATAAAGATTTACGGCAGTTATCGTGTTGACTAGCCAGCCAGACAGACAGACGGACATGGCTCAAGCATCTTAAAAGTCCTAAAACGAATTTCGTCCAAAGATACTAAGGCTCTAATATGATATCTCCCATAAACAACATTCGGTATTAATTAAGTTTGGTAATAGGCAGTGATTTACCTCAAGTTAATTTGTAAATATTAATAGACAATTTTCCCACGCATCAGGTTAATCCTCAAATACACAGCGGATGATAATTAAATTGGAATCTATCCAATCTATCTATCCAAATGGCAGAATTTGTCACGCCGGTTCGGGTACCTGAAGGTTGGTCTGCTGCAAACATATGCATATAAACCTTTTTTATTGGAACTCAGTATTATGAGGAAACCTTAGCTTTTTGCAATAATAAGAGAAATTAAAGGATAAATTTCAATCGAAGTCATGGAAGCAAATGAGTTAGGGTCCATTTCCATTTTTTAAGGCAAACTAGAGCAGGGCGGAGAAACATGGTATTTGAAGCACTTTCCAAATTATATAAAGATAAGAATGGACTTTATATAATTGACATGAATTCTGACGAAAATTAGTTGGACTGTCGACTTGACAATTGTGCAATTAGAGAAATAGGAAAAAATCCAACTCCTTCGAGAATTTTTTCTCAAATTATGCCAAAACATTTGAACGTTTTGGTTTTAATTACGTTACTATTTTTTTGTTTTAATAAACTTTAATTATATTATATGACAATAATAATTAATAGTTATTTATACGACAATAATAATTTCTACTTTAATTTGAATTACCTCAAGGAATGCAAATTCGAAAAAAATTTTACTACCACTGGAAATTTTTTACATATTTTCAAAGCATTTCCCTCGTATCTGGCAGTTTTTGTTTTCAAATATTTTATTCAGCGCAGCACCGGAATTCTGTAATGTTTTAACGATAAAAACCAGTAGTTAAATTGTCAAAACTCATAAATTTTCAATATAAAATTTCCGAATTCAATCGTTTCAATAGTAAAATGTTACAGAATTCAGGTGCAGGTTTATGAATTTGAAAGTACTACGAAGCAATACCAATCGAAGCTACAAACCTCTACATATAAAATACTTCAAAAACAGAACTGCCAGAACAGAATTGAAAAAAAAAACATGTATGGTTATTAGTTAGGATAGACCGAATATTATTGACTCAATATCTCAATAGTAGCTAACTTGTCTTCTCTATATCTTTGTCAACACAAATATTGTAATTAATTGTTGTATTTGAGGTTAATATATTTTGAATATCGCTTGAATATTTTTGACAGTCACTGTATTATTTGAATGTTTTACGAGTATATGATGAAAATACTCCAATCTTCTACTGTATTGGAGATGTCAATGCTCTGTTCTCTGCAAGCAACGGAACTTCACAAGAAGACAATTATTTTCATGTGCGAATGAGGTTGTCCGTCCGTACATCTTTCTGACATTTGATGTGTTGACGCTCTTGAGGAGAAGCTTTTCGTCTGAGTACAATTTTGTTGTATTTATCTGTTGTTTTTTTTTTTTTTTGTTTTTCCCTTTTTAATAATTTTTGCATATTTCTTTGCAACATAAGTTATGACAATGCATTTTTAACATTCCATTTCAGTCAGAAAATAAAAAATAAAATTGAAGTGTGCGATCAGATTCTTATGTTGCGAAGCGCCAACGCTTCTTCAATTTGGAGTTGCAATTTCTGAAATTAATGTCAATTTTTTCCAGTTTCTGTAGGATGAAATTCTCATATGTATCGTTGAGTTTTTATATTTCTGTGTATTGGATGAAATTGTAAATAATGACAAGTCAATGGAATGACAATAGTTTGTTTGTCAAATTCATTACATCAGCAACACTGAACTCTTAAGGATTATGAACAACAAATTGCATTTATAAAATTGTCAATATGAAAAATAGTAAATCGTGGTTATGACTCATGATTAACAAAAAATAATTTGCATTTATGCTAACACAAGTAAATATACATACGTAGTTGTTCGGTGATGCAGTTTAACGGCAGAGCGGGCCACTTAAACTATATTTTCTTTTTTCGAATACAACGAAGATTTTATTGTAACTACCAGACTTTCTCGAGCTGGGCAGATTCCGCTGCTGCTTTTTAAATAATATTATGTTTTGGTAAATAAAGAGTGGGCCGTGCAAACTTTGGAATTTGAAGGTTAAAAGTTAACGAAATTGCTTTACGCTTGAAGACAATTGCGAAATATTAAAAACTTTTACCCAAAGTTCTGAGTCTTGAACTCAAACTGTAAGAAATCTTCGAAATAAATTCGATAGAAATGTAGTGCCATCAACGCAGTTTGTGGATCAATTTGTGAAGCGAGTTTGACAATCAGGTTCCGGGTCTCGTGTACGTTCTCGTGCGTTCAGTGGAAAATGTTACCGCTGTAGCTGAATGTGTTGTCGAAAAGCCATCACCATCAACTAGCCACGGTTCGCAGCAATTGAACATATCTCGCACTTCTTTGCACAGAATGGTGCATAGAATCCTCGGTATGAAGATATATAAAGTCTAATTAGTTTAAGAACTGAAACCTCGTGTTCATCCGATGCGTTTTCGCTTCGCAGAATGCGAAAGATCAGGCGTTAAATCGCATTCTATTGGTGGCCCGAAGACATCAGAATTTGTTGAGATAATTTGTACTGCAAATCGTTGTTGCAATAAATCGATTGTTCCATGCGCTCCGTGCCAGGTGGTGCCGTCTTGCTAAAACCACATGTCGTCCAGCTGTGGCCACAAGAACTTTGTCATCATGTTCCTGTAATGAATGCCGCTCACAGTCACCGCAATTTCGGCCTCATCTTCAAAAAGTTAGACCCAATCACACTCTCGTTTATACAGAAGCAATGGTTTCAAGAGACCGACCGGTATGTTGACTCACAAGAGTTTTACTGTCCATAACCACCCAGTTTCTTCAAATTGTTTCGCCACTCTTCGAATGGTTGGCACATTAGGTGCACTTTCTCGACTGAAAATTCTTCGTAGTTTGCTCGCAGCATAACTTTCCAAATTTTGGTAACAAGTTTTGACAATTATAACGCGTTATTCTTTCGTAAAGCACTCCATTTTTAATAATCAGAATAAACATATGTAACAGCTGCCAAAATTCAGAGTTGCCACTTGCACAAAAAAAATACACTAAATTTAAAAAGTTCAATCTTACTGAGTCACGCTTTATAAGGTTTCAAACTTTTTGATGGCCGAGGTAGTCAAATTTAGGCTCACACTGACCGTGTTTTGGTTACACCGCTTGCTTATATAATCGCTTGTTTTGTATGAAGCACTTAGCGGAGACTTAGCGAAAACTTCGCGACGAAAATAATTTTCGCTAAGTGTAAGAAAATTTTTTTACATCCTTTACCGTTTTCAACCCTTTTTGCACATTTTCGAATAAAATCACTTATCGCTAAATAACCGTTTTCTTTGCAACTTAGCAAGCGATAATCGCTTGCTTGTAACCAAAACACGACTACTGTGTGGCTCCAATGGGATCGATGACATTTAAATTATTTCAATTTTTTTGGGAAATCCCCCACACTTCGTCCGGGGTTTTGAACGGTGCCTATTATATACCTGGTTACGGGAAGGCCAAACTCCTTTTTTTGCAAGGATATTTATTAGAGTTGTGTAAATCACGAACGATTCTCTTGTGAACTAGATTAGCTAGTTCACAAAATTCCGCTCTTTTGTTTCAGTATTTCCCTTGTTTCAGCAGTTTTTTATTTGAGTTGTGCTGTTATCTGTCATTTTCTAGTTCATGCTCTCTTTATCTCACCCAATTTGCCTAGCGGGTGCCTAATGTTGCCATCTTTGTAGAATGAAAGTGTAGGCAGCCTCTGCACATGAACTATAGCGATATTGAACAGTTTTGTTTCAAAATATAAAAAAATATTATAGTAACCGATCTCAATTTTGACCTTCGCGTAAGTTTATATCAAATAATGCCTTTAGTATCTCGATTTATTATAACGGGTCCGCCAAATAACTTTTTTTTTTGAAGATGCTTTAAAAAAAAACTACTGAATATTTTCTCAAATTTCTTTTTTTATTTGAAATTCAAATACATTCAAACGGCTGCCTCGGCTGGCTATGCAGTAGCCTACACGATCGGTCCAATTTTTAAGCACATTATCGATTGTGTGCAGCTGTATTTCACCAATGGCTTCACGAATATTGTAATTTAAAGCGTCAATTGTCTCTGGCTTGTCGGCGTAACACTTATCTTTGAGGGCACCCCACAAATAATAGTCCAACGGTGTCAAATCGCAGCTCCGAGGAGGCCAAACGACATCAGCTCTGCGGCTGATAATGCGATCTTCAAAAACAGGGCAACGTACGCAATTTTCGCACACATTCTGCTACATTACCATGATCTTCAAAGTAATGTCGCAATATTTCCCAGCGTTGTTCAAGCGTATACACAATCATATTCGTTCAGCGGAAGGATAAAACTAATTATCTGTCAAACCAGACATCAGCTAAGTGTTACCATTCACGAAATAAGCACTAGTTGAAAAAAAAACGTTAGATGGCGGACCCTTTATAAAATTCTCACAATATCCAAACAGCAAGAAAATCAAACCATTTTTGCGATTATTTGCTCAGATTTTAATCTATGCAGTTCCTGATCACATGTATTAAACTAAACCGGCAAATTAAACTGAAATCAGCTCTTTCGCCCAAATGTTACAATGAACTAAATTGAACTAGTGAACTAAATGAGTCCATTCTACTGAGATGAACTAAAAATACCGCTCACTTTTGAATGAACTAAAATTCCCAACTCTAGTACTTATAAACGCCTACTGGCGGTTCAAGTTTCGATTCCTTGTGAATTTTGGCATAAACTAGGGGTTTCTTGTAGCCAATATAGGGTTTAAAAGACATGTCCATGACGAACCTACAAAGGAAAAAATATTTTCAAAATTTTAACCGTGTTTAGCGTTAAAAAAATTCGTAAAATTATCAAGTTATATTTGAGTTTTCATTAATTTTAAGAATATTCTTAAATTTTTCTCTTTTTAAATTGTAAGAAATTATTGTGTCCAACAGAAGAAAAATTTACCGAAAACTAATGCCTATAAAAAATATTTTTTATCAAAATTTATATTTTCATATTGAAATGGGGAAAATACTTTATTTTTAAAATTTTGTCCGAGTGGCTCTAAAGAAAATTTTTGCATGGAAAACGTAAAAATTCATTAAAATATCAAATTCTTTTTGAATTTTTTAGAATTTTTGGGAATTTTCTTTAATTCGTTTTTAATTTTAAAGAGTCTTGATTTCAAAAAGAACCAATATATTGAAAAAAATTATATAATATATAATATAAAAAGAAAATATTTTATTAACAAAATATTTAAACAATTTTTTTTTTGATTACTATTATCATATTTTGAACCCCATTTTTTCAACTTAATTTTTTTTCAATTTCAATTTTATATCAATTTTATATTTCCGTACAACAAGAATAAATCTTATAATTAAAGTATAGAAATAAATTAATAGCAACGAGTTCACAGAGTTTAAAAATAATAAAAATAAATCAATAAGATACAAAAAATTTCATGAAAAAATTAAAAAATAATAAATATATATCTACATTAAATAAAAAAAATAAATACATAAATAACAATAAACATTAGATATTAAATATTAGATTATTCATAAGAACACAAAACAGTAAAAATAAATAATAATAATCGGATACATCAAGAAGTTGAAACATCATAGAGCTTTCATTTTTGTCGACCAAATACTCTACGCATGGAACTTCAACCGCCGGCAGGGGCCAAAAGTATAATCGCAGAAAAAAAGTACTTCCACCTTCCCGTAATCAGCTCTGCAATACGCACCGTTTGAGACTTCGGGCGGTTTGAATATTTTGAAACCCCAGCTTCAGAAAAAATAAATTCGTACACTCTAATATACCCCTGTCAAATATTTATATGTGCAATGTATCATGTTGAGTTGGAGCTTAGAGAACTAAAATTTTTGTTTGATTTTTATTTTATATATTAGTTTATATTTATGTGTTCTTTAAAATTATAAGAAAACATATTTCTTCATTTCGTTTTTAGAACAAAAAAAAGTGTTTGTTATATTCTACATAGAAAATATTTAAATATGCAAAAATGAAACTTACATTTAATTCTTATTATTATCCAAATAAAATATGTAATTAATATGATATTGAGTTTCCCTTGTGTATAAGAACTTGTTGTAGCCTGCGTGGCATAGAACTCACTAAGTTGCTTAAAATGGACATGTCAATTTTCTCCCATTCCGCCAATATTGCTAGTTTTAGTTCTTTAAGCGTCATTTACTGCTTCGACTTTGAAAACACCTTGGCGGAAAGTATCCCCCAGAGGTCTTCTATTGGGTTGAGGTCGGGACTTATGGCTGGCCACTCCAGTAATGGAACATTTCGGGACTTAAAAAATCCCTTGTGATCCGAGCAATGTGGATCGGGGCGTTGTCATGTTGAAAAGTCCAGTTATCTCCATATAATTCGCCAGCAAAGTCAATTAAATTGCTGTCCAATAGATCAACGTATGCTTCCGCATTCAATTTAGTTGGGACAAAGCTTATTACTGACTTCCTCGTGCTGCAAATGTAGCCCATATCATAAGTGATCCACCACCGTGGTTTCGCTTGTAGCACCTTTGCCGAGGATGTCGTAAATCTCTCCAATATTTATGGTGACCATCAGGTCCGTCCAAATTAAACTTTTTCTCATCACTAACTGTAACGGTTTCAAATTCGTCTTCCAAAAGCTTGTACTTTTCTGCAAAAGCAATACGCGCATTTTTATGTCGCTGGTTCAAGCGTGGTTTGGCCATTTTGCTTTGGTACCGAAGACCTATATCATTCATTAGCAGTTGCTGGACACGCTGTCTCGTTACATTTAGACCAAATTCCACCTTTATTTCCCTACAACACATATTCTCATTAGCTGCTAAATGCCAAATGCGCCGCTTAGTCCTCTGGTCTACAGTTGGGATGCGTCCACTGCGCTTAATACAATCACAGTTTTCGGGGTCTTTGAGGTAATTCGAAACTGTATTGCGATGCCGATCTACCGCAGCTGCAATTTCGCCAATTCCTTTACCTGCAAGTCTTATTCCAAAAATTTTTCCGCGCTCCTCATCCGTAAGTTCACTTCCACTAGAAACAAAACTGTGAATAAAACGTTTCTTAGAATATATTCATAACGATCACTTTACTCACGTACATAAATTTATTTTATACTAAACACCCAAGAAAACTAGAGTTGTCCACTTTAAAGGGTCAGGAATGCGAATGCACATATAATTATTTTCTATTGACTTGCAAACTTACAGCGAGTATCATAGATAACTGGACTACAAATAAAGTCCAAAAGAGAAAAAAAGTATATGATAGAGAGAGAGGGATATTATCGAAAAAGTTGCATATGGCCGACATTAAATTACAGTTAGTTTTCAGAAGGAAAGAAAAAAAAATTATTTTGCACATATAAATATTTGACAGAGGTACATATAGACTTCTATGGATGTATTTTTCTTTACATTTTCATTTAAATTTGTATGCAACAAAGATTTTTTATAAACATTACTTTTTATTTCATTTCAAACAGTCTAAAAACAATTGTTATTTTCTAAATCAATTTTTAGTTAACATCAATTTTTTTCTACAAAACACACAATTGAAAGGGATTAATATCGTGTCTTAATTATCTTTAAAAAATCAGTTTGTAACTGACAAAAATAAAATTTTAAAATTTTCAAAATAAAATTCAATTCAACTATTATTAAAGCCTTTGATGTTACAACACATTCTCAACAGTATTTAAATAACTTTATCGATGAAAACTCATAACAGTAACGATCCCTGATTAAAATGTACTATCAAAATGTCGCTAATCAAAACAACTCCCTAAGAAGCCGACAAATTTTCATCTTCCAATGAAAAAGAAATCTATCTACACCCACTTCAATTCAAGTTTATACACGCCATTCACAATTTCTCAATAGCTTCCAAAAGAGTTATGACGACTGTGTTAAGAATACGAATTTGACTACAACTCTATTTTTGGGACCACAATCGAGACCTTGAATTTCAATATTTTGAAATATAAATGAATGAAATGGAACAAATGATTCCAGAGTGTAACACAATAACCTCTAAAACTTAATAAAATAGCAAATCAATACAAATAATTGTGCTGAAAATTTTCAAAATTCAGATGGACTAATGTGATGGAATGAGAGCATATGGTTGGTTTAATAATAATTTTATTTCTAATGGGATTTTATTCATTTCCTCTTTAATGCTGAGCAAACAATTTTGAAGTCATTCGATATTATTTTATAAACAATTTGAGCACTCGAATATTTGTAAATTTAAAATGATCGATACTTTGTGTTAACCCAAACATTGCTGCTCCTTCCAATATACACAAAAATAAAAAAAATCACTTTATTTTTGGCGCAACATTGGATTCAATTTGTTGCTTCCACACGACGCCCCTTTCCCAAAAATGCTGTAGTCGTGCCGTCGAAATTTTCAAATTTATGCAAATCAGAAATGCTTTCGACCGATTTGTACTCATATGAAATTCATGAGGCGTTAATAGCAAAATACCATCTGGGTTCGCAGAGTTTTGCATGTCCGAAAAACATCGAATATCTCACGCAAATGTGTGTGTGTGTTCATGCTCAATTTGAGAAATATTTCAAAAATATTTCCAAAATTTAATTAGGGTTGGAGTTCCTTCACCGAACAAATGTATCTTGAATACAGATTTGAGAAAAAAGCATAATATGCGATGCTCTTTCTTAGAATAACTTTATTTCAAATGTAGGGAGAACTATGTGAACTATACAGGTCAAAAATAAACGTTTAGGCGATTTGGGAGAGATTAGTTGTCTAATATTTTTAGCTAAAGCTAATGGCTGTCTTAATGTCACTAGTGATTCTTAAAGCATTTTTTTGTAAGCGTCACAAAAAACAGCACAAAGTTGCGGCTGTATTTCATTTATAACGCACATGATTTGAATCTTCAGCTCCGGAATCGTCTCGGCCTTATTGCCATAGACCATACTTTTCACGTAGCATCAGAGAAAAAAAGTCAAAATGTGTCAAATCGCAAGATCTCGGCGACCATTTGACCTCGTTGTTTCGTTGTTAAGATAATTCAGATAATGCGGCCTGCGAACTTCAAGCCATTGTTTCAACGCTGTGTGGCAAGTGGCAACGTCCTGTTGATAGCCCATGTTGTCCAAGCCCATGTCATCTAATTCGGGCCATACACAGTTTGTTATCTTGTCACGTCATTTCGAAGAAGAAAAAGTACGAAACAGTCCAAAAACTGCACCAAACAGTGGCTCATTGTGGGTGCATAGTTTTGTCTTGAATGACATGTGGATTTTCAGTGCCCTAAATGCGGCAGTTTTGCTTGTTAACGTATCCGACTCTGATTTGCTTGTTAACGTATCCGACTCTGATATAGTTGACTAGTCGCTTCTTCTCGATAGGGTCTTATCTCTGAAGTGCTTGCTTAGCCCGAAATAAGCGCTGTTTGCAAGCACATATTTCTTGGCTGACATTATTGCTTCTGTTCACGGCAGATCCGAGGTAAATGAAATCATCCACTACCTCCAAATTATAACGGTTATCACCCTTTCATCCAACCGGGTTCATTTTGTCTTGTCCTCGTTTACTGTCGAATCCACTTTTGCTGGTTCCTTCTCAATTCTCGAAAATACTCCAGTAACTTCTCACAGATTTCACACAATGATGTCTTAATCGTCAGCATACTCGAACAGCATGTGACTTATGCTGCTGGTAGTTTTATTCGTGTTGACTGAAGCTTTTCTCGCCATGATCTGAATTAATATCTGTGGTCACTAGGCATAACAGCATATGTATATTTTTGCAACATTTTAAGAGAGAGGTTCAACTTTCATTTGTAATGTAGTGACTGATCGAGATTTGCTAATAAATCTTGTCCAATATCTTGGGAACTACAAATTGATATAGTGTGCAATACGATGTATAACAGCTCGATTCTCGAAAAATTAAATTTGAGCATAACTCGAGTTATGCTGTTATGCTTTGTGACCACAGATATGTGGAAGAGATCGCATGATAGGATGTCGCCCTACCTGAGCCCTCGCCTCGTACTAAATGGTTCCAAGCTCCGACATAGCCTGGTACATGTTTCCACGTATCGGGCTATCAAAGGCAGCCTTATAATCTACAAAGAGGTGGTAGGTGTCAATCTACTTTTTGTGGATTTTCTCAAGGATTTGTCGTAATGTGAATATCTAGTCCATAGTTGTCTTTCCAGGTCTAAAGGCATACTGATAAAGTCCAATCACGTCAGCCATAAACTGTTTTAGTCTTTCGCATATTAAGCTCGAGAGAACCTTGTATGCGAAGATAAAAGAGTTATTCCACTATAGTTTGAACATATACTCGGGTCGCTTTTATTGAAGACAGGACACAGTATGCTTAGACTTCAATCGTCGGGCATGCATTCGTCTTGACAGATTTTGCATGTGAGCTGATGTATGGCCCTTTCCAACTCCGAGCCGCCAGCTTTAAACAGCTCAGGCGGTAGTCCATCAGCACCAGCGGATTTTTTTTTCTTAAGCATTTCCCATAACTTCGCTGTAGGTAGGAGGGGACAATCGACGCCATCGTCCTGTATGTGATCCAAACCCTCATTTATATTGAAGTATCCTTGGGAAAGTATAACAGAGGAGTGATCTCTCTATATTTCCAACTTATTCTGCCACAAGATTCCAGTCATCATTTCTACAAAATGGGCTCCTGATCCATAGCCGATGGATTGGCTTTGTACTTGCGGTATAATTTAGTGGTGTCATTCATCCTTCTGTAATATTAAATTTCCTCACTCTCGCGGTTTCTAAACAACCAGTTTTCTTCCTAACCAACCGAGTTTCCTCTCTCCTCATGTCCTTATAACGCGTTACAACTGACTGAAGCGTTGCCATAGGTACAGCGTTCTGTTCCTCACTTGCCACTACTCATTGAACCATGGTTTGCCTTTAAATGGTTTTTCATAACCAAGTGCGGCCTCTGCAACAGTTTTCATAGAGTGGGAAGTTTCATGAGGCGGAGGCCCGTTCTGCGCCAATAGCTGAGTGAGCTTCTCTGCATAGGCCGTGGCAACCTCTGGTAATTGCAGCTTTCAGATATTCAGCTTTATATATGTCTGGTTTCTTACGAATTTCGCTCTGCTTAACCTTGTGCGAACCTTTGCTGCAACCAAGAAATGTAACAGTCTCACTCTGTTATCGGAAGTGATAGCGTGTAGGATGAACTTACCGATGGTTGGTTCACATAAATTTTCTCTGACGACTTTAGCACTAAAATCACCTACAACAACCTTAATGTCATGGCCAGTGCAGCAATCGTATGTTTCTTCTAGGCTCTTGTCCTTGTCAAGCCAAGCCATTTTACCTACTGCTAGGATGATCATGTTACAGCCGCCCATTAGGATTCTTTACTTTTGATCCGCCGTTGGGCAGTATAATATGTCCGCTAGTTCGAAGAGCTTCAGTAGCAGGGTCACCTTTTTAACCTGAGACGCATCAGTGATCGCATAACCAATCAGGCTGCTCATTCGTTTTGCGTTCTCACACCAGCTAGCTAACGGAGGGTTCCGATAAAGCCATTGCCCGGGACATATTTCGAGGATGTAGTGAGCTGCTTGAACTGCCCTATGAAGAAATCATTTCTGGCCACTCCCAAATGAGTCGCTATCAGAAATTTGCCACCTCCACTGTCAGTCCCATGCTTCAATCTTGTTCGGATTTATTGAACTAGAAATAAAATGGAAGATCTGGTAACCTGCTCCAATATTCTTAAGCCTTTAGAAAAGTATTGTAATGATCAGGAGCAAAACCGAGAGGGTTTTTTGTTATCGCGTCCATGCACTATCACCAATATGCTCTCGGTTTACACTATCAGTCAAGTCAGTATAATGCAAAAGCAAGAAACAAAAAATAATGGTGGGATCATAAATTAATTATTTCGGAAAATAAATGCAACAAAAGTTTTTATTTCCGTGTTCTTTGTTTTTGCTCGTTTCATTCCGAGTGCAGCCCTAGTCGCATAATTTTTTGAGAGAAATTAAAAAAATTTAAGAAATTTAACAGACCTGTACAATTTTTTCTGTCATTCGTTCCATTCATATTTACACTATGACACTACACTTGAAACCCAAAAGCATAGAGTAAATATATCTAGAGAGAACATTCGTCTCATCTAACGTTTCATTTCAGACTCTTCGTGATGAGGTCGGTGTGATAGGGAGACGTTCGACTTACACCAGGTGGAGTTACAAGAACTGTTGACTTAAATTGTTCATGTCGTTTTGGTGGAAAAATGAGAAAATTACATATATTTTCCACTATTGTGTTATCTTTTATTGTTAGTATACAGCATAGAGTAACGTCATATTGAGCTGCCATTCTTCTCATCTGGCCTTTTTTTCACCCTATTCGTGGTGCGGTCGGTGCGATAGAGTGTTATTTGACGTAAATTGACTTACACCAGGTAGAATTACAATAATTGTTGACTTACACTTTTCACGTGGTTTTGATGAAACACTGTGAAATTTAAACGTATTTTGGACTCTTTTGTTCTATTTCATTGTTAGTAAACATTTGTGGGTTTACACAAAAATTTTAACATACAAATCGAAATGCCATTAGTTTGCTGAGAGAGGTAGTCACTCTAGGTATACTTACTCTATGACCGAAACAAACCCTCATATTTTGTTTGTTATAGTTAATAAAGTTTAAATTTATCCCCCTTTCCGACAATGAAACAGCATACTTTTTGATCATAAAATTCATATTTATATTATATTGAAGAGAAACATAAAAACATAACGACTCTACACTAACTCGAGCCACACTGGTGATTGTCATCAATCATCATCAATATTTTTAGACATCTGTCGATGTTGACTCATGTTTACTGTGGGTGTCTGTTCTAAGGCTTCTGATATTCCGCATATTCGAGATCAATATTTTATTGCCTCTGGTTGGGAAAAAATAAACAAATCCCAACAATGCATTCACTCGTACAATTATGTGTTTATACAACAACGTAATTATGCGCCCATTTCAACGTAAAACACAAAATTCAAAAATTGCAAATAGCAAATTAGTCACTGGTTAGACGCCGGCTGTTTGTAAAGCGCATGGCGCGTGTAAACATTTCACAGTTAATTATATTCTTGACATGAAAATTTACTTTAATTGTTTAAACTGGTATCCTATCCCCTCTGTTACTGGACGAACAATCGAATAGGAAAATATTAAATTGTGATATTTGAACTGTTTCCTCTCAACTATTTACAATTAAAATGTACTAAATGTCTTTAGTAGATTTTAATTTTATTTGGCAGGAAAAAATGATTTATCCCCCCAAATTTTGAATGATTGAAATGAATTAAAAATTTTCTATATTTTGTAATCGATAATTCGAAAACTTGTCCAACAAATTATTTGTAATGTAATGAATACTTATGCGAACAATTATTATTATTTGCTATTGAAAAACAAAAATCCGAAATTTATTTATAGGTTTGAAAAGGCTGTCGTTAGTATCAAGGACTATACGCTGAACATTGCGGTCCCTGTCACATTGTAATGATTACTCATGATCAAGGTAACTGATACGCACATATACACGCACACGCTTACACGTACGGCAGAAGTCAGCTCATGCAAGCTTACTAAGCTTTTCATCTTTCTGTTTGCTGTCTGTCGTCAACATTACCACATCATTAAAATTGTAATCTTAAATAAATTAGTTAAATAAAGTAAAGTTTGGTCGTACTAAATTAAATACCACAGGACTCTTTATTTAGGGAAATCGAATAAATTAAATTTCCCAAATATATGTTTGGAACATCCATATACTTACGTGCAAGCATTGTTTTCATGAATTGAAGATCTGATGCTTTATTGTTTCTTTGTTGTCTGTCACTTTTCCTTTTCAGGAGTTTTCAACAAACAGAGCCATATTTAGACCACAAACAAATATATTATAACCTATTAATCACTGTGTTTCCAACATGTAATATTGAATAGCAAACACGATGTGTCCAAGTATACTAACGTGTGTTTTTTTACATGTTCACAATTATGAGTTGGTAACACTGATTTATTTGACAACCGATTTAACAGCTGATAAATGCTTTATGTTGTGTTTGGTTTTCCATTTCATCATTGATAGACTTACACGAGGCCAACTCTAGCAGATTGTCGAAATTTACCACCACAAAAATGGTTCTGGTCGTCAAACTTATCGTGCACTTCGTCCATTTTATGCTGGTCATAATCATCCATTGCAGTGGCTAATTCGAATAACTATGGGTCGTTTTCGCACCACGTCGACTCTTAAAGATAATGTATGTCCTGTAAGATGCCAAATAGTGCCCACCGAACAAACTATAGTTGCTGTACAGCATCGCATTTGAGAAGACACACATCAATCAATTCGGTGCCGTTATCAGCAAATAGGGATGTGTCTATCCACTGTATGGACGATTTATGAAAGGATCTAGGTTTACGAGATTTTCAGATCCAACTTGGGCAAGAAACTATGCCAATCAACCATCGTATGCGCCGCCAATTCGATGAATGGGCTGAAGCACAAATTGATATTGATTTTCTATACAGAATTTTGAGCAACGCTGAAGCTAATTTTTGGTTGAATGTGTTAAATCACATGATCTAGGGCGTCACTTCTGATCACGGCCACAAGAGAGTACAGGGCCAGGAAATGTCTCATACACAACCACAAATTCGGCTGTTGCAACCGATTTGCGGCTGCCACAACCGAATTGTCGCTACTGAATTTATTCCCCCAACTGAAATTCGGTTGACGCAACCTCGTGTCATAACTGATTCGGTTCGGAATCTTCAATTATATTCGTTCTGTGAACTAAATTTTCTATATTTCAGTTGCAACAGCCGAATGCGGAATCAATTCCGGTGCAGCGACCGAAATTGGCCTTTTGGTTATGGGCCGTCAGGGTCATTGGTCCATATGTCTTCAAAAAAGGTGATCTACTTTGAGAATTGATTGCAAGTTGCTTCGAACTTCAATTAGCAGGTATGGTTCCAACAGGACGGAGCCACATGGCACACAGCGCGCGCTACAATTAATTTACTCAAAGAACCTTTTGATGAACGAATAATTTCACGTAATGGTCCTGTTATTTGTCTCCCAAGATCGTGTGATTTAACCCTATTGAATTATTTTCTTTGGGGTTATGTAAAGTCACTCGTCTACACCGATAAACCAGATACAATTCAATACCTGGAAATCAACATCCAGGAATTGCTGGCGAAATACTGCAGTAAAAGTAAAAAATTGTGTGAAAATTGGAGATTCCCATTGCCAAATCATATTTCAACATTAATGACATAAAATTATCTATCCAAAAAAAAAAGACAAAGTGGTGTCATATAACATCCCATGAAGGGATTAGGGAGAGCTTCTCACAATCAGTGAGATGTGCGCTTTCTAGTTTTTACACTCACTGATTGGGACCTACAGTTTTACACCGGTTCCGAACGAAATTTTGAGAAGCTTTTTCAAGGCTAAATACTCGATAGTGTCGCCGTCACTAGGCGAGGTGACCTCACAGAGTCACAGAGTTAATTAGTTTAAAAGAGTTAGTAGCAACCGCTAATTCAGCTGTTGCCGCCGAATTGCATTTGCCGCAACGGTATTGAGGTTGCCACGACTTAATTTGGACCCCCTAACCGAAATTCGATTGAAGCAACCTGTAATAGATGGTGAAACCTCTAATGCGATTGTGACACCCTCTAATGCGATTGTGACAACCTCTAATGAGATTGTCACAACACCTCATTCGGAAGTGATGACATATAACGTAGTTATGACAACATCTAACTTTGGTTATGGCTAATTCGGTTATATTTTCTGTGGATGCATTGAAATCACTTTTTCGGTTGATGTTAAATAATCGGACTCTTCACTGTGTTACGTACGTTTTATTGTGACATCGATATACGAGTAGTGAAAATGATGTGGATAAAAAAAGCATTCGATAGTTGCCCTTAAGGACGACACAAAAGAGGCAACTAATGCTTTATGGGTTTGGTATAGAGTCAACTCTGCCGCACCTTGAGCCGCGTTCTTGCTAAATTTTCGTAAGAGATTTTGTCATTTATCTCTAAACGGAAATTTTAGCTGCAGAGAGATACCACCTATTTCTGATTTACCTTGCGAAGATTTCATGAATATTTCCTCATTCCACTTCATTTTACTTTTAACGTGATGTGCTGTTACTTTTGTTTGTCACAATAATCGAAATGCCAAAATTTCGACGTCAAACAATAATTAAACAATTGTTTTTGTAGGGAACAAGTTTGGCATAACAGCCCTGTAATTGACTAACGATATTTTCGCAAAGAGCTAAGTACCATGCAAATGAAAAGTGAGCAAAATTGTCGACCCATGAAATTTTTTCTCTTTTATATACATGTACGTCTTAAAGGAATGAATAAAGTTCTTGCGAAAAATGATGTCATTTACTCTAAACGGAACATTTTGTTGCGGAGTGTTACCACCTAACTTTGATTTCCCTTGCAAACATTTCATTAATAATTCCTTTTCGCACTCCATTGTATTTTTAATTCCCGTGGTGTTACTTTTGTTTGTCAAAATTCCGGTCCCAAGCAACAATCAAATAATTGTTTTCGTAGGAAATAACATTGGCATAACAACTCTGTAATTGATTTTGCTTACGAAATTTTCGCAAAGAACTGAGTACTAGGCAATGAAATGTGAACGAAATTTTCGGTTCCTGAAATTTTCATTATTTTTTATACACGTAGTTCTTATGGCAACGAAAATTTCATAAAAACTGAATACCAAGCTTAAATGAATGAATAATTTCATAAGAACTAAATACGGGGCTAAACTAGTTAAAATCAGAAAACAATTCCGAAAACAATTTCAATATTTTTTTACGGTTGTATTCATGGTAAAATAAGTAAGGTAGACTCGTTAGAACAGCTAATTTGAACTTTTTCTTGGTTATGTGTTTCCCTTATGTCAACTTCACTTGTATTCAGTTTTGTTTACTTACACTTTTTAATAAGAAACACCAAACGAAAACAAAATGCCTGTGTTTGTTGCCAAAAATTACCACAATTCCTACTTGTTCTTTAATTTGGGTCATAGGGCGTAGGTTTCAGATTATTTTAAAATTTTAAGTTTGACGAAATAATGTCCCAAAATTAAGTAAATAACCAAAACCAGTTCATCTGAGAGGATATAACCACGTTCATTAATTAGTTAATTAATTACATACAATGTATTTTAATAGCTCGTTACTCCATTGTCATGTCAAATGACATTGCCGAATTGTATACTTCTTGGCAAAGGATTGCAAACTATTTGCAACTAAAAATATTTGTGTCTGCACAGAAAGAACCCGGAAAACAATTCCTGTCTATTTTGGACAATGACCGGCACTCGTGGCACAGATGCTGCTGCCACTACTACTTCTAGACCAACAATATAAGTTGTTGTCGTTCATCACATAATGCTTCCAATCTTCCGATCAACTGAAAGTGTTTTGTCTACGGCCTCAACCCAAAGTGCTGCAACCACATATAGGACGTAATGCCGCGGATACCACAGTCAAGTGGCCACAGAAAAATCTCATTCGCATTGCCACTGAAGCATAAGGTGTTGGATTATCTGTCCAAAGGCAGAAAACTGAAAGCAAAATATTTAGAAAACAGACGTGTGTTAAGTAGATAGGAATCAGTGATTTTTCTCAAAGCAAAATAAAAATTATATTAGACAGACATAAGTCATTTCACTAGACAATAAAAAAAGTGGTCAGAGGAAAGGCTGAACAAATGTAAAGATAAGAACAAAGATGGGTATTTCTGGTGCCATGAAAAATAAATATATATTTCACTATATTAGAGTTTTCTGTTGGCTATTAATCGCCCGATAGGAAAAATGTTATCCTTCGAAGAACCAGACAAAGTTTTCTTGTTATCAACATTTTCCTCTTTACATATAATATAATTTTTAATGTTAAAAGCAGTGCTGTGGAATCGGCGTTGGAGTCTTGGAGTCGTAATCTGGGGGATTTGTCTGGAGTCAGAGTTGGAGTCGTAAAATATTTAGAGGGTGTCACAGCCGAATTAAAAGTTGTCAGAACGACTTTCAGCACAAGTGCGTGTAAGTAAGAGAGACAAACGTGTTTGTAATGGAATAAAGACGTTCATACGAGATACAGAACGATAAGTGAAACTCCGTCGATGGCAACTACAATTAGTTACAGTGTGAAGATGACGGTCACTGACCTAGAACGCTAAGGCGCTGATGAGAAGAGAAGAGTGAGTTCAAATACTGGTGCCTGCCGAGTGTTTACATTTTTCTAATTGCAGAAATAAATCCATGACCTTTATAGCTCATAGGAAGTGGAAAAATATACTTCTAAAAAATTAGAGGTTGTCGCAACCAACTTAGAGGTTGTCACAACCGATTTAGAAGTTGTCACAGCGGAATTAGAGGTTGTCAAAGCCGAATTTTAGGTCGTAGCAGCCGAATTTAGAGGGTGTTGCATCTAAATTGGGATTCTTTTTTCATTTAATTAAAAACGCGATTAGTGAGAATATTTTAATGTTTTATTAATGATTTATTTTCCTGTGTTCTCTAAATAATTACAAAATCGAGAAAATAATGGGTTAATTTGGGGTAATGCTTAGGAAAACAAATTATTGTTGCATGCCACTTCCGACCGATTTGACGTTCCGGCCATCATAGGTCACCGCATCAACTCTGACGAAGTGTGTCTGTTGAGTTAGGTCCTCAACCGTTCTATATACAGACGATGGCAGCATATCCAACACTACAGATGAAAATACTATAAATCCAGCAACTCACATTTTCTTTTTTGACTGACTTCGAGAGTCGTCTGGAAGTCGAGAGAAGACTTTTGTCGCTGAGGTTTGATAAACGATAGCCGAAATTGTTACTGTGAATATGCAAAATATGTGAATATATGAACATCGTCAATGCACACAATTGAAACTGGAGGATTTTATTCGATGTTAGAGCAAAACAGCTGACAGACGTTTGATTTCTCTCAGACGCAGCATTGAGTGAAACATCGGATGAGAAAGTTGGGGCCACTCGTATACGTTAATCTATGTCTAAAACGGCCGACCTTAAAATTTTCAGAACTGTTGATAGATGATTTTACTGCACGCTGATAGATGTGGAAATTTTCCTCAAAATATAAATGTTTTAACGAAAAATCCATAATTGCAATATTTTTACCCACATTTGTTAATAATCACAAACAAATTATGATATCACCGCAACAGCAACAATTGCACATTCTTCAACTTTTTTAATTTATTCGACTTTAGAATATAAAACGTCAGGTTTGAAATATATAGATTATTATTGTGATAACCGTAATGCAAATGATTTCGGTTGTACCTACAGAATTTTTGAGAAATTCGGTTGCGGCAACCGAACTAACACCAAATTTGTTCATTACAAACGCTTAAGGTCAAAATCGGTTATTAAGACCGAATTCATATCACATTACATGGCTGCACCTGAATTGGTCCCACATTTGGTTGTTGCAACCGAATTCGTTACTCGTTTCGGTTGGTGCATGCGAATGTGGTACCAATTTCAGTTGTTGCATCCGAATTAATTTCAAATTCGGTTGTTGCAAGCGAAATAATATATAATTTAGTGGATACAACGAATATACATAATTCAAGATTCAGTTGTCACATCCAAATCAATTATGAAATGAAGTTGAAGTTCAGTTGGGGGGCCTGAATTCAGTCGTTGCAATCCCAATTCGGTTGTGTCAATCGAAATTCGGTCTTAACAAATGAATTTACAGTTGCTACAACCTCTTTTCAAACAATTAGTTCTCTGAGGGTACTTTCTATTTCCAAACCTGAAAAGAGATTTTGATCGAATGAAGAGGTAATCACTAAAACAAATGGCTATTTTGAGGATCTTCAGAAACCCTATTAGTTGGAAAGAATAAACATATTGGAAAAACGATCGACTAAATGTATCAAGCTAAAAGGATACTGTGTTGAGAAATGATACGTGTTTTTGCTGAAAATAATCCGGTGTGCGATGGAAATCTACCGATTTAAATGGAATACGATTTGATATAATAATGGTGCGTTTTTTCTGTAAATAATGGATATCAATTAATTTGTTCCTCTTTTTCTGCCATTAACGCAGAAAAAAGTTGCAGCTAACTGACAGTTAAAAATTATAAATTCCGTACAAACTGACAGCTACAACTTTTCGTTAGCTCTAACTGTAGGATAACTAGACCTGGTGAAATCGCCCGTAAATAATGTAAATGTAAAATATTTGTTGCTCAATATTAAAAATTATGCCAATAGAATTCGTCAAAGGGTCAAATCGTATTCGATTTCGACGCGATCGATTTTCATCACATGCCGGAATATCTATTATTCCATAAGTCACCGAGTAGTCATTCGAAAATCGGTTATTTTGCTGTCAAACTCAATTACACTTTAGCACATTTTCATATATTTTAATACACTACAAATGATATCTGATGTATTTTTGATGAATTTCTCATGGTTTCAAGTTTTTGACTGCTTAAAGCCCGGTATTCAGTTTTTATGAAATGCTCGTTGCCATAAGAGATGTACGTGTATAAAAAATAATGAAAATTTCAGGAACCGAAAATTTCGCTCACTTTTTATTTGCGTAGTACTCAGCTGTTCGCAGACAACATCAAGTACAGGGTTGTTACCCTAATCTTATTTCGTACGAAAACAATTGTTTGCGACCGCAATTTTGACATTTCGATTATTTTAGTAAACAAAAGTAATACCCACACGTTAAAAATATATTGGAGTTCAAATTATTTATGATATGAATGAATAGAGATAAATTATAGAGATAATTGAAAAAATTTCTTGCGAGAATTTCGCAAGAACTGAGAATGAGAATTATACGGCAAATCGCTAAGCTCCCATAAAAAATTAGTGATACTTTTAGCGAGCGGTTTTTTTGCAATTATTAGTCCCTTTATTTTATAAACATTTTATAAATTCTTTTACGAAGTCGGTAATTTTAAAACACTAACACTAAATTCGGTATATCCTCGAACGATACTTTTGCTGAATTCATTCTCAATAATTGCGAAGACTGCTATAAAATTCCCCCATCTTTTATCCACGATTTGTATTTTAAACCAGCCGGTAAAAAACTCTCGACATCTTATTCAAATTGTTCCCATCGATTTCGATTTAACTGTTTTATAATGGCTAAATATAATTTTTCATACACACTGAATTTAGCTTGTTGCAAATATTGTATACTTGCATACAAACACATTGTGTTTGCCATTCAATATTACATATTGGAGACTCAATGATTAATCGGTTATAATATATGTTTTTGTGACTCAAATATGGCTTTGTTTGTTGAAAACTGCTGAAATCAAAAACGTAACAGATATCAAAGAAACAAAAAAGCAGTAGATCTTGAAATTATGGAAACAATGCTTGCAAACATATACACGGTTCCTACAATATGTTGGTGGGGCCGTTTTTGTCAGCATGTAGCAAAAATTCCCATCATACTAATGTTAGTATTCTAATTTTGGGATTAACTCCAGATTTACTGGCGCTAATGCTAATTGAGAGGGATTTATTGGAATTTAATATTTATATACTACATTCTGGGAACAAAGAAAATCTTGTGGTCAATCCAAAGATTATTTGTCAAATCCAGCAGTTGTGGCATTTTGCTGTTTATTTGGAACATCTGCAATATATCGCCGACATGCAATATTTACCGGTTTTTGGCAGACATGAAAACATCAAGATTTCTGGTAAATATTTAAAATAAATATTATTTTCATATATGTCGAATTTGACACACATTCACTGACACTGCGCAGAGAGCATTTTAATCAAACTGCTATTGATGACGGACAAATTACTGGCCTGCCAGCCAGTCAGTGATCGGCTGGTAATCTGAGTACTGTTAGCAGTTACGCCAACAATAATAATGACATCATTTTACATTTCATGACTCGTAAAATGAAACTGAAATCTATAATTAAAAATTTACAAAACTGCAAATTTACAAACCATAGAGCGGACAACAACACCACCAACAAACAAGCACATCGGCAGTAGCAACCACAATTGATGACGGTGGAAACAACAACAACTGCCATTGATTAAAACTGAATATTTATACTGCCTATCGATATGCGAATGAAACTTTAGTCATTCCTAGTCAGAAGTTGAGGTAGTGGCTGGCGTATGATTAATCTTAAACGATTTCTGCTACTGCGAATTAGTTGGATGCCAAAACAACAAATGAAATGGGTATGAAAAACCACCTCACGCCACTTAAAAATTGCTCATAAAACGGCGTTACTAAATGCAACCCAGCAAAACTTGTTGCTGCCTCAACTATGTTGTTTGTCCACCTGTTGCACGCCAGTTCAATTTAGATTGTGCAACATGATCGTGACAGACATTTTGGCGCCACAGGCAACTAAAGATATTGCAGCAATGTCAAATTGTGTCGAGGGTCATTTGTTTTGAATCGAGTCTTAAAGAATTGATATAATAAAAATAAATTTCAAATCTTATGTGAGTTTTAGTAGTCATTCAATGGAACACAGCCGAACAGTTAAATTGTAGATGCAAATGTAGATAAAATTTATATACAATTCTGCCACCTTTTGTGTTTTAGATGGAGGTCATACATACAAAGGAAGCCATGGAAATATTGATATTTGATCATTTGATTTTAATTTTGAAAACAATGAGAAATTCTGATCAACTGCATAAATATGCACTATGGGCTAAACAGACTTTAGAGATTTTTTTTAACATGTTAAACTAGTAGCTCGATATGTCTAAATTTTCATTTTCGAAGAGCGAAAGGAATGGTGTAAACTTGAGGGGATACATTTTTGACAGGTCTAGTAGGTTTCTCTTATGTTTTGATTTTCCTCAAAAAAGTATGAGATTAGGGTTGCATTAGGAATGAATCGAACAAAAACAAAGAAAATTGTAATACATAATTGTATTTAATTGGGTTTTTTTGAAATACTACATCTTTGTTCACAACTTTATTTTCAATCTGTTCTTAATTGCAATGTGTGACACCAAAAAAAATTATGGGGTTTTGTCAACGGATTCTGGAAGAAAGGTCTAAAAAAAATACGTGTATCGGCGTTTTGCCAGATCTGATCAGAATTTTTTTTAGGGCGGGTCAAAGTTTTCGCCCCTCGGAACTTACCTGCAACATATTGGCATGCAATATTGTGTGTTCCTTACTTCTGAGATACAAAATATGTTCAGAAGTTTTATAGAAAAGATTCAGATAAACATTTTTGTGGAACAAATTAACCCTCTAATTGTCACGTATAACCATAACCTTTACTTTTTTGGAAAACTCGCAAAAAACTGCTCCAAAATGACGGGGGGAGTGGTCAAAATGTTCTACAAAAATTATAGCCAAATTTCACTATGTGTGTCCGAACACTCCAAAACACAAATCTTAGCCCAAGTGCTAGATAATAAGCAAAAACTAACTGCCTCCTAAGGGTTAATAATGAATTTTGCATTTTGTTGTTTCCATTAAAAATAGTCCACATAATATAATGTATTTTGTCATATTTCATATTTTATCTAGTACTTGGGCTAAGAATTGACAATGTGGAATTATACGTCACGATTACCCATTACCCACAGGGTAACGGGGAAAATAATGTGTAGATACCTACGATGATAGGGAATTACGCATCACGATTTCCCACTACCCACAGGGTAATGGGCGAAATTATGGGTAGTTACCCACGCCGATGGGAAATTACCCTGCACGATTACCCATTACACATGGGAAATGACTGAGAGGCCGACGACGATGGGTAATGGATTACCGTGGGCAACCCATACCCATTTATGTTCGAAAATATGAAAAAATAGAAAAAAAAATCTATTATCTCTGAATCGGAACGTCGAATCGAAAAAATACAATTTTTTTGGGCATTTCTTAGGATTTTTCATAAAGTGATCCAACTCGTATGGTAGACTCTTTTTTCAAAAAAATCGCCAAAATAAGAAACTCGCTAAAATAAAAAAAGCTATAACTCGGAAATGGTGCACCCACTCGCAAAAAATATATTTTTTTGCCGTGCGTGCGAAGCCGTGCGAGGCTTTAACCAATGGATGTCTTTAATACGGCATAAATTTGTGTTTTTTAAAAATCACTAAAACTAAAATTTTTCTAGTAAAAAATCACTTAAACGCCCAAACCTACGATCATTCTGCTTTCGATTTCCACTATCAGTTTTGGAAAATACAACAATATCTGATTGCATAATAGCAAACAGAAATGAAAATAAATCATTCACAAAATTCAAAAACCTACCCATTTTTCACTTAGAAAAATGTATCAGACCTTAAAAACTTGTACTATGAACTGCTCCTAACATTCAAAACTAACAAAAATAAGTTCATTGCGAAAAATTCCAAATATAACCGCACATTAGTCCGGTGATTCGAAAAACTATCTCACACAAAATGCAACTATGTGTTGTAGATCAACTAACTTCAAAACAACTGCAACCCTGCGAGAATGTAAGAGGAAAAGAGAACATGAAGGAAAAAAGTCTTCTGCTCTTGTTCACAGAGAAAAATAAATACTCGTACATACTCAATTCAAACACGATATTTGTCAACTCAATTACTTTTATATTTGTATTATAGTAATGCAGAAAATTGTCAATTCAAGTACACAACTTGTAGGCCGGTAATGGACTATAGTTTTTCCATTAAACCTATAATCAGCTGGAGTGAAAAGTTATACAAACTTTCATAATATTTTCAATTAAATTTGCACTTGTGTTGAGTCCGAAGTTAATCAAGAATAAATATATTTATCAATTATATGTATGATCAACTGAAATTAATTAACATTTAGGATTTTATTTCAAGTACATGCGTAAAAAACTTGAGTACGAAATTAATCAACATTTTATATGCATTTTCAATTATAGGCATAATCAACACGATTACTATGTTAATTAGAATTTAATATTTGTAAGTGAAAAAAGCTTATTAAATTGTTTATTATAGTGGACGGTGCTGAATTTAGCAATTTCGATGCCCACAAATACATCTCATCCTTCTCTTCAAATATTTGGGTATATCATCACTCCTTATAGGGATAAAGAAAGCTCAACTTAATGTGAATTGTTTCAACACCTACACGCTGAAGTCCCCCAGTGTCTGCAACATATTCTCCCAAACAGTCCCAAACGTACCTGTTCAAATGCAAATATTGGTCTGTTTACTGGCAAGCATGTATGCTTTTACGTGGAAACATATGCGTGCTTCATCCCAAACATTAATATACATTCGCGTGATTCCTCCCAACCACCATTTACGTGTGAGTATTTCCTCCCAAACATAATAATATTTAGAATCGAATTACTCTATCAACATATATTTGTTTACAAATATAAACCTATATTTATAACCAATAATAAAAAAAATTAAAAGATTATTTACTTCTTTTTCGTGAAATGAGAATCTGCTGCCCTTTTTTTCTCATATCTTAGTTGTGACTCAAGTTTTAGTTTTCATAAGGTTTCAACTTCGCCAAACGCTGCACTACTTTAAAACACAATTATCAGTAAAGGCTCGTGCAAACAAAGTTTGCACTTTTCAGTTTCATTCCTCAAAATCGTGTCACATTTTGGTAGCACACATGCATATACATATAAAAAAAAGACATAAGAAAAACTAAAGCAACATCACAAACAATTTAACAGTCCGATCCATTGTTCATACTTTTTCCACTGCTCACAAATATTTTCTACTAATATAACTTTTTTTCACGACTGAATGCATGAAACTAAAACGCAACACATCAGCCAAAAGAAGAAACACTTCATCTGCAATTTATTACTGCAACTTATCACTTTTTGAATCACTGACTGACAGAATAATGCAAAATACATTATAATCTCTGCGAATAATCTCTATTTGTGCCTCTTTCATTCCCTTGCTCTTTAGAGAGCATAAACAGTGCAACAGACACAGCTGTATTTGTATCACAAACACAGACATATTTGGATCACAAACACATATATTATAAAATTTTAATCATTTTGTTGCCGACATGTAATATTAAACAGCAAACACAATTTGGATGCAAATATAACGTGTGTTTGTAGCTTGTGGCAAATATAGTACTTACTTACTTATCCGGTCTCGGCCACCCCCGGGGGTCACGGACCTTACAAAACGAAGATAACATATTTCGCCAACCAGTTCGATCTTTTGCTTTATTTCTCCAGTTGGCAATACCAAGTGTACGCAGGGATTCGTCAACCTGATCCCTCCAGCGGAGTCTTGGTCTTCCTATTTTTCGTCCTCCTTCGAGTTCGGTTTCGAAAACCCTTCGTGCTGGTTCGTCTTCATCCATTCTACTGACATGGCCTAGCCAGCGCAATCGCGTTATCTTGATCCGCTTAACTATGTCAATGTCAGGATAAAGCTCATACAGCTCATGATTCATGCGTCGCCGATACTCGCCGTTGTGCAGTATTTTTCTCTCGAAGACTCCTACAAATGTTTCGTCTGCTTGCGATAGGACCCAGGATTCTGCACCATAAAGCAACACAGGTTGAATGAATGGTACAGCTGGACTTTTGTTACTCCAGAGAGGGCTTTATCTCTAAAGTACTTGCTTAGCCCAAAATAACATCTATTCGCAAGCACAATTCTCCGCTTGATCTCAAGGCTGACGTTGTTGTTTTTGTTTACGGCAGATCCGAGGTATATAAATTTGTCCACTACCTCGAAGTTATAACGGTTACGATATCTATATCTATTTTGATGCTGATGGTTTTATTCATGTTGACTGCAGCTTTTCTCATAATGACCTCCATTAAGATGTTAAAGAGATCGCACGATAGGGTGTCGCCTTGCCTGAGGCCTCGCTTAGTTTCGAAAGGTTCGGTAAGATCCTTACCAACTTTCACTGCGGATTTGGTGTTCGTCAAGGTCATCCTGCAAAGGCGTATGAGGTTTGCAGGAATACCAAGCTCAGACATTGCTTCATACAGTTTCCCCCGTATCGGGCTATCGAAGGCCGCCTTATAATATCGATAAATAGATGATAGGTGTCGATTTGTTTTTCGTGTGTCTTCTCCAGGATTTGGCGTAGCTTGAAAATCTAGTCAGTTGTCGATTTTCTAGGCCTAAAGTCACACTGGTATGGTCCAATCAGGTCAGCGATAATTGGTTTTAGTCTTTCGCACATTATACTTGATAGAACCTTATATGCTATGGATAAAAGACTTATTCCACGGTAGTTGGCACAGAGACTCGGGTCACCTTTTTTAAATATGGGACATAGTACACTGAGACTCCAATCGCCGGGCATGCATTCATCTAACCAAATTTTGCTAAAGAGCTGATGCATGCAGCTTATCAGCTCATCGCCGCCAGCCTTAAACAGCTCCGGCGGTAATCCATCGGCTCCTGCGGCTTTGTTGTTCTTAAGCCGGGCAATAGCTGTTCTGACCTCGTCTTGGTTAGGAGGGGGGCAATCGATGTCGTCGTCCATATTGTGATCGATTGTCCCATCGTCGTTGGATATCTCAGGTACTAGTAGCGCGGAGAAATGCTCTCTCCATATTCCCAACATGCTCTGCACATCTGCGACGAGATTTCCGTCCTTGTCTTTACAGAAGGGGGGCCCTGAACCATGTCCATTTGTTCCGTTTTTAACTTTTTGGTAGAATTTTCGGGCTTCGTTCTTCCTTCTGTATATCTCAATTTTCTCACTCTCGCGCTTTCTCCACTGCCGTTTCTTACGCCTACATAGACGGTTTATCTCCTTTCTTTTCTCCCTATACCGCTCAGTTGCAGCTCGCGTTGCAATTGAGTGAAGCACTACCATACGTGCAGCGTTCTTTTCGTCATTTGCAATGCGACACTCTTCATCGAACCACGGTTTATTGCGAAGCGGTTTTTCGAAACCAAGTACGGTTGTTGCGGCAGTTTTTATAGAGTCGGAAATGTGTTTCTACTGCGCATCAGGATCGTCATCGGGAGGGGTTGGGTTCTGTGCCAAAAGTTGCGAGAGCTTCCTTGAGTAGGCTGTGGCTGCCTCTGGTAATTGCAGCTTTCCGATGTCCAGCTTCCTCTGCGTCTGGTTTCGTACGATTTTCGCTCAACTTTATCTTGTGCGAACCTTTGCTGCTACCGGGTAGTGATCAGAATCGATGTTAGCTCCTCTGATCACTCGTACGTCCATTACACTGGATGAGTGCCTTTCATCAATTACCACGTGTCAATTTGTTTCTTAGTTCTTTGATCAGGGGATACCCAAGTAGCCTTGTGGATGTCTTTATGTTGGAATCTTGTAGTATATATCGCAGTTTCTTTTTCTTGTGCAGCCATGTCCTGTCCATCGCATTTCCTGGTTAGCGGTAATGTTAGCCTTATAACTTTCGAGGACATCTGCCAGTTGGATACTTGCACCGGATCTATATAGAGCTCTTACATTCCAAGTGCATATCCGTAAATCGTGGTCCTTATAACGTTTGCGGGGGTCGTCAACAAATAGGGGTTGTTTATATTTTCACTGCCATTATGAACGGTGGCGGGAGGCAAACCCAGCCCACCGTGTTTTTGCATTTTACCTACTGCCAGGATATTTAATTGCAGCCGCTTCTAAGGACAAAAGAATATGCCCGATTGTTTGATGAGCTTCAGTGACATCAGTCACCTACTAAATCTGATTTACCGCTCATTTGTTTCGCCTTCTCACTCTAGCTAGCTAACGGAGGTTTCCGAAAAGCCATTGCCCAGGACATACTGCGTGGAAGTAGTGAGCTGCTTGGACTACCCAATGAAGGAATCATTTCTGACCACTCCCAAGTGAATGGCTATCAGAAACTTTCCACCTCCACGGACAGTCCCATGTCCCAGCAAATATAGTAAATACAGTATAATTGTGTCCAAACACATTGTTTTTGCTATTCAATATTACATGTTGGAAACACAATGATTAATAGCTTATAATATATGTTTTTGGGCCCAAATGTGACTTTGTTTGTTGAAAACTGTGGAAAACAAAAACGTCACAAACAACAAAGAAACAAAAAGTACCAGATCTTCAATTCATAAAAGCAATGCTGGCAAACATATACATGGTTCCTACAATATATTGCAGGGCCCGTTTTTCAGCGAGTACACATTATTCGCTTTGTGAAAAATAAATTGTTGGCATATCAAACGATTTCACGATTTTCACCAAGAAAATTGATTAATTTTACTTCAAAATTGTGTCGAACAATTTTGAATTCCTTGAAATTTTTAAAAATACTGAAGTTGTTAGTTTCAACTTAATATATATTCAAATATCTTGCCTGCCAAATAATTTGCTGGGTACAACTCTTTCGCACGCAGCATGACTGCCGAGATCATAATCATATTCATATAAACTGTGAAGTACAAACGCGGTGAAATAGTTAATATCACAATTAGCAGACATATCATCTTAAGCAACCACCCACTGCTTAGTAGATATCCCCTGCCTTCCCATAATACTGGAGTGAAAAACCTTCAGTTTCAATATTTTAATGAGCCGCGTAATAATCGCCGACTCGACGCGTCATGGCGCGCCTCAGTCATTCATTTACACCACCTGCTGTTATCGAAGAATTCTGAATTAAATTGAATTGTTTTGTTAGAAAGATGCACAGACATCAAGCTCATAATGCCAAATAATAACACAATGATATCATTTTTATATCGATTAAAATATTTATTTGTTTCCCTAGTAGTTTTCATCATGATCATTATATGGATGGAAATGTAAAATATGTAGTTGGAATCGACACTTAATAGGTTTCCAATTCCAAAGATATTCATACTCAGTAATTATCTAGTAAATTGTCATCACTTAAAGCTGTAACAGTTGTAAATTGCAGTTCATATCTTGATGTATCGTACATGCATGGCAGGGCCGTTACTTTCGACGGGATACAAAAGCTAAATCTTTTTCATTATACCAACATCATTAAACTATAACATGTGGCAAATGTGTCGTCATAAGTTTGACAACTGTCGCCTCTTTTATAATGGAAAAGCCATGTTTCAACCCCTTTTAGGTGCTACGCCTATTTTGACAAGCGAGTGGGCAGGTCCCATTGAAAATGAATGAAAGTCATACTATATCATTTTAACGCCATATCTGTGTTCAGCAAATGTATTTATTACATTTTAATTGAGGCGTTGAAAATTGATTTATTAAAAATATTGAAACGGACTTGAGACGATATCAGCCATATGAAAGCAAAGATTTATGCAAAAATGTCAATCTATCAATGAATGTCATTAAAAAGGCATTAACACGTTAAATGCATATGATGTGGACTTTAATGTAGAACTTAAAAAATGAATGCATTCAAGAGGAATTACAATATTAGGGGTATTCACATAATTATACAATTATAAAAAATTAAGAAAGTGAAAGTGGTTTCCGACGTGGGTGCAATGGTTACTGTGTGCGCGGATCTTGTACATAAGAAAGTTGGTTCGATCGCTTCTTTACTTTTCTTTCAATGACGCACAGTGGGGCCGATTGTACAAAAAGTGGTAATAATGTCAGAACTTCTAAACTATTGGTCTAATTGTTTTAGAATGTACTAGTTATTTGTAGGGGAGGAGTTAGATTTTCAGAGCATATTAAGCTGTCATTACTAAATGATTTAAAATAATTTATATATTTTTAAAACTTAAAGTTTGTTGAAGTCTTGTCAATGTAGTTGGGCTTTTGAAACTACATGTTGGCTTAAAATGACCACGTTATTACCAAAAAACTAAACAAAATCAGTGGAAAAAATTTATAAAATTAAGTTTTATATATTTGATTCCAAATATCTTTGTAACGTTTGAGACACCCCACACAGCTTAGCATGTTTTTTGTTTGTGCTGCTTAGTAGAATCTCGGAAACAAGCGTTTTAAATCAGCTTACAAGCTCAGAAATTACAGGCGATGAAAGTTTTAACATCACCACGAGGGCATACTTTGGCACCCTGTAGCACAGCGCACATTGACACAGGGTGCCTCTAAATAATATACTTTAATAGACTAACTCCTCTTGTGCAAATGCCTGTTACAATCTTAATTATTTAGACCAATAGTTTAGAAGTTCTGTTGTAATTAGTACTTTTTTTTTAATCGGCACACTGAGCACTGATATCCTCGCTTAGTAACGGCGCACAGTGGTATCCATCGAAATTTGGCACACTTTTTCAAATATTTCGGCCGGTATATCACCAAAGTATAATGCTGGTTTCCAAGGCAGCCATCGTGGTTGGCTTGTTCTTATAGACGAGGCACTTCACGTGCCCTAAATAAAATTCAAATGGCAAGGCAAACTGAACATATTTGACATTGACACATTTCACCACTCACGTGTGAACTGCCAAATACTTAACACTGAAAAACCAAACAGCAAAAAAATCACCCTATCTTTATTGATTCAAAACTTTTATTTTTCATTTAATAGTAATTTTTTAATAATCAATATTTATGTTGATAGTGTCGAAAAAACACCTCTTCCATGCTTAGAAGAGGTCCTATTTTAAAGAGAGGTACTTCTTTATTAAAAACTAATTTTTTTTTAAGAAAAGGTACTATTTTTAAGAAGAAGTACTTTCTGGAAGAAAAAGACATAAGCGTATGATTTTTTTTCAAAGAAGTACTCTTTTTAATAACAGGTACTTTTTAAAGAAGTGGTACTCGTTTTAGGAAAAGGTTATTTTTTTAAGAAAATGTACTTATTTTCAGAAAGGTTACTTACCTGAAGGAAAGAAAAGAAAATGTATTATTTTATTTTTAAGAAAATGTACTTTTAAGAAAAGGAAAATTTTTAAGAAAAGTTACTTTCTGTACGGAAATTTACTTGTTTTAAGCAAAGGTACTTCTTTAAGATAATGTATTTTTTTAGAAAAGATAGTTTTTTAAGAAAAGGAACTTAATTATGAAAATTATCTTTTTTAATCTTCTTTCACTTTGGCTTTTCTAAATTTACTTTTTATTGGGTTCAAAACTACAATATACATATACTAAATATTGATTACAGGGTCCACCTAGAAAACTTCCATTAAACAAGAAATTTGCCAACCTATGTTAGTTTAGACACAAACCATAGCAAAAGTACCCAATATAGTTGATAATACTGGGTTGTAGCATAATAGTATTAAAAAAGTTGTTTCATTTTTTTTCATTTAGACCCCATCCCGCAACTTGCGATAAGGGACCTCGTTCCAAAATTATTGAAGACGGCTGCACAACAAAAAAAAATTAAATTCGTGGCTATTGATTTTACCAGTTTTGTAAAATTTGGGATGTTATTGAAATAACTGAACTTTTAAAATTGGATCAGTCTGTCAAATCGGGACAGTCGATAAAATCGGCTCACATATTAAACCAGTGGCAGAACCGAACGCACGCACACAAACATATTATGTGCTTGTGTGCAGTCGCCTATAGAAGCGCTGTCGCTGCCGAATTGTGCACAACGCACAAGCAGAGACTGATACTTTGAATCAAACATAGTTGCCGTGTACATGAGAGTTTATGATCGTGTGTGCGTGAAAAATACGATTATTGTCGGCATCGCGAGGCTATGGGTTGGTTACCTCTATTTAAAACCAAGCCAATTATACCAGCGCGGCGTGTGCTTCAAAAATTTTTTGGTAGCGGCGACGAGTTGGAAAATTTTTGATCGTTTTCCGTCTGTCAAACAGTTGATTTTTATGTATGTTGTTATTATGGTTACATATTTTGTAGTAATTCACAGAGTTGCATCAAAATGTACTCCAGTTTAAAAGGAGGTTTCAAATTAAACTCTAGATTTTACAGATTAAAATGTATGAGTAATTTTAGCTTGGGTTAACGGAGTTAACCTTCGAAATTATTTAATCTTGGTCTATGTAAATGCCGTATTACTCAGATGCCAATTGATCTAATACGACATCTGAACAATTTTGAGATTTTAGTGCTTAAACATTAGTACTAAAACATCTTAATCAAGTCATATTTAAAACTCTCTTGATTATTATCATGTAAATGAAGAAGTAAACATGACGATTTTAGGGCCTCGCACTAATTTTATGTTAAAATATACAGACGACCGAAGTTTATTTTGCAATTTTCTCCACTCTTTGTGGAACTAGCTCATATAAAACACAATTTTTTATGATCTTTCTAAAAATGTCAAGACAAAAGACATACTGTCTATAATGCCAACTGGGTCTCACCCACTAACCTGATCTACATTTGACCACATCTGAAAAATGGATGTGATTTTTTGTTGCAGTCGCACTTTGATAAATATGAGAAAAATCAAATTATGTTTCCATTGTAACATGACCCAAAATTTACCAAAAATATACACAATTCGTCTATTAGCCAAAAACAATGAACTGGACTAGACTGCACTGCACTGCACTGCACTGCACTGCACTCTACTGAACGTACGAGTACAACTCATAAAAGATACATATTTACATTCTAACACAGAATTCCAAATTTCTGCTCGGCAAAGTTGTTGCTGTTTGTTGGCTGGCAATGGGGATCTGAGTTCATTTTTTGTTATGTATTCCGACGCTCGATTTCGAACATATAACAGAACTGTTCGTTATTATTAAAACAAACAGCCGGACTATGAAATACACACAACAACAGTAGCAACATCGTCAATAAAAAAACTAAAATCTATAAAGAAAAAAGTGTAACGAATCCAACAGAACAACAGGCTATAGAACTGAAGCACAGCGAGGAAAACAAAAGTCTAGGAGCGAGCACACGCGCATCCGTCCGTCAGTCTGTCTGTTCATTTAACCGTCCAAGGAGGAGGCCGCGTGTAGAGGAGATGAAGTGGCACAAAAGCGTTGGAAATAACTGAAGCATATGTGGTCCATATGCCCGTGGAACGGTGTGAATGCCATATATTGCTCCATAAATACCAACTAGTGTGAATACACATCGTGAAATTGAAAGATACCCAAGAGATACTTGTGTGCATATTTAATGCAAAACTGGCCGCTCGGAGGGCAAAAGGTGCCGAAGTTATGATGTCGGCTGGACTTTTTTCTGGGAATATGTATTTCTAACTAATTATTGTAAATGTATGAGTGGGTTTGGTTTTGTGTTTGTTTCAAACCATAAAATCGTTGTTTTTTTTGGCAAATGATCTCCAATTTGTTTAAACTTTTAATTAAAACTAAAACTAAGAAAGAATTTTCTTAAATTGCAAACTGCTGTTGCGTATAAAAATTATTCATTAGTTCATTTAATAATTTTTGACATATTTCAGAACATAAATTTAAATGTGTTTTCAAGAAATGGTCTTCGAGATGACATTTTAATTGCTCGAAAGTTTTAAGAATTCTAAACGAAATCGTTTTAACGATTACATTTCGGAAACACATCGTGTATTCATAAACATGTAAAGTGTTTCGTTTAAATCATTTATTCAATTGATTGATAATAAATAAAATTTTAAAATGCAAACAAAAATCATTGCTATACGTTTTTTTAGATCTGGGTTTGTCATTTGAACACAGAAATCAGCATAAAAATGTCGTAAATGGGAAGGTTTTTTTTAAAGATTTTTAATAATTTGTTGAATCTGGCTTAATAATCGACCTAATATCCGGCCTAAAAACCAACACTGCATAAAAAAACAACAAATGCAGGGATTGAAGAGAGCTTCTCACAACCAGAAAGCTGTGACCTTCTATTTTTACACACACTCATTAGTAGCTACAGTTTTACACCGGTTCCAAATGGTATTTTTCAGAAGCTTTTTCATGGCTAAATACCCGATAGTGTCGCCATCACTATCACCAATCAATTAACAGCAAAGTTTCGCTATATTTGATAAAATCTAAATCACAAATCATGGTAAAAAAATCTAATAAAATAAAATAAATAAAAAAAATTTCGTAAAATAATTTTTTTTTTCACTTTCAGCACTCAGGAAAAAAATACATGAGGTGTCAGGGGACACCCGGTTGGAATGAAGTTCCGCTATATATTATGCACTAGTTAGTTCCAACACGCCTAAGGCGCCCGTTGAAAAATCTTTAAGAAAATATCCTTTTTTTAAAATGATAAACTTTCTTTAAAAAAATTTTATTTTTATAGAATGTATTTTTTTTAAGAATGTATACTTTTAGGTTCTTTTTGTAAGAATATGTATTATATTTTCCCAAAAAGGCCCTTTTTAAGGAGATGTACTTCTTTTATTAAGAGCTAATGTTTTTATTAAAGAAAAGGTACTATTTGTAAGAAGAAGTAGTTTTTGAAGGAAAAAGGCATAAGAGTATGAATTTTTTTTACAAGTACTTTTCAAACAAGTGGTACTCTTTTTAGGAAAAGGTTATTGTTTTAAGAAAATTTACTTATTTTCAAAAAGTGTACTTATATCAAGAAAATAAAAGAAAAGAAAACAATGAATTTTTGTAAGAAATTTAATTTTTGCTTAAGAGAGGGTTTTTTTTTTTTTGAAGAAAAGTTTTTTTTTGAAGAAATTTACTTTTTTAAGAAAAGGTACTTATTTTAAATAAGATTACTTTTTTTAAGAAAATTTACTTTTCAAATTTCAAGCAAAGATACTTCTCTAATATAATGTATGTTTTTACTTTTTTAAGAACAGGCGCTTATTTAAGAAAATTTTCTTTTTTAAATTTCTTTCACTTTGGCCTTTCTAAATTTCCTTTTTATTGGGTTCAAAACTACAATATATACTAAATATTGGTCACAGACTCCACCTAGAAATCTTCCCATTAAACAAAAAAATTTGCCAACATATGTTAGTCTAGACACAAACCATAGCAAAAATACCCAATATAGTTGGTAATACTGGGTTTTAATAAAGTTGTTAAAAAAAAATTTTTTAATTTCGTTCCAAAAATATTTTTTAAAACCGGTTTAACAATTACACGCTGAAATATCTACCTTTTTTGTTGTTTGGTTGCAAATATAACGTGTTTGTAGTTTATCGCAAATATAGAATACTTGTCCCCAAACACATTGTGTTTGCTATTCAATATTACATGTTGGAGACACAATGTTCAATAGGTTATAATAAATGTTCTTGTGACCCAAATGTGGCATTGTTTGTTAATAACTGCTTAAAACGAAAACATAAAATACAACAAAGAAACAAAAACGGAGCACATCTTCAATTCTTGAAAACAATATTCCAAACATATACATGGTCCCTGCAATATATTGCTGTCACCGTTTTTCAGCGCTTAAATAACGGGTTTTTCAATAAGAGCGCTACAAAAGTTTTTTTAAATAAAACAAAACCGGTTTAAGATACCAATGAAATTCTTTATTCCTGTGAAAGTACGTTCGATGCCATTATATATGGAACTCGATTTCTTTTGCATGGCCACCACGGGGACGCTTGCAGAAGTCCAGACGCTGAACCCAATTTTCGACGGTTTTCAAGCATAAATCGGCCGATGCTGCTGCAATTTCACGTTCGATATTCGTACGAAGTTCATCAATCGTCGCTGGCTTGTTGGGATAGACCATAGACTTGACGTAGCCCCACAGGAAGTAATCTAACGGCGTCAAATCGCACGACCAAGGCGGCCAATCGACTGGGCCATTTCGTGAGATACCACGTTCACCAAACTTGGTTTCCAATAAATTGATTGTGGCATTCGCTGTGTGGCTTGTGGCGCCGTCCTGTTGGAACCACATGTCCTCCAAGTCCATATTATCCAATTGGGGTCAAAAATATTCGGTGATCATTGAACGGTAGCGATTCGCATTCACAGAAATGTGCCGGTCTTGATCATCACGGAAGAAGTACGGCCCAATGACGCCGCCGGCCCATAAACCGCACCAAACCGTAATTTTTTCGGGATGCAATGATGACTCATGGATTACGTGTGGATTGCTGTCTGACCAATAACGCATATTTTGCTTATTGACGAAGCCATTCAGCCAGAAATGAGCCTCATCGTTGATTGTTGAGGCCTCTTAAAGTTGGCCTTTTAAAGTTGAGGCCACCGACTCCAAATTTTTAATTTTAATAATTTCGACTCGTTGTTGGCTCGTATATCTTTCCATGATGAAATGGCAAACCTTATTGAAGAGAAATGTCAAAAGAGCGGGAAAAAATATGGCGTCGTTTGCTATCCCTATCGATTTACTTTTGTAGCGTCTCTGTTGAAAAACCCTTTAGAACGATTCGATAGTATTAACGAAATTTTGTTACACCCAGGGAAGTGGTAACAAGAGGTTGTAGCAACAGTAAATTCGGCTGTTATCACTGAATTGTGGATTCCACAACCGAATTGAGGTTGTCACTACCGAATATAGTCGTCACATCTGAAATTCGATTGAAGCGACCTCGTTTTATGATTTTTTCGTTTGTGACAACTGAATTATATTATACATTCGTTTGAATAATTTATTGAATTATATTCGTTTTCCCAGCCAAATTTTGGAACAATCGAATTTGGAATTAGTTCGGATGAAGCAACCGAAACTGGTACCAAATTCGGTTGGAGTAATCGAATGTGGCATCACTTCAGGTGCAACAACCGATTCGGTTTGGTATCAATTCGGTTGTAACTACCGAAATTGGTATCAATTCGGTCACAATAACCGAATTAACCATTAAGTCGGTTAAAGTGATCGAATTTGTCGTCAATTCGGTTGCTGTACCTCAATTGCTCACGAATTCTCTACGTACAATCGAATTTCGTTTTCAAATCGGTTACAACAAAATAATTCTATGTATGTATGTAAAACTTGACGTTTAAAATTCTAAAAACAAATATATCAAAATAAGTTAAAGAATGTATAATTGTTCCCGTCACGGCGCATCAATTTTTTTTTTGTTGAAAGGTAAGTTTAAGGTTTTAAGAAGGGTAAGTAAATATATTGTAATTATAGTTTTTGTATTAAATTGTCTTATTTTGCAGAGAATGTCCAAGAAGGTATCAAGGGATTTGAAGAAGGTCGGTCGGTTGAGATATGCTGCAATCATCTGTATACGAAACGGTTTAGGACCTAAATCAACAGATATCACACGCCAGAACTGGTGCGGTGACCCATGATGGCCGGGTCTTAAAAAAAGTCTAAAGATTACCTTATATAAATGACTTTCTTTTCTCCCTTTCTAATTTTTTTTATAAAAATATTGGAAAATAAATCATTAGTTAATAATAAAAAAAAATTCTAAATGCATTTGTGACACTACCTAAAACATCGAGGAATATAGTATAGACGCATATATTCTCTCAATAAACTAAACATCATAGGTATGGTTGCAAGTAAACATTGGATGGTGGAAAACATGGGTTCAATAATACCAGATAGAGGCAATAATCAACACAATCCAATAAAAGAACAACAACCGAATTTCGTGTTTTTGTGGAAAACTAGTTCTGTTAAATACAATACAAATGTATACCAACGATAAAAGTCAACAAAAAAGTGCAAAATACATTTAAAATTTTCAGTTTTACACCAAAATGACATGAAAAAGTTAAGGGAACATATTTTGTAACTCCACCTGGTGGAAGTTAATTTTAAATTTAATTTCTCTCATTTCCACAAACCTACGACGAAGAGTGTGAAATGAAACGTCAGACGAGAGAATAAATGCCACAATGTCACAAACGAATTTTGATAGTGTCACAAATGAATTTTAAAATCTTTTCTATTGTTAACTAATGATTTATTTTGCATTATTCTTATAAAAAACATTTGTAGTGTGATTCGTATATCGCATATGCTAGAACGTATGTGATACCACTTAACACATATCTACATTCATTCATATACTCTTTGGTTGTTGGCGTGTTCATTTACATTGTCACTATTCATATCGAGGTATAGGTCAGCAAAGTACATTGTACCAGTGAACGAGTAATTCGACTCCTTCTGTCTGACCGATTGAGCACTCACGATATATGAACCGTTTAACCACTAAGGAGAATCAATGAATATGTGTCACCATATAGAAACTAGATAGAACTAATAATGTATTCCAAATAGTATATAAGACCATTGTACGAATTCAGTCAAGTCAGTTTTTACTACAATGCTCTTTAATTGATGCATTAAATAAACAAACATATCGCTACTCCATAAGCGATTAAAATAGCTTCGCATTTTTATTACATGGCGACCGAGACAGTGGTCCGAATTAATAACTAAGGACCAAAGGACACCTGAAGGATGAACCTGGAGAAAGGACAGGGTCCTAAACCAATAACAATACAGGAATACAAGAGCCGCCAAGCCAAGGCGAAGCCACAACGGGTTTTAGCACACGTAACCAAGGTGTGTCCACCAAAGAGACGAGGCGGTTTCCTCGTAACAAGGCGCAGGGAGCGAGCAAGACTCTTAACCCTGCTGTTAGATTAGGACCATTTGGTCCAAATTTTTTCTGTTTTCCCTTGTAACTTTGGAACGGTGATATATACTGACTAAATTTTTCTGCTAATGGGGTCTTTTAATAAAACAATGTTATGTGCGAAAATTACATTTTCTAACTTTATTCAGGACTGAGAAAAATACAAAATGACGAATCTTAGGTTAGAGGACCATTTGGTCAATAGTACATTTTTTCATTACCAAGCGAATGTAAATTCATGTCAAATATTTAGAAGATGTTTTTGATATGTCAAATACTTGCTTTAGAAATTATTGAACCAAAATAGTTACAAAGGATAAGATAAAATTATTATTTTGGATGAAAATTCCAGTATGGACCAAATGGTCCCTCAACCTAAGATTCGTAAATTTTTTCTAATCTAACAGCAGGGTTAAGAATAATCAACGACAAAGTTCCACCATCCTGGGAGGTGGCCACAGAAATCTGGAAGAGGATAGACTGCATCGAGGCCCAGATGGAGGCATGGCAGAAATATAAGCAACAACAACAGCAGCAGCAACATTAATAACTAATACATTAATAGCAGCTAGTTTAAGCACGGAGTGCATGAATCCCTTGCACCTGTAAGGAACGGAGGCGAGTTCGGCCGTGTTCACCTTAGGGACAATAAAGAAACGAACATCAATAGATAATATACATTTTCATTATTTTATTTTATTGAAAGAACGCAAAGCAAATTTACATTGAAATGGGGGGTCAGAATACAAAGATTAAAGACCCCAAGGCAAACGTAATCAATGAGGTTGAAATACAAGCACCTCAAGTTAACATTAAGAACATAGAATTAATGCTAGTTGTAATAACAATAGCAATATTAGCAAATATATGTATTAAGTTATATGTTATGCATAAGAAAAGCCTGAAAAAGAGATATTTGGGGTTGGCACCCGTGCAGAGAATTTAAATGAAAAACAATTTTTTTTTTTAAGAAAAAAAAAAATAAAAAACAAGTTTTGAGCGTAAATAAAGAAATATGAAAGGATATTTAATTGTGAGAATTTTTAGTTCTAGATGGAGACATGGGAATTGATTAGAACGATTTTTGTATCAGAACGGGAGAAATTCAGTAAAGCTTATAAGTGCATAAATAACAACACATTTATAAGACCAGAAACGGTCAGGAAACATTTAGGCACATTGATAGTTACTTTTGAAGCAATTAGGAATTTGTTACATCAACACTCAGGACGTTTGACTAAAGAACATGAAGAAGAAGGTTTAGGGTTTTATTGGGAAACCAGAGATAAGCTAGTAAAAATATTTTCAAAATATCAGATAAATCAGGAGGTTCCTCATACAGTAAGTGAACCGGTTATAATAGACTTATATAGAGTTCTTACACCAGAATCATTCAAGAAACTATCACCCATAGGAGAAGACCAGTCGGATGCAGATACCGACTCAGATAAAGAAGTACAAGTACAAGATCGTAAGATGCCTTTAACAGCGATAGAATTTATAAACACAGCCTCGAGACTCATACCTGATTTCGATGGCAGGCCTGAAAACCTAAAAAGTTTTCTGGACGCGCTACAATTGGTGGGGACCATAAAAGAAACGCATGATGCTATTGCTGTTACTTTGGTAAAAACAAAGCTGCGAGGTACAGCAAGAAATATTATAGGCAATGAGGCAACGCTTGAACAAGTAATCAACAAATTGCAGACCTCTGTAAAAGGAGAATCAGTCGAGGTCCTGACGGCCAAGATTATGAATATACAGCAGAACAACAAGTCAGCCAATGAGTATACCAAGGAAATAGAAGATATGACAAGAGCATTAGAGAATGCATATATTGGTGATGGGCTGCCATTGGAGCTGGCCGGAAAGTACAGTACGCAAACTGCAGTTAAGGCGATGACCAAGAATTGTAAACTGAACGAAGTGAAGCTTGTTATGCGTGCGGGTCAATTCCACACGATGAATGAGGCAGTCTCGAAATTTGTTAATGCATGTACTGAGACAACAGGGTCAGAGAACACCATACTTCATTTTAAAAGACAGTATCGGAGTAATAACCAGGGACGATTCCAGCGAGGACGAGGAAGTTATAACCAAGGAGGTAATAACCGAAGTCAAAGAAACAGTGGTAGGAGTAACTATAATAATAACCAGAATGGTTATCAAAATAACCACAGTGGAGGAAACTACCGAGGCGGTAGAGGTGGTCGCGGTAACTATCGTGGAAACCACTACAACAATAGCGTCCGTGCGATGACAAATGATCAAACTGGTTCGGAAAACCAGAACCTGCCCCTAAGCCAATAGAGACAAGAATACATACGTTGAACCTCAGTTTTAGCATATTTGTAGAATTTAGTATAGGAGAAAATGGTCCAAAAGTCACACTATTAGTGGACACAGGTGCTGACATATCCCTTATCAAGGCGAATACCATAGGCACGATAACGGTGAATAAGGGCAGAATAACGACGATTAGCGGAATAGGTCAAGGAGAATTATGTAGCGGATGCTTTGTCTCGCATAACGATAGATGATTTGAAAGAGCTGAACCTGAACGTAGCTAAGATACACAGAATGACAACCAGATCAACCACCAAAACAGATAACAAGGAAGTCAGTAGCAAAGAGGAGAGTAAAATTGAAAGAAACCCCAACGTATACGAAGTCATCAATAATACAGACGTCAAAAGAAAACCAAAATTAAAGATGACTATTGACCATTGCTATATTAAGCATGGCAAGAGAAAATTAATGAATATTAATATCAAGGATTTGTACACTAATGGGAAAATTGATTTAGGACAATTTTTCCCAAGACTTCAAAAGGAGGTCAGCATACAAAAAATTGATATATTACAAATGGCACCTACAGAGAAAATTTTCGAATTTGTCTCAATAAATGAATTTAAAGAAATGGGCAATAACAAATTAAAATGGGTAAAAGTAGCGCTACTACCAAAGGTGACAAAATTAAAAGAAAGCTCTGACATAAGAAGAACCTTGGAAAGATATCATGATGATCCAGTGGAAGGTGGACACTGCGGAATAACGAGAACGTTAAATAAAATAAAAAGACATTTCTACTGGCCAAACATGACTAAGGACATATCGAAGTACGTCAAGTCATGTCAGAAATGTCAAAAAGCAAAAATAACAAGACATACGAAGGCACCAATGGTGATCACCCACACACCTAATAAAGCGTTTGACACCGTGTTGGTAGATACCGTTGGTCCACTACCAAGAACAGAAAGTGGAAATGAATATGCAGTCACTCTAATATGTGACTTGACAAAATACTTGGTAACAATACCAATACCGAATAAAAGTGCAAGAACAGTCGCAAAGGCGATATTCGACTCTTTTATACTCACCTACGGTCCAATGAAGACGTTCATTACGGACATGGGTACGGAGTATAAAAACTCGGTAATGACGGATCTTTGCAAGTATCTGAAAATTGATAACATAACATCAACAGCTCACCACCACCAAACTGTAGGCACTGTCGAACGAAGTCACCGTACGTTTAACGAGTATGTACGATCATACATATCGGTAGACCGGAATGATTGGGATGAATGGCTAAGATATTTTACATATTGTTTCAATACGTCACCGTCTGTGGTGCATGGCTATTGCCCTTACGAGCTTGTATTTGGACGAATCCCATACGGATTCACAGATTTCAATAGCATAGATACTGTAGACCCGATCTATAATATAGAAGATTATAGTAAGGAAGTTAAATTTAGATTGGAAAACGCTTATAAAAGAGCAAGGTTATTAATAGATAAGGAGAAAGAAAAACAAAAAGAACAATATGATAGAAATATTAAGGATATGAAAATTAATATAGGAGATCTAGTGTTAGTTAGAAATGAAATAGGTCATAAATTAGACAATAGATATTTAGGTCCATTTATGGTTAAGGAGATTCTTAAAAATAACAACATTGTATTAGAAGATAAGATAAAGAACAAAACATTAAAAATAAACAAAAATAGATTAAAACTATTTGTTAAGTAATAATTGTAAAATATAAGTATTACATTAATGAGATCCGGATTCTGATAATTATTTTATTATTTCTACACTTTAACAATTTAACTACTATACATTGTATTACTAATAATAGAATAATAAATTATTCTTTTTAAAAAGGGAGGTGTAGTGTGATTCGTATATCGCATATGCTAGAACGTATGTGATACCACTTAACACATATCTACATTCATTCATATACTCTTTGGTTGTTGGCGTGTTCATTTACATTGTCACTATTCATATCGAGGTATAGGTCAGCAAAGTACATTGTACCAGTGAACGAGTAATTCGACTCCTTCTGTCTGACCGATTGAGCACTCACGATATATGAACCGTTTAACCACTAAGGAGAATCAATGAATATGTGTCACCATATAGAAACTAGATAGAACTAATAATGTATTCCAAATAGTATATAAGACCATTGTACGAATTCAGTCAAGTCAGTTTTTACTACAATGCTCTTTAATTGATGCATTAAATAAACAAACATATCGCTACTCCATAAGCGATTAAAATAGCTTCGCATTTTTATTACACATTAGAAAGCGAGAAAATAAAGCCATTTATACAAGATAATCTTTTCCGGATGAAATACTAAACAAACCGAGTACTGGCCGTAATAGTTCGCTTACAAGCACTCTTTTGTCATGATAAAATCGTGATTATCATTCTACTGTAAAAATGTATTTACATTCATTTTTGCTCGATTTAGTTTTGACATTTTGTATTTTATGAAGCCATTATGGAATTATACTAGGTGGTGGCAGGAGGATTTGTATATATTAGTATCACATAATTCTGTCAGTCAGTCATTTTTTCTATGTCTTTATTTGCAGAAATAACTTTTATGCAATTAAAGATACTTTTATGTGCAATTTATTCAGAATTTCATGAAATTTTGTTAGTATTTAGAAAACAATGAAGAAAGCAATATCAGCTGTCCTAATAACACTACCTATTATATTAATCATGTTTCTATGTGTTGTCATTAATGTACATGTTCAGTAAAGTATGTTTCTTTTACGTTCGTATTCCCATTTCACGTGCACACAGTCTCATACTGAAAGTGTGTATACAACTCTGCGGTTGAAATGATTTCTGACATGATAATAACATTATCGAGGTAAAGTCACACGATAATAGAGTGATTTGTCGATTATAGAGTCGACCTGCAAGATGCATGTAAACATCCTATAAGATTTTTGTCGAATTATATTTAACACTTGGAACGAAGAATAAATATTTCAACAAAAATCATTCGTCAGGTTCGTAGATTGGTCTAGAGATGATGCCGAAAATGCCGTGAATGTTAAAGTGATTTACATGATTAGGCAGTACTACTGTCTAAAAATATTCTTAACAGTAACATGTATTTTAGATTTCTCACTTTGACAAATTGCAATGTGATTGTGAAACTTATATGAGGAGTTGCAGAGCAAAACGAGCCGTTTTGGATATTTCAAAATGTTGGGAAATCCAAGATTTTTTTTGTGCTCCAATTATACGATCAAATTACGACATTTTCCCATCTCTAGTTGTAATCTATAGCTAGTTGTAAAAAATACCGTTCGGAATCGGTGTAAAACTGTAGGTCCTAATCAGTGAGTGAAAACTGGAAAGCGCACAGCTCAGTGATTGTGAGAAGTTCTCCCCTGTCCCTTCATGGGAAACCATTTATTTTTTTTTTAGTTGTAATCTCTAGTCTATGAGAAGAGAAGACAAATTACCCAAATAAGATTTTTCCAATAGAACTTAACCAAATTCATGCAAAGGCATCAAAAAACATTTTGTAAAAAATGCAGAAAGTCACGTTTTGTTCTGCGACTCCTCATATGGCTCCGACTACAGGTTAACTCACCAACAATGGACGATTAAAAGTAGTATTAAACATAGGCTGCAATACACAATTCGATATTTAACCACAATTTAACTACGAAACGAAGAAGCCCACTGACTGAAAATCTGGTCAATAGAGTTTAATTTTTAGTAATACTGAACTGTCTGCTGTATATTTTCAAGAACAACATTTTAGCACACGCAAATTAAAATATTGCGTGAAATTGCGGGCAACCTTTATAAATTAAAAATTACATTAGGTGTAGCTCTTTAACGAGAGGTACTTCTTTTATTAAAACCTAATGTTTTTTTAAGAAAATGTACCATTTTTAATAAGAAGTACTTTCTGTAAGAAAAAGCCTATGAGTATGAATTTTTTTTTCAAAGAAGTACTTTTTTTAAGAACAGGCACTTTTTAAAGAAGTGGTACTCTATTTAGGAAAATGTTATTTTTTAAGAAAATTTAGTTATTTCCAGAAAGGCTACATATCTCAGAAAGGAAAGGAAAAGTTAATATTTTATTTTTAAGAAAAGGTACTTTTAACAAAGGGAATTTTTGTAAGAAAATTTATTTTTTAAGAGTAGGTATTTTTTGAAGAAATGGGATTTTTTTAAAATTGGTCCTTTTTTCAAGAACAGGTACGATTTTAATAGCAGGTACTTATCTGAAGAAAAGTTATTTGCTTTTACATAAAAGGTACTCTTTAAAGAAAATGTAGTTTTTTAAGAAATGGCAATTCGTTGTAAGATAATGTACTTTTTTAAGAAAAGGTACTTATTTAAAAAAAAAATTACTTTTTGTAAGAAAATTTACTTTTTTAAGCAAAGGTACTTTTTAAGATAAGGTATTAAGAAAAGGTACTCTGTTCGTTCCAAAAATTTAAGAAATTCTTTGTAACCTTTGAATATATAAGTACATCTGATGATAATAGCAAACATTATAGTCTAAAATCAGACACCATGTTATACTGTTATAGAAGTGATCGTGACTTCCCCAAATTATAGTCGGACGAACAGACATAGAATCTTGTATGGCGTTTTAAAAACATAAAAGAATTGATTTAGAAAATCTACGAGACTCGGAAGTTTTGTTTTTTGCTTGCTCTACTTTCAGAAACTGTACGACGTTTTCATATGAGCTAAAAAATAATTTCAATTTATCGTACTGAGAAATAAGGATCATCTTATTAGCCTCATTTCAACTGCTCGACAACTTTGGAAAGTACATGTTTCAAATCCTGTACATAAATAGTTTATTTCAATAGGTTTCGATATTGGCCTTCCTTGGCAATACATTTTAATGAACTGATTTGAATCACTAAAACTGATTTGAAATCAGTTCGTATTTGCGAACGGTAATTTAAACACTAAAACACATGTGTACACAGAGAAATAAATTGGACAAACATAAATATTTTACAGGAAAAGCAAAAAACTAGTAAGGTAGTAATATTTTTGACCACAAGACACCAAAGTTTTGTGTGGGCATTTTGTTTAATCAAGTAAATCATAACACTAGTCAACAGTCAAAATGTACTCCGGATGCCATAATTTTTGACATGAGCTCGAAAAACGCAATAAAAATTTTTTTTTTCGTTTGGTTTTTTTTTTTAAATTTTAAAAATTTTTTTTTGGTTAATTTGTATTTGTATGAAAAATTGTTTCAGCAACTAACTAATCTCGCCAAAATATATACTACATAGATGGTAGTAGACCCCAAAACATAAATAATGTGCGTCTTCATTCATCGGCTAGCTACAGCGGTCGTAATCGGTTGTTGAATCAGGAATTTTACAAAATTTTACCGAAAATTTACAAGTGAAAGCCCCTTAAAGCATTTTAAAAAAATATTAATTCACAGAGTGCATTTTTTTTGTATTTTATTCGCAATGTGGCAGGTTTTAGAAATCAAACAAGCTACTTTTTAAGAAAATCCATCAATTAATAATGAAATTGTGAATTTTTTCGCTAAAGGCCTCAGAATCTACTTTTTAGTTCGAACATTGCATTTTACCTTTGAAATTATCTCACTAGTCAACCAAATGAAAAAATGTCATGTACTTCTAATGAAGTATTTTTTTCTGTGTAGATAACCTTCAGATGAGCTTGAAAAATGCAACAATCGCAGTGAGGGATGGCTCAATGTATGCGTACCTTTGCTGGTATGTATCACTTATAGATATTGCACATGGGTATGTTTACAAAATAATAACGGAAGGTAGTAATGTCACTACGCAACAATGCGTTTTGTTGGTCACTCTGCTACCTCTGCAACTACCTTAACCACTACCTGTTGTGCCTGATTTTATTTTAGGTATTTTAGGATGAACATTGCCAAATATCACTTACTTTCGCAAGTAACCTCAAAATGAGCAAACGTTCGCGAGGATTTGAATGCAATACCAATCCAAGTAATTTTTGTTACATATGCGGAGAATACGTTTCTGAAAAAAACAAGCGTTGTTTTTCACCTAAATTGAGAGATTCATTTGAAGAGAGCTTCAATTTACAGGTCTGAAACATAGATGAGCGGTGGACACCAAGTGCTCTATGTCCAAGGTGCTACGTACAGCTAGCTGACACTTATTATTGAAATTCTTTCAGACGACAGCCGAGAATCATCATGCCAATGCTTTGGAGAGAACCGCTTTGCCATGTAACAGATTGCTACTTCTGTCTTAGCAAAAAAACCGGCGTGGGAAAAATATACGATGGACTTACGCTACTGTTTCAACAGTGACTTTTCCAGTGCCATTTTCCGAAGAACCAGTGGACCCGCAACCGTCCGTTTCAAGATGGGCATCTAATAATGAGGCGATAGATCCAACATCAGATCCGGAGACAGTAGAAACCACATCAGAATGCGAGTCAACATATACATTGCATGGAGGTCAACGCTTATGTTCGCAAGCAGAACTGAACGATTGGATTAGAGAACTGAAACTCTCCAAGGAAGATGCAGAGTTGCATGCATCGCGCATGAAACAGTTCGGTTTCTTGGCTCCTGGTGTGGTGACAACAATTTACAGGAAGCGTCATGAACCATACGCAAGGTACTACACAAAAAAAGGCAACATCTGTTTTTGTAAGGACATTCGCGGATTATTTGGTGAACTCGGGTACTCTTACGATCCAGGAGAGTGGCGTCTTTTCATCGACAGCAACAAGCAGAGCCTTAAAGCAATTTTACTGCACAACGGCAACAAGAAACCCTCGATTACAATTGCTCATGCCGTTGACACCAAGGAAACATACGAAGTCATGGACAATCTACTAAAGTGCCTTAACTATAAGAGGCACGATTGGAAAGTTTGTGCCGACCTTAAGGTTATCGGTATCCTTTGTGGATTACAAGGTGGATTCACAAACTACTGTTGTTTTCTCTGCCTTTGGGACAGCCGCGATCGTCAACATCATTACACCAGGAGGAGTTGGACAGAACGAGTTAACTTCATCCCCGGCAGCGACAATGTGAAATATACACCACTCATAAAAAAGGAAAATGTTTTTCTCCCACCTCTTCACATAAAGCTCGGACTCATAAAAAACTTCGTGAAAGCTCTCAACAGAGATGGTGAAGCGTTCGCCTATTTAAAAACCATTTTTCCTCACCTTTCGTCGGCAAAGATTAAGGAAGGCGTTTTCGACGGCCCGCAAATTAAAAAGTTGTTGCAAGACCAACAGTTTGAGCACATTTTATCACCAAATGAAGCTGCAGCTTGGAACTCATTTCGGTAAATTGTTTCCGGATTTCTTGGAAACAACAAAAGCTCAAATTACAGAGAGATCGGCGAACAACTACTCCAAAATGATAAAAAAAAATTACCCAATATAGTTAATTACCCAATATAGTATTTTGATCGCACTTGGACTTCTTTCCGGACAACCTGGGCGATGTGAGTGACGAGCATGGCGAGCGTTTTCATCAGCAAATGAAAGAAATAGAGCACCGATACCAAGGATTTTGGAACGAAGCTATGATGGGGGACTATATCTGGTTCCTGATAAGAGAAACAGACCCACAACAATATCAAAGGTAAAATGCAATGTTCGAACTAAAAAGTAGATTCGAGGGCTTTAGCGAAAAAATTCACAACTTCATTATTAATTGATGGATTTTCTTAAAAGGTAGCTTGTTTGATTTCTAAAACCTGCCACATTGCGTATAAAATACAAAAAAAAATGCACTCTGTGAATTAATATTTTTTTAAAATGCTTTAAGGGGCTTTCACTTGTAAATTTTCGGTAAAATTTTGTAAAATTCCTGATTCAACAACCGATTACGACCGCTGTAGCTAGCCGATGAATGAAGACGCACATTATTTATGCTTTGGGGTCTACTACCATCCATTTAGTATATATGTTGACGAGATTTGTTAGTTGTTGAAACAATTTTTCATACAAAAACAAATTAACCAAAAAAAAATTTTTAAAATTTAAAAAAAAAAAACAAAAAAAAATTTTTTATTGCGTTTTTCGAGCTCATGTCAAGGTTATTTACACAGAAAAAATTATCGCATCCGGAGTACATGAAATTTTTTTCATTTTGTTGAGTTCAATCAAAAAACTCTATTTCACATTTTTAGTTAGTTAGGGTTGTTTGGATTTCATCTAATAATATACAATATCCTTACAAAACCCTGACACAGGTTAAGTTGTTTTTTTTTTCAAATCAAATATTTTTGCTTTATTTAAGTTCACCTCCATATCACCGTATTTAATGAACTACCCTCCTATAAATTATTCATTCAATCTACTTGCACCTTTTCAGCACTGCCCACCCCTCGCTCGTTATGCATTATTTGATCAAGTGACTCGGACTTTTATCTGTCTGAAAACAAAAAAAAACTATTTTATTCGGTTGGTAGTAACAATTTATTCATTCATTTCTAAATTCATTCATGCAGTCACCCACCAACGTCGTCTGAATGTCAAAAAGTCTCTGAACATACGACGAGTATTCGAGAATGTACAACAATATGCACTGGGTGGTCATATTTATATACACATGAATGTACGTGATGAGTAGGATTTTCTTAAATTTAAACAAATAATTTGAAATATTTATGATTTAATTTTGTGTTAAGTTTCCATAACAATTTTTGAAATTAGTCACAAAGGCGCGCGCTTTTTAGATTTTTTTTGAAGAATGCTTTTTTCCTTTATATAATGTATTCCATTTTTGTCCGTACGATTAAATTTATTAATGATTGCCATTAAGTTATTATGACATTATACATTAATTATTTGTTATTAGTAAAATAAATTCAAAGATGTGTCAAAACATTCTTATGCGCTGTAGGGAAGACTATATGAGGAGGATTAGTACTGAATTGCACTATAATTACAGAAATTAAGGCAAATGATAAGCAATTAATAAAGATATGTTATAGCACCCAAACTACAAAAGATTCACAGCTCAAAATCAGTTGAGGCAAAAAGCCAAGACATACGAATATACCAAGATGATGCCAGAAATAAGTCATGATTTCCAAAAGGTGGCTAAGGGTAGAAAAGTTGAGAAATTTAATTTTTATGTTATCTGCCTTTTAAGATTATCAAGCTGTACATTAACTTAACTATAAGCTTTTTCGGAAAATTAAAAAATAACGTTTCTGGATTTGAAAAATATTAAAAACGAAGTGGCCTCATTCAGTTAGACGCAATTATAGGTAATACGACCAAAAGATACTTGCCTATTTTAACAGAATATATGTTTTATACTGAAATTGTTGTTTTTAATGTTCAGTTGCGATGGTAACTCTATGCACCTATTTCAGTTACACATATGTTCCTGACCTTGTAAGCTTGTAGTATGATTTTCTCAGACATTAACTAACAACTAACAAAATCGGTCAGAAAACTCAAATTCAAATAAAAATAAAAATTTCGTTATAGGGTCAAGTATTTCTGAGATTTTTCGGAAGAGGTTTAGAGGTCGCGCTAGTCGCATTTCCCCCAAAAATCAGCTATTCCGAACGTTTTTTGAACTTTAATTAAAACTCGGTCAATAGCCACGTTTTTCTTAGTTTATAAGTCAGCATTTTTAAAGCAAAGCGTCCAAACTTTTTAAATAGCGCTTTATAACTTTTAAAATTTCTATGAAGATTTAAAAAACTAATGATGCACTTTAAAAGAAGGATAAATCTAAGGAATTTTGTAGAAAAAAATTTGAATTTGCAGGCACTGTTTCAGAGTTATACCATTTTGAAGCTGTTTACCCATTGTATGCAACTGTTTGCCATTTTTGCATCGGATTTGCTTTAAACATTGCAAAATCGCGTTATATCTAACCTGTCCAACTCATTATGGCTATAAATCTAACTTTTTCGTTTTGAATAAAAAATTAAATAAAATACATGTAAATAAACCAAATTACACTGTGCGAGTCGAAAAACGAGACAGAGCAGAAGAGGACGGTTTTACCCTAATTCGGCTACGAGTAATCGGATTGCGTCATTAGTTTTTTGTGTCACAATTACGGTTTCATATAAAGTATATGTTAACGTGCCAGATTTACTTTTTTCAACAGTACGCGCCCTTTTGTTCGTTCGTTTTACTGTCTTCTGCATAACCCATAAAAAAGTAGGCAAAAGTACATCCTTTTAAATCATTGGACTTTTTGTAGTTAATGTTTTTTTCGGTTCAAAGCCTAATTAAACAGAGTGTTTTTCTTTTCAGTGTAGAAACAAGTAAAATTAACTGAAATTGATAAATAAGTGGAATTTGATAATTGTAAATGATGATGAATAAATATATATAGTTATACAGGGTGATTCAGGAAGTTCCGGAGAAATTTCTCCAGCGTATTCCTTGGCTCATTTCATGAAGAAAAGTCCACTAGGACCATGTCCGTAAATGCAAGGGGTACGAAATGGCAGCGGGTTCAAAATTTTCGGATTGGCGGTTGGAGGGTAGTAGGGTAAAGTTGCCAACTTCTGAGCCAGTGGTCGGATTTTTTTGTTTTTGGACTTGTTGGACAGGTCTTTAAGAGGCCTTTCAAGTAGAAAAAAGCCAAATCGCCGAGATATAGAGCTTTCGGAAAAAAATGGGAAAAAAATGCACATAACCTCAATTTGCTCAGCCAGATGGCAGGTAACTTATGTTTAGTAACAAATAGAAGTTAGTGTTTGTCAAATGTGAGTCAAAATTGGAAAATAGAAAAGTTACACAAAGAAAAATATTGAATCGGTAAATAATTTTTGCATACAATATGTCTGCAGTTCTGGGCTACATTAACTGCATCTGTTTAAAATTTAATTAATTTTATTTATAGAATTTCTAACACTTATTTCCTCATTTAAATTTAATACATCTTGGAAGTTTGAGTAATGATTTAAAGGAGCACAATGGGGTGTTAATGCTGTTTATTGTGTAGAAACATTTTTGTATTTTTGATCAGAATTGTGTTCTAGTTTTGAGTATATTTTTTGTTGTACCTACATTTACAGTCAACAAATATGAAGAACGCCACATGCCCTAGATAAGTTAATTGGGACCTCATGAACACGAAAAACGCTGTAATTTGGAAGATAATGTAAGATAACGGTACTTTTGTGTTTTTCGCTGTATGGTCCCACTCACTGGCATATCGTTGGAATTGAATAATTGAATGCCCTTTCCGCCGATATACTGTAAATTTCTATCTGATACGAAATGGCTAAGTTATGGCAACACGTTCAAAATTTGCCTTTTTTTAAATTTTTTTCAAAGTTTTTCATTTCTATTTCGTTTTTTTCTATGTTATAGTGAAGATGTGGAATGTTTTATTTTTTTAGCATATAGTTTATTTAATTACCAACATTTTAAGCGTAATTTGAACAAAATCGGATGAAAAATAACGACAATATTTTCATTTTCATTGCTCACACATTTTATTCGACGTTAATTCAAACAATTTCAATTAAAATGACGAGCGACTTGAACGTAAAAAGGGCCATAACTCAGCCATGTCTTATCAGATATAAATTTACAGCAAATCGACGGAATCGACGATTTACAGCAAATACCTTTCCAACGATATGCCATTTGTCTTTCGGTTGGGCTCCACAAGGGTTTGAGTGGGACCATACACCGAAAAACACAAAAGTACCGTTATCTAAAAAAACCGTACTTAGAAAAAGAATTACAGCATTTTTTGTGTTCAGAAGGTCCCAATTAACTTATCTAGGCATGTGGCGTTCTTGATATTTTTCCAAACTTAAAATTTGTAATGCAGTGTTATTAACAAAAAGCTCGAACAAGAAAATTCATTCATTGTATTCAATACATAATAACCCTTTTATATTGTATTTATTAATTTTATTATTTCAGATTCAAGTCGGGATGAGACACCAAAAAGTGGGATAATCCCTCATAAAGCGGCAAAATCGGCTAAACCTGGACGCTTGTCAGGTTAGTTATATCTGAACATAGATTTAGTGTTGCTTTTAAAGTTGTGATTAAACTTTAGGGCTGCATTTCTCCTTGAGTGGGGTTTAGTGATACAAATCTATCAAGCCACGTAGAAGCATATATCCTCTAAACATCGCTTAATTAAATATATATACCTGTCCTTAATTTATTTAAACAGTATATAATAATATAAAACAATATTACAATACAAAGTTTAAATAAAAAGTTCACGAAGAACATAGGGCGTCAATGAATTCTCCCCAACGATTTCTGTCTCTTACAAGTGATTTAGTTTGGTTCCATGATAGCCGAGTAGGTTTGTATTGATTTACCAGACACCGCATCCATTTATTTGGTGGTCTTCCTGGACTTCGATACCCCTCCAGGTTCCATTCAAGTGCCGCTCTAGCAATGTCTGATATTTGGTGCCCAAGTATATTTTTTCTATGAATAGCCAATACAATAGGACTGTTACATGTACGTTGCCAGAGTACTTCATTAGAAATCACATTGGGCTAGTAAATACGGAGTATTTATCTCAGACAACGATTGACAAACGTTTGGACATTCTTCTTTGTCAGCTTCGTCAATCTCCAAGTAGTGCAACCGTAGAACAGTACAGACTTCATGCTACAATTAAATATTCGCAATTTCGTTTCTTCCGATATCCTCTTATTGCGCCAGGTTTTGTGCAGGTTTAGGAATGCAACGCCGGCCTTGTTTATTCGATCATCACCTATATCCGCCGAGGAGCCACCATCCTTGGTAATCTTGCATCCTAAATAGTTGATTGAATCCACCTCTTCAATTAACAAACTATCGACTGTTAGGGGAGTAGTCCGTTGTGTTCGAATACGCCTTAGCTTTGTCGTCTTTATATTTATTCTCAATACTACTTTTTTTTGGATTTTCAGAGAGTCTGTTCATCTTGGCCTCGATGTCATTAAATTTGTGGGCAATGAGACATGTCATCTGCGTAGTCGATATCATTAGATGTTCATACATACTCCACTGAATGCCGAACGGTGCTGCTGCATTGGTTGTCTCCATTACCTCATTCATAAGTAGAAGAAATAATGTGTGGGACAAGACACATCCTTGTCCAACTCCCGCAGATGTGGTCAAAGGTTAGCTTTGCTTTCCATTAAAACTGACTTTATACGCTGCATCTCGGTACAGCTGCATCTCGGACATCGCTCGCTGCATCTCGGATACAGAGGCAAGTGAAATTCAACTGAATGTTATATGATTTTAGGGTGTGTGCTTACTTGGTCGAAACACGAACGACTAGGCCTGAAACTGCTTCCTCCGCACAATTTGCTCCACCAACGGCGAGATCCGATAAAGTACAAAGGTCGCCATTACTTTGCCTATTTTATTGAGCACTACAATAACTCTCCACTACCTGCACAGCGTTACATAAGTTTGTTTCAAGATAGTGATAACCACTCCCTCTTTACACTCCGTAGGGACTTTGTCGTCCATCCACACGCTGCAAAAAACGACTCAGCAACATATTGCAGGAACCATGTACATGTTTGCCAGCAATGTTTTCCTAAATTGTGGATCTGCTGCTTTTTTGATTCTTAGTTGTCCGTCACGTTTGTGTTTTAACAATTTTTAACAAACAAAGTCACATGTTGATCACAAAAACATCTATTATGACCTATTAATTTTTGTGTCTCAAACATTATACTGAATAGCAAACAAAATATGTTTGAACACAAGTATACTATACTTGCAGTAAGATACAAACACGTTATATTTGCATCCAAACAACAACAAAATACAGATTTTTCAGCGTGCATGCACTTTCGATGACCGGCGTAATGACATCTGCGTACGCTGATGCACCATATTTCAACAGCTCCGCTGGAATATTATCAGGACCAGAAGATTTTTGATACTTCATTTTTCCCAGTGCCGCCTCGATTCGTGGGTTCCTGGTTAACTAAGTAATTTACCAAAAATATTATGATTTGGCTGATTTGTTAAAACATGCAATTAAAAAAAGAGATTTCTTTGAAATTTAAAAATAAAGACAAACAACTCAAACATATGTCAGCTATTTGTTTTTTGTCTTGTTTGTAAAATTTGTTTTTGTCAAATTGTCATTTTTTAAAACTTATATTCTTTAAATTTTAAAACGTCACTCAAATCTATGTGACCAGACCCAGTGTGCGCTGTAATAGAAACAAACATTTCAAAAATATGTCAACTATTTGTTGTTTGTCATGCTTTTTTGCCACTAGGCACGAGTACAAATGTACTTCCTATACAGCACCTAATCATAAGCGTGATGAGGTATAATTCTTAAGATGATAATGATGATTTTCCATTCGTTGCTGGTTATTATTGAGATATATCGATAAGGAAGTAGAAGGCGGATAAATCGATAGATGATGCTGTCAATGGTCATGATGATAATGATGTAATGACTGTGAAATCAAAAATAGTATTTTTACACGCCATTAACTGTCACTCTCTAAACTGGCAGTCAGACAGCAGGTTTGTGTGTAGTAAAACCGTGCGACTTGTTGGCATAGACCAATGTTCTTATACTTATGTACATACATATGTAGATTTGTGTGCCGCTGTTTATGCCACATTTTTATATGGCGATGGCATCGTGTGATGTTGACAACTACAATCAGCCAGTCCATTGTCAATCAATGAAATAAAAGTGAAATTTATTTTTAATGATGATCGATGGCAACATTTTAAAAAATAATTCAAATTGTTTGCTATTATTGACATTTGAATGAATTGACATACACACATTTTAACTGCAACAGAAAACTGCTACTGTCAAATATTTAACCAGAGACAATTTCCAATTTAAACATCATTTAAACTAATAAAAATAAAATTGGTGAAAAAAATGTCTAAGAAACAACATAAGGACATTCTTAAAACATCAACAGTGTAATTTCCATCCTAAATAACGTAAATTCAAAATGTAATTTAAATTTTTCATATCAACGATACATATAAAAGAAACAAGAAACAATGCAGGACGTAGGGTGAGTATCCACAAAATAATGGAATGCTGTTTCGTAGTTTTGCTATGTCCCTTTCTTTCAAAGAAAGTGAACAACTGATTAGCTTTCTCAAAGAGAATTTAAAAAAATACTGAAAGAATAATTATAAATATTCGGCAAAAAAGTAAATACTATATAAAAATGTTCATACAACAATTGGACATTACAGATCCTGAATTTACTTGCCTTTGGCTTAAATTTCGGGTTAATCACACGTGACGCATTTCGGCTTCCTTTATAGAAGCCCCAACCAAGAAAGAGAGGCTTCCTTTAATGGCTTCGACGCCCTTTCTGACTCAATAACCAAAATTTTAGAGAAGGGTCCGGCTAGTGACATTGCCATTGCTGGTGATTTTAACATCCACAATAATTCCTGGCTTACCCATTCGAACCGTACAACTCCAGAGGGTCAATACATTGAGCTTTTCGCTGCACACAATCACCTAGTGCAAATGGTAAATGCCGCAACTCACATCCCGTGCGTTGAAGGGTAATTTTCAAATTCTCTTGACCTTTTTCTAACTTCATACCCTGACAACTATGAAGTTAACATCTTTGCACCTCTTGGTAATTCGGATCACTGCCTTGTTTCTGCCTCCTTTTCGTACTCTGATCTTCACGTCGCATCAACGCCGGCCATGAAGCGTTCCATATTCATGTACGAAAAAGCTCGTTGGGATGAGCTCAACGAATTTTATAGGCAGTTCAACTGGAAACTATGTTTTCTGGACGATGATGTCAATGCTGCGGCAGAAATGGTGGAAAACATTATTTTAATGGGAATGAAAATATTCATTCCATCAAAGAAAATTTCGATTAAACCTTCTGATAAATGTTGGTTTAACCAGCCATGCAAAGAAGCTGTCAGATCCAAAGAGGAAGCTTTCAGTAATTGTAAATTGAATAAAAATCAACTACTGATATGCTGCGCAAGTTAGCTAGATCAAATTGTGCCAAGGTACTACGACGCGCAGAATTCCTGCATGAACAGCGTCTTCGCGCCAAAGTTCTTTCTTCTCCCAGGGGAAGTAAGAGCTTTTGGTCATTTGTCAAGAGAATTAAGCACAATAAAAGTTCTTCATCTATCCCAACCTTAATTAAAAATGACATAATTTATACTAACCCGGTTGATAAAGCTAACCTTTTTGCGAAATTTTTGCAGAAAACTCCTCCCTGCCGATTAGCTCTCAACCACTCCCTGTCATCGCAAATATATCTAGCTCCATGCCTGAGATATTTTTACGTACGCGAGGAGCTCAACGTAGGAAAGTCTCCGGGTCCGGTTGGGATTCCGGCACTAGTTTTGAGCAAATGTTCTTCGACGCTTGCTCGTCCACTGCGCAACCTTTTCAGCCTGTCATACCGAACAGGTATTTTCCCTACTCGCTGGAAGGTTGCAAATGTCCAGCCGATCCCCAAAAAATGAGAGGCTACTAATCCCGATAACTACCTGCCAATTGCGATATGTTCTACGCTCTCAAATGTGATGGAGACCATGGTAAATTACCATTTGGTGAGATACCTGGAAGTTAACAGTCTACTCAGTGATCGTCAGAATGGGTTTCGCAGAGACCGTTTCGCAACGACCTGATGGCGTTCCTCACGGAACAGTGGAATCGGTACGTGCATTGACTAGGTGAGAACAAAATAGTGGCCTTAGATATTTCTAAAGCATTTGATAGAGTTTGGCACCAGGCACTCATATCAAAGGTTAATGCTTTTGGTTTAGGTAGAAACTTCTCTCGATTTATTTCGAGTTTTCTCAGAGACCGTTCCATACGAGTTGTAATAGACGGTATCTCTTCCGATGAGTATACAATTAATGCGGGAGTACCTCAAGGCTCTGTGCTTTCTCCCTCTCTTTTTCTTATTTTCATCAACGACCTTCTGGATAGGACTACAAATCTCATCTCCTTCGCTGATGATAGTAATTTATGTCACTCATATTCGTTCGATCGTCGACCCAATCTTTCCGTAGTGCAAGGAAAGAGACGAACAATGAATGACACGCTTAATCATGGTTTGCATATGAAATTTAATGCACGCAAAACACAGTGTTGCAGAATATCGCACAAGCACACTGGTGACTCGACCCTGCCAAAGATTTCAATGGGTGATTTAGATGTTGGTGAATCGGAAGCTCTTGATGTTCTGGACATGAAGATACAATGTGACATTCGTTGGAATAAGCACATTTTCAACGTGTCGAAAGAAGCATTCAAGTGCCTGGGCTTTTTAAAGCGGTGTAAAAGATTTTTCACCCCACCCGATCTCCGCAATATCTACACCACGTATATTCGGCCGAAAAAGGAATTCAACTCTCATATTTGGGCTGGGGCTCCAGCGTCCACCTTGGAGCTTCTAGACCGCGTGCAAAAGAGAGCGTTGAAGCGGATAGGAGACAGCAGTGTATCCAGCACTGTTGCCTCCTTGGAGCATCGATGAAATGTTAGCGGTGTCTCGGTATTTTATAGATATTTCCATGGAAAGTGTTTCGCCGAGTTACATAGCCCCATTCCAGAAGTTAGGGTATTTAACCGTACGAAGCGGTTTTCAAGTGGAACTCATCCCTTTTCTGTTTCCTGGCCGTTGGATCGAACTGCGAATTACAGAAACAATTCGTTCTTCAGCCGAACAGTCCGTATGTGGAATAAGCTTCCGGCAAGTGTATTCCCCACTTCTTACAACATCAGCAAGTTTAAGTCAAATATTAACAAGTACTTCTCTCTCTCTTTCCCCCTACTCCTATCCCATTTTCCTAAGTCCAATGCAATGCACTGCTTTTATAGGGGACATCCCCTGAGTGTTGGTCTTCGCAAAAAATAAAAAATAATAATGAACCCATGCTTTCCAGCATCCAACGTTTACTTGCAACCATACCTATAACGTTAAAATTATTGAGAGAATAAACTTCTCTCTTCTAATTTACTCTATGGTTTTACCCATGGGGTACTTGGCATCTACTCAGCTGTTCTACCTCTTTCTTACATTCATAATAATTAATTTTTAAAATAAAGATGTCTGATTTTGATGTTGTTGATGTTTAGTAATCAAAGTGACCACGAATTATCTGTATATTTTATTTAATATTTTGCGATTTATTTATATTCATATTATGTTTACAAATAATTAGAAAGTTATCTACGCAAACGATGTTCTCTCTTCAAAAGCTGATATAGTGAGAGTAAAGAGAAACATTAAATCCAAGGGGTATCGATGAGACAGCTGTTCAATGTAGTACTTGGAGAACAAATAGAGAATATGCTTTCAATGAAGAAATGGTGATAGCTGGCTGGAATTCAGCAAAAATGTTTTCACTTTTGTTTTGATTTTTTCGTTCGTGGCGCGTGGTAAAATATATAATAACAAATTAGATGCAATACGGATACAATACGAAACACGACACAAATCATGAAAATCAATCTTACAAAAAAGCGAAGCATAGCGCAAAACAAAAGTGAACAAAACACATTTTCTTTTAATACACTATACTCTACATGTTTCCCAAGTCTTCCACGGAACACATTAGTACAAAAAGCAACTAGTGCACACTCTTAACAATATAACTCGGTGACTTGGAGAACTTATAGAGAAAATGCTTTCAATGAGGAAACGGTGATAGATGACTGGGTTGCGTGGTACGACTTTCATACTTTTGCAGCCGCGTGTCAAGCCAAAAGTACAAAACACATCAACTGGGGGTAAATTTTTAAATCATTAAAATTGTTAAAATTAATAATTCCTCTCATACTCTACATGGTTTCCAAGTCTTCCACCGACTTTGTTAGTACATAAAAACAGCTGTTGCAAATTCTTATTAATATTACTCGGTGATTAAAATTCCTCTTGAATTCTCGTCTCGTGCGTGTTTGTCGACCCCTCTTGCTTCTTCCCACCTCTCGCCCAACGAACTCGAAAGTTTTGGGTGAAAGCCACGGGTGAAATGCATAGTCTACAGCATTTCTAAGTCTGAACTATTGTGCTCCCCCGCATAGTGTATCTTAAGTGCAGGTTTGTTTTGGGTGATTTGATTGTGGCGTATTTTTATATCAGATCTGTGTCCTGATATCACATTGGTCGAACGTTCCCACTACATGTTATCTTGTGTATGAGATTGGACTTTTCCATATATCCGTTTTCGACTTTGTGGCCGTCGCTGGTACAATGGCTAGTGTGCGCGGCTCTTGTACATGAGAAGGTTGGTTCTATCCCTGCTCTGACCACCTCACATTTCCTTCAGCGACGACCACCTCGCTTAGTGATGGCGACACTATCGAGTACTTAGGCATGAAAAAGCTTCTCAAAATACCGTTCGGAACCGATGTAAAACTGTAGGTTTCAGTGATCGAATAATTAGAAAGCGCACACCTCATGGGATATAATGTTAAACGATTTATTTTATCCGAGGTTTTCAACACCATTTGCACCCATTGCACCTCCGACCCTCACATTGCTACCTCCGTGTTTAACCGTATGTGTAACATTACGTCGATTTAAAGCTTCTACATTTGTTTCTCCATACATAACACCGTCCCTTAGAGGTAACTAAATTAAATTTGGACTCATCGGTAAATATAACTTTCTCCCAGAACGTATTGTCTTTGTCTATAAACTGATTAGCGTAGTCCAAGAGATTTTAAATGTTTGTATTAGACAGAAGTGGCTTTTTTTCTGGGCACGTGTGCATTTCTTACAGTTTGTGGAGTGATATAAGCTACATTGGTACTTCTCAGCTCTTTTGCGATCTGAACGGCGGACACTTTTGAATATTTTTAAAGAAATTTTAGTATTTTGCGTTCAATTTGGGGCGTTTTTATTTTCTGTGGGCTGCCACTTCCACAGGGTCTTTCGAAAAACTTATTTTTTGTAAAGGGTTTTTCAACAGAGACGCTACAAAAGTAAATCGATAGGGACAGCAAACGACGCCATATTTTTTCCTGCTCTTTTGACATTTCTCTTCAGTAAGGTTTGCCATTTCATCATGGAAAGATATACGAACCAACAACGAGTCGAAATTATTAAAATTTACTACCGAAATTTGGAGTCAGTGGCCTTAACTTTAAGAGCGCTACATCCAATTTCTGAATTTCATTTCTGGCTGAATGGCTTCGTCAATGAGAAAAATATGCGTTATTGGTCAGACAGCAATCCACACGTAATCCATGAGTCATCATTGCATCCCGAAAAAATTACGGTTTGGTGCGGTTTATGGCCGGCGGCGTCATTGGCCCGTACTTCTTCCGTGATGATCAAGACCGGCACATTACTGTGAATGCGAATCGCTACCGTTCAATGATAACCGAATATTTTTGGCCCCAATTGGATAATATGGACTTGGAGGACATGTGGTTCCAACAGGACGGCGCCACAAGCCACACAGCGAATGCCACAATCAATTTATTGGAAACCAAGTTTGGTGAACGTGTTATCTCACGAAATGGCCCAGTCGATTGGCCGCCTCGGTCGTGCGATTTGACGCCGTTAGATTATTTCCTGTGGGGCTACGTCAAGTCTATGGTCGACGCCAACAAGCCAGCGACAATTGATGAACTTTGTACGAATATCGAACGTGAAATTGCAGCAGTATCGGCCGATTTATGCTTGAAAACCGTCGAAAATTGGGTTCAGCGTCTGGACTTCTGCAAGCGTGCCCGTGGTGGCCATGCAAAAGAAATCGAGTTCCATACATAATGGCATCGAACGTACTTTCACAGGAATAAAGAATTTCATTGGTATCTAAAACCGGTTTTGTTTTATTTAAAAAAAATTTTTGTAGCGCTCTTATTGAAAAACCCGTTATGTATATAATGCACAGTAGTGTGTGGCTTTTTAACTATTTTCCAATATTTCGCACTAAGTTTGACTTAATTCCATAGTTTTATGATCAGTTGTTTCACATCCTTTGAAATTTGTTTATTCACCATCTTTTATCACTTTACAAAAATTGAACGAAACGATCAGTTTGAAAAATAAAACTCCACGAACTTTACAAACAAGGTTATCAACATTTGCTTTTAAATTTTGTACTGGGAATCTTTGTTTAAAGTCTACTTTATGTTTCCATTTTTCTTCAAAAATATTTTTGTTTGTTCCACTGTTCGCGGTATGTATTTTTGTCTCCGTGTCAACCGTTGTTTATTCGCCTGCTAAAACGATTTACTAAAGTACTCTTACTCTCTTCATTGAATATTTCAATACACGAGCACTTTTTTGATAGTGTTATTGTATACTACTATACAAATTCTAACCATGTTGAAGTAAAATTACATAAACTATGCAAAAAGTATGAAGTAATCAAGATATGACGCTAGAATGAAATGCTTTTGAGTAAATTGTGACTACTTTTTGGTGCTCTTTTACGAGGGTTGCCAAATTGCGCACATCTTCTAGTCGTCTACTTCCTGATCGTCTTTGGCAACTAGCCAAAAAATATGTACTAAAGTAGACAGTCAAAATTGCTCTTGACTCGAATAACAACAAACAAAACCAGTGAAGCCTTACGACTCTCTGCTCTCTCTCTCTCTCTCTTATTCTCTTCATTGAATATTACAATCCACGAGCAGATTTTTGATGATATTATAGTATCAAACTATACAAATTCCATACATGTTTAAGTAAAATTACATAACGTATGTAAAAAATCAAAACATGACGCTAGAGAGAAATGCGTTTGATTGAATTGTGTCGGCTTTTTGGTTGTCTTTTAAGAGGGTTGCCAAATTGCGCACAACTTCTGGTCGTCTACTTCTTGATCGTCTTTGACCTACCCTTGTTGTTAGTTTGCTCGCGATCTCTTGTTCTTCTCTTTCTTCTACTACACCATTTCCAACTGAAATTTCAAAAAATCAATTGAAATTTGAAAATTCTGTTTGAAATTTGAAATAGATCAATTGAAATGTGAAAAACATCATTTGAAATTTAAAAGACATCAATTGAAATTTGAAATACATCAATTGAAATTTAAAAGACATCATTTGAAATTTAAAACACATCAATTGAAATTTAAAAAACCCCAATTGAAATTTAAAAATCTAATACCAAAAATCTGTTAATACTTTTTAAATTTCAAGTGACGAATTTCAAATTTCAATTGATGTCTTTCAAATTTCAATTGACGTCTTTCAAATTTCAATTGATGTTTTTTAAATTTCAATTGATGTATTTCAAATTTCAAATAAAATTTTTAAATTTCAATTGATGTATTTCAAATTTAATTTTCAAATTTCAACTATAATTTTCAAATTTCAATTGATATTTTTCAAAATTAAATTGATATTTTTCAAATTTCAATTGTAAATGGTGTAGGAATGTTCTAATGCACTCTTCTCTGTCAACAATGTTCATAATGTAATTTAACATGTTGTTCAATATATTTGCACTTGAAGTGTTGGTAATACAGCGGTTGTTTTTAAACTATATTTTTCTGCAAAACAACCAAATTATTGGCCAAAACAACAACAAGAACGCAGAGAAAAAGTAAAATTAAAATTTTTAATTCCAAATATCTCTGTAACGGTAAGAAATAACAACACACACCACCGAACCAATTGTAGAAAACAAAAAAAAATTACAATCGGCTTAGAAGTTTAAAAGTTACAGTCATATAAACGGTAAACATCACAAAAGTCATGTACTTTGACACCTTGTAGCGCATTGGGAGTTGCAACAGGGTGTTTCTGAATAAAATACTGTCAAAGCATGACTCCTTCTCTACTAATGTCTGGTACAGTCTAAAACGATCTGACTAGTAGTTTAGGGCTTCTGATATTATTACCACTTTTTTGTAACTGGTCTTACTGTGCATCGCAATATCTTTCTATAATTTCCATTCAAACCCGTGTGATTGATGTTTGATCTAGACTTTCCTCGGAATTATTTGAATTTATTTTTAATTTTCTTACCTAAAATTGAAGGATGGCTACTCTTTTAACTATAAATAATTACTTGTATTTATCAGAATTAATAATAATCTATTGATGCTACACAAATCTTCTTATATATGTATATGTATGTATTTCCTGATATCGCTAATTGCGATACCAATCAAAATGCGTGCATTTTTTTAGATCAACAAAAGTAATCAATTGATTAATAAAATTAATAAATAAAAAGAAATTGTTCAATTCAACCAAGCATTTTTGTGTTGACCTTAATGCAACACGATGTGTTCTAAAGTGAACAACAACTCGAAAAGAGAGATGATTGACGAAGTCGATGATGCCTCTGAGTGGCAACTGATGCTGTCTGCTGGTTGTCATTACTGGTGATGAAGATGACCATTTCATCTGTACTGATGATGATGATGATGACTACAAGCGACGGAATGATATCATTTCATTTTTTAAACTATGAATTGAATGAAATTGTTTATAAATGAAATTGATTAGAAATGATGAATGAATATCAGCACATGCATGCAACAAATGACCACTTGGTCACTACTATAGCCGTAATAGTATTTTAGCGCCAGAGCCAAGAGGAAGTCCTCATTGAAAATGCAAACCCGTTCCGGCTCTTTGGTGATGATGTATTGGACTTTGATGTATTCATAAATCGTGTTTTCAAACATTTAAGGAACTTTTTAATGTTTTTACATATGTATGTATGTACATATTTGGATGTATATATAAGAATAAATTTGGAATAAATTTAATGAACGATTTGTCATCGCCAGCTAGAAATTAAACCTAATGAAGTAATAAAACCAAAACAACTAAAACTGAGAGAAAAGTGATATTTATGATATCAATATCGAAAGTCATTATAAATCAATTAGGCGCTAAAATGGAAACCACATAAAAACTAGATGCTTTGATCATGTCCCCTTTCATGCCACTTAAAAAACAGAATCGAATTCAAATATTGCTGGAGATTCAAATATAATTCTCTAATTAGGTGTGATATTAGTTTTATAAGTTTTTTTATAAGTTGTTTTCTTATACAAGAATTCTTTTGATTTCCTCATTTCAGTTTTTTTTTATCTTGATTTTGAATTGTGTAAAGTTCTCATTCTTATCTCAGATTGTGATAATCATTTGATTTAATGTTGCGTACAATTATATTTTTTTTCTCTATTAAAACAAAAAAAAAAACAGACGTGTTGATGTATTGAGAATCGACCATCATCATCACCTATGAGTTTTTATACCATTTCCATCATCAGCTTGATTTCATTCACTTTCAGACTGTTTTGTACTTTTTCAGTAAATTGTTGCCATGATTACAAAAAAAAATCACATATTATCACTTAAATGTTTCAACATCATTTTACACGGGCTCCAAATCGTCTAAAAAAATAAAACTTTTGTCTGAAGTGTTTATTTTAAACAGCCTGCAGGGAATAACAGTTCGTACCTTAACTAAAAAAGAGTGATAAATCAAAATGTTCAGATTTTTCTTCTTTGCTCAAAAGTAATAAGCAAGGCAAAAATCTGGCGTCATTTTCTAGGAGATTTTAATGCTATAAATAAAGATATCCACAAGGCTACTTGGGTATCCCCTGATCAAAGAACGCAGAACCAAATTGATCACGTGGTAATTGATGGAAGGCACTCATCGAGTGTGTGGCCGTCGGTGGTGCAATGGTTAGTGTGCGCGGCTCTTGTACATGAGATCCTGGGTTCGAACCCGGCTCTGACCACCTTCAAATTTTCCTTCGACGACGGCCACCTCGCTTAGTGATGGCGACAGTGTCGAGTACTTAGCCATGAAAAAGCTGCTCAAAACTACCGTTCGGAACCGGTGTAATGCTGTAGGTCCCAATCAGTGAGTGCAATATTGAAAAGCGTCCAGCTCACTGGTTGTGAGCTCTCCCCAAATCCTTCATGGGATGTAAAGAGAAACTATTTATTTATTTATTTTAATCTGAATAACAATTTATGTATGTTTTTACATTTATCCCATGAATTGGACAATGTACAAATTCATAATTTTCATGTACGCTCTTTTTTTCGGTGTAGACGTGGTTGGAAGGCAAATGGCTGCAAAGTCGGCAATCAGCCTACGATATTCCTTACAACGGATCAACAATCCATATGGTGATGTGTCGATTTTAGGGGATATGCGGCTATCCACCATACATAACATCCACTTCAATCTTCATATCCCGGGCAGGCAGGACTGGAAGGGTTTCTACACTGATGACTTCAAATTAGATGGCAAAGTAGGGTTTGGAGTCTATTCTAAAGAGCTGGGATCTTGCACAATGACTACCACACCATTGCAGTATCCTTCAGGCAGAAATCATGGCAATCGGAGAAGTTTCCTTTGGCTGGGAGGAAATGTCATCACCGCTTTGAGTATTATCATCAACTGTGACGGTCAGGATGTTATAAATAAAATATTTCCAATCTGTATTCCTGACTTCAAGAACAGCCCACAACTGCCATGCATTCGATATTCGATATTCGCCTTATATGGCTGCCGGGGTATAGGAGTATTTTAGGGACCCATAGAGCAGATGAGCTGGCAAGTTTTTGGACTGCCTTACATGTTCCGCTGGATATGGACCATGTGGGTATGCCGCTTTCTGCATGTAAGCTCGTGCTTAAACCGAAGCTCTCACACATACGAATGGCAGATGGTCTGGAGGAACAAAGTGCCAGGCACTTATGCGCAAGGTATGGCCTGAATCCTATTGTAAACTTGATATCCATTCCTAGACAAGATATCTCTTTGCTAGTAGCTGTGATCACTGGGCACTGCTTAATACGAAGACACGCGTCTAGACTAGGAACCTCAGCTCATGATTACTGCAGAAGCTGTGGGGTCTGAAGAGGAGGAAGAGAGCGTCCAACATCTCATGTGCCGCTGTTCGGCCTTTTGTAAAAAAAAAATATCTAACAATTTACTTCATGTTGGATCTAACAGACATTCAGGAAGTGAAGCTCAATGATCTTAGGCCGTTTGTGTATAGTATAAATTGGTTCGCCAGGGGCTTATGTACATCTCTTCTTCATGCACATGCTGGAATATTGGGATGAGGTGTCATATGTCTGGAACACCCCATAACCATACCAGGTCAATTTACAGATTCAGCGATGAGGACGGAATATGACGTTCCATGGTACAACAGCTGTCCTCATTGGACTAAGTGTGTTTATACCGACAGCCACTTCTACCTAACCGTAACCATCATTGACATTTTTCAATATTTACCATTTAATTTTATCCAAATTTTTAAGTGTCGTATTGAAATTGATATCTATGTATCTAAAAGACACACAGAATAATTCATAAGTCTATACAGAAATCATTTCCCCTTAATGAGAAACTATCATCATCCTCGTGAACAAAATGTCGGTCACTTTGTCAATTGTAAATGAAATATATCTTATTATTCCATCATTTCCCTTGCGGGAGTTTTTTGTTATTCTGTTAATTATTTACATCAAATTTAGACATTTATTTGATAAATTGTTTTCGCTGAATTGGTTTGACTTAATTACAACCAATAAAAGGAACCCCACCCCATACCACATCAGGCAAGAGTTTGGGTGTTAATTTGATTTCAGTTCCACACATAATTACGTGGTACAACACGAGGTCATGGTCGATAAAATTTTAAATTGCCGACAAACAGACAAAAAATTTTTTTTTCAAGTTTACAAAGGGACCAATTTATAATTGTCTACAATTCTCCAATTTGTCTAGAAGTTTTGATGTTTTAACATAACTACAATATATTATAAACATGTTGCCAAACAACATTTTTCGTTTTTGTTGACATGTTGCCAGCAACATTTTATCTTGAAGAATGTGTCGGTTGAACTTTTGTTAAATTATTGAATAACCAAACGCAACGATCGAGTCATATTTCTTATCACGAAATTTTAAAAACTGCATTGAATCACAAAGCAGAGACCGAGCGCACCATTTTTTCCACAAATCTCTTTTTCTATCAATTCAAAATTCATGGTATAACAATTTTTGGTTTAAACAATCGCAAACCGAAGGGCAGAGAAACTCTATATACCCTACACCGCAAGTGATACATCATACTAAGTGTTAAGGCAATTCATTCCGAATAAATTTCTTTTAGATCCTTATTTGAGCTACTCAGAGGCAAATTGATCTAACTCCTCATAACAATAAGTGGAGAAAACTGGGAAAGAAGTTTGCGACTTCTGTGTATTCTCATAAAAAACTAAAGTCAGGCCTCTACAATTCCTTCATTGTGATGATAATAAATAAGAAGATTTTAACTAAAGGGTGTCTCAGTAGGATTGCACGTTTTAAATTTAGCCTGATTTTTTTTTGTGCAACTGGCAATTCTGAAATGTGGCAGCTGTCACATAAGTTTATTCTAATTATTAAAAATGGAGCGCTTTACGAAAGAACAACGCGGTATAATTGTGAAAGTTTATTACAAAATTGATCTAATCTCCACATTTTAACATTTTTGAGATTTTAATCCTATTGGAAAAAAACGTCACAATATTGTTGTAAAGGATGTCACAATAACAATGCACTTTATCATTTTAAAATAAAACACGTATTTTTTGCGACACTTGTCATTTTTTTATTGGATTCTAAAGAAGACATGTTCCGATTCAGTATGGAATAAAATATCCGTCAAATGACCCCCACGGCTCTGATGACAGGCCATTACTCTTTTCATGAATTTTTCACGGAGATGTGTCTGTATCTCACCGATGACGCGTTGGATCTCGGATTTGAGCTTAGGAATTGCTTCTGGTTTATTGCCATAAACCCGAGACTTCACAAAGCATCAAATAAAGAAATCGCACATCGTTAAATCGTATGAACTTGGTGGTCAGTTGACATCAGAATTTTTTGCGATAATTTGTTCTAGAAAACGATTGTTTCAGGCGCGGTGTGGCAGGTCGCGTCATATGCAGAAATCACATGTCGTCCACATCCATGCCGTCCAGTTGAGGCCACAAGAACTCCGTTATCATGTTCCTGTAACGAATGCTGTTCACAGTCACTGCAATTTCGGCCTCATCTTTAAAAAAGTAAAGCCCAATCACGCCACCTGACCAAAATCCGCACTAGACAGTTGTTCGATGTGGGTGCGTTTGTTTCTCATGGACTAAAATAAATAAATGGTTTCCCGTTACATCCCTTGTAGGGATTAGGGAGAGCTTCTCACAATCAGTAAGCTGTGCGCGTTCCAGTTTTACACTCACGGATTGGGACCTACAGTTTTACACCGGTTCCGAACGGTATTTTTGAGAAGATTTTTCATGGCTAAATACTCGATAGTGTCGCCGTCACTAAGCGAGATGACCCCCGTCGAAAGAAATCTTAGGTGGTCAGAGCAGGGATCGAACCCACGTTCTCATGCACAACAGCCGCGCACACTATCATTGCACCACCACTCATGGACTGCATGAGGATTTTCTAAGCCCCAAATTTGAAATTTTTGTGTATTCATGAAGCCATTCAGATGGAATGCGCTTCATCGGAGAAGACGATTTCTTTGAAAAATTGGCATTGACTTCACTTTCCTCCATTACCCATTAAACGAATTGCCGGAGCTTTCCATGGTCTGATGGTTTCAGCTCCTGAGCGACCTGAATTTTTATGTTTTTTTATGTATTTTATGTTTATGTTATGTTTTTTTATGTTTTTTGTTATTTTTTACTTGAAGATGAGATAGTTGCCATTTTTTATTGGATTCTAAAGAAGACATGTTCCGATTAAGTATGGAATAAAAAATTCGTCAAATGGCCCCCACGGCTCTCATGACAGGCCTAAAATCTAAGACCTCAATAAATAACTTTCTAGAACATATGAACTTCCTAGGTATGATTCTTAACACCGTTTAGGTAGGGCTTAGGTAGTGTTTAGGTAGACGCAAAAGTGAAAAATTTCCTGAAAATTTTTTAATTTCACTGTGTGTAAATTTTAAGCCATGGAAATATAACCATATACGGACACACTACGTGATAAAAGACCAAAAAAAAGACCCGTGTCTCCCAGTTTTGCCCAAAGTAATGGACTTTTGTTTTATGGGCCCCCAAAGATTTGGGGCCTCGGTGTCATTCTTGAAACAAAGGGCTCACATCTTGCAAATCGTTCGCAATTTTGATTTACTCCCTGAGGGAAAGTTGTAGCCCATTTCATAGCCCTTGTCAACATATAAAATCAAAAAAACTACATCTTCAAGGTCAAAATCGCAAGAAACTTTAAAAAATTCGATTTTTTTACCTTTTCCCCCTGTTCAGATCCATAGGTAGCAAACCATTTAAAATTCAAGGAAACAATCAATTACAAGAATGTACCTTAAATCTCAGTAAATGACTTTCTAGAACATATGAACTTCCTAGGAATGATTTTTTTGTTTTGATAATATATGTTCACAATTTTTGTTCTTTATGACAAGAGCTACAACTTAGTTGAACTGATGGTTCTACGACAATAAATAAATGGTTTCCCATTACATCCCATGAAGGGACAGGGGACAGCTTCTCACAATCACTGAGCTGTGCGCGTTCCAGTTTTCACTCACTGATTGGGACGACCTACAGTTTCACACCGATTCCGAACGGTATTTTGAGAAGCTTTTTCATGGCTAAATACTCGATAGTGTCGCCGTCACTATGCGAGGTGACCGCCGTCGAAAGAAATTTTAAGGTGGTCTGAGCAGGGATCGAACCCAGGATCTCATGTACAAGAGGCGCGCACACTACCATTGCACCACCGACGGCCGGAGTGTATTTATCAGGCCTGAAACCAGCCTACCCCTTCCGCTCCACCACCGGCGAGATCCGCTGAAGAATAAGTAAGGGTCGCCATTACTTTGCCTATTGCATTGAGCAATGTAATACCTCTCCAGTTCCTGGAAGTGGAACAAGCGACATTAAGATTGCCCGGTGGTAAGTCAGGACACAAAAGTATTACTCGTCAAGATTCGAGATATTTACATATGTATTTCATTTTCAACAGACCACGTGACAATACGTAAGTGTAATAACTTTGTGGCAGTTGTGTTTTCTAGTCTTAATCAATAATTTGTATAACTGTTTTTACAATTTCATTAAAAACTGTGCTACTTTATTTGCAGTGCATGTACTGCACATCTCTCCCACAGTCACCAATCGCAGAAGTTTCAAGGAAATTGCGCTTATTGACACAATTTCTGTATCAAATCATCATTTTCTTGGAATTCTTCCTCAAATTAAACAAATGGGAACAGTGAACACATCAAATATGATTAATACAAGTGAATACCTTCAATATCATGCGCAATTTTCTGAATAAAATGGAAAAAATAATATTTATACGACTGGGAATGACTGATGAATGCAAATTCAAAATAATTTCCCTCTCCAAAGTTCGATGTAATAGTTCGCAGCCCAATTTGGAGGCGAGATGACTAAGACGACATCACCATTTATGTCTAAGAAAAACCCCAAACAAAAATCAGGCGATTTCATATTCGCATGCGAAGAGAACCGTTAACAGAAATTATCACGTACTCGTAATTGGTATGATCGCTTTGCGATTACAAGTGCAAACACAACCACAACCTAGACTCATGTCGACAACTTCGATGGCGGGTTTTACTCTCCTCGGGCGTTGCTGCATGCATGTTAAGCAATTGACTTGTGCGGAGAAACGGAAATAGCTTTTCAAACAAATCGTTATTGTGTAAATAAGTTTCAATAAAGACCCCCAGTGCGGATTATGGTACTTAACTCACTATGCCATTCCGTAATTCCTCACAGTGACTGAGTGATCTTTATCTGTAATGAATTTATTGAATTTCGCAATATTTTGATTATCGTTTCAAGTGAACTCATTGCATTTTCGCAAATCGTATCGAACATTTGCAATGCGTTACACATGCGCGCCGCGCCACACAGCGACAGCCAACTTATCCCCCAAAGTGATTTCTGTTAAATATTTAATTGCATTTTGTTGTTAAACAAATTCGTTAATTTGTTGGCATTAATTGGTTACACTTCAGTTACCTTAACATGGAACAGCCGCGCCGACGCACGGATGGCCGCAAGCCAAACCTCAAAGGCACCTAATGCAAAGCAACACCAACATCGCGGGCCAACTTTGGTGTTGATTTATGTTGTTTCTGCGTTTCATTCGCTCCACTGGGAATTAATGTTGGCCACACTTATCGTTTAGTTTAGGAAAATTTATTATATTTTAAAAGAGCCGGGCCAACAAAAGACAACTTACTCGTAGTGTAACAAAATCCGTTGCCTAATTGTGCAATTGTTTTAAAGTATGATGATAAATATAAAATAGATTGCCTGCACCAAAATACTCTTTCGTACAAAAAGTCTTAGTAAATCAAAAAAATCATCATTCATTAATAACACAGTGTGTATTTTTTTAAGTCATGGCAAAATAACCATGTACGGACACCACTACGTGATAAAAGACCAAAAAAAAAAAGACCCCTGTCTCCCAGTTTTGCCCAAAGTCCTCCAGGTTTTTTTTTATTTTTTTAGAAGTGGGGCCTCGGTGTCATTTTTGCAAAAAAAAGTGATAATTTTCTCAAGCTCATATCTTGCAAACCGTTCGGAATTTTGATTTACTCTCTGAGGCGAAGTTCTAGCTCTTGTCATAAAGAACAAAAATTGTAAACATACAAAATCAAAAAAAACTTCATCTTCAAAGTCAAAATCGCAAAAAACTTTAAAAAATTCAATTTTTTTACCTTTTTATCCCTGTTCAGGTCCATGGGTAGCAAACCGTTCAAAATTCAAGGAAACAATCAACTACAAGAATGACACTCTAGAACATATGAACTTCCTAGGAATGATTCTTAACACCGTTTAGGTAGCCCTTAGATAGCTGCAAAAGTGAAAAATTTCCCGAAAATTTTTTAATTTCATTTGTTTTTTCTTTACTTCAACATTGAGATACTATATAAAGCCTTCTCCCGTAAGTGACAAGACATGTTGCAGGTTTCATTGTTATACTATTACTGATTTTATTAATCTTAAGGCCCAACTATAATGTGCTTACGCTGGCTTATGGGCTTAAGCGAACTCAACGAAAAGCCTGTCAAATGCTTACTGGAATTCCATGAGACTTTTAGGTGGCTGGAATATACTTTCGTGACTTTGAAACTTTTAAGCCACCGCTGCACATTTATGTACTACTTTGGAGCAAAAGTACTAAAAAACACAGCCGTGGCAACACAATAACATAATAAAACAATCAAACGTCATACAAATTTCCACCGGTGTTTGCAATCCGGTACTTTAATTGAGAAGAATGTTCAATATTAATAAACAAAAAACAACTAATAATATATTCTATAGCTCTGCGAATAATCGCCCAACATTTTTGGGGTCACTTTCCGCTTTTGGGCAATTTTTACTTGGACGGTTATTCGCATAGCCATATTAAATACTTACCACTTTTGTTGCACTTATCGGCAACATCCATCCACGTCCTTTCTTTAACGCCTTTGTTAAAATAAAACGCGTCCCTCTTGTCATAAAGACATTTATGTTTTTCAACATTTTCAATAAGGCACTGTATAAATTCAGTTTCAGTCGACATTTTGGTTTGTTATTATTATATTTGACCAAACAAATAAACAAACAGCTGATGGCGTAAGCAAAGTTCGGCCAGTAGCGAGCGCTGCTTAAGCCGATGACACTTGACGAAACTCAACGAAAAGTTGCCGCAAGTACATTATAAACGGCCACATACGTTTTATATGTATTCGAGCAGTGGCTTAAGCTGACTTAATCCAGAAAAAGCATGATATGGTTGGGCCTTTAGTCCTTAGGTGGTATGGGTTGACAATTAGGGTTAGGGTTGTAACAAAGAGTAGTAGCATGGATATTTAGTAATAATGATTCAGTGTTGTAGGGATTAGTAGTCTCAGCAGGGATGGCACTGCAATACTATTCTATCTATTACAAAAATTATAAAAAAAAATATTCGTATTATGTTTATAATGTTGATGGCCTTGGACTTGCAAATCGCACTCTATTAAGTTGTCCGAATCTGACTCTGATTCAGAACTTATGGTGTCCACAGGCACGTTACTTCCAGACTGCCCTCCATCATCAGCTTTTTCTTTTTCAGATACTTCATTAACATCATACAGGGTGATCTTGTGACTCCACCAACATACCTGAAATGAATTAGAAAAGAAATCAAAAAAGGAATGCAAAACAATGCATCAATAAAATTGATATTACCTCTGCAAGCAATGCTTCGAGTTTTTTGCCTTTGTACCGTTTTTCCATGGGCATTGTGGTTTGGTGGAACCGTTCTCCTTGCGCATCGGATTCGGTAGGGAGTTGTTTGATAAAATCGTCAAAATGAAAATGATGAAAATACAGCTTTAATGTCATTGATGTGCCGATTTTCTCAAAATAATACAGCATTTGTTTCACCCATTCTCTTGCTTCCGGTTCCGCGTCTCGATCCACTCCCAAGACTCTGGTGCATACACGCTGAAGGTAAATCCATGCCATTGAATGATTATAATCATGAAGCGATGATTCAAAGTTGCTCTTGAATAACTTTCTAATGTCAGGGCCATTAAGTACGCCTGTTAAATGAAGACAAAAAATATAGACAGAAAAGAGAACATTAACAAAGTGACAATAGTACAATGAGGTGAACAAAAATTCGTTTTAAATTTACTACAATACCTTTTTTAATTTTGTCATCGCTACGCTTTGGGAAAACGCTTTTCAAATAGTCGAATGCGTTTGGGCAATTTACAACGGCCACTTCGATGAATTTTTTAACAATTCCCACTTTTATGTGGAGCGGCGGCAGCAAGATGTCTTGAGTATTGTCTATTAAAGGTGCATTCCTCAGTTTATGTTGTTTCATTTGTTCCTCCACACTTCCTCTTGGTCTCCACGAATTACATTAGTATTGATTCAGAGGTGAGCGCGAATCCCAATTACAAAGAAAACAAAAGAATTTTGGAAAGCCGCCCATATCGATGACCCCTTGCAAAATGTTGATGACCTTCAAATCACAGCAAATCTTCCATTTATTTTCGTAGTATTTGATTTTTTCCATTATATCTTTCAATGTTTCATAGCTTTCTTTCATGTTAATACCCATTGCTAGCGGAATGGAAGGTTTTCGGTTCGACACATGCAACAACACTGCTTTCAAGCTTGAAACAGAACCACCAATAAATAATCTCCACTCACTAGCGATGTAGTTCATTCCCATTTTTACAACCAAAGCTTTTACATCGTTGCAGTAAGTGAACGAATTGTTATCATTTAGAGTGTAGAGGTTCTGAAATTCAGCTAGCGGTTTGCGGTGCGCCGTAGAGTTCACATTACCATGTGTGAGTTTTCTTTGCTTTAAAAACGCTTTGTGTTATTAGTTGTGGTCCATCTCTTCCCTGTTGAGGCTCATAATCGGTATCAAATGGATCTTCATAAGTAACACCACTTACTCTAGTCATTCCTGTACATTCTGTACTACGATCTGGAGTTGGCGGCCTTGGTGATACAAAATTTTCAGGTGCAAGCACTGGTAGTGTGGCTGTTACAGTTGCTTTATAACTTTTGTTCCTCTCAGCATATCGATTTAGACCACATGTGTAATTTACGCATGCATAGCAACTGGTTTCATCATGATCACCTGGGAGATTAATCCAGTTTACCGGCTTACAATACTTCATACTATGTTTGCCTCCACTCAACCATGCCATGAGATTGTTATAACATTGGCGACACACTGTATTAGGTGTGTAATTTTCACCGGTCAAGTCTTCTTCGTCGAAAAACAACTTATATGCTTTCTTGAATGCACTAGTTAAAAGATTCTTCTCCTTTTGCAATGTTGTAGAACTATTTTTTCTGATTTGATGACCGCAAACGTAGGAAAATAAATCAATATTTTCACACTTTCACTTTTTTACTTTCACTTTCACTTTCACTTTATAACTTTCACCGCTGAGCTCTCGTTGACGTCGCGCTGTTTAATGCCTCGATGTGAGCGTCGTGTCGCTTTTATATTGTGTGCTGCGTTCCTTGTGAATTCAAAGCAGATGTTTGCTTCCAGGTAGTTTTTTGATATAAGTTGTTTTGATTTTATATGTTCACAATTTCATATTTATGACAAGAGCTACAATGTGTTTCCAGGTATTTTTTTTACATTTTGCTTGTTTTTATATGAATTCAATGCAGATATTTGCTTCCAGGTAGTTTTTTGATATAAGTTTTTTTGATTTTATATGTTCACAATTTCATCTTTATGACAAGAGCTACAATGTGTTTCCAGGTATTTTTTTTACATTTTGGTTGTTTTTATGTGAATTCAATGCAGATGTTTGCTTCCAGGTAGTTTTTTGATAGAAGTTTTTTGATTTTATATGTTCACAATTTCATCTTTATGACAAGAGCTACAATGTGTTTCCAGGTATTTTTGTTTTATATTTTGGGTTGTTTCAATGCAGATGTTTGCTTCCAGGTAGTTGTTTGATAGTTTGGGCACGGGAACTCACCCACCAGCTTGAGTATTTTTATTAGAATCCACTTAGTATCAGTGAGGACAATTATTTACGTTTAAAGGTTTGGAAATCAACATTTTTTTTTAAGAAATCGATTATTTTCTTACACTTCAATTGTTTTTAAGCGAAATTTTGGCTCCCAGAAAGTACTTTTGTTAGAAAAACCACACTATCTCCGATCTTAGAAGGGTTAATGCGGAGTATTATACCTTAAAAAAAAAGCTTGAAGTATTGTCTTTTACCGGGTCTAGGAGGAAATAAGTTTACTAGGGCCAGATTTTTATTAAAAAAGTAAGGTTAAACAATTTTTTTTTTTAATTTTCCCCAATGAGTTAATAAAAATTAACATATTTATATACAGATTTATAGCGTTTTCATAGGTCTTATCAATGATACCCATGTCAACCAGATCGGATAAGAAATGGGTGAGATATAAGCGATTATATACTCAAGCTATAAAGGCCTATATCTCAAGAAGTTGGATCGGTCTGCTTAAAAAGACTTTAGGATTTTAATCAGTGCTGTAATCCCTACCAGGCCAAAGAAAATTGGCGCATTTTTCATAAAGTAAATTTGTTCGTAAAAGCGGAAATTAAAAAAAACGCTTTTTGGGCGATTTTTCACTCATTTTTTAAAGTTTTTCGCGATTATTACCTTGAAGATGAAGTTTTTTTTTTATTTTATACGTTTACAGTTTTTGTTCTTTATCACAAGAGCTACACCTTTGCCGCAGAGAGTAAATCAAAATTCCGAACGGTTTGCAAGATATGAGCTTGAGAAAATGATCACTTTTTTGCAAAAATGACACCGAGGCCCCACTTCTTTGGGGGCCTATAAAAAAAAACCTGGAGGACTTTGGGAAAAACTGGGAGACAGGGGTCTTTTTTTTTGGTCTTTTACCACTTAGTGGTCTCCGTATATGGTTATAATTTTGCACTGTGTAATATATGTATGAATGTTGTTTCAACGTTTCATATTCTTATCTAATAAATGATTTTTAAGCTCGAAGTGTTTCTATGTTACTTTATTTAAGAAGATGCTATCCGAGGAATGGCGAAATATGGCATATAAAGCTACTACTATTTATCCGCTAGTTCGTGCGCGGATAGACAGTAATATATATAAAAATATCTGTTGCAATTTTATCGAGCTAAATGTATCTACGAAAAATATACCCTCGCATTATTATCAATTTTCCATTGAAAATTCCAGCATTTACTGTTGAACTGTCTTCACTTTGTAAAGGTCTTGTTGATAAAGTGTCACATTTCGAATTCAAAACAAAGTTGTTGCTTAGCTGACATTACTTTCATACATCTACTTAGACACGTTTGACCGGGACTATTAAAATGCTCCAAGTCAAGTCCAACTTCCATAAATCATTTGGTCAGAACTCTCATTAATCTTCCGTCGCCAATTATAAATTTTCGAATCAAATCCTCTAACCTGAAATCTACACTGGAAAGGGAATCAACACTCCAAATGTTGTAAGGCTCAATTTCCGTGCCTGGTTGCTATGCTATCGACTAAAAAATATAAAATCCAGTTTTATTAATCTCTTCTTCCCAGATGATTCTAAGATCACGCTTTCTGTCATAGGGTTTATTACTTTGATTCACTGTGCAGCATAATTCTAACGTCCCTAATTATATTTTAAAAATTCCTGCCCAGCAAATATCTAATCCATAAGGGGAATATTCATTCATACGTCTAGCTTGTCGCTGCTGGTTAGGACGTCGATTAATCATATTGATCGCCACGGTCCCATTTCAACTGCGCCCAGTTCCAGTATGGAAAAGTCGCTTGAAGCTATATACTATATACTCTTTAATTTTCATGATTCTAGGATCTTTCGCTTGATCAGAATGCTAATTAATCCGAATTAGTGTCAAGTCCATTTTTTTCGACAGTACCACACTGTAAAAATTTCATTACAATCGGTCTATTATTATGGATGGTATAACGATTTTTTAAAAAGGGGCTTGGCCCCGCCCACTTCACGCACACACAGTAGTAATTTTTATTGTACGACCAATGTATGTACTAAATCACACCTTCAAACCCCTAAGAAAAAACGGTTTCCCATTACATCCCATGAAGGGATTGGGGAGAGCTTCTCACAACCAGTGGGCTGTGCGGTCTACAGTATTTAGAGAATCTTTTTCATGGCTAAATACTCGATAGTGTCGTCGTCACTATGCAAGGTGACCGCCGTCGAAAGAAATGTAAGGTGGTCAGAGCAGGGTCGAACCTAGGATCTCGTGTACAAGAGGCGCGCACACTAACCATTGCAGCACCGACGGCACTTGAGATATGATCGAATCAATTTCGATTTCTGTGGGCGGTGCAATGACCCTTTGTATAATTACATTCTTAAATATCCTATGATAGAGGCGCGACCGACAGTACTACACTGTGAAAATTTCATAACAATCGGTCCCCTTTTCCACAATAAAGTAATTTTCCTTGTACGACCAAATCTAATCTTCGTACCTCTAATTGTTTATGAGATATACCCATTTCAAATTTCAAGCAGTGTGAGCAGTGCCACGATTTTTTAAAATAGGGCGTGGTACCGCCCATATTCCACCAACAAAATTAGGTTTCCTGTATGGCCAAAATATGTACCAAATTTCATCTTCGTACCTCTATTAGCTCTTGAGATATAGTCATTTCGAATTTCGACCTGTGTGGGCAGTGCCACACCCTTTTTACCCCCTTGCAGTCCGAAAACCCCTTCTTATCGCCCGCCTGCCTACGTTATAAAAGGAACCTACAATTTCAAGCTTACAGCTTTAGCCGTTTGGGCCGGGTAGTGATCAGTCAGTCAGTGGGTCAGTAACGCAAGCCTTTTTTATATATAGATTGAGTTTGAAAAATCACCCTATACCGGCCCCCATTAATTTGGTGACCCGTAAATGTTCCTCCAGGTCACCTCAACTACTGTGAATGACTTGACGTTTGCGATAATACAATTTGCGAATATTACAATAGAATTTTTATGTTGTTCTACGCTTTCATAAGACATCAGGAACTTTCACATCCGACTACACTCAAAATTTTATTTCAAAACTTCCTTAAATTTAGTTCAAAAAACGTAGGGCCTATTCATAAATTCATCATTGCTCTGCATTTTGTTTGTAAGAAATAACGCTAAAATTGAAAATTTCGTATTGAATCATAAAGAAACAGACAAGAGCCGCTATCTCTCTCTTCACGTTCTCTTGATGAAGGCGAGGTAGTAGGTCATTTCATCGAGTTCGAGTTGCTATTGTACTTAATTTCGTCTTGCGTTGGGCAGAACACGGACAGAAATTAAAGGGAATGCGAATTTTCGTTCGATGCAAACAACATAAAACATAATTTAGCTGTAATTTGTATCAATCGAAAACTATTTAAACTTAGTTTTCTGTATGGTCTATAATATCTATGTCTCTTTGGTCTCTCATTCTACATCGTTTCCCTAGTACCTTTTCGATCAGCTGTGCCATAGAAAACCCATGGTTGAATTGAATATATGCAGAAAAACTGTTTATGGAATAAAAGGAGAAATTTGTTGTTGATGAGTTTATTGGGAAACAAAATAAGACGTACTATATAGTCTCGGATTATATCAAAAATATAAATACATTTCCAGATGGTGTATTCTTTAACCAATTTCGTATGATCAGTTCAAGATTTAACGTACAAAAATCTATATATTTATATGTGATGTATGGAACTGAAGCTTTGTATTTAGACATTGACTTTTGCTTTAAAACTATTTTGGACAACAAATTCAATTGGCCGGCTGACACTTACCTTCGCAAGGATTATTTATATATAACTCGATGGAAAGTCCTATTTATTTGCTCCTTGTTTAGGTCCAAATTTGATCTTTCCTCTGTCATTTTTACAATTACTGTTCCCTTACAAAACTGAGTTTTTTCTCCTTCCGGACACAAATTTCTACTCAATTTCCAAACGTATTCACACCAAAAGCATTAAAAATGTAGTTTCTGACAGTTCTCTAAAGTAACTAAAATAAAAAATTAATTAAATTAAAAATAAAAAAACAAAAATAAATAAAATTAAACAAATTATAAAATAAACAAAAATTGAACTGGCCCATTCTGTGCATCACATATTTTTATGATGGAAATTTGCAGAAAGTTTGCACGCGAGCAAATTTGACGCGAATATTTGCAGAGCAGTGACGCATTTACGAACAGGCCCGTACTCAATTGTAGCTCATTTGTATTCTTGCAGAGCTAATTGTTTGAAGATAGATTGTATCAACGGCTCTTCCCAACGAACTGCAGTTACCGCCACCGAATTGAGGTTGTGTCACAACTGAATTTAGTCCCTACAACTGATATTCTATTTAAGCAATTCCTACTAGGATGTGACAACCTCTAATGGGGTTGTGACCATTGCCAACTTTTTTCACTAGATGCTATTCTGTACTACTGTTACTTTCAGTGAAGTTTTCAAATAATTCGTATTGACGTTTATTCAAAACTGTGGGAAATGTTTGAGAAAAAAAAAACATCGGAAAATATGACAAGCTTTAAATATTTTTTTTGTATAAGAATAAAAAATTATTGCAAAGCCACCAGGACGGTGTTAGAGCTTTCAAGAGGAGAAACTAGTAACACCGGATAAAGGCTGAACATGCACAAACGCCGTTTTAATTTAAACACTTCCACTGCCCAAAGACTGTAGCAACTTCTAGACATCCATTCAAGATTGGTTGATAAACCAGAGGAAGAACCCCTTTAAGAGGAGATTGACGATGGCGGCATATCTTTGCAATTCGATATCCATCAGAAATTCGATTTGAAGTTGCGTGTTGTACTCTTGATTTGAAATGATATTTTCGTTGAAAAGGATTTTTTCTTCTGATATGAAATGCAAATTTAAGAATTTAAATGTCATATTCTTTCTAGTTATTTTTTTGGAACAAATATGTCCCATTTATTGCTTTCAATGACACCTAGAAAAAATAATAGTAAAGTATAGATTAAAAAATTTTAAGTTCGTATCGAACTAAATATTATTCCGAATATTAAAATTAAATCGAACAATGTTAACATGTGCGCCTCTAGGTCAAAGTTCAACTGATTTTTAAAAATATATAATTCCCAAAATTTTGTATTTTAAACTCAAGGCACTACGTGTTAATTCGGTACTATTTTCTCCAAATTTTCACCAGTTAAATTACAACTATAGTGTAATAATTTCAGCATGTTTCATAAAAACGCGTAAAAAAATTAGTAATATTGTTAGAAGCTGTTTCTTAAATATATGACTCCCTAATATTTGAACTTTGATCTCGAAGTCCCACAACACCTACGATAGGTATTATATAATTATTAACAAACATTTGTATTCCGTTCGGATGCTTCATTAAATACTTACATACATTTATCACCACTTTGTGTGCAACACGTAAATCTCAAAAATATCTTTGTCACCATCCACTGTTGTAGTAAAATGACTGACATCAGGAAATCTAACTAATCACTTTCTTTGACAAACATTTGCAATTTGCGTACAACATGTAAATAAATACCAACTGACATCCAATCTCCCACAAATGAGTACAGACAGATGTGGCATGCAATGCAATTGTTGAATGAATCTTTAAATTGGATGCCATAACTGACAGCATCGTCAACATCATCGTCGACGTCTTCATCACCATTGTCGTAGCTATTGTTGTCATTATTGTGGAAATGCTACAGGTTGCACGATTTAACATATTGCCAGGTAAGGATTGAAGATTCCCGTTATTGGTTTCAAAATTGGGGGAAACTTAGAGTATTTAAAACCCCGGTCAATCCAAAAAACCGGGTTTGTATTGTTTTGACAAATTTAATTTTTGAAAAACCAGTTCCACTGATATTTTTAATTTAGTTTAAAGAATTTTTTTAAAAAACGTGACACCGTTGTTACTAAAATGAAATAAAATGTCTAAATCAGGGATATACGATTAATTGATTAATGAAGAAACCTGATTAGTTGATGCACTGATTAATCGAATAATTGACTATTTAATTTAATTTAATGTAATTTATTTATTCATTCAATAACCAGGCAGTAATGCAGTAATAAAATAGTTATAACAATAACAATTTAGAATTTATACATAGAAGAAAATAAATTAAAAACTCACATATGTATAGTACTCAAAGATTTGACGTTAATTTAAATTATTTAAACAGTAATTTAAAGACAAATATATAGTGGATTCCAAATTTGAATTATTTTCATTTTGATTAATCATATTTACTATTAACCGATTAATCTGCATTTTGATTAATCAATATTAATGATTAATTGATTAATTTAAAAATTGATTAATCAGAAATTCGAATAATTGATCAATTTATGTTTTAGCTTTTCTCAGGTCGAATTTTTCAACAACCCTCGTTACTGAGAATGTTCAAATGTTTTCTCTTGCTTGTATAGCATTCAATAATATCAGACAGTTGCAACATAAAAGAAAAGGTTTTGTCCCATTGTTGTTATGTTGACATTGTTGGACTCTCTTACCGACTACAGGTACCCTATACTATTTGCCGAGTATATTGTTAATGCGCTATTTTGGTTATCACCTCTTCTTTGTAGCCAATTTCTATTTAGTTTACAAAATTGTCTGTTTTCAGTTTCAAAGAGCAATAAAAAGTCAGTTTTTTTCCTTAAAATTTCTTATAAACTGCATTTATTGCGTACTTTGTTTCAAGGGGCATTAGTTTATTATTATTACAAACTAAAAATCTAAATTCAGCCGAAAAAAATTTGTATTATTTTTTTTTCACCCTAGGTGTGGAAAAAATAATACAATATAGAAAGAGATATAATTTTCTTTAAAAACCCTTGCAAGTCGAAAAATAATAATTTCTACCGTATATTGAATAAAATTTGTTTTTTATTTAAATCATAAGAAAATGCATTAAAAACGCAATTTTTGTACTACAGCGCCATCTTTATACGGTCAAGTCTTAAAATAAATATCAGATTCTGATTCATTGACCCTAAAAACCTTTAGACACAATATTTCAGTAATTTGAAAAACATTCGAAAACAATTTTTTTCTACTTATGTTACATAGGTTATGCATACTATGTTCATGTTACTCTAGAGAAAGCATAGGGTGACCCGAAAATTCCGACTTCAGACTCGGATTCAGCGAACCAGAGAGCTTTGTAAACCTTTAAGAAACCCAGAGGGATTATTGTACTGTTGTACAGTGTTATTGGATTAACTGATTAATCACAATATCGATTAATCAAAATTTTAATCATTCGATTAATCGTGCATCCCTAGTTTAAATTAGAGCTCTAGGTTTGTACCGGGATCCCGGGAACGGGGTTCCCGGGAAATCATCCCGGGAATTAGAATTTTCCCGTTATTCTCGAATTCCCGGGAAATAAAAAAATAATTTTTCCTTCGGTTTGTTGAGCAAAGATGCACAGAATGGCTTGAAATTTTGCAGAGATCATATGCAGAGATTTCGTTATATTCTCCCAAAAAAATATGCCATTTGATGGAACGCTGTTCAAACGCACGAAGAAATTTCTATTCGTGTCAATGTTCTACTAATGTTGTTCTTCAATACTGCCAACTCGCGAACCATTTCAGTAAGTAGTTTAGAACTTTGAAATATTAAAAACTTCAAACTTCATATGAGCATTTTTACCGAAAATTCATATTATCCGATGAAGCTTATTTCTTGCTTACCAAAGAAAATTGTCGCATTTGGGCCTCGGAAAATCCCCACGTCGTCGAGGAGAAGCCAATTCATGCACACCGAGGGGCTGTTTGGTGCGGTGTATGGTTCATAGTGTTGGCATGCTTCATAGGCCTATGAGATATCATCTTCTTGTTATAATAAATTTGTAATTAAACACTGCATTTATTCTTTTAGTCAATAATTAACGAATTATTAATCAGTCACATTTCGTACATTAAAAATTAATTAAAATTAAAAATTATTTTAAAAAATCTTCCATAATTTTTCAAAATTTCAACATATTAATCTCGATAACTCAACGAGTTATCGAATAATAAATTTGTTTCCTTAATTTTGACTTATTTTACAGAACATATTAGCGGTCAGATCCATCGTTTAAAGCGGTTCCTTAAACGTCATAACCTCCCATATATCCGAACTTTGTGGCCGCATAACTCCGAAAATAGGGGTCGGCCCCAATTATGTATTTACAATTGTTTGCTTAAAACAGCGTGTTGTGCCACCCTTGTTATTAGGACAGTGGAAGCTAAGCTTTGGAATCAGCTAAGCTAAGCTTTGGAATCAGCTGTTTTCCTATTTCGTTCGAAATTTTCCATTTTGAAATCATTGTTTAATAACGCGACCGCCATCCTATTACAATTAAGTAATCAGGTAATTAATTATGAAATGGAAAATTGGCCATAAATGTGATTGACACTTTGTTCATTCGAAGAACCTGGTAAAGATAGACCGAACAATCGAATATTTAGTAATCACCGCTATAGTGAACAAAATTCTCGCCTTTTGTTCGCCCTCGAAAATCCCTCCCTTTTGTTCGCCCACAAAAACAAAGTCAAAACAAGACCGCGTTAAAAGTCATTTACAATAAGGCCATGAATCCCCATTACTGCGATTGGTTTTTCACCCGGAATTTGAACTTTGATTTGTTAATTTTATTTTGTTTGGTGAGCAAAACATTTTGAGGGGAATTTTATTCTTCTTATTTTATTATTATTTATTATTAATAGCGGTGATTAATAAATGGAGAATTCTGTATAATATACTTGAAATGATCATTTTCGAACTACCGTTGCCACTGATGTTCGTTGATATTTCAAGTGGCAACTCCGTGTTTGGACCCATTTAGTGCAACACGGTGCCGAGACCAAGTTATCGAAGACGCCCGTACAACAAAAAACTTAAATTGCTGATTATTGGTTTTGGCAGTTTTGTACAAAATTGGGATGTCTTCGAAATAGATGCACCTTTAAACTCGGATCAGTGGTTTGATGAGAGATACATATACCGGCGGCGACCTAAGCGTCAAAAAATTATTGGTAGCGGTGGCGCCACAGCAAATATTTGCTCGGCTTCCGTCTGTGGGAGGTTTGCAATAGTTGAATTTTTTGTGTTTTTATTATGATTGCATATTTTGGTATTTACCAGTGTTGCATAAAATTGTACACCAGTTTAATATGAGATTAAAAATTAAACTTCAGTTTTTACATATTAAATTCGTATGAGTAATCTTCTGGGTTAACGAAGTTATCTTTCGAAATGCGCTAATTTTGGTTTGTGTAAATGCGGCATGAATACGCATTTAGACCACAGTTTATCGCGGCTAGGTTAGCGATAAACTTGGTCTGTAATATTTGCCGTTTATACGGCAATTACACCAACCAATATTAACGCAATTTAAAGGTTAACTTTATTAACCCACGCTAACCCAGAAGATTACTCATACAATTTTAATCTCTAAAATCTTAAGTTTAATTGTTAACCTAATTTTAAACTTGTGTACTTTTTGATCCAACTCCGTGAATTACTAAAAAATGCAACCATAATAAAAACATACAAAAAATCAACTGTTTCACAGACGGAAACCGCTGGAAAATTTTCCTATGCGTCGCCAAAAATTTTTTGAATCTCACGCCGCGATCTTATCGACTGTCTCGATTTGACCAACTGATCAAATTTTAAAAGTTCAGTTATTTCAAAAACATTGACAATATGTATAAAACTGGCAAAATCAACAGCCACCAATTTAATTTTTTTGTTGTGCCGCCGTCAATTTTTTCTCGGCGCGGAGTTAGTCTAAACATTGAGTTGCCACCTGAAATGCAAATTTAATCGCAAATTGGGTCGTGTAAACTTTGTGCTTAGACCAATTTAAAGCAACTCCGTGCCGATAGCAAATTGTCGAAGACGGCAGCTCAACAGCAAAATTAAATTGGTGCCTACTGGTTTTGGCAGTTTTTTAAAAATTTGGGATGTTTTTGAAGTAACTTAGCTTTTAGCATTGTATCAGTCGGTCAAATCAGGCCAGTCGGTCAAATCAGCTCTCATTTTAAACCGACGAGAGCCAATTCTACCGGCGGCAAGGTGAGCTTCAAAAAAATTTTGATAGCGGTGAAGTGTTGGAAAATCTTCGATCGGCTTCCGTCTGTCAAACAATTGATTTTTGGTGTATGTTTTCATGATGGCTCATACATAGGGCAAATTATTTATACAACAATTATAATTTGAATTACCGGTCCAAATGCAAAATAAAAAAAATCAATACCATTGACAATTGCATTTAATCACAAAGCATTTAATTCATATCTGGCAGTTTTGGTTTTCAAATATTTTATACAGTACAAGTTTAAGAATTTGAAAGTATTACGAGGCAATACCTATCGAAGCCACAACCCTCTACATTTAAAATACTTTAAACATCCGATTCCACAACCCACCGAACAATGGTAGTTCTGTCCCATGTATGTTATGTCTGATCCAATTTTTACAATTTAAGCTTCAGTTTTTATAGATTAAAATCGTATGAGTAATGTTTTGGGTTAGCGTGGGATAACGCAGTTAACCTTCGAAATGCGCTAATCTTTTAAATTAAGCAATTTTTATTCATTAATTCATAAATTTGTTTTTATTAATTTTATTAACAATTGTCCTCTATTGATATTTAAATGAAAAAAAGTTAATTTTGTTAGATGAGACCATCTGTAGAACCAGTTTGCCAAAAAAAATCGAAACAGTGTAAACCCCGGTTTTTTGAATGGACCGGGTTTTGCTGAAGAGGTCAGAAATAGGAGAAGAAAAGTTGTTCGGAGACATCACTTAAATTGTTGAAAATTTCATAGTTTGAGGACACAACTATCAAAATCTCTGTCTTGATCTTTTTTTATGATTTTGGTTCTTTCGAACTTCGAAAAGATTTTTTAACCACCAAGATATTTTTGTCATTATATCCACATCAAGTCAATGGCAAGTTTTGAAAATAGATTTAGTGGGAGAGAATTACGGTAGGGTGGGTTACAATGGAAGCCGCCAGCAAAAGCTAAATTGAAGAAATTGTCCGTCGTCATTTAAAAGTTTTGCATCAACTCTAATATTGCTATATTCTGGCGGAATGAAACCCTTCCCAAATGTGTCAAATCTATCGCCTTTAAAGAGACCCATAAAAAGATTTGTATTCACTGCGTTACTGTTAATTTGAAATTGGTGCCTATTAAAACTAACATAATATCCATACAACTAATGACAAATTCATGTCAATACATCATCTTTTACGTTATGCCGCCAAACATTTTGCAGTGACAGTTTTTATATTTGACAAACAGTAAAAAACGACAGTGATCCATTATGCCCCCAAACACCCGCCGGCTAGTCGCATCGGATGCTTGTCATCGACATATTTGAAACATAAATTCATTATAATATGACAATATTATGTCAAGGTTTCGAGTTCATTTATAATACGAATTTTCGTATGACAACAGCATTAAAGCAAACAGAATTGATACCAGTGGACGAGTGACTTGGTATCGGATGAATTTAACCACACAAGAGACAATTTTAAAATCAACATTAGTAGATCGACAAACAAACATATTTCACTGGGTACTAAGTACGAATACCTGACGTCATGGTTGTGATGTGATGGTCTGCCCGAGTTGATTGCTTTTTCTGGGCCAAATATAATACAAATGAGCAAGAGTTCCGAAATTGACTTTGGGTGTTTGAATAACAAATATTGGCTATCATTGATAAATTGGCCAATGTGTCCATATTGGCAGTCTAGGCGATGTTATATTCGCAAATTGAAAAACGCTATTTTGTTCCTTTTTTGCCCACCGAAAGTGTTGCATGCTCGTTGGGGTGTATCGTCGGACAAGAAAAAAATCAAATAATGCATCGAAAGCATGCGTTAAAAGCAGCTGATTAGGCGGGAAGACAAATTAAGAAAATTTTGCAATCCAACGCATATTGTTGCTGCCTACTGGAATTTTTGTTACGGAAAGAATATTTAAACAAATGGCTTCGAATTTTTAGTCCAACACATCCTTTTGAAAAGTTTTCTTCAAAAAAAGGTGGACGACTTTAAAGGGTTTTCCTAAATCCTTTTTATCTTTCAAAAAAATGAAAAATTTTGTATTTTACGAGACACACTAGTGTTCGCACAGGGATTATGAAAATTGTTTTCGCAAATGTATCGAATTCACTGGGCGAGTATGACAACATTTTGGGAGAACAACGATATTCTTACGTTCGTTTCTATTTGAATTTTAACAAACTCAAAATATGGATGACACATGAATTATGAATGATAGATGGATGAACTGGTAGTGGACGTCTATAATATAATATTTTAATATCTATGAAAAATAAATTCAAAGGCTAAAGTTCAATAAACGATGACAAAAATGTGACCACTAGGGTATCCCCTAGGTAACAAGAGAGTAATAGCATTCAAATGAAGCGTAAAAATTAGCATTTAAAAATCATTTTCCCCAATCCACAGCAGTTTAAATTGGCGCAGGGAGAGGTAGCCACTCTAGGCTAGTTTACTGTATGGTTCGCATCATAGAGTAAATTAAGCTATAGAGGCAGCATCCATCTCATCTGACGTTTTATTTCACACTCTTCGTGGTGAGGTCGATGCGATAGATAGATGTTCGACGTAAATTGACTTACGCCAGATGGAGCTACAAGAACTGTTGACTTAAAATTGTGATGTCGTTTTGGTGGAGAACTGTGAAATTTAAACGAATTTTTGACTTGTTTGCTGTCTTTTATTGTTTGCATACATTCCTGTTGCATTTAACATAAAATTGTTGACACACAAAAGGAAATGCCGTTATTATTTTCTTTTTGGTTGCTTTGAACCAGTGCCTCTATCTGGTATTATTAACGAAATCCATACCAACATCCCACGTTCATATGCAACCAATCCTAATATCATAAATTTGCTAAGAGAGGTAGTCACTCTAAGCTAGTTACCTTTATGTTAACGACAGGCGAACGATAAGCCGAAGAACGAAAGCGAGTGACTGGCTTTCGTTCGATTAGGTTTTGTTTCGAGGGCAGGTTGTTAGTTTTAATAAACACTTAATGAAGTAAAGAGCTTTACAATAAGGCCATAACAGTTTTGTTTTTAAATAAAACACAGAATGCCTAAGACATCGGGGAATAATTGTATTCTAGGTTAAATTTAAGTATGGAATCCGATCTCGTTCATATGAGCACCACGGGCACGTTTGCAGTGGTCGATTCTTTGGAGTTAATTTTCCATCACTCTTCGGCAGATATCGGGCGGAACGTTGATAATTTCGCGTTCGATATTGTTACTGAACTCGTCTAGTGTTTTTGGTATATACCAGCGACTAAACATGACACATAAAAATAAAATAAATCCAACGGTATTAAATCGCATTAATGATCAAAGAACGTTTCCTTCAATAAGTCAATTGTTTGACCAGCTGTATGACATGTGGCACCATCTTGTTGGAACCACATAACATTGCTGTTAAGTGCATCCAATTCTGGTCATAAATAGTTTCCCAACAATGCCCATAAGGAATAATTTGCTTATTGACGGAGCTATTAAGCCAAAAATTATATTTTACGATCAGAATTTCGATAGTTGTTATACCCTCACCCACACCCTGAAAGAAAAGGCTTCATCGGATCTATGAATTCCTTCATCAATTTGATGAAACCTTTCCTCATTTTCCAATCTACGACACATTTCACTGAATTGATGAAGAACATTACATCCACATTTCATCAATAGTTTATGCTGATTCGACGACAACGTTACATCAAGTTAATGTAACTTTTTCATAAATTTGATGTAATTTTCTCATCAGGTTGAACTAAATATATCACCATTTTGATGTCAACTATTCATCAATTTGCTGTACATTTGTCGTTAATTAGATGTAATGTTGTTCTCAGTTTCCTGTAAGTTTGTCATCAATTTGATGTAAATTGGTAATAATTTCGATGAAAATTGTTTGTTAATGTGTAGCCAAACTCTTTGGTTTATTTCCCATTGTAAAAAATACACAAGAATAGGGTAAAAGAGATCATAGAAAATGCTCGTAGCACGAATATCGTTTCCTGTCCATTGCACTATTTTCTATTGTGTATTTATTTTCAATTTTTTGCTAGCTTTTTTTTCTCTTTATTTTTTTGAATCGAAAATTAATAATTAGTTTTAAATTCCAATGAAGATTGATGTAAAAAACATTATCAATTCAATGTAAAAAACAATCTTCAAACTGAAGAAATTTATGAAATTTGTCATCAATTCAATGAAGAACAATTGATGAACATTAATCATCGATTTGATGTAAAGATTTTCTTTCAGTATAGTTAGGGATTGAAAACATGCGTTTTGACCACACCACCTAGTCCAAAATCATGTTTCTTCTAAAAATTATTTCTGGTACATGTGATTAGCTTCCAATCAGCCATTGGTTATATATCTGTAAATATCGATTTAAATGAAGCGAATTAATGAGGTTGCCATGCCCATTCTATTAACTTCCATACAAAAGCTGGGTGGTCGTCCGGGTTGCTCGACAAGATAACTTCTGCAAAACCGAACCAATCTTAATGAAATTTGGTATTAGCAATATTTAGTCAAATGCCACTCTGCTACGGAACAGCTTTGCTGCGCCCATTTTTGAACCTCCCATACGAAAGTTGGGCGGCGTTCCGGTTGATCAAAACGAAATCACTCGCCGATCTAATGAAATTTAGTACTGGGCAATGTTTTGTCTGAAGCTAGTGTGTAATTAGAAATTAACAAAAATGACCATGCCCACTTTTGTACCTCCCTCATAAATGTTAAGCGACAATTGGCCGGTAGTCACGATAAATCCCTAAAACCACTTCAGATCACATGGGCCTATGGGGACATTTGTCACCCCAATTCATGTAACTGAAGGGCGAATATAAACCTTTTTTAATGGATCGTACACAATGGATGACTTAGGTTGAGGTTATGTTTAAGTCGGGTCACCGTTCATGAATTGTTTTATTATTATGTTTTTTATTATTTATTACTTTCATTTATTGTTATTATTTATATTTATTTCATTATTATTTTTTTTTTGAATGTTAATGTATATGAAGTTTCTAATTGAAAAATGGCTCGTTTTCGTTGGAATAATAGATAATTCAGGAAAGAACACTCACTGGCATAACTAGTTTCGTACTTCGGTGCCATTGGTAAGGTCATCAGTCGTATATATTCCAACTTTATTGCAAGTTACATATCTTTAGCTGAAATGCAAAACAACGTAACTACAATTATCATTTCTATTCAGGAGCAGAAATGGAACGCTTGTAAAATGGTAAAGAATTGAAAGCCATATTCTCGGTTCATACCTTAAGTATATAAATATAGCTGCCAAACCTGTATTCTTTGTCATTTTATAAGGTTTTTCCCATATTCAGTAAAAAAATTTAAATTGTAGTTACGTTGTTTTGCATTTCAGCTGACGATATGTGAATTGGTATCGATCGAAAATCTCTCAGTACCATCTCAACCTTAAAGTCAATTATTCCAAAAACAAGATCAGAAGGTTTTTTCCTCCATGTGCTTGTTTCCACTTACATTCTAAAAAGGGCTGCAGTTGTTTTTGAATTATTTTTTTTTGATCTATAACACACAGTTGCTATTTTGTTAGATGGAAGTTTTGTGCTGTGTTTTTAGCCAATTCCATCAACATTCAAAAAAAGACATAAATCTGAAAGTTACAATGCATTGAAGGAAAACAACAAATTTTTGATTTCAATATATCTTGCGCCGATAGAATCCATTGCAATCCAACACATGCTATAAATATTTTTGACACACCAGTACGTAGATTGTAGTAATATCTATTGAAACCAAGTGCTCAATTTTGCACATATTATTGTATAATAGTTTTGAGTCAAAAAAGTAAATGGTTTCCCATTAAGGAATTGCGGAGAGCTTGTCACAACTAGTTAGCTGTGCGCTTCCTAGCTTTTTATACTCACTGATTGGGACCAACAGTTTTCACACTGATTCCGAACAGAATTTTGAGAAGCTTTTTCATGGCTAAATACTCGATAGTGTCGCCGTCACTATGCGAGGTGACCGCCGCCGAAAGAAATTTTAAGGTTGTCAGAGCAGGAATCGAACCCAGGATCTTATGTACAAGAGGTGCGCACACTAACCATTGCACCACCGACGGCCAATGGTTAGTGCAAAATTTATATTTAATTCCACATTAAATGTTAGTGATATTTGGTACAGTTATATAACAACACAATGGCAGAACAACGCGCCGAGCGCAATAAAACATAATGTTGAAATGTCGAGGGTTGCCCCCAAAAAAGGTGGCGACTCTAGAACTAATGTGGCAACCCTCAAAAACCTGACCTAGTAAGCTTGTAGCATGAATTTCTAATATATTAACTAAACAAATTGGCCGCAAGTCAATATTTTCAGAAATATAGGCCTCCAAAGCTTGAATGTATAATCACGCATAACTCTGCCATTTATTAAACGATCCTGTTGAAATAGATTTCACAAGAAAGATCCTTCTAAAATCTGTAAGTATGTATATAAAAATATTTAAGTTTATTAACCTATTGGGGCTGGTGATAAATAACTGATTTATTAACCTCACTTTTTTCATAAATTTTTTTTTTTCAAAGAAATGCACTAGTATAATTAGACCGGGATAAGAGACAAGTCTTCAACCTTTTTTTAAGGTATAATACTCAACAATAGCTCTTCAGAGGCCGAAGTTATTCAAGTTCAAAAAAAATTTAACCCTTTATATTTTTACAGGGTTTTCAGCATTCGATAACTCGATAACTAAACTAGTTGTCGAAAAAATTTATTTCATTTGTTCCTCTTATTTCTAAGATTTCTATAAGAAACTAGCATAAAATATAAATTCCGGAAGTTTATATTTTTCACTCAATTCACTTATAACCCGATAACTGAGCCAGTTATCGATAAAAGTGTTATAGTGTGTTCGTAAGTACAAGAATTTATGACTACTTATAATTCATGAAATTCAATTTATTTTATTTTTAATGGGGATGGAAAATTTAATTAGGGCGAGTTTCACACTCGTCATTTAAAAGCTCAATATTAAAATATTAAATTTAAATGACAAGCATCGGGCATTTAAACTACATTTAAATGGAGAATTTTCAACTGTGAAACTGGCCATTAGAAACGAAACATTGGGTTTCAATATCACTACAGTTATTATATTAGTTCCTCTTATTTTTAAGATTTCTGGCTGTTATGTTATTTATGTGGCTGCCTAATTATTGTTTGGTCTTGCCAAAATTTTTCAACTATAGTTTCTGCACAGAGTCCAAATGGTAATACAAGCTTGTCTAGGGGTTGCCATCCATTCTAAAGGGTTTTCCAACAGTGACGCTACAAAAGTAAATCGATAGGGACAGCAAACGACGCCATATTTTTTCCCGCTCTTTTGACATTTCTCTTCAGTAAGGTTTGCCATTTCATCATGGAAAGATATACGAGCCAACAACGAATCGAAATTATTAAAATTTACTACCGAAATTTGGAGTCAGTGGCCTCAACTTTAAGAGCGCTACATCCAATTTCTGAATTTCATTTCTGGCTGAATGGCTTCGTCAATAAGCAAAATATGCGTTATTGGTCAGACAGCAATCCACACGTAATCCATGAGTCATCATTGCATCCCGAAAAAATTACGGTTTGGTGCGGTTTATGGGCCGGCGGCGTCATTGGGCCGTACTTCTTCCGTGATGACCAAGACCGGCACATTTCTGTGAATGCGAATCGCTACCGTTCAATGATAACCGAATATTTTTGACCCCAATTGGATAATATGGACTTGGAGGACATGTGGTTCCAACAGGACGGCGCCACAAGCCACACAGCGAATGTCACAATCAATTTATTGGAAACCAAGTTTGGTGAACGTGTTATCTCACGAAATGGCCCAGTCGATTGGCCGCCTCGGTCGTGCGATTTGACGCCGTTATATTATTTCCTATGGCGCTACGTCAAGTCTATGGTCTGTGCCAACAAGCCAGTGACGATTGATGAACTTCGTTCGAATATCGAGCGTGAAATTGCAGCAGTATCGGCCGATTTATGCTTGAAAACCGTCGAAAATTGGGTTCAGCGTCTGGACTTCTGCAAGCGTGCCCATAGTGGCCATGCAAAAGAAATCTAGTTCCATACGTAATGGCATCGAACGTACTTTCACAGGAATAAAGAATTTCATTGGTATCTAAAACCGGTTTTGTTTTATTTAAAAAAAACTTTTGTAGCGCTCTTATTGAAAAACCCGTTCGTTGTCCACCCTGGGCAATAAAAAATATATTTTTTAGCTCAGTGCATAAGTTTTATCTCCAATGTGCGTTTTTGAATGAACCAGTTTAAATAATGCCCAATCCACATATCGTATTTTGTTTCTTATGGGATCACATTAAGCCCCGTATTCAGTTCTTGCGAAATTTTCGTAAGAAATTTTTTCATTTATCTCTAAACGGGAAATTTTGTTTACCACATATCTCTGATTTACCTTGCAAATATTTCATTAATAATTCATCTTTGCAATCTTTGCATCTCTGCGATTTAACGTGGGTGTTATTACTTTTGTTTACAAAAATAATCGAAATGTCGAAATTCCGGTCCCAAACAATTATCAAACAATTGTTTTCGTATGAAATAACTTTGGTGTAACAACCCTGTACTTGATTTTGCCTACGAAATTTTCGCAAAGAGCTGAGAACCAAGCAAATGAAAAGTGAGCAAAATGTTCGGTTCATGAAGATTTCGTTACTTTTTATACACGTACATCTTATGGCAACGATAATTTCGTAAAAACTGAATACCGGGCTGTAGAAAATAATCGTCGCCATATTGCAGTCACCATTTTGATTTTTAGATTTTAAATTTTTTTGGCGGCTGGGAACCATTTCAAAAATGTTCGCTGCTATATTGGAATAGACGTTTTGAATTTTATTTCAAGTCCATTTTTGATATTACCAACCCGGAAATGGTTGTAAATTTATTTTCTTTAACTATGATAAGTCTAAACACTTTTGTCCGCAAATTCCATCTCTGCCCAATTTACACAGTGCAGTTCTTCAAACTTTTTTAAGCAAAAAGCACAAGTTTTGATTGTCTTGTTGTTATTTTCAATCCGCTTAAAAACACTTTTTCAGATTCTGCCTACGATATTACTAGAAAGTGTTAATGACGTCTTTAGAGTCTCCAATTTGATTATGAATGAAATCTCACTATACTGACTCACCCAATTCTCCTATATTTTATTGGTCTTTATAATTTTATCAATTTGCAACACATTTTCCTTTATTTTAAATCTTCATCAATTAACGATTTAAGTCATATTGACGATGTAAGAGAATTGAAATACTTGCTAGTGGCCACAGTTGTATGTTACAGTAACATTTACAATTGGTTTACAGTGACGAGCAAAATTGTAACAGGTTTCCCATAATAAAACCTTTTAACCTTCCATCTAATAAATATTTTTGAATTTTATTTTGATATGGCCTCTTTCATAATGAACTCTTAAATATACAACAATTATACACATACGTTTAAAAGAGCGTAATATGGCCGTCGGTGGTGCAATGGTTAGTGTGCGCGCCTCTTGTAGAGGATATCCTGGGTTCGATCCCTGCTCCGACTACCTCAAAATTTCTTTCGACGACGGTCACCTCGCTTAGTGAAGGCGACACTATCGAGTACTTAGCCATGAAAAAGCTTCTCAAAATACCGTTCGGAACCGGTGTACAACTGTTGGTCCCAATCAGTGAGTCTAAAACTATAAAGCGCACAGCTCACTGGTTGTGAGAAGCTTTCCCAAATTCCTTCATGGGATGTAATGGGAAACTATTTGTTTATTTATTTAATATGTAAACAACCCCCATTATTACAATTACGCACTCTCTTCAGTGTTACAATATTGCACTCTCTTCAACTCTTTAAAGATCAAGAAACTCAAATGAAACCATCAGGCAGCTCATAAATTTACTGCCATTTTTCTCAATTTGCCATTATTGTCCACGTGCTGAACAAAAATGGAAGTATCTAATGTAGTGGAAATCATGGAAATAATAAAAAATAATAATTCTGTTATATGACGATCCAGAGAAACTTCAACTGCTCCTGGACGCCCCCAGAAATATTGACGACCACACTTGTCGTAATTTGGCACAATTAGTCACATGTGACAATGCAATTACCCCAGCTGCGGTACTAAAAACGTTAAATATTGACATCAGTGAGTGGACTGCTCACCCAAGTCTCAAAATATTGGGTGTTAAAGATGCAGAGGAGAAAAAGAAAATATGTTTATAACAAAAGAATATAAAGTCAAAAATTCACCCTGGTCTACAAAAACTTGACTGAGGCCGACTGGATGAATGTAGAGCATTAAATTCGACACGTTTTAAATAATCAAAATACAATTACGACTTGTGTTTAGAGTTATATGGTCTGACGAGACTAAAAAAATCGATTAGAGTCCGATGGCCGTGGTTGGAATTGGACCAAAAATCCAAATGCTGCTACCTCGAATGCAGTAACACAAACCATGAAACTTGGTAGTGGATGCATATTGGTATGGGGGTACATTACGAAGAATGGAGTAGGTCCTCTGGTTAATATTGAAGGTATTATGAAACAAGAACAGTATCTTTCAATTCTGCAAAATCATTTACCAGCGGCTATTTCGTCATTTTTGAGCATGACAACGACCCAAAGCATTCGCCCAAAATCGTTAAAAACTGATTAAACTGTCAACGATGTACAACTATGAAATGTGCAGCGCAGTCATCGGACTTAAACACGATCGAAATCTCAGCTCGCCAAGTACCCAGATGATCCAACTTGGGATGCGATTCCAGAGGAAATGACGGCAACATTTTCCAAAACCATGTCTCGCCGTATACAAGCTCTTAAAAAAGACAAAGGCTATTGGACAAAATATTGAATCAGAAAACAAATAAATTAACATAAAACCAGAGTGCAAAATTGTAACATTTGTATAACTTTACAATATTTACTGTTCACTTTGTATAGATCACCATAGAATTAAAATTATTTTTATTTCTATTCACGAGCGAACAATAAATTGATTTTCTATATATTTATTTATTTATTTATTTATTTATTTGATATCCTATACAACAAGATTTAAATCTTATTAATTACAGTATAGGAATTTTTAATGAAGAAGAGAAGCATAATAAGAACATTTGAATAATATAATACAATACAATACTATACAATACTACGACAAAATAAAATATAATTTTAAGGCCTCAAGGCATGACGCTATGTGACAATTTAATTTTATACTTTTATGAAGTCAGGAACTAAATATTTAAGAATTACATGAGTGAATAAAAGAATTACATGAATGAATAAAACATATTGTGTTTCATGCGAAATGATTGAAAAGAAGTGTCTTAAATTGAGTAATGTTGCTGGTTTTTTGAATTGAGTGTGGTAAACTGTTCCACAGAGGCATGACGTTTATGAAGAATTGCCATTCAGATGTCAGTGTTTTGTACCGAATGGGAATAAGTTTCATTCCTCTGCTTGATCTTGTGAAAGTAAGGCGTCGGAAGAGATACGTTGGAAATTTAGAGTATATTATTTTATGAAGGAGCAATAGGGTTCGAACTTTAAATAGTTGATCTAGAGTGATACCGTAAAGTTTGATAGAATGCTGGGAAATATGATCGTATTTACCAATACCGTATACATATCTACAAATGTTATTGAAGGCTGTGTTTAGCTTATTTCTGCTGACTGAATCACAATTCGCAAATACTTCACAGCCATAAGGAAGAGACGGCATAAGATAGGCCTTAGCAATCAATACTCGAATCTTGGGAGGTGTGAAATAGTGCGTTTGCCACAAGGTCCGCAACTTAGCATAAATAACACTGGTAACTCTGTTAACCTGATTACTCCATGTTAACGTATCGTTCATTATAATACCCAGATTTTTAACGGTTGAGACTACCTCAATTTTGTGTCCGTTTATAGTTATATTAACGTCAAACGTAGAGTTCAATGACTTACTGTGGACCACAAGACACTTTGATTTACACGGATTCAACGAAAGCCCGTTCGCGTTTGCCCAATTCCATATTGACCGAAGGTCAGCATTCACTCTGTTGACGGCTTCGCCCAATAATTCAATGGGTGTACTAGTGTACAGTTGTACATCGTCAGCGTACATATGTGTCTTACAACTATGTATGTGTTGCGGGAGATCATTTACATACAACGAGAATAGCAAGGGTCCCAGTATTGACCCCTGGGGAACGCCTCTAGATAAAAACAGTGGAAGCGAAGTAGATGCCCCCGTACAAACAGATTGACTCCGATTAAAAAGGTAAGACTTTATTAAGCTCACAGAAGTCCTAGAGAAATTAAAAAAATTTCCAAGTTTAAATCCTAGCATGTCGTGGTCTATAGTGTCAAAATCTTTGGAATGGTCAAGCAAAACAAGCACGTTCACTCGCTTATCATCAATACTAAGTCGTAAGTCTTCCACAACATCCGTTAATGTGGTAACGCAACTATGTTTTGCCCTGAAGCCAGACTGGTTTTCCACGAGCAATGCTGATGATTCAATATATGAACACATCTGGTAGTGTAACACCTTTTCAAAGACTTTGGATAAGTACGGAAGTATTGCAATAGGTCTATATTCCGTCTTGGATTTAGGAATAGGGACTATTTTCGAATGTCTCCATCTTTCAGGAAAATTGCTTGACATTATAATAAAATTGAAGAGATGTGTAATAATCGAAATGATCTGTGGGAGAATTAACCTTACAAACTTTGGATTTATATCATCACAACCTTTAGCATTCGACCTTACTGCTGAAAAACTTAGAAGGACATCATTTTAACTTACGCACGAGAATTCAAAAGCGTCACGGCTATCTTCCGTGTCTGAGAGTTCATAAAAATCTGTGTTGGCAGAAACGATAGGTGCGTTAACAAATGATCTATTCAGTTCATTAACGTCTACAGATACATCAGACATTTCTTTACAACAGACTCCAATCTTCTTTATATTGTTCCACGTTGCCCTAGAACCAATTGATTTACTGAAACACTTAGCATAATATTCAAATTTAGCCCTTCTAATTGCACAATTAACCTCCCTTCTTGCAGTTTTAAACTCTTGCTGTAAATCCGTTGACTTAAAACGCTTCCAGCGACCGTGAGCAAAATCTGTTTTCCTAATTAGGGCTTTTATATTTGAATTAAACCACGGTCTAGACTGCGGGTTAAGTATCCTTGTCCTTAAAGGTACAGCAATGTCATAAAGTTTAATTATGTTCCCTTCCACAAAATCTACTTTTTCGTCGACTGATACCATATTGTACACCCTGCACCAATCAATATAGTTAATATTTTCCCGTAAAGCTTCATAGTCTAAATTTTTATAGTCGCGGTACATTAAGGTCTGTGTTTCAATATTTGGCTTAAAGTTGTATGACAAAAATATTAAGTCATGCTTAGAAAAACATGGTGCGGAAATTTGGTCGTAAAGTAATATTTTGGAGGTATCGTTAACAATAAATAGATCTAATAATGTATTACATGACGTTGTGAAATGTGTGGGTAACACGTTGTTGACGACTTTTAATCCAAAAGAGTACATATTTTCTTTCAAGCATTGGTCTACTAGCAGATTTGAATTGAAATCACCTGCAATTAGGACATCACTATAAGTTGCAGTCATAACTTCAATTTGCCTTATAAAATTGTCGAAGGGTATAGAACGATGAGGTCTATAAACACTTCCAAGTAGCAGTTTGCGATCCTTTGCAGATATCTCGATGAACAAGAATTCAAACTTTTTGCTCTCTTCATTTCTAGCTACAAGCTTACAATTGATATTCATTTTTACATAAATTGCTACCCCTCCACCGCGTTTTTTCCGATCAGCTCTAAATAGTTTATATCCATTCAGCGATACCAGACTGTCAGGAATAGCATCGTCGAACCAGGATTCAGAAATGCAAATAACGTCAACCAAAGAATTTTCAAACGTTAATCTAAGCTCATCAATTTTGTTCTTTAAACTTTGTGCATTTATGTGACATACATTTAGACCATTTCTTTGTTTCGAGAGAATTTTGACCATATCCATCATAACCTCGGTGGAACGTGACACGTTAAGTGCAGTCATGAGACAGCTTACGCAAGAGATCAACGCCAGCAACATTTAGAAAATTAGAAACATATTTTTTGAAAAATTTGACACATTTCCTGCGCAAATAAATGTTTGCAAATAATTTAGACGTTAACTGAAACATTGAGTAAAAATTTAAGCAGCGAAGAATGTAGGTTGTAGTTAGTGATATATGCGTTAACAATAATATGAAATATAAATACAATGTTAAATTACTTAGATTGTAGTTTGCGGCGGTCTTACTGCAGATCATTGTTGTCCTCACGAAAAAACGTATTCAGCTGCTCAATTTGCTCAATTAGGATTGGGCTATCACTTTCGCTTTCCTTGACGTAAACCATACCACGCAACGTAAATGCCGAGATAATAAGTTTTCTCTTTTTCAGTTTTACAGCGGCATTAAATATTTCATAGTTAGCCCTTGATAAATTCTCATTTACGTAAAATGGTTCATTAGTATCGAAGTTCAGCATGTTCAATCGTAATAAGCCTCTGTTATTGCGGCGAAATGTAGCAACGGATTTTAGTATATGGTTTTTTTCATATGGACATGAAAGTTTAACGAGAATAGTCGGGGGGCGGGTGAATTTTTATCCTTAGTTTGTAGACGGTATATACTATTTATTTGTGGCTTATTTGACAAAGAAAATGAAACATTTCACAGAGATTTTCCTTCGAATAATATGGTATATTGTTTATTCGGAGTTCACTTGACACAGCGACGTTTTCTTGTTGCAAAACTTTCGAGCGTAATTTTGCCACTTCAATTTGTAAGTCCTGAGGGATGGCAGCCCTATTCAAGTTAGCATTATCTGTTTCCACACTGGCAATTCTCTCGACTACGTTTGATATATCATTCTTAATATCTTTGATGGTTGTCTCATGTTCGACTGTGACAGTTTCTAGCTGTGTAACGCGCTCTGCGATGTTGTTAATGTCTGTTTTCATCTCACACAATTTTATTTCAAGTTGTTGTAAGAGACTTCCCTCACTCTCTTTTAACAACTGCTTAATCTGCGTGTTAATGTCAACTTCTTTTATAATTCTCTGTTCACATTTCAATATTTCGGCCATGATGGAATTATTAGGTGGTAGCAGGAGGAGTGTGTATGGATTAGTAATACAGAGATCTGTCAAACTCAGTTGATTTTTCAATTTTTTTCTATCTTTCTTTAATTGTACAAACAACTTTTCATTTAATTAACAAAATTAGTATGTGGTTAAACTGGATTTATATCGAATTTCTTGAAATCTGTTAAGTATTTACTAATTAAACAAACAAGTTAGTTAAAATTTGACAGAACTCTGTACAACGACATGAAGAAAACTTCGATCAGCTGTTCTTATAACACAACCTCATATTTCAACCATGATTTCGGCCTTTATTCTGTTCGTTAGAGTATCTGTTAATGTGTTAGTGAGTGTAGACGACAGCTTATCGAAACGTTGGTCTAAGACGTTAAACGCGCGGAAAGGAGAGTTCGACATTAGTGAGTCACCTTCATTATCGAAATTAGATGCGTGAAGCGCCAGTTGAGCTGCTCTCGTCTTCATGCGACGTGGAGTACTCAAATTGGTTTCTGTTATTGCTGCGTTGTTTGGTATTATTGCAGTTTGTTTCTCCTCTGGTTCTTTTTTTCTTTTTTGCACTTTGGAGACTGCAAATCCAAAATTGTTTGTTTTGATTTTCGTTATTGTCGTTTTGTTTTGTTATTGGTTTTTGCACTTTGGGCTTTGGAGGGCGCAAACTTAAAATTGTTAGTTGCCTGATCGGTATTTAAGAATTTAAGAAGACAAAGCAAAGCAGTTTGAAGATAGTATTATTGTTTTTATTGTAGATATCCCCATATTTTCGATATTTATATATATAATTAAAATATAAAAATTTATTTCAAAACTGTGTCAACCCTGTTACAATTTTGCTCGTCGCTGTACAAATTGAATGAGGTTAAAAATCTAAAAAAAAACATAATAAAAACACTGTAAGTAGGTGAAAATTACACACCAAAACGCCGAGCCCCATTTTGAAAAGTTAGCTCGAAATCACGAAATATTTCGATTTTAAATTTGTAGTAGATTTTAGGCGTTTTTCGATTCTATTTGAATGAAAAAACCTTAAAAAACTTGTTTAAAATCAATTTTTTATTATTTATTTGTCAAAATTTATATCTAGAAATAATGGACGTCCATTTTCAAGCGGACATGGAACTATATTTCCTCTTATTTTGATGATTTTATAATTTTTTTGGATTTATTCAATTTTTACTCTTTGTTTGCAATCGACCAGCAGAAATCAGCAAGCATTGAGTCTATTCTTTTTCCAGCGAAACGGTCTTCGAGTGCCATTATAGTTTGATGAAATCTTTCGCCAGTTTCGTCTGTTTCTGTGGACAATTGTCGTTCGTAAAAATCAAAATGTGCATGTAACATGTGGATTTTCAACGACATATTAACGCCAAGTTTGTCGAAAGACTTCATCATGTTGTCAATATAATCACGGTACTCTGGTGAGCGATTTTTGCAAAGAACGTTTTCAATTACCGCACGAATTGAGTTCCATGCGTTTAGTTCAGTTTCATCTAACATTTCAGAAAAACTTGTATCCCTTAAAAGTTTCCGTATATCTGGACCGTTAACTACACCTGTTAAAATAAATTGATAAAAAATATATATTGCAGTCACACACTTTTAGTTACACAAAATTACTCTCTTTTAATTTTTCAATTGATAATTTTTAAAAAGCGTTCTTTTTCAAGTATGGTAAAGGATTTTCGTTAACGCGAACCAAACGCTTTAAAAAATTCTTTACAAAAATTCTTTCAAAAATCATGAAGGGGGATCAATGGTGGACGAATTACATTAAATTCGCCAACAACATGCGAATCGCGTTTTGGCCAATCTCGCTTTTCGTACTGGTTGCATTTTGCACGGCTGTCCCATTTACAAAGAATACACATGTACTTTGTATAGCCAGTTTGCCTTCCAGCTACATAATAGTGAAAGAACCTTAAAATCACAATTTACGCGCCAATTGTGTTCGTCAGAACTGAAGCGTTCCAGAATTAATTTCACGGTATCATACATCAATTGCACGGGTTTAACGCTGCTGTTTTCAAATAGCAAGACTACTTTTAAGCTTCTGGTTGAAGAGTCTATGAACAGACGCCATAAAGATGGATTATAGTTGCAGATTCCCATTTCATTCATTAAACCGGGAATATCTTGACAATATGCATAAGCTGCGTCCTCGGAAATCATAAAATAAGGCATATATGGTTCTTGCCGGTATTTGTAAGATGTAACTTTTACACCTGGTGCCAGCACGTTGACGCTTCTTAGTTCCGAAGTCAAAGTCATTGCATTATTTTGAGATAGCTGCAGATTTCGAACTGCGAAACTGTTCCTGCGAAATTAATGATGGATATTGTATAACTGGCTGAAGGTAATCAGAATCAGCATGATGTAATGATGTTGCTGAAGTTTGTGATTGTACTTCATAGGACGCAGCATCATATTGGTATGCCGTTGGATGTACTGGGACAGGCAATTCATCGCTGTGTGGAACTGGTACATGAGCACTTGGCACACCTTTGTATATAAAACCGGATCGTTCTATAAGAATAAATTAATGGTATTCCATATAAAGTCTATCATCATTTCCCTTACGGGAATTTTTATTCGGTCTGTTTTTTTAAAAACTTACAAATTTATTCAAGCTCATGACCATTTTAAATAATATAATGCTTATTAGCTTTATATTACTTTCAAAAAAGTCGAGCATAAAAATGTTCCAATGATACCAAGGCTGTCTGTATAGCTATTTCGGATCTTGCCAAGATCTTCATCAGCAGACGTTTTTGGTATGTTTTTGGTGAATTCTTCAAAAATATATATCCAGAAACACTCATCATATTAATGAGAATTCCTTCAAATACTCGTTTGAAGAATACCAAGCACTACCATTGGAACACTTTCATGCACAACTCTTTTTATCATGTCGAAAAACTTGTTATTCTTCAAATGCACTAAAACATGTGATGCACGTAAATTCAAGTGCATGATCAACATTTCGCATTTTTTCAGCGGGGGTAACCAAAAAATACTGATTGTAAGCTTTGAGGGCATCTTCAACCACATGTCGTCGATGATTTTTCGGTGTAAATTTTCCACACACAATGTGATCTGCATTTTTCGTCACTCATTTTTCTATTTTTTCAAAATGGCCAATAAAATTGTTGTATTTTTGATGTGCTAATATCTATAGCGGCGGGTAGGGACTAATCTGTCAAAGTGAACACTTTGATATATCGATGGTGTTGCGTAAAAAGGGCCAATCTGCATTTTTTTACGAAGGCCGATCTGATTTTGTTTACCTTGTCACGACAAGTCAAAAGGGCGAAACTGCTTGGGTCTATCTGCAACGAAATAGGTAGATAATTATACTGCTCGAAGAACCCAACCATAACTTTCTATAGCCATAACCATTTTTGCTACGTTATAATCTATGAATATCTTACAGACAATTGGAAACAGCAGATTGGCCCTTTTTACGCAACACCGTCGATATATGTTATAGCATCTGTTTGTAATAGGGTTGTTAATTCCAAAATCTCGAATCCCGAATCCCAAAATTATTATAATTATTATGGCCCCAAATTGTAAGAGGTAAACTAATTCTGCTTCCAAATAGATGTCTATTATTTCAACGGTTACATTTTGTCGAAAAAAAATATATAAATTGATTTAACAAGAGCTTTCGCAGGTTTTTCTCTCAAATAAAATCAAAAATCACCTTAAATCTACTACAAATTTAAAATCGAAATATCTCGTTATTTTGAGCTAACTTTTTAAAACCAAAAATTAGTTGGGGTGTCTCGGTTTTTTTGTATGTCATTTTAAAACTTCAAATTGTACTTACAGTGTAATGAAAAAGCCACAACTGTTGGCAGCGACATTTATCAGATGTAATCATGGTAAATTTTGGATACATTTATGATTTCAATTTAAATTTTACCACAAAACACCTACTCCGGTAAACCATGAGGAATATCGCATTCCAGCCGAAAATACCCGTATTTATCTTATACGCTATTTCTACTATTCTCATTGGATGCCTCGCTAGTTGTTGTTTCCACAGAAGCCATAGCGTATAAGGGAACTCTGGTTGTAACTGGTCAATAAAGAAAAGACTATTTTACATGCTGAAATATTAGTTGATTTTCCTAATTTCTTCTTAAGTTCTGAAAGATAATTCTATGTTGTAAAATAAATATTACTAAGAGTTTTTCGTTGGGTGGGTTTCATAAATTACACTGTGAGACAAAATTAGATTATTTTTCAAAATGATGGGGTTTTGTCAACGAATTCTGGTAGAAGGGTCTAAAAAAAATGTACGTGTATCGGCGTTTTGCCAGATCTGATCAGGATTTTTTTTCGGGCGGGTCAAAGTTTCCGCCCTCGGAACTTTCCTGCAACATATCGGCATGCAAAATTGTTTGTTCCTTACTTTTGAGGTACAAACTATGTTCAGAAGTTTTATAGAAAAGATTCAGATAAACATTTTTGTGGAACAAATTAACCCTCTAACGTATAAACATTTTTACTTGTTTTTTGAAAACCCGCAAAAAACTCCTCCAAAATAACGGGGGCGTGGTCAAAATGTTCTACAAAAATAATCGCCATAAAATTTCACTATATATGTCCGAACACTCCAAAACACAAATCTTAGCCTTAGATCTGTTGGTTTTTTCTCTAGGTTGTACCAACTGGTTGTAACGTGTATGGCCAGCATTAGAGTTTTGTTTCCTCATTCAATAACAAGATTTTTTTAAAATTTCTACTTGTCACGTGCGAAATTTCTTCAAGCATTTTACTAATTTTCACAAGTATATACGGTACTTAATGCGTTATACCTTCAATTAGTTTATTGAAGCTACATTAATCTGTTATCACTGTTAGATCAGTCTGTTCCTGATTAAAATTTGGTTTTACAAAACCTTGAGCTTGGTGAGAATAACCCTATTAAATTGTACCCTTTCCCACATGGTTGCAACGGCTGTTTATGACTCAACATCGAGCAACTAATAAGAACCCTGAGGAAGAAATCAAATTTATAACAAAATTTATTCTAAATTCTAAATCCAAAAATTAAGATGAGCAAAGAAAATTAACCAAAAATTAGACGAGTTATTAGGTGTATGTGGGGCGAATTTGGAGTATTTTTGTACGAGGTTATTTAAACTCTTTCACATTATGATGCCCTTGTTGTGCACGTGACCCTTGGAACCTATGAATAACACAGAACATGACTTTTCCGGACGATCAGTTTTGGGATTAACATTAAGGGATTGGGTTTTCCTAAAGAAAATTAACTTGCATTGATCTTTCGTTACTGTGATGATAATATATTTTACCTTAAATCGCTCCAGATGCGGTTACAGTTCTCCGGAATACAACATAATTTCGGTTTTGGCTCCAGTTCATACAATTCGCTTTGAGAATTATGAACAATTGTATCGTTACACATTTGGCCCAGCGATGAGCGCGATGACTTCTGCTTGGGCAAGGCTCCACTGGACATTCTCTTTAATTTTTAGTAATAATAAAAAAACAAAATTATTGAACAAAATACTAAACAAATGTTCGCTGCGCTAAATAAAAATGCTGACATTTTTTTTTTGTGACAAGAAAAATATTTCAAAAGATACTAAGTTTTTCCATAGACGAATACATACATAGATACATTTATTCTCTCAATAAATTAAACGGCATAGGTACGGTGGAAAGTAAACATTGGATGGTGGATAACATGGGTTCAATAATACCAGATAGGGGCAATAGTAAACAACGTCCAACAAAGGAACAACGACCGAATTTCGTGTTTTTGTGGCAAACTAGTTGTGTTAAATACAATACAAATGTATAACAACGATAAAAGTCAACCAAAAAGTGGAAACTACATTTAAATTTTTCAGTTCTACATATTTTGTAACTCCACCTGGTGTAAGTTAATTTTAAATTTAATTTCTGTCATTTCCACAAACCTACGACGAAGAGTGTGAATTTTTTTTTTCTATTTTTATATTTATTTATTACAAACCAATTCAGAATTCATATAAAACCTCAGCGCCATGTAGGCATTATTGAGGCAAGTTGGCAAAATTTAAATCTTTGTTTAACTGTTTGTATAAATCAACTGTTTAACTGTTTGTAAACTGTTTGTATCAATGAAACGTCAGATGAGAGAATAAATGTATCTATGTATGTATTTGTCTATGCCATAGACGAATATAATATAGATACATTTATTCTCTCATCTGATGATTCATTTCACACTCTTCGTCGTAGGTTTGTGGAAATGAGAGAAATTAAATTTAAAATTAACTTACACCAGGTGGAGTTACAAAATATGTAGAACTGAAAAATTTAAATGTAGTTTCCACTTTTTGGTTGACTTTTATCGTTGTTATACATTTGTATTGTATTTAACACAACTAGTTTGCCACAAAAACACGAAATTCGGTCGTTGTTCCTTTGTTGGACGTTGTTTACTATTGCCCCTATCTGGTATTATTGAACCCATGTTATCCACCATCCAATGTTTACTTTCCACCGTACCTCTTAACTCTTTCACTTAACTCTTTCATGTCGTTTTGGTGTAGAACTGAAAAATCTAAATGTAGTTTTCACTTTTTTCTTGACTTTTATCGTTGGTATACATTTGTATGGCCGTCGGTGGTGCAATGGTAGTGTGCGCGGTTCTTGTGCATGAGGACGTGGGTTCGATTCCTACTCCGACCACCTTAAATTTCTTTCGACGGCGGTCACCTCGCTTAGTGACGGCGACACTATCGAGTAGTCATGATAAAGCTTCTCAAAATACCGTTCGGAACCGGTGTAAAACTGTAGGTCCCAATCAGTGAGTGTAAAAGTAGAATGCGCACAGCCCGCTGGTTGTGAGAAGCTCTCCCTAATCCCTTCATGGGATGTAACGGGAAACCATTTTTTTTTATACATTTGTATTGTATTTAAAATGCGGTTGTTGTTCCTTTGTTGGACGTTGTTTACTATTGCCTCTATCTGGTATTATTGAACCCAAAGGTTTCCACCATTCAATGTTTACTTGCCACCATACCTATGACGTTTAATTTATTGAGAGAATAAATGTGTCCATACTATATTTGTCTTTGAGTGAAACACTAGCCATTCTCTGCTCTCTCTCTCTCTCTCTCTCTTACCCTCTTCATTGAATATTTTAATACACGAGCAGCTTTTTGATATTGTTATTATTTATAACTATACAAATTCCAACCATGTTGAAGTAAAATAACATAAACTATTCAAAAAGTATGCCATGGGCGTTATGTCACACCTAAAATGGACATAAAGCTTTTGTGTCACACCGGTCACGGACTTTATGTCCATCTTAGGTGTGACATAACGTCCACGGACTTTATGTCCATCTTAGGTGTGACATAACGTCCACGGACTTTATGGCCTTTCACGGAGTTTCGCCGCAAGGCTGTGGACGTTATGTCGCACCTAGAATGGTCATAACGCCCACGAGCTTTATGTCACGCCGGTCATGGGCTTTATGTCCATTGTAGGTGCGACAAAACGCCCATGGGCTTTATGTCCCTCTTAGGTTTGACATAACGCCCATGGGCGTTATGACGCGTCACCGTATGAAATATTCAAGATATAACGCGAGAGAGAAATGCGTTTGAGTGAATTGCTACCACTTTTTGGTTCTCTTTTACCTGGGTTGCCAAATTAGCACATCTTCTGGTCGTCTAATTCTTGATCGTCTTTGTTTCAGAGTTATGGATCAGATATATGGAGTGGTATTATGTATGTGACCCAAACTACCTATAACCACCGACATATTTATGTAAAATGGGTCGCAATAAGTGTTAAAGAAAAAGTTTAAAAATCGATAAATTGCATCGTTATCGAGTTAAAATTCGAAAATAACAAAATAAAATTAAATAAGCTTTTCCGATAACTTGCTTAGGAGGTATCGATATATAGCAGTCGGAAATGTTCGACAGGGTTTGGATATTTTCACCTCTGGAAAGGGTTCAATACCGGCTACGGCAAGTTATTTTATGTTACAAAGCATTCTGCGCGGCCGACTAAGGGAGGATATATATTTTCTTTAAAATTAAAATGTTCAAGCGATAGGTCTATTTTAAGTTATTTTATTCTTCAGTATTTCGCTACCCATTGGGTAGCATCGTCAGGAAGATAAACAAAATTATTAATTAAAAATGGTTAATTGAAATGATAAATAATTAAATCAGTTTTAATTAATACTTGTGTTTTTGTTCCTGAAGATGCTACACAATCTTTAGCGAAATACTGAAGAATGAAATAATTTAAAATAGACCTATCGCTCCAACATTTTAATTTTAAATAGAATACGAAAGGGCGTATAAATGATCACATTTTCTATATATATTTGCTCTAAACGAATAGTTCTGAGTGTGGAAAATATTTGAAACCGATACAAAAGGAGGAACTAATCTAGATCTAAGTCCATCTGTTTTTCAATGCAATACTCTGCCGTTAGTTTGCTCAAAATCTCCAAGTAAGGGAATCTTGCTGCAGTGTGAATGCAATATAAACTATTTGAAAGTTTTGATTCTTTCTTTAATTTTTTTTCTATTTGACAAAGTAATTTTTTGGATTCTAAAACATTTTTTATCTGCTTCAACATCGTTCTTCGTACTTTTCTCCACTCAGAATGCTGCGTACTAGTCAAATAGTTGCTGGAATTCTTCTGATACCATACATGGCTTGCGGTGCTGTCCTGTGTCTTCTAGTGCTGGACAGACGATATTGTAATTCGCCTCATTACCTCTTAAGTAATACTGTGGGGGGAACTTTTACTCCATTGGCCATTACAACGTCTACAAAGTCTACAATACCAAAATCATCTAAAATGCCCACATCGACGCGTAGACCATCTACAAAATCTACACCGCGAAAATCGTCCACACCAACGCCAAAATCGTTCACAAAATCTCCAAAATCGTCCACAAGACCGCCAAAATCGTCTACATCGTTTACAACGGCCAAACCGTCTACATCCTCTAGATCATCCACAAAGTCTACATCGTTTACATCACCCATATCGACTACATCGTCTGTATTGTCTACATCGCCTACAGATACCAAATCCACCACGACCACCGGAATATACGGTCCCGAAACTCCCGAAATGACATCATCACCATTAACAACGGAACAAAGTTTTGAAGATGGTTTTTGTGCAGGGGGATACCATGGATTATGGAGTTTGATGGGGACCCTCATGATGGGATTTTGTAAGACGATTTACATTCAATAATAATTTTTTAACTGATACGGATTGTTTCCCCTTAAACAGCCGTTGTAATTTTCCGTCTCTTAAGTGGCACCCGCATCAGAATAGTCAAGTATGTCCATTTGAGTTTGCATGTGATTACTTTGATTTTATTTGGTATTGGCCTATGGTGCATCTTTACCAATGAATACTCCATCACCTCTGATCGCATCAATTATCATGGTCTCACTTCCTGGGTTGTACTTGGGATCTTCTGTGTCCAGGTAAAATGATCGAGTAATACCTTGTACCTTACCTTCTTTACCAATTCCTCCGTCAACAGTTTGTCATGGGAATTACAAAGTTTCGCCACCATATTGCATTTTTCCATGATTTAGTGGGTGTTTGGATATTTATATCCTGTGTGTCATGTTGCATATCGGGCAAACGCAAGGCTCAACTAGATTATGTTGGCATTAATCAGGAGTTGTTTTATGGATTATCTTATGTGTGTTTCACGTGTATTTTGATTGTCACCCTAAGTCCTTTCTTCGAGTGGGATATGGTAAGTGATGATACTTTAAGTTGCATCATAAATTTAACTTTATTTATTTCGTTTTTAGTTGGGTCCATTGTAAACCGAAGCACGTGGTGATGGTTAAGATTTATAACAGCAAATAATTGACATTCAATAAACAGATTCTTGATTGATTTTGGTCCGACTCACTTAGAAGGGCCACGTGTGAAATCATACATATATTCATTATTTGGATCTTTGTCTTTCTTTACTATTTGCACTACTTCCCCTCATTATTTGCCTTAAAAATTACACAAAACCTTTGCTGTGATGTTGAAATCTGTCAAAGGCGATTTAAAATTAAAATTTGACAAAGCTTGTGCTTGAAGCTTAAGCACAGTGCGAAAAAATACTTGGTTTTGTTCGGTGTAAATATAATTAGAGCTTAAGCTATAAAATTGAGTCTGGCATAAGCCCAAGCGCAAGCACAATGAAAGCCGGACTGGAACTTCTATGTGCCCAGACCTTTAATTTGATGATTTTAATATAAAAGGCTGCAAAATAACAAAAATTCAATATCGTCAGCTGAAATGCAAAACAACAAACCAACAGTTTCCCGTTTTTTACACGAAGAGCAAAAAACGTTAAAAAAAACAGAACAAGACAGTAGAAATTTCAAATATTGTTTAAGACACATCAAATTAATATTACATCGTTGGACTCTAAAAACTGGTGGGATGAAAAGCATCGCTATCAATAAAAATCCGATTTTGAAGTTGGTATTCATTATATGTACCGATGACAGCTTTATTTGACGATTTTCGTACAAAATTTGAATTAACTACACGTTTACACATGTATGGAAATTTTGCTTTTTCAAATTGTTGCTTATTTATATATTTTATCCGTATCATACATACTTTTAGGCGCTTCCTATCGGCATCATAATCTATAATTTACCGCACTCGTACATAGCTCAGGGATGATATATTTTGTACGGTGGTACTGTTTTTGGTACTGTGCGAAAACCGAGGTATAAACAATTTACACAATTTTCTTTAAAGATACTATTTTTACGTGGCGCACAATTTAAATAAATTTGTTTTCATTAAGTTCTCAAAATACCATTCGGAACCGGTGTGAAATTGTAGGTCCTATTCAGATTCCCGTGCAGGAATCGCAATGTACAAGGCGGCGCAAAAGTAAATCTCCTATCAGAAAATGCTATAAATTTTGCGATTGGCCCCTAATGTCAGTTCTGTTTTGACATTTGTGTAGTAAACACATGCGAAATACACGTTAATAAACAATGTTACGCTACACTGCTCCAGAACGCGGAATATTGCTGACTATTTATTTGACCAATAATCAGTCGGTGACTTTGGCACAACGTGAATTTCGTCGCAGATTTCCTGGCCGTCCAACGCCTACTGGTGAAACACTGCGATGTTTAGCCGCTCGCCTCGAAGAGACTGGCACAACACGAGATGCTGCCAGGCGTGGAAGACCCCGGAGTAGCCGTTCTGCAGAGAATATTGCTGCTGTAGCCGAGGATGTCATGGAAGCGCCGTCGACATCGACCAGACGACGTGCCACGCTACAGAGCAATGATCAACGAGTTCTTTTTGCCGCAACTTGATGAATTGGGATTGGAAAACATGTGGTTCCAACACAACCGATATGCTGAAGGATACATTTCCCGGGCGCCTAATCTCCCGTTTTGGCGATTTGCAATGGCCAGCAAGATCGCCTGATTTGACCGCTCCAGACTTCTTTTTGTGGGGCTTTTTGAAGTCGCGGGTTTATGTCAAGAAGCCTCAGACTCTTGCAGCTCTTAAAGACAATATCCGTCAAGAATGTGAGGACCTATCGCCGGAAGTTTTGGCCAAAGTGATGGAAAATGCCATAAAAAGGGCTCAAATGACAATCAACTGTGGCGGCGGCCATTTACATGACATCATATTCTCGACTTGATGTAAAAAAAATTAAAAGACCAAATAAAAATAATCCACAAGAAGAGTCAAAGTTTTTCAATTTTTTTTTTTAAATTACAGCCAAAAAACATCGGAAGTTTACTTTTGCGCCACCTTGTATATTAGCGAAATTCATATATAGAGATTTGGATGCGAAACAATTTCCGCACGGCAGCCACATTGGTTTGTTGTGTGTCTTATTCAGACATTTTAGTTGGAGTTAATATTGTTACAAAAACCGCATTTCACTTAGTTCAGTCTGAAGCAGCTGTTTTTCTTGGACCGGAAACCAAGGAAAGTCACTGGAATAGTTGGAGCACGAGTTATATAGACTTGGCAACCTATGCAGAATGAGAAAAATCTTAATTTTAATAAATTTGTGTGTTTAATTGCAATCTCTATACATAATTTTACTCTAACACTTCACTATATTTTGCTTTATTTCACTTGTTATCCCTTTTTCCCTCGATTTAATTATCACAACAATAGTTGACGATGAGTTTTGTCCTTTTGGTTCAAAGCACAAAGGCAAATGTGTGAAATTTGGAAACCCTACATACTTCCAGTCATTTATCGCTATTTCTCTTACTTACTTCCCAACTCTAAAGCGAACCACAGACTTGTCATTTAAGAGCATGAGCTTGGTCGATAACTTTTTATCTGACTGATGAATTTGAAAAAATATTTCCAAAAAATGTTGTAAACATTCTTACAAGGTATCAAGAATGGCGATAAAGCGGCAATAAACATCAGCGATAGCTGATGTTCATGCTCATGAATTATGGAGTCTGTGGATCGCTTAAGGTTGATCAGCTATGGCATAGAACCCCCTGACTCAACCTAACATTTAAATTTCAACAGTCACCATTTTGTTACGTTGGTGGGACGTAATGTTAACGTATATGTACTGATAACACGGTGCGACCGTCCAAAATACCTGGGAAGTGATTTTTCTTGTAGATGCTTTCGAGTGAAACAAGAATCTGATACCTGATAACTACAAAAAAAATACTATCACTTCCCAGGTATTTCTACTTTAGTCTTTTTTGTATCACTGTGTAATAACGATTTAACAACGGAAAATGAACTTTCGATAGAATTTTTAAATATTCCACATTCCACATTCCACAGACATAGTTGGGTACGAAGGTGGGTTAGTATAAGATGGTTCGGGAACCGTAGAGTATAGTTGTGACTGCTATACAAAGACGGCTGGCTTCTCATTTCAAATCAATCTGATGATATACCGCAAAAGGTTCAACGTCGTCGAATGAGACTTGAACGTTGTTATAAAGTATTGCTCACTGTGAAATGTACAGTAATTGGATGTATAAATCATAGATAAAGTAAACAAATAGATGAAGCACAAGTGTTGGGAAAATTTCAGTGTAATGGGTAATTTTCTAGATGTCGTTGAAAGCAATAAATGGGATTTTTTTGTTCCCAAAAAAAATAAAAAAATATTACAATAAAAATCTAAAATTTCATACTAAAAGAAAAAATAACTTTCAACAAAAACATTTAGAATACAAGAATACAACACGTTACTTAGAAGTAGAACATCTGATGGCTACCGAATTGCAAAGCCATGTCACCACTGTCTATGTCCTAATAAATTGGTTCTACCTCCGGTTCAGCTACCATTCCTTGCTGAGAGTCCTCAGACGGTTTTGGTATCTGCGACCACAGAAGTTGCTACAGTTTTTGGGTGGCGAAGTTATTAGATTAAATAGGGGTTCCGGGATGTTCGTCTTTGGGCGGTCTTACGGGGTTTCTCCTATTGATATCCCACCACCGACCTCATGGCTTTGAAATTGTTTTTTTATATATAAGAAACAAACGCTATTACGTAAAATCACATAAATTTTGTCACATTTTCCATTGTTTAAATTACTTTCACAAAAATTTCCCACAATTTCGAATAAACGTCAACGAGAGTTATGGGAAACTTCAGTGAAAGTGACAGCAGTACAGGACAGCACCTAGCGAACAAAGTCAACAATGGGCGCGCTATATCTATTATTTCCTTTATCTATGGTATAAATTATTAATGATAAAAAAGCATAAAAAGTTAATTCGTAACATTGATATAAGACGAGAAATTTGGAATTAAGCGAAGCACAGACTTGTCATTCATGAGCATGAACATCAGCTATCGTTGATGTTTAATGTCGGTTTACCGCCCTTCTTGATACCATATAAGAATGTATCACTGTTCGTATCACTATTATGTTTACAAAATTTTTTGGTAACATTTTTTCAAATTCGTCAACCAGATAAAATGTTACCGATCAAAGCTCATGCTCATGATTGACAAGTCTGTGGTTCGCTTTAAGTGAACGAAAAAGTTTGATGCGCTCAATGTTGAACAACTACAGAACGAATTGAACAACAAGGATCAATCGATAGCGGGCAACAAGGTAAAGTTGCAGATGTCATTTCTAGAAGAATTGTGTGCTAAGAAGAAAAAAGGTAGCTGTACAAAAACAACTTGTAATGTTCTTGCCATGATGATTATGCTAAGAAAATCAAAGAAAATTCTAAAACTTAAATGCAATACCGGACGAAATTTCTACAGGCAGAGGAAAATTCGGAAAATTTGTTGATGAATCTTCACCACGGGAAAGAATCTTTTGAAGGAATACTTAAATCTACCCATAAGAATGGTGGATATTGTTGTGGAGCAATCTCGATGGCCTTATGTCACTATCTACAAGAAGGTTCTGGAAAGTTCGAGATGCTGTAAATAGGCGGCTGGCGGTGCATCGTCAAGTATAAATCGAAAGTTGTTATCCGTTTAACGTTGTATTTTGTAACGTGTATTTTGTTGATCGAAAGTTTTATTACCAATAAATTATCCAAATTATTCGAGATTGAGATCAATTTGCTTTTTTGTTTTCAATATTTCGTTTCACCGTTGGGTACCATCATCGGCAAACAAAATTAAAAATTTAAGAATTTTGTTTCCTGATGATGCTACCAAATGGTGTAGCGAAATATGGAAAATAAAAAGGGAAACTAACCCCAAGCTTTGTTAGGTATATCTGAGGGAGTAGTTGACACCAAAAAAAGTTGAACTTTCAATTGAGGGAAATTTTACGAACCCTGTTTTATTTTTTCACCTCAAGAAACGTTTGCACACATAGGGCAATTTTATGACTTTCTTTTTATTATTTTGACGAAGGCAATTAAGATCTTGCTTTCTTTCATTTTGAGAAATCCAAAACATTTGCTTCAATATCGTCCTCATCGTAATTTCCACCACTCGCAATGCTTCGTACTAATCAAATTGTCGCTGTAATCCTTCTTGTCTTATACGTGGGTTGCGGTATTGGCCTGTGCTACCTAGTACAGGATAGACAGCACTGTGATTCACCGTATTACTACCCGTTTCAAAAATTGGTGGAAGACAATGTCTCTGTGCCAGCACCAGAGCTAAGTCATGAAGATCGTTATTGTGCAGGGGGATACCATGGATTATTGAGCTTGATGGGAACTCTCTTGATTGGATTTGGTAAGACACATAAGACTTATTAATTTGGTAACTGATACTGAACTTCTTCTCTTAAATAGCCATCATTATTTATCGTCTCTTACTGGGCATACGCACCAGAGTGGTTAAATATGTTCATTTAAGTTTGCATACGATTACTTTGATTTTATTGAGCATTGGTATATGGTGCGTCTTTATCCATGAAAACTCCATAAACTACGATGATCAGATCAGTTATCATGGTCTCACTTCATGGGTTGTATTTGGGGTCTTCTGTGCTCAGGTAAACTATCGTATGTATATATAATGTAAATGATATACATATGTACACTTTTGTGATTTATGTTTCTCCATGCTTCTGTCTACAGTTCGTTGTGGCTACTATCATTTTCGCCTATCACTATCCGAATACCAAGTTACGCCTCTATGTTGCTCCTTTCCATGATGTAATCGGTATTTGGTTATTCATATGTTGTGCGGCATGTTGTATATCGGGTAAACGCCGGGCGCGTGTCGATTATATTGCCAGTAATCAGCAGCTGTTTTATGAATTATCTTATGTGTGTTTTACGTGTATTTTGGTTGTCATTCTGAGTCCCTTCTTCGAGTGGGACATGGTGAGAGATGAAGGTTTTAAGTTGGTTGGAAAATTTATTAGATTTAATTACATTTATATATTTAGGTGGGTCCTTTGTAACCCGAAACACGTGACGAAAGCAGAGATTTGTAACAACAAATAGACGTTTAATAAATATATTCTTAATTTGAATAAAAAGATTCTTCTGGTGACTTTTTGTTTGTTTGATTTTATTATCTCGCTTAACTAAGCTATTCGACCAGTGTATATGGAAACTTGAGCGATATTAAGCAATTTTAAGCGACTCTTAGTACAAACTGGTGGAATATGTACCAATACAATTCATATTTTTGCTTATTCCCGCTAAACTAAAAATTCGACCACTTTGAGAAGGTAAGCGAATTTAACTGAAGCCGCTTGAATTAGCTTTGCACCCCCACAAAAGGTACACGAATTAGCTTTTGTTTGCCATTTTATCCGGCAACATTCTCCCCCATGACTCGCTGAGAGGCCGAAAAATGCAACATTTGTGCACATTTTGAGTGCACAGAAACGAACACTAAACCTTGAATTTGAATTTTTTTCACAGACGAGCACAAAGAGGCACTTTTGTGACAAAGGGCAGAAAAAGTTTTGAATTTTTCTCAGAAATGTAATCGCCATTAGCATAGAATAATACATACGTAGATAAACTTATTCTCTCATCTGACGTTTCATTTCACACTCTCATCGTAGATTTGTGGAAATGAGAGCAATTAAATTTAAAATTATCTTACACCAGGTGGAGTTACAAAATATGTTCACTTAACTTTTTCCTGTCGTTTTGGTGTAGAACTGAAAAATTTAAATATATTTTGCACTTTTTTATTGACTTTTATCGTTGGTATACATTTGTATTGTATTTAACACAACTAGTTTGCCACAAAAACACGAAATTCGGTTGTTGTTCCTATGTTGATCGCTGTATACTATTGCCACTATCTGGTATTATTGAACCCATATTTCTACCATCCAATGTTTACTTTCCATCGTACCTATGACGTTTAATTTATTGAGCGAATAAAACCTTCTATGGTATGTGTTATTCTATGATCTTTACTCTAACACTTCATTACATTTTGATTTTTTTCACTGAATATCCCTTTTTTTAATCGATTTAGTTGGCAAAATTTACTCCCAGTTGATGTGTTTTGTACTTTTGGCTTGACACTCGGCAGCAGAGGTTTGAAAATCATACCTCGCAACCCAGTCCCTATCAACGAGTCTTCTTTGATAGCACATTCTCTATTTGTTCTCCAAGTACTAACTGGATCAGCTGTCTCATCGAAACCCCTTGGTTTTGTACTTTTGGCTTGACACTCGGCAGCAGAGGTTTGAAAATCATACCTCGCAACCCAGTCCCTATCAACGAGTCTTCTTTGATAGCACATTCTCTATTTGTTCTCCAAGTACTAACTGGATCAGCTGTCTCATCGAAACCCTTTGGTTTATACCATAGAATAATACTGATACATACCATAGAAGCTTTTATTCGCTCAATAAATTAAACGTCATAGGTACGATGGAAAGTAAACATTGGATCAAGGGGTTTCGATGAGACAGCTGATCCAGTTAGTTAGTACAAATAGAGAATGTGCTATCAAAGAAGGCTCGTTGATAGGGACTGGGTTGCGAGGTATGATTTTCAAACCTCTGCTGCCGAGTGTCAAGCCAAAAGTACAAAACACATCAACTGGGAGTAAATTTTGCAAACTAAATCGATTAAAAAAAGGGATATTCAGTGAAAAAAATCAAAATTTAATGAAGTGTTAGAGTAAAGATATTTGTGTAGATCCCAAATAACACGAAAATTGTTAAAATTAAAGATTGCTCTCATTCTCTATATATTTTCCTCGTAGGGCTCGGAGCTCGTTAGTACAAAAATCAACTAGTGCACACTCTTAAAGTGAGAAAACTCAACATATATAGCATACTATTAGGCACTTCATATATATTTACATCGAAAACCAGGCATGCAACCGTTGGTACAATTGTACACCACTTGTGGTACAATTCTTCGACGTTTGGGAATAAGGTCTTAAGTCAGAAACTGTAGTTTTTCGTAATTTTAAATTGAAAATTATTTATATATGAAATTTTCTGACTTATTGCCTAAAGAGCAAATGATTACGATTGGATGGAGTTGTGCTAGATTTAAGTTATTAATACCAAACGAAAGAGAAAAAAAAATTGAGTTAAACCCAATCAAAAACCCAAAATGCATTTTTTTGACTTAAGACCTTATTCCCAAACGTCAAAGAATTAGGACCGTAAAACTACAATGGTACACCCATGACATAATTGGTACAATTTTGAATTTCCTACAGTTTATCGATTTCAATTAATTGACTATGGAAACTTCTTTTTCGGTCATACATTTGTGAGTGCTGTGTTATTTATTTACTCATCTTCATTTTACTTCACTGAAAAAAATTTTTGAATAAAAAGACTTTGGTTAATTGGGTTTTGGACCAAAGAAAAATATTAAAACACTGAAAATAAATACCAATAAATACAATGGTTAAAAAAAAGTACTTTCGCATAGTACAACCAAGCAAAATAAAATGCACGTACTATTGAAAACAGAAACCGTAATGCAGTTGGATTTCTCGAACCTGAATTATGGTAAAACAGTCATTACCGCCTTGTCTCTTTTTTCGACTTCCACATTGTAATTACTAGTCCAAATTTCAAATATAATACATATATTTTTCCTGTTCTGAGATTATTACAAAGGAATTTTCAATCGAACAACTTTAATTTTGTTGACTGGACGTTCTTCCATCCATCGAATTACGGTGTATATATTTACTACACACAAAAATAAATGGGAAATGTTGGTACAGTGGAGGTCGTAAAAGTACAATTTTGTGAGCTCGTTGGTACAGAAGTAACCTTTGCATTTTGCATCGCTGTCGTAAACTTTAATTTACCCAAAGAGTAAGATATACAGAGTGTGCATGTGTGTATCAGTTCCACCAAATTCTCGTCAAAAGTCACTGGCATAGAGTAATGTCATATAGAACTGTCATTATTCTCATCTGGCATTTCCATTCACGCTATTTGTGGTGCGGTCGGTGCGATAGAGAGTTATTTGACGTAAATGAACTTATACCAGGTGGAATTACAAAAATTGTTGACTTAAATTGTTCGTGGCGTTTTGATGAAAAACTGTGAAATTTAAACGTATTTTGGACTTTCTTGGTATATTTTATAGATAGTAAAGGGTTTTTCAACAGAGATGCTACAAAAGTTAATCGATAGGGACAGCAAACGACGCCATAATTTTTCCTGCTCTTTTGACATTTCTCTTCATTAAGGTTTGCCATTTCATCATGGAAAGATATGCGAGCCAACAACGAGTCGAAATTATTAAAATTTACTACCGAAATTTGGAGTCAGTGGCCTCAACTTTAAGAGCGCTACGTCCAATTTCTGAATTTCATTTCTGGCTGAATGGCTTCGTCAATAAGCAAAATATGCGTTATTGGTCAGACAGCAATCCACACGTAACCCATGAGTCATCATTGCATTTGGTGCGGTTTATGGGCCGGCGGCGTCATTGGGCCGTACTTCTTCCGTGATGATCATGACCCGCACATTACTGTGAATGCGAATCACCGTTCAATGATAACCGAATATTTTTGGCCCCAATTGGATAATATGGACTTGGAGGACATGTGGTTCCAACAGGACGGCGCCACAAGCCACACAGCGAATGCCACAATCAATTTATTGGAAACCAAGATTGGTGAACGTGTTATCTCACGAAATGGCCCAGTCGATTGGCCGCCTCGGTCGTGCGATTTGACGCCGTTAGATTATTTCCTGTGGGGCTACGTCAAGTCTATGGTCTACGGCAACAAGCCAGCGACGATTGATGAACTTCGTACGAATATCGAACGTGAAATTGCAGCAGTATCGGCCGATTTATGCTTGAAAACCGTCGAAAATTGGGTTCAGCGTCTGGACTTCTGCAAGCGTGCCCGTGCTGGCCATGCAAAAGAAATCGAGTTCCATACATACTGGCATCGAATGTACTTTCACAGGAATAAAGAATTTCATTTGTATCTAAAACCGGTTTTGTTTTATTTAAAAAAACTTTTGTAGCGCTCTTATTGAAAAACCGGATATATATTTCTGGTTTATTTACACACAAATTTTAACGCACAAATCGAAATGCCCTTGCTGATTGATTGTTGGTTGGTTTGAGCCATTGGCTCTATCTGGTATTATTAAAGCAATACTTTCCAACATGCAACCGCCCATCTGCAACACACCAAATGTCATAAATTTACTGAGAGAGTTGGTTACTATACACGTCATTACTCTATGGTGACTGGGCTAACGACATTTTGATCAGGGGGTTTCGATGACACAGCTGATCGACCTCCTACTGCAAATTTGATACAGGACAGAATGTGAAAGGCAGTGACCGATAGGCGAATTGAAAAAACTGGTTTTACATTTTATTTTATTGGCACTTATGACTTTTAAAATAACTTTATATGCAATAAATTAGTTTTTATTTGAAGAACACAAAAATTTTCAATAATTTTTACTTGTATTACATCCAAATTCTAGCAGAAAAAACTTTAAAAAAAAAGTATCACAACTATCGTGGTTTAACTTTGTTCGTTACGGGGCTCGGTCGCCGTTAGCATTAAATTAACCTAGAATAATCTAAATGTCATGGCCAGGGCAGCGGTCGTATGTTTCCTCTAGGCGCTCATAAAGCATGTCCTTGGTGTCATCGTCTTTTTCGTCCGTCGTGGCATGTACACGAATTAGCGATATATGAATGTATTTCGCTTTTTTTGGGGATGGTGGTTATTTTGCCAACTACAATCCGTAACCAAATTCATGTTTTTTCTCATGGCACCTGTAGTACGAGGTTGAATTTTATGTTTCGGGATTAGAGAACATAAACAAATATTAATCATCGAAAATCACTTTATTGTTTTTCAAAATATTCCACATGAAGATTTATACACTTTTGCATGCGTTTGACCCAATTGTCGGAACACTTTTGCCACTCTGATTGAGGTATCTCCAAAACATGCATTCTGAATTCAGCAACCGCTTCTTCAGGTGTCGAAAAACGTTGAACTCTCAGTTTGTTTTTTACATACGGCAATAAAAAGAAGTCAGTCGGTGCCAAGTCAGGACTATACGGCGGATGACCCCTCAAATCGATGTTTTGGGTGCTCAAAAATGCAGTTGTTTCAGCCGATGTGTGAGAGCTCGCATTGTCGTGGTGAAAACTGATCCGTCTTCGGCGGTCGGTTTTCCTGATTTCTTGGAAGACAATTGGCAAACAAATGCTTGTGTACCACTCAGAATTCACTATTCTGCGACCATTTGCTTGGAAGTGCTTCGGGCGCGAACAACTTTTGTTGGATTTGGCTCATCTTGAAACACCCATACAGTTGACTGCTGTTTACTTTCGGGCTCATACGCGTAAATCCAGGATTCATCACCTGTCATGATGCCATAGACGTGTTTCGAAGCACCGCGATCGTATTTTTGGAGCATTTCTTTTGACCAATCGACACGGGCCTCTTTTTGAGCGATTGACAAATTGTCTGGGATCCAACGCGAACAATTTTTTTTTGACAGTCAAATGTTTATGCAATGTTGAATGTATGCTGGTCCCACTAATGCCTAAGGTTGTCTCAATCTCACGATAGATCACATGACGATCTTGCAAAATCAGTTCGCGCACAGCATCAATGGTTTTCGGAACAACAGCTAATTTTGGACGGCCTTCACGAAATTCGTCTTGGAGTGAACTACGACCACGATTGAATTCACCATACCATCGATCAACACTGGTCCTTGATGGAGCTTCATCGCCAAAAATCTCGAAACATAAAATTCAACCTCGTATATGTCACAGTTCTCTCCCTTAAACAGTCATTACCTGTCCATCACATCTTCTGGATAGCAGAAATGTCAGCCTTATAAATCTCAAGCACATCTAACAGTTGGATAGTGTCACCGGATCTGCATAGTGTTCTACCATTCCAAGTGCATATCCGAAATCGTGGTCCATATAACGTTTGCGGGGGTCGTCAACAAATAGGGGGTTTAATGTTTCTCATTCTAATTTTTCTAAATTATTAATTATCATGTTGTGGGCGTCGTTGGTGAAATGGTTAGTGTGCGCGCCTCTTGTACATGAAATCCTGGGTTCAATACCTGCTCTGACCACTTTAAAGTTGCTTCGGCTGCGGTCACATCGCATGGTGACGGCGACCCTATCGGGTATTTAGCCATGAAAAAGCTTCTCAAAAATACCGTTCGGAACCGGTGTAAAACTTTAGGTCCCAATCAGTGAGTATAAAACTAGAAGGCGCTCAGCTCACTGGTTGTGAGAAGCTCTCCCTAATTCCTTAATGGGATGTAATGGGAAATCATTTATTTTATTGAGGATAATTATGTTTCAGCTTCCCATTTTGGATCAGGAGTTGACCAGAATGCAGTGTGTTGAAAGTGGCCGTTGGCCAGTAGTGTTCAAAAGACAAAATAATATGTCCACTAGTATGAAGAGAGTGGCAATGTCCATTATTAAACTTGAGACGCATCAGTGATCGCATAACCAATTTGGCGTCTCTTTTGTTTCACCTTCTCACTCTAGCTAGGTAACGGCGGTTTCCCTGGACATACTTATTCTTGGAAGTAGTGAGTTGCTTTGACTGCAATGTGAAGGAATTTCCATGATCAGTCCCATGTCCCACACATACTTAAGTATTTGCAAAATGCAAAAGTCTAAAAATAAGCAACGGATATCGTAATATTGTCCCGATTTTTTGTTTGTGTAATGTGAATTACAACTCTCAATATATTTGTTTTTCAGGGTTAATGGGACAAAGTTGAACAACAAAGATTTGTTTGAAAATCTGGCTTTAAGTTAAACTCTATCGGCCTTCTTCATAAAAAGTTGTGAGCGATTTGAGATACGTTTTTTGTGCGGTAAATTTTCTCTTAATCCTCTCACAACGTTTCATGAATTTGGCCATATGTTTCTAACGATCATATCTGAAATTTATTGTTTGCAATCAGTTATTAATTGCATTCATAAATTTTTATATTTTATATTCCCAAGAATTCCGATCAATCCTAAAATCACGGAAACTCTTTATTTATATTTACGTCTAAACCACAAAACAAAACTTTGAACGAAACTAATCGACGTAGCCTCATGGGGAATTTTCATTTGTTTACATTTGGCCTGAGTTTATTAGAGGCTCTACATACTATTATCTTGGTATTGGGTATTCAATTACGCTTTCCGTTCTTGTAAAGAATTTAAAAACGTTTACAATTTGCTTCTATATCGCGCGTCGTTGTAATTTCCACCGTATCCAATGCTTCGTACTAGTCAAATAGTCGCTGGCATTCTTCTTGTGCCATACGTGGCTTGCGGTGTTGTCCTGTGCATTCTAGTGCTGGATAGAAAGCATTGTAATTCACCATATTACTTTCCGAATAATAATAATCCGCATTATTTCTTTGGGCGCACATATATGCCATTGGTAGAGGACAATGGTGCTGCGCTAGAACCAGAGCAAAGTCATGAGGATCGTTTTTGTGCAGGCGGTTACCATGGATTATTAAGTTTGATGGGAACTCTCTTGATTGGATTTAGTAAGATGAGTGCGATTTATTAACAATTGTGTCAACTGATATGAATTCCTACTCCATTGACAGCCATTATAATTTATCGCCTCTTAACTGGAATCCGCACCAGAATTGTTAAATACGTCCATTTAATTTTGCACGTGATGACTTTGATTGTATTCAGCACAGGCCTATGGTGCATCTTCATCCATGAAAACTCTATAACCTATGATAGCATCAATTATCATGCTGTCACTTCGTGGGTTGTATTCTGGATCTTCTGTGCCCAGGTAATCTACAGCGTATAAAATGATTTGCCCACCTCCCTCATATCTCCATCAACAGTTAGTCGTGGCTACAATCATTTACGCCTATCACTATCCGAATACTAAGTTACGCCTCTATTTTGCTCCTTTCCACGACATAATCGGTGTTTGGTTGTTCATATGCTGTGTGGCATGTTGCATATCGGGCAGACGCAGGGCACAACTCGATTATGTTGGCATCAATCAGGAGTTATTTTATGGGTTGTCTTATGTGTGTTTCACGATTATTTTGGTTATCGTTCTTAGTCCCTTCTTCGAGTGGGATATGGTGAGTAATGACACTTTAAGTTGGTTTTAAAATGTTGTGGTTTTTAACTTAATTTATACCTTTTTTAGGTGGGTCCTTTGTGAACCGATAGATGGATGTAGTCGTGGATGAGTTTTATAACAACAAATAATTGTCATTTCCTAAATAGATTCTGAATTTAAAGAATTTTATATAAAAGGTTGTTAAATGAAGAAACTTCATTATACTTAATATATATATTATAAAATATGATTTTTGAAATGGTTACATCCCTAATTTCTCCGCCCCAGTCCAGTATTCTTGACCCATCTAATGTATTAAGTATAAATATGGATTTAATCCGGTTAGAGGATTAGAAGTTTTTAGGTGGCTCTATTGAAAATCGAAATACGTAACTGAGGTTGTGATTTACATATTCCAACAAATACTGACTTTAGTGCTCAGATTTTAATTTGAAGAATAAAACAAATTAATATACGGGAATATATATTACTAGCATACTTTTAGGCGCTTCATATTTATCAGTGTTCGATTTTTTAATTTGAAGTGAATTTTAATTTGCATTACTTTATCTAATGTAACTGCAAAGGACTTACCATTGTTCACAGTGGTAATTAAAAAATGTTGAATTTCCATTTTTTTAGACAACGCAAAAGCAGCTATGGGAATACTTTTGTTATTTTGAATTTGTTTGACTATTGGCAACTCTGTTTTTAAAGTATTTTATATGGAGAAGTTTGTGGATTCGGTTGGAGTTTTTTCACCGAGTAATACTTTAAGCAGTTTTTTAATGGATTTTTAATCATATGTTACTGACTTTTTAATCATATCATATATTTTAGACTTAATATGTTGTTCTGATGTATTCAGTAATGACATTTAAAATGCATAGGCGAATTAATATTTCGGACAATTTCCACTCAATGAAGAGATAAATGCTCTATATGTGTATCTAGCCGCGCGGTGTTTGCCATATAAACGAAAGTAGAGGAAGGCGTTCAAAATTCGTGTTTTGTCAAAATATCGATAACTTGATTAGAAAACGTGTTTTATAAATATTGAGTTTGTGGGCCTATAGTATTTTGTACAAGGAACATGTTTCTAAAGCATACTACTCCAAAATTTCCACAATTTCCATTACGGCCAGTCGGAGTGGAGAGGGGCTTATCGTCTACCGATACTCTACTTTTCTTACCCAGAAGCTTTCTGCCTCTAATCCACAAGCTTTCTGCCTCTAATTTACTCTCAAAGATCTTAGAATTTTTGACTTCCCAGCAAACTTTATGACTATATTGTTACGAATTTCCTTATTCGTCCTTTTTCCGTTGTTTTATTCCCAATAATAAAACAAGGTTCGTTTTCAATTACGATAATAACAACGGTATAACTTCCGTTTATTTTCCTTATATAGTACAACAGTTTACTTTATTTACAACACTTAAATAAGTCTTATATTTTACTATCAAATCGCGTTGCTTACTTTACGGCGGTTAATCACAAACTGAACTCTCCATTCCAAAGACCTCCGCTATTTATACCAACTCACCATACTCAAATGAAGTTATATCTAGCGAATTCAAGAACCTTCTAGCCGTTACTTATCTTTGTAGAATCATCTCGAATGGTGGAGAATTATCTCTGAGGCGAATTCGTGTTACTGGTTTAGCTAGCTGGTACGTTGTTACAATGCATGCTTTCAGGCGCAGCACTAACCGCCTGTTATTTACATAATATTAGTATAGTCATTAAGAGCAAGCAAAACTTTTTACTTATTCGTAACAGTATATATTTTTGGCATGATAGAGAAACCCGGATAATGCCGTTAGAATAAACGCATCAAAATTAGGCTGACTTGCTTTGTTTCACTCAATTCAGATTTTTAAAGTGCAAAAATTGCACACAGTGTAATTTGACTTTTAAGTGATTAAAAGGAAAAACTTGCACTTGAAAGGAACAATATTTCACTTCTTGTGTGCAAATAATCAACATATGTTATCGATTGTTGTAACTAGTGATGGAGAATTGTGTGTACAATGATAGAACACAAACTTATAATTGCAAGTCTGAATTTTTATTTTTCAATTGACCTCCATTTTGGGGTTCCCATACCCCACTGTGCGCCACTACCACTTATCAACTCACTTCGAATGTTAGATGATACCATAGATTAATTTATACATAGATTTGTCAACTCGCTCATTGGTTTAATGATTGAAGGGAAGCGAACTTGTGTTTCAACGTCAAGAGAAGAATTCTGTCGCTGAGTTTTGACAAACACAGCTGAAATTGTTACTGTGGATATTCAAAATATGTAAATATATAAGCATCTTCAATGCACAAAACTAAAAATGGAGGATTTTGTTTGACGTTGCTGACAGAAGTTCGTTTCCTAATTGAAGAAGCGCAAAGAGAAACGGCAGATGAGACGGATAACAAATCTATGTATAAATTAATCTATGGTTGCAGATGGGCGGTTGGATGTTGGAAAGTGCTGCTTTAATAATACCAGATAGAGGCAATGGCTCCAACCATCGAACAATAAATCAGGAATGACATTTTTATTTGTGCGTTAAAATTTTTGTGTAAATACGCCACAAATATAAACTAACAATAAAATATATCAAAAAAACTCCAAAATACGTTTAAATTTCATAGTTTTTCATCAAAACGACATGAAATATTTAAGTCAATAATTTTGTTAAATCCACCTGCTTTAAGTCAATTTAAGTCAAATATCTCTCAATCGCATCGATCTCACCACGAAGAGTGTGAAATGAAACGTCAGATGAGGCGAAGAGTGACGTATAGAGCTGTCATTGTTCTCATCCACCATTTCCATTCACACCATAGAATAATACATACCATAGAAGCTTTTATTCGCTCAATAAATCTCATCTGACGTTTCATTTCACACTCTTCGTCGTAGGTTTGTGGAAATGAGAGCAATTAAATTTAAAATTAACTTACACCAGGTGGAGTTACAAAATATGTTCACTTAACTTTTTCATGTCGTTTTGGTGTAGAACTGAAAAATTTAAATATATTTTGCACTTTTTTGTTCACTTTTATCGTTGGTATACATTTGTATTGTATTTAACACAACTAGTTTGCCACAAAAACACGAAATTCGGTTGTTGTTCCTTTGTTGATCGCTGTATACTATTGCCACTATCTGGTATTATTGAACCCATATTTTCCACCATCCAATGTGTAGTGTACAAAATTGCAGTATTTCTTTCTTAACATACATTGTTAAGAACATATCAAAAAAGTGTTCGTCAAACCGACGAGTTTTCCTTACCACCTTTTGACCATGGTTGTAGGAGAAAGATGTTCTTATAAATAAAGCAAAAATGTTTAGGGAGCAAAGTAGACTGGGAGCCATTATACGCTAGCTTGCAATCGGGTGGGGGGGTTCGTGTCTACATTACTCGACTACTTCCTACAACTTTTCTACATAAACAAAGTATTGTAGACTCCCTGTAACAAACTACAGCAAATATAGTAAAAAGATTTTGGAGGGATCCGATTCTAACCATATACTATTGAACAAAATTTAACCCACTTTGGTTAGAATGAGGAAAGAAACTAAAACAAAAAACATCAAAGTATCAGTCGTCATTGATTGTTCTGGGATTCGTAGTTGATATTCGAATCCATCGCCTTTTTGCCCAAAACCCAACCATGGTCCTAGCGGCGTTTCATAATTAGGACCCCCTACTTTTGCACTACCCTGCCCTAGTTATCCACCCTAAGAAATAAAGCGTTTAATCACTCATGTTAGTTAGACCACTGAATTCATTTAATAGTTTAAAGTCTCTAAAGATATACAACGAATTCTCTCAGATAACAATCTTAAAATTACTTTATCGTAAATTCCCACTGTAAACTTATGATAGAAATATTAAGGGTTTCTATGATACTTAACATCGAAATATGAAAGATAACATACTAAAAAGAATGATGTAGCTTACTTGCAATTTTATGAAGTGAAAATGAGGCTCTTATGATTTCATTTTTATCAAATTAAAATTTAAGGAAATTTCGCAAGCTTTAGTGCTCAAAATTTTCAGTAGGTACGATTGTTCCTTTAAAGCCAGAATCGAAATGGAACTCAAACTTATAATTAAAAAAAAAAACAATTATTGAAAAAAAATCAAGATGGTATGAACCAAATGAATATGATTTCGTACGGAATTCAAAATGATATGAAATTGTATTGCAGAGTAAGAAAAATAAACACGAAATTTTATATAGATTGTGTGTATGCAAAATTATCACTCTCAATTATTATTTGTGTATATAATTGTATCACTCACCAAATTTTAGTAAGGAAGGGTTTAAGCAGGATCGTCGAGGCCTCGATGAACATGTTCGTGATGCTATATAGGGAAAAGAGAGAAATACGAATTTTGCATATATTCAATCAAAAAAAAAAAAAAAACTTATCTGCACTTTACTTTTAGTTACTTAACACTAAATTATATTTATTGCAGCTGCAGCTGTTGATAGATGCGGACAGTGTTTTTCCTCTGGATGGTGTTTAAAGCAACTTTAAAGCCTTTGTAGGTTTCTATAGTAAACCTGTCGCCGTGTGAGAGTAGTAGTTTGATGTATTCAGACCGAGTTCTGCGTATAGTAGGACTGGTTCTGTTGCAGTTCGAGCTGATTTTTTTAATACTTCGAGTTTCCTCTTTTATATAATCTAAACTCTTTTAGACGATAAGTACCGGGAGTTGCCGCTATTGCTATAATTTTCCCATGAAATGCTGCTTGTCTAGCTCGTTTCAAAAGAAATGTTAAAATGGTCCCAATGACATTAGAGGTCAATTTAGCGAATTCTTTCGTCCAGTTTTGTGAGCTTCGCAATATTCAATTTAGATATAATCGAAAATATTAGGGGCCTCACTCCCGTGAAGATGAGGGAAACACACATCAATGAGACCGCTTTAACCAAATTAACGAATACTCGCACAAATCTTGCAATCATAAAGTATTCCGGAGGAATTTATATGTTCGGTGAAACTATTTCAAGGGCTCGATTTCCACATTTCTCGGCATGAAAACTATCCAAATTTCCATTAATATAAAAAAATTACCCTTTTGGTTCGTCGATGCTTAGGAGTTTTGTACAAGTCCCCCGAAACTGTAAACATACCGTCAAGGATCGGATGAATATTGTCAGATTTTTTTCCAGACTTAGTTTCCCCCTTAGGAATGCACTAATATCCACTTTATCAGTAATATAACACCGTTTAATACGTTGCGACTAGTTTTTCCCCGTGTGTACTTCTTTAAACTCGAATCACAAAAAAAAAAGCTTTGCGTTGAGATGAACCACCAAGCCTAGTATAGAGAATACACGATTGTCTTCCTGGTTTCCCACCACTAGATTATCAAATACAGTATAACCAAGAGACGATGGAAGCGGTTGTAGATTCGTTCTCTGTTCATATTATGGTAAAAACTGTACGAAGAAGTGTGTCGCATTCACCATCAGATTCCACTATCTCATTGGAAATGTCGCGTTATCTTGCAATAAAACTCACCCTTTCGTTAAAATGTAATTAAAAAAAATAATTATATTAAAAAAAATCCGGCCCACTGGGGATCGAACTTAGATTCACAACTCTTGAAGCTGCACACGCATCCCCTGCGCTACTCAAGCTTGTTCAAGATTGTAACAAAATTACTAAAAGGCTCTCATCCCCCAAGCATATCTCTCATGATTGAAATGTCTAAAAATAACTTAATCTACTTGACACTTTCAATTGTTATTTCTACTATTAGACACATCCTCTCACGCACATGCCAGCACTTTCGCGGCTACCGTAAACACACTTTTGTCTAATTGCAAAGACACTCACGTCGTTGCGTAAGGGATGGTAAAAATTTACACTAAATACTACACTGGTGTGAAACTATGGGCGCTTATACAAAAATATCGAAATAATCGTTCAGTACAAATGTTTACTTTCCATCGTACCTATGACGTTTAATTTATTGGGCGAATAAAAGCTTCTATGGTATGTATTATTCTATGCTCCAAACAAATACAAAATACATGTTGTTGTTTGTTCAATTACAACAACACATCCTGCTAATAAATAAATGTTGATTTCAGGTTTTTTTAAATTTTTCCTAACTCAGTGTCACTTGTCGATTTTCCGTTTAATTATTTAAATATTTTGACGAAGGCAGTTAAGATCGTTGTTTATTTTATTTTGCGAGTTCTGAAACATTTAAAATTTGCATCAATATCGACCGTCGTCGTAATTTCACCCACTCCCAATGCTTCGTACCAGTCAAAAAGTCGCTGGTATTCTCCTGATACCATACGTCGGTTGTGGTGTTTTCCTGTGTCTTCTAGTACTGGATAGAAAACATTGCGATTCGTCGTATTACTATCCGTTTGCTGATGAAACTGCTGGAGCTGAGTCAGTAGCAGAGGGAAGTCATGAATCTCGTTTTTGTGCAGGTGGATACCATGGACTATTGAGTTTGTTTGGAACTCTGTTGCTCGGACTTAGTAAGATCCGTAAGAATTAATAATAATTTTCTTAACTGATATGAATTTCTCCCCCACCGACAGCCATTATAATTTATCGTCTCTTAATTGGCATCCGCACCAGAATTGTGAAGTATGTCCACATGATTTTGCACGTGATTACTTTGACTTTATTCAGCACTGGCCTATGGTGCATCTTTACCCATGAATATTCCATCAGCTATGATCGCATCAATTATCATGGTGTCACTTCGTGGGTTGTATTTGGGATCTTCTGTGTGCAGGTAACTGTTGTACATAATATGAAAATATAATAATATTTCGTGATGTGTGTTTCTTCCTCATGCCACCATCGACAGTTCATCGTAGCTGCTATCATTTACTGCTATCAATATCCGAACGCCAAGGTACGCCTCTATGTTGCCCCATTCCATGACATAATCGGGATTTGGTTATTCATATGCTGTGTGGCATGTTGCATATCGGGCAGACGCAGGGCACAAGTGGATTATGTTGGCATAAATCAGGAGTTGTTTTATGGATTGTCTTATGTGTGTTTCTCAATTATACTGGTTGTCATCCTAAGCCCCTTCTACGAGTGGGATATTGTGAGTGGCGAAAGTTTAAGTTGCCTTAACATTTTATGGTTTAAATTTAAATTAATTTTTAGGTGGGTCCTTTGTAATCCGATATACGAGGCGATGGTTAAGATTTATTACTACAAATAATTCTAATAAACAGATTATTATTTTGATTCTTATTCTAATTTTGTATAATGTGTCGGATTTTAGTACAACATGCGCTGAGATCGGCTCCCATCAACCTTAGAAACGAAAAGCTTTGCAATCCGTCACGCATTACACATTAACTTTTAAGTATCTTTAGGTTTTAAGAAAAAATATTCAGCGCCTGATACTGGATGTCGAACGGATGATTTGAAAAAAATTTGATCTGATTTGAATTCTCTATTTCGAATATGATTTAATTTGTTTGCTTTATTCGAATCTGATTTGATTTATTTTCTCTATTTCGAGATCAAGGAACAGGGAATTATGCCTAGGTTGTCATCCTGATTGTGTTTAGAGTTAATGTCTATATACTATGGTCGGACATGACACCAATTTTTTGCTATGATCCTCATTAACTCTAATGGGAATATAATCACAATCAGGGGGATAACATAGGCATTATTCTCTGTTCCTCGATCGTGAAATAAATAGAGAAATCAAATCCGAATCGAGAAATCAAATTAAATCAGATTCGAAATAGAGAATTCAAATCAGATCAGATCAAATACTTTTTTCAAATCTTTCGTTCGACATCGAAGATCTGGCACTGAATGCTTTTATCTTAAAACCTAAAAATACTCAAAAGTTAATGTGTGTATGGAGTGATGGGTTGCAAGGTTTTTGGTTGTTGACATAGAAGGTTGATGAATTCGCTAAATACAGAGCATTCTAGAAAGTACTAATTGTTTGCGATAGTATCCAGAGGGCGTTACAAATTTGCGAAGTTGATAATACCAAAATTGTAAACACATCTTCCTTGAAATTCCACTGAGTATTGCGTAGCTGTTAAGAATTGGTGAATTAACATATTAACGACCAATTTCACCAAAAACCTTACAGCTAATTGACAGTCAAAAATTATGAATACCATACAAACTAGCAGCTAAAACTGTTCGTTAGCTATAATTGTAGGATATCTAGATATGGTCAAATCCACCGTAACTAAATTAGAGTTCATGACAATGTTGCACAGACTGAGCCCTTAATTAGTCAATGATACATACACCGAAAAATTCCATTATTGCATTCCTAGTTAAACAAATACGTAATATATTTCTAAAAAATAGTGTAATGATTGTTTTAGTCGGCAACAAGTTTTGTTATCTAAAACCCGGTATTCAGTTTTTATGAAATTTTCGTTGCCATAAGAATAAAGAACATTTTTCATGCACCGAAAATTTCATTCACTTTTCATTTTCTTGGTAAAATTTCGTAGGCAAAATCAAGTACAAGGTTGTTACACTAAACTTATTTCGTACAAAATCAATTGTTTGCACATTTCGATTATTTTAGTACACAAAAGTAATCCCACATGTGTTAAAAATAAAATTTCCGTTTAGAGATAAAGGACAAAATTTCTTACGTAAATTTCGCAAGAACTGAATACGGAGTTTAAATTGGTAATAACACTGTGCAACAACGAAAATATATTTAGACAACCACAATATTTTTCAATCAATCAAGAATTAAAATCTAATTTTTGAAAATTGCTTTCTACATTCTCTTTTAAGTTATGATGAAAAAATAAGGTCAACAACACATTATAGATGTTATTAAGTGGCCACCAAAAGTTTCTAATATAACTTTCTAGTCCGTCAAGACTTTAGAACGCTTTTTGAAAAATTAATGAAATTCCGATCGAAAATGTTGCATCAAATTGCACTCATGTTTAAAAGTCACTAGTTAACGACATTCCACCAATTTCAAAATCTATTTGGACTAGAGACTAGAGCTAAACGAACAGTTTATGGTATCAGCGGGGAAAATTCGTTCATTAAATTTAACGAATGTACCAACAATTGCATTTTACTCATTTTCTATATAAGAACGCACATTGCGTATACGCCGTAAGGCACAAATACACGTATCGTACGTATACATAATCTATCCAACTGTTTTTGATCGAAAATCGGGATTTTGAACCAAACAGCTGGATTTTTATTTTTAAAAAATGAGTTAACATTTAAATAAATAAAAGTATAACCTTTAGAAATAGTTAAATTATATTTAAAAATAAAATATAAATTTTTTCGATTTATTAACATTTATTTTAGTCGCCTATATATTTTAATATTATTTTTTTTTATTATTTATAAAAAGCCAGACTAAGTCGGCGTTTGAAGTCGGGGGGTAATTTAAAAATAATTTGTTTTGAAATCTGTTTAAATCTTATGCCCACAACAATCATGTGATTACATCACGATTTTAACCCAACCGATGGCAAAAAAATTAGATATATCACATTATATATGTATATATATTATCCCCAGTGTGTGGCCATCGGTGGTTCAATGGCTAGTGTGCGCGACTCTTGTGCATGAGAACGTGGATTCGATCCCCGCTCTGACCACCTTACATTTGCTTCGACGACGGTTATCTGGCTTAGTGATGGCAACACTATCGAGTACTTAGCCATGAAAAGCTTCTCAAAATACCGTTCAGAACCTGTGTAAAACTGTAGTTCCCAATCAGTGAGTTTAAAACTAGAAAGCGCACAGCTCACTGGTTGTGATAAGCTCTCTTCAATCCTACTTCCATTCGGTCCTGTTGGATGCAATATGTTTTAGTTTTCTCCAGTTTCGACCGGTATGGTCGACCTCGAGTTCAATTTGTTGCGTCCAAGTGTGCAACTTTACGCGTTTTACCATGTGGGTTCCACTGTATGGCAGTTATTGCTATGTTCCCTGTGGCCTTCGAAGCGTGTGACCAATCAATCACCATTTACGATCGGGAATATCTATGAGAATTGAGCGTTGGTTTGATTGTTGCCACAGGTTGGCATTCGAGATGATGTTTGGCCAAAATATTTGTAATATTCTTCGTACACAGCGATGGATGAATACCTGGATTGTCATTACGTTATATTAAATTCCAGGACTCATTCATAGAGGAGGACTAATTTTTCGCAGGAATATGCTGATATTCCACACTGGTCGTAAAATACAAAAGCATTGATTGGCCTTGGAGATTCCGAGCATTATATCATTTTTATATCCTCCAGTTTCTGTTAGAATGTGGCCAAGGTAGCAGAAATCACTAACTTCTTCTAGCTCGATATTACGAATTTTGAATTTGGTGGTGTTAAGGGTGTTGCAGCGAAGGGTGTTAACTTAAATTTATTTATATTGAGCCTTAGCCCCGCTTTTGCAGATTCGCTCTCTAGAGATTTAAATTTAACAGACATGTAACCATAGATAAAGGAAATAACTAGATATCGCACACTCCTTGGGAAATTTCTTTTCAATGGGATATTTTCTAGATGGAGCTGAAAGCAATAATTATAACATTTGATCCCAAACAAAACATACCTTGCAAGATGTATTAAGAAGAGGTGATAACAGTAGGTGTTGTAGGCAACATCAACAGGCATTTTGTTTTTGTTTGGTGGGTCGATTCTGTAAAAGTCAACACAAACGAATGCCAACAATAATACTCCTCCAAAAAAAGCACATACCCAAAAAAAACATTTGAATTTGAACGTGGGGAACACAACGACATCAACAAAGTTTAATTAGTTGTTCGAAAAGCACAACCTGGAAAATGATACTATTTTTGTATTGGAAAAATGTCCCACAGTATTGAATAAACTTCAGTGGATTTTTTAAGAAAAGTCAATGAGAGTTACAAAAAGAGACAACACAGCACCTAGTGGCCGCACTTGACTTTCCAAATGCTGGTGAAATCCCCATTTTATGTCTCTGCTGGCTGTTGTAGCACTGCGAACGATATCATCTAGAACTATATTGAATAGGAGCGGGTATAATATGCATCCCTGTCGGTCTCCAGATATCTCATAATATCTAGTGCTCAGTGTGCCATCATGACTAACACGGCATTTGACGGCTCTGTACTAAGCTTGAATGAGAGCAATAATTGTTGTGGGCAGAAGCTAAAGTGCTCCCAATCGCATGATTGCTTAGGGTGTCAAATGCCTTTTCGAAATCTATAAAGATCATGTATAGGGGTGATTACCATTCGACGGACTGCTCGATGATTATGCGAAGACTATTTATATGGTCCAGGCAGGATTTCTTTGGACAAAAGCATACGAAATTCCTTTATTTAGAATGTATGCAATTACCTTATTGATTGAGCTGAAAGATGGCAGCTGTATATGACATTACTCTATTTTCGAAACGATCGTGACTTATACAAACATAGATACATTTATTCTCTCAATAAATTAAACGTCATAGGTACGGTGGAAAGTAAACATTGGATGGTGGAAAACATGGGTTCAATAATACCAGATAGAGGCAACAGTAAACAACGTCCAACAAAGGAACCGAATTTCGTGTTTTTGTGGCAAACTAGTTGTGTTAAATACAATACAAATGTATACCAACGATAAAAGTCAACAAAAAAGTGCAAAATACATTTAAATTTTTCATTTCTTCACCAAAACGACATGAAAAAGTTAAGTGAACATATTTTGTAACTCCACCTGGTGTAAGTTCATTTTGAATTTAATTTCTCTCATTTCCACAAACCTACGACGACGAATGTGAAATGAAACGTCAGATGAGAGAATAAATGTATCTATGTATGTTTTAGGCTATGATCGTGACATTGTGAATTCAAATCCTGCTTGTGACTGTTCAAAATTGTATGATAAAAAAATATAACTTCCAGGCTAAATTATACTTTACTATTCCTAAAGCTCAAAACATCATAAAGCGGGTCTTCTCTGTAAAAAGTGGGATTGAAATCGAAGGCGGGATGAGACATCGAAAAGCGCAATAATCCCGCTAAAACCTGGATGGTTGGTCGGGTTACGTATACACAATATACGTTTTTATGTGGAATATATTATATTCACCGCCGGTGGTAAAATGGTCAGTGTTTACGATTCGTGTATATATATAAGGACTCTGGACTCCTTTCATATCTGTCGGCGGCGGTTACATTTCTTAATGACAGTGGCAGTATCGAGTCATAGAATAACACATACGTAGAAGGTTTTATTCGCTCAATAAATTAAACGTCATAGGTACGATGGAAATTACACAGTGGAGGGTGGAAAATATGGGTTCAATAATACCAGATGGTGGCAATAGTATACAGCGATCCACAAAGGAACTACACCCGAATTTCGTGTTTTTGTGGCAAACTAGTTGTGTTAAATACAATACAAATGAATACCAACGTTAAAAGTCAACAAAAAAGTGCAAAATACATTTAAATTTTTCAGTTCTACACCAAAACGACAAGAAATAGTTAAGTGAACATATTTTGTAACTCCACCTGGTGTATGTAAACATTTCCACAGACCTACCGAGAGAGTGTGAAATGAAACGTCAGATGAGAGAATAAGTTCTTCTATAGTATGTGTTATTCTATGTATCGAGTAATTGACCATCAAAAAAACATATTTCCACCTCTTAGAAATTTGATTTTCCAATTAATTCAGTTTATTTAGGAGGACGTAATTTAATTTATATTTTAATACCATTTTCTACATTTAAACATTTCTTGGTTATTATCGGTTATTATAGTTATTAATCTATTTGTATATTGACTTTTATATTGAATCACTTCTAAGAACGATTAACCAAAAAGTTCGCTTTAACCAAATAATCATTAATAACAACTGTTTTTCAATCGTTGATCGTTACTGTTTTACAATTAATTTCAATAACGGAAATGTTGTAATTCGGATCTAGCGCCAACAGAGATATTAAGAACCGTGTGTATACGACTGCGATACAGTACGTGTTATTTCACCTGTGATTCATTTGAGAAGACAGTTGTTGGCAATTGCGATAATATTTCGGAGTAGATATTTGCCTAAGTACACAACTAAGGAATTTCATAGCTGTTGGGATTCGTGTACGAAAATCGTATAATTGTATAATTTTGAATACAACCTTTTACAAAACATTCAGTACATGTAGGTATGGACGGAACATCTGTCTCATCTGACGTTTCATGCTCTTCGTGATGAGGTGGGTGCCATAGAGACATGTTCAACGCAAATTACCTTATACCATGTGCAGTTACAATAACTGTTGGCTTAAATTGTTCATTGTCGTCTTTGGTTAGAGTTTGGATTTGCATTGGGTTTTAATTTGCATTACTTTATCTAATGTAAATGCAAAAGAATTACCATTGTTCGCAATGCCAATTAAAATATTTGGAATTTACATTTGCTCAGACAATGCAAATGCAGGTTTTACAATGAATGTCAATTGTAATGAAATGCGTTTAATTATTTCGAATTTGTTTGCGGTTTGTGGATTCAATTGATGTTGCCTCATAGTAATTTCAAATTCATGAACCTGTTCATATAAAATAATTGAAAACCAAAAACTCCAGTTATAACGGGGATGATTTGCAACTAACATAGAGGAAATTAGAATGGAGCAGTTTATTCTCCCAATATTTGCAATTTCATAGGTATGGTTGCAAGTTAACATTGGATGGTGGAAAACATGGGTTCAATAATACCAGATAGAGGCATTATTACAAAACGTCCGACAAGACAACGCAAACGGCATTTGGTACTAGTTTGGTAGAATAGTCGGTTTAAATACAACACAAATGTATACCAGCAATAAAAGAAAACAATAAAGTGCAAAATGCGGTTAAAATTCACATTTCTTTACCAAACGGTTTATTTTTGTCGAATATCTGTCATTTGCACAAATCTACGACGAAGACTGTGAAATGAAACGTCAGATGAGAGAAATTGATTCTTTGTTCTAATTTGCTCTATGGAAAATAAGTACAAATGCTAATGGTATTTAAATTTGTTTGAATTTACATTTGAAGCGGTAATTCAAATTAAACTACAAATTATAATTCTCATATAATTAATTTACTCCATGCATGTTTTAAACACAGCTTATTTGGTAGCTTTGAATTAAATTTAACAAAAAGTTTTCCAATAATACATTTGATAGTTGCGGCGATTTTCTTAAAACATGCACAGTGTAATTCGATTGAGATTATGATGAATTGAAATATAAAATTACATTGTTTCTCTTTAAATCCCATAAAGTGACTGGGGACAGCTTCTCAAAACCAGTGAGTTGTGCACTTTCTAGGTTTATACAGTTTTACACCGGTTACAAATGGTATTTTCAGAAGCATTTTTATGGCTAAGTACTCGATACTATTGTCGTCTCTAAGCGAGGTGACAGTAATGTAAAGATGTCGCAGCTGAGATCAAACCGACGATCTCAAATACAAGACCCGCGGACACTACCATTGCACCACCGACTACCACCGGTTTAAGTGTTTGAGACTTAAATTTCCTTAACACATCAATGAAACATAGGAATCGCACATAGAGAAATACTAAAGAGAAGCCATGGGTATTGCAGTTCCACCATATTCCCGTTGAAAATCACTGGGCTAATAGCCTTTTCACACTAGCGTACATTTTGGGGGAACGCATGGAAGATGTTGAAAAAATGAAACATGCGTTCACACTTGCAACATCTTCCATCTGTCATCTTCTAATATTCATTTATTAATATGCCGCATCGCTGTGGCGCAATTTTTGTAATCAAAAATAAATGGAACTAAAATGGTTTAGGAAATGTATGTATGTATATTGTATTGTCTATTGGGGGAATAACCTTCGTCAAGCGTTTATTTTTTAACATTTCATATTTATTAGAATTGTTGTTTTCCAAAATAATCAATATTCTTCGAGCTTGAGGTCAGATTTGCTGTTGTTATATTTATTTTCCTCGATATTTCGCTACTCCTTTGTGTAGCATCATCAGGAGATATAAACAATATTTAACAATAAATAAATATAACAACAGCAAATCTGACCTCAAGCTCGAAGAATATTGATTATTTATTGATAAGGAAAAGGTCGAACAACAGAATAAAAATTGTTGTTTTCCTATATTTATTTCGTCAAGATGTATCTATATTAGGTGGTGTTATTGCGACAATGACGATAACTCTTTCGTATTTCTTTGGTGTCATATCACTGCAAAATTCAAAGCAAGTTTGGTATCAAATGCAATACAACTACACAAAAAGTAGAAAAAAGAAATACATATGAATTCAACAGTCAGTTGAGGCAAAGATTTAAATGAGCTGTTCTAGCTCTACCACCTGATATAAATACATCTTTTGCTTTATTTTTTGAATTTTTGTCATTTTTTCTAGAAATTCAATTATGTTCTAGTGATGGACTTAAAATTATCGAATGATGTGGGGTGAAACCATAGAATAATACATACGTAGATAAACTTATTCTCTCATCTGACGTTTCATTTCACTCTCTCCATCGTAGGTTTGTGCAAATGAGAGCAATTAAATTTAAAATTAACTTACACCAGGTGGAGTTACAAAATATGTTCACTTAACTTTTTCATGTCGTTTTGGTGTAGAACTGAAAAATTTAAATATATTTTGCACTTTTTTGTTGACTTTTATCGTTGGTATACATTTGTATTGTATTTAACACAACTAGTTTGCCACAAAAACACGAAATTCGGTTGTTGTTCCTTTGTGGATCGTTGTATACTATTGCCACCATCTGGTATTATTGAACCCATATTTTCCACCATCCAATGTTTACTTTCCATCGTACCTATGACGTTTAATTTATTGAGCGAATAAAGCTTCTATGGTATGTATTATTCTATGGTTGAGCTCACAAAGTGTCAAATTTGTATGGGGAAATGTTAACATCTTTGGCAAATTAATTGAAGATGTAAAATGTGACCAAGTGTGATAAGGCTAAAACGACAGTTTTGATACAGTTTTTTGATGCCACTTTTTTTCTGCCATAATGTGGATGTAATACAAGTAAAAATTAATGAAAATTGTCGCATTCTTCAAATCAAAACAAATTTATTGCATACAAAACTATTTTAGAAGTGATAAGTGCCGATAGAATCGATTTTAATGGCAGTTTTTTCAATTCGCCTATCGCTCACTTTCTTTCACATTCTGTCCTATATCAAAGTTGCAGCTAGGAGGTCGACCAGCTGTGTCATCGAAACCCCCTGAGAATCGCAACATTAAAGCCAATTCAATGCAGAAATGATACATATTTATCACAGAGTTGCATCTTTTTAGTTAATGAAATAATTTTCGTTGAGATAATTAATCTTAACGTTAGCTCACTTTCGATGAAACTATTCCTTAAGGCGGCCAACAATTTCTCTCGTATGACGTAACTTTTCCTTTTAGTGTATGCCATAGAATAATACATATACAGATAAACTTATTCTCTCATCTAACGTTTCATTTCACACTCTTCATTGTAGGTTTGTGAAAATGAGAGCAATTAAATTTAAAATTAACTTACACCAGGTGGAGTTACAAAATATGTTCACTTAACTTTTTCATGTCGTTTTGGTGTAGAACTGAAAAATTTAAATGTATTTTGCACTTTTTTGTTGACTTTTATCGTTGGTATATTGACTTTTATCGTTGACATACATTGTGGCCGGCGGTGGTGCAATGGTTAGTGTGCGCGGCTCTTGTATATGAGATCCTGGGTTCGAACCCGGCTCTGACCACCTGAAAATTTCTTTCAGCGGCGGTCACCTCTCATAGTGACGGCGACACTACCGAGTATCTAGCCATGAAAAAGCTTCTCAAATTATTAAAACTGTAGGTCCCAATAAGTGAGTGAAAACTGGAAAGCGCTCAGCTCAGTGATTGTGAGAAGTTCTCCCCGGTCCCTTCATGGGATGTAATGGGAAACCATTTATTTTTTTTATTGTACATTTGTATTGTATTAAACACAACTAGTTGGCCACAAAACCACGAAATTCGGGTGTTGTTCCTTTGTTGATCGCTGTATACTATTGCCACTATCTGGTATTGTTGAACCCATATTTTCTACCATCCAATGTTTACTTTCCATCGTACCTATGACGTTTAATTTATTGAGCGAATAAAAGCTTCTATGGTATGTATTATTCTATAGTGTATGCGAACATCAAAAGTATCGAGTTTAACAGTAAAATCAAGATGTATCAATTATCAATTAGTTGTGGTCCGACCTTTTCAAATGTTGGTATTTTCCAAGATGTATCTAATACAGCAGATTAAATTTATTCTTGTCCTTGTAGTTGTTGCCGAAAATTACAACAATTCCTCGTGCTATAACCTGAAATAAATACATTCTGACAATTTCGATCAGGTCGATCGGTTGACAAGGTCGGCTCCTGAAATAATAACAAAATGCCTTCAATTCCTACTGCTTCAACCTTACTTATTTTGCCATGCGAAAAATGAATAATAACATCCAGCATCACATCCAAACAACAATGTTATTTCAATTGCAGACTATCTCTGGTGAATTATTGCAATAACACTGCAGCAGCTTAAACGAAGCTGGATTCTTTCCGTCGTATTTTAAACCCCTAATCCAAGACTTCAGACAGAATTTTAACCTATCTCGTTGGCAACATATATATGTTCGTCCGAACTCAAAAAAAATAGAACTCAGTAAGGAATCTAGGAAAACTTGTGCGTAATTGAATGTGAATCCTCGGTATTACAAATATACTAGTCAAGATCGACAAAACTAAACATCACACTCAGTGTACTAATTTTCTTCTTATGGCCAGTCAGAGGTCATCTACGTTTCTTAGTTAAATTACGGTCAACAATCGAATTTAATTTCTTCAGTCAATGACTTACCCACCCAATATTGGTTAACCTGCAGTCAGAAGCATATGATTTTGACAATCACTTTACGGATTAACTTAACTCGCCACTGCAAAGTTAAGTTCTAACTTATTTCGAATAAGGATTAAGTAAGACGATAGTTAACAACAATGGTTTCCCGTTACATGCCATGAAGGGATTGGGGAGAGCTTCTCACAACAAGTGAACTGTGCGCGTTAAAGTTTTACACTCACTGATTAAGACCTACAGTTTTACACCGATTTCGACCGGTGTTTTTGAGAAGCTTTGTCATGGCTAAATACTTGATAGTGTCGCCGTCTGTAAGTGTTACGTGGTCAGAGTAGGGATCGAACCCACGTACTCAATGGCTGCCGCGCACACAACCATTATTCCACCGGCGGCCACCCGATAGTTAACTACCCACTTAAAAACTGACCATTAGTGATTTGAGTCATGATCTTGTGTTTCTATTGATACGAGATACACAATCTTAGTGGAACAACAGATCATTGAGAGTAGTATCAACAGGTTAATCATTGATTAACTTACTTCATACGGGTCCTAACTTAATACGAGCGGCGCAGTTTTCATTTTAAATATACAAATATATTGACTGGAAATATTTTGAACAAAATCCTCAGAGAGAGTTAAGAAATATGTTTTATAAAATATACATTGGAAAATATTACACCCTAAAACTTTTGAATAGTATCCCAGTTACACGCCGTGGTCGTCGGCTTACTTTGGATCAATGTACTACCAATTGCATATTGAGCATTTCTGTGCCACCTTTCGTCAGACGATCAACTTCGAGGGCTGAGAGCATTAGCATGTGACCACTGTGCACAACGTCCAAGGCCTTTTGGGACTTGCGTATCGAATACATGTCTCCGGAAGAGACCAAGTGACACGAGGGCATTATGCCCGATCTGGGCCACACAGTTAATGACACAGAGATGGGAAATTCTTCGGGTACAATACCCGTTACCCAAAGTATTAAAAATTCTGCATATGGTACCGAACCTTCAGCCAGTGATGCTTCACTAATGCCACACATTTGCATTAGAGAAATGCGAGACGTCATTACGAGCAGTGGCAGGAAGTCCTTGTACTGACTGCTACCCAGTCCAGCGATCTTATCCCTCAAGAGGTAGAGGTAATGACACTTGCTGATGCCACAGTGGTCCAATCGAGGGTCAAGTAGAAAATTTTTATATTGAAATGGTGTTATGCGCTCCATCGGTAATTGACTGTGATCAACTTCGAAGTGTTTATGGAAATCGGAAATAAAAATCATGCTGGAACACTTGGAATCGGGACATTGTATAGGCAATGGGGGCATGTGCCTAGTCACAGCCGGTTTGCCACTTAATAAGTTGCCCTTGACGGATATGAGTTCTTGTAAAGCTGAAGAAGAACAGATGACAGATTGAAATTGAGCCGGGGGTGGTTCCTTGTAAATAGGCGGTGAGGTAGATAGATTTTTGAAATTTCGAACCAGCGGTTCCAAGTGTTGGGTGGAGTGATATACGGCACGATGAGTATTCAATAGACGTGCAACAAAATCTTCAGTATCATTAGCAGGATGTGTATCACGCTTCGCTTTCAGAATCTGTTGTTCCATGGAGTTGGTTGGTTGATGGTCATGTGGTTCATCAGATCCAGAATTTATAAGTTTTATAAACTTTCCCTTTGCAGGGTCTACTTTTTCCATTACTTTTGGGATTTTAGGATCTTCCTGAAATGTCTTTAGTATCCTTTGCATACACATATCTAAACTTGGCCTTCCAAACTTATCCAAGCCCACTATGTTATGTGGCGGCTGACTATCTACCCCGGAAGCATGCATGACCACATAGTTCTGGTTCCCAAACTTATTTTGAAGACCAACGTCAGGGGCTGTCGTGTCTGGTTGCACGGACCTTAAACTGGGCTCTGACTCTGTGGAAACACTAATTGAATGCATCGGCACCGCTTGTGGCGCAAGGTTCCAATTGAAATCACAATGTGGTTGCTGGCAATTATAACTGGGGAACTGATAAGTCGCCAAGGGTCCATACATCTGTAAATAATGTTCCACAACTTCGTTACTAGTGCCAGTATTTCTGGAGTCATGATCTTGTAAATGTTTTGTTGATAAAACGCCTCTCTGCAAGTCCATTCTATTTTGAGCTGCCACATTATTTGCCATGGGTGGAGTGGACATTTTTTGTAAACCTCCTACGAAGCTCCTTGGTTCAGATTTCTGCACAGAATCACGGTCCAATAAATTGTTCATGCTCTCCGTTGAATCCATGAAACGTATTTCGGAAGTGTGAATCACATTGTGATCATCGGGATCCTAAAGAAAAATATTAGTATTATTAAAACCATTATTTTGGAATTTGAATCGTATTTTGGAAATTTATTGAAACAAAACGTAAGGAAAACAAAATCAAAAACAAATTTGACTCTTTAAGGCACACCCAATCCAATGCGACTGTCGCCCGCATAGAGTAAACATATACCTAGAGGGAATATCTCTCTCGGCAAACTGGTGATATTAGGCCTGGTGTGATATGCACGTTGGATGTTGCGAAGAATTGCTTTAATAACAGCTTTCGAACAAAACATCCAGCAAGAAAACAACAACCGCATTTTGTGTTTGTGTATTAAAATAATTGTCTTAAATGCAACACAAATGTGTACAAACAATAAAAGATAACAAAAAAATAACAAGCCTGTGTTAGATAACACGGGCGCATAGGTCAGACGTAGAATACGTTAGCGTATATATCGCCAATCCTTTGTATTAATGTAGATACACACACATTTACACGCTGCTCGCAGAAGTAAACAAACGACAGCAAAGATCTGTAAACTTTCAAACACACACAAGTGTCCACGCTCCCCTCCCTTCATTTTATGTTCCCCTCCAAACGAACTAATAACCGACCGATCCAACAAAACGAAATGTACACACACACACATGCTCGACAAATAAACAAAGCACAGCAAAGCCAAAATCATTTGATTTCACAACAACAACAAAAACAACAGCGGCATTTACAAACCAACAACAACAGCGGCATGTACAAAAAAAGTCTAAAATATCATGCTCTTAAATATTTATTTCCTTAACTACATAAAACTTTTATATATAGACATATAATTTTTTTAATGTAATTCGAAACAAAACATATTACCAAAACTGAGTAACATATAAAAATTGCTAAAATATGTTTTAATATTTAAGTAAAAGTGGGTGAAAGTTGACAAACATTTTCTCAAAATTTTGTGCTCCAGATCAACACCCCTACCTTACCGTATAACGTATTCTACGTTAAAATTTGAAAATATATTTAATTTTCACAGTTCTCCATCAAAACAGTCAACAGTTCTTGTTGTAAGTCGAAGGTCTCTCTTTCACACCAACCTCACCACGAAGAGTGTGAAATGAAACGTCAGATGAGAGAAATTTTCTCTCTATATATGTTTACTCTATGGTCGTCAGGTAGCTGTATCACATAAAATTGAAATAACTGTTTACGAGGACACCGATTCTTATGATAACTTTCTCACTAGTACGTTGAGGCAACGGCACGACACTGCCTTTACTGCGAAAAACAAGAACTCTACAGACTTCGATTTTGTCACAAGGTCCCATATACTTTTTTGTTTGAAGAGTCAAAAGTTCCATGCAAGCAAATAACAAAAATCATAGATTAATGTATGAGATGCCCCCAACTCGCTCCTAATTTTTTGACTGAAGGGATTCGAACATTTTGAAGTTGCAAATTTCAGGTTTAAGAGGAGAATTCTGTCGCTAAGGTTTGATAAATGCAGCATAAATATAGGAACATCGTGAATGCACAAATTTAAAATGGAGGATTTTGTTCGATGTTAAAGCAAAGCAATTGACAGACGTTGAAATTCTCTCGGAAGCAGCATAAAGTTAAGTGTCAGATGAGAGAGTTGGAGCATCTCGTATATGTTAATCTACGACATAAATTAACACAGGAAACAAATATTGAATTTGAAAATCAAACAGTAAAATTTTTGAAAATGGCATCGAAATGTCATTAGATTTCCCAGGACAAAATTCGAATTAATGTGAGGATATATGCTTCAGATGCAATGAGAGATGCGGCAACGACACGACAGCGGCATTGGTGTGGATCGTCTTTTAGCCCATCAAATGTCTATTTATAACGTCTTCAATTTAGACGATTGGTTCATTTCAATCGATTTCATTTCGTAGCATCTGTCTATTCAACAACGGCAGTTGAGCTTTTTGACAGAATTTACATTCGTATGTGAATGTTCGTTTCTCCAAGAACGAGTCGAGGCAATGAATGTTTTATGAAAGGTCCTCGGCACATGAATCTTCTTTCTTTATTTTTAAAATTGAATATTTAAGGTCAATGGACAAATGACCTGTGTGGGTCACGTGCACCTTCAAACTCGGAGTTTAAGCCCAGTTAGTGTAACGAACCCCGTTGTTAGGACGCGGTGATTAAATCCACAAGTCGATGTTTGGGATTTTAGCGGTTGTTTTCACCATATAAACTCAAACCATTAATCAGCTGATTTCAGAATCACAATCAGTGCAAACATAACTTTAGATGGCGCTATAGTTATGAGATTTGTGCCATAAAATAGCTTTGAGCTAAAACAAACTCCATATTTCACTCACCTCTTGAAATACAAAAGTATCGTGAATGACAGCTGTAGGCAGTTGTGGATATCTTACTGGATCCGATGAATGGAACTTCAAGTTTGCCATTGCTGTACTCGTTTTTACTTGCTCCTTATTTTTTATGGAAGCAGCATCTTCTGAGGAGGAATTTTGAACTGATCCAACATATGTCTGCTTCTCCATATTTGGAGGTACAAATTCAGATTTTCTAGAATGTTTCTTACTCGTTAATATTGTCGAAGCCTTTTCTCCCTCATTTGTGGACCAGCCCTCCAAATTATTCTGATGAACTGGAGATTCCAATGTATTGCCAAGTGTCTCGTCCTCCTCTTTGGAATCGTTCATACTTAAGTGCTCCTGCGAAATGCTAGACTGTTGTTCGATTTCAGCAAACATAGGCTGGGAATGAAAATACAACGACGGGTTTTCCACAGACATAGTATTGGAGCTTGAAAGTACTGGAGCTGAAGGAGATTGTCCCACTGCAGATAGAGCAATTCTTGCCTGATCTGCAGCTAAATTTTGCGACAATGGATTTAATCTCAGAAGTATAAAATCGGTCGTATTGCCACAAAGGCTACATTGTCCATTGTGCCGCGTGTTGCAGTCATTACATTGCATATGACCGCTGACGCAAAGGAAGCCACCATAGGGCACCACGATAGGGGAAATTTTAGGTATTTTGCAAACAACACAATTCATTTTGAAGATTTACGCCAGAGAACTTTGAAAACGAAATAAAACTCTCACCAATTCGGTATATTTCTCAAGAAGAGGATCGAAAGAATTAATGTAGACTAAGACAATTTTTTATTCAAATTTTTGTAGAAACGCAGGGAAAAATAAATATTGTACTTTCTCGGTGAGTGAAAATTTTGAATACAAACTGAAAACCTCCTCGATTTTCTTTGGTTTTGCTGTGGAACAGAAAATCTGGTGACAAAACGTTTTATACGGCTTGCCATATCGCTTGGATCAGCTGTCTGTCGTCAGGATTTACCTGCTCCAAAGTATAAATCCACAGGCATGAATAAGAAGTCTGTGGTTCGCTTAACACAAAATTGAAACTGCGTGTTCTAGATCAACTCATAGATTAATTTATACATAGAAGCGAACTTGTGGAAGTTGCAAGTTTTAACGTTAAGAGACGAAGTCTGTCACTGATGTTTGATAAACACAACCGGAATTGTTACTGTGAATGTTCAAAATATGTAAATATATGATTATCGTGAATGTACAAAATTAAAAGTGGAGATTTTGTTCGATGTTGGCACAATTTGTTGTAATTAAACAATAAAACAGCTGATAGAAGTTCGTTTCCTCATGAAAGAAGCGCAAAGTGAAATGTCAGATGAGACGGATAACAAATCTATTATAAATTAATCTATGGATCAACTAACCCCAAATTAACTGCAACTCTGCGAGAACGCACGAGGAAAAACAGAACATGGATGACGAAATCCTGGAATAATATGTGAATTTCATATTGCGACTAAATATCATTCCCTTAATTCAAAAACGGCGTAACTGTACATTTTTTCGACATCGCGTTTTTAAATATTCCGATAGAAAACGCTGGAATACAAAATAGGACAAATTAAAGAAGAGCCTCACCATAAAAATTGTCTCTGTTTCTTTAGCTCAAACTCTAGTTAAACATTTGTAATATTTGTAAAATTTTGAATTTTATTATGTTGTTCCATAGAATAGTACATACATAGATAAACTTATTCTCTTATCTGACGTTTCATTTCACACTCTTCATCGTAGGTTTGTGGAAATGAGAGCAATTAATTTTAAAATTATCTTACACCAGGTGGAGTTACAAAATATGTTCACTTAACTTTTTCCTGTCGTTTTGGTGTAGAACTGAAAAATTTAAATATATTTTGACCTTTTTTATTGACTTTTATCGTTGGTATACATTTGTATTGTAGTTAAACGAAATTCGGTTGTTGTTCCTATGTTGATCGCTGTATACTATTGCCACTATCTGGTATTATTGAACCCATATTTCTACCATCCAATGTTTACTTTCCATCGTACCTATGACGTTTAATTTATTGAGCGAATAAAACCTGTTATTCTATGATATACATGGGTGATTGTTCGGAAATTGTCATTTTCTCGTCCTTTGAATTTTCCCACCCTAAAATGGTCGAATGGTGATTAAATTGCGACATGTTCCCGAAGCTACGATGGTACTCTATTATTTCCATGAAACACATTCCATTCTGAACCGTGTAAGTCGGTTTTAGGGAGAAAAAACTGTTCAAAATGTCACAACCATGGCCTGTCCTCCGTATCGAATTCAGGACTTCAGCAGTAATATCCGTCAAGGACGTGGCTTGAAAGAAGTTACCTGCATATATGTTCATAGGGACATTTAAATTTACAATTCTACGCAAAAAAAATTGGAGGAATATGCACGCCATGGTTATTGAACGGTCCACGAAGTCTGTCCAACAGTACAATTTGAATTCGACTGTGGTGGCGCCATCTCCGGGGTTTCAATATGACCCACTTGCTGGCATTTTGGAGTGGAGGGGGTAGTGGCAGTATTTACACCGGCAGAAGTCAACACACGCAAATGTACACGAAGGGGAATTCAATTCGAAAAATTGAAAAGCTAAGTCAGAAAATAATACGTCACAACCGTTCTCTTATGATTCACATATGCCGTACGATATTTAGGCTTGATTCCCGGTTATGAAAGTAATATTTCATTGCCTGAACTTCATTGTCTTTGGAACTTGTCGAATTCCAAACCGGTCTGGAGCACGGTTAGGTTAAACACTGAAAGTCACAACCGTGGCTGTCACAACCGTGTCATATAGTTTCCAATACTGACTAAAATTGATAAATAATGGTTTCTTGACACTGAATGATTAATGTGGAGTAGGCTGTTGCAAAGACCTGACAACACAGTAGGCTTTTGCGAAGACCTGGCAACACAGTAGGCTTTTGCGAAGACCTGTCAAAACGAGAGTGAAGTATATGACATATCTTGTGGCAATCGTCAGTCGTATGTAGGTCGTGAAAGGTATTAGTCTATTGGCGAAGTTAACTAAATAAATTAGTTAAAACATTAAAATAGTGCGTTTTATTCAATTGATATATATTAGCGGTCATTACAATTAAGTTTCGTTCAGGCAGTCACTACCATGGCATCGGAATACCATCAATGCTCCATAACTTCGATTGCTTTGGTATTGTAGTATAGTGATCTTCAGATCATACTTTTGGACCATGATAACATTCAGAAACGTAAAAAAAATGGTACTGCAGACATATCGAGGTTTGGAAAAATTGCTATCTGAAAAATAACAATTTCCGAACAATCACCCACATAAGCTTAAAATTAAATAAAATAAATTTAAATAAAGCTTATTTATTTTTAATTTAACATAAAAATGTATGAATTAATTTTTTCATATATTTTTTATAATTATATATCCATGTTAAATTCAAATTCACATTTAACATTTTGTTTCACTTAAATACATAAGTAAGTATACGAAATTTCAATATTTCATCAATCAAAACAACAGCCGAAGGTTTGTGTCCACACTGAAACAGCAGCATAGTTTGTGTTCACGCTACAAACTCAAACACTCAACCAAACACCACACATATGTTTGAGTGTATGTGTTTAAACAATTTTCATTTGAGAAATTTAAATATTAGGAAGATATCAACCAATATGAAATGTATATCAAACGAAAGATAACATCTTCATTTACCTACAAAAAAATTTTTAAAAAAAGTTATCTCGCCGTGTCCTCATAATCAATGAAATAAAGATTACAACAATAACAATCTGACATGACTCCCTATACCGTAAGGTAAGACGTATTCTACGCCAAAAGTTATCGATAAATCGCATTATTATTGGGAGACCTGGATGTGAGGTTTCAAAAATCGATAATTTTTTTTTAGGATACTGCTTGGCCCGACAACACTTTATGTTGTACCAGAGATATTAAGCGGTCACACGGCCGGGCTTAGAGAATACCCCTAGGGTATTCCCAACACTGATTTGGAGGCTTCCGCAGTTTTTTGCTGATTAGTTTTCAGGATGGCTTAGTGATTTTCTCCTCTGGTATGGGTCCAACCTCGGCTTTGGAATAGCTTTTTTGTAGCCTTACATGCCGATTTTTTTAAATTTCAACCCCGATTTCTCGACAACCAACCGTGTTATCGAAATATTGTATTTAATTTTTGAGATTTATTTTGAAGTGTGCTACCCCAAAATATTATCGGACCGAGAGACCTCCAATATTCATTGGAATTGGTGTAACACCAACACTATTTTAATTTTTATGCGATACCCAAAACAAACGTTGACCAATAACTTCATCACCTGTCTCTACAAATCATCAGACAAGTTGTCACCAATTTGCAATGGTTTTTCGGAAGCCAAGTGATGTAAACAAATCATTAAGTCGCAGCAATTATGTCCATTGCAAAAAACCCCAAATACTTCAATATAATACTTATTATAACTTTACCGGGGAAATACATGTTACAAGGCATCACCTTGAATTGTGCAAAATCTCATAGAGAGAGAGAGAAATATGGTCTTCAGTTCAAATCCATATTATGAACCTGAACAACAACGACCTTGCCTTAAGCACCACCATCCAACCAACTACTCTTGTGACCGACTGTGCTGCTGCTGCTTCTGCTCCACTTCGCAGATGAATCAACTTAAATCGTATCAGCCAGCACCATCCAAGTGAAGAAGCAGATAGAAATTGGCAAACAAAACTCCACACAACGATTGGATCCGACGGAACTACCTCAATAACGATTACGTTAATTGTTGTGGACATATAATGACACTTAAAACTGTCAAATATCTAATACTTCAGATATGTGGGGATACAAAACGGATGGAATCCAAAAGAAATTAACAAACTCATTGAATAGGCTGGAGTATTTAATTATACATCGAAGACGACTTAATATTGCGGTACCACACAGGGTTAGCTGTTCTTAATAGTAAAAGTCCTTTTTCATATGGATTTTAAACAAATTCCCTACAAAGGAGTGGTTAATGTCTGTATGTATGTAAAACGGTATGTATGATTTTTAAATACGAAAACTCGTTTTACGCAGTACAGTACAATTTGTTTGAATCCGATAGTATTTAAATTCGAATCGAATTACACAGTAATCCCCTTGATTTTTTCCCACTAGGATGGTATTCGGGACATGTGTGTATTAGGGTGGCAATGAAATGTATGGAGGAAAATATATTTTCGAATTTTAATAAGCCCCATGCGGATTCTTGTTGCTTATGGTCTAAAACTGACTTGGTGAAAATTTGAGCGGAATAGGACAACTCTACGCCGTGCCGCATTTTAGTCAAAGTTTTCGGATTTTGGCATTTTGGGTGAAAATTCGCATACACTAAAAAATCTTCTTTCCTCGGTGTATTTCAAAAAAAAATTGCAGATTGATTTACTTTAACCTGCACATAAACAGGATACAGTTTGAGTATAATCCGACTACTCTAAGGGTTCCAATTTGTGATTGAAAAAAATTTAAATTTTTAACAAAAATCAAATTTTGGGTTTTTCGGTTTTTTACAAAAATTGTATCTAAATGAAAAAACTATTTAACTTGGATTCCAATACCTTCTAGCAGAAGTCCATACGCTTCCAGTAAGCTATAACACGATATATTCATACAACGGATTCATGGTGTTATCGTGGTACCCTTATAAGGCCATCTTGGCGATTTTTCCTCGAGATTCGGCTCTAATTTTCACCAAGTCAGTTTTATACCATAAGGAACAAGAATCCGCCTGGGGTTTATTAAAAATCTGAACTTGTTTTTTCATTGCCACCCTAGTGTGTATACACGTAACCTAAAAATGGAGGTATTGTATTTGGTATTACTTGTTACACGAAAAAGAACCCGAGGTTGGTAATAACCAAAATTTCAACCACGCCGTAGGTGAAATTCCCCTGACTATATATCTGAAAAGATAAACGTTTCAACTGCATGGATGGTTCTTGTCAACGAAATGTGGTTTATTTCAACGAAATGTTTTCAAAATAAATAAACTTAGCAGGTCGTAGTAACAAATAACTACGGCGTAGTTGTTTTGAATTTACCTACGCTTTGTAGTTGAAATAACTAATATCAAAAATCACCTATTAAAGAAATAATTTCGAAGGGGGCCTGAGCCCCCGGGCCCCCCTGCATACGGCCCTGCCTAGAAGGTTTGATTATTAAGTTTTAAACACATGGAATGTAATTTAAAAGCGGTTTATTAAAATTTTACAATTTTACAATTTTACAATAACTTTCATACACCCATCCCTTCACTCAATCGTGGACTTGCACTATATAATGAAGTAAAACGTCACGCAATACAATATCAACAATGCGAAATGTATCATTCAGACTCTAAAATAATTCGAATCCCTCAAAAATTGTTCAAACAATTTTATATATTTTCAAGCTTATATTCCAATTCACGTATTTATCGGGATATACATGCATGTTATTTTAGAGTTTGAATGGAACCATATAAGGCATTTCTTACCATTCACAAATTTCGATCCGGATGATTTATGGGAGGGAAAACTTAAATTATTTCCTGTAAATGTTTATTTTTTTAGTTACTGTATGAGAAGTTCATGCCACAAGGTGAGCCAAAAGTAACCACCGTAGAGGAAAACCCTATAACTTTGCAAATGGTGCCAAATGTCAATTCGATTTTGACATCTGTGAAGTAAACAAACGCGCAGCGTGAATTTCGTCGCAGATTTCCTGGCTGTTCTACACCAACTGGGCAAACACTGCGCCGTTTGGCCACACGCCTTGAAGACACTGGAACAACACGAGATCTTCTCAAGGCTGGCCGGCCGGGGAGCAGCTGATCTGCTGAGAATATCGCTGCTGTTACCCAAAATGTCGAAGAGGAGCCCGGAACATCGACCAGACGACGTGCCACGCAACTGGGCATTAGCCGGCGGTCCCTACGCAGAAATTTGGTGAACGATTTGAAGATGATCCCTTACAAAGTGCAGACAGTGCATCAGCTGTTAGCTGTTGAGCACCAAACGCGTATAACCTCAAGATCAAGCCATCGTCAACCTCAACGAAGAGGTGGACGATCTTTCATCGAAAATTATCATGAGCGATGAGGCTCATTTCCATCTTAGCGGTTACGTGAATAAACAAAATATTGTTTTCTAGGGGCACCGAAACTCCGTCTATCACCCACGAAGAACCATTACACCCGCTCAAAGTTACTGCGTGGTTTTCTGTTTCCGCTGGAGGAGTCATCGGACTATTGTTTTAGCACACCGCGGGCCAAATGACGACTGTGAACGGCGCGCGCTACAGAACCGTGGTTACCGAATTATGTCTTCCTCAATTGGGACTGGAGAACATGTGGTTCCAACAGGACGGTGCAACGGCGTACACTGCTCGAGCCACAACCGTTATTCTGAAGGAAGCATTTACGGGTCGCTTAATCTCTCGTTTTGGTGATTTGCACTGGCCGGCCAGATCACCCGATTCAACCGTTCCAGCTTTCTTTTAATAGGATGTTTTGAAGTCGCGGGTTTACGTTAACAAGCCTCAGAATCTTGAAGCCTTAAGGAGAACATTTGCCAAATATGCCAGAACCTGTCGCCGGAAGTTCTGATGGAATAAATTCTAATGGATTAAATAAATAAATTTCACAAGCAGAACCAATTTTTTTGTTAAAAACAGCAAAAGAACATTGGGTGATTACTTTTGCCCCACCATGTGCAAGCTTACAACATCAGTAACATTTTTCCTAATTGAAAAATGGTTTGGTTTGTTGGAATAATAATTTCATAATAAATAAATTCATTTAAGCACACTCACTAGCATTAGCTCTAAATTTAAAATTTTTTTAACACTTGAAATTCAATTAACAAAAGGTTAATGTCAACTAAGGGAATGGTTATAAATGATGATCGTAGTTGATTTAATTGTTTTTAGAACTCAACTACGTATTTGTTTAACTACGCAACTAAGGAATTTTGTCGGTGCGAGAATGTGTTTCCGGTCTGTACGCGATGAAGCACTGTATTGCAACCAATGAAATAAAGAAACATTTTAGGTTCTACCTAAACAAGGGTGGAAAGCGTAAAGTCATTCACAATAGGTTTTGATTGCGTGTATGTTTATGCGAGCTCTTGAAATAGCGCAGACGCAAACTTTGGAAATTTCACAAACCACAGAACAAGTAGGCGAAATATGAGAACGTACAAAAATGTAATAAATAACAGATTTAAACAAATTAAAATAAAAATAAAATAAAAATAAAACAAAATCGAAAGGAGTAATGACATCTAGAGTAGCGAATTGTCTCATTATATTTACTAAGTTTGATGTGTTGCATATGGACGTTGCCTGTTGGAAAGTATTGCTTTAATAATACCAGATAGAGCCAATGGCTCAAAACAACCAACAAGAAAACAGCAACGGTATTTCGTTTTGTGCGTTAACATTTTTATGTAAATACACCACAAATATATACTAACTATAAAATATAACAGAAAAACTCCAAAATACGTTTAAATTTCACAGTTTTTCATCAAAACGCCATGAAAAGTGTGAGTCAACAATTTTTGTAATGCCACCTGCTGTAAGTCAATTTACGTCAAATAACTCTCTATCGCACAGATTTTATAATTTGTATTCATATCTTATGGTGGCGATCAACCACTGTGTGGCATGGTCTGGGTCAATGTTCAAAATAAATAACCATCACAATATACCCACAGTTGCCCCTGTAAGGCACAAGGTACTACAAATCCAGACCATTAAATCCACGTAAGTAATTAACGCATCATTTGAATACCACTTCCATTTTAAGGTAAAACTAATCGACAATTGATTGTTCCGACCAGCAACCGTCTAGTACATAATTTCTTGCGCTCTGTCTCTCGGAAACTTATCTACATCTATTTGAGAGCACCTGGCCAACTGAGCGTTCGTCAGCAGATTGAGAGCCAGAGAGAGTTAATGGAATCCACGTGGTGCACTGCATTTACTACGGCGAACTGGTAGTTATTGATGTTGGAATCCATGAGTCAGCTATTCGGAGTGCGAGAATTGAGTTGGGGCTATATCGACGCATTTTCTACTTATGTTTGTATGTAGATACATACATACATAGTACCTGTATTACTGATTTATTTAATAATATTTTAATTGATATCGATTTGAGTTGAGTTGTCATAAACACCCTCCTCCCCCTTGGCTGGTTGTCACAAAGGTGTTACATATCGGTTTATTTTTGGTCGTGTTCTTGTAGGTGGTGGTGGTAGTGATGGTGTTGTGAATTGGCGCTTGAAAAGAGTCAATTGGATTCTTCGATCTCATCTGATGGGGGATGCTTAAGATCTGAAGGCCTTTGAGTATTTTGCTCTTTGTTTCAGTCAGTGGTGCGAACGTAGCTTTTGCTTGGAAGTTGAAATTCAAAATACGTTATATAAATACGCGCTGAAGTTCTTTAGCAACAAACAGTTGCCACTACAAAGCCTTAGTATTAAGAGTAATTTATACATAGTTGGCCAGAAGGTGGAGAACAACGGATATACTCATCTAACAATGGTAAGTTCCCAAATGTGAGGTCAAGTAAATCGAGTTCAAATTTGGAATGTGGTCAAGAGGTGCCCTTAACACTGTAGTTTGTCAACTCTTTTAGAAAGACAAGGCTTTACCTTTACTTTTCTGTCTTGGTTCGCGATAGAACCCAGCTAGATAAATTTATCAATTGTCCGTTAATTTAACCGTCAATAAATAAATAAATAGTGTCCCGTTACATCCCATGAAGGGATTATGGAGAGCTTCTCACAAACCAGTGAGCTGTGCGCGTTCTAGTTTTACACTAACTGATTGGGACCTACAATTTTACACCGGTTCCGAACGGTATTTTTGAGAAGGCAAATACTCGATAGTGTCGCCGTCACTAAGCGAGGTGACCGCCGTCGAAAGAAATTTAAGGTGGTCAGAGCAGGGATCGAACCCACGTTCTCATGCACAGGAGCCGCGCACACTACCATTGCAACCACCCTCACTGACTACAATCTGGTTATTGTTTATTTTCTTGCAAGAGGTTAGGTTAGGTTAGAGTGGCTGTGAGTTGCTCCCAGAAAAGCTCACCCAGGTAGCAGTGATGCCGTTTTGAACATCCACGTTACTCTGAAAAGGAAATTGAGAAAATAATGCACCAGTAATAAATTGAGGTTACGAATTATACGCAATTAGTACTGCTAATGTATTTTGGAAGTAGACTGAGTTGAATGGTCCACAGTTCCAGTATTCCGTCAAATCAAGGGTTTTCCCAAAGTTGTCCTCCTTATGTTTGCCAAGGGCACTCTAGAAGATAGTGGTCAGTTTTCACCATAAACTCGCCGTCGCAATGACAACAGTTGTGAGTTGTATTCCAATGTTACCAGCGTGTGTCCCAACCGTCCAGTAACCGATTATGACTGCTGTTATTGTGGCAATTGTATACCTGTTTCGAGTTATCACGAACTCAGTTTTCCTACCGTCATATCTAGGCCAAATAACCCGCGACATTCGAAGTGGTGAGTGGCGATCAATCACGTTTCCCACCACTCTTAGAGGGCACAGAAAAATTAAACTAAATACAAGGTAGTAGCGTTAAACTGCAGTTACACCTGCCAAGATTATCGCTTTTTCGGGATTATAAATGTCAAACTCCATAAGAAAAAAACCTCGATAATCCGGAAAATGCGATAATCTTGGTTGGTATAAATGCCGCTTTAGCCCAGCTGATTTCCTTTGTTTACGTTTCATCGTACCTAGTATATGTCAAAGTTGTTTGTGTGACTTCTTTTGATTTCATATATCTATGCTCACAATTGTACATGTATGTTTACGTTTTTATCAACTGATTTTGGCAATAACTCGGTACGGAATTTACAACAATGCTAATGCTAGTACCTTGCATTTGTATCATGTGCCTTTTAAAGATCAACTAACCTCAAAACAACAGCAGCCCGTCAAGAATGTAAGAGGAAATGTGAACATGGAGGATAAAAACCATCAGCTCTTGTTGTTGTAATAATTGACTTTCAGGTTGAGTTGGTACTGACAGATTTTCGGTCGATACCAATTCGCATATGAAAATTGCAGATACAGTTGATAGTTATATATACGATTGATAATCTACCCAGGTAAAATATTCAGGCACAGTGAGTAGGCATGTGGTGACAAGTTTCGCACGGAGTTCGAAACTTGTCATCTCAGTGGTGTGCTTTCCTGAATTATCTAGTAATCCAACGAAACGCAACCATTTTTCACTTAGAGAAATGTATCAGATCTTGAAAGCTTGTAGTATGGCCTGAACTCCTCACACATTAATACTCAAAATTAACAAAATAAGGTCATTATGAAAATTTCAATATAAAACCGTTCAAAAAATGTTACATATAAATTGCGGTATTTGACCGCGATGTTGAACTAAAGTCAAGTTTATCAACACTAATGTCCCAAAGATATAAAAGAACTACCTACTCACTGACTTGAACCTAACCAATGATATGTTTTCTTATTTACAGAATACATTTCTTGCATTACTAGCCATTATTGCGATCACTGCAGCAGATGTTTCCCAAGTGGTTAATCGTTACTTGTCACCAAACCAGCAAGAGCAACGCATTCGACCGCCCTCCAACGAACGTGTTGAGACCACCATTGAAAAACATGAAGTCATTGAATTGCCAACACAAATAGAAATCATCAAAGATGGCCAACCTATTTACGGTGTTCCCTCAGTATCTAAAGTAGAATTTGCCAGAATGTCACCAACGGCTGAAATTAGGAGACCGTCACAAGAAATTGAAAATTTACAGCCTCCTCAAAACTATAGGGTACCATATGAAATGCCTCTGAGATCGTATTTACCACCAGTGTTGCCAGAAACCACAACCACTGAAATACCTAATACAACAACCGAAATTCTAGCGACCACCACTGAAATACCAGTATCCTCAACGACTCCCATAGCGGGCGAGGAAACCACTACAGAACAGCCGAGTACTTTAGCACTGACTACCACAGAATTTACCAGAGCAGTACGCGTCGTAGAAGCCACAACAATGCCAACACTAATGAATCACAATTTGCCTCCTGCACGGCCAATCAAACATTACTTGCCCCCAACATCCATGCTGGCAAATCAATACATGCCAACCATCATGCTTCAAAACCAATATCTTACTCCAACCATACCACAGGACCAGTACCTTCCCCCAGGACTTGTTGAGAACCGTAGTCTGCCAACTGTGTTACCAAACAGTCAGAATCTTCTTCCTATAATACCTGTGGAAATTAGTATGCAATTTGAAATGCCAGAGATTCAATATCTTCCTCCCTCCATGCCAAAAAGCCAATATCTGCCTCCGGTCATGGCAGAAGATCGCAGCTTTTTATCTCGCATGCCGGAACATCAGCATCTGCTGCCTACCATGTTAGAAGAACACAGCCTACCAGATCCTATGACAGAAGATCACATCCTACCAACACCCATGACTGAGAACCAATATTATATATCAGCCACTGTGCCGGAGAATCAATATCTGCCACCAATTGACATGATGATTCCTCCTCCGCTACCAATGCCACAACCCACTTACCAACAATACCTGGAACAGTTGAAGCGGGACCAACAACAGATGTACAGTGAGGAGCAAATAATTGTAATGACAAATCCCAAATCTCAAATGGAAGGACAGCATGTGATTGCTATGGAACCGCAGACAACGCAAATGCAACCTGTTGCACCTGTGGGACCAGCTCACTCATTCAGTTTTGATGGGTATCATTACAAAACTGGTGACGAAGACTTAAATCGCTTCCGTTATAGTCTATAGATAGAATGATAGTAGGAGGTCAGTATGAGAATTATGAGAACTATAGAATATAAATTCTTATAATTGTTGTAATGTTTTGTTGCTAACTGTTTAGGAAAAAATAAATGAATCTAATGTATGTTATTTATTGAAGATAACCAGTATCTTACATTTTTCAAGTCAGGACGGGAATCATTTCTAGATAGAAACGCTTAAGTTTCTTTCTAGTTGAAATTCTACTAACATCAAGATTAGGTGCAAAAAAGTACGAGTTTTACCCATCTTTAAGATGGGGTTAAATACATCCTGAGGTGGATCTAAATACATTCCACTGAAATGTTTCCTTCTTCATCTTCTAAGTTAGGAAATGGCGATATCTAGAACAGCATACGAGTATTGAAAACAAACCGCAGGAAGTTCTATATGAGCTGTATCATTTATACAGATTGAAATTTTTGATAATTTTATTTTCTACATTTTATACAATTACATTTAAATTTGGACAATTGACCAAAACATCAAACAAACACTGAAAAGAGATCCACAGATTGGCCAGTTTATATTTACATGTCGCCTAATGATTCCTTCCTCCACTTGCTGCTGTCCCATCATCCACTGAGGTGTTCTCCGGTAACGTATCGATCTTATGCAATGTAAATTGGGCATTATAGTAGGGAATATTCAGGGTTACCACTATGCAATAGAGCAGTATTTGCAGATATTTCGTGCGCAGGACATATGCCGCACCCTGACCCTTCGGAAACAATGGATGATCTCGACTCTGGCAGTCGAACATGAAGTACCCACCATCTTGGCCAGATACATAACCAATGGCCAGGCACTTCTTGAAGCATTGTAAGATGCCAAACTGATAGGTATTGAAGAAGTACATGAGTGCTTCGGCCAAATTCATTCGATTGAAGTAGGGGCGACAATACAATTTGCCATAGCACACTGGCTCTATGTGAATCAGAAATTTCGCATTGTCCAGATTGCACTCGACTTCGAGATCTTCCAGCCTCATTTCGTAGTCGGGAATCCTGATGTCTGCTATACTTTGCTGATGGTAACGGTTGCCATTGATTATGATCGAATCAAGAAGTTGCGGGCTCCAATCCACCAGCCTGTAGAGACGGGCCGCACATAAAGCCATAACACAGCAGGCCAAGTATTGTTTACCCTTTGATTCTTGATCAAAGACGGGTGCCTGTGGATGGATGTTGCCCCACAGAGACCAAAGGCGTTGATAGATTTCGACATCGAACTTCTTGAACTTGGATACTGCCATGCCGCGATAGAGACCAGCAGCATTACGTCGATTTAGACGGCTCCACACGGGCAAGCAATGCTCCAGCCACGCAATTGTCTCATTATGAGCACATATGGCAGCCTCTTCGACTCCGGTTACATGGCAGGGTGCCATGCCGGTTAGAAGTTGAAGGACATGAGAATGTTGGGGTGACTTTTTGTAAGATATGATATCAACAACCTGTAATTAAAAATGGAAAGACAACAACATGCAGTTCTGTTCTTTAATTATTCCATACCTGAAATGTATATTCCCATTCTTCCTTCCAAGTCGGACTACATCCCCTTTGATCCATGTAGCGCACCATCGACTTAATGTCTGCAAATAGGACCCACGATGCGGTGTTACGTTCTCCATATCGTTTAATGCCCCTCAAGTATTTCGCCCTGTTCCTTCTGTGTTCTTCCTCTTCGCCCTCCTCTTCTTCGTCCATCGGCACGTTGTCCAAGACATGCATGGATGCATATGAGTCGAACAAGTGATAATACTCATCCTTATAGATTGCATAGGCACAATTAGCTGTATGCATTATCAAATACTTCCTCAGACTGGTCGCTCGTTCGATTTGCTTCCCGAGGTCGCCTATTAGGCCAATGGGGTCAAAGGACTTTATCCATATGTCGAAGGTATAGTCGTCCACACTGACATTCTTGATGATTCTCTCGAATGAAGTTGACAGATCCTCAATGCTGTCGCACAAAATTAAGGCAGAATCTATAACTTGGTCAACACGCTGTGAGGTCCATTGGCTGTGGGGCTTGAGAATGGCATAAAGTATGGCCAAGGCACTCGCGAAGAAACAGGGCTTAATTTCATCTAAAACACACTCTTCGCGTCCCTCCAAAGCCTTGCTGCCTTGAATTTTGTATCGATTGTCCTTCTCCCGCATCCTGTAGCCGTAGAGTATAGGCTGAGGACGTAAATACTCATTCCGCGCTTTGGGAATTTTAGTACCAATTTTATGTTTTGGTTGAGGTAACTCATGGTAATCTTCCTCCACCTCCTCAACGTTTTCATCATCATAATTCCCCCTATCGGAAAGCCCCGTACCTGATTCCTCTTCCGAGCGGAAAACTACCTTTGCTCCTGATTTACTTCTTGCGATTCTATTTGTCTTCATTACTTCATCTTTATCTTGCCTGAATCTGTCAATGCGCTCAGATTCCTTGTGCATTTCACTCTGCAAGAACCTCATCTTCGATATCTTACTCTTCCGACGGCGTCTCTGTTCCTCCAATGCATCTTTGTACATACGACTTTCCAATTTGCCTTTCCATTGTCTGTAGCGCCCCGCAGACTCGGGAGTCACGTCTACGACCTTTAGGGGTATCACCACGTAGTTGGTGATATCACAACCATGTGGATTACAACCAAACTCTATGCGTCTTATCAAGGCATCCAACTCGACAAATCTCAAAAGACACGCAGGACCTCTATTGGACTTACGATATCCCACTGTATTTACTGGAAATCCGATAAACATGTACAGGAAGTTGTACCGCTTGATAATCAGGCAACTAAACCTTTGGCATATCACCAGGAGCCGATTATAGTCCACCAAATTCTCCAGCAGAGCTTGTCGCAGTGGTTTTTGTAAATCCGATTTGATGATGTTCTGGATCTTAATGTTGTAGGTCTTTGTCCCCAAACTCAGGGTTGGCATTTTCTTAGCCAGCAAAGCTCCCAGTGCATACTGATATGTCTGGAAATCTTCGCCGAAGCTGTCGGTAGAATTGACGGCATAATCTATCAATGACCTATTCCAAGTTGAGATTTTGTAGCGCCCCGTCATGCTGGCAGTTACAATGGCCGATAACAAGCCCTTCAGTTTGGTTTGGTCGTCATCCAAACGAGGCATGATTTTTGAACCAAATATAATCCAAGTGCCGTCTGGTAGGTTTTGGAAGTTGCTGGGTACGGCCAGTTCTTCCTCCAGTGTAATGGGCGGAGTTTCGGGTTCTGGTTCGGTGAGAAACGCCAAATTAACATTATCGTAGTCCTGATCATGTTGTACCATATATTTCAATTGCTCCAGGTACTGCTGATCAGATCTCAGTAGAACACGGTCAGCAGACTTATACAGTTTTGGCCGGGCAATTGTGGGCTCCGGTAAAGCGCTAACCAAATCGGTTATGAAATCGTCTACCACCCCTTCCACAATATCGCTGTTATCGAAGGAGGGAATGCGCTCTTCGGATTTTAACGATTCAATGCTGCACACTTTTTCGAGCTTTTTTTTATCCTTCGCGCCTTTTTGGCCCTTTCTAGTTTTCTTCGACTTTTTATCTTTCTTTCCACCCTCTTCCGCTTCCCCTACATTCCCACCAATTATGTCTGGTTTATCACCACCTGCCTCTTCGTCTTTCTTTCCACTTCCCATTAGATAAGTCTCTGGCGTTAGCTTCAGCTTTGGGTACCTCAACTTTCGCTGCTTGCCATCCATTATAGGCTTGATGCATCCCACCTTAATGGCATGCAAAAAGAATTTCCCACCTCTACGCATCCTCAAAGCTTTTTGATGCAGAACTCTAAGGAAGGACTCAAAATTGGCGTGCATCTGTAAGACAGCAGTGCCTTTTGACAGATAATCATCTGGATCTAAGACCTGACCAGCTTTTCCGCGGCGGAAGGGATCGTACAAATAAAACAGTTCACTGTCCCTCCAAATACCCACTATAGAGTTGTCGATCTGCAACAGGGCAGCTTCCAATTTCCCATTGAACAGCTCATTCAGGCCGCATGTTAGTAGGGAATTTACGAATTTCTTACAGTAATCGGTAACCGTACCAGTGTAGAAGAAGGGAGTCTTTTTCAGAGAGGCTTTATAGGTGCCCAGCACGTACTTTTCCGGCAAATCGTTAATTACCACGTGTTGATTATCTTTTAGCTTCAACTTCCGTCTCAAACTTTTGTAATAGGCCGTACCTAGACGCACCAGCTCATCAACGGCGTCTGGATTCCAAGTATTCGCCCTTTCAATTTGGGCATATAAAATTGCCATCACCGATATCAACATGGATGGATTGTGAACAGCTGCCGAGTTGGGTTGGAAGAGACCATTATTACAACCGGGTATAACGGCGAATGAGTCATTAATTACCGTCCATATTTTGTGAAATCTCTTGGGAAACGGTTTCTTTGGTAAGGACTCTGGTATCTTTCCATAACTGGCCAGATAAATTTCATACAAATGAAATTCATCATCCATATTGGTGTGGCTGATATTCACTATTAGATGGACCAAGTGCTCCACAAAGTGGGTGGACATTAGGGCGCATTTCCCGTTCGCGAAGTTCCGTTCACAATTCTTGCCACGGCCATTCGGATCGTAGATATAGTAGAAGTTTTTACATCTCTTCCATATTAGGAGATATAAACGCTTCGAACACAGAATACAGGCATTGTACTTGGAGAAGTACAGTGACAAGGCTTTGTAAATGTTCGGTTCACTCTTCAGTGGTCCGGAAAAATGAATTTTCAGACCAACTTCGGCCTGCCTCTCGAATATCTGAGGTATAACATCGAAGTCATTGTTTTTACCCGTGTAATTTAGTTTTTGGCTTTTAGCTGTCAGCTTTTCTCCCATTTTTATGATGTTATCCATAGTTTCGGCTGTCCAAAAGTCAGCATTAAGACGGAAACCCTCAACATACGCCACATATAGGCAAGCCACTTCCTTGGGACGATTACTGCTGGAACATACAAAATTATGCAGAATTATGGATCTGAATAGCGAATTTAAGGTACAAATTATAAAGTAGTAAACTAAATGACAATATCCTTACGTTCTCCTCTTGGGTTCAGGATCAAGTTTTACCGCCTTGGTGCCAAAAACTATACCCGCCGAAAATGTTTTTTCCAGATCCTTGGGTATTTGGTAGATAGTCAATTCGATTTTATCACAGTCTAAAGAAAATTGAATTCACTACATGTCCTGAAATTCTACTCTTCTTATAACAATCAATACCTACCAAATTTGGGAACGGCTGCTTCGATGAATCGACGATCCAATTCACTTTCCCTCTGCTGCAACCCCAGATTCCAAGTCCACAGATCTTTGATGGTCTTTCCGGGTATCATGTCGATCTTCTTCAAGTTTTGAGCATCAAATTGTTCCTGCAACACTCGAGGATTATATGTGCTGTAGGGAATTTCATCGGTAGGATGAAAGTAGGGCGGTTCCGATTCGTTAATATAGACTCCGCTTTTGGGACGTTTCACTTCAAGCTGAAAGAGAAAGTTAATGCATAAAGAAGCTTTGCTGTGATGATTGTTTGGTAGCAGGGTTCATATTTCGTGGGTAATGGTTTGTACTGGATAATGGGCTATTGCCGTGGGGAATGGGTTAGGATCGTTTACCCATTATCCAGAGTATAGCTACCCACGACAATGAGAATTACCCATCACGATTGCCCATTACCCACTGGGTAATGGGGAAAAAATGTGTAGTTACCCACAGCGATGGGTAATGGGATACCCCGGGTAACCCATTCCCATTTTTTATCGAAAGTATGAAAAAAGTATGAAAATTTTCTATATCTCGTAAACGGGGCATTCAATCGGAAAAATTACCAATTTGTGAGGGTTTCTAAGAGTTTATCATAAAGTGATCCACTTTGTTCAGAAGAATTTTTTATTTTTAGCCATTTTGAAAAAAAGAGTGATGCCATATTGATCGCACCGTTTCCAAGTTATATCCACTTTTTTATTTTGGCAATTTTCTTATTTTCCCGATTTTTTTAAAAAACAAATTCTGGCATACAAATTAGACCTCATATGAAAAACCCTTAGAAACTCTCAAAAATTGGTTATTTTTCCGATTGGACGCTTCTTTTTTTTCGCCTTTTAGCGATTATTTGCCATATAGAAGACATCCAATGGTTATAATGTTTATTATTTTTTCCGAGATATAGAAATTTTTTCATATTTTCGATCAAAAATGGGGATGGGTTACCCTCTGAAACTTGGCAGCTGTCACATATGTTTATTCTGTTTAATAAAAATGGAGTGCTTTACGAAAGAACAACGCGTTATAATTGTGAAAACTTAGTACAAAAGTTTGGAACATTATGCTGAGACCGCTCACAAACTTCGGAGAATTTTCAATCGGGGAAATGCACCTAATGTGTCAACCATTCGAAGAGTGGTCAAAAATATGTAAGTGGGTTGTTTGTGGACAGTGCGACAAATGTGCGTCGGTCTCTTGGAAACATTGCTGCTGTAAACCAGAGAGTCACCGAAAGTCTCGCCCCCTGATTTTAAGTGTGCCAAAGAGTACATAAAGAGAATCAAAATGGTTACTAAGTGTAGCAAAATGTACAGAAATTGCATCAGCATTTTTCGTATATTTTATGTACTTTCTTGGTAAAGTTTATTTACTTTTTGGAACACTTTATGTACTTTTTCCTACTCTTTTTGTACCTTCTTAGTACATATTTTGTAACTTATGGTACGTCATATGTACATTTTGGGACACGTTATGTACTTTTCTGGAATGCTTTATTTACTTTCTTTTTGGTACACTTTACACATTAGTACTTTTTAGTACACTTTATGTAATTTTTCATAAAGTTTTAGTACTCATTATGGACATTGTTGGGAGACATTGCTTCTTTTTCGTACACACGATGTATTCTTTTCTTGGTATACATACTGTACTCTTTGGTACATGCTGCGCTATTTTTGGTACATGCCCGATTAAACCGGCATTAATCAGAAGATTTATTAAGAATTATTTTGGAAGGAATGTATAGTATCATTTAGGTTAAAATCATATAGTCCAGTACCACACGCTGAAAAATCTGTCTTTATTTGTTGTTTGGATGCAAATGTAAAGTGTGTTTGGAACTTGTCTCAAATATAACATACTTGTGTCCAAACACATTGTGTCTGCTATTCAAAATTATATGTTTGAGACACAATTATTAATATGTTAGAATATATGTGTTTGCGACCCACATATATTTATGTTTGTGATACAAATACAGCTGTGTTTGTTGCACAATAAATAAAAGAGGGACAACGAGAGAGTTTATCTTCCAAGTGTGTATCTGTATTTTTGAATTATTCTCTCAGTCAGTCATAAATATTCCTGAATGTGCGTGTAAATTTGCCTGATGTATTGCGCTTTAGTTTCATGTATTCAGTCGTCAATGGTTCATCGAACAGAGGATATCAAATGCGCTTGATCAGTGAAAAAAGAATAAATGAAGGCTCGGACGGTTAAATGGTTTGTGATGTTACTTTGGTTTTTATGTATGTGTTTCGTATATATGTATGTATGTGTGCTACCAAAGTGAGAAACGATTTTGAGGAAAGAAACTGGAAAGGGCAACAACGTGAAGCCCTTTGTCTGTCCGAGCCTTTACTGAGAAAATCGGAACGGCGGACCATTTGTGAAATAAGTATAATAAAAAAAAACAGAAGTAATTAATCCACGCTTGGCTTGCATGAACTTGAATTGTATATAAATATATTTCTTTTGTACCAACGCATACTGATAAGCAACGCATAGCTGAAACCTTCTGAAAACAAAAATGTAAGAGACAACAAAGAAAGCATAACCAAAGAGCAGCAGATTCTCATTTCATGAAAAAAAAAATAATGCCTTCAATGCAAATAAATGTAAAAAGGGCCGTTTTAAATCTGTTAATTTTTTTATTAATTATTTATAAATGTGGATTTATATTGTAAAAATTAATTATAATAAATAATACATATATATTGAAATCGAAGAATAATTCGTTTCTAAATATTATTATATTTGGGAGGAAATTTACATATGTTTCCACGTAAGTATATGTAGGTTTTGGGGGAAACGCGCGAATGCTTCCCCATAAGTATATAGATGTTTGGGATGAAGAACGCATATGTTTCCACGTAACAGCAAACATGTTTGTCAGTAAACATGATACTGTTTGTATTTAAATACAAGAAAGTTTGGGACTTGAAAACATATGAATGTTTGAAGTGTGTTCCAAACATATACATGGTTCCTTGTTACAATTCGCCATGTTCTATTCTATTGGTTATAGAGAAGCTAATGCACCAACATTTCTTGAAACCTGTTAATATTTATTACCTCTAAAACCCAGATGTAATACCGAATTTGTATAACTGCTGTATGTATTCTTACAAAAACTCATCATGACTTTATGTATGGCGGCTATATCAAAACATGAGCCGATGTGACCTATTTTCAAAATCTATAATCAATAGTATCACGCTTTGGAAGCAGATTTGTAGATGTACTATAATAAAACATGGACCGATAAGAGGGTTCAATAGTACTCGTCACTGACTCAATTACATGAATTTAAAGTGTTTAAATGGGTGTGTAATTGCTAGCAGTACTTTGATCACAAACATACATGGACAAACGGCCATGGCCAAATCGATTTAGAAACTTAATGGTCTTATATTTATATTTTTATATACTTATATTTCTCTATGTTACAAGAATCAGAAATAACTCGTAATACTATGTTACCACAATGTGGTGCAGGATGAAAAAATTGATTCGTTTCGAGTTCTTGGTAAGGGCAACTGCCCCTCTCGCCATCCCTGGCTACGCCCATGCGTCCGTGTATAATACATTCATATGAAGTTTCATGCTTGGTGGTTACCTTGGTGACCATTAAGTATTAAAAAGCCAAACAATTGTACAAATACGCACACATTCAAACTTGTTGTTACACTTTCTTTTCAAATCCAACAATAAACCACCACCCACACACACAAACACAAACCAGCCACTATAATTCACCCTCGATTGATGAAATTACTCACACATAAATGGTCGTGTATACCATAAGGTAGATATGTATTAGGAATGCGACATCTACGTCCATACGTACATATGTATTTGAGTTTTTCTCATTTTTGTTTTCTATTTTGACTTATATTTTATTACTTCTACTCCATCTCGAGAGTGTGTGAGTGAGAGTACCGGATGCATGGCTGTCTGTGAATATGTGTGTAAAGTGCAAATACCAACAACAACAACAAAATTATGTGTCACCTTAAATGATTCATGCACACACGCTCAGAGTTCCTGCATATAAAAATGCATTTACCCAGCTGTACATATTTATACGTGTGTTTCACACATTGTTTAAGTGTGGAAATATTAATGGTGAACGAGTGAGTTCATCTATAACCCAAAACCCAATTATTTGGGGAGGTGATGAGGATGGTGCAATGAAGGACATGACCTGGTGTGTGTGTGTGTATGTGTGAATACCTACCGACATAAAGCAAACGTTTTTAAAGTGCTTGAAAATCAATTTAGCATTTGATGATTAACTAAAATCAGCTGATAGATTCCGGCCCGTAACAGGGTCAACGTTTAGGGTTTCAAGTTCCTATTTTTAAAAGTTATACCCATTTAATGTCCGAAATTAAAACAAAAACAACTATTTTTTAAATTACAATTTTGTTTTTCTTTTTGCAAACTTTGGATATTAAGTTTTATCATTTTTTAACAACATGGTATAATAAGTCATCGTACGCCAAAAACGAGACACTTTTTAAATTGAAATATTGTGTTCAAAATCGACAATCAGAATTTTTAGAAAAATAGAATAGTACTAAAATATAAAACATACGCAACGGTGAACAGTAGACCGGGTCGGCCTACACGTAAAAAAATTCCCAAAGTTGAGAGGAAATATTAAAGATCACCTCGACACAATTTAAAAAGTATGCAATCATTTGCGCTAAAAAGTATGCAATAATTTTTCTTCAAACATTTTTCGATAGCGCCAAAAAGAATGCAATAATTTGCGGTAAAACTGCAAACAACAAAAAATTTGTATTAATGCTGTTAATACATCTCATCATCGTAAATTTATGGTTTTTGAATAAATGAAAATGTTCTTGGTTTTTAAAGGGGTTTACGCCTTGAAAAAATATTTTTAAATTTTCCGAGTAGGAACGGCATTAAATGAGGCCTTCATTACAAAATGAAGTCGAACGTCAGCGACAGCTATAGGACAAATGTAGTAGTCGTCGACACAACGATGTATTGTATGTTATGCTGGAGACACAAACAAATAAACTACGATAAGGAAATGTAGGAAAGGAAATGTTTTTTTTTAATTGTCTCGACGTGATCTTAAATATTTGCTCTCGACTTTGGGAAAAAATTTTCGAGGCCCGGTCTGGTTGGTTGGTTGGTTTTCGTGGTTGCTAATGATACTATTTAGCATCAATTAGTGTGTCTATATCCAGCCTGTTAATCGGAGATACCTCATTAGATCCCCTAGATCTATCTCGTGTATCTCAGTGAGGTTATGCAGGAAGGGAAGGCCCATAGTCTTCAGGCGACTATTCATCAGAGCCGGACAACTGCAGAGGAGATGCTCCACCGTCTCCTCCTCTTCTGCACCATCGCAGGCACGGCAGTGGTCATTATATGGCAGCTTCAACCGTCTTGCGTGATTACCGATTGGCCAGTGCTCGGTCAGCACACCAGTTAGCCTAGATATGTCTCCCCGATTATGGCTGATCAGGGAGTTAGTCCGGTGAATGTTTTATTCTGGCCATGTGTTTCTGGATTTGCGGATTTCCCATCGTTCAAGGTAATGCAGGAAAATACGTTCCCTAGGAGACCCTTATGGCCTGGTACCCAAGTAAGAACCACATTGGCCAGTCGACCTAGCTCGACAAGTTTTTCCCTACATTCACTAACGAGTTTAGATGCGGTGTTGTAAGATTTGAGTGATAGAAGGGCCGCTTGGCTATCTACAAATATTCCAATGCGCTCTGTTCTTCGCTGTAGTATAAGTTCAGCCCAGGCTTCTTTGATGGTCAGTATCTCCGCTTGGAAAACGCTGCACTTGTCTGGGAGTTTGAATGATAAAGGCCCGGTCTAGTGGCCAGTATTTAAACGACTGTTACTATTAAACCGTCATTAGGTAATTTTTTATTAAAACAATGAACCGTACTATACGCGAGACACTTTAAATTGCTCATGATGGAGTCATATAATGGAGGTCATTCACAATGTGAAATAGCCAAAAAAAAAATATGGACTGAACAAGAGCATAGTGTCACGATTAATAAAAACATAAAATGACGGGATCACTTGCTACTACCAACAAAGGTAGACGGCCTTCGCAAGACATCTGAACAAAGAAACTGAGAAATTTGCAGGATGATAAAGCAAGACCCTTTTTTCTGCTCTATGGAGACCGTAAAGTGGAACACGGAACGGTAAACTTTGGAACATAACATACACCACAGTACTGTTCGGAGAAGAGCCGCGGAAAATGATTTGAAAAGTTTTGCACCATGCAAAATCCCAAGGCTTAGAAAAAACATTTGGATAAGCGGGTTTGTTTAGAATAGAAGTTGCAACAAAAATAAGGACTGGTATTAAACAAAAAATGGTCAACTGTGCTGTTTAGTGACGAATCCAAATTTAATTTAATCGGCTTTGATGGGACGTCTGGCGATCATCATGTACAAAAACATCTTATAGACGGTAATGATTCCGTACGCTGATTGAAACATGCCACTTCGATTCGTATTTCAAAACGACAATGATCCGAAACACACTTCGAAGTTGGTCACGGACTATTTAAAGATGAAAACGGTTCTTGTTGTTGATTGGCCGACACAATCACCAGACTTGAATCCAATTGAAAATCATTTTTGAATCCTCTAACGCAAAGCTGGTGGATAGCATTTCAGTAACAGCGAAGAACTTATACAATCCTTAAAGACGAATAGAAATCTATTCCAACACAAACAATAACCAACATCATGAAATCCATGCCGAAACGTTGTCAGCAGGTTTTAAACAATAAAGGATGTTATACAAAATATTGAAAAGTTGATTAGGTTTTGAGCAGCTAAAATTCGAAAATGTGTTGATTTCGTTACATATTTTACCGTTATATTTTTCGATTTTTTACTTTTGCAAATATTTACATGGCCAATATTGAAATACTGTCGTTTATTTTTTTTAATTGACATCTTTTTAAAATATTTTTTACTTTAAGAAATTGCTACAAAAGTTGCTTAGGTTTTGCGCAATACTTTATATTTTGGCTAAGACCTAATTTTCCCGAAGAACATGAAATTTTTCTAAAGGCTATATCTCTGAAACCAATTGGAATTTTGTTTTTCCATCTTCGGCACAATTGTAGCTGTAGACTCGGAAAAAATGTGTAAAACAAAGTAAAACCTGCATCTAGTGCCTCAAAATTGTAAAAATGTCAAAAAAATTTTAATTTGTTCTATATGTTTTCACCATTTTTGGCCATAAACGCTATACCATAGATGTGTGTGGCCGTAGGGTTACATCTTTGCCATATGTTTGCAGCAATGTAAAAAATAGTAGTTAGCACAACCAATTATGATCGACTACCGTGATCCAAAAAATTGCACCTGTCGGAAACTGTCTCTACATACATGTGAACTCGACGTCGAGAGCGGTGTTTAGCCCCCTGATTTGTCGTATGTAACTCTGTTGTTACCCCACTTACTACTCTTTTTGCAACCATGCACACTCTTGTAGACGTAAAATTTGCAGAACTAAATAACATTGTATGCTGCCTCTGCTCCATTAAAATAGAGGCTGTGAAGATTATATTAATTGGAAAGTTGAAAGTTGCAGGAATTCGACGGCAAGTCATGTTTGTCATCAACACCGAATAACTACCGATTCGTAATTTTGTATGGGTTCTATCAGAGTCGTTTAAGGATTATGTGAACAACCACCTAAAGTATACGGGAATTGGACGTAGGGGATAACAGGAATATGGATGAGCCTGCCCCTATGAAGCAGAAAGCCAAGCCTGTTACCGTACCCGCTAAAGTTACAGCGGCATTTTATGTGAATCTGACTTCCCTATCGGCCAGGAAGCCACGCCTGACGCCAAACCCACTGAAGGTACACCACCAGAAACAAGAAAGCCTAACACGGAACCCATTGAAGTTGTGCAGATTAGAAGACATCGACGTGACTTCCCTTCTGGATATACCGTGAAAGACCCATCACTGCCTATTGCCAGACTCATTGATGAGCCATCAGATATATTCATGGAAGACACCGACGACGAGTCCAACCACGCAGTAGTGGTAAAGCTAATTCTGCAGCTCTCCTGCTCCAAATACAAAAATATAGAGCAGATGTTATCGACGATAAATATGGCGGGTATTTTCAGTTGTGTGGACGTCAATATGTCCCACACATTATGCCAAATAACCAATATTAAGAATAGAGGTGAGACAGTTTTAGAGTACGATTTATGTAAATGTTTGTAAAAATAAACAAGAGGTCTTGACGTTATATTTTCAAGATTTGTATTTGCATCACAGAGCACCTTTGAGTTGACCAAAGAATAGAAGGTGTCGAATAAGCATTCGTATTCTAACCATCGTTACATAGAGTTACCACTCTCGCAGAACAACAAAACTTTATGGGTTCTAAGATATATTCGTAAAACAAACTTGGCCAAAATAAAATTTTAATCATATTTTGAAAACCACTCTTTTTCGAACCAGGTAATACAGCTGATGTTAGCGATCTCACCGATGCTCTCACGTCAGTACTTAATTCCGTTTGCCCCATCGATCATTGCCGTAGTAAGAAGAACCTACGTGGTGGAACAAGGACCTGCAAATACTGAGAAAGTGTTGCAGAAAGCTTTTTGAAATGTCTAAGTCCTCAAGGACAGAGCGAGACTGGATTGTGTACAAATTAAAACTTACAGGATATAAGAAAGTGTTAAGATATTGAAGGAACAGATATTGGAAACATTTCTGTAAAAACGCGCCCGAAACTTTCAGACTCGGGCCGCACAAAGTGTTGAATCGTCAGACCTCCTGCTTAACACACACTTCCCAGGAAACTAGTCCGAAGACATATGGTCGAATCACCGACCAAACATGCTATTGGACGATTTAAGCCCTACAAATCACTTTCGCCCGAAATATGTAAAAACAATATCGAATTCATTATCGTTTCGTCGGTAATGACGTATATATATATGTATTTCAAAATGCTCTATGAGCCCGCATTACCGACAAAACGAGTAAGCTATCTTAAATTCCTCTTATATGGAGAGAATACAAGGTGGTATCCATTCCGAAAGCGGGGAAACCATCAGAGGACTTTAGACCAATGAGTCTCTCACTTTCCCTTTCCTCGTGTTAGAACTATATATACTCATATAGATTCCCATTACATCCCATGCAGGGATAGAGGAGACCTGCTCACAATCAGTGAGCTGCGGGCTTTATATTTGTACACTCACTGACTGGGACCTTCAGTTCTACTCCAGTTCCGAACGGTATTTCGAAAAGCTTTTTCATGGTTAAGTACTCGATTGTTTCGCCGACACTAAGCAAGGTAAATGTCGTTGAAAGAAATGTAAGGTGATCAGAGCAGGGATCGACCTAACCATTGCAAATTCGACGGCTACATACAGCATGGGCAAATCTACGGAAAGCGCACTCCCCATCACATAAAGGGATTGGGGAGAGCTTCTCACAAATCAGTGACCTGTGCTCTTTCTAGTTTTATACTCATTGATTTGACCCTACAATTCGTCACCTAAAATGCAAAAGGCCGTAACTACACTTTTTAGTTTTTTTAGAGGAGAAATAATAAACGTTATAAATTAAAGACAACTTAAAACTTCGAAAAGAAATGTGAAGTGGTTCGAAACCATGATCGAACCCATGATCTCATGTACAAGAGCCGCGCACAATACCATTGCATCAGCCGTGTCCACATACAGCAAGGGAAAATCTACGGAAAACGCACTGGACGCTCTTGTCCTATTCATAGAGATATCTATAAATTTAGGGTACTAGACTCTTGCCGCATTTCCATATATAGAGTGTGCTTGTAAGGTCTTCCCGGGACCAAGAAACCCTGTTATATTGCTACTATCTGCTGGCCAGGGGATCATTAACTTATTCTATTGAAAACGTGTACGTCCCTGGGTCACACAACCTTAACTAGAAATGTGAATAGAGTGGCGTTTTATCTCCACATCTCTGAAATTGACCACTGGATAGTGGTTTGTTTTAGCTGGAGGGATCATGTTGCACAGTCGTAGAGAATGCTGAGTACCTGTCAATTGCAATGTATTGAAGTAACCTTCCACATATTGAGATATGCTCCAGGGTTTACTCAGGATACTCTTTAAGTGGCCCATGGCGTAGTGCCATGTAAATTGTGAGGAGACCGAGCCAGGAATCTGAAGTCTTCGTATATTTAGTCATTGTTTTTGTGGTATGGAAATTTGGCTGAAGAATAATGCAAATTATCTAACTGTGATCCTCGACAGAAAATTACGTTTCAGACCTAACACTATGGGTAGGATCAGTAGGACCACACTGATCGTATATCGGTGGATGGAGGGGGGCCTATCCGAAAATTGTGTATTAGATATATATTTTATCGTTTGGTGACTCGTCCTGGAAATATCCATTTACCTAATCCTGTTGACGAAGGCCCAAAAAAATGACAATGGTGTGTATCACAGGTGATTTTCGCAAAATCCTTACCGCGATTTTGTGGGTTATTTTTTACGTGTTACAACTGGACATCATTCGGCATTGTTCTCAACAACTTCAAATTTCACGAAGCACTACGCAGCGAATTTGAACGAACTTTTATGCGTACAAAATTCAGCTTGCTCAGGAGTTCAAACCAGCAGACCATGAAAAGCACCGGGAAATCGTTCAATGGGCAATGAAGCAAAGTGAAGTCAATGCCAATTTTTCAAAAAAGTAATCTTCTCCGATGAAGCGCATTCCCATCTGAATGGCTTCGTGAATAAACAAAATTGTCGAATTTGGGTCTCAGAAAATCCTCATGCAATCCATGAGAAATCTTTCTTTGGAATTTTGTGAAAATTCTGATTTATGCGAATAAACCGGAAACAATTCCTGAGCTCAAATCCGAGATCCATCTCGTCATTGGTGAGATACAGCCAAATCTTTGTGAATTAGTCATTGAAAATTTCCTGAAGAGTAATGGCCTGTCATCGGAGCCGTGGGGGTCAGTTGGCGGATATTTTATTTTAGTCTTGCAATGCAATAAAAAAAATCACAAATGTTTTTATTTTAAAAGTAAAAAGTGCATTCTTACCGAAACACCCTTTATATGTTAAGAGAGAAGACTTCTTTTGAAAGTTCTTTTAAAGTTTTGAGATTAACAATATCATAACCTGTAGCTTTATTGGCTTTGAGTTTACGTTAGACATCCTTTACTTCGGATTTTGAGAATTTTCTGAGGGCAAATCAAGTTGATGCGCGTTCGATTCAGGAAGACAGATATTTGAGATTGAAACTCATTTGGAGTAACTACTTCTTCCAAGTGTTCTGCAAATCTGGCAGCCTTTTCAGACTTAGTTCTTGTCTAAGAGTTATAATTTTTTCTACTGGGGTGATTCAATTTCTCCTGTTTTTTTATTTTACCCGTCTCTTTCCATTGAGAATAATTTGTTGGTTTCGAGGGGCCGAGGTTATGTTTTTCAGATTCATAATGTGTGTTATCGTCCTGTTGCAATATATCGGAGTGTTCAGAAGTAAGTGCGTGCAGAGTGGATTAATCGAGGCGTATCGTGTTGTATGCCGTCGCTTGCGAGCTTTTCGCTTATCGACAAGTTTTCTCGTTACTTCTACAGAGGAACGAGAGACTTTGTAGAAACTTTGATTAGGAGAAGCTTCCACGTGTCCTGTTGAATACAGATATTTAAATGTTCTATTGCGTTTGAGATATCATATTATGTTTTGAGAGGAAATTTTGAGATTTATTGATGCACTAATGAGTTCTTTATAGTATGGCCAATTTGTTCTTCTAGTGTGAAGCTTACATTGAGATTCCATGAGATTCTGAAAACAGGCAGATAGATCTGAAGACAAATGAGACAGTCTACAGCACTTGTGAGATTCGGGAGACATGAAGTCAATGAGATTGAGTATTTTGTTAATATCTGTTGGTCAATATGTGGGAGAATTTGGGGAAATGATGTTAAGACAGGGATGGTTAATTGACAAGAGTAATTGCCTTCGCTTTGAAATTATAAGGCGGGAGCCCCATGCTGTATGTTTAGCATTAAAATCATCACATGCTAAGAATTTGTGGGCTAGAGATAAGAAAAACAAATCGTATTGTTGTTTCTCTATGGCGCGTCTCGTGGGACTATATATAGAGGATAAGGGCCAGACCTGTCTTCAATGACTATATTCGTGAAACCACGGAGGTATGTACAACTTATGAGCTGAATCGCTCGATTTGGAGACAATATTTAGGGTGTTACTTCTTTTTGGATCTAACATAAATTCAGGAAGTTAAGCTGCATGACCTCAGAATGATCTTGTTGCGGAGCAAGCGTCATGTTGAAACACTGGAACGGTGCATCATAATATTTAAAATGGGAAAAGTTTGGGTTCTGTTGACATGTGTTCATGTTAGGGCGTACAGAAACCCGTTTTATTTTGGGGTTTGTCTCAAACTATGCTCGTTGAATAGCCATTCACGAGAATGTCGAACTTTTTTTTGCGAGATTTGAGGCGACGAATAAATTCACTTGTATGACGAAGTTTTTCCTTCGGTGTATGTTTAAGAAAATGTGTGCATTGTTTATTGAACATTTCGTTGATACGCGGCAATATGCCGAATCACGAGAAAAATGCCCTTAATGCCTAAACATGTATAAAACTATCCGATGCTTTTTGCTACAGTTTTATGCTTCATATTTTTCACTGCTCAAGCCTGGTATTCAGTTTTTATTTTAAGTACGTGTATAAAAAATAACAAAAATTTCATGAACCGAAAATTTCGCTCACTTTTTAGTTGAATGGTACTCAGCTGTTTGCGGAAATTTCGTAGGCGAAATCAAGTACAGGGTTGTTACGCCATAGTTATTCCGCAGGAAAACAATTGTTTGATAATTGTTTGGGACTGGAATTTCGACATTTCGATTATTTTAGTAAAGAAAAGTAGTAACACACGTGTTAAAAATAAAATGGATTGGAAAGATGAATTATTAATGAAAATTTGCAAGGTAAATCAGAGATATGTGGTAACTCTGTAATACAATTTTCCGTTTAGAGATAAATGACAAAATTTCATACGAAAATTTCGCAAGAACTGAATACGGGGCTTAACGCATTTGTAATGCGATAAAAATATTTCTTTCGAACACTTTCTTGAGCTAATATGTGAAGGACATTTAAAATATAAATATTGAGGAGGATGAGACTTGGCGCAAACGCTTGTAAAACCAGCAAGTTGGCAAAGATTACGCGTGACGCAAATTTCAGAGCGACTACTTTCATTTGTTATGTGGTGTTTAATCACAATACACACATCCATGTATTGTCATGTCATGCGCATGCGTAACGTGTTCTATCTATTTAGTCATATCCGTCGGTACTATGTATTTCAAAGCCTCAAAAAAGGGGTTCGAGTCCTTAGAAAGTTGTTATTAGTTTTATAGCATTTTGTTTCAAATAAAATTAAAGTTAAATGCATAAAAGTTTCCATAATTTTTAAAATATTCGATTTTGAGGTCCTTCTCGATATTGATATACGATTGGCAAAAGTGAAAGAGTCTCCTCGGTACATGAACATTGGATATATTAAACTTGATTCTCTTGATGACCATCGGTGGTGCAATGGCTAGTGTGCGCGGCTCTTTTACTTGAGATCCTGGGTTGGATCCCTGCTCTGACTACCACGGCGACGGTCACCTCGCATAGTGACGGCGACACTATCGAGTATTTAGACATGAAAAAGCTTCTCAAAATACCGTTCGGAACCGGTGAAAAACTGTAGGTCCCAATCAGTGAGTATATACAACTAGAAAGCGCAAGGCTCACTGGTTGTGAGAAGTTCTCCCCAATTTCTTCATAAGATGTAATGGGAAACCATTTTTTTTATTTTTCTCTCTTGATGACAAATAGGATCCTGTTATCTGCCTACACGGTTCACCTGATCTTTTGGCTTTTGCCACAACACAGCCCATACTAAAGTACTCCTTTGGTGAGTACATACTCATTTGCTTTGTACATCTGTGTATCCAAATATGACATGAACAAGGTGGTGATTTTTTGTGTGCACCGGTTTCTTTGTTAACGTTTCGCTTTTGATTTCCAGTAGAAATGGCAAAGTTGCAATGGTATCGTACGGACTGGACCTGATACGGGGGCATACAGACAAAGAGCAGGTGCTTAGTAGCAATACACTATTGCTACACGCATACAAATGCATTTTATAATAAAACAAAACTTGAGAGTCATGTCAGTTGGCACTTGTTTTATGAGTAGCCTTTTGTTCGTGTGTCTGTCTCACCGTCATAAAACAAGCAGATATAAATGTCATGGCATTAAAAAACAGACCCACACAAACAAAAACATACATACATATATCTACTAACTGAAAGCTGTTTCGCAGTGCATGTGATGTTTCAATAAACAGCAGCAGAGCACAGTGGGGAACAAAGGGCATAAACTTAACTAAGTTTTCCATTACATCTGTGGCCGTCGGCGGTGCAATGGTTAGTGTGCGCGCCCCTTGGACATGAGATCCTGGGTTCAATCCCTGTTCAGACCACCTTAAATTTCTTTCGGCGACGACACTATCGAGTATGTAGCTATGAAAAAGCTTCTCAACTTAACGTTCAGAACCGGTGTAAAACTGTAGGTCCCAACCAGTGAGTCTACAACTAGAAAGCGCTAGTTGTGAGAAGCTCTCCCCAATTCCTTCATGGGATGTAATGGGAAACCATTTTTTTTGTTACATCTCATGAAGAAATATTCGAGAGTTTCTCACAATCATTGAGCTGGGCGCTTTCTAATTTGTAGACTCACAGTTTTACACCGAATCCGAGGGGTTAAGTATTGAGAAGCATTTTCAAAGCTAATTCCTATATAGTGTCGCCACCAACAAACGAGATGACTGTCGGCAAAAGGAATTCAATGTGGTCAGAGCGGGTATTGTACCCATTTTCCCATGTGCAAGAGTCATGCACTGTAACTACTGCACCATCGATAGTCACAATGCTGCTAAGCTAAAATTTGCTACGGTTTTGCTCTTTGCCTTAAAACTGATATCTTCAACATCTAAATGAAAATAGTTCTGTTACAGCCAGCAAAATAAGAAGGTTACTATTTTGCAATAGCTAAAAAACCGTTTCCCACGACATCCCATGAAGGGATTGGGGAGATCTTCTCACAACCAGTGAGCTGAGCGCTTTCAAATTTTTCACCTACAGTTTTCTACCGGTTCCGAACGGTATTGTGAGAAGCTGTTTCATGGCTACGTTCTCGATAGTGTCGCCATCACTAAGCGATATCTAACTATTGCAAAATCTAACTATTTGAATTTCGTCCCACTGTGCAATGAACTAGTTGTAGTATATTATACACCACAGTTAACAAGAAGTATCTGCTTGTTATCTAGCTGCTAGCATATGTGATAAGCTCAAAAACTCTATTTTAAACTAAACACACCAGTTAGTCACAAAGACAGTCTAGTAGCATTTATAATCTGCTTTCGCACTCACACATCCACAGATTCCTCCATCCATCCATGCCCATATGACTAATATGAATGACTACGTACAACAGTTTACCAAACCTCTGGGATATCATGTTGGCATTAAACAAATGAGAGCGTGATATTTCCCATCACTAGATACGGGACTACACACACAGCCGTATGTGCTTATAATGCACCCGAGTGTACGAATACGTTATAGCGTTTGGCCTGATCGCTGGATATTTATAACAACACTGGACACCCTCCCACCTCCCGACAACCGGCAACTGACAACCTGTAGTATCTTTTAGTTATGCATACGAAACGTATGTACATTAAGATACATTTTAAAATACCAGTGCATGGAGACACAATTTTAAATCAACACTCGAGGCTGGTATAGTAATTGCGGTAGAAAAAAAACAATTAACTTTTTAACTTTTCAGGAAATTGATAAAACCAGTGCATCAGTGTTGCAATTGTTAGTGTGCGCGACTCTTGTACATAAGAATGTGAGTTCGATCCCTACTCTAACCAGCTCACATTTCTTTCGACGACGTCCACCACGCTTAGTGACGGCGATACTATCGACTAATTAGCCACGCAAAAACTTCTCAAAAAGACGTTCCAAACCGGTATACAACAGTAGGTCCCAATCAGTATATATAAAAAGTTGAAAGCCCGTAGATCATTTATTACGGAAACCTCTCCCCTCCCCCTTCGTTCACTCATCAACTAATTTTTTGAACACAACTGAAGTTCGGTTGAAGCAGCCTCTAATTAGTTCTCAATCTCTAATGCAGTTGTGATAGCCTCTATTTCGGACGTGATGACATCTAATGCGGTTCCGACAACCTCTAAACTCGGTTACGGCGGCTAATTCGGTTATTTTGTTCTGTGACTGTAGGATATAATGGGAAAATACTTTTTTTTTAATTGCATAGCATTAGCGATAGTTTGCCTAAATTATTATTTAGTTAATTAATTTCATTTACGACAAATCCTGGATAAAACCCACGAAAACGAATCGACACCCATTACCTCTTTGCATATTATAAGCCTAGTTGGAAATTTCCTAAAGCTGTCATCACTGACTAAGAACTGACATGTCTTGTATATAACGGGTCCGCCATCTAACGTTTTTTTTTCAACTAGTGCTTCTTTCGTGAATGGTAACACTTAGATCATGTCTGATTTGTCAGATAATTAGTTTTATCCTTCCGCTGAACGAATATGGTTGTGTATACGCTTGAACAACGCTGGGAAATATTGCGACATTACTTTGAAAATCATGGTAATGTTGCAGAATGTGTGCTACACTCGATGTTTTGCGCCCTGTTTTTGAAGATCGCATTATCAGCCGCAGAGCTGATGTCGTTTGGCCACCTCGGAGCTGCGATTTGACACCGTTGAACTATTATTTGTGGGGTGCCCTCAAAGATAAGTGTTACGCCGACAAGCCAGAGACAATTGACGCTTTAAAGGACAATATTCGTGAAGCCATTGGTGAAATACAGCTGCACACAATCGATAATGTGCTTAAAAATTGGACCGATCGTGTAGGATACTACATGGCCAGCCGAGGCAGCCATTTGAATGAAATTATTTTCCATTATTAACCGGAAGGATTGTACTTTCAAATAAAAAAAGAAATTTGAGAAAATATTCAGAAGTTTTTTTTATAGCATTTTCAAACAAAAAAAGGTATTTGGCGGACCCTTTATAAGTATATTTTATATTTAAATAGCTATAATATGTATACATATATAGGAAATAGGAATATCCCAGTCGGAAATTGGGTAAGGTACTTCCACAGGTAAGGTAAGTTTTGAATACATACTTCATTTTGTTGTTTACTAAAGGAAACTAGAAAAGGTATACAAATCAAATCCTAAAAATAAATCCGAAGTTCTTGCTAAGCGTCGGCCAATTTTGAATACTTCATTTCTACGCTTACTTAAAGAAACTAGAAACGACATGCAAAGCCGAAGCCAAAAGACAGTTACGCTTGCTTACTTTTGTTGTTGGACCAGAAAATAAAAAATGTCATTCTCTGACATTTCATTTCTGCTACTGGGATGAGACTGCCTGTTTTTTGATTATAAATAAGAAGTGTAATAAAATATTTCTATAAGTTAGTGTTATTTTGCAAAATGCTATTGAGATTATACAGAGAACAATGTTTTATACTTTATTGTGCTTTTATACTTTATTGCCTATTTTATACTTTACATACCATGCGGGGGTTTTCACGAAGAAATTTACAGCTCTTGGCAGCTAAAAACAAAAAATATTTTTGTGTTTTTATACCTTACGCATACATTACACTGTAAGCGAGGAAAGAAGTATTATTGCTTTCGTTTTCATGAATCGAGAAGGGGAAAATGCATGTTTTTGGAAAGTATAACTTACAAATTCTTCCAAAAAGAAACTATATTCGGAATGCACGTTCTCAATATTGTAATGCATTACACTTTCATTGCCAAAAAGAAGTCATTGTAGAATGCAAACACGAAGTTTCTCGAGTGATAACATACATTACCTTCACTTTATTTTTAGAAAGGGTTTTTCCATAGAATAATACATATATCAATAAACTTATTCTCTCATCTCACGTTTTATTTCACAATCTTCATCGTAGGTTTGTGGAAATGAGAGGAATTAAATTTAAAATTAACTTACACCAGGTGGAGTTACACAATAGTGGTTCATGCAAACAAGAACACCTAGAACTGTTGCTCAGCGTAAGTTTGCCCCGAAGCGTTTCATGAGGCACCAAATAAAGTTGCTCAGTGTATCTATGCAGCAATTGTCAAAAAAGGGCTGATAAAGTAAATAAACAAAGTAAAATCAAAAGTATATGCTTTACCTATTCCATTATTATATTTTTTCCCATAAAGCCGCATTCACAATGCAAGCGACGATTTCGTTTTTCATGCTATCTCGTTCTCTCACACAGAATTTCACATAATGGCCTTTCGGTTTTTTTTACAAAAATGTACCTCCAATTTGTCGCTGAAGTTGGTCTATTTCTACTCCAGCAACATATTTGTTCGAATAAATAATGTAATATTAAGCGGTAGATGGCGCTGTACTTCGAATTTCATTTTCAAACTTAAAAACATCAATGAAAATTGAACCCATTTGTGTTAAAAGACGCATTATAAAACGTTATTTTATAGGTAGAATCTTTTAATACCAAATATGTTTAAATACATTAACATTTTTTAATATTCGAAATACAACCCTGGATGTGACATTTATGACATTTGAATCATGATGCAACTAATTGAGGTTGTGTTATAAGAACAACTTAAATGATTTGCTTTTCCTTCTGTTCATTATATGAAGAATCAAATTCAAATGTATTTGGTTTTATAATTTCTGGCTTACTTTATTCTTGACAAACATTTGTGTTAACTTTGACATGAAGACAAAATATATTGTATTGTTGCCTTGATATATTGGCCGTAATACTGGTATCACCTGTTAGAACAAACATCTCGATTCGAAGTAAACTGTTGCTTGCATTGTGAACGCCTTTTGAAAATGTTGCTTGCATTGTGATTCCGGCTTAAATCAAAAACCCTCTCTTTTTTTTTCAATAACAAAAATATTGACATTGAAATGTCAAAAGTTTTCACGTTTCTTTTTCCAGGTTTGCTCAGCAAATTTGCCTCGAAAACTTTCCACTTTTGTGCAAGGCGCTTTGTATGGGAAATTTGTTTGTTTTGACGTTTGCTGTGCAAGTTTACGATGTTTTCGAGTTTACGAGGTTCTTTCGAGCTTTCATGAAGACCACTAATATGTTCACTTAAATTTTTATTGTCGTTTTACTGTAGAACTAAAACATTTGAATGTATTTTGCACTTTTTTGTTGACTTTTGTCGTTGGTATACATTTGTATTGTATTTAACACCACAAAACACGAAATTCGGCTGTTGTTCCTTTGTTGGACGTTGTTTACTATTGCCTCTATCTGGTATTATTGAACCCATATTTTCCACCATCCAATATTTACTTTCCACCGTACCTATGACGGTTAATTTATTGAGCGAATAAAATGATCTATGTATGTATTGGTCTATGGGTTTTCCAATTTCAGTGATATGATTTCTAAATGACGTTTCGGCCATTTGTAGTACATAGTATGTCATGATGTGTCTTTTTTTCGTTGTATTCAGTAATGTTTACAATTTCATCATGGAGAGATATACGCAAGAACAACTTTTACAAATTATTAAATTTTTTTATCAAAATAATCGATCGAGCTTTTGCCATTTAATGCCATTTTATGGTCGTAATAATCGTCCACCTGTGCTCGCTATTCGTCGAATTGTTGCAAATTACGAACGTACATTTTGTTTACATGATGTTCAAGTGCCAATAAGACAAAGAACCGCTCGAAGTAATGAAAATATTGCTGCCAATCAGGCAAGTGTTGCTGAAGGCTGCAATTCTTCGAAATCAAGCAGGTACACCGCTACTGTCAATGGAGAGCGGAATAGATTGATGATAACCAACTTGTTATGGCCGAAATTGGAAGAAGTTGATTTCGGCAACATCTGGTTCCCACAAGTTGGGGCTACGTACCACATGGCACATGCAACAACCGAATTATTGCGTGAAATGTTTGGAGATTCGACTATTTCAAGAAATTTTGACATTGAATGGCCTCCAAGAAATTGTGATTTAACACTATTAGACTATTTCTTTACAAGTCAATATTTATCGTGAATTTCGTCCAAAGATACTGAGGGTCTAAGATGGCTTCTTCTATGTGTTACATTTTTTTCCCGAATTAAGTGATTTATACTCCCATTCCTATGGGTGAGGGTACGGCGCACAGTGGGATTTCTTCATACAAGCCGCGGCAAAAATTAGAAGGAATCGAGCTAGGGCTTTGAAATTTCGCACACATCTCTCATATTGCTAAATTAGAAAAAAACAAGTTTTTGTTCAAATCCGCCCACAACCACGCCTACCTCCCATATAACGTAAAATAAAAAATCGTTGTACTTTCCTCATTTTCATATCTATGTCAATAAAAATTACTGCCAGTGCTTGCATTTGAGTCCTCAATTATATTAAAAATATAAGTGCCACGCCCAACGCCCATATACAAATTTTAATTTTTCAAAATTTTTGGAAACACAGATATAATTCTTTGTAGTTTGTGATAGACGTAAATCAGCACTTACATCTACATAAATAACTAAAGCCTAATATGTTAGCTGAATATTTGCAAAAAAAATTAGGGGGCCATAGTTTACCGTTTTTTTTTTAATTAACCAATCATTCCAAATAAATGTCAAATTTGTACTATAAAATTATCGAAAGTTATTAATTTTTCAGCATTTCTCAGTGCATACTTTTAAGGATTTGATATATAAAACACAACCGTTGTAAAAAAAAACTTTAACTAACGTTTCTATTATCGACAGCATTAAAACACATATGCATACAAGTATACACCATTTTATATGGTCTTTTCATCCATTTTTGTAATGAAATTTCGTGGCATTTTTTTATAAAATTTATAACTTTGTTCAACAGTATAAAATATTATGGGAATTTTATTTATGAAATCAAAAGAATACGCTCCCACCTTTCACATTTTAGCAACCAGAGCACAACGATCGATAACGACCACCTTTTTTTAGTCCAATAAAAACTAAAAACACTTAGTTTTTTGAGTGTCATCATAAAAGCATGAATATATTTTAATCTGTTATTGTTATTCAATTATTTTTTCTTAAAACTTAATGTAGAAATACCATATTTTTCAAATATACATATTCCAAATCGAAACGACCAAAAGAAGTTATGTTTCCAGCCCATTGAAATGCACGAAAATCTGAGGCAGGTTACTGCAGAGTTTCATTTTGTTGACTTTGCCGCCTTTTTTTTGTACAAAAACAAAATTTGTTGAAAAAAACTAATGATTTATTTCTCTTAATTAATTAAACAATTCTCTACAAAACTGCATCATTACATTTTTGATATTTGACACTCGAAAAAGGGTATTTTTGCCGGCAAAATCCCTCTGTGCGGCGTAATAACGGGAATTTTATGAAACGAAAATTTCTCTCACTTTTCACTTTCAAACTTCTTAAGCAAAATCAGTTACAGGGTTGTTATGCCAAAGTTATTTTGAACGAAGAAAATAGTTTGACAAGTGTTTGGAAGCGGAATTTTGACATTTCGATTATTTTAACTACCACAAGTCGGGGCTTATTCAATGGGGCTTTACTTTATTTAGTCCTTGCGAAATTTTCGTAAGAAATTCTATCATTTGTCAGTAAACGGAAAATTTTGCTGCGTAGAGTTACCATCTTTGATTTATCTTGCAATTATTTAATTTATAATACCTTTACACACTCTTATTTTATTTTTACCGCATGCGAAGTTACTTTTTGGTTGTTAAAACTATCGAAATGTCAAAATTCCGGCCGCTAGCAAATGTTTTCGTACGAAATAACTTGGCGTAACAACCCTGTACTTGATTTTGCCCACGAAATTTGAGCGTTATTTTTAATACACGTATTTCTTATGGCAGCGAAACTTTCATAAAAACTGAATACCGGGCTTTGCACCAGAAATATTCATGAACACTCTGCAGCAAAAATTTCCATTTAGAGATGATTAATAGCATTATTTATGGAAATGTCGCAAGAACCGAATACTTCAGTGTAATTCGATTTTGGAACCAGATTGATCTCAGTTTTGGGTTATAAAAATAAAAACCTTTCCCCACGAAAAAACATAGTACTCATGGGTTGTAAAATTTAACTTGAATTTCTCGACAATTTTTTGAATATGGAGAGAGTTTAACTGTAAAGGAGTCAGCATAGTACCAAGCTTTAGTGTGTAACATCTAAATGATTGTGATACTCGTGAGTATTTCTGAGTTGGTCACGATACAAATTGCGAGTCTGTATATATTAACTAACATATCATACCACCGCCTTTCCTCTTATACTATTAATACCCACAACTACTACGGATGTATGTATGTAGGTAAATGTAAATAAATGTATGTGCCAGCTGCCAAAATGATTAAATCCATCAGAAAAAATCTAGAAATTGAACTTTCCAATGTGTTTTAAAATTCCACGTTTATTATAAACTCAAACTAACATTATATATTGTTTCACTACAGCTTTATCTGTTATCTAGTTCAATTCAAAATGTACTTGGTACATTTGTTTAAGCCGTCGACACTAACATACCAACACTTTGACCCAGTGGAGGTAATCAGTTTGGCTTCTGAACGCCTCATATACCACTACACGTTGCTCGAACATATCATACGTTTGCCAAATACACGCGATTGATAAGATTATAATGGGGAAAATAAGTTGAAACGTAGCAGACACGACTTTTTCTTACCATCCAATCATTGAATGTCTGGAACGTATCTCTGCATGCGATTCTACGTTACATGTTTAGATACAGTTCATGAGACAACGTGACAAATCGAGTCGAGTACTACTTTGTTTGTCATACCGTTCTATGCGAGCATATGCATTTTACGTAGCCATGCATATGTAAGTATATATGTAGGTATTTATGTATTTATATATGTATGTCCGTACGCTTGTCTGTCTGCCTACTGCCCACATTCGAATACGAGTCGTGCTCTGTCGTCACTATTTCGTTAACTTTTTGCCCACTAGAATTGAATATGCACGAGCACGATGATGTGGTGTCGGTAGGGCATTGTTGCTTGCTGAGTTTATTGTGTTAAGGTGATGGCAAAGCACGAATCCACATAGTACACGTTCGTTTGTATTTGGCTGAAAGAGAGTGAGAACGTTTGTTTTTTTTTTTTGTATATTAGAGAGGGGGAGATCTAAAGAGCACCTTGCTTAACACACACATGTTAAGTAACCTTTTTCTACAATTTAGCTGATGTTGTTGTTTTCTTGTGTTCTACGAATATCAGTCGTTTGCACTCCCAGTCACACACACCCTGCCATGGCTATCGCCTATAGTTGAGGTGGTTGATAACACATACGAGTATTTAGCTAAGTCAACTCAGTGTGCATTATGGGCACACGCATACACTTGTTAATTTTCAGTTGAGCATAAGAGCGCGACGTTGTGCCATAGTTAAGATTTATTTATATGCATATGTGTGTATCTGTATGTATGTATACATGCATGAATACGTACTACATATGAAGTTAGCAGCAGATGTATTCTCCAAACACGTCATTACTTAACTGCGCATTTGAATTTGTGGAGTTTTTATTTCTTTATTTCTGCAATTTTGCAGTACTGGGCTTTCATATCATTAGCAATATTGTGTTGCTTGAAAAGTGCAACATACTAAGAGTCTCAACGTTAGGGCGGGTCAGTTTGTATGAGACAAAAAAGTGGGTGGCAACGGGAATAGTATAGAATAATCAACCGGTCCGCAGGGGTTTCGTCATCCACCGACAGCCGGAATTATTCCCGGCAGGAAACACCCGGTTCCATCAGTTTGTTTATTAATATGGTTTTTGTTTCAAAATGCTATCTTTCAAAAAAATTTAAATTCTATTTTAAATTTTTGACATTTTTCACTGAAAATTTCCTAGGAAATTTAAAGGAAAAATGATAAAAATACCGAGTTTATTATATATGTATGTATGTATATACATACTTATATATTACTGTATAGCCGCGAATGAAGTAGCGGGCATTTGCTAGTTAGTACATATAGTGTTTTCTGTTAATTTGCTATTGTGTTTTGAAAATCACAGAATTTACTATCAACATAGGAATGCCCACTTTGAAATGTTCTTCGCTGATAAAGTGTCGTATTTCGAAATCAAAAAATCGTTCCTAAGTCGACATTACTCTCATACTTCTACTTAGGCAGGTTTGGTCATAATTTATTAATTTTAGTTGACGTCTTCTTCATACAGTCAACATAACCTACAAATTTCATCATTAAAATCGAAAATCCCAATATTGAGCCTGTTTTTTTATTCCCTGCTAAACTAATTTTTCGACCACTACATACAAAGTCGTCGAAAAATTATTTTAGCAGGAATTAAAAAAACAAGCTTATGGTATGTATATCTCAGGCCCATAGAGTAATGACGTATAGAGACGCCAACTCTCTCAGTAAATTGATGACAGTTGGTGTGTTGCATATGCACGGTTGGATGTTGGAAAGTATTGTTTTATTAACACCAGTTAGAGGCAATGGCTCAAACCAACCAACAATAAATCAGCAACGGCATTTCGATTTGTACGTTATATCCTAACAATAAAATATATCAAAAAAGTCCAATATAATATTTTTGCTTTTTTTTTAAGAAACTTTACTTTTTCTACGAAAAGGCACTTATTTAAGAAAATGCCCACTTTTAAATTTCTTGCACTTTGGATTTTCTCAATTTACTTTTTATTGGGTTCAAAACAACAACATATAGTAAATATTGGTTACATTCTCCACCTAGAAAGCTTCCCATTAAACAAGAAATTTTCCAACATATGTTAGTCTAGACACAAACCAACGCAAAAGTACCCAATATAGTTGATAATACTAGGTTGTGGCATAATAGTGTTAAAACAAAGTGGTTTAATATTTTTCATTTAGCACCCATCCCGCAACGTGCGATAAGGAACTTGGTTTCAAAAATTGAACAAATATTTGCTCCACAATTAGAATTGAGGTAAATCCTTTTTCCATATTAATGGTTTTTCATTTTAAATATGTTTTAGCTTTGTATTTTTTTTATTGTATTCCCCTAATTTCATGATGCTGGCGAATTTTTATTTAAGTGATTTTGTCCAACGCAGCTAATTTATCGCACCGACTTAATGTTGCAAGTATCTGTCCATGGCTAAAGTCTTTGCTATAATTGGAACATTTTGCCTAAATTAGTGATTTTAGGTTTGCACATTTGGATTTGAGCAGAATGATAAATCTGATTCAATGCCACGAGAAATGTCATTGAGAAATGTCTTCTGGACTGAACTAGCAATAATCAAATTTACTTTCACGCTCCCTGCTCTTAATTATTATTTTGATTTAGCACGGCGCCTATTTTTATCGCCCCTAATCGGATTTCAACAAATTATTTTTAGTTAGTATCTAATCTATAAGGGAACTTACATACATACATCCCAAATTTCATAAGTCTAGCTTATTGTTGGTACGTCAATTAATCCTATTTACTGCCACGCTCCGATTTCTACAGCGTCCAATTTGGGTGTACAAAAGTCCCCTATAGCTATACATATCTATATACTCTACCAGCGTTGAACTGTAACCCAAAAACTGGCTCTTAATCTATATATATGTATATTACGCTAAGGTATTTATAGTGTAATTATTGTAACCGCTTCTCCTCCTAAACTAAAGGTCGGACAGTCGAGTGCGATACACCGTTGGAAAGGTAGTGGTCTGAAGGGGTGCACTAAGCATTAAAATTTAGCAAAAGTTAATTCCAACAGTGATTTAAACCGGATTTAATTAATCCTTAATCCCTCCATCTACCGGCGGTAGTGGCATCATTTGAACTGGTGAATTTACATTGGTGGTGAAATTTTATTTAATTTGCTTGCTTTTTTAAATACATCTTTTAATTAAGTCTCTTTTTTGGCAGGACGAAGTCTGCCGGGTTTGCTAGTTTAATACAATTCCCGAAAGAGAAGATGAGAATTTTGTTAAGTAATTTATGATTGGAAAGAGCACATGAGGGTAAAAACAATTCTTCCATTTGGTTTCATATACTCCTTTCATTAACTAGCGCTGTTAAAAAAAAATTGTGTGTGTGTATCAATTATGAAAAGGAACAATAACTTATATCGACAGTCAGTCACCCAATGATTTTGGAAAAATGTGAAAGTTTTTTTTTCTCAAAAACCCGATTTTATCCAACAAAAAACGGATTTTGAAAAAAAGTTAACCAAACAAACCGCAAACTGGGCTTTGAAAAAACAACTATTGCAAAAAATTTGAAACCGGTTTTATTTTCGGTGAAACCGGGTTTTTCGAGAAAAACGGTTTCTACTTTGTTCACAAACCCATTTTTTCAAATAACCAATTCCTGGTAAAGGATAACCGGTTTTTGGTGGGTTCTTCCGCCCCTAATCCAATTTCGAAACCGTATTTATAGCTACTCTATAATAGGTGCATCCACACCAAATTTCATGATTTTATGACCAGTCGTTTGGTCCCACGATTCTACCGCACCTAGCAGAAACTTCGAAAACCCCGAAATTTTTTAATTTGTTACTCCAGGAGAGGAACATACTCTCCAAATTTCATGTATTTGGTTGGTCACAACGGCAATTTCTCTGATTTGGTGGCACGGCCATTTTTACCGCCCCTAATTATCATTTTTCTTTATTTTCCAAATTCAATAACTCCAAAATGACGCGTTTGGTCAAAATGGTCAAAAATCCCTTCTAAGCTGATCCCAAATTGCATGATCCTATCTACAGCCGTTTAGTCAGAGCGATGATGAATCACCCAGTCAGTCACCAAGCTATTTTATATAGGTATATAGATGATTGAGGCCCGACCGACAGTACCACACTGTGAAAATTTCATTACAATCGATCCATTAATGTGGCCGATATAACGATTTTAATTTTTTCTTGTACGACCAACGGTTGTACAAACTCTCATCTTCGTACCTCCAATGGTTCATGAGATATGACCAGTTGAAAATTTCAAGCTGTGTGGGCAGTGCCACGATTTTGTAAAGAGGGGCGTGGCACCGCCCACGTTGCACAAAAAAGTAATTTTTCCTTGTACCACCAACATACATATGTACCAAACCTCATCTTCGTACCTGTAATGGTTCTTGAGATATGAAAATAAATAAATGGTTTCCCATTACATCCCATGAAGGGACTGGGGAGAGTTTCTCACAATCAATGAGCTGTGCGCTTTCCAGTTTTCACTTACTGATTGGGACCTATAGTTTTACACCGCTTTCGAACGGTATTTCAAGAAGCTTTTTCATGGCTAAATACTCAATAGTGTCGCCCTCACTATGCGTGGTGACCGCCGACCATAGAAATTGAAGGTGGTCAGAGCAGGGATTGAACCCGGGATCTCATGTACAAGAGGCACGCACACTAACCATTGCACCACCGACGGCCCATACAAGTGTGAGAAGCTCTCCTCAATCCCTTCAAGGGATGATATGGGACACCATTTTTTTTTTTGAAAACTTTTGGAGTTACAGAAAATCTCAGATCGCGGGATAGAGTAAAATAAACTTTGAATGCGATTCCAACGGATATGACGGCAATATTTTGAAAAACATACCTCGCGCGAACACAAGCTCTTAAAAAAACCAAATATTGAATCAGGAAACAAATACACACATTAACATAAAACCAGAGTGCAAAACATTTGTATAAATTTGCAATCTTTACTTTTCACTTTGCATAGATCAACTTAGAATTAAAATTGATTTTGTTTTTATTCACGAGAGAACACTAATTGATTTAGTTGTTTTGTTTTTTGTCTTTAATCAAATATTTAATTTTGTTACAATTTTGCTCGTCAATGTATCTAACGCTAGTATCCAATAGTATGTCACCACCTTAATGGATAAGTCGGAGCGACACATGAAACATCTAAGTCGTTTTGATTTTGCCGACTTGTTGGTTTAGACCGTAAAGTAGGAAGTAGGTACATATGTATAAATAGACTTTCGACTAATTTACTTTTTGTATAAAATTCGACTGTTGCTTTCGACTTTCCGTTTTTTTTTTGCCAGATCTATGTACACACATGGAAAAGATTAGTTGGAAATCAATTCAGTCATTGGGAATTCCATGATAAAATCTACATTTTGATTGGAATTCCGTATCCAAGGCATCCATCCATTGGTTAAAGCCTCCTATGGAGATAAAAAAATTATTATTTTTTACGTTTGGAAGCACCGTTTTCGAGTTATAGAGGGTTGAATTTTATGTTTCGGGATTAGAGAACAAAAACAAATATTAATCATCGAAAATCACTATTGTTTTTCAAAATATTTATAAATATTCATACACTTTTGCATGCGTTTGAATCAATTGTCGAAAAACTTTTGCCACTCTGACTGAGGTATCTCCAAAACATGCATTCTAAATGCAGCAACCGCTTCTTCAGGTGCCGAAAAACGTTGACCTCTCAGTTTGTTTTTACGTACGGGAATAAAAAGAAGTCATTCGGAGCCAAGTCAGGACTATACGGCGGATGACCCATCAAATCGATGTTTTGTGTGCTCAAAAATGCAGTTGTTTCAGCCGATGTGTGAGAGCTCGCATTGTCGTGGTGAAAAGTGATCCGTCTTCGGCGGTCGGTTTTGCTGATTTCTTGGAAGACAACTGGCAAACAAATGCCAGGTCACTGTTCTGCGACCATTTGCTTGGAAGTGCTTCGGGCGCGAACAACTTTTGTTGGATTTGGCTCATCTTGAAACACCCATACAGTTGACTGCTGTTTACTTTCGGGCTCATACGCGTAAACCCAGGATTCATCACCTGTCATGATGTCATAGACGTGTTTCGAAGCACCGCGATCGCATTTTCTTTTGACCAATCGACACGGGCCTCTTTTTGAGCGATTGACAAATTGTGTGGGATCCAACGCGAACAAATTTTTCTGACAGTCAAATGTTTATGCAATATTGAATGAATGCTGGTCCCAATAATGCCTACGGTTGTCTCAATCTCACGATAGGTCACATGACGATCTTGCAAAATCAGTCCGCGCACAGCATCAATGGTTTTCGGAACAACAGCTGATTTCGGACGACCTTCAAAAAATTCGTCTTGCAGTGAACTACGGCCACGATTGAATTCACCATACCATCGATAAACACTGGCCCTTGATGGAGCTTCATCGCATGCATGAAAGTCGAAAGTTGTAAAAAATAATAGCACGAAAATGTTCACGATTTAATTCCATTTTTGGGCCGAGATGAATCTTTTAAGTTCACAGCTGAATTAGAGGTTGTCACAGCCGAATTAGAGGTTGTTACAACTGAATTTATATACAGTCACAAATGAATTATTAAAGTTTCATTATTATTAAGGGATGATTATTATTAAGGGATGATTTATTTTCTTCTATTTTTATAAATAAATTAAAAAGCGAGAAAATAAATAAATTTGATTTATATGCATCTTCCGAACTTTATTGAAGTCCCGGCCATCATGGGACACCGCGCTAATTCTGACGTGTTGTATCGGTTGATCTAGGTCCTAAGCCGTTTTCTATACAGACTACTGCATATATATCTGCTGATGATACCTGCTTAAATAACTTCTGCAAAATAAGACGTGTTAATACAAAACATATTTTACTTACCTTTCTTAATAACCACAAAAAAACTTGTCACATTCTTTAATCCTCTTTAAAATAATATTTGATTATAGAATTTTAAACGTCAGATTTTAAATACATAGAATTATGTTGTGGTAACCGAATTGAAAATGAATTCGGTTGTACCTACAAAAATTCGGTTACAGCAACCGAATTGACGCCAAATTCGGTTGTTGCAACCGAATTAAGGCTAGATACGGTTATTGTGACCGAATTGATACCAAATTCGATAGTTACAACCGAATTGATGTCAAATTCTGTTATTACAACCGAATTGAAGCCAGATTCGGTTACTCCAACCGAATAAGGTACCAATTTCAGTTGTTGCATCCGAAGTAATTTGAAATTCGGTTGTTACAACCGAAATTTTAAAAAATTTAGTTGACTGAACGAATATAATTGAAGATTCAGTTTTCACAACTGAATCAATTACGAAACGAGGTTGCTTCAACCTAATTTCGGTTGTGGGGACTAAATTCGGTCGTAACAACCTCAATCCGGTTGTGGCAACCTCAATTCGGTTGTGGAAACCTCAATTCGGTGATAAGAGCCGAATTTACGGTTGATACGACCTCTTTTCAAACAATTAGTTATCTGGGTGTAGGTATCTTTTTATTTTAGCGATTTTATTTTTACTATTTTTGCGATTGGGCGCATCGTTTGCGAGTATAGCCATTTTGTTATTTTAGCGATGTTCTTATTTTGGCGATTTTTTAAAAAAAAATGTCTTCCATCCGAATTGGATCACTGTATGCAAAACCCTTAGAGACCCTCAAAAAGTAGATATTTTTTCGATTCGACGCAAATGCATGAAATGATTTGAATTTGTTAAAAAAATATGTTTGTGCCTAAAAAGGATAAAACATTAAAATGCGAGAAATATCTTGATTTTAAATATTGTGTGTAAGTAAAATCTGAAACTGCGGGAAAAATCTTTTCGAATGATATGGGAAGAATTTGTTAAAAATAGTACTATATGTTTTTAAAAAGGTCAAAAAGGCGTAAAATGTAAAAATGCGAGAAAAATCGTTTGGGAAGATTGGGAATGTGTTAAAAATTATGTGTTGAATATAATGATGTGATGATGGAAAAAGAGACGAAAATGGTCCCAAATCGCATTTGAATTTATTGGTATTTCGAATTTTTACTACTTTTTGGGCCTTTTTTAACACCATGCTCTATTTTCTCAATTTAATCATTTCAAAAGATTTTTCAAGCATTTTGTATTTTTAGCCTTTTCTTCTCCAATTTTCCAAAATACTCTATTTTTAGCACCTTCCTTACCAATCCCAACCATTTTCCTCGTTATTTGATACAATGTTTTCTCATTCATTTCATTTCATTTATTACACACAGAGAAGAAATTCGAAAATTATGCAGTTCCTTGGACTATCACATTATTCAGTTGTGATTACCAATATGTAATTGAGATCCGTATCACCAAATGTTGTGCACATCAATTGATTTGTAATTGAGTTTTGGTTGCAAGAACTGAAATATTTAGTTGAAGCCACAGCAACAAGGAATAAATGTGATCTGTCAATCGAGTTTTAGTTCTAGCAGTCAAATTATCCTATAGTGGTGAATATTATATTAGTTGGATCAACAAAATATTTAAAAACTAATTCGGTTGTACTAAATAATATATTGGTATGCTCAACTAATTACTTGCATTTATTTATTGCAACCATTTGTTGATGCCATATCCCCCATTATGAATTTTATAATTTTTTATTAAAATTTAATAAATTGTGAATTTAATTCCAATGATAGCGACGAATTTAACTTTTCAAAAAATAATACTGTACAAAATAAGAATGTTGCTGAAGGTGCCCACGGATTAAATTAAGTGGCAATACTTTCAAAATAGGCAGTGATGAGGAAAGTTGAAATAGAGAAGAAACTAATGAGGACAGTTTTAATGTGTTCAGTACTTCAAATGCAAACCAATTAAAATCCAGTCTTAGTTGGTGGTGTAGAATGCATTCAATCAATAACTCGGCTCTAAATGGTACCTCCCATACAAAAATGGGTGGTCGTCCAGGTTGCCAATGAGATAAGTCGCGTGAATCATTTTCGATTTTAATCAAATTGGGTATTACGCTTCATATCATCAAACGCCAGTCACCGATTAAGGCAAGGGTGATTTTGCCACGCCCATTTTGGTGCCTCCCCTACATAAATTGTTCGGCCGGCTGGTTGTTCGGCAAGATAACTGCCGCGAAAACGAACTAATCTTTATGAAATTTGGTACTAGACAAAATTTATTCAAATGCCACTCTTCTATGGAAAATGAATGGTTTTGTCACACTCATTCTGGACCCTCCCACACAAAAGTTGGGCGGATGACCGGTTGATCGGCACGAAAACTCTCATGAACTACAGCCGATCTTAATGAAATTCGGTACTAGGCAATGTTTTCCAAAAACTTCAAAATTAACTACAGTACCAGGCCCGTTTTCATACCTCCCATACAAAAGTTGACCGGCTTTCCGGATGGCCGACTCGATATCTCCCATAAACCACAACCGATCTTAACAACATTTGGTACTGATCAATATTTTATCAAAAGCTACTGTGAAATAACAAATGAACAACTTCGCCATGCCCATTTTTGTACCTCCCATATAAATATTGGGCGGACAATTGGCTGGTAGACACGATAAATCCCCTAAATCAATTAGGAGCCTAATTAAGTTGGCTATTGAATAATATTTCGCGCAATGCTACTCTGCTATTGAATATTGGCACATTTACCACCTTCATTTGTTCAACGTAAGGGTTAATATATGTATCTATGTATTTTTGATGTGTTAACATCTATGGGCCCGGGTAGGCAATCTATCAAACTGAATACATACATGCAAACAACACACAGCGTTAGCATCACATACGTGGTTGTTGTACAACAATAGTCTCTGCCAAGCAGACTCGTCGTCGCCAAAGAGTATTGAATAGAATAGAGAACTCATGGAACGAATTATATGACTCAAAAGCACTGGCGACATCTGGCGAATGATTCAAAACGTATTAATCTCTTTTTATCATAACTTGGTCCATTCGTAATTTTGATGTGAAACATTGATGCCTTTGTATTGTTTTATGTAATAACATTATCGAAATGGTGCATTTATATTCATAATCCTATACAGAGAATAAGACTCGTTTATGCTCTGTTACTCAGACTCTACATGAAAGCGGAAAAAGAGTGCAATAAGTTCTCTATACTATTCAACACTTTTTGTCGTCGCTCTGTTTATGACAAAAAAAGAACAATTACTTCAGTGAGCTAAATATTGCTTTATTTATTTTAACAATATTACATCTAATGTTAAAGCAGATGTAAGAAAAAATAAAATGCAATAGCAAAAGAGCCTTCAGCACACAAAAAACACAATTTCAAACCACAACAAAACAATTTTAAACTAAATTTTATGTATAATGGAAGTAAGTACATTTCATATAATGGTTTTTGGAATTGGTTGCATTCTGGGCATCATATAAACCTTGATCAATACTTATTAAATGAATTTATTAATGTTTAAAATTGCTTGCAATCGTTTTTATTTCCCAATGTAACATTTACTAATGTGTTCATAGAAATCGAACAGGTACAGCGTAACAAAAAGGTGTTAACACATCGCCCGAGAGAGAGTTTGAGCACTCATTGATTTATTATTTTAATATATCTCGGTTGCAATTGATGACTTAGAGTGAGGGTATGTTTAAGTCGGTTCACCCTGCTGAAATTTCTGTACTGGTTGAAATAAACTTGCAGATGGTGGTGTAGAGACTACTAGAATTTTCTTGTACGTCGATAATTTTCAATGATAATACATAAATATTCTCAACATTCATCAATTTACTTGAAATGTGTTAAAGGAGGTTAGGGGGGAATATGTCCCAATTTTTGTTGTAAACATCACTGTACAAGACAGAAGATATCAAAAAATTCGTTTGCAAACGGAGACGGTTTAAAATTTCCGAACCTGAAATTCAGGTTCAGCCCCGTACTAAGCTTAAAGCTTGCCAGTGCAAGGACATGGTACAATAATATATTCTAATCTTTTTGCATTCTTGTGACACTTCTTGTTAATAAATTTCATAAAAACTGAACACCGGGCTTAACCCTCTAATGCCTAAGAGAGCCTAGAGCAGTGGTTCCCAAACTATTTTGGTCGTGGAACCCCCAAATTTTTGGCAAATATTCGCGGGACCATGAATATTTTTTAAACAACGACTTTTCAAAATTTAATGAAGATATTAAATGAAACAAGTATTATTTTGTTAATTCAGTTTCTATTGAATTAAAAAAACAATTTATCATAGAAATAGTTAATAAAAATACAAAACATAAACTAAAATAAATGAAAAAACTTTAATGTGAAGAATGAACCTGCTTCTATGATTCTCTCAAAATTGGGTGTTATATTTGAGAACTGAACTCGCATATCTGATGCAGCATCAAGTTTGTTACGATATTTGGTTGTTGTCGCAACATATTTTGAAAACCCAGCTTCACACAAATAAGTGGTTGCAAACGGCAACAGTATTCGAATAGCATGTTTTGATAAATTGGGATATTTGTTAATGGAACTGTTCTAAATTTGGCTTCTAATTGTGTATCCGAACTCAGTTCAATCAAATTTTCATAATCCATGCAATGAAAACCTTTCGGTTTATCTTTTATTTCGAAAGGATTTTGTACCCAGAAATTATCTTAATTCGCTAGGTTTGGAAAGTAATCACTGAGTGCTTGCTGTAAACTGGACAGGTATTTTTTTATACCATCACGGATTTCCATATCTAAATCCACGTCAGATTCTTCGAGAAAATCACTAAGCGTCTGGAAACACTCCAATTTAGTTAAGAACCGCTACACCGTTAACGTTACCAAATGCTCAAATATTTTTGTTCCTGTTTTAGAGCTGCCAGACTTTGCTCATGTTTTATAGTCTGTACAAAAATAAAAGGATTCACATTTTCGACTTGTTCACACTTTAAGGTGTTCACGTTTTCGCAAGTGAACGTTGTTGAAAAGTCGACTTTTCGTGTATTAATAATCGAAAAGTCGACTTTTTGTATCGACTATAGAACCCTAGTAGGAAATCTGAACGACTTTTTGAAGGTCATGAAGATCTGTCAATGAGCATCATTGCACTATGCCTTTCAAGCGGGTGGCTAACGCGTTTTGTTGGTGAGAGGTGTGGTGGTGCTGGTGGGGTAGACTTTCACGCACGATACGTAAATTGGTGGGAAGTTTTGACGTTTCTCTTTCTTCACTTTCGCATTTCTGCCATTTTGTTTCATATAAAATCTCGTGTCGAAGTGAAAAGTTGAAATCGAACGATACAAATATTTAATTTTTTAATAAATTAACAGAGAATTTACCACTTTTAAAATTTTTACGTATGTAAGACAACGAATTCAACACAGGATATTTTACGAATGTAAGAATGAGGGAGATCAGCCGATTAAACGTCAAAAACTGTAGGGGTGGTTGCAACCTAAAACGCACAATGTAATCTAATCGTGATTTACGTAGGATTTTTAAAAGAGAACATCGTGATAATTGCAGCCTGACAATCAAATCTAGTGTAAATCGTTAAATAAATGAAATTGTGAAAATTTTCGTAAACAAAATCTAAATGGTTTAACTAGATATGTACCATAAAAATTTCAAAATAATGTTCCGTATCAATTTGATATAATTTCCAGATAAATAACTAAATGTGTGTACCTACAGGTATAAACAAAACATTTTGAATATTTGCATTTAAATACATATGTACATGTGTATGAATCTATCAACACTGCGCTGTATACATCCAAACATACATATGTATATTGAAATTAGACTTGTTTTTATTGTATCATTTATTAGTTCTAAAACAATAACAACTCATCATACCTATTGTACTTTCATAGTTTACACTCGTCTAATAATAACGATGCTTCAAAACTTCATTAAAAGAGTCTCGTTGATAGTGGGAATCTTTGTTGTTGTTATAATCAGCATAGAATTTATAAACAACTACACCAAAAGGGAATCGTAATCACAAAAACAAAACAGGTGCATATTAGAGACAATAACAAAACAACACACAACTTCACCACTATTAGCAGAGTAATGTTCAATACAGTGCTAATAGCACACGAACCATTTAAACAACGAACAGTATTATGCCAAATACAAAACAACTACAATAACCAAAATGAGAAACACTCGTATAAATGTCATACTACGTTGTTTCTCAGTAGAATGGAATACTACTGCCATGGTAGAATAAGTAAGGTAAACTCGATAGAACAGCTGATTTGAACTTTTGTTGCTTAGGTGATTTTTTGTTGCTTAGGTGATTCTCCTTCGGTTTTGTACCTTTTTGTTTATTTTAACATTAGATTAGGAACACCAAATAAAATCAAAATGCCTGTATTTGTTGCCTAAAATTACAACAATTCCTACTGCGTTTACCTTACTTGTTGTACCATGAAAACTACGACACAAAACAGAGTATTTGTCGCCAGAGCACAATTGAACGAAGTGCAAAAAAAAATTACACGAAAACCAAAAGCATTGCTATCGCTGTGGAGAAGGTACACGAATGGATAAAATAATAAGGTACCTACATATATGCTCAAGTATTTAGTATTTCCAATTACGTATGAAGGTGTAAGTGTAACTAACAAATATGTATTTATGGTAATGAAAACAAAATACACATCCCAAAGTGTAGATACATATGATTGGATCTTAGCAGATCTCATTAGATCAGAAAAATTGATCTTAGCACACATAAAGCTAAACTAATATTTCGACGACTTTGTATGGCAAGCCGATTTAAATCAATTAATAAGCCTAGCTTGTTTTTTTATTCCCTGCTAAACTAATTTTTCGACGACTTTGTATGGAGTGTCGCTTAATATCGCTTAGTTCCCCACACAAAGTCGTCGAAAAATTAGTTTAGCACGAAATAAAAAAACAGGCTTAAGATCACTTAGCTTCCCATACAAAGTCGTCGAATAATTAGTTTCGCGGGAAATAGAAAAACACGCTTATAATTAGATGCCATTAGATCCGAAAAATGGTTATATCTAATCAATGGAACAAATTAGATCAGAACTGGTCTGTAACTATCTAATGAGATCTAACTTGATATCAAATATGTCTCAGCCAGATATACTACTAAGCGTGTTTATTTATTTTCCACTAACCTAATTTTACGACGACTTTATACGGGGAGCCGCTTAAAATCGTTTAGCACCCCCACATAAATTGGTCGAGAAATTTGTTTAGCGGGGAATAAAAAGCAGACTTACTATGTACAGTTGCGAGCAAAAAAAATGCAACGCTGAGTTCTATGATCTTCGAGTGCATGTCTGTGCATTTAACTGCATCCAATTTATCGACTACTTTGGATTTAATATTCTACAATTATAGTCAACTAATTTAAGTCACTATATATAAATAAGCTATTATTTAAGGAAAGTGTGTTTATTCTGCGCGAGGAAAAAAGTTCAACTACGTGATATAAATTGTTTTAATATTTATTAGGTATTTCTTATAATAAGCCTGTTCTTTTATTCCCTGCTAAACTAAGTGCAGTTTAAAATCGCCTAGTTCCACATACAAAGTCGTCGAAAAATTAGTTTAGCAGGGAATAAAAAAAAGGCTTAATGTTATACTTCAAACTAATATTTAGTGGCATAGCCTGTTAGCTATTAACAAATTAGTTTCCCTTCACATCCCATGAAGGAATTAGGGAGAGCTTCTCACAAACCAGGCAGCTGTGCGCCTTCTAGTTTTACACTCACTGATTGGGACCTACAGTTTTACACCGGTTCCGAACGGTATTTTAAGCAGCTTTTTCATGGCTAAATACTCGATAGTGTCGCCGACACTAAGCGAAGTGACCAACTTCGGAAGAAATTTAAGGTGGTCAGACCAAGGATCGCACCCAACGTCTCATGCACAAGAGCCGCGCACATTACCATTACACCACCCACGACCATGCCCTTTAGCTATTACTGCACTTAATCTTGAAGGCATACAATCAAATAATGATATAATGGTATTCAGAGATATATTTCCCCATTCTGTTTTCAACATTCTTTCTAAACCTTTTAAATTTGAGGGATTTTTCTTCTTTACTTCCCGATCTACAAGCTCCCATAGATTTTCTATGGGCTTGTGATCCGGGGATTGGGGCGGACACTACAAAACTTGCACATCATTGCTGCTTAAAAAGTTGCGAGTTAGGCGACTTGTGTGCTTGTTGTTCCAGTATTTCACAATATTTAATGCCATTGTAATTGTGAGAAGTTCTCCCCGGTCCCTTCATGGGATGTAATGGGAAACCATTTATTTTTTATAATCTATACAATATTTGTTATGGGTCCAACCAGGGAGAAATCTATGGCACAGCTGATCGAAAATATTCTAGGGAAATAATGTAGAGAGACCAAAGAAGACATAGAGATTATAGACCACGCAGCAAACTAAGTTTAAATAATGTTTGATTGATACTAATGACATGCAGAGTAAATTACCATAGCAACTCGAACTCGTTGAAATGTCCTACTACCTCGTCGTCATCAAGAGAACGTCATCAATTCAATTCAAATGAATTGCAATTCATTTTTCTAATTCATTTGAATTAATTCAAAATCAATTCAATTCAAATGAATTGCAATTCATTTTGCAAATTCATTTGAATAGGAATTGAATTCCAATTCATTCTTGCCTAATTGATTTGAATTGATTCAAATTCCATTCAATTAATTTTTTTAGTGAAAAGAATTAACTCACAATTTTGCTAATTCATAATGAATTGAAATCAAAAATGAATGATTCGTTTACAGCTCTGGATTAGAGGGCATATACATGCATATACATATTCAGTCACTATTTTTAATTTTTCACCAGAAGGATGGTTAATCATGATAAAGATTAACTTTCTTCGGGTGCAAAAATTTCAAAGAATTCAAGCCGATTTAGAGTTTACAAGCACATATATCCCAACAGGGTTTTCCGATTTTCTACCTCAAATGATTTATTCTTCGTCCCTTGAGCATTTGCTCACACTAGAACCGATACTTGTTCATTTGAGACTTTTCGGCCTGACGTACATACATTATATCTCGGTTTGGGACATCATTTGCCAATAGGGTCGGGACTCATCCGCATTGAACACTGCGCCATTGTATCGGATATGCTCTATTATAACAGCATGCAATTGATTTATCAACGAACTACATGTTCTTTGAAAGAGTATAATTTCATGAAACAATAATATTCGGTCTTTTTACTGGTAATTTATCATTTTATTTACTCAAGCTCAGAAGCATTCTAGTTATATCTCTATTAATAGAAACATAGTTTTCGAAAAGAAGTTTTGCAAAATGCATCCTCATGATTCCAGGAAAACCGAATAGCTACTTCAGATCTTGCCACAAATCTGGAATGATTCTATTGAAAAATTCATCAAACTAAAGGCAAGCGATAACTCAATTCATACGAGAATCCCAAATGTTCGAAAACTATCCATAGAATGGTCTTGAGTTTGAATATATTAAATGAAACAGTATTTTTTTTATTTATTTTGAATATGATATCAAAAATATTAGATATTCGCGCCGTAATAACCCACTGATGAAGGGCGACTTCCATTTTAGAATAAAAATCAATTTGAAAGAATTTCACAATTACGTATTTATTACTATGATGTACCTACTGAAACAAAAATTTGAAGGGGTCTCGAAAGATGTGGATTGAACTGATTACGGTAACGTCAAACTTTTTTTTTAACGACGGTACTTACATATATTCCCCTACCGGCCGTTGAAGTTTCGATTCCTAGTGTATTTGGGTAAAATGGGTCAACAATTGTTTTTTGGTCAATATAGGGCTCAAACGTCGTGTCATTACCAGAAAAATATATTTTCAAAAATTTTATGGAGTATTTTTTCACGGTAGCATTTTGAAATCTTAATCAAGCATACTTTTTTCTCTTCCTAATTTTTCAATAAAATTTTTAATTTCCTTTTTTGAAATTAATATCAAATATGTATATATGTACAATAAATATAATTAAAATCCAATTCGTGAACTACAATGATAAAAAATAAGCTTGATCGAGAATTCAATACGCTGCCGTGAAAAACAAATGCTCTGTCTTCTTTGTTGTTCGTTAATTCTGTAAAATTACATGCCAACTGTTGCTGATTTTTAACTATTGTTGTAATGAAGGCACTTACTTATTTGATTATGAATATAATCAAAGTCAATATAAATAAAAGTTTAAATAATTTGTTATTTCTGAATGATAACAACATAGAAACAGACTTCACAAACTAATCCTAATATCACATAACTTGCTTTTGTAAAATTACAGAATAGACTGGCTTAGTCTTAAAATAAACTGACTTAGTGTTAGTCAAATATACTAGAAATCGAAACATCAACGACCGTTACGGGACTATAAGCACCTTCGAACAAAAACGTTCCCGTAATCAACTCTTCAAAACGCATCTTAAAATTGAAATTCCAAAAAAAAACACGATTTCCAGGAAACCCTAGTGTACATACTTACGTATATATGTTTGTATATTACTTTACAGGCGCACTTATGTACATAGATACATATATATTTTGTGCAACAACAACACTGCAACTACGAGTAGCCAGTCAGCAAATGAGCGTAGTTATGTGTACCACTGTAAAGGGGGTTTGGGGATGTATGTAGGAATCCAACAGCAACGACAACTCTCAATGTCTACGATGAATAATATTCTTCTCGTATGTCGGTGTATGTAAGTAGTTTACTATGCGCTCATGCGAGTACTAGGGAACCCATAGACTACTTAACCCAGCACGAGCATTTGCCGAAATACGAGTAACACACTAAGCTTACATCAAACAAAGCATGATTGCATTATATGCATGTTATGTTCTCCTATGCAAGTTAGCACAACATTCTCGTCATTGAAGTGACCAGTTGTAAAACTTAGTTAGTGATGGGTACCCAGCAGAAAATTGTTAGTGGTTTGGAAGCAGGTCAGGACGAAAGCATTTATGTAAGTGCTTCGAGGTAAGGTTTACCACGAAGCAGTAAAGTAAGTAAAAGAATTTAAAGAAATACGCAATACAACCTACTTCTAGGTAAGGGGTGAAATTGAAAGTTTTTGCTTTATTACCTTACAACCTGCTCTTTGTAAGGGATAAAATATTTGAACTTATGTTTGTCCCTTACGCCGAAGCACTAGGTAATGTGTTAATTTTATACACGAAAAACCCAAACTTTCACGAGAATTTGCCGATTGTTTACGATGTTGCAATTAAAAAAGATGATGCAATTTTAAAAAAATTATTAGTCATTCAGTTACTTCTGATCTACACACGTGCGTAGTTGAGTTTTTAAGTGATAAGTGCAAAATAATAAATACGTCAACGACTAGAGAAACCTCTCGACTTGGTCCGCACTTGAACGTTTACTACAGATTTAATTTTGACGTGGTAGATGAATTTGTCTACCTTGGATCCGCCGTGAACAAGGACAACAACGTCAGCCTGGAGATAGATAGGAGAATTGTGCTTGCAAATAGATGTTATTTTGGGCTCAGCAAGCTGTTTAGGAACAAAGCCCTGTCTCGACGGACAAAAGTCCAGCTATATCAGACTCTCATTTTACCTGTCTTGACATATGGCTCTGAAACTTGGGTCATATCGCCAGCGGATGAAAAACACCTGGGAGTTTTTGAGAGAAAAATTCTCCGTAAAATATATGATCCTGTTAGGGAAAACGGCGAGTACCGACGTCGCTGGAACGCAGGGCTATATAATCTCTATTCTGACGTGGACATATGTAGCTAGACGAATCAAAGTGTGCCAATTGCGTTGGCTAGGCCATGTTATCAGAATGGATGAAGATGAGCCAGCGCAAAAGATTTTTGATAACATACCCGATGGAAGCAGGAAAAGAGGACAACCAAGACTCCGCTGGAAAAACCAGACAGAAGAATGCCTCCGTATCCTTGGTGTTACCAACTGGCGAGAAAAGGCGTTGGAAGCCAGTTGGAAGAATATGTTGAAATTTATTTAATTTGTTTGTTTAATTAATATGTGTACGACGTCTGACCTCATGAGGTTGTAATATAGTCAATAAAAGTAAATATATTTAAAACATTAATTAAATAAGCTTGCAAATACAAATAGTAATTATTAAGTGTTAATTTACATCACTAGCGAAGCGCTTCTTGAAAGCACGAGCGAAGCGCTTTCAGTAAGCACAAGCGAAGCGTTTCCAGTAAGCACTAGCGAAGCGCTTCTGTTAAGCAGCAAACACACACGAATTCAGCGCTACGTTAAGCCATGAAATACGTGCTTCTTTTGTAAAAAGGTGTTGCTTCCAAGTGGGAACAGCCCATATAAAACTCATGCCTTCCGTAAGGGAGAGGGTAAGGGATGAAATTCGATTTTTCGATTACAAACCTGCTTACGCGGAAGCTCCGTTTTTTTTGCTGGGTATTGTTGTAGACACATATGTATGCATTTATGTATGTCCGTAATAATAGGTAGATAGGTGTCAAGATCCAAACCGAGTATTTATTTCCCCTTCACCACGAAACATTCAATAATTTCAAAGAAGATAGATAACCCTGGATGGTGAAAAATAAGTGGTGAATTTGAAAGTCAAGGGGAATTTTCTAGATGGCTCATAAATTGTGGAATAGGGAACAAGTCCCTGACAACAAAAAGTACTTAAACATCCTTTTTTGCCATTTGTATTGTCAACAAATATCAAAAGCAATAAGCCTTTCTATTATCTACATATATATTATTTTCAAATTGAAACACCCCAGAAACATTTTCTATCGTCGAAGTCACTAAAAAGTTACTACAATCAGATGAAAACAATCGCGGCGATATCGCTTTCTTATCAAAAAAACGTCTCCCGTCGTAACTATTTAGTCGCTCCGTAAAAGTATCCATGGCGATAGTTTTAATCAAGGTTTCGGATAAACTCCACTCGCGTTCTGAATCTACGGTAACTCGCTCGTTTTAAAACTCGAAATACGAGTTAAAAAGATTCGAACTCTTAAAAACGATTTTTATCAAAGATTTATATTTCTCGCAAAAAAATGAAGTAAAACTGGCTGGCGTCCGTAGACTTGGGAATTTTAGTTCATTCCAATGAGCGCTCTTTTTAGTACAGCTCAACAGAATGAACTAGTTCATTCATTTACTTCATTGTATCATTTCAGCTTAACAGTTCATATCTGCTGTGAACTAAAGAACTCATTTCAGTTCAACTTGTAGTTTTAGTTCAATCGGAGCGAAATTTTTGCAGATTTCTAAAGTGTTTTGAATTCTGTGATATTTGTTTATACTAAATCGCCCGAGTGAAGATCGGCTTAACGATTGGGTTATTCCGTTTCTGAAATATTTGTGTTTCTGTAAGCTTTTTATATTTTGGAACAAACGTGGTTAGCGCTGTAGCTATTGTGTAGACGTCGGTTACATATCCATTCCCCAAAGATTGCAACATTAGGAACCTTTGGGAAGATTGAGTTAGACAAAGAGAGCATGAACTAGAAAATGGCGGAGTATACTGCACAACTGAAATACAAAAAACTGGTGAAACAAGTGAACTACTGAAAAAAAAGAGAGGAACCATAAAGTAATACTTAAGAGCCTCTATTACTCTCTTCGCTGCATCTTCATGACGGCGAGGTAGTGACCATTTCATTAAGTTCGATTTGCTGCTGTATTTTTACAAATGTTACAGTATGGTTGGACATAAATCGGACAGAAATCAAAGCGAATGCGTATTTTCGTTCAATGCAAACAACATAAAACATAATTTAGCTGTCATTAGTATCAATAAACACTATTTAACTTAGTTCCTGTCTTCTTTGATCTCTCAGACAATATCATTTCCCTAGTACCTTTTCGATCAGCTGTGCCATAGAAACTATCTGGCGGAATAGTGTGAACTAGTTCACAAGAGTGAATCATTCAATTGAACTAGTTCGTTCGTGAACTGCACAACTCTAGTAGTCAGTTTCATTTAACATGATGATTATAACGGTTGATAAACACAAAATGAGATCGCCAAAGTTATGAACGTGAAAACTATATTGCGTATGACGAAAATAGGAAATTTTGCTAAACGAAAATTTGCGAGAAATATAATATTACATTATCCCATTCTTTATCATCATTATCATCCAATATAATGGTGATCTCGTTTCCCAATGTCCTCAATATAAAGCCTTACAAATTCGTAAATGAAATCAAAATACATTCTTACGAAAGCAATCAGAAATTATACACACACACTGTCCAAGCTGTCAGTGATCGCGATCCGATCTTTCCGCTCGAGTCATAAATTGCGCTCTTTGATTTTTAAACTCGCTCGCGTTTTCTGCCTGTTAAAATCGTGAGCAAGTTATATTTTAAAATCTTTAGATCTGTGGTCACAAACAATAACAGCCTAACTTGAGTTAGGACAAAATTGAAAAAACAATTTTGAGAAGTCACCGTGCTCAAATGAGCAACTCTTTTTTTGTTAAGAAGTAAGTAAAAGAATTCGTTTCCTTGTTATCTGTAACAAAGTTATCACAAAAACTCCGACTCCTGATTTCCAGTAAAGATATTAAACTTTAAACTGCACTCCCTGAAAAATTTTAGAATCGACTTAGGCTGTTATTGTTTGTGACCACAGAGATATAAAACTCGATTGCGAGTTTGAGTTTTTGAATTCGCGATCGGGGTGAAGTATCGTGAACGAGTTCAAATTTGCGCTCGCGCGCCATTGAATAAATCGCGAGCGAGCGCAATTCATAATTTTCATAATTCCTACATTCATATTCATCATTTTTCCTATATTCTTCTCTTTTATTTCAAAATCGTATTAGGCTCGTAAATTTTGACAAACAGTCGAATAAGTATGTGATTGGAAGGTGTTTTTAAATTTTATTTAAAATTGATTACTTTCGAAAATTTATCCAAAAATGGGTGACGAAATCGTCACTTTTTTAACAGAGGGGGGAGAATAGAAAAAAAAAATTTTGAGTGCTTTTTCGTCGTACCCGAGTTAAAAATGGTCTTACGGAAACGGCCTTTGCCATCTGGTGAATAATCGAATGAACCATCTAGGGTATCTCTATTATCTTTGAATAACTTACAGATATACATTGTGCATTTTATAATAGTTAAAGAATATATTACTATTTTACCACCCGGAAGACGTACAACCATAATATTTCGAGAGCACTAAGAGCAAGCATCTTAATTTTCCTTATTAAAAACGAAAATAGTATATGAGCTACTCAATTATAGGAGACTAATTAGAAGTTTGAAAGCTTCAAATATGTTTTGGTATTTTACCGTGTCATCGTTAAAACAACGCATGCCTTTAAATATTCGCCAAGTTCTTACTCAATATGTCTTGCATTGTAGTGTACAAGGTGATTCAATTGTAATGCAGATCTTTGACAAGAATATTTGTGATATGCTAATTTTTCTCGGTTTCTCGAATACTCTAAATATAATATAGGAACATTAGCATCTGGTCACCCCATTCGAAAATAATTACCAGCATAACATATCCATCACCTCGTGTGCATGATATTAAGTCGTATGTCCGATGCTGAGAAAAAACAAGTGATTAAACTGAGTGCTATAGTGAATGTTTCGTTTTTACGAGTATTAGAGCACATATGACTCACAAAGTTAGTGATATACTAAGCTTATACCAAACACTAACATTCTTGCGTTCTCTCTCTCTCTTTATATATTCCTCTCTGTTGCTATGAAAGCTAAGACAGTCAGTCGTCATCTAGTAACTATAAACACAACATAACATTCTCAATATCATCAGTAACATCACAGTTATTCATTCGTGTTTTTGTTTTTCGTCTGGTTTTTGCAAAGCCTTACTTGGGATATGAAATGGATTGTAAGAAATGCAATAGGGACCGAGGAGATGAGACAACCTACACACCAACACATTTACACTGTCCATGTGGCAGGCTGGTTTTATTCAATGCAGTTCTTTGGCAAATGTGAGATTCTGTTGAGATGTTGAATGCGTATGTGGTGTAGTTGTAGTTGCTTTGGTATTGTGAGCACACACGCAGTCGTTTGTGTTTGATGGAGAATAAAATACAGAATATATGGCATATCATTCCACTACCAGCTCAGTAGAGTAAGCTATTACCAGCCTTCCCAGCCAGACAGAAATACAATTGTTGTGGCTGAGGAACAAACAAATAGATTTTGTTTTGGAAACGAGCACAACAGTGAGGTACAAAGGTATGCAACATCACATTGTAGTCAATTTGTAAATTGTTCTCTACGTGCAATAAGTTGTGAATTTTACAACTGTTTATATTAATTTGGTGTAAAGGGGTTGTCATACAACTATTTTGGCTGCAAAATCAGATCTGCACCAAAATTTCACCAACGATAAAGGCTTTTGCGCTGAGTTGAAAAATAAGTTTTTTTCGCTCTAGGTCCAACTTATTGAGATATAGGCCTTTAAAGCTTGAGTGTATAATGGGTCATATTTCAGGTATTTATCATCGGATCTGCTTGAAATATGTATCATTACAAAGCCCTTGTGAAACTCTATAACTCTGTATATAAATATATTTCCTTTTATTAAACCATTGAGGGTTTGTCGATGTTGTTGTCTTTTATTTTTTTTTTGTCCTTTGTTGTAGTTTTTACAGACCAAAATAAAAAAATTATTTCTAAAATCTCGCGCGATTTTTCTGATTTTGTCACACATCGACTTAAGGTACAGAGGGAATTTGAACCCCCCCTGCCTGAGCCTAGGTGGAATATAAATTTAAAGATTTATGATTATATATTCAAGCTTTGGAGACCTGTATTTCGAAAAATATGGACTTCCGCAAACTTTTTTTTTAATTCGCATTTAATGCTCTACCAGGCCAACAAAACGAAAAAAATCGAATTTTGCTGCTAAAAGAAATTTGATCCCATTTTTGTATATGGCAGCAAAGCGATGCACTTTAGAATTCGAAACTGCTACTGCTAATATTTTGTATAGGTCCTTATGGGATATTGTACTGTTGGTGAAATGGTAGTTCGTTGCATTGATGAATTAAGGTGTGGGCGCAGCAACATGGACACTACCATTGCACAAGTGACGGTCATTATAAGTATGGAATCAAATATCCGGCAAATGGCCCACAGCTCTGACCACAGGCCCCTGCTTCGCGAAATTTGAAGATGTAGTGAACGATGCCGAATTGAGGTTCCCGGCTTTTTGGCGGCACTCGGCAATGTCGTCGAGAGTCTGGCCGACATGTCGAAGTAAAAGAAACATACTGTCAATAACCGGCCCAGTTTCTTAAAATTGTTTAATCATTTCGAATTGTTGACGCATTAGGAGCACTTCCACGACCGAAAATTCCGCGAAGTTTGTGAGCGGTCGCAGCATAACTTTCGCCATTTTTGTAATGGGGTTTCACAATGATAAAGCGATCTTGCTTTCTGTAGCGCCCCCTTTTTATAATCGGACCAATCGTACCCGACAGCTTTCAAATTTCAGATCTCCCACTTGCCCAGGTAAATAATGCTAACAATCGTGCACTTTTATTTGAACACCCTATATAAATATGTATACAGCAATGCTTAGAAACTCCAGTACAATGGATAAATACGAACAACGTAAGATCACATGGAAAATCTATATAAAAACAAATATTCCGTGATATCAGAGGAAGACGAATACTTTTGTATCCAACTCTCTGATATCGCTTTGATAATACCTTGTGGTACTACTGCTGTACTGAATTGTGTGTCGTGTTGTTGTGCCCTGGCTGTTTTGTGTTCTTGTTTCGTATTTAATATGACTGAGTGCGACTGTTTATGTGGGGTTGGATTGTAACTCAGCAAACACACACACGCTCAGGCAGCCACAGCAAATACCTCATGAAATAACAACAGCAACACCACTACTACTGCAGCCAACCCAAAAAGCATTGAGAAAGAACACAAACGAAACATCGAAGCACTCATACAAATACACATGCAGAGTGTTATAGCGTTTTTATTTCATATGGCAGTCAAAACGTTCGTTTGACGTTGTATTGTGTGCTTAGTATTAAAGTGTTACTCAGCATATGAGCACATACCACCCGACAACGACGAGAAAGTGAAAACAAAATAGCAGCAAGAATCATCATTGCAAATAAACCAAAACAAAGCATTTTTAAACACAGCCATTGAGTGAAATGTATGCTTGAATTGTAACAAACAATGTGAGCGAAGGCCATCTCAACAAACAAACTTCATAGTACCCAAAACAAACGCTGCAGACTAGAGACTGGAGTATTTTAGCATAATGTGCTGGAAAACACTAACTAACACCAGGCAACCAAACCATATTGTATAACCACATGTATGGAAGAAGAACATACGTAGCAAAACAAGAAGTTGTAAATTAATAACCAAAGCTAAATTTACTATTGTTGTGTTTCTGTTTATGTTGCATCTCCTGGTCGCTGTTGTGTGTGCCCTAAAAGAATAACAAACAATTTTAGAAGAAAATATGCCTTAGTGGTTTCCACCAATACATGAAGCCAACGCGGAGACGGTGGCTGACTGCTACATATGTATATTTAACTATTGTGTCGTGAATAGGCAAGAAGAGAAAAATACGAGCCGAGTGACTTCCCTTGTTAGTGTATGTGTATGTGTGTGGCAAACTATAAGAATTAAGCCGTTCGTGCGATGATTAAAGTGTTGTTGTTTGTTGAAGGAAGAAGAAACAAACAACAACGGCAATAACAGTTGTGACATTTAATTTGATATGACATATCACTCGTTCGCTCTTTACATCACCAGAGTTGTATTTAGACAAAAAGCTTTGTAAATTACAACAAAAAAACACGTATTTAATTTAGAGGTGATTCTCACAACGCAAGTAAACATGAAAATGACAGCAGTGGCTAGGCGATCGTCCGGAGCAAACTCAAATGGATCACACAATGCAGTAGCAATGCAACAGCAACCAACGAAAAAGGTAAATTTATTGTTATCTAGTGAGAAGCTCTCACCGATTCCTTTTAGGGATGTAATGGGAAACCATTTTTTAGTGAGTGAAAAGTGCGATAATTCTAAAATGGATTGGTAAACTGCAACCCACACCATTTACCGTTAGTATTGGCAACTAATGTATCAATAAAAAGATACATATTTAAAAGAATGTATCAACTATTACTAAAGAATCTAAATAGATAATAAGAAGCGGACCAATTTATTTACATATAGTATACTAATTTATGTACATACATACATATGTATATATGTAATTGTTATTCAAATATCATTATGCTGAAAGAAAAACCGTTCGTGGCAGTTAATAAACGAGATAAACGAACGAGTCTGTTTACATCGCTGTAACGATAACTTGCATGCATCTGACGTTTTTGCTGTTGCTGCAACGAATGATGTCATGCTATATATTTTTATTTAACATTCGTTCCCGCTTTGCTGCAACAGCACAATTTATGTTGCTGTGACGAATAAAGTTATTGTTATTTATTTATTAATATTATTATTTTCCAACATGGCCGTCGGTGGCGCAAAAGTAGTGTATGCGGCTCTTGTACGTGAGAACGTAGGTTCGATCCCTGCTCTGACCACCTTACATTTCTTTCGACGACGGTCACCTCGCATAATGGCGGCGACACTATCGAGTTATTTAGCCATGAAAAAGCTTCTCAAAATACCGTTCGGAACCGGTGTAAATCTGTAGGACCCATTCAGTGAGTGAAAAATTAGAAAGGGCACAGCTCACTGATTGTGAGAAGCTCTCCCTTATCCCTTCATGGGATGTAATGTGAAACTATTTATTATTTAGTTTATGTCAAACATATTTTAAAATTTGCTGTGTATAACACGTGCTAAACTGAAATTTAAAAATTCTATTTGAAATTTAAAAGACATCAATTGCAAAACCTTACATGTACATATGTACTATATAAAATCGGTTAATGGATTCTGAGTTTCACTTTGTCTTTTAAATTTCAACGTATGTTTTAAATTTCACTTGACGTCCTTTTCAAATTCTATCGATATCTCTTAAATTTCAATTGATGTTATTTAATCATCGTTTCATGCATTTTAAATGTCAAATATAATTTTCAAATTTCAGCTGATTTTTGAAAATTAAGTCAATATTTTTTCATTTCCACTGTAAATGGTGTTAAGGTTGGGTTAGGTTAGAGCGACTGAATTCCTCCCATTTACGATCACCCAAGTGATGCCGTTTTGAATACCAATGTTGCCCTGAACAGAAACTAGAAAAAATAATGTGCCAGTAATATATTGAGGTTGACCGGTTATACCCAATTTGTATTGTTAAAGTATTTTAGAAAGAGACTGAGTTCGATACTTCCCAGTTCCGGTAATCAATAAAAAAAGGGTCTTCCCTGAAGTTTTCCTCCTTCTATCTGCCAATGCTGGACACTGTAGGCGATAGTGTTCAGGCGGTTTCCGTCATTAGCTCGTCGTCACAGTTACAACAGTAACGCCTGTATTGTATTCCAATGTTAACAGGATGAGTACCAATCGTCCAGAGACCGGTTATGACATCTGTCATTTCAGGTAGTGAGTACTCCCCTTTTTTTTTTTTGTCTGTCTTGTGGAGGAAGTGACGATCAATGGTTATAGGGGGTAACACTCTTATCCCATTAACACCAGCTCAATTTATCATACAGTTACGATAACTAAACAGTTTAGCTGTCAGATTGTATGGGCACTAAACATTATAACTGTTAGTTAGGTCTAACCAGACATTGTGATAATGGACCTTAGAGAGCTTTCATCCACACCTCTGTCAGCATCTCCACAAGAACCTTTCCTGGCTGGTTCATCAGCGGCTTCATTTCCGACTATTTCTGTATGACCCGGAACCCACAGTACGGAAACTCTTGTGGGGGCCGATCTCGTCTAGAAGACTACTGCAGTCTCGAACCAGTATCGCTCTATTCTCCACTGAGGTTAGAGCCCCCTGGCTGTCCGAGATTGGCATACTCTTCCCTTCTATACGTCTCAGATATTGTCACTGCTTCAAAGATTTCGCCAAAAACAAGGAAACCGATTGATAGTGTTATACCAAGTGAAGTTGGAAAGACCCCACTCCACCATCCATCTTAAGTCCATCTGTAAAAATGTATATATATGTCAACATCTTGCAACGTTGAGTGGTTCTTCCACTCTTCTCTATGCGTTATGATTGCTTACTTCGTTGTTTCAGATATGACCACACTGTGCAAACTGCTCATAATCCTTCTATGTCCATGCACTTTTGGCCGCTACACTTTTAGCAAATTGTTCAATTGGAAGTACGTATTGAGAGAAGCAATTATAAAATAGTCATAGTAGACCCAAGGTATCATTGATGCAAATTGGTTTTGGGACTTTTTAATACTTGAGCCATATCCGCTGCCCGGCTGGCTGGTTGACACGATAACTCCCGTACATTTTTATCGATCACAATGCAATTTTCCTGCGACTTATTTGCACAAACTTAGTTTGGAATTGAAAATGGGTATTGCCACCTTGCTCCTTCTGGTACCTCCCACACAAATCAACACATTTTGTACTAAATCATGTCTCTTCTAAAACGTTTCTGGTGAATCTGATTAGCTTCAAATCGATGTTGCTTAATAATCTGTAAATTTAATAATCTTGAAATTATTGGCGAGGTTGCCACGTACAATCTGGTACATTGTTGATATGATAAATCGCGCAAAATATTTCCTATCTTAAGGAAATTAGGTATTAGGCTTAATTTTGTCAAACACCAGTCACCCACTAAAACAAGGATGATTTTGCCACACTTATTTTGGTACCTTTCTCCTCTCTGCTCTAGAAAATGGGTGATTTTTCAACTCCGAAAAATGGGTGACCGTCCTATTGATTGATGCTGTTTTGACAAAATCTACCAAGTATCGAAAAATTTACAACTTTGCCGCACCCATTTTTTACCTCCCATGCAAAAGATGGTTGACTTTCCGATTGATCGACACAATATCACCCGTACATTTCTAAACATACCCCAACCAAATTTTTCAAGACCTTGTTGGCGGTTTCTGGCTATATCTCACGCATGGATCGATGGATATTCGCCTTAAGGGATTGGAAAATATCGCTCACTTTTAATTTGCTTGGTACTCAGCTCTTTGCGAAAATTTCGTAGGCAAAATCAAGTACAGAGTTGTTACAACGAAGTTATTTCTTACGAAAACAATTATTTGATAATTGTTTGGGACCGGAATTTTGACATTTCGAATATTTTAATAAACAAAAGTAATACCACATGCATTAAAAATAAAATGGACGGCAAAGATGAATTATTAATGAAATATTTGCAATGTAAATCAGTGCTATGTGGTAACTCTCTGTAACAAAATTTTCCGTTTAGAGTTAAATGACAAAGAACTGAATACGGGGCTTTACACGACCAACATCGACCTTTAACGGCACTCAAAAAAAAAAAGACTGATCGCAGTTCCGAGACGGTCAATTGGCGTCTTGGTTACCCAACTTAAAGTGCAAAAGATCAATTGCTGGATAGGCTGTATGGCATGGGACACACTCCTCCTGAAACAAACGATCGTCAGAGTTCATATCTTTAATTGCAGACCACATAAAGCCGATATCATGGCTCTATAGTGCTTAAAGTTTGCCGAAAAGGCGTTCCCAGTAGCATTTTCGAAATAAAATTGGTCAATACCAAACTGATATTCTCGATGGTGTATGAGTGCTGTTCCAGCAAGCCAGTCTCACGAACTTTCACAAACTTTTCACAAACCACGTTCTACACCCTGGTACAATGTTATCTAGCAGTTTCCGTTTCATTATTGGTGACATCGCAAAACTGCGTAATTTGTTCATGAATGTTTGTTGTTTTAATGGTATACTTTTAGGCGTAACATTAATTGCCCTGTTATTTACATTCTAACCAAATGTTATTTAAGCCAAATAAGTACAGCATGCACATTAACATTACTTCTTTGACATCCATGTGAATTTATGCATTAAGCTTAAGTAAAGCTTTTTATCGCAACAAATATTTTTTAAATATTATTATTTGGTAGAGTATATCTCTTTGCATAAGAACGTCGTTTAAAAGTTTTATCATATTTTGAACAATTTTGCTTGTATAGGTTTAAACTTTATCCTTCATTTTCTAGTATGCGATGGGTGATATTGAAAACTTGAAACTTCTCACTTTGTTGGGGTCAACATATTTTTGTGAAACAGCATTTCCTAAGATGAACTTCATTAAAGATAAACTCCGGGACAGACTCGCCGATGTACATCTCCAAGATTTAATGACAATAGCCTGTACAAACTCTACTCCGGGACAGACTCGCCGATGAACATCTCCAAGATTTAATGACAATAGCCGGTACAAACTTTACTCCAAAATTCGGATGGAAAGTCCAAGGCAAAAAATTAAATTGTTCTCATTAATATTGTAAACACCCTTGGTACTTACTTCTTTTTGTTCAAAACATTTGTATATTATTTAATAAAATAATGCACCGGCACCCATTCGTTTTATTTGTCCATTGATACGTCTCTAAACTATTTAAATTGTTCAGTTTATTACCTTCCGGACCGTGGCGGTCCTAATTTTTTGAAAAACGAACACCTAATGAAAGAAATTAGTGACCCATGGTGTAGATAATCGAAAAACATATCCACCTGCAAATTACTAAGCTCTAAACAAATACCCTCCATTTGACGCATAGTGTTATGTCCCCCAATAAACTTCTTAACTTTTATCTACAGAAAAATGCTCTATAAGATTCTGCGAACATGTGGTCGGTTTCCTTGTTTTCTGTGTGACATGAGTTCTTAAAAATACATTTTGCGTAAGGAAACTGTGCTTTTAAAAAGGTCACTCCCATTTGACTAAAATGCCGCTAGTTCAGCCTAAGTCCTGTAACAGCGATGTAAGCCGACATCACTGAATATTGTTACAAGTAACAGCTTTTCTTACTTTTAAAGACCAAATTAACATAATGTAAATAACAGACCGATTAACGCTGCGCCTGAAAGTATACCATTACCGCAAACGAGTCCGCTGCAAATGCGTTATTTCAAAACTGCTATACTTCAGGTTCTGGAATCGGGTAGAGCAATCTAGAAACTGCTAGAGACCCTGGAGGGAAGAAGCATAACTTGTATAAATAGCTGATGTAATTGGCGTTTTGAGTTAGTCTGTGATTAAACACAATATTGAACAGTTGCATATAACTATAACAAAATATGGTTGAAATATAGACTTATTGTAAAGTGTTGACTTGAAAACTGTATAAGTTAAATAAAAGGAACGAAAACTGTTGTTCTTAATAAATAAATTGTTTCCCATTTCATCTCATGTTCTTACAACCAGTCAGCTTGTGCGCTTTCTAGTTTTTTTACACTCACTGATTTGGACCCAGTTTTACACCGGTTCCGAACGGTATTTTGAGAAGCTTTTTCATGGCTAAATACTCGATAGTGTCGTCGTCACTATGCGAGGTGAACACTGCCGAAAGAATTTTTAAGGTTGTCAGAGCAGCGATCGAACCTAAGATCCATTGCATTAAGGAAATTCGTAACAACATGTTCATCTGTTGTGGCGGCGCCTGATATCTTTTGCGATCGCTCATTTGTTACGGGCATGAACAATTCCAAAAATTTTATTTGTTATTGTTTACAAACAAAGAATGACGTATACTTCGATTAAAAATGGGCATACGTTAAAGTCCTGCCTAGTCATTTATGCCTTGCCGGTATACGTTTTAGGCATCCCATTTACGTTTCGTGAGGCAGTCGGTGGTGCAATGGTAGTGTGCGCGGCTCTTGTACATGAGAACGCGGATTCGATCCCTGCTCTAACCACCTTACAGTTCTTTCGACGACGGTCACCTCTCTTAGTGATGGCGACACTATCCCGTACTTACCCATGAAAAGCTTATCAAAATTCCGTTCGACACCGGTGTAAAAGTGTGGGTCCCAATCAGTGGGTATAAAACTAGAAAGCTCACAGCTCACTGGTTGTGAGAAGTTCTCCCCAATCCTTTCATGTGATGTGATGGGAACCCATTTTTTGATTATATACGTTTCGTATACATGTTACAAAAAAATTCAACTTTTGTGTAGGCGCGTAATGTATATTTTTAGTGTACACATTGTGTACTAACTGTACAATAAAGAACACAGAGTACACTATTAGGGGATATATGTATGTAAATTAAACAATGCTTTTTTCCGCACAATGGGTGAAAATAGTTTTAGTGAGTCTGAAACCAAATGAGAATATTTGCTTACTTCCAAACTGATTTTTCACATTTCACACGATGCAAGTGATTACACGGGCGAGTCCTAGTTTACGCACAGTGGGTGAATAATATGTTCGATTTAATTTTTACTTAGGTATACGACTCAGATGTGGCCGTCGGTGGTGCAATGGTAGTGTGCGCGGCTCTTGGGCATGAGGACGTGGGTTCGATCGCTACTCTGACTACCTTAAATTTCTTTCGACGACGGTCACCTCACTTAGTGATGGCGACACTATCATGTATTTAGCCATGAAAAAGCTTCTCACAATACCGTTCGGAATCGGTGTAAAACTGTAGGTCCCAATCAGTGAGTGTAAAACTAGAACCCGCACAGCTCACAGGATGTGAGAAGCTCTCCCTAATTCCTTCATGGGATGTAACGAGAAACCGTTTATTTATTTATAAGACTCAGATAAGATATTTTCTGGTCTGGAAAGAATTCTATTCTAAATACTGAATAATAAATAAATAAATATACTTTTGGAGTGTCGGAAACCAAATGAGGATATATTCCCACATGGAAACTTATTGTATATCTTAATTTCAGATAGAATAAGTGATGATTTATCCGACCTTTCGTATTGTATTCGAAAATTAAATTGTCCGAGCGTTTGGTCGTGTTTATTAATTAATTATATTTTTCGATATTTCGCTACCCTTTGGATAGCATCGTCAGGAAGATATATTTTTAATTAGAAATGGAAAACAATTGACAAACAAAATTTTTTCATGTCATTTGAAAAAACATCAATAACAAAAAATTAAAAAATTAAACAATTGAAAAAATTTTCTTGTCATATGAAAAATGTTCTAAGTTACAGCCAGAAAAATTTTTTTTTGTAGATACTAAAAATGTATGCGAAGATCTTTTTTTATAGTAAATCCATTTAAATTTTCAAATACTAAATTGGTTTTGCTCGCGGTGACAAAACGGTACCACTATCGATTATGTCTAGCATGCTCTTTATAAGTTTTCTATGTATTAGGCCTGCTTTTTATTCCCTGCTAAACTAATTTTTCGACCACTTTGTATGGAGAACTATTAGTGGGCACGTAGCGCCTCCTATTGAAACCAAATGTTGCCAATATCCTCCTCTTCAATTTTTGTGAACAAAATTTCGTTCAACAGGGCCCGATACCGATCGCCATTGACTGTAACGGCCATCCTTGCTCATTTTCGAAGAAAAATGACCCAATTATGCCTCTGGACCAAAATCCGCACCAAACAGTGACTCGGTTTGGGTGCATCGGCTTTTCAATGTATGCGTGCGGGTTTTCTGTGTCCCAAATGCGACAATTTTGCTTGTTTACAGACCCTCCAAGATCAAAATGAGCTTCATCTGAAAAGATGATTTTTTTTTGGCAAAATCGGCATCTTCTGTATCTTATCGATTTTCACATTTTGCAACATTACCATGATTTTCAAAGTAATGTCGCAATATTTCCCAGCGTTGTTCAAGCGTATACACAACCATATTCGTTCAGCGGAAGGATAAAACTAATTATCTGTCAAATCAGACATAAGCTAAGTGTTACCATTCACGAAATAAGCACAAACGTTAGATGGCGGACCCTTAAGTAGTTTCTTCTTGTCTGGTATGGATCAGTAATCGTCGCAAGGAGTATATTTTGTGGGTGTAAATAGTAACTATTGTACTCGATAGTTGGGCGAATAATCATTTGTATATTAATAGATAGTTGGCGGATCGCAAGCAATTGCAATGGAACTGCTGTAAACACAGGTTTCAAGGCTGGCGTAAATTCATACATGAAGAGATTCTGCAACGCCCACTGCAATGGAATGTCTGCATATTACATTTTAACGAGCTATCCTCAAACATTTACGAGGCGGTCCCAACATTAGCCGATCTGACGTATAGATGGTGCCAGTAGTTTGTAAAAAAAATTTTTTTTTGAAAAGTGGCAACCTTATAAAACATATGTTTTAAGTTTCAAGGTACCAAGTTGTTTAGTATTTTTATTTGAGCCATCAAAAGTAAACGCTCTTAGTGAATTTGCAAACATTGAAAAAAGTGGTCGCCGTTATGTAATTCAATATTTCCATTTGAAAGGTCTCAGTTCAAGCAATATTAAAGCCGAGTTAGATTGTACTCTGGGGGAGTCTGCTTCTTAGTTTACGGCTGTAAAATATTGGGTACCAGATCTTAAACTTGGCCGTACGATCTGCCAAGACGAACACCGTAGTGGTCGACCAATTGTGGTGTCTACGCCAGACTCGGTTAAGAAAATCCACAAGATTGTATTGGATGATCGTCGGCTGAAGGTGCGTGGGCTAGCTGAAATGATAGGCATTTCAAAAAGTGCTATACATACATCGTATATTGACTGAAGATTTGAGGATGAGAAAGATGGGTGCCGAGCTTGCTTTCAATAGAGCGTCGTGAAGATGTTTCAGTGTTTGGCGATGTTTCACAGCAATAAAGCCGAATTGTTGCGTCGATTTATAAGTGAACTGGAATGGGATAATCGTGCCAAAGAAGGCGAAGACGGTTCCATCTACAGGCAAGGTCATGATTTGATTTGATTATTAATTAATTTTTATTGATTATCTTCAGAAAGGAAAACCCATAAACGGCGAATATTATGCTAATTTAATGCAGCGATTAAGTGATGGAATTGTGGAAAAAAGGCCGCCTTTGGCGAAAAATAAAGTGTTGTTTCATCAAGATAATGCTCCAGTACATACATCCACTATTGGCGCGCACCTTATTCGCCAGATTTATATCCCTCGGAATATTTTCTATTTCCAAACTTGAAAATATGGTTCGGTGGAAAAATATTTGCCAACAATGAAGAGGTGTAATCTGCGGTTGATGGCTGATTTAAGTAGTGTGGCAGTTCTTACTATAAACAGGATATCAAAGCTATTGAATATCGCTGGAAAAAGTGTGTCGAGCTAAAGGGAGAATATGTTGAAAAACAAAGATCATTTTTGATAACTATTTTGTGTTTTCTTTGTTAGGTCGGCTAATTTTGGTAGCGCCCTCTATATGGGCCAGGAATATGCATCTGAAATTCTGACATGTGACCATTATCCTCTAAGTTTGTCAAATAGTACTTTCATATGCATACTGGAAACAGAACTATTCAAGTTATTGATACTTTATAGAGTTGTCAACTATTCGGCATATTATAATAACCGGTTTTCGAATAGTTGAAAATACCGATTCGTGTGAGAACCCGGTTTTTATTGGAGCAATATGCGATCAGGTTAATAGAAATATCACATTAGGTAGATAAAGCGTTTCCAATTTGAGTGATATGATTTCTTAAAAAAAAAGCACACTAATTGTTAAGGAAATTCAAATGTTTTTATTTAATGTGAAGTACAATCGACACAATTAAGTTCTAAATAAAACGTCTTTCAAATGGCCTCCACGTCTTCTTTTGCAGGAATGAATTCGATGAACCCAATTTTCGAGCACTTTTCCACTAAATCAAGTCGTATGTCATAAATACCACGTTCAAGCTCGAAGAGAGTCTGGTTTATTGCTAAAGACCAATGACTTTAAATAACCCCACAAAAAATAGTCTAATGATGTTATATCACAACTTCTTGGAGCCATTTAATGTCAAAATTTCTTGAAATAATCGAATCTCCAAACTTTTATCGCAATAAATCGGTTGTTGGACGTGCCATGTGGCACGTAGCCCCGTCTTGTTGGAACCAGATGTTGTCAAGATCAACTTCTTCGAATTTCTGCCATAAAACCGCTCTCCATTGACAGTAACCAGCTTCATTTCGAAAGAAGTGCGGACCGATGATGCCACCAGACCAAAAACCACACCTAACTGTCAATTTAGGTGAATGTAATGGTTGTTCATGAATAATTTGTGGGTTTTCTTCGCACCAGAAAGAAATGTACGCTCGTAATTTGCACCAATTCGATGAATATCGAGCACAGGTTGACGATTATTACGACCATAAAAAAGTTGCAATTGGAGAACGATTATTTTGATAAAAAAATTGATTAATTTGTAAAATGTTGTTCTTGCGTATATCTCTCCATAATGAAGTTGTAAACATTACTGAATACAATGAAAAAAAAATTACAGATCATGACATACTACAAATGGCCGAAACGTCACTTAGACTACATACCAATCAAATTGGAAAACCCTTTATATTCTTGAAGTAGTATTTTAAAAAAGTAAAACCTTCAAATGGTTTGACGACAGTTGGTTCCTCAATTGAGTTTTAATTGTTTATGACATAGAATAATACGTACATAGATAAACTTATTCTCTCATCTGACGTTTCATTTCACACTCTTCATCGTAGGTTTGTGGAAATGAGAGCAATTAAATTTAAAATTAACTTACACCAGGTGGAGTTACAAAATATGTTCACTTAATTTTTTCCTGTCGTTTTGGTGTAGAACTGAAAAATTTAAATATATTTTGCACTTTTCTGTTGACTTTTATCGTTGGTATACATTTGTATTGTATTTAACACAACTAGTTTGCCACAAAAACACGAAATTCGGTTGTTGTTCCTTTGTTGATGGCTGTATACTATTGCCACTATCTGGTATTATTGAACCCATGTTTTCCACCATCCAATGTTTACTTTCCACCGTACCTATTGTTCGATAATTGTTTGGGACCGGAATTTTGGCATTTCGATAAAATAAAATGACATTCGTTAAAAATAAAATGGAGTGTGTAGAGGAATTATAAATTAAAGATTTGCTAGGTAAATCAAAGATAGGTGGTAACTCTCCAAAACAAAATTTTTCGTTTAGAGATAAATGAAATGGGCGTAATTGTCAATAGAGCTTTATACAGCAGGTTCAATTTTGATGATCTCAAAATCTTTTAAGGTACTATTGATTTGCTCTTCCCAATTTTGGCTGTCGGATTCAAAGTACTCCAAATCAGAGTCTGAACTGTCGGTTAAGTCAAATTGTTGAGGCTTAAGAAATAGAATCTTATAAAGTTCGGGTTGTTAATGAATCAGCGTCTAAGGTTACAGACGAAAAGCGCATGTGCTATATATTTTTCAAAATTATAAGTCGCTTGCGTTATAGGAAACTAGATTCCCGCCAAGATTTAGCTTAATTCCATAATATGAAATTTATGTGAAGTGTGAGTGAGTGATACCAACAGTAACACGTCTATATTTGGAACCTATGGTAATTTTTGATATTTTGAAACCTCTGTAACTTTTTTGTTTACGAATAAAACTGGATACTTCAAAGACAAAAGTTTCATGAATTTGAAATGCCTTTACTTGTGTTATAAAAAATCTCCCGTGTAGGGGGGTAGAAATCGAGAAACAATAAGTCGTTAGTCGAATTTGAAGTCTGAGTGAAAAATTGAATGTAGCTTTTCTAAAATCAAAAACCACTGTATAATTTTTTCCCCGATCGGACTTCAAATGACAACACAGCGTAAAGAAAACTAAATGGACTGTATTTAGGGTGCACGAACATTTTATTTTTTTTTTTTTTTTTTGGTTCTGGAATTGTTGCTGCTTAATCTTTAAATCTAGGGGGTGACCAGCGTTATTATATTAACAGATTTATCTGTTTTTCACAGATTTTTTAGGTGTTAAACAGATTTCCAGTTTTTTTCTGGTAAAAACAGATTTTGTAAAATGTTATCGGAATGCGGTTTTTGATAATTTGGGGGAAAATAATGACATTCTCATCATGAGCACTGAGAAAGGGGGAAAGACAGTTGCTATATTAAAGGACGAATATAAGATGAAGATGGAAAATATTCTGGGCGATATATGCACGTATAGACGGCTCAGGAGAGATCCGACGTCAAGTCTACAGGAGAAAAATAACAAACTAGTGGATAAATTATTCAGCGAAAAGTTAATTGACGCGCCCACTAGGAAGAAATTAAGCACGAGAACATCTACAGCCCCAAGAATGTATGGTTTGCTGAAAATTCATAAATAGGGGAATCCTTTAAGACCTATTTGCTCATCCATAAATGCTCTTGGTTATGCACTTTGCAAATTTATGGTTGAAATACTCAAAAATGTGACGAGAACCTCGGAATATAATGTTAGGGACGTAATTGATTTCAAATCCAGGATAAAAAACTTAAAAATAGACCAAGACGAAATATTAGTGTCGTTTGATGTGGTGAATCTTTTTCCAACAATACCCATAAATTTGGCATTACACGACTATATCGCAGGGTTTTTTATGGAATTACTGTCGTTTTGTATCAAGGATACACGTTATTTTAAATATGAGGACCGACTTTGTGAATAAAGAAAGGGCATGCCTATGGGTTGTCCAGCATCACCGATATTGGCGGACATTATAATGGAAGCACTACTTGACACGACGCTCTATACATTAACTAGGAGACCGAAAATTATAACTAAATATGTGGACGATATATTTGTAACCATTGGGAAATCTGAGGTGGAGGACATGATTAAGGCGCTCAATTCTTTCAATCGACATCTTCAATTTACAGTTGAAGAGGAAAGGGGCCAACTATTACTATACCTTGATTGCATAGTTATAAGACAAGATACAAATTTCAAAACCTACAGCCTCAGGACGTATTATTATTAATACGGCTAAGAATTTCGTTAACAGAGTGGTGAAAATAAGCGACGTGGAATTTCATGGGGAAAAATCCATAACGTGTGTGCCAGGAATCTCGGAAAGAATCAAACATTTATGAGAGGGAGAAATATCATTCAGGTTCAAAGTCTAACTTTACCCTAAATCGCTTCTTTAGTAGGACTAAATCGAGAATCGATACGGACGACAAGCCATATACCAGGAAGGTATATGTTGGTACTAAGATGAATAAACTAAAGGCACATTATAAGCCTTTAGAACAAAAAAACAACACTCGCAGCCCACTGAACGTTAACTGGACACATGCCAAACTTTGGCGAAGTAAAAATTATAATTGAAGAGAATATTTACTCA